>CM053141.1:6958957-8353332 GCA_028571685.1 Heterohyrax brucei
ATGATTTCTTTTTTACGTCTTCTCATTTACAAATCTTTCTTTTGCAATATCTAATCTTAAATTTCTCATCTACTGTTTTTTTAATTTTTATTTTTTTATTTAATATGACTGAGTGAAAATATACATTCCCATATAAATTTACATGCTCACCTCTGTGCAGCTTCCACTACTCTCCCTGTCCAGTGACAGCATGCCAATTTTTTTAAAATCTGTTTTTTATTGTGATTGAGTGAAAGTATACAATCTAAGTTAAATTTGCATGACCACCGATCTGCAGCTTCTTCTACTCTTCTTGTCCGTGACAGCACACTTCTCCTTTCTGTTCTATATATGTCATATCCTTTTAACAATATCCTGTCCTCCCCTCTCCACCCTCTCCTCTCCCTTCTAGTAAGATGCCAGTAGGACAGTATACTATAGATGCATAGAACTATAAAGTGTACACATGGTATGGTCACTCTGGGTCCCCAAGTCCAATCCATTCCTATTCAAAGAGTTGACCTCAGTAATGATTTATGATCAGAGGTAGCAATTGATCTAAGGGCCATGCTCCCGGTGGAACTCCCAGGCCTTCAGACCATCAATTGTGGTCTTTTAGTGGAGTTCTTGAGGTGCACCCCTCATTTTCTCACATCGCCACTGGGGCTCGACATTATGTGCCCCATCACAGCTGTCATTGGTGTTAAATAGGCACCATCTTGTTCTTCTGGTCACATATTGATACAGTCACACATTCATGTGGGTCCTTCTGTCTTCAGGGCTCTTTTTCCCTGATGTCTTTGTTGTCCTTGGTGACCATCTGTTCTGGCACAGTTGGGACTATTTAGTGTACCTCAGATGCCACTCACCAATACAGAGTTCAGAAGACTGTCTTAGCGGCAGGCTAGTTATGCCAGCTGGCCCTGAGATCACGGTCCTTGGACCACTGCCTCTGCTAGTTTATCCTTGCAATATTGGGTTAAGATTAGAAGAGTTTTCAGTTTATGTTGAAGTCCAGTTAAGTTGATTTTCTTTCTAATGTGTGCTGTCATTGCTTTCACCCAACCAAATTTCTGTCAACTAGCTACTCTATAACCACTCTTCTCTCTCCCTCTCTCCCTCCCTTGTAGCTATCGAAGAGTCTTTTCTTCCATATGTGGGTTGATTCTCAAGCTTTTGTAGTAGTAGTCTCACCATATTTGTCCTCTTGCCACTGACTTATTTCACTAAGCGTAATGTCTTCCAGTTGAAACCAGGTTGTGAGATGCTTCCTAAAATAATCATTTTTCTTTATCATTGCATAGTGTTTCACTGAGTATATGTACCATAGTTTGTTTATCTAGTCATCTGTTTTTGGGCATCTGGGTTGATTCCATTTTTTTGCTACTGTGGGCTGTGCTGCAATAAATTTCATGGACAAGTGTCTGTTTGTGTGACTGTCTTTGATTCTGTAGGATATATTCCAAGTAGTGGAATTACTGGGTCAAACAGTATATCTATTTCCAACTTTTTAAGGAAGCACCAGATTGCTTTCCAAAGAGGTTGTACCACCTTGCAATCCCATCAGCAGTGTAGGAGAGTTCCAATTTCTCCACAGCCTCTACAGCATTTGTTGTTTTTTGTTTTTTTGGAATGTGGCCAACCTTGTTAGGGTGAACATTGTAGTTTTTATCTGAATTTTTTTAATAGCTGGCTGGCTGGCAATGATAATTAGCATTTCCTCATGTGCCTTTTAGCTGCCTGGATGTCCTCTTTAGTGAAATGTCTGTCCATCTCCTTTGCCAAGTGCTTAAATGGGTTATTTACACTTTTCTTGTTGATATTTTACAGTACCTTGTACATTATGGAGATCAGATGTCTATCTGACATATAGTTGCCAAATATTGTTTTTTCCCATTCTGTAGGTGATCCTTTCATACTTTTGATTTAGTCTATGGATTAGCAAAAGTGTTTGATTCTTATAGTTCCCATTTACCTATTTTTCTCTTCTGTTGATTGTGCACTGTCAAATTTTGAAGTCTATCTAAGTTTTGTATTAAAACTTCCGTGGTTGATCCTATTTTTTTCTTGGACGATCTTTATCAGTTTAGGTTTGATATTTAGGTCTTTCATCCAGTTTGAGTTAACTTTTATGTAAGATGTGAGATATGTGTCTTATTTCAATTTTTTGCAGATGAATATCCAATTTTGCCAGCATCATTTGTTAAAGAGACAGTTTTTACCCAATTTACAATCTTAAGGCCTTTGTTGAATATCAGCTGTTCATAGGAGGTTGGTGGCATCTCTGAGGTCTGAACTCTGTTCTGTCGGTCTATATGTCTCTTTTTGTACCAGTACCAGGCTATTTTGACTACTGTGGCAGTGTAATAGGTTCTAAAGTCAGATAGTGAGAGGCTTCCTAGTGTGTTCTTCTTCTTCAGCAGTGTTTTGCTTATCTGGGATTTCTTCCCTTTTCAAACAAAGTTGGTGATTTGTTTCTCTATCTCATTAAAAAATGTCACTGGAATTTATATTGGGATTGCACTGTATGTGTAGATCACTCTAGGTAAAGTAGACATTTTCACAATGTTAATTCTTCCTGTCCACAAGCAGGGTAGGTTTTTCCATTTATATAAGTTTCTCTTAGTTTCTTGCAGTGAGGCCTTGTAGTTTTTTTGTTTGTTTGTTTTGCTTTTGTATAGGTCTGTTCTTTCTCTAGTTAGATTGATCCTAGGTATTGTATCTTCTTGGAGTCTGTAGTAAATGGTATTCATTCGGTGATTTCTTCTTTAATGATGTCTTTGTTGGTATAAAGGAATCCTACTGATTCACTTATGTTTATCTTATATCCTGTTACTTTGCTGAGCTCTTCTATTAGTTTCAGTAGTTTAATTATAGAATCTTTAGGATTCTCTGCATACACGATTATATTACCTGCAAGTAAGCAGCTTTTCACTTCTTCTTTGCCACTGAGGATGTCCTTTATTTCTTTGTCTTGTCTAATTGATCTAGTCAGAACTTCTAGTACAATGTTGAACAGGAGAGGTGAGAGTGGGCATCCTTGTCTAGTTCCTGTTCTCAGGAGAAATTCTTTCAGTTTCTCTCCATTCATGATGATGTAAGCAGTTGATTTTGTGTAGATCCCCCTTATTGTGTTGAGGAATTTGCCATCTATTTGTATTTTGCTAAGAGTTTTTAGAATGAATGAGTGTTGGACTTTATCAAACACCTTTCCTGCATCAATTCACAAAATCAGGTGATTCTTATCTTTTGTGTTGTTTATGTGGTTGATCACATTAATAGTTTTTCTGGTGTTGAACCAGCCTTGCATCCCTGCTATGAATCCAACTTGATCATGATGAATTATTTTTCGATATGGTTTTAAATTCTATTGGCAAGGATTTTGTTGAAGATTTTTGTATCTGGGTTCATGAGTGATACTGGTCTGTAATTTTCTTTTTTGTTGGACCTTTCCTTGGCTTTGGCATCAGGGTTATGTTGGCTTCATATAATGAATCTGAGAGTGTTTCATCCCTTTGTATGTTGTGAAATACTCTCAGTAGTATTAGAGTTATCTCTTCTCTAAAAGCTTGGTAGAATTCTTCACTGAAGCCATCTGGACCAGGGTTTTTTTTAGTTGGTAGTTTTTTGATGACTGTGTCAATCTCTTCCTTTGTAATGAGTTTATTAAGTTGTTTTATTTCTCCTTGTGATAATTTTGGTAGGTGATATGAATCTAGGAATTTGTCCATTTCCTCTAGGTTTTCAAATTTGTTAAAGAACAGCCTTTCATAGTATTCTGCTATGATACTTTTGATTTCTGTTGGAACTGTTGTGACATCTCCCATCTCATTACTCATTCAGATTATTTATTTCCTTTCCTGTTTTTGTTTAGTAAGTTTAGTCACTGGTCTGTAAATTTTGTTGAGTTTTTTCAAAAACCCCACTTTGGTTTTATCAGTTTTTTTCAATTTTTCTTCTATTCTCTAACTCATTTAGTTCTGCTGTAATCTTTCTGAACTGTTTTTTTCTGGTACCTGAGGGGTTCCTTTGTTGCTCTCTTTCTTTCTACTTGTTCACACTGTAGGGTTAACTCTGGTTTGGCTCCTTTCTTTCTTCCAGATTTGTGCACACATAGAGATCAGTTGACCTCTGAGCACTAGTTTGAACATATCCCATAGGTACTGGGAGGATGTGTTTTGATTCTCTTTTGAATCCATCAATATCTTTGCTTCATTCTTGATTCCTTCTATAACCCAGGGCTTTTGAGCAAGATGTTTTTCAGTTTCCATGAGTTCCAGTTTCTATGTATGTTTTTTCTGCTATTGATTTTGACTTTTACAGCTTTACGGCCTGAAAAGATGGTTTGCAATAATTCAGTGGTTTGAATTTTGTTGAGACTTGCTTTATGTCCTAACACATGGTCTATTCTGGAAAAATGTCCCATGTGCACTGGAGAAGAAGCTTTACTTATCTGTTTATGGATACTAAGATCTGTATATGTCAGTGAGGTCTAATTGGTTAATTGTCACAATAAGATTTTCTGCATCTTCACTGACCAGTTTTCTAGATGATCTGTCCTTTAGTGGTAGTGGAGTGTTGAAGTCTCCCACTATTATCGTGGAGTGATCTATCTCATTTTTGAATGTAGTCATTGTTTTGTTGATGTATTTAGGTACTCTAGCGTTGGGTGCATAACTATTTACTGTTGTTAAGTCCTGCTTGTGGATTGAACCTTTCAGCAATAAATAGTTACCATCCTTTTCTACGATGATGGATTTTACATTAAAATCTATTTTATCTGATTTTAGTATTGCCTCACCTGCACTTTTTTGTATATTGTTAGCTTGGTATATGTTATTTCATCTTTTTATTTTCAGTTTGTTAATATTTTTAAATCTAAGGTGTGTTTCTTCTTAGCAACATATAGACAGGTCCTATCTTTTGATCTAAGATGTCATTCATCATCTCTTCACTGGAGCATTCAGTCCATTTAGAGTCAGTGTAATTATTGATAGATATGTGTTTAGTGCCATCATTTTGATGTATTTATTTTTGTGTTGCTGTTTTCTCTGTTGCTCTTAGTGTTCTGTTCTGAGTCATTATTCTTTATGAGTTGACTTTTCATCTTGCTCCATGTTGTTTTGTGTTTGCTGAGACTCTTATATTACATTTCTTGTTTTGATGTGTTGCATCGTTATTGTGCTTTGCGACAACCCCTGTGATACTGCTTAATATCCTAAATTTAAAGCAATTTTAACTTCTATGTATGTTATCAACTTCCTCTCAATCTCAAAGGACTGTAATTACTGTATATATCCCTCTTTTTAAGGTGACGGTATCTTACTTTTCATGATATAGTCACTGATTCCCTTCTTTTAATATTATAACTTTGATTGAGTTTGTACTTCCCCAGCTGAGTAGGTTTCTGGATATTGTATCCTGCATTGCCTCCTTGAATATATACTTAGTGGTTTTATCTATGCAAAGAGCTTCCTTCAGTATTTCTTACAGTTTGGTTTTGGTTTTGTACAAAATCTCTAAGCTTCTGTTTATCTGTGAATGTTTTAGTTTCATCTTTATAACTGAAGGAAGTTTTGCAGGATATGTGATTCTTTGTTGGAAGTTTTTCTCCTTCAAGGCTTTCAATGTGTTATCCCACTGCCTCTGTGCCAACATTGTTTCTGCCAATAAGTCAGTTGAAAGCCTTCAGGGTTTCCTTCTGTATGTTAGCTTTGCTTTGAGTCTTGCTGCCTTTAAGAGTTTCTGCTAGCTATTCATTTTATTAAGCTTGATTGTAATATGTCTGAGTGTCTTTCTTTTGGGGTATTGTTTTGTGGCTTTCAGTACACATCTTAGATATCTATGTTCTCTTCTTTCATAATTTCAGGGAAGTTCTCGGTCAGCAACTCAACAACAATACTGTTTTCAGGTATCCGTCTCTATTCAGGAACTCCAATTAATCATGGATCGTTCCTCTTGATAGAGTCCCATATGTTTCTTAATGCTTTTCAAGTGTTTTTTTTTTTTTTTTTTTAATTTCTTTTCCCTGATTTTTCCTAATAAATGCTGGTGTCAGTAGTTCCATCTTCAGCGTCACTAAGTCTGATTTACAGTTCATCAATTCTGCTCTTTTGGCTTTGAATTTAATAGTCTAACTCTATGTTATTGATCTGTTGGATTTCAGAACACTGATGTTTCATCAGTTCAAACGTGTTGCTTAATCTTCCATTATTCTCTACTGCCCTCTAGAAGGGCTCTCTATATAATTGTTTTGTAATCAACATCCGGTCATTTTAGAAAGCCTTCTTGATCTGGAAAGTTTTTTAAGTCTTCATTTTGGGAGTTTTCTGGAACCATGGTTGTTTCTTTCTTTAAGTGCTTGGTGATGCTTTGTTGTTTTCAGGACATCTAGAGGCTATTTAGTTTTTCTGGTGTAGCCTCATCAGAATCTGAGGCATAGCTCTGAGAAGAGAGTTGGTCACCAGCTAGCTCTCTGTACTCCAGTGACTGGCCTCTGTGGACTCTCTGGGGTAGCAGACTTTGCCTCCTAGCTGGCAAAGACACCACCATACTTATGGAGTCACTGGGGGGCCATTGGCCAAGTGCCAAGTGCCGTCGAGTCGGATCCGACTCATGGCCATTAACCAACCCTAATATTTGGTTCAGTAAAGGCTGGAAGAGATGCTGTTGGGCTGCACAGCAGTTATTTTTCCAGGCAGTCTTATTTTAAAAAGCTAACAGCTACCTGACAGCTTCCAAAATCAGTCAGGCTGTCAAGTGTGGCTGGTATCTCCTGACTGACAATACAGGTACCTCTTCAGCCATCCCCAGATGCCATGATGCAATTCAAAGTGAGTAGGGGCTATAGCACTGCTGCCATTGCCTGCCACTGCTACTCATAAGGCAACATTGTGCTAAACACAGCCATTCTTCTGGACAAGCACTCCCTGGACTGGCACTGCCTCCCAGCCTGGGAATTAGCACCTGTTGAGGCCTTCAGTTGGTTAACCCCCACCTCCCAGGTGACTCTGTCAAGCTACCCCTTCCACAGTAAAACAACTGATTCTATGACAGAGCTCCAAAAAGAGAGGGTGGAGGGGCTACAGTGCCTTCAGTCCACTATCGGGCTCTCAAAACATGGCCATTCCACACATTGTCTCCCTGCTGCAGCTCCTACTGTTCACTTCAGCACTGTGGCTCAGCGTGGAAGCCAGCCCATGCCCATCACCCACTTACCAGCCAACAAAAAGAAAAAAATGTTAAAAATGCCAGTACCTTTAGTCCACACAAGCCAGCCATTCAGCAAGAATGAGGCTAAGCAAGATAGAGGAAATTTCTCATTTAGTGGCATGTTGTCCAAACTGACCACCCTATGCCATGTCCTCAGGCTCACTGGGTGTCCAGCAAGCTCTGCTGAATTATCAATCCAGGCCATAGTTTTCAGAGAGAATTAAGGAGATGTGTGTTTAGTCCACCATCTTGATTCTGCCCCTACTACAATCTTATACATACCAATTATCATTTCTCAGATTTTGGTCTGTGTTCATTGTATCATACGTATCTCTGCTTAATTTTTTAAACATGGAAATGCAACTTAGGAATTTTTAAAATCTCCTTGTTTGTTAATTCTGAATCTGTGTAAGTTCTGGTCTCTTTGTTTTGATTTATTTTTCTCCTTTTTATATGTCTTATTTCTATACTTACTTGTATACCTGGCAACATATAATGTGATTCTGAATTTCTG
The DNA here is from genome assembly GCA_028571685.1 of Heterohyrax brucei. Classification (NCBI taxonomy): domain Eukaryota; kingdom Metazoa; phylum Chordata; class Mammalia; order Hyracoidea; family Procaviidae; genus Heterohyrax; species Heterohyrax brucei. The sequence continues at coordinate 6,966,663 of CM053141.1, forward strand.
TATGTTTTATTGAATATTTTTATATTCCTGTAAATATTATTGGGATTCCTCCTAGAGACACAGTTAATTCTGCTGTTTAAACTGAAACAGTGTTCAGTCTATGGCTAATCACTGCCCCCTACTGAGGTGAGGACTTCCTGTGTACTCTGCCCACTGTTCTTTGATCATGAATTTATCTAGTCTGGTTGATGGAAGGAGCAACAATTTCTGGGACCTGAGTGAGTCTCCAATGCTGTTACCTCTGATAATTTCTGTTGGTTCTATTCCCAGTATTGGGTAGTTTCCTCACTCAGATGTATTGAGCATCATGCAGTTCCATATTGTGAGGAAACCTTCTAAAGATTTCCAGAGTATCATCTTTGAAAAACTTCTCTTCTTTGGCACTCTGTTCAGCAAGCATATATACATCTTGATCTCCTTAGATGTTCAGTTATATCTCCTCAATTCAGAAGGCCCTCTAAGCTCTGCCTGGGATTCATCTCCCTGAATTCTGACCTGAAAACTCTCCAGAGACAGTAGGCTAGGGAAATTACAGGACTTATCAGGTTATATGCATATCTCACAAATTATTGTTTTTCGTTGCCTGATGTCTGGTATCTTGAAAGACATGATATCCTACAATTTGTTAATTTTGGGTTTCAGCTGAGAGTGCAAATCTGGTTCCTATTTCCTCATGTTGGTTTGAAGGAGGTAACTAGGAAAATTCTACTTTTATAACTATAATCTTGATTTTCTATTTGACTATTTGACTTAAATTAGAAAGTACCAAAAGTAGCAAATAAGTGAGTGTATTCTCTAACATAAAATCTACTCTGTGTTTGGGGCACGCAAAACTGCTAAATGTAATAATCAAAACATCTGTTTTACCGCTTATATGGTCAATATAATTGAGAGACTCTTTTATTTTGTTTCTGTTATATCAAATTTATACTTGTCCTAATAGAGTCACACAGCTTCTCTTGTTTTTTCATCACTGTTTTGTCAAATATCATTTTCAGTTGTAACATTTCATTCAGTACTGATTGATTGATATTTATTCCTAATAGTTTACTTTGTTAGAGGATGGAAGAATAAAATTTATCTCTCACCAACTCCTACAATCTTCTCTATTCCAAATATAAACATATATTGTATATATATGTGAAATTTGCATTCTCATAGTTACTGGTTTTTATACTGAACTATCACTTGATTCAAAACAAAGAACTTCTCTAGAGAATCAAATTATATGCAAACCAAGCATTTCCTGCCCTTAATATTTAGTGTTTGTATTGTTTGGTTTGTGACCCATTTAATTAACATGTTTAATTTAAAAAAATAAATTAAAGGTAAATGGAGGGTCCTAGTGTCTTTATTTCTAGCTAGCATTTCCTTTCACCATCTAAGTCATTGGGATTCTGTTCTGCTTCATCACACTGCTAGCTGTGGTGGAAATTTTAATGGTGCTGTCTTATGCAAAGAGTGTGCTCTACAAGTAAAACAATACAAATGGGAAAATGTACACTCTGTACCTTCAAAAGGTTGCATGCAATGGCCCCAAAGACTTGGGTTATAATAACATCTGAAACGAGCTGGGCAGTGGGAACATTGTGGGACATGTTTAGGAGGAGAGCCAGTTGAATAAGCACTGGAATGATTTAAGGCACCATCAATTATTTCCTGACTGTCATTTAAACAGGCTATCTATATGCATGGTAGGACCAAGAGTACAGAAAGGAGGTAGGCTTTGTGATTTATGGGTGAGAGCAAACACCTGTGGGTGAAGTAGCTCAGAAATTAGCCACAAGTAGCATATTAGTGCAGCTAATCAGGCACGGTTCAGTATTCCGGTTTCTTGATTTGCCCATAAATAAGCCTCTATGTGACCACCCTGAGGCCTTTTGGTGATTAACTGCCCTGACCTACAGTAAACTACACAGATTGTGCAGCACAATGGGGCTTGCAGGTGGACGCTGTAATCAGATGACTCTCAACTTGTACGCTTGTAGGCAGAAGGGCTGTGAGTCCTGACAACTGTGTTAAGGAGGTTTATCTGACTACATAACAATCAATTTACTTTTCACGCCTCCACTGCTGTTATGTTGATAATATGTATACTTAACTACCCTGTGCGCAGTTAATGACCATACAATATGTCCCCTTTTGTATCTAATATATTAACTGAAAAAAAATTATTTTTGTGTATGTGTGTGTTAATATTTTATGGCTGATTTAATCTTTTGCGTTTGTTTTTTTATATTTGATTTTGTATAAGAGTATTTTTTCATTGACTGATGTGTGTTAGTGTTTATCTGGTTGCATGTGTCTAGTTGTGTGTTAGTGCATAGCTGGTTGTAGGTGGGTGTCTAGTTACGTTTTAGTGTCTATCTAGTTGTGTGTTGGGATATACTTGGTTGTGTGCTGGTCTGTATCTGGTTGCATGTTGGTGTGTATCCAGTTGTATATCGATATGTATTTGGTTATGTGTTCATGTAGACCTGGTTGTGTGCTGAGATAGGCCTGGTAATGCGTTAGTGTATATCTCATTGTGTGCTGATATCTTGTTTTAAGTTGATGTGTGTCTAGTTGTATGTTCATACATCATATGATTGTGGGCTGGTGGGTATGTGGTTGTATGTTAGTGTTTATCTACTTGTGCATTGGTGTATATCTGGTTATGTGTTCATGTATACCTGGCTGTGTGCTAGGGTTTACCTAGTATGTGTTGGTATATGCCTGGTTCTGTGCTTGTGTATTGTACCTCCTATTGCCTTCCATGGTTAATGGCAAGTCTGGATTATGCTTGAAATGAAAGGCACTGTAAGTGGGCGACAGAATGGATGTAGGAAATGACATGTTGCAGCTAGTTAGTTAAAACCCCCTGTGAATCTACTCACTAGATATTGTCAGTGTTAAACCTTTCTTTGATCTTAACAAAGAGAAGAATTAATAAGAACAAACTATCAGGAGCCTGGGTCAAATCATCTCTGAGTTTTAATGAAGAGTTTGAGCTTAATTTTGAGGACAGGACAGTTTATGTAGAATACTTTGGCCAATGAAATTCTACAAGAAAATATAGATCATCAAAACATCTAGTAACCCACAAGAAAATTCTACATTCTACATTAAACCAAATTGTTTAAGATTTGGTTGTTATTATTTGTATGTTTTTTGGTCTCCTAGACTGGCTTATACTTTCTATATAACTCTTAAAATTGAAAATTCCGTTAGTTCGTGTAAAAGTCCGGTTATTTTGAGAGGATAACTACTCTGACTTTTTGTAAGGTTCTTCCCATGTTGATTCTAGAATATTGTAACATTGGGGAATAAAAATAATAAAATTAGTGAGCTGTTGATGATGTTAATCTTTAGAGGAGTGTGGATTATATTAATTTTGGTTAGCAGCAGAGGGAAGCATAGTTTATTGAGGACCTGCAATTAAAATGCTTAAATGAAAAGAAAGTAAGGATTCAGAGCAGTGTTATGAAAAATAAGGATCCACAGGATTTGGTAAACAGATGGTATTTTGAGTGCCAAGGGGAAAACTAGTCTGAGGTAGCTGGAGATGACAAGCCTGGGGCCATGAAGGAGAGAGACACTACCTAGGAAATGGAGAAGTTAAGGAGTTGTTGCTGAAAGACAGTGAACTATTTTAAGTGTGTTTCAATTTGTAAGTTAATGAATTCAAGAGAAACCCAGCTGAGATCTAAATGCTAAGCCTACTCAGCATGGAAGTTACATTTTAAACCAAACAGGACTACGTCCATGCTATCCCTTAAGGCAAATACAGAGTCACATGAATTGCAAATGTTAAACAGCTAATAGCTTTCTCAAGAGTTTGTTTCCTGTTAAGAACCCTTCAATGACTCCATCCATTTATGGATGGAAAAGCTTTGCTGTTGTTGCAAGCAGAAGCACCATATTCAGAATGTGTCCACATTACTGCCAGTACACATACCTTTGGATATTTATCTTTTCTTTGTGAGAGTAAACAGTCACCTTTTATCTTCAGGAGCCCTTCTCTAAGCTGAAAGAGCCCTCTCATTGGTGCCAAATGCTGTTCTTACAAATGTTGTACCCAGGAAACACATGGACCAGTGCTCTGGCCCTGCTCACAGAGTGGTATACATTTATGCCAGCCAAAGGTCCCAGATGCCAATGTTGCCTTGGTAGAGCAGGTGAAAGAGGTGGCTAAGAAGCATTCATCTCCCTGAAATAATTGCTGGTATCCCACAGTTAGCCTAATTTTCCAGATTTTTTACTGTAGCAGAGAACAATGAACTATTTCTGAACACCTGAGCATCTAAATGAGGATAGTAGTGATTCAGTGGTAGAATTCTCTTCCATGCTGGACACTTAACTTTTATTCCTAGCTAATTCATCTCAAGCACAGTCACCTCCCATCCTTCAGTAGTTGATTGCATATTTCTCTGATATTGAGTAAGTTTTTGTAGAGCTTCCAGACTAAGACAGACTAGGAAGAAAAGTCTGGTTATCTACTTCTGAAAATAAGCCGGTGAAGATCCTTGACAAAATGGATTGACATAGTGGCCACAAAAATAGGCTTAAGCATGAAAATGATTTGGGACATAACACAAGGCCAGGCAGTATTTCGTTCAGTTGTGCATGGGGTAGCTATGACTCTGAACCAACTTGATAGCATCTAACAACACAACAACAACATTTTGCATGAGGTCATCATCGTTCAGGGATTGACTTGATAGAAGCCAACAAAAACTAGTATCCAAATGCATTCATATCATTAATAGTTGGCCAGGGACCATGAATATTAATGATGGGTCTTCCCTAGGTCACTATAGTTAATAACAGGTATCACTTATTCATACTCCATGTTTTATACTCTCAACTCTCAATGCTTCAGGGATGCAAGTGAAGGGATCCAACATGTTCGAGTTTCCACGTGACTGTAGCTTGAATTTCTGAATCACTTCTCGGAAGACTGCTGCCTAAGTGTATCACCTGATCAACGTTAGACTAGGATGTCTCAGGGATGCTTTTTACTGAAGCATACCCTAGTCTATTCTGACTTATACAACCACTTTCTACCTCTGGAACACCGGACAATATCCTTATCTGAAAAGCTGGTGCAGTCATACCACTAGGAGTTAAATAAATGACTACATAGAAAACAGTATAAAAGAACATAATTGATCTATAAGAAATGTTAGCTGTTTTCTTGATTACCTGTTGACTAGTTTTTCCATAACTTCACCAACAACAACTTGGAGAAGACAGTCTTCCTCATTTGTCTAGTGGATAAAATATTTGTTCTCCCACTATAACTTCTTAGAGTAGAAAACACCACAGATGACCTGCCTTCTGTCTTTCTGTCCTTATCTCATGAATGTTAGTCTGGAGAAGTCACCTAATATAAGCTTATTTAAATTGTCTTCAGTTGTATTTTCTTTCATGGGAAGGAGATATTCCTTTATCATTAAAGCCATTCAAGTATTACTCTGCCTGAAAAATTAACTTCAAAATATATTTCAGAAGAAAAAAAATAAAGCCTCAGCTTGTTGTAAATCTCATGTGTCTTGGGAGATCCACTTTAGCTGACATCAGTTTCAATTAATTCCTACCTACTACTGTGCTGTCTATATTTAATAGGAGACATCCTAGGAGTGAGAGATAGGGATCTGTAGCACTATTTCTTTCATGGAGTTGAAATGATGTTGTATTTATTATCAAAAGCCCAGTAATGAGAGCAATCATTAGAATTTCTTCACATTTGCGTTCATCTCTATATAAGAAGATCTGAGTTAATAAATTGCCACAAATTTTAATAAAGGGAAAAGTGACAGAATCTCCACTGAAATGCAGGAACTCAAGGCAAGGAATGTAGCTTTTAGATTTGGGAAGACCCAGGAATGGAGGCACAGCTGGTGTAGTCATGGCAGGTTTATTGGTGCCAAGGCAGTGGGCAGCACACAACTTGGCAGCAGGCAAGCTGACTTCACAACAGGTTGCAGCCAGCAAGCCACCAGTACCTCATGGTACAGTGACCTTGTAAACTAGTTTTACAAAATGGTGGCTGGCTGCCAGATTAGAACCCTTAAGGCCAAGCTGGTCATAAACACAGTGTGTCATATTGCTGAATTACTTTTATGGGGAAGGTCTGTACAGAGTCAGAAGGCCCGAGTGAAACAACCTTTCATCCTGTCCCCACACTCCACCCCGTAGGGTGTTTTGCTCATCATACAATCTGTGTGTTAGTTCTTCTGCAAGGGTTCCTGGGTGAGGCATGGGGCTATATTGATCCAGAAGCCATAGCAACAATAGAGGCAACAACAAACAAAAATAAGCTCATGGGATATTCTCAGTACAGTAATTAATATGGCCTGCCGCATGTATCCTAGCTTTTCCTCTATTATGTGTTATCATTCTATGGGACAAGTCTCTGGAATACATAGACACTCAGGAGTCCATCTGTCATTCCCCCCCCCCCCCGAGAGTCATCTGCTTTTATGCAAAACGGAGCTTTACCCCATAGTTCAACCTTTTCAGCTGTGAGCCACCCCAGGCTGTCCCAATAGCATATCCCATCCAAGGTCACAAGCCATCCCATCAAGGCTCACTTGTTTTCTCACCAGGAGCTTCATATGCTCCCAGGTAGCATTCTAGAATGGCAAACGCATTCTAACACTGATGTTCAATTTTCTCTAGTAGTAGTGTGAACTTTTCAAGGGAAGTCCTCCCACAACATTGAGTGCCATCTAGTACAAATCCAACAAGTTGATTGGTTGGAGACTTCTGTGAAAATGTGAGTTCAATCAGTCAGAGCGTTTCCATTGGCCAGCCTATAGCTGCCAAGAAGAGAGGTTAGAAACACTAGTAGAGGGAGGTCTTTCCCACTTGGTAAGATACAAGCCACTTGTCCACCTCAGGACAAGAGAATAGCTGGCAAGGGAGGTCTCCCTGGTCTTATATGCTAGACCTTAGCCCCCGTATTAGTAGGCAAAGAGGGCTCAGTATAGACAAGTACTGACCCTGTGTGTACAGGCCAAACATTCAGCACAAAGGCATATTAAAAAAATTGGATGCATTTACAGGAAGGGATACTGTAATCATATAGGGTTACTTGCATCTATCTGCCAGTGTTTCAGGGGTCACAGCCCCCATCAAATCCGTCCAGGAGTGCTCAGCACCCTTTGAGAGTGTTCCTTTGAGCACATTTGGCTTAGAGACATCTGTCTGTCACCTGCTGTACTTCTTTGTATGTGACCAGCAGGTCCCAAGCCTTCCTTGTGGCTTCTTGCAGCCTTTCCTACTGCTTATTCCATTCTAGGAAGGTGCTCATCTTCCCTCCAGCCTCATGTTCCAGCCTGAGCCTGTTTGTCTTAACAGGACCTGTCAGCACCACCCCACTGCAGCCCACTCCCAGCCATGGGGAGGAAGTGTGGGGCTCTCCTGCTCTGCTCATGCCACCTGCAACTCACCAGCACTGTCTTCATGTCCCCGCAGGCACCTCTTCTGCCAGCAGCTTTTCTAGGGTTCTCTGTCCTCATCACATTCCCATCTTCCTGTAGCACCTAGCACAGCCAAGGAGTGCACAGCTGCATGCATGGGTGACACCACTTTATTTAATTCACTGTAATCGACTGTCATATGCCAGAGGCCATCAGGCTTTTTCACTGGCCACAGAGGTTTTGGATTGTCTTCACTATTTGCACTCAATACAGCTTTTCAATAGCTTCCCCAGATTCCCTATGCCCCCTGGGAGATGGTACTATTTCACATTCACAATTCTCCATCTTCACTCAGGCTTGATCCTTCTTCTCAGCCTGCCTAGTCAGGGCTTCCCTCTGCCCTTCTTTTCCTCTGAATCAGGGGCAGCATTACACTACCCAGGCTTTAATTGCTGCTACCACTCCAACAGCCCTGCATTAGGTTTCCTGTCCACCTTTTCTCTGATGACAACCATGCCAGCAGGCCCATCCACACTTGGGATCAGGTGGCCTTGACGGGTTCATTTTTTCTCCAAAGTATCCCAGAACATGCAAAGCTTTCTCAGCACTAGTTGGCATTCCAACCACATCTGGCCAGTCATGGAGTGGGGACCAAGCTACCAGCACTGTTGTCATCTGGGACTACACACTAGTGGGTAGCCAGCTTTCTTGCATCCTCTCCATTGCCATACCAGTCTGTACCAAGTCCTGCCAACTATACCACTTGTCAAAATGCAGCAACTCAAGGAAGGAATGCCAATTCTTGATTCGGACAGATTCAAGATCAGAGACATGGCTGGGGTAGCCATGGCGGATTTATTGGTGCCAAGGCAGGGGAGCATGTAGAACATTTGGTGGGCAGTGGGCACACACAACTTGGCAGCAGGCAGGCAGACTTAACAGGCATCAGCCAGCCAGCAAGCAAGCAAGCCAGTAGCACTGGGTGGTGCAGTGACTTTATGTACTAGTTTTACATAAAGGTGGCTTGCTGACAAATTTGAGGCCTCAAGGCCAAGCTGGGCATAAACAGAGTATGTCATACTACTGAATCACTTTTATGGATAAGGCTTGTACAGAGTAGGAAGGCCTGAGTGAAATAATCTTCCATGCTGTTCTCACATTATCTCTTTTTCCTCCATGCCAAAGCCAAGTGCCGTCGAGTCAGATCTGACTCATGGTGACCCTAGGGGCCAGGGTAGAACTGACCCCCAGAGTACGTATTTAAAATATCTAGCATGATATTATTATTTCACATAACTGAGAAAACTCTGGTAACTATTGACTATTTTCTGACTTTGAAGAGATTTATGTACATTGCCAGCCAAGTGCCATCGAGTCAGATCCGAGTCATGGCGACCCTGCACATTAGCTTATAATGATTTCATAAAATGTTAAAAAAATATAGCTTCAGATATATTTGATACACAAGACAGATATACAGCTACAAGTAATGCAGACATTATGGCCAATGCCAGTGCCAGGCTTCTCTGCGGCTTGGTTTCCTCTTAAGAAAGTGACAGTACAGAGCCCAAACAGCCCTTCTTGTTCAAGTGTGCCTATGTTATTTGGAATTGACTCAGCTGCAGTGGTTTTCATTTTTATTTGGTTGATGGACTACTTTAGAAGAAACTGAAGTCAAATCCCACCTTTACATTCAGGTAAAAGAAGAGGTCGTTCTTGGCCTTTCCATTGGAAACCACTCAAAGCAAGGTAATGGAGTCTGTGAAAATAATTAGCTTCCTCCTAAAGCATAACTAGATGTTCTGTCACAAGCTAGTGTGAGCAGAGTAAGATTTGCCTTATTGGCTTGTTTGCCATATGCTCTTACCTATGAGTCAGAGCTAACTCAATGACATTTGGCTGGCTTGGCTACCTATTTAATGATAGAGATTTAGGAGTATTTTCATGCATCAATAATAATTGTTCTGTTTTCTGTCAGAGGTTCTAACGGCTGCCTTGAACATTTAGCTCCAGAGTAAAGCTTCTTTTTTGCCTTTACTGATATTTTTAGATTCACATCACAGTGGCTACCACACTTCACATGCCTTTCCAATATAAGAGTACTTTAATCACTAATAAATACTTTTCACACATTATTTTTCATCCACATTGTCCTTCAAAAATACTTAACATGTTATCTTCTCTTTTACTTTGAGAGTTCTTTATTACATAGTCATTGGCTATACAATATTTTGTTTTACATTATTGAAGTAATAAATGGCTTAAAGTCCAAAACATTTATTTCTACCATGGTTATGTTAGAGCCTTGCATCAAGTGATAATTTTACCTAAAATTTTTATCAGCAAAGATAAAGCTTATAAATGCAAAATAAGGCTTTAAAAAAAATAACTAAGCATAAAAATCATTAACAGAAACAAGATTCTCATACATTTAACCCTTTAAGGCTTTTTGTTTGCTAACACAACTTAACCTTTTGGCCTTTTCTTCTTACAATGTTTTTGGGATGTACTAGAACAATAATACTTTGGACATGTTACAAGAAGGGATCAGTTCCTGGAGAAATACATCATGTTTGGTAAAGCAAGGGTCAGCAAAACAGAAGATCATTAACTAGATGGACTGACATAGTGGCTGCAACAATGGGTTCAAGAATAACAAGGTTCACGAGGATGGGGTAGGACCAGTTAGTGTTGTCTTCTCTTTGTACACAGGGGCGCTATGATTCAGAACTGACTCAACAACAACAACAGGGAACTATTACTTCACTAGGCAGCACAAACTATTAAGCAGTGACTAGCCAAAGACTGGGAACCCTAGTGGCATATTGGTGAAGTGCTATGTCTGTGAACCAACAGGTCAGCAGTTCAAATCCATCAGGTGCTGCTTGGAAACTCTATGGGGCAGCTCTATTCTGATGCACAGGTTTGCTATGAGTCAGAACTGACTTGACAGCACCTAACAATAACAGCCAAAGATTGACAGTCAAATTCAACTTCCATGGCCATTGGGGAAGACTGATCTGGTGATCCTCTTCCAAAAGATCACAGCCTTCAAAGCCATATGGAGCAGTTCTACTGTGTAAATCCTGGGTTGACAAGAGTCAAAACCAACTTCAAGACAACTAATGACAATAAAAAGGGTGAGAATTGTGTTTTCTTTTTTGTCATTGTATCCCTAGAGTTCCATCCCCCCTCCCCCCAAATGATGTATTCCTAAATTAAAGATCAGTGGGTCAAAACCACCAGTGGCTCCAATGGAGACAGAGGTGACAGTCTGCTTACGTAAAGATGTACAGCCTTGGAAATTCTATGAGGTCACTAGGAGTCAGAATCAACTCAAGGTAGTTGGCTTTATCCCTGGCCAAGCATAATATTTTAGAGAAAGTAGGTTACAGTATCTATATTTGTTGTGAGAATGAGTAAATCAAGAAATGGAAGAATGTGTATGTATTGAGGCATCAGAAAGTAGACATGTGCTCCAGGAACTAGAAAAGTGGTGAATCAAAGTAATATATTCATAATCCCTCTCTTGACCATCAAACTTCGGGAGGCTATAAGCCAGATACTCGGTGTCCTTCAGGGTTGTGGATACCATGAAACAAAAAGATCCTATTTTGGAAATCCACTCTTTTGGTACTGAAACCAATGAAGGCTGAGAGATTATCTTCCTTGCTTAAGATTACAGGGTATCAACTAGAAAAAGTGGGTCCACCAACCAATTCTTCACACCCCAGATCTAGAGCAACTAGTGCTGTAATGTTACAGTAGAATTGAAAACAACGTGTTCGCCATCAGACAGGCTTGAATTCCAGTTTCAGATTACTGACTCTGGGAACACTGAGAAGTTTGGTTTGTAAGTGCCAACAACTCATCTGGTAACAACATCAACCTCACAGGGTTGCTTTGATAATTAAGCTATATATATGTGTGTGTGTGTGTGCATGTGTACACACACACACATACACATATATCAGAGTATTTGGCAAGAGTAGTTTGCAAAAACGGCCACGTAGAAATTATTGAATTGGTGAATAATCACTTTGAATATTTTTTAGCAATGCAAATAATTTTTTTTAAACACAAATTTTTAATGATCTAAAAAAGAGAGAGACAGAGAGAGATGGAGAGACTAAACCAAAGCTAAGAAGTTTCCTAAATACAACTCAACACTTTGAGGGATAGAATATCAGGGGCAAGGGTCTGGAGATCGTAGTTCCAGCAGACATCTACTTGTAGTTCAATTGGCATAACAAAGTTTATTAACAAAATATTCTGCATCCCACTTTGGTGAGTAATGTGTGGGGGTCTTAAAAGTTAGCAAGTAGCCAACTAAGAGCATCAATTGGTCTCAACCCACCTGGAGCAAAGGAGAATGAGAAGCATCAGAGACACAAGGAAAACATGCACCCAAGAGACAGAAAGAGCCACACAAATCAGAAACTACATCAGTGTGAGGTTGGGAAAAGTAAATGGTACCTGGCTACCACCAATGACTGCCCTTACAGGGAACTCAATCAAGAGTCTCTGATAGAGCTAGAGAAACATGTGGTACAGAACCAGACTTGAATTTCTGACAGACTGGAGGGTCCCCAGAAGGCATGGCTCCTGGACTCACTGTTAGTCCAGAACTGAAACCATTCTAGAAGTCAACTCCTCAGATAAAGATTAAGCTGGCGTGTAAGACATAAAGTGATACTGGTAAAGAGCGGGTTTCTTGGCTTAAGTAGACACAGGAGACTAACTGGGCAGCTCCTGCCTGGAGGTGAGATGAGAGGGCAGAGGGGGACAGGAGGTGGTTGAATGGATCTTGAAAATAGCGAGTGAAGGGAGGAACATGCTGTCACCATGTAGGGAGAGCAGCTAGGGTCACAAAACAAAGTGTGTGTAAGTTTGTGTTAGAAATTGACCCAAATTGTAAACTTTCACTTAAAACACAATGAAAGAACAAATAAATAAATAAGTAAAAGATTTCCTCTACCTTGCCTTTCTCCTCTTACATATGACAGATTTAACTGCCAGTCAGGGACGGTAATTTGGGAGTGTATTCTTGCTCTTAAGGCTGTTCTGAATTTTACTCTACAATTTGACAGGAACTAATACAAGATAACTTACAATGCAATTTGTTCTTTAAAAATGTTATTTTTGGTTGGACCTCTTTGTGATTACTGTCTTTTAGGATTGGTCACAGTGATCCCCTCATCCTGGTCTTCATGTTCCTGCATGATTCCCTCTGCTTAAACACAGGGTAATCTTATTGATTTATTTCTATCAATAGCTGTGACAGAAATCATGAAATGACACTTTCAAGACTGGTCCATGAAAGATGATGGCTTCGATCTAGAGAACTCTTAGGTACCCTTGTCTCAGCTTGCTCATTACTGTGTTATATGGACATTTGCATTACAGAGAGGTTTATGAATGAATTGTCCTACCTATGTACAGCCTTTGGGTGAATGCAACCTTGAACAATAAATTGAACGTGACTTCCTATTATAAGACCTTGAATGCAGGACTCAGCTAAGATACTCCCAAGGCTCCTAGCAACCAGAAACTATGAAATAAGAATATTTATTTTTTTAGACCTGAAAGCTTTGGGGTCATTTCTCACACAGCATTTAACAACTAATATAACACTTTTATAGCAATTCAGACATCAAGCTTGGTAAAGTAGAAGGTCAGAGAAAAAGAGGAAGACCCACAACAAGATGGTTTGAAACAGTGGCTGCAACAATGGCTCAGGCATTGTAACGATTGTGAAGTCGGTGCAGGATCAGGCAGTGTTTCGTTCTGTTGTACATCTGTCACCATGAATTAGACCCAACTCAAGAGCACCTAGCAATGACAGCAGCAAACTACAGCTCTAGCAGTGCAGTGGTTAAGAGTTTAGTTGCTAACCAAATGTGGACAGTTCAAATCTACCAGTTGCTCTTTAAAAATATTATGAAGTGATCCTATTCTGTCCTATAGGGTCTTTATGAGTTGGCATCAACTCAATGGCAATGTGTTTAGTTTTTTGGGGGGGGGGCGTGGTACATTATAGCAAAAACTTGTATAGTGGATGACATTTATTTCTCAGTGGTTGTCCTTAGCCACTCATTTGGCTTTAGAACTAAGTTCAAGTTTCTATAATACCATGCTGAGATGACTACATTAAAAACTAAAATGGAATCTTATAATAATAATGAAAACTTCCAAAGAACCGTTTATGAATTTAACTTGGTAAAATTGATGTTGTGTGACTTGGTTTATGACACTTTGATAGCCAAGTTGTGCCTGACACAAGCCAGGATGTTTTCACACACCTAAATGAGTGTGAAATGTGTACACTTAAAATGTAATACAGAAGAAGAATTAAAGTATTTAAATTGTGGTCTTGGCGAAGACTGATAACTTTCCAAAGAAAAACCCAACCATTCTTAGAAGAAACAGTACCAGAATGTTCCTTAGATGTGAACATGATAAGGCTTTGACTTCATTACGTTAGAAAGAACTATCCCTAGAAAAGGGCATCATGTTTGGTAAAGTAGAGGGTCAAGGAAAATTAGGGATATCCACAATTAGAGGGATTGACACAACAGATACAGCAGTGGACTCAAAGGTACTGATAATTATGAAGATGGGGCAGGACAGAACAACGTGTCATTCCGTTACACACAAGGCTATCGTGAGTCAGAGCCTGATGACAACTAACAGCAATGATTTATTGGCTTATGTAATGGCTAATGGTAATTAGATTAGTACATTAGGACATGTTAAAGTATCATCATTGCACTTGATGATATCATCATTTGCTAATTATTTGACAGGCATTTACTGAAAGCTCCAACAGATGTTAGGCACTACAGATGAAAAGTTTATTGAGATTCAGAATCCTTCCTAAGAGATTACAGTTGGCTCTTCTACTTTCCTATTATTAACCTGTTCTAACTGATCATGAAATCCCTCCAATAAGCTTGATGACAAATTTAAGAAATACCATCTCTAATTTTGAAACTATCTATTTAGATTAACCAGTGGAAATAGCCCAGTGGAGAAGATTTTATTTAAAGGAATTCCTGTCTTTTTATCAATAGGGATGTTTATATATCAAATACAGGCAACTTAAAATGACTACATGAAATCAAAGACTGGTTGGAAAAAAGAAAAAAATAATAATTTATAGTGAGACTCTTCACTGCTAGCTGATGATCCTTGGAGCAGCCCTTGAGATGTCAAAGATGATAATACAGTAACAACATTTGGGAAGTATTTCTAGTCTTACACTTAGCCTTTTGGCAGAAATTTATTAAGACAGAATAAGCCTGTGACTTTTCAATTCCGAGTACAATTTGTTTCTCTAATACATCTGCAGGAGTAATGTGTGATGGAATTTTTCCTTTTCCAGCCTCACCAGTTGTGGATGATACGCTGTAATAGGTTCTTGCAGGCCATATCTCAGCAATATAAAGCACAACACATGTACATCTGTGGCCCAGTGTCAGTGCCTTAAACGTACATCAGAAATGCATTAAATCTTTTGATTGCTATTCTGTTTGTACAGCTTGTTGGTTCAGATTTCCTCCTGTAATGTACTCTGCTGATTACCTTGAATTATTGGTATCTCCTTGCTAGAACAAGCACACCTTATTCAGAAATACATAGCTTGAGCCTTTTGGTGTTAAGAAAAACAACAACAATGTTTCTTGGGAGTTAACACAGGTAATCATGCTCTTACTTAAAGTCACATCCCCAAAACATTTGTACTTCCAAATGATCTTCCTGTCAGTGCAGTCTTCCAGAATGGTCTCAAGATCCTCTGTATTTGACACATTGCAGTTAGATTCACATTTTCGCAATACCCCTACTGGAAGGAGGTGAAGAAGGAAAAATGGTTTGGTGGTTGATCTGTGCTCCAAGTAGGAAAGCCCCTTTGTCTCCTCTTATCTGACTTGAAGTGTATGTGAATACATTATCAACATATACAACTTCGAGAATAAAATATGAGAATGCACTTAGAAGCTAGCAGTCTCATAGTTGTAATGGCTAATGGCTAACATTTCTGAACCATGCAATTGAAATAATTGCTTTCATATTGAATATCTTTCGTGCCATCAGAAAATGTATGTTGAAGCACATATTACAATTGTTTCTGTATGCAATATCATCATAGCATTTTAGAATTTTATTGTTATTTCAAGATGCCTTTCTACATTCAAGATTTATTTCATGTATTTTAAAAGCATATACTATTGTTATCTAACAAGTACAGATGCTTTCTAATAAGTCAAGCACCTATATGTAGGATATACAACTAACTGACAGGTGAGTGGTAACTTGTACATTGCTGTGATGCTAGAAGCTATGTTACCAGAATTTCAGATAACAGCAGGGTCCCCTATGACAGACAGATTTCAGTGGAGCTTTCAGATTAAGACTCGGAAGTCTAGTATGGTAATCCACTTCTGAAAAAACTGTGCCATGAAAACGTTATGGGAGCAACTGAAAACTGATACAATGTAAGATGTGCCCTCAGATTAGAAGGTACTCAAAATACTACTAGGGAAGAGCTTTTTCTTCAAGTAGAGTTGAATTTAATCATGTGAATGAAGTAATGCTTTCAGGACATCTGTTGGCTTTTGAGGCACAATTCAAAATGAGGGAAAAAAAACCAGTGGCAAAAATCCACTATTAATCAGAACATGGAATGTATAAAGTGTGAATTGAGGACACTGGAAGTTGTCAAAATTGAAACAAAACAGTTAAAGACTGACACTTTAGATGAAGTCCGTGTGTATAGTCATCACTTATGTTGGTGACAAAAGGTATGCTCAATAATAAAGTCATTGGTCTTGCAAAGTTCTATAATGCAATGTCCGGAATTGTTACTACCGCAGAGGCTGTATTTTACAAACTACCAATGCTTTTTGCTTCCAACTTTCACATTCCAGTTACCAATAATTATCAATGCATCCTGATTGTGTGTTTCATCAATTTCAGACTTCAGAAGTTGGTAAAAACACCTTTAGATTTTTTTCAATTTAGGAGTCGATGGCAATGGGGTTGGTCTAGTGGTTGGTGGGGAAACTTGAATACAAGTGGTATTAACTAGTCTTCCTTGTAGACATATGGATATTATTCTATCACTGAAGGAATTTACTTCAGGAGAGATTTTGAAATGTTCTTTTTGATGATGAATACAACACCATTCCTCTTCAATTTCTCATTTCTTACACAGTACACCATATGATTGTCTGATTTGGAATGACTAATACCAGTCCATATCAGCTCACTAATGCCTAGCATATCAATGTTTATACATCACATTTCATCTGTGATGTTTTCAAATTTCCCTAGATTGTACTTTACGTATTCTACTTTCTGATTATTAATGGATGTTTGTAGCTGTTGTTTTTCGTTTTGATTCACACCACATCAGCAAATAAAGGTCCTGAAAGCTTGATTCCATTTACATCATTAAGGTCAATTCTACTTTGAGGAGGCAGCTCCTCCCCAGTCATATTTTGAGTGCCTTTCAATCTGAGGGGCTCATCTTCTGGCACTGTGTAAGACAATGTTTCAGTGCTATTCTAGCTAATAATTTCAAAATAGACCTCTGGGTCCTTCTTCCTAGTTTGCCTTCATCTGGAAGCTCAGTTGAAACCTGTCTTCCACGGGTTACCCTGTTGGTGTTTGGTAATACTGGTAACATAGCTTCCATCATCACAGCAACTAGCACGTCTCCACAGGATGAGAAACCGGCAGACACCTGGCCAATGTTGATAGAAGTACTATTCAAAATAGACAAATGGTAGAAGAAATCGAAATGTCCACCAGCTGATGAATGATTAAACAAAATGTCCTGTATACACACCAGACCCCAAACCAATTTCACTGCCACTGAGTTGATTGCAAATCATAGGAAGCCCTGGTAGCATAGTAAAGTTCTCTGGTTGCTAAGCAAAAGGCTAGCAGTTCAAATTCACCAGATGCTTCTTGGAAACTCTATGGGGCAGTTCTGCTCCATCCTATAGGGTCACTATGAGTTTGATATATACACCCAATGGGATATTATTCAGGCACAAAAAGGAATGCTACAATATGAATGAAACTTGAAAAATTATACTAAGTAAAAAGAAGTCAGTTACAAAAGACCACACTGTTATGATTTCGTTTATGTGAAATGTGCGGAATTGACAAACCTGTAGAGATGGACATTGGATTAGTGATTGCTTAGGACTGGGGTGTCCATAAATCAGAATCAACTGCGTTCCAACTGACAGCAGGGTTAAGAGGATAGGGAGATAGGAAGATGATAGGTACAGAGTAGAGAGTTTCTTTATGAGATGATGAAAATGTTCTTAGATGGACATGACTTTATCATGTAAGAAGACAAGATATAATCATCTGATGAGACTATTTAGGTGCTGTCGAGTTGGTTCTGACTCATAGTGACGCTATGAACAATAGAGCAAAACACTGCCCGGTCTTGCACCATGTCCACAATTGTTTTTATGCTTCAGCCCATTGTTGTGGCCACTGCATCAATCCAGCTTGTCGAGGGTCTTTCCCTTTTTCGCTGACCCTAAACTCTACCAAGTATGATGTCTTTCTCCAGGGACTGATCTTTCCTGACAACATGTGCAAAGTATGTAAGATGCAGTCTTACCATCTTGGCTTCTAAGGAGCGCTCTGGTTGCACTTCTTCCAGAACAGATCTGCTTGTTCTTTTGGCAATCCATGGTACCTTCAACAGTCTTCTCCAACACCAGAATTCAAAGGCATCAGTGCTTCTTCTGTCTTCTTTATTCATGGTCCAGCTTTTGCATGCATGTGACATGATTGAAAATACCATGGCTAGGGTCAGGTGCATTTTAGTCTTCAAGGTGACATCCTTACCTTTGAACACTTTGAGGAGGTCCTTTGCAACAGATTTTCACAATGCAATGCGTCTTTTGATTTCTCGACTGCTGCTTCAAAGGGCATTGATTGTGGACCCAAGTAAAATGAAATCCTTGACAACATCAATCCTTGCTCCATTTATAACAATGTTGCTTACTGGTCCAGTTGTGAGGAGTTTTGTTTTCCTGATGTTTAGGTGCAATCCATACTGAAGGCTGTGCTCCTTGATCTTCATGAGTAAGTGCCTCAAATCTTCTTCATTTCCAGCAAGTAAGGTGGTGCTGTCTGCATAACATAGGTTGTTAATGAGTAGTCCTCCAATCCTGATGCCTCATTCTTCTTCATATAATCCAGCTTCTTGGATTATTTGCTCAGCATACTGATTAAAATGTACGATAAAAGGATACAACCCTGACACATGCCTTTCCTAACTTTAACCTATGCAGTGTCCCCTTGTTCTCTTCACACAACTGCATCTTAATCCATATGCAGACTCCTTAAGAGCACAGTTAGGTGCTCTGGAATTCCCATTCTCTGCAACTTTAGCCATAATTTAGCATGATCCATAGAGTTGAACGCTTTTGCATAGTCAGTGAAACACAAGTAAACACCTTGCTGGTATTCTTTGCTTTCAGCCAAGATCCATCTGACATCAGTGATGATATCCCTGGTTCCATGTCCTCTTCTCAACCCAGCTTGCATTTCTGGCAGTTCCTTGTCAATATATTGTTGTAGTTGCTTTTGAATGATCTTGAGCAGAATTTTACTTGCGTGCAATATCGATACTGTTTGGTAATTTCCACATTGGGTTGGATCACCTTTATTTGGAATGGGCATAAATATAGACCTCTTCCAGTCAGTTGGCCAGGTAGCTGTCCTACAAATTTGGGGGCACAGATGAGTGAGCATTTCCAGTGCTGGATCTGTTTGTTGAAATATCTCAATTGATATTCCATCAATTCCTGGAGCCTTGATTTTTGCCAATGCCTTCAATGCAGCTTCAACTCTTTCTTTGGTACCATTGGTTCCTAATCATATACAACCTCTTCAAATGGCTGAACATTGACCAGTTCATTCTGGTATAATGACTCTGTGTATTCCTTGCATCTTGTTTTGCTGCTTTCTGAGTCATTTAATAGTTTCCCTGTAGAATCCTTCGCTATTGCAACTCTAGGCTTGAATTTTTTCTTCAGTTCTTTGAGCTTGAGAAATGCAGAACATGTTCTTCTCTTCTAGTTTTCCATTTCCAGCTCATTGCACATGTTGTTATAATACTTTCCTTTGTCTTCCCTATCTGCCCTCTGAAATCTTCTGTTTAGGTTGTTACTTTGTCATTCCTTCATTTTGCTTTGGCTGCTCTAAATTCAAGAGCAATTTTCAGAATCTCTTCTGACATCCAATTTGGTCTTTTCTTTCTTTCCTGCCTTTTTAATGACCTCTTGCTCTCTTCACAGCTGATGTCTTTGATGTCATTCATCTGGTCTTCAGTCATTAGCAATCAATACATTAAATCTGTTTTTCAGATAGTCTTTAAACTCAGGAGGGATATGCTCAAGGTCATACTTTGGCTCTCGTTGATTTGTTCTAATTTTCTTCAGTTTCAATTTGAATTTGCATATGAGCAAGTGATGATCTGTGTCACAGATAGCACATGTCTTGTTCTGACTGCTGATATGGAGCTTTTCCAGCTTCTTTTTCCACAGATGTAGTCAGTTTAGTTCCTGTGCATCTCATCTGGTGAGGTCCGTGTGTACAGCTATCATTTGAATTGGTTAAAAGGTATCTGCAATGAAAAAGTTGTTAGTCTTGCAAAATTCTATCATGCAATCTCCAGTATTATTTCTATCACCAATGCCATATTTTCCAACTACCGGTCCTTCCTCTTTGTTTCCAACTTTGCATTCCAGTCATCAGTAATTATCAATGTATCCTGATTGCATGCTTGATAAATTTCAGACTGCAGAAGTTGGTAAAAACCTTCAACCTCCTCATCTTTGGCCTTAGTGGTTGGTACATAAATTTGAATAATAGTATATAAACTGGCCTTCCTTGTAGGTGTATGGATATTATCCTATCACTGACAGCATTGTACTTCAGGACAGATCTTGAAATGTTCTTTTGCATGATGAATGCAACATGGTTCCTCTTCAAGTTTTCATTTCCAGCATAGTAGACTATATGCTTGTCAGATTCAAAATGGCCAAAATCAGTCCATTTCAGCTCACTAATGCCTAGGATGTCAATATTTATGCATTCCATCAAGTTTTTGACAATTTCCAGTTTTCCTAGATTGATATCTCGTACATTCCATGTTCTGATTATAAGTGGATGTTTGCAGCTGTTTCTTCTCATTTTGAGTCATGCCACATCAGTGAGTGAAGATCCCAGAGGCCTTACTCCACCCACGTCATTAAGGTTGATTCTACTTTGAGGAGGCAGCTCTTTCTTGGTTGTCTGGAGGGAGGCCCACTTTCAGTACCATATCTGACAATGTTTAGCTGCTATTCATAAGATTTTCCCTGGCTAATTCCTTTCAGAAGTAGACTGTTAGGTCCTTCTTCCTAGTTTGTCTTAGTCTGGAAGCTCACCTGAAACACATCTACCATGAGTGACACTGCTGGTACCTAAATACCAGTGGCATAGTTTCCTGCATCACAGTAACAAGCAAGCCTCCACTGACAGACAGGTGAGGGCTGCTCACTCCCTTCTTGCCTGATGGTGTCACCCTGCTTTCCTGATGGTGTTACCCTGCTCATCTGATGCTGTTATCCCCCATACCTGATGCTATTTTCTGCCTCACCTGATGTTGTTAGCCCCCTTTACCTGACACTGACTGAGACTAGACACCCCTAAAGCCACTGTCCTCACAGGTTCTGTTAACCCCAAACTAAAACCATTCCTGAAGCTTGCTCTTGAGACAAAGATTAGACTGGACTGTAAAACATAAAACAATATGCATGAAGATCATGCTTCTTAGTGCAAGTAGGTAAATTTACTGGAGGCCAAATGGGAGGCTCCTGGCCAAAGGCAGGATGAGAAGGGAGGAAGGAACATGAACCGCTTGAATGAACACAAAACTCAGAATGGAAAAGAGGGAGTAAGTATGCTCTCCTTAGGATTGCAACTAATGTCACATAACAATACGTCTCTAAGCTTTTGTATGAGAGATTAACTTGAGCTGTAAACTTTCACCCAAAACACAATTTAAAAAAACTGAACACTTTAAAAGGGTAAGTTACATAGTATGTGAAGTACATCTGTTACCAAACTGTTCTAAAAACGAGTACCTATTGCTTACATATCCATACTGAAATACTTAGAGACAAAATAATACGTCTGCAATTTGCTTCAAATTGTGAAAATGAATCCTTTCAAATGGTTCTCAAGTCTGGCTAATAGTAACACTGTTGCTAACGCCCCTCCTACCAGTAAAGAGTGCTGTGCTAGTCCGCTGGCTGAGGCGGAGGTACGCATCCTCAAAATAGCACCACCGATAGATAAGATATTGGTGAAAGGTGATGCTCAGGGTCAAAATCTGTGTAATAACTTTTCAAAATTATGTGAGGATGAGAAAGAAGTATAGGGAAGTTGGTTGACTGGCCCTACTTTCATTAGATAAACTGGTACAAGAAAGAGATGAGCTCAGGGCTTTGGCATCAAAGCTCTGATGCCTTGTAAGAGATCTCAAAGCTTCGACTTGTGCCTTAAAACAAAACCTCACTACCTGTAATAGCAGCAGATACTGCTGAGAGCCAAACCCAGATGCTTATCATTAGAGTGGCGGAACTGCAGTGTCAGCTCAATTGCCAGTCTCGAGAAGTATCTGAAATTGAAGTGAGGGCATTGATTGCGAAAAAGTGGGATCCTGGAACCTGGAATGGAGAGATATGGGAAGATGATAAGGAAGCTCCAGACACTGAGCCCCTAATGTCCAGTGAATCATTCCTGCCAGCAGAACCATACCCATGTGAAGGGATTACTTCCCGTTTGTCTGCTAAACCACCCTCCCCGGGAAAGCCATCATCCCCTCTACTCCTATGAGATTAATTGTAGCCAGCTGCCTCTAAAAAGCCCCTGCCTGAGTCATTGCCTGGGGCATGGCCTAAGGTAGATGCTTTACAGGAACATGCTGAAGGCTCTAAAAATACTTCCACACCACCAATTTTGGCTTCTAGACCTGTAACTAGACTTAAGTCCAAGCTAGCCCCCCAAAGTGAAGTACAGAGTGTGACCCAGGAGGAGATACCCTAAACTGCAAAGAAACTATTTGACTTTTCTAATAGGTACAAACAGAAACCTGGGGAATATGCATGGGAATGGCTGCTAGGGGTGTGGGATAATAGTAAACAGAACATAAAGACTGGTCAATCCGAATTTCTTCACATGGGTCCACTGAGCACAGATTCTTCATTCAATATTTCAGCTCCAGAAGTTAGGAAAGGACTTAATAGTTTGTTTGGCTGGATTGCTGAAGCATGGCTGATGTGGTGGCCTACACTAAATCAAGTTGAATTGCCAGACCTGTCTTGATGTACTGTAGAAGAGGGTATCCAAATGCTTGGGGGAATTAGCATGCTAGAACAGATTTGTTTAGTTAGACCTTCAAAGCCACACAGAGAACGTTCAGAGGGCACACCATTTTACCACAGCTGTGTGAAACAAATTTGTGAAGGGAGTTCCAGGATCCTTGAAGACTGCTGTGATTGCCATTTTACGTAAATCAGATATGACAGTGGGAGCTGCCCTAGCTGAATTAAGACACTTAACTACAATGGGGCTGACTGGACCCCCTGGTGGTAGGAGGCAAGTAGCTTCACTCAATCTACAAAGACAAGGTGGGCGTGCTTACAGTAATGGACAGCAGAGGCAAAACAGTAATTGTAATAGCCTGACTCATATGGATGTATGGAACTGGCTACTTAGTCATGGTGTCCCTAGGAATGAAATAGATAATCAGCCTACTAAATATTTATTTGATCTGTGTGAAAGGATGAATTCTAGGTCAGGTGAACAGCAGTCTAATGCAAATCATCAGAATAGAGAGTCGTGGTCCCTCAATCAATTCCTAGACTAGAGTGAGTTTAAGGATCTACAACTTCTTGAATGAAGGGGAGGCCAAGTCCCTTTGAGGAAGAATTCTAATACCCTGTCAATAATTTATACTGTTAGTCTTTCTCCTGCCCTTCCCCCAAAGAATCTACAAGCTTTTACGAGAGTGACTGTTCACTGGGGAAAAGGAGATAATCAAACTTTTCAGGGACTAATCCAGGAGATCCAAAAAGTCACTGTGGCCCACCAGTCAGAGTGGGGGCATATGGAGGTCAGGTTATTGATGAAGTCTTGGCTCATGTTCATCTCACAGTGGGTCCAGTGGGTCCCTGAACCCATCCTGTAGTGATTTCCCCAGTTCCAGAATGCATAGTTGGAGTAGATACACTCAGCAATTGGCAGAACACCCATATTGGATCCCTGACAAATGGAGTGAGGGCTATTATGGTGGGAAGAGCCAAATGGAAGCCGCTAGAACTATCACTGCCTAGGAAAATAGTGAACCAAAAGCAATATCACATTCCTGGAGGGACTGCGGAAATTATTGCCACCATTAAGGACTTGAAGGATTTAGGGTTGGTGATCCCCACCACATTCACATTCAACTCGCCTATTTGGCCTGTGTGAAAAACAGATGGATCTTGGAGAATGACAGTAGATTATCGCAGACTTAATGAGGTGGTAATCCCCGTTACAGCTGCTGTTTCAGATGTAGTTTCGTTGCTTGAGCAAATTAAAACATCTCCTGGTACTTGCTATGCAGCTATTGATCTGGCTAATGCCTTCTTCTCCATACCTGTGTCCAAAGACCACCAGAAGCAGTTTGCATTCAGCTGGCAAGGCCAGCAATGCACTTTCACTTGCCTGCCTCAGAGATAAATTAACTCTCCAGCCCTGTCATAATTAAGTCCACAGGGAACTTGATTGCTTCTCTCTTCCACAAGATGTGACACTGGTCCATTATGTAGATGATGTTACACTGATTCAACCTAGTAAGGAAGAAGTATCAATGACTCTGAACTTATTAGTTAAACATTTGTGTGCTAGAAGGTGAGAGTAAGTTCATCTGGAGAAGTTTGTGTGGGTAAAACAAGGCTTCATGATTTTCTGTATAGTCAAGGCTTTATAGGACAATACTGGCACCTGGACTAACAGATATTGGAATGGGAGGCGTTTCTGGAAGATACAGCATGTTACCTTTCTGGTGCACACCCGGAACTACCTGCTCCCATTTGAGGGCAATAAAACTCAGAACCATTTTCTGGCATACACAGGCTCGCACATTCTCATTCTTTTCACTATCCCCCACAAGGAAGAGCAACTGTACCACATGTCCCTTTTAATCATGGTTCCAGAAGTCCTCTCCTATGGTACAAACAACATCCTCTGTGCAGGTATCCTGACTCTCAACAAGATACCCTATGGGAAGCTGGGATGTGAGGAATTGATGGAAGCTACTTGGGGATTAAACTGTCCATCTCTGAGCCAGTGATGTTATCATTCTGTTAGTACATATATGTGTCACTCTGATGAACTATGTCTTTCACTTGCAAATAGAATAACATCTCAGACCCTTCATAGCTTCATATTTAAGAGTCTGGGCTCTCTAAATTTCATTAACCCAGAGATACAGGAAAGCAGCCAAGAGGTGCTGTAAGTCTCTTCTTCATTTCATTGAGGAGACAGCCGTACCCACTAGAGAGCAGAACACCTGCCTCACAAAGGACACTGGAGGGGCATGAGAGCAGGCACATGAGTCCGGCTCTGCTTCCTGCCTCCCTCTTCCATCCAGAACCACACAAGTGAGAACACAGTATAAACAAAGCCAAAAACCAAACCCACTGCTGCTAAGTCACTTCCAACTGATAGGAACTCTGTAGGACAGAGTGGAACAGCCCCACAGAGTTTTCAAGGAGCATGTGGTGTATTTGAACTGCCAATCTTTTGGTTAGCAGATGTAGCACTTAACCACTATGTCACCAGGCTTTTCATA
Organism: Heterohyrax brucei; assembly: GCA_028571685.1. Lineage (NCBI taxonomy): Eukaryota > Metazoa > Chordata > Mammalia > Hyracoidea > Procaviidae > Heterohyrax > Heterohyrax brucei. The sequence goes on from CM053141.1 coordinate 6,991,989, forward strand.
GTGTAAATGGTGATGGGCAAATTACACGGGTCGCCATACAACAGACTCAAGAATCTTAGAGGACAATCAATTTAATTACCAACCTGAGTCAAGAAATACACTAAAGTGTCCCTAAGGCAGTCCTTATCCACCCCACTGGGACATGTCTTCTGTCATGGATTGAATTGCATATCCCTACAACATATGTCAACTTGATTAGGCCTTGATTCCCGGTATTGTGTGATTGTCCTTCGTTTTGTGATTTTCCCAGGTCTTAGAAATTGTAATCTCTTTCTGTGGTTAAAGAGAATTAGGCTGGGATGTAATTCTATTACTAAGGTCATATCCCTGATCCAGAGAAAAAGGAGTTTCCCTGAAGTGTGGCCTGTACCACTTTTTATTTTACAGGGGGTAAAAGGGAAAAGAAAAGAGCAGAGAGTTAGGGACCTCATACTACCAAGAATGCAGAGCCAGGCAGAGAACATCTTTTGGATCCAAGTTTCCAATATGGAGAAGCCCCTAGTCCAGGGGATAATTACTGAGAGGGACCTTCCTCCAGACCAGACACAGAGAGAAAAATCTTTCCCTGGAGCTGATGTCCTGAGTTTGTACTTCTAGCTTGCTGGACTGTGAGTAAATAAATTTCTCTTAGTTTAATCTATCCACTATTATAGCAGCACTAGAAGACGAAGACATCTAGTGCCAAAGAATGAACCACCTGCAGGCATTTTCTCGTGTTAGAATACCTCCAACCACTCTTTTATCACACAGCTACAGAGCCTCTACTCCATCCACATCAGGTCTTGTTCTAGGAGCCTGGTATGCTAACATGAATCAGAAACATCTTTGCCCTCAGGAAATTCTCAGGCAATGAGGTAGAGAGACAAATAAAAGATAGTTGTGAATTAATGGAAGGGAGGACCTAAAGAACTCTTACAGGAAAAGACACATTAAATTTGGGAATGAGAAGAATATAAGTTCTATAAATATGACCTCCTAGGAAAAGGGAGAGGACATGCTCAAGGTTTCAGAACCCTGGAAATATCTGACTAAATCTGGGAACGGTAACCGGTTTGGTATGGTTAGAGCTCCTGGTGAGAGGAGGATAGAGACACTCATTCATTCATTAATTTAAGTGTCTGTTGTTTGTCAGGCACTATGCTAAGTCCTGAGAGTACACCAAACCAAACTCACTGCTGCTGAGTGGATTCCGACTCATAGCAACTCTATAGGTCAGAGAAGAACTGCCCTATAGAGTTGCCATGGAGTGTCCAGGAGATTTGAACTGCCAGCCTTTTGGTTAGTGTATGTAGCACTTAACCACTATGCCACCAGTATTTCCCTTGAGAGTATAGCAATGATCAGCTTAATAAGTTCCTGCTCTTATGCAGCTCAGCTTCTGATTGAAATGTGGCAATGAACATGTTATAATGTGACATATATTTGAGGTCGGGGTAATTGCAATGCTGTGAAGAAAAGTGAAGCAAAGCAAGGGGACTGTGTTGAGTATAAAGACATGTATAAGATGATCAGAGAAGATGTCTCTGATATAAGGGGTTATTTGAACAGAGAAGTAACTGAATGGAGGAGAGTGTAAATATCTGGAGGCAACAATACTTCTGGTGGAGAGAAGGGGGAGTATTATGATCCCCAGTTCTTTGAGATATTGGAGGAACAGTAAGGTGGTGAATGGTGTTGCAGCAGAGTAGGAAAGGAGGAAATTGTAGGAGATAAGGTCAGAGAGGCAGCAGGGACCAGATCATAAAGGACCTTGTAAAGCAATGCTAGACCCAAAGTGTGGTCCAGGACAAATTGTTTATTATTGTACAATGAAGAGCTCAGTGGAAAGTCAAGAATAGCTGTTGTTAACTTTTAAAATAACTTCACACAGTAGCATCATTTTTATTGTAATTTATAAAATGTAACATCTTCAGTGGATTGGAACTTTAAAAAAGAAGCTGTTCTTTGCCCCAGAGAGTTTGAGAAATAGAGTAGTTGAAAAGCGTGGTAAGCACTGCAGCTCCGGCTCTGAGTGAGAATGAAAGCTATGTCTTCTGTGAACAGATAAGCGATACTAGTAAGGTCATGTCCTGAAGTGACTGTCAGCCATCCTGCAGATAAAAAGGAGGTGACAATGAGTTTATGGTAGACAATGGAATCAGGTATGTGTTCCACCGTGGCTTCATGGAAGGTGGACTGGTGGGTTCCATGAAAGCACTGAGGTGGTTATTAAATGGGTTCAAGAGAGCAAGGATCTCAGTAGGTATGGGATGGGAATTGGGAAAGCAAGGACTTAAAGAAGCAGAGGCAACAGGTTCCAGGTTGCTGGAATGTGAAAGCAAAGACCTAGAGAGGACCCAAGGTTCTGGCTTAGGTGATAACAGTGGAGCTTGTGAGATTTGTAACGACAAAGGGAAAATAAGATGTTGTGGACGGCGGCACTTAAGTATCTGAAGTGCCTTCAGGACTTCCAGATGAAGTCCAATAGCAGGGGAGGTCTGTAGCTAAGGAAATGGGTTTGGGATCTGTATATGTCATGGATTGAATTGTGCACCCCACACCCCAGAAGACACTCATAGGAGCTAAAACTGTAATTGTATGTGCTATGGGTGAAGTAGACCTCACTGAAGGACGTGTCATCTAATAAAGTGTTGACAGATTGAGTCTTTTAGTTTTCTGATGGAAGAGCATTCCAGGTTGAGAAATAATCTAATGCAAAGGCCATGGGAACTATAGGAGATGAGGGGAAAGACAGAAGGCAAGGCCATAATTCTAAAGAAGTATAAGGAATTGTAAAAGTTTGGCTCTTATTTTGGGTGAAATAGAATGTTTTGAAACAAGGGAAGATTTTAGACAAGTGATAACTAAATCTGGCTTATATTATTAAAGACTCACCCTGGCTGCTCAGTTAAGAATACACTACAGAGACTTGATGGCACTTGGCTTTTTGGCATAGAGAAGTGAGGCCAAGATGGCTAAGTAATTAGATGCTTCCTATAGTGTGTCTTATAACAAAGACTGGAAAAATCAAGTGAATGGATTATATATGACAACCTAGGAGCCCTGAACATCAAAGCAAAGTTGAAGAGTCATACTGAAAAATAGAGGGGCAGGGGGAGATGCACTTCCAAAGCATCAGGAGTTGCCATACCTGACCTGGGATATTCAGAATTCTGCAGGCCACATCTACTGGCCCAAGTGCATTTTATTAAGAAGTGGCATTTGAGACACATTTTCACATTGGGAGTGACCAGGCAGTGGAGAGACCACTCATATCTCCAGAATCAAAGAAATGTAGTGCTCAATTGGCAGTAGATAAGTAGTTGCACTTATTCTACTACACAGATTAAATAATACCAATTTGCAGAAAACTTATTTCCCATTTTCCTGCCTCACTGCCTGTTCTGCACTGAGCCTGAGCCAGTATCAGAAATGGATGCATCCTCTGGCCAAGAAATAGGACACATTGTGTGTCTTGAGCCATTATTCTGGCCTTGAAGAGGGAAAAAATTAACAAACAGGAAAAAATAAACTGTCAACTCTCCTAAAATAGGAAGTCATGGCAGTATCAGTTTTCTTTCCCCGTAGATACAATCATAAGGGACCCACGGAATTTAATGTCTTTCACCCCTGCATGGATCTAAGTGGGCCTACTTCAAAAACCTATTAGCACAGCACGACAGAGTATATGTAACTGAAGTCTAACCTCAACCGTTTCAGCTGTATGGTGGAGAGGCAGGTTGGTGACATTCAACACCACTCTTCCTACTAAGTAAAATGCTTGCCTACTCACAGCAGGGGTGTGGGGATTGGTGGTTCCACCAATGCTACGTGGCTACCCACTCCCAGGACCCAAGAATAAATGGTACTTCATAATCCTTACAACCAACAGCACTGGGTGCTGATAGTCCAGCTGCCAAACTCACTCACTTGTGCACTCTAGGAAAAAGAGAAATTTTTCTCACAGGCCTGCAGGGGTGACTTTTAGTCCTTCACCTTGCTCAGTGTGTGACCCATTCCTTCAACCAAATATCTGTTCCTAAACCAATCACCCTTGCCCACCTATGATTGTAGGCAAGAGCCTGCATCACACACTTGGTAAATGACTACCTGAATACATGAGCTTAATCCAAACAAGAAAAGTAAATGGACTTCCAGGCTCACATAACTAGTAACAGCTCTAGCAGCTTGGTAACAGCATGTTAGAGATTCAAAGGTCCCAATAAGAAAGCGCTCTCAAACAAACTCCCTATTTGAATATATCAAAACAAAACAGAATAAGCGAGGCTACAGTAAGCAAACAATAAATAAATCAATCCAACAACTTTTGGATGGCTTGGAGACAACAGTCAGATAAAACCAATAAAGAGACAGAACATGATGACTTCAGAAAGCTCTCAAAACAAAAAATTAAGAAATCTTCTGGATAAAAAGAACTTTTTGGAATTACTGTATGTCAAATACGAAAGATTAATGTACAGATCTCTTCAAGAGATCAGGGTAAAAGAGCAGAACAAGACAATACAGATACAGAGTAAACAATACAAGAACTTAAGAAGTTCAGAGAAGAGCATAATGACAAATTTAAAAGGCTGAAAGAATCCATAGAGAGAGCAAACTGGAATTCAGAAGATTAACAATAATATTTCAGACTTAGGCAACTGAATAGAAAGTCATAGGAGCAGAACTGAGGAAATGGAAGATAGAATTAGTGAGACTGAAGACACAACACTTGACACCAGCACATTTGGGGAAAAATCAGAAAACAGAATTTAAAAAAAATGAATAGACTAAGAATTATGTGAAAGTCTATCAAGAGGATCAGCCTACAAGTGATTGGGGTACCAGGATAAAAGAAAATGCAGAGAGAATTATTGAAGATTTATTGTCAGAAAACTTCCTTGATATCAAGAAAGATAAGAAGATATCTGTACAAGGTGTTCACAGAACTCCACACAAGGTAGATTCCAAAAGAAAGTCAAGAAGACATATTATAATCAAATTTGCCAAAACCAAAGATAAAGGGAGAACTTTAACAGTGGCTAAGGATAAAGGAGAAGTCAACTACAAAGGTGAGTCAGTAAGACTAAGCTTGGACTACACAGCAAAAAATATTGAAGCAAGAAGGCAAAGGGATGACACATAGGAAGCCTTGAAGAAAAAAAGAAATAAAATTCCAGCAAAAGTGTCTCTCAAATAAGATGGTAAAATTAGGACATTTCCAATAAAAAGAAGTTTAGGGAATTTGCAAACTCCAAGCAGAAATTATAAGAAATATTAAAGGGAAGTCTTCCAATTAGAAAATCAATAACATCAGAGAATAGACTGTAGGGGAAACTCATGAGACCAGGTAACTGCTAGAAGTTTCTGCATTATGAATCACTGCCATACAAACAACCCTAGCTACAAACCAACCCCTTAAAGTGTATTACATTAAAAGTTAGAGGTATATACAATAATTTGTAATAAACTGGAGCTACTTTGTGACACACATTAAAACGTTATTGTTATTACATACATTTTAGTGTATCTGGAATGACTTGTTTAGTGTTTTTATGCATACAAAGGTTAACATGTACTATGTATTAAGACAAGTATTTGACTGATATTAGATATGAACTGTACCCAACTATTCCAAATTACATACAAATTCAACTTAAAGACAGGTTTAGTAATGCCACTCACTTATAATCCAGTGACTGACTGTATAAAATCTTTAATGACTTGGAAATAGTATAAACAAATTCAAATAAATTGAATTTTTATTGACAAAAAAATTATCAAGAAGTCATTGTAAAGGATCACAGATCAGAAAACTGTGGGATCTTGTGTGTGAGAGTCAGAGATAAAGAAAGAAATAACTGTATCTCTTTAACTGGGGCCATCTTCTCTTACAAAAATTCCTCCATGTTGCACTTTTTCTGTGATAACCCACTTGTAATATAAATAATCATGTGGATAATATGGTTCTTATCAAGCTGCAACCCCAAAGTTAAGTAATCTAAAGTTTCCACCGCACTTCAGGAATCAGGCAAAGGCAGATAAAATAAGGTAAAAAAAAGGTATGTTTGCATCAGTTTCTCCAAAAGACGGAGAGGAGAAGAATGTAAGTAGAGTTAAGAGCATTGATCATTAAGTTCACAAACTCAGTCTAGAAAAAGTGCTGTGTACCTCATTGCTGAATATCACTGTGGTCACCTTCAAAGTACTCCCCTTGGGAAACTATGCACTGACACCAGTGTCCAGTCCACCTTTCAAAGCAATTTTGGAACTCTTTTTTCTGGAATGACCATCAGAACTGTTGTCGTATTACCTATGATGCCCTGAATATCATCAAAATGCCTTCCTTTCAATTTTTCCTTTATCTTTGGATAAAGGAAAAAAATTGCTGGGGGCCAGATCAGGTGAGTAGAGAGAGTGTTCCAATCCAGTTGTTTATTGGCTAAAAGTTACCTCACAGACAACTATAAAGTTCAGTTTTTTAGCTTGCCATCACGTCTCCATGTGCAATAGCCGTTCCAGAAAGGGTTCTCGAATTGCTTTGAAGGGTCGACTAGGCACTTGCACTGCACACCGCTTCCCAAGGGGAGGACTTTGAACGTGACCGTAGTGATAGTCAGCAGTGTGGTATATAGCACTTAGGACAAATAGGTTTGCAGACTCTTCAGACCCCACACATACTCCAGTTGAAATTTATAGAACTGTACATTGGGAGAAACAGATCTGGAGAACTTACAAACCTGTAAAGTGTAAGGAGCCATTGGCAAGTAGAATTTCACTGTGCTTTTTGATATGACATTATTGTGTTAAGAAGACAAAGACCTCATTTTGATTAATTTTCTACAGCTGACATCCAAATTACTTCATGAAAATCTGTCTCTATATAACATTTGGGGTTTGTCAAACATATGTGTTATTACCTGTATTATTCAAAGTAGTAAAAATATTGCCTATTAAAAAAAATAAGAAAACATCAATTTTAGAGGTGAAGGAAAATAGTCCTGAAGTCCTAGCTCCTTGACTCATGTAATTCACAGTCCCTGGGGATAGGTTTTGGGACACTATTTTAGCAGGTAGTAAACCACATGCTTTGTGAAGATGTGAATTCCTTCTTGTTTCACCTTGTTTTATCTGGCTATTTATTTTTATTGTGACTGACTGAAAGTATACAATCCAAGTTAAATTTCCATGCCTGCCTATATGCAGCTCCTTCTCTCCTTGTCATGTGACAGCACACTCCTCCCTTCCATTCTATACATGTCATTTCCTCTTAATCTCCTGTGCTCTCCTTTCCACCTTCTCCTCTCCTCTCTAGTAATAGGCCAGTAGGGCAGCATCCCGTAGCTGCATGGAACCGTAAAATGCACACATCATGTGGTCACGACCTCGGTAATGACTTCTGGTCAGGTGTAGTGGCAGGTCTAGGGGTCATACTCCCAGTGGAACTCTCAGCCCTTTCGACTGTCAATTGTCTTCTAGTGGAGTTCTTGAGATGCACCCCTCTTTTTCTTGTGTTGCTGCTGGAACTTGACATTGTGTGCCCCATCACGGCTGTTGGAGGTGGTGGCCGGGCACCATCTGGTTCTTCTGGTTGCATGTTGATACAGTCACCCATTCACGTGGGCCCTTCTGTCTCTTGGACTATTTTCCCTCGTGTTGTTCTCAGTCATGATCTGTTCCAGCTGAGCTGGGACCATGTGGTGTACCACAGAGGGCAGTTTGCTAGCTTTTAAGAGCCCAGACGCCGCTTGCCAATTTGGGGTGCAGAAGACTCTCTTAGCAATAGGCTAGTTATGCCAATTGGCCTTGATGTCCCCTGAGAGCATGGTCCTTGGACCCCTACCGCTGTTACTTATCCTTGCAATACTGGGTTAAGATTAGAAGAGTTTTCAGGTTATGTTGATGTCCAATTAAGCTGATCTTCTAACGTGTACTGTCACTGCTTTTAACGAACCAAATTTCTATCAACTGTCTAATCTATAACCAGCCCTATCCCTCCCTTCCTTCCCTCTGTTGTAGCCATCAAAGAGTCTTCTCTTCTGTACGTGAGTCTCTGTAAGTCCTTATAGTACGGGTCTCATATGGTATTTGTCCTTCTGCTAGCCAGCTACTTTTTAACATGATAGAAGTGGAGGTAAATTTCTCATCTGTGTTTGATCCAGTTAATGCATTAGAAGCAATTATTATTGTTGCTGTTAGGTACCACTGAATTGGTTCTGACCTCATAGCAACCCTGTACACAACAGAACAGAACACTACCCAGTCTTGTGTCATGCCCACAATTGTTTTTATGGTTAAACCCATGGTGCATAAGATGTAGTCTCACCATCTTTACTTCCAAGAAGCAGTCTGGTTGTATTTTGCACAGGACTGATTTGGTTTCATGGTACACTCAAAATTCTGCTCCAGCATCACAATTCAAAGACACTAATTCTTCTGTCTTTAATGTTTGTTCTCCAGCTTTCTTGTGTATACGATGTGATTGAAAATACCATGGCTTGGGTCAGACGCATCTTAGTCTTCAAGGTGACATCTTTACTTTTCAGTATTTTAAACAGGTCCTTTGCAGCCAATTTTCCCAGTGCAGTGTGTGTTTTGATTCTGGGCTTTGATTCTGGAACAAAATAAAATGAAATCTTTTCATTTCATTCTTTTCACAACCGCAATCTTTTCTCCATTTATCACAATGTTGCTTAGTGGCCCAGTTGTCAGGATTTTGGTTTCTTAATGTTGAGGCGCAATCCATACTAAAAGCTGTGGTCTTAGATCATCATCAGTAAGTGTATAAGTGTTTCAAATTCTCTTAACTTCCAGCAAGTAAGGTGGTGTCATCTGTGTAACGCAAATTGTTAATGAGTCTTCCTCCAATCCTGGTGCCTCGTTCTTCCTCATATAGTCAGTCTTCTCAGATTATTTGCTCAGTATACAGATTGAAAAGTTATAGTAAAAGGAAACAACACTCATGCACACCTTTCTTGACTTTGAACCATGCAATGTTCCCTTGTACTGTTCACTGTTCACATGACGACCTCTTGATCTGTATACAGATTCCTCATGAGCAGAATTAAGTGTTCTGGAATTTCTGTTCTCAGCAATGTTATCCATAATTTATTATGATCCATAACATAGTCAATGAAACACAGGTAAACATCTTTCTGGTACTCTCTGCTTTCAGCCAGGATTCATCTGACATCAGCAATGATACGTCTGGTTCCATGTCTTCTTCTGAATCCAGTTTGAATTTCTGGCAGTTTCTTGTCAACATACTGTTGTAGTCACTTCTGAATGATCTTCCAGTAAGACTTTACTTGTGTATCATATCAATAGTTTTTGATAATTTCCCCATTTGACTGGATCACCTTTCTTTGGCATGGTCATAAAAGTGGATCTCAGCCAGGACAGCCAGGTAGCTGTCCTCCAAATTTCTTGGCTTAGACAAGTGAGCACTTCCAGTGCTACATATGTTTGTTGAAATATCTCAGCTGATATTCCACTAATTCCTGGAGCCTAGTTTTCACTAATGCCTTCAAGGCAGCTTCAATGTCTTCTTCCAGCACCATCCGTTCCTGATTACATGCTACCTCTTCAGATGGCAAAACACTGACCAGTTCTTTCTGGTATAATGACTCTTGTGTAGTCCTTCAATCTTCTTTGGATGCTCCCTGAGCCATTTCATATTTTCCCTGCAGAATCCTTCACTACTACAACTTGAGGCTTGCATTTTTAGTTCAGTTCTTTCAGCTTAAGAAATGCAGAATGCGTCCTACCCTTTTGGTTTTCTATTTCCCGTTCTTCATTCATGTCATTGTAGTACTTTATTTTGTCCTCTCCAGCTGCCCTTTGAAATCTTCTGTTCAGTTCTTTTACATCATCATTCTTTCCTTTTGCTTTAGATGCTCAACATTTGAGAGCAAGTTTCAGAGGTTCTTATGACATCAAATTTGGTGTTTTCTTTCCTGTCTTTCTTTCTTCAGTCATTAGTGAACAACACATCAAATCTGTCCTTGAGATGATCTCTAAACTCAGGTGGAATATTCTCGAGGTCATACTTTGGATCTTGTGGACTTGCTCTAATTTTCTTCAGCTTCACTTTAAACTTGTATGTGAGCAATTGATAATCTGTGCCACAGTCAGCACTTTGTCTTGTTCTGACTGCTGATACAGAGATTTCCATCATCTTTTTCTGCAGATGTAGTTGATTTGATTCCTGTGTATTCCATCTGGTGAGGTCCATTCTATAGTCACCTTTTGTGTTGGTGAAAATAGTATTGGCAGTGAAGAATTAGCTGGTCTTGCAAAATTCTATCGTGTGATCTCTTGCATTATTTCTATCACTGAGGCCATATTTTTCTACTACTGATTCTTCCTCTTTGTTTGCAACTTTTGCATTTCAAGAACCAGTAATTGTCAATGCATCCTACAAGCAATTAGAAATGATAAAGAGTGAACCTTGGAGAATATTTATGTCTTATTTATAATTATGTGTTTTTAATTTTTTTTTAACTTTTTAAGTTGCATCAAGACTTTGCTTATGAGAAAACTCTTAACTTATAAGGCCAATATTAGGACAGCGATCTCTTTGACAATTTGTATGCTAGTATAAAAGAAATATTAAAATAAGAATATAGAGAAACAGGGAGAGGAGGAAGAAGAGAAAGAAACTGCTAAAAATGTCAAGGTCTTTTGGATCTCAGAATCTGAATCTCTAGACATTCTGTTCTCAGGTCAGGAGCTCTGTGGTGTAGTGGTCAAGAGCTAAGTGCTTAAGGGCTAACCAAAATGTTTGAACTGCAAACTCATCAGTTTCCCTCTAAAGAAAGATGTGGCAGTCTGCTTCAGCAAACACTTAAGGTTTTGGAAATCATATGCAACAGTCAACTCTGTCCTATAGGATCCGTATATGTTGTAACTAACTCAGGGAATATAAGAGCTCTCAGCTTGTTAACTTGGATAGGAAAAACTTTTTTTTTTTTTTTTGTATTTTTAGTTTCATTATCCCTAAAATGGGGAAAACAATATCTTCCCTGTTGCACTTATAAATAAGTGACCTAATATCAAAGTATTTAGACAATTAAAGACTGTTTTGATACACAACATTCATTAATGTGGTTAATATCACCATAATGAAGAATAACAGAAAATAAACCAAACAAGATAGCAGTGCAAAGAACGTAAGAAAATAGACAAGCACATAGATTGTATCTTGACGAATGGGTTATTTTTAAAATAAAAAATGCAGGCACTATAAAATGCTTAAAGAGACGCTATTCCAAAAACTGATAATGGGCTGGCCCATCGCTGCTGCTGACATCACCTAGTGTACATGAAGAAGATCGTGAGAAATGAAATGTGTGCAGTTTTTTACTGTTACAGAATTTGCAAGCTATAGACCTCAGCATTATAATTTGTGTCAAACACAGAGACACTTAACAGGGATTGTGTTGAATGTGGAATTCCATTTCCATAGTTTCTCTTAGATATTTCAATTTTTTCTCTTGCTGACTTTTCTAATTGTCTTCTTCAATGTAAATTTGGATTTTTTTTAAGACGCAGACATTTTGAGAACTTTATCATTACCAACAACAATATTGCTGTGTTTTAAAGTTTTTGAGATTTAAGAATATTTTGGGGTTAAGCATGAGCCTATTACCCATGTGTGTAAACATTCTGGCAGTTCTTAAAAAGGTCCTCACTTGTATCTAATCCATTTATGTTGCCATTAAGGTGTATGAGGTAAGCACAGTTTGGCTTAGATTAATTTTTCTTATTCTCAAGGCAATTCATGGGATTATGCCAAATCTTTATTTTCAAGGATCTCCAGCATTCAGAAGTGTGTGTACAAATATATGGGTGTTTCACAACTAAAATACTCAACTAACCTGAATCACTGTGGCCTTTGTGCTTTAGATGTCCAGTGTCTATCTCTTTCCAGTATCGTCATTCAGAAATGGATCCTACTTTTTCTTTTCTTCGGCTAGGTAAAGCTTCAGGCATGATGGCAAGCTATGTTAGTTGGTTCCAGGTTTCTTACACCCCGATCTTTAAGATTCTTGATGAAATTGCTTCAGCTTGAGTCTGTAATGCATAATCACTGTAATCCAACTTAGAAAATTTATAGGGAAGACTAAACAAGTGTAATCTAACTTTGTTTATTTTGACTTTTGAAGGCTGTCTTAGTCTAGTGCCTGTCAATATAACATAAATATAAATATTGTGTCACTTCTCATAGAGGGAGTTAAAAGAAGACTGTGTCTCCTCCGTGTCCTCTTTCTCTTATCCCTTGTTGATGTTTCTATGCTGATGCCTACAGTGTTTCCTATTGGCACACATTTTAAATATGTTAATTAAAGTATGAAATTAGCATCTTAGCAATGTTAGATCTTTCTGATACCAAACAAGGTATATCTCTCCATTTATTTAAATACTCTTCAAATACACTTTGAAATTTTTTGTAGTATTCAGTACATTGTCTAGCCCATGCACCAATAAGTATTTCATATACATCACTGACATAGTAGTGTTAATTTAAATGTATGATTGATTATGCTATTATACAGCAGTGAAACTGAACTTCTATATTGGTATTAGATCTTGTAACTCTTCTGAACTCGTATATTACTTTTAGTAAGTTTTTGGAGATTCAGCCAACTTTTGCACATAGTAGCGAGCACATTTTCTTCAAGTAAAAAAAAAAACTTCTTTACAATCTTGATGCCTGGTTAGAACCTTCAGAAACATCAGACAAAAGACTTAATGACCTATTCCCTTAGAGAATACAAACTAGGAAAGCCTAGAGGTCACTATGACTCATAATCAATTTGACAGATACAACAACACTGAGGCATAACTCTTGTGCGTCCTACCCACGTCCCATTAAACATGAGGTTTCCTAGTCTGGATACTAGTACTAGGGATGATCTATGGCTGTGTCAGCTATAGTATTAGTCTACAATCCTTTTTTATACTGATCTTGTACCACCTGACCTCACTGCACTTGTTTATTAGTTGTAATCTTTTTTATGTGCAAATTTCTTATGATTTTCTATTTATATCTTTGCACTGTCTGGAGACAAAAATACTTTTTCTTTTTTCTTTCCAATCATTATGTCTCTTATTTCTTTGTCCTTACCTGATTGCGTCAGCTAGAAACACTAGTATTGTGTTGAATAGATAACACAAAGGTAAATATTCTTGTTTTTTTCTCAGTCCTAAAGGAAATACATCGTCTTTCAATATTAAATATCATATTCTTTGTAGATTTTTCATATATTCTCTTAAAGCTTCACCATATCTGTATTTCATGCTTTTTAAACACATTTTTAATTTTTTCCATGTTAAAATACATTGCAATTTTCCTCAACTCATTTTTCTTCCATTTTTTCCTTTACTTGTTTCTTTCATGTTAAATAAATATTGTTTAGTATACCATTTATTTCTTTTATTCCTTTACTGCACTATATTATTCAAGATGTTTTCTTTGGGGTTTCCCTGGGGGCTTCCAGTTAGCATCTCAAAACAATTTTGTTTGGATTGATACTAATTTAATTTCAATAGCATGCAAAACCTTTACTACAATGTTTCAATTATATATTCCTACTTTGAGTTATTATTGTCCAACAAAATATATATTTATATGTTAAAGATATGTCAGCACATTTTTTTTAAAGTATTGCTTCATGTATTTGCTTTTTAAATCAGATGTTGTTGTTATGCTGTTAGGTACTGTCAAGTCAATTGAAATCCTCAGCACCTCTATGTATAGCAGAACAAAACACTGCCCAGTCCCTCAACATTTACCTAATCCTTATTACGCTTGAGCCCATTGTTGCAGCCCCTGTGCCAAACCATCTTGTTGAATGTCTTCCTGTTTGTTACTGACTCTCCAATTTGCTAAGCATCGTGTCCTTCACTGGGAATTGGTCCCTCCTAATAACATGTCCAATGTATGTCAAACAAAGTCTCATTATCCTCACTTCTAAGGAACATTATGGTGCTTCTTCCAAGACAGGATTTTTAGTTCTTTGGGAAGTTCAAGATATATTCAGTATTCCTCAGCAACATCACAACTCAAAGTGTCAATTCTTCTTTGATCTTCTTTATGCATTGTACTGCTTGCACATGCACATTAGGTAATTGAAAACATAATGACTTAAGTTAGACATATCTTTTCCTCATTTCCTCCATTTGCTTTAGTTATTTGAAGTTCAACAGAAACTGTTAGAGTCTTCTCACATCCATTTTGGTCTTTGCTTTCTTTTTTGTCTTTAATTATCTTTTGTTTTCGTCATGTATAATGTCTTTGATGTTATTCCATAATGCGTCTGGTCTTCAGGCATTGATGGTCAACTCATCAAGTCTATTCTTGAAATGATCTCTAAGTTCAGGTGGAACATACTTAAGGTTGTACTTGGGCACTTGTAGATTGTTCTAATTTTTTTCAGCTTCAACTTGAACTTGCAAATGAGCAATTGATGGTCTCTTCTGAAGTTGGTTCCTAACATTGTTATGACTCATGATATTGAACTTGATGCTCCCACCGATGACTCCATAGGAGGACGCTGTCTTTGCCAGCCAGAGGCAGAAACTGCCACAGAGAGTCCATGGGGGCTAGTCACTAGAGTATGCATAGGTGGCTGGTGACCAAGTCCTTTCTCAGAACTATACCTCAGCTCCTGTTGAGATAGCACTAGAGAAACTGACAGCCTCTTTATGGCATGAAGGCAACAAACAATTGCTAGAAATAGCCCACCATCTCTCCAGAAAACTCTCAAAAGAAAGAATAAAAAACTTTCCAGATGAAGAAGCCTTTCTGAAACTATTGGAGGTTAAGTGCAAAGTAATTATACATAGAGCCCTCCTAGAGATTAAACAAAATACAGAAAAGCAAAATGAAAAATTACGCAAGCTATCTGAATTGATGGAACATCAACGATCTGAAATCCAGCAGATCAATATGAAAATTACAGAATTAGAAATTAAATCCAAAACCGAAAAAGCGAAGTTGAGGTGATGAAAGTCAGACTTAGTAACCTTAGCCAAGCCAGCCAAGTGCCGTCGAGTCAGATCCGACTCATGGCAATCCTAGCCATGAGTAGTAACCTTAAGGATACAGTAACTAACACCAGCATTTAGGAAGATAAATCAGAGAAAAGAAATAATAATAATGAAGAAACATTGAGAAATATGTGGGATTCTATTAGGAGGAATAATCTATGATTAATTGGAGTTCCTGAATAGGGAGGGATAGCTGAAAACACAGAGAGTATTGTTGAGTTGCTGACAGAAAACTTCCCGGAAATCACAAAAGAAACGAACGTATACTTTGCAGATGTGTATTAAACACCACGAAACACAGACCCCAAAAGAAAGGCATCAAGACATATTATAATCAAGCTTATTAAAATGAAACATAAACAGAGACACTTAAAGGTAGCAAGGGTCAAAGCAAAGTTAACATTCAGAGAGAAGCCCGGTAGAGTTTTGTCTGACTTCTCAACAGAAATGATGTTGGCTAGGAGGCAGTAGGATGACTCATTCAAACCCTCAAAGGAGAAAAAAAATCCCAACCAAGAATTACATATCCTGCAACATTATCTTTCAGATATGAAGATGAAATTAAGACATTTGCAGATAAAGACAAGCTTAGAGACTTTGTAAAAACCAAACCAAAACTGCATGAAATGCTGAAAGAAGCTCTTTGCTTAGAAAGACAAAACCAGTAGTTACACATCTAAGGAGGCAATTCAGGACATAGCATCCAGAATACTACTCAGCTAGGGAAGTCACAAAACTCAATCAAATCTACAATGTTAAAAGAAGGGAACCCATGATTATATCATGAAAACTATGGCACCATCACACTACAGTAGTCTACCCTGCTCATGGGTAGGAAGACTTAACATTGTGAAAATGACTATTTTGGCAAAGTGATCTAAATATACAATGAAATCCCAAAACAAATTCCAGTATCATATTTTAATAAGATAGAGGCACAAATCACTAACTTTGTTTAGAAAAGGAAGAAATAGAAATTCCAGAGAAGCAAAACACTACTGAAGAAGAGGAACACAGTGTGAGGCAACACACTGCCTGACCTTAGAACCAATTATGCTGCCACAGTAGTCAAATAGACTGGTACTGGTACTAAAAGAGACATACAGGCTAATGGAACAGAGTGGAGACTCCAGAGATGTGACCATACTCCTATGAACAGCTGATATTTGACAAAGGCCTTAAGATTCTAAACTGGAGTAAAAACAGCTTCTTTAACAAATGGTGCTGGCCAAATTGGATATGCATCTGCAACAAACTGAAACAATACCCATGTCTCACACCTTACACAAAAACTAACTCAAACTGGATAAAAAACCTAAATATCAAACCTAAAACAACAAAGATCAGGCAAGAAAAAAATAGGGTCAACAATGGAAGTTTTAATACACCGCTTAGACAAAGCACAATCAACAGAGGAGAAAATGGATAAATGGGAACTACTAAGAAAGAAAGAAATACTTTTGCTCATCCAGAGACTTTATCAAAAGAATTAAAAGACCACCTACAGAATGGAAAAAAAAAAAATACTTGGCAACTACATGTCAGACCAATGTCTGATCTCCATAATCTACAAGGTACTGCAAAATATCAGCAAGAAAAAGGTAAATAACCCAAGTAAGCAATGAGTAAAGTATATGGACAGGCACTTCAACAAAGAGGACATCCAGGCAGCAAAAAACATGAGGAAATACGATCATTAGCTGTAAGAGATCCAAATCAAAACTACAATGAAATATCATGTCACCCCAAGAACTTTGACCATGATCCAAAAAACACAAAACTACAAGTGCTGGAGAGGCTGTGGAGAGATCAGAACTCTCCTACACTGATGATGGTATTGCAAAATGGTATGATCTCCATGGAAAGCAATTTGGTTCTTCTTTAAAAAGCTGGAAATAGATAAACCATTTGATCCAGTAATCTCACTGCTTGAAATATATCCTACAGAATCAAGACCAGTCACATGAAAAGATACATGAGCACAAATGTTTATTGCAGTACAGTTTACATTAGCAAAAAGATGCCCATCAACAGATGAAAGGATAAACAAACAGTGGTACATATACTCAATGGAACACTATAAAATGATAAAGAAAAATGATGATTTTAGGAAGCATCTCATAACCTGGTTTCAACTGGAAGACATCATGTTGAGTGAAATCAGCCAGCAGGAATGGACTGGACTAGGGGACACAATGTGATCGTATAGCATGTGTAATTCATGGTCCTGTGAATCTATGGGATGCTGTCCTACTAGAAGAGAGAGGAGAGGATGGAGAGGAGGGGATAAGAAATTGTTAAGAGAGCCAATACGACATATATAGAACAAAAAGGATGAGTGTGCTGTCACCTGGCAAGGAGACCAGAAGGAACTGCAGTTAGATGGGCATGCAAATTTAATTTGGATTGTAACTTTCACCTAATCACAATGAAAACAAAGCAACAACAACAACGAACCTGCCTCTTCACATGAATGTGGACTTCCAGGGACCCAGAATTGTGATGGGATTTTTGAAAGCCACAATGGCCATCACATTTCCCAGATATACTGTTTAAATTTCTGAATGAGCTCTTGTGTGATTCCAATGGTATGACATTCTCAGGCAGCTGCGCTGTTAATAGCAGCTGATGGTTTTTGACAAATGTCCTGAGATAGGACTTTTCCACAGAACTCAGAATCAGGTCACATTAGAAAATAAATGTTCCTCAAGTAGGGTTTTTCTAAAGATCTGCTAAAAGAGTGAAGCAGTGATGGTAACACCCCTGTAGTGAATCAGGCTGCTAGATTGTAAGGTTGCTACAGGGTTAAAGAGAAGGAGACTGGAATAGACTAAGCTAAAACAACATAAATGCTACTCTTCTTATCATCATGATTTATCTTAAATAAATGATTTTCAAATAGTTGTAAGTCTTTTTTAGTTTTCAGAGTTCTGAAATGTTGATTTTGGTAATTTTGAAGGTATTTTCATTGCTTTAATAAAAACAAATTTATGAACATTCACGCTCCGTTGTTCTTAAGTTCCCTCCTCTTTGTTAAACAGAATATTTTATATTTTAAAATAATAAAAATAAAATACTTCAGCACTAAAAAAGAAAGAGTAAAATGTCATATGTGACTCTCTTTTTGCCTTAACCTTCCCTCATATCATACGCTGAGAAAAATAAAGACTTTAATAAGTATGCTGGGGAATCTTGCCTATTTTCTGAGGGAGTATTGGTTATACTTTTTTAATGACCTTAAATATTAGTATGGGCATCACTTGCTAAATGTGAGGTTAAATCACTAATGTTTTTACTATACTCAATTCTAAAAGCTTTTGAGATAACAGTATTAAAGATGTATGTAATTTTAGGTATAATGTCATATGAATATGATAAAATATTGTACCCTTAGGATCCGACTCGACAGCACTTGGCTTTGGCAGGATAAGCTGATGAGTCAACACAAAAGCATTTTGAAATTTTATTTTTGCTTTTGTGCTGGAAAACATCTGTATTCTGTTGGGTTCTCTAGAGAACCCTAACTAGCAAAGTGTATCAATCTACAGAGAGATTTATGTTAAAGAAAAAGTTCACACAATTGTAGATGCTGAAACTTCCCAAGACCTGGTTCAAAATAGAAGCCTCTCCCAACTCGCACAGCTATGGAAGCTGGTGAACCCAAGGTCAGATTAGAAAGTAGAGCTCCCACTCACAGGCTGAGAAGATACATGAATCCCAAGTTTGACAGGTAGGCTGATAACCCAAGTCCCCCAAACTGCAGGTTAGAACACAGGAGAGATGCAGCTGTTGAATGCGCAACAAGCCAAAAACCTTGGCAGGGTGAGTGGACAGGAAGCAGACTGCAGAAGGTAGAGGTGAAGGCTGAGGCACAGGGAGCCACCCCAGACTACGGCCCCACCAGTTCCTCTCTGCAGATTCCATTGTAGGGGGATCACAACATTATACAGCTGCCAAAACACTGAGAATCACAGTCCGGCCACGTTGACACACAAGCTTAAGCATCACAACATCGTATTTCCTCATCGCAGGAAATAGTTACTAACAGTCAATGTGCTAAAATCATATCACCAAATTCTCACCAACCTTAACATTATAAGGTTTTGTTTGTGTCTTCAATACAGTATGTCCATATTAATTTTGTTTAAAATGCATTTCTTCCCATGGACTTCTTATAATTACCTGAATATTTATTGTTACACTCACCTAACATTAGTTCTTATTTTTTAACTTAATGTAATTTGATTTTTGTTAAATACATATGTTTATTCACTAATCTTACTGGGATCATATTTGTTTTCCTTCCACATTGCAAAATTTCAATCACCTAACATTGTATTGTGGTGTGTTAAAATATAGACAATTTCTTCAATCTTTCCCTTTTGTCCTCTCCCATCTTTTCCCTCTACTCTCTTTTTGATAGAAAATGCGATATTTTCTTGATAGGAGAAATCCACTTTCACGTTCTATTTAGCAGCTGATTAGTTTGCATTACTGGGACTACAAAGATATTAATAACATACTGCTGTCTTACAATTCTGAACCTTTACCAGAGATAACAGTGTGAGCTTCTGTTGATTCCTTATTCAATAGGTCTGTTTATGACTTCAGCAGAGACTGTGTTTTCATTTAAAAATAGCTCAAATCTAATTTATTTAGAAGAATTAGGATATACCTTCCCCTTAGAACTGTCAGGCCACACATAGAATAAAATAAAGTTTGACAGCAAGCTTCTAGGCCACCTGGAAGAGGCATAAAAGCGGTGCTGCAAAGTCAATTGTGCTGGCATCTGTTTTCAAAGCATGTTTCAGAACTTTATCAATTTGTTTTTAGTTAGGTAGTACATAGATGTCAGTTTGCTTCTTTGAACAGTCTTCAGGGCTAGACTGCTTCTTTATTATGAATAATATGAATATAATAATAAATAAAACTCATGTCTGAATAAGAATTTGGGAGCATATTTAGGGGGAATGGTATAATTAGTTTTAAAAAGACTCTCAAATCTCTGAAAGGACTGTCAGTATAGGAGCCAACTGAAGACCCCAAATAATTAACTGAAGAGCAGTTTTCTGTCACGGCCAATTCATTTTCTGTTTACCGGCAGGAAAAAAAAAAAAAAATTCCTGGGGTAATATGTTGTAAAAATAAATAAATGTGAAATCCTCAGAACTTTCTAAATGATTTTCCTGGAGGATGGAAACAAAAGAAATCTGACAGGACATAGTAGGAAAATATTTAACTGTCACTGAAAGACAATTTTGGGTTTGTGTTGTGTTTATTTGCTTTTACAGTGGTTGATTTAGTTTCAATTAAGGGAGAATGGACTTCACACAGCAGAACATCTTAACACCGCCTTACTGTCTTTACTCTCTCCTTCCTGAAGCTAAGAAAGAAATTATAGAGATATGAATAAAACGATAAAGAAACAATAGTCTATGTAGAAGAAAAGGAGAACAGGTAGTTCATAAGGATGGTATAAATAGACATTAAACCCCAAACTAAACCCACTGCCATTGAGTCAATTCCTACTCACAGCACCCTTAAAAAACACAGTAGAACTGCCCTAATTTCCGAGGAGTGCCTTTTGGATTCAAACTGCCAAACTTTGGGTCAGCAGCCATATCACTTAATCATGCTATCGCCAAAGTACCACCACAGGCTTTAACCCAGTGGCACTGAGTCGGCTTCAAGTAGAGTAGAACTGAGGTCGGAGTAGAACTGCTGCCGTAGAGTTTCAAAGACTAAAAATGGGTCTGTGGCTTTATGGGATATAGGCGATATATGTGATGTATGGAGCGACTGGCTTGACACTCAGCCTCCTAATCTGAAACACTACGAAACTTGGAAAATAAACAGAACAATTGATTTCATCACCTATATCACATGAAACGAGTTTGCGATCAATGTCTCTCACTTTCTTAGCAAACTACATATGTTTTAAAATACTAAATGTTTATTTCCCTTTTTAAATTCTATGTTCCACAACAGCAGGGAGTTTTTCATGTATTGTTCAACATGCTAATCCTAACTCTCAGTCTAGTATCTGAACAGAGAGTAGGTGCTCCTGGAACTGTAGCCCACGCACGCAGACTTGCGTATAGAGGATTGACAGTTAGTTCTGTGAACTGGTCCTAGAAAAAGTGCTATATGCCTCATTGCTAAATGTCACTATGGCCACCTTCGAAGTAATCCCCTTGGGTAGCTATGCAGCAATGCCAGTGCTTAGCCTACCCTTCAAAGCAATTTTGAAACACTTTTTCATAGATGAATGGCCATCAAAGCTGTCGTCGTGTTACCCTCGATGTCCTGACTGTCGTCCAAATTTCTTTCTTTCAGTATTTCCTTTATGTTCAGGTAAAGAAAAAAGTCACTGGAGACCAGATCAGGTGAGCAGGGAGGGTATTTCACTACAGTCATTTCTTTGCTGGCTAAAATCTCCCTCACAGACAACTATACAACTGAGTTCATGAACTTGTTGCTGTGTGCAATGGCCATTCCAGAAAGAGTTCCAAACTGCTTTGAAGGCAGACTAGGAGGGCAGACTACACTCTGGCCTCAGTGCACAGCTTCTCAAGGGGAGTTCTTTGAAGGCGACTCTAGAGATATTCTGCAAAGATGTACGTCGCCCTTTTTCTAGGATGAGTTCATGAATTTAATCAGCAGTCCTTGTACAACCTTTTCACAAGTTTCATGGCTTGGAGTGTAAATATCTTTAGGGGCCAGTATTATATCTAATGCAAAGAGAAATGTTCCTAGGTTTCCAACTGAAAAGCCTGAGTTTACATCGAGGCTCCTCCTGTAGGGATCATGAGGTGATGAATGTCTCTCAGCTCTCTGTGATTCTGGTGAGTTTTTCTGGTTACTGTCATTTAGTTGCTTTGTTCTTGGTCCTATTTAGTTGCACCTATATCCCATAAAGAACAAATGGAATCCCGTGCAGATTCCTGGAGATATTTATGCTTATTTTCTGCTTCTTTCTTGCTCTTCCTTACAAATTGTAGTTATACCAGACTCGCTGGTCTTACCTCTGTCCCCCAACTGAGTAAGACTTTGCGTCCTAATCCTGTTCCTCCTACTTATATTGCGGTTGGAAAAGGTCCTCTGATCAGAAAGCCAGTGTGGCTATTGGACTTTGCTCAACATTTCCTATTCTCTCAAGGATCACAGCCTTGTGCTCCCTGGCTGTCTGTTTCTAAAATCAATTGTTCTGTATATTTTTCAAGTTCTGTAGTTTTTCAAATTAGGAGGATAAGTGCCAAGCCAGTTGCTCCAACATGGCTGAAACTAAAAATCCTTGACTAACTTCCCTTTGTTAGAGTAATGTCTGTATTGATGTGTTTCAAAAGGGTATGCTTGACTTTATGCTTCTAGGATAGGTAGGAAGCCAAATGACTATACGCAAAACAAAATACTTGCACATGGAGGGTAGCTGGATGTTCTTTTGGTGTACATGCATATACACATGCCCACATATATGGGTTGACTTGAAGTCAACGTTCATGTACAGATAACAGGTGTAGTTGCATGGAAATGTTGACAGAACAGGTGGGATGCCATTGACACAGGTCTGATTCACAGCGACTTGTGTAGTGTGTGTGTGTGTATACACACATGTATACATACATACATATGTATACACACACAAACACATACATACATACATACATAATATACATATACACAATACACACACATATATATATATACACACATGTACACATGTACACACACATATGGAAAATATAAGGCCTTAGCTCTGGAATCTACCACAGTGTGGTGAAGGTGTCCAAGCATTATGAAAATACTTGTAAACTGATGTTATAAGTGTCCTTATGAGTAAAGAGATCAGAATATGCAACTTGGTATATTTTCCTTTTCAGTGTTTAGGTGAAGCTTGAAGTGATGAATAAATGAAAATCTGCAATCCACAAACAGAAATATTTTGACACTCATTCTTTTTGGGGGGTGAGAGTAGGTGGAGGACAAGAAAGAAAAGGATACATGTAAAATAGGCAGGAAAAACATAAAAAAAACAAAGCAGGACTTAGTATAAGCCACAGAGAGATTCTAGAAATAATTTTGTGTATATTAGTTTTATTTTTTAAATTTATTAGTTTTTGTTTCCTCTACAAAATAAAAATTTATTCCTTAGATTAAAATTTAATGGTCTATGCATCTATAGGATATCATCCTGCTGACCTCTGGCTGGAGGAAGGAGAGTGGGTGGAGAGGAGGGGAAAGGACATTGTTGGGAGGATGAGACATGTATGGAGCAGAGAGGAATAGTGCACTGTCACCAGGCGGGGAGAGCAGTGGAAGCTGCATATAGATGGACGTGTGAATTTATGTGGGAATGTACAGTTTCACTCAGTCATAATAAAAAAAAAGAAAAAAGAAAATAAGGTATCTAGAATCTAAACACTCAAACCTGTCCCTACACAGTGGGAATCTTGGATGCTCAGCTGTTTGAAGCATTGAACTCTAGAATTTAGCCTCTTTCTGCCCTTTATTTCTTTAGAATGCTTTAGCAAAAGCAGAGGCCACTTAATATAAAAATATTAAAACAGAACTTTCTTTAGAAGATTAGTAATGGCCTCAGTTCTGTTTCAGATAGTGAGGTGTCTTGTTGCTGGCCTTCTTCTATTCATCCAAATCAGTGCAAGTCTAGTGGCATGGAAAGTGGTTCAGCCTTTCTGAAAGACCATGAGAGATAACACCAGTCCATTGTGGTTTTTTATAACTGCAGTTCAGAAAAAGAGAGTAAGAGAATATGTTATTACTGACCTCACTATTCAGAGCTTGATAGGGATAAACTGAAATGTTGGCATCAATAAACCAATATTACATTAAATGAATATCCTCACTAAACTATTAAGACTGATTTGATTTATAAAAATCAATAACCTCAATGTTAAGCCAGCCTATCCTCTTGACCACATGCATGAACAACCTTGATTTGTAGTAGCTGAATGCTGTTGTTGTTTTTACTGGGATTTTGGGAGAAATCAATAGTCTTCGAATGGAATACAGGTGCTGCAAGGAAACAACATCCTAGGAAAGAAACGCATGGTAAAGGATACACTCGTATTTATTTTTAACTTTTATTTTATTTTTCTTTATTTTTGATTTTGTTTTTTAGGTAAGTAGTGTAAAGGTTGATCAAGAATTGCAACGGTCTGAAAATGAGAGTTTATTTATGTAGTAAATTTCTTGGTCATCAATATAACTTGTTTTCTATTGCTGATGAATGGGGAGTCCTCTTAAATGCTTAGTGATCAGCTGTTTTTGAAAAGAGATGTATAATTATTTGATAGTTAGTAGGATAAGGAAGGATGAGAGGGAATTAACCAATGAGCCAATAGATAAGAATCATCGTTGGTGAAAGGAAGGACAGCACACAATTCAGGAGAAGTCAGCACAACTAGACCAAAGCAAAAGCTAAGATGTTTCCTGAGTAAATCAAGTATTCTGAAGGACAGAGTAGCTGGTGCTGGGGTCTGGAGACCAGAATATCAGGAAACATCTAGACCAATTGACTTAACAAAGTTTGTTAAGAAGATATTCCTCATCTCACTTTGATGAATGGGGTCTTAAAAGCTTGCCAGCAGTCTTCACAACACGTTTGGAATAAACATGTGTAAAGAACACCAAAAACACAAGGGAAATTTTAGCCAAAGGGGTAAAAGGGCAGACTGCACCAGAGACTCCGTCAGTCCAAGACCAGAAAAACTAATTGGTGCCTGGCTACCACCTATGAATGCTACACCAGGGAACACAACACGGAGTTCCTGATGGAGCAGAAGAAAAGTGGAGTGCAGAACATGAATTGATGGAAAAAGGGCAAGAATTAATGATCTGATCCAGACTAGAGGAACTCCTTAAGCCATGGCCCCTACACTATGTTAACCCAGAAAAAAAACTATTCCTGAAGACCACTCTTCAGACGAAGACTAGGCTGGACTATAAAACATAAATAATACTCATGAAGAATGTTCCTGTTGGTTCAAATAGATTCATGCGACCAATACAGGTGACTCTTGTCCAGAAGCAGAGTGAGAAGTCAAGAAAAGATAGAAGTTGGTTGGATGGACATTGGGAATTCAGAGGGGAGAGGAGCTGTGTGCTGCCACATTGTATAAGCTGCAACTATCATCATGTGGCAATGAGTGTATAAGATTTTGTAGGAGAGATTAACCTGAGCTGTAGACTTTGGCCAAAGTACAATAGAAAAAGAGCAGAAGTCTTCAGAAAACCATAAGGAAGTAGCAATATACCTCATCTAGCTTCTGCCAAGTAAGAATCCAGTACATCTGTTCACTATGGTTTTTTTTAAAGATGTATAGTTATACTTTGCACGTAAGCATATATACTGTGCATTTTAAGAAGAGTTGGTGCTGCAGTGGTAGTCACTTGGCTGCTAACTACAATGGTTAAGCCCTTGATTACAAAACTAAAGGTCTGATTGGAACCTACCAGCAGGTCTCCTGAAGAAAGGACTAGCAGTCTGTTCCTGTGATGACTATGGCCTAGGAAACTCTATTGGCCAGCTCTCTACTCTGTGATACAGAGTTTCTATGAGCCAGAATTATCTTGAAGAGACAAGAGAAGAATGTATTTTTTGGCACCTATCTAGGATTTCAATCACATATGACAGTTCCAAAATGTGAGATCTAATTGACAGCAGCAACTTGAAAGGTTACGTGAGAAGCATAAGGGACATTAAGCTTACGTTAAAAGTGGTGGAATAATTTGGATAAGGCTACCAAGTATGGTTGCATAGCAAGAAGAATGAAATCAGTGTCACTGAACTATTCATGTATAAATTGTTGAGATGATATGTGTTTTGTGATGTATATTTTCCCAAAAATATAACACATAAACTATATAAACAAAGTTTTCTTTTGTAATTTAGGATTCTCGGGGATTAAACTGCTCCCTAGAAGCATACTCACCCAACCTGGAACCAATAGTCCATAATAAAAATAATCATCAGATATCTCATTCTTGTCTCCAACCAGTTTTTGATAAATTTAAAGTTTGTCATTTTCTTCTTAGCTGGTGTGTTCTTCAGATCTTAACTATAAATTTGTCAATAAATTTAAATTTTACCACAAAGAATAATGAACTAAGTGTTTGACAATCTCTCCTAAATAATCTCTTCTCCAGCTAGCAACCCTACCACCGCCATGCTCCTCCAACAATTGGTGACCTCTCAGTACAGCCAGCACCATTCTAGTCACTCTCTTGTCGTGTGAGCTCCTGACCTTGTCCTCAGTTTCAGCCTTACTCCCTGTTACCAAGCACTGCTGGTGTAGCCTCGTAAGTATTTAATAATTTTAAATTTTTCCTAGCCACTTTGCCTCAAAGGAATTTCTGGAAGGTGCAACGAATTCCTAAAGTTGAAGCATAGGTCTACTAGCTAAAAGGTCAGTGGTCTACACCCACCCATAGTTCACCTCAGCACACAGGTCTGGCCATCTGCTTCTGCAAACATGCACCACTTAAAGTACTAGGAACACAGAGCTTCTCTGCAAACGTAGGGTCACTACACGTTGGAACTGACTACATGGCAACTCTACCATATGTCTGTCTGTTTGTCATACTAGGGTGGCTCGTATGTGGCTGTGCTTGTGGAAGTTTTGCTACCACCTTTACAAATATCAGAAGAGTCACCATGGGTGGACGTGTTTCAGCTGTGTTTACGGACTAAGACAGACTAGAAAGAAGGACCTACTTCTGAAAAAAATTGGCCAGTAAAAATCTAACGAATTGTCCCACAACCTGCTCTGACATACTGTGGGAAGAGGAGCCTCTCAGGTTGGAAGACACTCAAAAGATGACTGGAAAAGAGATACCTCTTCAAAGTAGAATTAATCTTAGCGACATGGAGAGAGTCAAGCTTTGAAGACCTTCATTTGCTGATGTGGCATGACTCAAAATTGGAAGACACAGCTCCATTAATAATCAGAAAGTGAAATGCATGAGGTCTGAATCTAGACAAATTGGAAATCATCAAGAATAAAATGGAACACATAGATATCTAAATACTAGTGACTTAAAATGGACTAGTATTGGCTATTTTGAATGAGACAGTTCTATGATCTACTATTCTGTGAATGCCAAACAGATGGGAACAGAAATCTTGCATGTTGTCAAAAAGAACATTTCAAGATCTATCCTGAAGAACAACACTGTCAGTGACATAACAGTATTAATATTCCTACAAGGAAAACCACCAGTCAATATGACTATTATTTAAATTTACACACTAACAACTAAGTCTAAGATGAAGAAACCAAAGATTTTTACAAATCTTTGCAGTCTAAAATTGATTAAGCATACAATCAAAATTCATTGGTGACATTTTAAAGGACAGAATAGCAGGACAGGGGCTTAGGGATCATTGTTTCAGGAGATATAGAGGTCAGTTGGCATAGTTAGTTTTTTCTAAGAGATTGTTCTATGTCCCGTATTGGTAAGTGCTGCCTGGGGTCTTAAAAGCAGCAAGCTTCCGTCTAAGGAACATCACTTGGTCCCAATCCACCTGAAACAAATGAAACCCAAGAACATCAAAGAGATGAGGAAGACATGAGCCCAGAGACAGAAGAGCTCATATGTTTGGGAGACAACATCAGCATGAGACCAGAAGAGCTAGATGTCTCTGGCTACAGCCAAAGTCAGCCCTGACAGGGAACACAATGTAAAGTCCTAAGGTAGCAGGAGAAAAAGAGGTGTACATATTTAGAACTCTACTTAAAGACCAGATTTGGTGGTCCAACATCCTGGAGGGTCCCCTGAGAACATGGCCCCTAGACTTGCTGCCAGCCCAGAGCTGAAACCAGTGCTGAAGCCAACACTTCGGATGAGGATTTGACCTGACCTGGGGACACAGCGTGATGCAGGTGGTGTGTGTGCTTTATTGTATAATGTATCTACGAGGCTGTCCAAGTGGTTTCTTTTTAGATGGGAGAGGAGAGGGTGTAGAGGAGGGAACAAGTGTTGGTTTAGTGGCTTCTGGAACTAAAGACTGGAAAGAAAATGTGTGCTGGCACAGTGGAAATGAAGTGTGAGGAGAACATATAGAGTTGTAAAGAGGTGAGTGCTCAGTTTTATATGGCAAATTAACCTGGATTGTAAACTTTCACTTAATCACAATAAAAAATAAATTTGTTGATGATTACTAAAGATTGGAATATGAAAGCTGGAAACAAAAGAAGGTTGGTAGTTGTAAAACATGACCTCTGTGATACATACGTTGTTGGAGACTGCATGATGGAATTTTACAAGTAAAAGATGTACTTACTGAAAATATATTTTTTTTTCCTGCAACCAAATGAACGGTGGCTGTACACATGGAGGAAACACTGGTGGCATAGTGGTTAAGTGCTACACCAAAAGGTTGACAGTTTGAATCTACTAGATTCTCCTCGGAAACTCCATGGGACAGTTCTACTCTGTCCGACAGGGTTTCTATGAGTTGGAATCGATTCAGCAGCAGTGTTTTTATTGTTTGTTAGTTTGTTTTTGGTGCATGCAGACTTCACCAGATGGAATACAGAGAAATCAAATTGACTGCCTCTGTGGAAAGAGATGACAGAAAAGCTCAATATCATCAATCAGAACAGGCCATTAATTGCTCATATGCAAGTTCAAGTTGAAACTGAGGAAAATTAGAACAAGTAAAGTGCAAGTATGTCTTGAAAATACCCCATCTGAATTTAGAGATCAACACAAGACTAGACTCAGCTTACTAGCTGCTAATGATGGAAGACCAGACAAGTTATGAAATGACATTAAAGACATCACACACACACACACACACACACACATAAAGAAAAATCAGGATAAAAAAGGTCGTTAAAAAAAAAAAAACAGAAAAGAAAAGAGAAAAATGGATGCCAGAAGAGACTCTGAAAGTCACTTTTGAACACAGAGCAGCTAAAGCAAAAGGAAGAAATGATGAAATAAGATAGATAACAGAACATTTCAAAGGGCAGCTCAAGAAGACAAAGTAAAGTATTACAAGCATGTGCAAAGACCTGGAGACAGGGAAACAAAAGGGAAGAACGTGCTAGACATTTGTAAAATCGAAAGAACTGAAGAAACATTCTAGTCTCGAGTTGCAATTGTGAAGAAATCTAAGAAGAAAGTAAGTGTTAAAAGACAAAAAACACATCAAAAGAAAGTGAAAGGAATACACAGAGTCATGGATGAGGCATGTATGGAGCAGAGAGGAATAGTGTGCTGTCACCAGGCAGGGAGAGCAGTGGAAGTTGCATATAGGTGGGCATGTAAATTTATATGGGAATGTACACTTTCACACAGTCATAATAAAATAATAATAATAATAATTGGTCAACATTCAGCCGTTTCCGGAGGTACCGTATGATCAAGAACCCACGACATTGACAGAAGAGGTCCAAGCCAAACTGAAGACACCGGCAGAAACAAGCCTCCGAGAACTGATGGAATATGAATGGAGAGGTTTCAACAAATGGAGGCAGCCCTAGAAGCACTCACAAGAAATTGGGAAAAAGCTACCTGACCAACTGACCAGAAAAGATAAATATTTGTACTGATTACAAAGAAAAGTGATCCAACCAAGTACAAAAATTATCAAATAATATGATAAAGATCATACACAAATAAAATTTTTATGAAGATCTTTCAAGAGTAGTTGCAGTAGTATATAGATCCGAACTGGCAGAAATTCAAGCCTGATTCAGAAGAGGACATGGGACCAGGGATATCACTGTTGATGTTAGATGGATTCTGACTGAGAGCAGAGAATACCAGAAAGATGTTTACCTGTATTTCAGTGATTGTGCAAGGCATTTGACTATGTGTTTCATAACAAACTATGGATCGCATTGCAAAGAGTAGGAGTTCCAAAATACTTAAATGTGCACATGAGGAACTTGAACATAGACCAAGAGACAGCCATTTGAACAGGATGAGGGGGAAAATTTGCTGTCAAGTTCAAGAAATGTGTGTATCAGGGTTATATCCTTTCACCATACCTATTCATTGTAGCCAGCCAAGTGCCGTTGAGTTGGAATACTCGGAGAAACTGAATCATATGAAGAAGAATGTGGCATTAGGATTCAAGAAGACATATTAACAAGCTATGATATGCAGATAACACCTTCTTGCTTGCTGAAAGTGAAGAGGATTTGAAACTCTTACTGATAAAGATTGGAGACCACAGCCTTCAGTATGGATTACACTTAACCTAAAGAAAACAAAAATCCTCACAACTGGACCAATAGGCAATATCATGATAAGCTGGGGGAAAAAACCTGAAGTTATCAAGGATTTCATTTTAATTGAGTCCACAGTCAGCACCCGTGAAAGCAGCAGTCAAGAAGTCAAATGGCATATTATCATTGGGCAGATCTACTGCAAAGGACCACTTTCAAGTTTTGAAAAGCAAAGATGTCTGTTTAAGGACTATGTTCTAACTGACCTAAACCGTGATATTTTTAATCACATCTTATGCAGAGAAAAGCTAGATAATGAATAATGAAGACTAAAAACTGATGCCTTTGAATGCTAGTGTTCAAAAACAATGATGAATGTATCATAAACTGTTAGAAGGATGAAAATATGTCTTGGAAGAAGTATAGCCAGGATGCTATTAGAAAGCAAAGATGGCATACTTCGGGCATGTTATCAGGGAGGACCAGTTCTGCAGGAGAACATCACGTATGGCAAAAGAACAAGATCATCAAAACAGAGAAGGATGCTCAAGAAGACAGAGTGACATGACAGCTGAAACCATGGCCTCAATAATGTCAAAAATCGGGAGGGTAGTGCAGGACCTGACAATCTGTCTTTCTGTTGTACAAACGGTTGCCATGCATTTGTTTCATGTAAGGTGGCTCTGAGTTGGAACTGACTGGAGAGCATCTGACAACAACGAAAGATGACAAGTGTTCACAAACAGTGACAAGCCATTCCTCTGCCACCTTGTTGACGTTCTTTACTTTCTGCCTGGCCAATACAGGCTTTTTTTTCCCTACCTACTTCAGGTAGGAAAAAATGAAACAAATTTTATTCATCACCAGAATGGTCTAACAAAAATAAAAGTGTGTTGATGTCACAACATATGTTCACAAACAACGTTTTCCTCAAGCAATGGGGTCACTTTCAATTCCTGAAGGTGTCATTTAGTCCTTCTATCACCTGGACTCATACGCCTCTTTGCCCCATGGTCCATATCTCCTCAACTTGAGTCTTATGTGTAGTGTTGCTTAATTGTATATAGACTTCTAGACACACATGTAATTCTCCTCAATTAGCAGTGAATTCTTCAAAAAAGGGGCCAATTCTTATCTCTTTTTGAATTATCCAAACCTAGCACAGAGCCTGACACATTTGGGACTCTGCAAATGTTATTTTAAAAGTAGTGTGCAATTTCAGTGCCCCTGATGGGATGAAAACCCCAAATCATAGTTCTACTCCTTATAGTACTAATCCTTAGTAAATGCTAAATAGCTAAACGGCATTACCAACCTTACCTAACTCTCTGAAGAGTCTTTGGTATTTGAGACTATGGGTAAAGATTAAATAATATCAACATGAAAGTAAAGCTGCAGGTGAATGAGATCTGGGAGAAGGATATTTGCGTGCTTGTTCATATTCTTCAAATTTTTCTTTCTTATCTGTAGTCAGAAGGAATCCAGAGCTGAGGTTAAAATGTCAAAACATAAAGGCAGGCTCCTTTGACTTGACAACACGTAAATTATTCATACTATACATGAGCAAAGCTTAGATATCCAGGAATACGGTTTTCATAACAAAGATAACAATAAAAATAATACAACTTATGATAAATGAAGAGCTCTGTATAACTAGCAGATGTATACGTTTTTGTTACGAAATGCTTATGAGAGTTCAACTAATTTACAACAGGTCATTTAAGCTTTTATCTTCATTTCTGTACTTACCACAAAAATGAGCCTCTCCTCAACTTTCAACACACGTGCACATTTCTCTTAACCTTCTAGTGCACTAAGAAAGAATAAAGACGGCAGGCAGGCAGGCAGGCAGGAAACCGGGCAACCAGGCAGGCAGGCAGGCAGGCAGGCAGGCAGGAAACCGGGCAACCAGGCAGGCAGGCAGGCAGGCAGGCAGGCAGGAAACCGGGCAACCAGGCAGGCAGGCAGGCAGGCAGGAAACCGGGCAACCAGGCAGGCAGGCAGGAAACCGGGCAACCAGGCAGGCAGGCAGGCAGGCTATTCTTTCTGTTCCAGAATCTCATACAAAATTCCACATTACGTTTAGTCATTATGTCTCCTAAAGTTCCTCTTTGTTCTGACACTTTTTCAGATTTTCACTGTTTTCAGTGGTCTTGAGTGTTTTGTGGAGTACTAGTCAGATATTTTGTAGAATGACACAAATTAAAATTTGCTGATGCTTTTCTCATAATTACATTGTGATCATGTGTTTTGGAGAGGCTGACCACAAAAATAAAGTGTCATTTTCAACAAAACACATCAAAAGTACATGGTGTATTACTATAAATGATCTTCATCACCTAGCCAAGGTCATGTTACCAGAATTCTCCACTGTAAAGTTGCTTTCTGTCTCATTTTCCTGATGACATAAAAACATTAACTAAAATGTATCAAAGACCTAAATGTAAGAGCACAACTAGAATTCTTAGAAGAAAAATATAGTGGTATATCTTCATAACCTTGAACATAGCAAGGGATTCTTAGATACAACACCAAAAGAATAAGCAATAAAAGAAAAGAAAAAGATACATTAGACTTAATTAAAATTACAATTTTCTGCTTAAAACAACATGAATAAAAAAATGGAAATGCAATTGAATGGGAGAAAATATTTGCAAACCATGTATCTGATAAGGGGCTTATATCTAAAATATGTGGAAAATTCTTCTAACTCAATAACAAAAGAAAAATAACTCAGTTATAAAGGGAGGAAGCTGTGAAAAGACACTTCTCACAAGAACATATACAAACAGCCGGAAATCACATGAAAAAATGCTCAGTATACTTAGTTATCAGGAGAATGTAAATCAAACCACAGCTAGATGTTGAATCTCAATTACTAAAATAGTTAGAATAAAAGGGTCAAATGACAATAAACTCTGTTAGGGAGATGGAATAATTGAAAAACTTGTACACTCTTGGTGGTAACGGAAAATGAAGCAGCTTCTTTGGGGGGAAAAAAAGTCTACTGTTTCCTAGAATAATTAAAAGTAGAGCATGCTATCATGTTGCTGTTGTTTGCTGCCATCCAGTTGGTTCCAGCTCATAAAGACCCTGTGTGCAGCAGAACAAGACACTGCCACATCCCGCACCATTCTTATGATCATTGTTATGCTTGAGCTCACTGTTATAGCCATTGGGTCAATACTTTGAGGGTTTTCCTCTCTTTTGCTGACCTTCCACTTTGCCTAGTGTAATGTCCTTCTCCAGGTAGTGGTACCCCCGGGTAACTTGTCGAAACTGTGAGATGTCTCACCATTCTCGCTTCTAAGAAATATTCTGGCTATACTTATTTCAAGACAGATTTGTTGCTTCTTTTGGTAGTCGATAGTATATTCAATATCTGTCTCAGCACCACAGCTCCAAGGTACCAGTTCTTCTGTTTTCCTTTTGCATTGTGAATGCAAACATGACCTGTCAAATTTACTCCTAGGTATACGTGGTTATTGATAGGTGCCGTTGAGTCAGTTCCAACTAATAGACACTGCATACACAGAAGAAAACACTGTCGGTCCTGCACCATCCTCAAAATTATTGTTATGCTTGAGATCATCTTTACAGCCACACTGTCAGTTGAACTTGTTGAAGGTCTTTCTGTTTTTTGCTGGTACTGTACTTTACCAAGTGTGATATCCTGCTCTAGGGACTGATCTCTTCTGATAATGTGTCCAAAATATGTGAGATGTACTGTTGCCATCCTTGCTTCCCGGGAGCATTTTGATTGTACTTCTTCCCAGACAGATTCATTCATTCTTTTGGTGGAGTCCATGGTATATTCAATATTCTTCACCAATACCACAGTGTAAAGGCATCAATTCTTCCTCAGTGTTCCTTCTTCATAGTCCAATTTCTATATGTATATGAAAACATCCTGGCTTGGGTCAGGCATACTGTAGTCTTCCAGGTGACATCTTTGTTTTTCAACCGTTAAAGAGGTCTTCTGCAGAAGGTAAGAAATCCATACAGAGGTTTCTAGAGAAATGACTCTTGAAGACTCCTACATTAACAGTTTCAGGGCCCTGAGAGTTTATTCCAAGGGTGACACCATTACTTTGATGATGTCCTCTGACCATCAGCCTCGTCTCCCAGCAACACTATGGTATGTGGGGCTCAGAAGAACAATCAAAATGGCCAGATATAGAACACTAAATGGGCAGTTTGCTAACAACATGCATAAATCTACCCTTTTATATACTCGATCTTTAGTCATTGATGCTTCTTGGTTCTTCTTAGAAATTGCTGCTCACGGTGTTCGTTGGCTGCCTTTATGCCTTTATGTTGGACCCACCAGTTACCATTGCTAGGTAAAGAAAATGTTACATGATAGTTAGGCGATTAAAAAATGAATGTTACCATCACACACTGGGATTTTTAAATTGTCTTTAAGTCTGTATCCGTGATACAGACTAATATTGTTGTTTTTATTATTTTCTCCATCAACTGCTAGAAAATAAAAATAAAAACTGGGAAAAGCTAAACTATAATTTACTGAGTTTGTTTTGCTTTGCATGCAACATTTGTCAGGTAGAGGTTTGCCTTCTATTTATAGAGTTAGCAACCCATCTTTATTAACAAAATGTTAAGGACTGTCTCTGGGGGATCACAGCTCTGAGTAACCCAAGGGGCCTGCAGTTCTTTGACATCAAGTTGATTTTTCTAAACCCATGGCATGATATTCTAGCACTTAATTTCAGAATGCAGCTTAAATCACAGAAGCCATAATATGTCAAATGATCCCACATTCGCAGGGGGAAAACAGTAAGTAATGAAAAAGCTATGATTGCTTTTCTGTCCCTCCAAATGACAGTTATCACCTCAATGACCTGCTCCAGGCAGACTGGTCTAAACTTGACACACTAAGGGATAACGTCATCTAACAGGGTAGTTACAAAAATCAATACAAAACCCATTTCGGAGATACTCTGTGTAAGAATCCTGGTGTAACGTTCATTTATTGAGTAGGCCTGGGGGGGGCACAACTTTTCTGATATATATGCCTTACCTCCCAAGCAGAGGAATTCTGTAGGTAAGCAATAATTGTATTTTTCAATCTATTACTTAGGCTTTCCAAGGCTTCGACTGGAATCTAATATACAGGTGATGGCTGCAACTCAATTCAGGAGCCTCTGCCAACAGCCAGTGTATTCAGAGTAAACTGACCATACCGGACAGCTCCCTGTATTCTCTGGAGGAATGAGTGCTTGTGCACGCGAGTGTGAACATGTGTTTTTGTGTGTGAGCGTACTCTCATGAGTGTGTGTCTGAGAGTATGTGTGAATGTGAATGTCCATTTCTTTGTAAGCTCACCTTACTGCTTTTTAAACTATTAAGTGATTTGAGGATTTAAATAGTTATATTTAATCAGCTTGATGAGTTCCTTGCAGTTTTAGCTCCTAACTTTCTCATCCTATACTGGGTACACAAAGAGGGGAAGAATGTATTATTTTTAATAAACGTGAACAGCCAGTAAAAGAGGCTGTAGCTAGTTGGAAGAACACATTTGAGGATGAAAAACAGTTATAAACTGGTGTGCTGTCCCATATCTTCATGCCAGTAGGTGAAACAGAACACTGGGCTTGTAAAGGTTGGGCTCAGCCATAGCGACAGTTACTGTGAGCAAAAGCTAAAGAGAGGCACGTAGCGAGGACACTCTAGGCAACAACTTGCTAGGAAATATTCTGACAGCTGGTAAAATGACGATAACTCAAATGAGCACGACTCCTGGGAAATGCTAATGACACCTGTTAAATCAGCCTACGGACCACAAGTCCAATCATCTTAACCTTCACACTTTATGACCATCACAGTGTTTCATTACCTGGATGTTCTGATTCTAAATGAAGCACCATTATGACAGTTTTCAAATCACAGAATACTAACACACACGTTGGATGGTCAGAGTAGTGCATTTTCATATCCTTTACGGTAATTTCGTAGGGCTAATATTCATTGACAATGCTGCTTATTAAACCTAGTAATGAATTGGATTTTAATTATTTTTCCACTCCTCTGTAATTTTCTAAGCAAGTATTGATGAAATGACCTAGAAAGTCTTATTACGGAAACCAACACTTTCCTATTCAACAGGTTCTGAAATTTGGAAGCAATTTTGTCTGTCGTCCAATCACTTACTTAGACCAATGGTCACACTCCATTGCCTTATATCACTCTAATCAATCCTTATCTGGATACATTCAGAATCTGATGCAATCCACTTACTGGCATTATAAACCCACATAGTCTGTGTTTGTGTCTAAAATTATAAAGATAATAAACATTATTCTATTCTCATGCAAATGATAATTCTTCATTATTATCTGTACAGAAATAATAGGTGAAAGCATTTTTTGGTTTCAGAATGCTTTCTTCATTTCCTGTAGTTTGGCTGCTTTTGAAACCATCATAGATTTAGTATTAATCCTAAAGACATTACAAGGTCTAACAATTAAGTCTGCAGACTTAGTTATTTGAAAGGCTACATACCTAATTGCTGAACATCACCACAGTCACCTTAAAAGTATTCCCCTTAGGAAAGTATGTACTTATGCCAGCACCTAGTCCAACCTTCAAAGCAATTTGAGAACTCTCTGGAATGGCCATTGTACCCAGTGGCGTAGTGGCAAGTTCACAAACTTAGTTCTATAATTGTCTGTCAGGGAGTTTTTTTAGCCAGTAAACAAATAACTGTATTGGAACATCCTCCCTACTCACCTGATCTGCCTCCCAGTGACTTTCGTCTTTCCCTGAAGATAAAGGAAATACACTGAATGGAAGACAGTTTGATGACATTCAGGACATCAGGGTTAATGCCGTGACAGCTGATGGCCATTCCAGAAAAAGATTTCCAAAATCGCTTTAAAGGGCAGAATAGGTGTTAGCAGCACCTCTCAGCTTCCCAAGCGGAGCACTTAGAAGGTGGCTGTGGTGATCTTCAGCAGGGAGGTGTGGAACACTTTTTTCTGGGATGAGTTCCCAACTTAATTAGCAGTCCTCACATAACACTAAGCACTGTGATGTTTTGGTTCTTGTCGGTTGTAGAAGATCTCACTCAACTCATGTCGTCCCCATCTATACAGACTGGGACTGCTCCCTAGGATTTTTAAGGCCCTGAACTTTTGAAAGCTGATCCCCAACCCTTTTTCCTGAAGTGCTATTCGGTGGATTGCAATCACCAATATTTTGGCTAGTAGTCAAGCCCTTAACCATATGCACTACCCAGGGCTAAAAGCTTATAAGCAGTGCTGTGAGGAATTAGGGGACCCAGTTAGAGACAGGGTGACTTGGCAAATTTCCTCTCCTCAGTGCCAAGAGAAGGCAACAGTGGTACCTCAAGGAGGCTTTTGGACAAGCAGCTACAAGTGAAAGGATTGGCGGTGGTGTGGGAGTGTCTCAGTGGAGGACTCGGGAGCGTGGTTGAGACGGTTACATGCATACAAACT
This sequence comes from Heterohyrax brucei, assembly GCA_028571685.1. Taxonomy (NCBI): domain Eukaryota; kingdom Metazoa; phylum Chordata; class Mammalia; order Hyracoidea; family Procaviidae; genus Heterohyrax; species Heterohyrax brucei. Next base: position 7,029,700 of record CM053141.1, read on the forward strand.
CACATGTTGGCAGGGGAGTATGCATGGTGTACAGCGTAGTCATGTGGGTTTTGATGTTGTCAGCGTTTGCATCCAGTCGTAGCTGGTAGAGTAGAAGATGGGTGAAAATGAGGGAAACCCTCCATAAGATGGACTGACACAGTGGATGCAGTGGTAGACTGAAACACAGAACAGTGAATTACAAGAAAACACAGGATCGGGCAGCATTTCATCTGGTTACATGTAAGGTCACCATGAGTCAGAGCTGACCTGGTGACAACTAGCAACAACAACAAATGTTTTAGGAAGCATCAGCAGATAGCTGTGTTTCACAGTTGATAGTAAACTGCAGCACAGGATAAGTGGCTGAAGGATGTGTTATTTTGTTTGTTTTTCTTTCTGTCAGTAAAAATATGACCACTCAATTCTGTAGCCTTTTAACTCAGAATAATCATTTCCCTGTCCTGCAGCAAAAGAAGAATCTAGAAAGAGAGAAAAGCTTCTAGCATACAAGGAATGTCAATAAGTTACCATCTTTAGCAGTGCTATTGACATGTCTGATCATTTTTGAACAGTTCTGTAACTTTAATCTAGTTGTGGATTTTTTCTTTTTCTTTTTTTTTTTGCTTCTAGACCCGGGAAATGCTTTATAAATATTCAAGATGGATTCTGCATTTTGGCAGTTGCTTAAACTTAAGCCCAAGATTACTATCTGAACTTGGATTTTGATTCACCTGAATGTAAAGAGTGATGTGTAGAAGAGAGGACTAGATTATCCTGGATAGCAGCCCATTAGGAATACCAGGAATCACTGTGGTTAATAACATTCTTCAGGTATAACTACGGTGCTTTGGCTGACAGATATTCCAGCCACATGAGGCAATGGCCATTCACGTCCCATCACTGCAAACTAAGGGCCATGCTTCAGCAATCATGTTGAAATAACTTTGATCTATGTTATTTGTTTCCCTTAGAGTCAGTCTCAGACCTTCACTTAGTATTACTTCATTGGGACTTGTAGTGACTCTAGGTAACAAACTGAAAAGTCTACAGAATACTATTTGTTAAAGGTTTTATTTATTTTTGAGGTTTTAATCAATGCTTCTTTTGATTTGTGACACTGTGGAGAGAGAAAATCACACTCAACAAATTTTTGTGCTCTCTAAAACCTAAGATTACATAAGAAACAAAGCTCACACTTGAAAGTTCAATGTTGTCTTTTATCTACTTTCTCAAACTGTTTTAAAGTTCAGGGCACTGGCTTCCATTGACTAGAAAATGCTCACATTGAAGCATAAATATATATATATATATATATACACACATATGTTAACCTTTTTTTAAAAAAACATTTGGGTTACTAAAAGAATACATATAAGTAGTGCAAGATCAGCAAAAAAAAAGGAAGATACTCAAAGACATAACACAACAGCTTCAACAATGGGCTCAAACATAACAGTAATTGTAAGAATGGCATCAAAATGGACAGTGTTTCATTGCATTGTACAGAACACTTAATTGTGCTCTTAAGGAATCTGTATATAGATCAAGAGGCAATCATGCGAACAGAACAAGAAGACACTGCATGGTTTAAAGTCAGGAAAGGTGTGAGTCAGGGTTGTATCCTTTCACCATACCTTCTTAATCTGTCTACCAAGCAAATAATCCAAGAAACTGGATTATACAAAGAAGAATGAAGCATCAGCGTTGGAAGATGACTCATTAACAACCTGTGTTACACAGACGACACCACTATACTTGCTGGAAATGAAGAAGATTTGAGGCATTTACTGAGGAAGATCAAGGACCACAGCCTTCAGTATGGATTGTACCTCAACATTGGGAAAACAAAAATCCACACAACTGGACCAGGAAGCAATGTTGTTGTAAATGGAGAAAGGGTTGAGGTTGTCAAGGATTCCATTTTACTTGGGTCCACAGTCAATGCCCTTTGAAGTAGCAGTCAAGAAATCAAAAGATGTATTGCACTAGGAAAATCTGTTGCAAAGGACTCTTCAAAGTATCCAAAAGTAAGAATGTCAACTTGAAGACTAAAATGCACCTGACCCAAGCTATGGCATTTTCAATAGCATCACAACACATGAGAAAGCTTGACTACAAACAAAGAAGACAGAAGAAGAATTGATGCCTTTAAATTGTGGTGTTGGAAAAGAATGTTGAACTTATGATGGTCAACCAAAAAGAACCAACAAGTCTGTTCTGGAAGAAGTCCAACCAAAGTACTCCTTGGAAGCCAAGATGGCAAGACTTCATCTTACATACCTTGGACACATTGTCAGGAAACATGAGTCCCTGGAGAAGGACATCACGCTTGCTAGAGTTGAGGGTCAGTGAAAAAGAGAAAGACCCTCTATGAGACGGACTGATACAACGGCCGCAATAATGGGCTTAAGCATAAAAATGTTTGTGGAAGTGAAGCAAGACTGGGCAGTATTTTGTTCTGTTGTTCATTGGGTCACTATGAGTCAGAGCCAACTCGATGACACCTAATAACAACAACAGGGTTGCTATAAATCAGAAACAATCAAGGGCACCTAGTGGCAACAAACAGACTATGCATGTTACTGCTGTTAGGTGCGGCTGAAGCATTGGTTCCAACTCATAGCAACCCACGTACAACAGAAAGAAACTTTGCTGGTCCTATACCATCCTCACAATCATTGTTATATTTCAGCTCATTGTTGCAGCCACTGTGTCAATCCATCTCCTTGAAGGTCTTCCTCTTTTTCAGTGACCCTTTACCAAGGATGATGCCTTTCTCCAGGGACTGATCCTCCCTGATGAGATGTCAAAAATCAATAAAATGTAGTCTGACCATCCTTGTTTCTAAGGAGCACTCTGATTGTATTTCTTCCAAGATATATTTTCTTCCATAACACCACAATAAGGCATCAGTTCTTCTTTAATCAGCCTTACCTATCATTAAGCTTTTGCATGCATATGAGGCTATTGAAAACAACTCATGGCTTGGGTAAGGTGCATCTTAGTCTCCAAGGTAGCATCTTTTTGACACTTGAAAGAGATATTTTGCAGTAGACTTGCCAAATTCAGTACAAAAATATCAGTTTGTCGTAGTGTGTGGACTTTGATGTTGCTGTGATACTGGAAGCGATGCAACTGGTATTCAAATACCAGCTGGTTCACCAGTGATGGTCAGGTTCCCGATGAGCTTCTGAACTAAGACAAACAATGGAGAAGGACCTGGTAGTCTAACTCTAAAATAAAATTAGCCAGTGAAAACCTTAGGAATAGCTGAGGAATATTGTCTAAGTTCCAGAAGACGGGTCTCTACACCGAAGACGATTGGGGAAGAGTTGCCTACTCAAAATAGTGTTGGCCTTAACAATATAGATCAAGTTAGTTTTGGGGACAATCACGTGCTGACGTGGCAGGACTCAAAATGAAAAGAGCTGCAAACATCTAATATTGGAAATGTATGAAGTATAAGTCTAGGAAAATTAGAAATTGTCAAAAATGAACCTAAATGCATAAATACTCACACCCTAGGAGTTAACAAGCTAAAAGGGACTGGTATTGGCCATGTTGAAATGGATAATCATATGGTCTACTATGCTGGGAATGACGCTTGAAAAGAAATGTCATTGTAATCATTGATAAAGAGAACGTTTCAGGATAAATCTTGAAATGTTCTCTTTATCAATGATTACAATGACTTTCCTCTTCATTGTAATCTATTCTGGAAGTACAACCAGTGTGCTCCTTGGAAACAAAGCTAATGAGACTGCATCTCACATACTTTGGACATGTTGTTCAGAAGGGATCAATCCTTGGAGAAGGATATCGTGTTTGACAGAGTGGAAGGTCAATGAGAAAGAGGAAGACCCTCAGTGTCTACAATGATGGGCTCAAGCATACAAACAATTGTGGGCATGGCACAAGACCTGGCAGTGTTTTGTTCTACTGTGCACACAGTGTCTATTAGTTGGAATCAACTCAGTCGTGCTTAACAAGAACAGAATAAGATCAGTTAATATGACCATTATTCAAAGTTGAACAAAAGCAACTAAAGCCAAAGACGAAGAAACTGGAGATTTTTATCAACTTCTGTGATCTGGAATTGATCAAACAGCAATCATAACAGGAATGCTAAAGGAGGAAATAAAGAAGACTTGGCAGTTGGCAAAAATATCCTCAGTGATAGAAACAATGACAGAAATTGAACAATACAATTTTGCAAGACTGAATTCTTCTTCACTGCAAATGCCTTTTATCTCAAATATAAATGACTGCTACACACATGGACCTTGTCATATGGAATACAAAGGGACAAATCAACTACATCTGTGGAGACTATGGTGAAGTTCAACATCAGCATTCAGAACAAGTCCAGGGGCTAACTGTGGAACAGGCATGAGCAAGTTCAGGTTGAAATAGTAGAAATTTGAAATAAGTCCATGATAGCTAAAGTATGAACTTGAGTAGATACCATTAGAATTTAGAGCATCAGGAATGGATTTGAAATATTGAACACTAATGACCAAAGACCGTATGAATTATGGAATGACGTCAAGGTATCATGCATGAAGAAGACAAGATATCATTAAAAAGATAGGAAAAAAAGAAGAGAACACAATGGATTTCAGAAAAGACTTTGAAAGTTGCTTTTCATTGTTTAGTAGCTTAAAGCAAAAGGAAAAAAAAAATGAAGTAAAAGAGCTGAACTGAAGATTTCAAAGTGCAGCTCAGAAGACAAAGTAAAGTATTGTAATGATTTGTGAAGAGACCTGGAACTCAGAAACTGAAAAAGAAGAACACACTTGGCATTTCTCAACCTGAACGAACAGAAGAAAAAATCAGGTCTTGAGTTGTAATATTGAAGGATTCCACAGGAAATGCATTAAACACTTAGGAAATACCAAAAGAAGATGGAAGAAATACGAAGAGTTACTATACTAAAAAGAAACGTTCACCTTTGCATCATTTCAGGAAGTCCCATATGATCAGAAACCAATAGTACTGAAGAAAGAAGTTGAAATTACACTAAAGGCATTTGTGAAAAACAGGGCTGAAGGAACTGACAGAATAGCAATTGAGATGTTTCAAAGAATGTATAAAGCCCTGGAAGTGCTTACTTTTCTATGACAAGAGATTTGGGAGAGAGTTATCTGGCCAACCAACTATAATAGATACATATCTATGCCTATTCCCAAGAAAGATGATCCAAATGAATATGAAAAATATCAAACAATACCATTAATATCACAAACAAGTAAAATTTTGCTGAAGGTCATTAAATAATGGCTGCAACAGTATGTTGCCAGAGAATTGCCAAAAATTCAAGTCAGACTTAGATTCGTGGAATGAAAGATAACATTACTGATGTTACATGGATCCTGTCTAAAAGCAGAAAATTCCAGAAAGATCTTTATCTGTGTTATATTGACTATGCAAATGAACTCAACCATATGGATTATTACAGATTACAGGTAACATTGCAAAGGATGGAAATTCCAGGACACTTGACTGCACTCATGAGGAACCTGTACATAGAGCAAGAGACAGTTGTTTGAACAGACAAGGGGATATCACATGGCTTAAAGCCAGGAAAGTGTATGTCAGGATTATGTCTTTTCACTACGGTTATTCAGTATGTATTCTGAATAAATAATCCTAAAAGTTGAGCTATGGAGGAAGATCCATTAACAAACTTCATTATACAGATAATACAACCTTGCTTGCTGCATATGAAGAGGACTTGAAGGACCTACAGATGAAGATCAAAGACCATAGTCCAATATGCATTATATCTCAACAGAAAGTAAACCAAAATCCTCACAACTGGACCAATAAACAGTGTCATGATAAACAGAGAAAAATTTGAAGTTGTCAAGGATTTTGCTTCACTTAGATCCACAATCAACATTCATGGAAGCAGCAGTCAAGAAATCAAAAATGTCAAGACTGTATATGTACAGATACACAAGAGAAAGACTAATATTTTATCTGGAGTTGGGTTGCAATGAGTCAGAATCAACTTTATGGTACTGAGCATGGTTTGGGTTTGGGTTTGGTGGCACAGTCCCTAAGAGTTTGGCTGCTAACCAAAAAGTTAGCAGTGTCAGTTCATCAGACAGTCCTTGGCAATCCCGTGATGCAACTGTACTTGCTCCTGAGAGTTGGAGTCAACTGGATGGCAATGATTTTCTTTCTTTCATTTTTTTTCCTGTGTTGTCAACACAACATATGTGGACACAGTCATCTTCAAAATGATCAGATAAAAGAGCCAGGATATCACCTGTGTCAGGAGCACACAATAATAACAGACATTAAATACATTACTAAGTTTGGGAACAATACGATATGACCTGTTCCTCAAGGTATATGATAATGATCCACACTCCATTGTCAGATGCTGTCCAGTTGGTTTTGAATTATAGCAAGCTCATGCACGGCAGAACAAAACACTGCCTGATTTCTCACCATCCTCATCATCTATGTTCGTTATAAGACCATTGTTGCAGCCTCTGTGCAACCCATCAGCAGCAGGTCTCCTCTTTTTCACTCTCACCCTTTACTTTACCAAGCACAATATCCTTTTCCAGGAACTGATCCCTCCTGATGACATGTCACCATCCTCATTTCTAAGGAGCATTCTGGGTTAATTATTACAAGATACACTTGTTTGTTCTTCTGGCAGTCTGTGATTTCACGGTGTATGTTATTCACCAACACCATGATTCCAAGGCATCCATTCTTCTTTGATCTTCCATGTTCACTGTCCAGCTTTCACATGTTTATAAGGCTATTGAAAATGCTATGGTTTGGGACAAGTACAGGTTGGTCTTTAAAGGGACATCTTTGCTTTTTTAAAGAGGACTCTGGAGGCAGATTTGCCACGTGTTCTGATTTCCATGGGAGTAGATTGTGAATCCAAGTAAAAATAAATCCTTGACAACTTCAGTATTTTATCTGTTTACCATGACATTATTTATTGATCCAGTTATGGGATTTTTTGAAAATGCTGAGACGCAATTTATATTGAAGTTTGTAGTCTTTAATCTTCGTCAGTGCTTCAAGTCCTCTTAAATTTCAACAAGCTGAGTCACGTCATGTACAGATAGTTGTTTGTTAATAAGTCTTTCTCCAATGCTAGCGCCTTGTTCTTCTTCATATGGTCCGTCTTCTCAGATTATTTGCTTAGCAAACAAATTGAATCTGTGTGGTAAAAGTATACAACCCTGACACATACATTTCCTGATTTTAAATGACATAATATCCCTTCTGTGAGCCTCTCCCCTAATTTTGGTATGTGTCAGGAATCCTTGGTTCCTTGGCCTTTCTGAGCTTATGGACAATACTCACATGTTGTCTGTCTTTCCTTGTGTCTGTATACTAAAAGATGCTGAAAGGAACTTACATAACTCATTATATTTTCTAAGTAGAAAGAGATACATTTAAAAGTTAGATGTAAGTTAGAAGATAATAAAAAGACTACCTTTGATTCACAAACAGTATTTTTATCCTTGTAGCAGAAACACACACATACAAGAGGGAGTTCAAAACAGGGCCAAAAGTGTGATTCTTTTTTTTTTAAACATGTACTTCATTAAGACAATGAGATCTCCATGTTTCTGCAACGATCCCACTGGGAGTCTTCTGTCCACAGAATGATCCTAATTGAATTTTCCTTGATTAAATGGAGTCTGCCCTGATGTGAACTTGCTTTGAACATGATGACAGGATGGAGTGGTTCGGAGCATCACTTCCCTGAGACCTGGGGCCTCCCTTCTATTACCTCCATCATCTGAACAAATAACCTTGGACAAATCAATTTACATTAACTCAACCTGCAGTATACAACTCTAGTATCCTTCAAAATGTCTCAATCAAGTTTCAAATGAATTTGCTTTATATTTAGGGATGAAAGAATTTTATCTCCTTGTTAAAACTCAAGTATATTGAACATTATATGCTGTTGAAATAAAAAATACATATAGAAATCTAATCATAAAATAATATAGATGATATTAAATTATAGCTTCTTTATGTGTTGGAGAGTAGAATTCAGAATGTCTTAAAAATATATGGAAAAAAAAGGAAACCACAAGTGTAAGTTTATGAATACTAAGTTTATGGAATATTATGACCTAAATTAGTCATAGACATTTTTTCTCTTATTAATGAAAGTAGGCTTTTGATCGATAAGTAGTTTTCTTCCATTTCCTTGATCTTGGAAGATGACGTTGCTAAGTGTCAGAGCTGGCTCTGACTCAGAGTGACACTGTGCATGACAGAGTGAAAAGCTGCCTGATCTGGAACCATCTTCACAATTGTTGCTATGTTTCAGCCCCTGGTTGGAGCCACTGTGTCCATACGTCTTGCTGAAGATCTTCCTCCTTTTACTGACCCTCTGTTTCACCAGGCATCAGGTCCTTCTCCAGGAATCTGTCCCTTCTGATAACATAGCCAAAGGAAGGGAGAGAAAGTCTTGCGATCCTTGCTTCTAAGGAGCATTCTGGCTGTACTTCTTCCAAGATGGCTTGGTTTCTTTCTCCTGGAGGTCCGTGGTGTATTTCATAGTCTTCATCACAACCACAGTTTGAATGTGTCAAGTCTTTGAACTTCCTTTTTCAAAACTAGCATGATTTGATATTTGAAAGATTAGTAAAATCTTTGGGAATTTGTAAGGTTATTGTTCAGACATAGTAACACTTTTTTTAACAATTCCAGTGTCAGTGCTCCATTTATGCTGAATTTCATCATTTGCTTTGTGTTGGGCTCACAGTGGACAATGTTTCCCTGTGTCTTGATCTCATGCCCAGCACTATGACTTGCTTGAATTAGTAGAATATTAGTAGACATGAATCATGCAAGTGACATTTTCATTAAAAAAAAAACAACAAAAAAAATAGATATTTGCAAAGATATCAACTCTTCTTCTGTCTTCCTTATTCACTGTCCAGCTTTTACATGCGTATTATGAAAATGAAAATACCAAAGCTTGGATCAGAAACAGCTTAGTCTTCAAAGTGACATCTTTCAATACTTTAAAGAGGTCCTTTGCAGAATATTTTCCCACAGCAATGTGTCTTTTTGTTTTCTGGCTGCTGCTTCCATGGGCTTTGATTGTGGAACCAATAAAATAAAATCCTTGATGTCTCAGTCCTTTTTCCACTTGTCAGGATGTTGCATACTCATTCAATAAAACAATATCATTTCTGAACTGCTATCTCTGCGTAGCTAGCTAGGACTTGCTTATACCATGCTAATCTGAGGGTAACTGGACTCCTTACATAGCAAGTGGATGCTGGAGGAAAAATTCAAAAATGAAAGATAAAACCTTCAGATCTGCTCAAGTCTGACTCTGTACAGGGTCACTTCTGTCACATTTCATTGTCAAAATATAGTACAGGCCAGCCCATATTCAGAAGACATTGACTCAGCTTCTTAATGAAAAGAGCAATATAGAATACATAACCACCCCAAAACCCACTGCCACCGAGTCAGTTCTGACTCATAGCAACTTTAGAAGACAGAGTAGAGCTGCTCTGTAAAATCCCCAAGAAGAGCCTGGAGGATTCAAACTGCCCATTTTTTGGCTTAGGAGTCACAGCACTTAACTGCTATGCTACCAGGGCTTCCAGAGAGTATATATGTCCATCCTTAATCCACCATAAATCACACATTTCTTTTCTAATCACAACATCTTAGCCACATATGGTGACGCAAAATACACTCACCCTTTTATTCAAACCAAGGTTGTTTATTCTAAGCACAGCAGTATTTTTTGAATGACTATGGATTATAATTTATTCTTTAAAAACTTTAAAATCAGGTCACAGGAAAGCCAGTAATGAGGACCCCAAGGTGGGGAAGCACAGAGTGTTGACATGCTTCAGAGTTGGTAACCAGTGTCACAAAATAATATGTGGGCTAACTGTTTAATGAGAGGACAGTTTTGTAGAACTTAATCTAAAGTACAATAAAAGAAAAAAATTAAAATCTACCTAGATAAATTTAAAATTGGTGACCCATTTTACTAGACTGCATGTGTTTAGCTAAACGGGCAATGGACCGACTTCAAAATTATCTTGATGACTTGAAATTCAATTTGCAGATGAGTGGCAAGAAGGAATCATAAATCACTTTTCACTGCATACAAAAAAAAATCCTTGTTTGGAATGAAATAAATGTAGCCTTGTTTTTAGGTGCCATGAAATCCATTCTGACTCCTTGTGATGTCATGTGACAGAGTAGAAATGCCCTATAGTGTTTTCTAGGCTCTAATTTTTTATGTTTTTTATTTTTATTGTGATTAAGTGAAAGTTTACGATCCATATAAAACCTCGAACACAAGCCCCTATGCAATTCTGTCTGCTTTGCTCACCCTGTGACAGCACACTCCTACTTTCCACTCTGTACTTCTGGTTTTTGTTAAACGAACACGTGTCCTGTGCTCCCCACTCTCTGCTCTCCCCACTAGAGAGGAGCTGGTCAGATAGCTGGTCAGATAGCCTCATATATGTATTTAAGCCACGAAGTACACACACCACCTGCATCACTCCTTGTCTTATAGTCCAGTCTCATTTTTATCTGAAGAGTTGACTTCAGCTCTGGTTTCAGCTTTAGGATAGCAGCAAATCCAATGGCCATGTTCTCAGGGGACCCTCCAGGGTGTCCGATCATCAAGCCTGATCTTTCAGTAGAGTTTTAGATCTATGTTACCCTTTTTCTCATGTTGTGTCAGGGACTCCACATTGTGTTCCCTGTCAGGGCGGTCTTTGTTAGTGGACAGACATCTTCTGGTTCTTCTGGTCTCATGCTGATGTTACGTTGTAATCTTTCTGAGACGGTATTGCTAGGTTTTTCTCCAACAGAACTGCTGGGTGTACTAGAACTGCCAACTTTTTAGGTTAGTACTAGTTGAGCACTTAAACCACTGCGACACCAGAGCTCCTAAGAAAATGCAATTTCAGGTTCCTTACACTACTCTGTCCTGTGATATTATGGAGTTGGTACCTAAAGAGATTCTTTGAATTTAACACCCTAGGCAGTGGAGCCCAGAGAAAGCAAGTGATATGACAAAGGGATGTGTTGTTCATTGTGACACATTGTTGTTGTTAGCTGCCATCAAGTAGGTTTCAACTTATAGTGGCCCTGTGCACAACAGAACCAAACACTGCCAAGTCCTGCACCAGGTCCATAATTGCTTTTATGTTTAAGCCCATCTTTGCAGCCACTGTGTCAATCCATCTTGTTGAGAGTCTTCCTTTTTCCTGCGACCCTCTACCAAACCTGTGAGCACACATGGATTCTGTCTATAAATAAACTGTGGGTGGGCTCTGCATCTGGCTCTCTGTGTGACCTTGTGCAAAGTAGTTCACATTCCCATCTCCTAGTCTTCTCATTGGTAAAGTGGGGAAAATAATAACCCCTAAAATACATGGTTGTTTCAAGGATTAAAAACCAAAAGAACAATCCAAACCCAGTGCCATAGACACAATTCCAACTCATAATGATCCTATAGACCAGAGTAGAGCTGCCCAATAAAGTTTCCAAGGAGTGCCTGGTGGATTTGAACTGCCAACCTCTTGGTTAGCAGACATAGGACTTAACCACTATGCCACCAGACTTTCCACAAGGATTAAAGACATCAATGTAAGTAGCATTAGAGTAGTACTGACATATAGGAAGCATGTTTGGTGCTTTTATTGTCTAGAAGGGGAATGAGTCTCCATGTTGCCTGGATGTATCCTGATGTCAAGTCCGTTGCCAACTGACCCAAAACACAGAAAAGGGCTCTGTAAGCACATGAATGACTTTTTTTTAGCACTCCCCCACCACACCAAAAAATGAGCATCTGCTCCTCTCTGTTTAAATTTTTAGATTATTGTCAAACACACAAAGAAAACTGATAGCAGTGCTATAAAATCCACACCTAAGCCTGTCTTAAACATCTCTCTCTCCAACTGAAATTCAATGAGAGCAGTAACTAGAGAATTAACTTAGTTGGTACAATCACAAAACGAACTGTACAATTTAATAGGGGAGGGCTTTCAAAATAAAGATAGATAGGCTGGCATTAAATCTTCTGCATATTGACATCCACGATGAGAGTAGGTGAAAATATATGCTTCTTTCTTCCAAGAGTTTCACAATACTTCACAGGAATTTGAGCTTCCTTTATCTGCTCAATAAACCGTCTAAGAAGGCAAATTAGATTACTTCTAAGGAGTTCCAGGAATTTCAGCAGCATGAGAGCATTATCCTCTCAACATCACTGTCAAAGTAGGAGAGAGAAAGCAGACAGCATGGTGGAAACTTTGTTTTCTCTCTTTGACAGAGATGGAATTTGAGGAAAGGAAATGCTCATGGATTTCTGCACTTTGCACATTCTGGGAGGAACTCAGAATTAGAAGAGATTTCTGATTACAAATTCAAACCAAAGTGGCTGTCATTGATATCAGCTCATGTTACGTTAATTTCTAAAATATAAAAACATTGGGAAATATAAGAGACTTACTCAATATTTGATAACGTTTTAACAGCACAAACGTAATCTGCTGTTACCCTCAATTGCTTTAGTTTCCATAGATATTTCACAAGTTTCTCACTTTCCATCTTTTTAGTCACTGGTTTCAGATTAACTGTGCTTTCATTATAGTGAGACTTTAAGAGGTAAGCCACCACATGTAATCTCTAGACATGTTATTTTACTATGTATGTATGTACATACATATACATGAAAAGCATGCATAAGTAAGAAAACATGCGTAATTTCATTCAAATACCCTAATTTTCCCCATTTCCCCCTTGATTGCTGAAGAAACAGTGAATCTTTTATCTCTGAATAGTGAACAGCTAGGCTCAGTTGCTAGCCCAAAAGTCAAGAGTTCAAATCCAACAGCTGCTCCTTGCAAACCTTATGGGGCAGTTGTAGCCTGCCTATAGGATTGATATGAGTTATAAACAACTAGACGACAACAAACTTTTTCTCCTCGTGCCCATTGCAACATTCCCCTGTTTACTTCTCATGAAGTAATTTTCTCCTTTCCCTCTTAGAATCCAACTTTCATTTGGTCTTTAACTCCCCAGACTGCAAGGACTCTTTCCAGCTGGTCACCCAGGGGGTTACTGTGGCTTTTTCAGTTGGAAAGGCACTTCCCTAGGAAGCAATGAGAGTAAGCAGTCTAAGGAGATGCTCTTTGTTGCCTGAGATTGTCATAACAAAGTAGCACCAACTAGGTGGCTCAAAACAACAAAAATTAATTCTCTTACAGTTTTGGAGGCCAGAAGTCCAAGGTCAAGGTATCTGTAAGACTCCTTCTTTGTAGGAGATATAAAGGAGAATATCTTCTATGTCTTTCTCCCAGTTTCAGGTGATTGCTGGCAATTTTTTATTAATTAGTTCACAGACACATCACTCTCAACTCTGCCTCATCCTCACAGAGCTGTCCTCTCTGTCTCTGTGTCCTGTGCCTTCATGTGGTCTTCTTAAAAGAACATTAGTCACTGGATGCAAGGCCTATCTTAACCCAGGATAACCTCATCTTTCTTTGATTACATGCACAAGGACTTTATTTCCCAGTGAGGCCACATTTACAAGAAAAGGGGTTAGGATTTCTGTCTATCTACTTACAGAGTTGGACAGTTGAGTCTGTGAACTTATTTGTGCTTAGTGCTACATATCTCATTGCTGACTATCACTATGGTTACCTTTCAAATACTTCACTTGGGAAGCTATGCACCAATTCCAGAGCCTAGTCTACCATTCAAAGCAATTTTGGAACTCTTTCTGGAATTGCCATTGCACATGGTAGCACAGTGGCAAGTTCATGAACTTCACTGTATAGTTGTCTGTGAAGGAGTTTTTAGCCAGTAAGCAAATAACAATATTGGAGCACTCTCCCTACTTAACTGATCTGGCCCCAGTAATTTTTTTTTAACCTGAAGATGAAGGAAATATTGAAAGGAAGACATTTTGATGACATTAAGGACATCAAAGGTAGTATGACAGATCTGATGACCATTTGGAAGAAGATTTCCAACACTGCTTTGAAGGGTGAGCTAGGCGCCGGTGTTGATGCACAGCTTCTCAATGGCAGTGCTTTGCAGGTGACCACAGTGATAGTCAGCAATGTGGTATATAGCACTTTTCTAGGATGTGTTCCAGAACTCAGCTGTCAGACTACTATCTGTCATGTGATTTCCAGCATCATTTCTACACCAAGGCTACATTTTCCAACGACCAATTCTTTGTCTTTGTTTCCAGTCTTTGCATTCCATCTTAAGCCACCTACTGCTGCTATAACAGAAATACTACAAATAGATGACTTTCAAAAGAGAAATTGCATTCTATCACAGTCCAGCTATAAAAGAGTCCAAATTCAAGGCATCAGTTCTAGGAGAAGGCACTATTTGTTGTCTCTGGAGAAAGGTCCCTGCTGTCAATCTTCCCCTGGAATGGGAGTTTCTGAGAGGCAGGAACCCTCAATCCTTTCCAAAGGATGAGCTCTTCTACCACCACTGCTTTCTTGGTGGTATGAAGTCCCCAAGTATCAGCTTACTTCCCATTTCTTTCATATCCCAAGAGATTACCTTAAGGTACAATCTAGTCTTACATATTGAATCCTGCCCCAGCAACACAACTGCCACCCATCATCCCTCATTAACATCCTAGAGTCAGGATTTATGGAACATAGAAAAGTCACACAATACCAAGAATTACATTCTTCCTGCACATACGTTTTGGGGGACACAATTCTAACCACAACAGATTCCAATCACCGTTAATTATCAATGCATTCTGATTCCATGTTAAAACAATTTCAGACTGCAGAAGCTGGTAAAAATCTTTAGTCTTTTCATCTTTGCCTTAGTGATGGGTGAATAAATTTGAATCATAGCCACATTAACTGGTTTTCCTTATAGGCACATGCATATTATCCTATCATGAACAGTGTTGTACTTCAGGATAAATCTTGAAATTTTCTTTTTGATGATGAATGCAACAACATTCCTCTTCAAGAAGTCATTTCCAGTATAGTAACCTAAATATTGGTCTAATCAAAAATGTCAGTGCCAGTCCATTTTATCTTACTAATACCTAGGATATCAATGTTTGTATATCCCATTTCACTTATGACAACTGTCAATTTTTCTCAAGTCACTCTTCATACATGCCGTGTTCCAACTATTAATGGATTTTTGCAGTGTTTTCTTATTTTGAGTTATTCCACATCAGCAAAAGAGGGTCTTGAAAGCTAGACTCCAACCACATCATTAAGGTTGACTCTACTTTAAGGTAGAGGTTCCTCCCAGTCATCTTTTGAATGCCTTCCAGCTTGTGCAGCTCATCTTCTGATTCTGTACCAGGTAATGTTCAGTTGCTATTCAGAAGACCTTCACTGGCTAATTGTTTTCAGAAGGAGACTGCCAGGTCCTTCTTCCTAGTTTGCCTGAGTCTGGTAGCTTAGCTGAAACTTGTCCACCATGGGTGACCCTGCTGATGTCTGAATACCGGTGAAATAACTTCCAGTATCACAGCAATACAAAAACACCCCCAGTACCAGAAACTGACAGAAACTTTGATAGAAATGAAGCCTGTAGTCACATGATACAATTTTGCAAGATCAAAGACTTCTTCACTGCAATTGTTTTTTAGCCAAAATGAAAGAAGTTACATTTCTGGACTTCCCCAGCAGAATAAACAGGATTCAAGTTGAATACAACTGTGAAAAGAGATGATTAAAAAGTTTTGTATCATCAGTCAGGAAAAGCCCAGGGAAACCCTGAGGAACAGACCATCAATTACTTGTTTGCAGATTTAAATTGAAATTGAATAAAATTTGAAAAAGTTCATGAGAGCCAAAGCGTGATCATGACTATATCCTACCTGAGTGTAGAGAACATCTCAAGAACGATTTGATACATTGAACACTAATGACTGAAGACTAGATGCATTGTGAAATGACATTAAGGACATCATACATGAAGAAAGCAGGAAGTGATTATAAAGACAGGAAAAGAAGAGATGACCAAAGTGGTTGTCAGAGGAGACTCTGAAAGCTGTTCTTGAAAATCGAATGATAAAGTAAAAGAATTGAACCAAAGACTTCAAAGAGCAGTTCAGGAAGATGAAGTGAAGTATTGTAATAACACTTGGAAAGAGCTGGAGATAGAAAACCAAAAGGGAAGAACGTGCTTGCTATTTTTCTAGCTGAAAGAACTGATGCTTCCCGTTTCAAGTTGAGAAAGAGAAATAATGGAAGATACTACAAGGAAAATATTAAATGGCCCAGGAAATATTAGAAGAAGATAGAAGGAATGCAAAGTCACTGCATCAAAAAAGTTGGTTGACATTCAACTATTTTAAGAGTTGTGTGTGATCAGGAAGCAATGTTAATGAAGGAAGAAGTCCAAGCTATGCTAAAGGCACTGGTGAAAAACAAGGCTCCAAGAACTGACAGAAAATCAATTGATATGTTTCAACAAACTGATGCAGTCCTGGAACTGCTACTCATCTATGCCAAGAAATTTGGTAGACAGCTGCCTGGCCAACTGATTGGAAGATGTCCTTATTTATGCCTATTCCTTCTAAAAGTAATACAACCAAATGTGAAAATTATTGAACAATATCATTAACACATGAAAGTAAAATTTTGCTGAAAATCATTCAAGAGCTGCTGCAGTAGTACGTTGACAAAAAACTGCAAAAAATTTGGGCCAGAATTAGAAGGAGATATGAACCAGGAATATCACTGCTACCTTCAGATGGATCTTGGCTCAAAGCAGAGAATACCAGAAATATGTTTACCTACGTTTATTGGTTACCCAAAGACATTGAAGTGTGTGAAACAAAGCAAATTATAGTGAATTTGGAATTCTAGAACATTCACCTCTGCTCATGAAGAATCTGCATATGGATCAAGAGACAGTCTTTGGAACAGAGCAAGGGAAAACTGTGTGGGTTACCATCAGAAGAGGTGTGCCTCAGGGTTGTATTCTTTCACCATAACCATTGAATCTGTATGCCCAGCAAATAATCCCAGAATCTGGTCTATATGAAGAACAAGGCATTAGGATTAGAAGACGACTCACTCACAACTTGCATTATGCAGAGGACGCAATCTTGCTTGTTGGAAGCAAAGAGAACTTGAAACACACTGATGAAGACCAAAGACTACAGCTTTTAGAATGGATTACACATCTACATAAAGAAAACAAGAATCTTGCAACTGTGCCAATAAGCAAAGTCATAATAAAGAAAAGTTGAGGCTGTCAAGGATTTCATTTTACTAGGGTCCATAATTAGCATCCACGGAAGCAACAGTCAAGAAATTGTTAGGTAAATCTACAAAATACCTCTTTAAGGTGCTGAAAAACAGAGATCTTGCCTTGAAGACTAGGGTGCACCTGACTCAAACCATATTTTTTTCACTTGCATTATATGAATCTGAAATCTGGACAGTAAATAACTAAGACAGAAGAATAATCACCACCTCCGAATTGTGGTGTTGGAGAAGAATTTTGACCACACCATGGACTACCAAAAGAATAAACAGGTCTATCTGGATTGAAGTACAACCCAAGTGTTCCTTAGAAGCAAGGATGAGGAGGCTATGCCTTATATACTTTGTGTATGTTGTCAGGAGGGATCAGTCCCCGGAGAAGGACATTACACTTGGTAAAGAACAGGGTCAGCAGAAAATAAGAAGACCCTTAACGAGTTCAGTTGACATAGTAGCTGCAGCAACAGGCTCAAGTATATAAACGATTGTGAGTATGATGCAGGACCAGGAAGTGTTTTGTTGTTTTGTACGCAGAGTTGCTATGAGTCAGACTACTTAATGATACCCAACAACAACAATTTATCTATCTGTCTTATCAAGACACTGTTGCATGATGGTTATGAGCTGGGCTGCTAACCAAAATGTCAGCATACAGTTTTTATGTGTAGAGTCACAGCGACCCTATAGGACAGAGAAGAACTAACTGTGATGACATTTTTGTTAGCTGCCCAGCTCTTAACCACTACCCCACAAGGGCTCAAGAAAAACCATATACAGATAGACAGGTAGGTAGATAGATAGTAGGAAACCTCTGTGGTATGGTGGGTAAGTGCTATAGGTGCTAACTGAAAGGGCGGCAGTTCGAATTCCTTAGTCACTTCTTGGAAACTATGGGGCAATTCTGTTCTGTTCTTTAGGGTCGTGATGAGTCAGAAGTGACTCAGTGGCAATGGGCTTCATTTTTGGTTACATGAAATTAGAGTTCACAATTCAAGCCACAACAGAGAATGAGGAAAATCATCGTATTTGCATGTAAAGACAAATTAATCAGTAACAAGTGAAAGCCTAAAAAATGTGAACACTATTCCATGGTGGAGCTAAAGTTAAAGCAAGGTCCAAGAGCCAAAGGCATTCCCAGACACAAACTTTTGTCACAGTGAAGACAAAGACAACGCTAAAGAGACAAGCCATGCAGGTGGGCTGCAAGCGGTGTAAACAAAGTGTCTCCAAAAGTGGAGTCTAGACCTTCTTATTTGTCTATGAATTTTGGGGAAATAACATACTATGTGACAAAAGACTGCCTTGATAAACATAAATTAAAGAGGTATTTCTTAGCTGTTTAGACTTTGCATTCCTACTGTAGCTTTGATTGTATATTTGTTTTGATAACCTACCAAATTTCTTTTCAACTGTTACCTAAACTGGCATAGATTACTTTTTTAATTTTTCTCTTTAAAGATCTTTAAATGGTTTCAGATACAGCTGAAATGAAAATTAAATCTATGGTCACTCTTCAGGATATATTGATTTTTAGTGTTCAACTTTAGATTTTGTCACCTTAGACAGTGCCTCTAAATGACCAACGGACTGCTACTTTCCGCAACTGGTGGCTCTTCCTATTGCCTTTATCTTGTAGCAGAAGCTTAGGTGGAAATGCTAGTAGCTTCATTAATCCTTTTGTTTCCCTAGCGCCTTGGTCTTCCTCTGGCATACTCAGTATGTTGGGTAAAAATCTGACAATGCCGACCAGCTATTTACTATAGTCTCTGACTTCTAGCTCTGTCTGTGTTTAAAACATCTACTATATTTTTATTGAATTAACTGCAGGATTTAAAATACAAACATGACTCATTAGCCTTAGACTAATTTCACATGCTATTACTTTTATTTCTTTCTTTAATATATTTCAATTATTTACTGTGATTGAGTGAAAGTGTACAATCCAGTTTCAATTTGCATGCCCTGCTATGTGCAGCTCCTACTGCTCTCCTTGCCCAGTGACAGCACACTCCTGCTTTCTGTTCCATACATGTATTTTTGAACTACCAGAAGAACTAACAAATCTGTCTTGGAAGAAGTAAAGCCAGAATGCTCATGAGAAGCACAAATGTACAGACTTCATCTCACATACTTTTGACATCAATAGGGGCCAGTCCCTACAAAGGACATTCTGCTTGGCAGAATTAAGGGTCAACAACAAAAGAGGAAGATCCTCTATGATGTGTATTGATGCAGTGGCTGCAATAATGGGCTCCAGCATAACAATGGTTGTTGAGGATGATGATGGACCAGGTGGTATTTCCATCCATTGTACACAGAATTGCTATAAATGGGGTCCAGCTGAAGGCACCTGACAATAACGTCAGATTTTTACTAGGCAGTTTTTTATGCTACATTTCCTATTTATCGCTTCGAAATGGTTTATTAACACGTACCACTTTTACTTCAAAGGCAATACTGGCCACATACCATTACTTTAAGTATCTATTGAAGGTGCTGTATTTTATTATTTCTCTTTTCCTTTTACCCAGATTCCCTTAAAAAAAAATCTCATAGTATCTGAATTTTGTTCATTGGCAAACAATTCAGTAATCAAAGCTCAGCAATGAAATAGAAGGACTGGGGGAACCCAAGGTGGAGAAGGTGAGAGTATTGACGTGTTCTGGGTTTGGTGTCTGATGTCACAAGATAATGTGTCCACTAATTGTTTAATGAGAAGCTACTTTGTTCTGTAACCTTCGTCTAGAATACAATAAAAATAGGACAGACACAATTTTTAATGAAAAATTATATTAAATATGTTTGTAATTCTCCAGCTCAGTTTTTGCTGAATTCATAATCTTCATATGAACTTACCTCATTAATCATATGGAAAAAAACTAGCTACTTCATATGTAGTATTGGAAAAACAAAACAAACAAACAATCAAACAAAAAAGCACTTCAGGACACTCACCTCTCAAAGACTGGAAAAGTCAAAGAGGTACAGGTTAAATAGCAGTATTGCTATTTCTGAAGTAACTTTCCAGAAGTTGACACAAGTTCTTTTCATCATAGGTGAGTCAGCTCTGAATATATCCACCCGTCTTTTCTCACAGCTGGTTTCACCCAACCTTGATTTTCTACTCAAGCGCTAAACAGAGAGACTCATTTTTGCTGATATCATTGGCTGAACACTGGTTTTTTACTCACTGATTACAAAGCATCAAGTTAAATAACTTAGATTAAAATTACATTTTAATATCTGTGAATGATTCCATGATGTACAAATAGTTTCATGTGGCGTATGTGTCGCCAGGGTTTTCACATTTTTGTAGACATTTCTAAATGATGCTGGGGATGTTTTCAGTGATAGCTTCATAAGAGGTCACAGAGGGCCCATGTTCTCTAATTCGCAGCTAGTACTCACTTAGTACAAGATACAGCTTTATATGCTCCCTTATGCTTGTTGGTACGGTGGTTAAGTGCTCAGCTGCCTACCTGAAAGGCAGCAGTTAGAATCTGTCAGTGGCTCCATGAAAGAAAGTTGTGGCAGGTTCTTCCATAAAGATTACAGAAATCCTATTAGGGAGTTCTACTCAGTCCTATAGTGTCTGAATGAGTTAGAATTGGCTTGACAGCAATTGGTTTGTCTTTTGGAATAAAACCTATACAAAATGATTGAGAACAAGTTTTGCTCCTCTGACTCCTCAGATTTTCAAGTGTATTTGTGACTTTTCTGACTTCATTCTGGTCCAAGGAGTGATGAAGAAAACTCAGAATTTAAAATCCAAATCTTTGAATCTTACTAAAATGATACAAGAGGTGAATGACAAGAAGATTGTGTAACGTTTCCATTAGAAATGAGCATATTCCGTGCATGATCTTATCTGAAAAGACTGTGCAGCTGTTAAGTAAATTTTAAAAACCTCTACTTCGGGCTTCTTGTATTAATAAAGAAAAATATGTATAAATTGGATAAAAATATGATTGCTGCCAAAGTTGACAAGAACATCTGGAGAGGTTTGTGTTCCCTCCTGAAGGCACATGGCTTCAATATTAGCAGGCAGATGAGGCTGGAAAGAATCAAAGGGACGGAGAAAACTTAAAGGCATTCCAACTGAATAAATTTTCTCTAACATGTTTGGGCCAAACCCCAAATCTTCGAAGGTGGAGACTCAGTCTTAATATATTTTGGAATCCCCCATGCCTAGTGTAAGACAAGAGACTCAGGTGAAATTCAAGTCATGGTTGTTTAACTGAGGGAATCAATAGACACCCGAATTTTCAGAAGAGGTCATTACTACCCAGTGGTAGAATTCTCACCTTCCTTGCAAGAGACCCTAATTCAATTTCTAGCTAATATAACTCATATGCAGCCACAACCTGTCTATCAGGGGAGGCCTGCGTGTAGTTATAATGTTGAATAGGTTTCCGCACAGCTTCCAGATTAAGATGGCCACGGAGAAAGTTCTGTCCACCAATTTCCAAAAGTATGCCCATAAAAATCCTGTGGGTCATAGTGGTGCAGTCTACACCAGTCTTCAGGATGGTACGGGATTGGGTGAAATTTTATTTCCACATCCCCTCTCACCTCCTGCAGCAGCTACATCCACTCCCATGTTTACTGTGACACCTGGCTAGAAGTCTTTGTGCTGGCAGTCCTTTGAGCCTGAACTGCTTGCTGCCTGTCACCTTCTCAATAAGGATCCCTTGCCTGCTCAATTTAAGGTGAAAAATTTCTCTCCCTGGCACAGTGGGTTAAATGCTACATCTGTTATCTAAAAAATTGACAGTCCAAATCTGCCAGGTGCTCCCTGGAAACTCTAGGGGCAGTTCTATTCTGACCTCTAGGGTTGCTACGAGTCCTACCTGACTTGATAGCAATAGGTTTGGTTTGGTGTTTTGGTTTTTATTTCCAATCTGCCCAGACTCCATATTTGTTAATATGTTCTGTTTCATTTTTTGTTTGTTTACTTTTTTCTAGAGCTATTGTTGTTAGGTTCCTTCAAGTCAGTTCCAACTCACAGCAACCCTATGCACAACTGAACGAAACACTGCTCGGTCTTGCACCATGCCCACAGTTGCTTACATCTTTAAGTCCATTGTTGCAGCCACTATGTCAATCCATTGCATTGAGAGTCTCCTCCTTTTTGCCGACTCTCCACTCTACCAAGCATGATGTCCTTCTCCAGGGAGTCATCTCTCCTGAAAACATGTCCAAGGTCTGTGAGATGCAGTCTCACCATATTAGCTTCCAGAGAGCACTCTGGTTGTACTTATTCCAGAATAGAGCCGTTGGTTCTTTTGGCAGTCCATGGTATATTCAATATTCTTCCTCAACACCACAGTTCAAAGGTGCTGTTCTTCCATCTTAGTTTTTCATTGTCCAGTTTTTGCATGTTTACAATGTGATTCAAAATGCCATGTCTTGGATCAGCTCACTTTAGTCTTCAAAGTGACATCTTTACTTTTCAAAACTTAGAGAGATTGCAGAAGATTTTCACAATGCAGTATGTCTTTTGATTTCTTGACTGCTGCTTCCATGGGTGTTGGTTTTAGATCCAAGTCAAATGAAATTTTTGACAACTTCAATATTTTCCTCATTTATCATTGGGTTGCTTATTGCTCTAGTTGTGAAGGTGTTTCTTTTCCTTAGGTTAAAGTGGAGTCCATACTGAAGGCTGTTGTCTTTGATCTTCATCAGTAAGGGCTCCAGTTCCTCCTGACTTTGAGCAAGGAGATTGTGTCATCTGCATAACACAAGTTGTTAATGAGTCTTCCTTTAATCCTGACGCCTCATTGTTTTTCACAAGATCCAGCTTTTCTGATTATTTGCTTGGCATAAAGATTTAAAAGTTACGGTGAAAGGATACAACCCTAACACACACCTTTCTTGACTTTAAACCGTGCAATATCATCTTGTTCTGTACACACAACTGTCTTTTGATCCATGTACAGAGTCCTTAAGAGCGCAGTTAGGTGTTCTGAAATTCCCATTCTCTACAATGTCAGCCACAATTGTTATGATCCACTCAGTTAAATGTCTGTGCATGGTCAATGAAACACAGGCAAACATCTTTCTGGTAGTCTCTGCTTCAGCCAAGATTTATCTGACATCAGCGATGAGATCCCTGGTTCCATATCCTCTTCTTAATCCAGCTTGAATTTCTGGAAGTTTCCAGCATCTTATTTCACAGAGGTAGTAGACTAGATTCCTGCATATTCCATAAGGTATGGTCCACTGTATAGTTGTCTTTTTTTGTTACTGTAAAAAGATATTTTCCATGAAGAAGTCATTGGTCTTGCAAAATTCTATAATGCAATCTCCAGCATTATTTCTACTTCCCAGGCTGTATTTTCCAACTACCAATCCTTCTTTATGGCTAACGATGCAGAGAATGGGAATTCCTGAACACCTAATTGTGCTCTTAAAAAACCTGTATACGGATCAAAAGGTAGTTGTGCAAACAGAACAAGGGGACACTGCATACTTTAAAGTCAGGAAAGGTGTGCACCAGGATTGTATCCTTACACCATATCTTTTTAATCTGTATGCCAAGCAAACAATCTGACAAACTGGATTGTATGAAGAAGAACAAGGCATCAGGACTGGAGGACAACTCATTAACAACCTGTGTTACACAGACGATGTCACCTTACTTGCCGGAAATGAAGATTTGAGACGCTTACTGATGAAGATCAAGGACCACAGCCTTCAGTATAGATTATTCCTCAACATCAGGAAAACAAAAATCCTCACAACTGTACCAGGAAGCAACATTGTTGTAAATGGAGAAAAGCCTGAGGTTGCCAAAGATTTCATTTTACTTGGGTCCACAAACAATGCCCATGGAAGAAGTAGTCAAGAAATCAAAAGATGCATTACATTGGGAAAATCTGTTGCAAAGGACCTCTTTAAAGTATTCAAAAGTAAGGATGTCACCATGAAGACTAAAATGCATTTGACCAAAGCCATGGTATTCTCAATTGCACCATATACATGTGAAAGCTGGACCATGAACAAAGAAGACAGAAGAAGAACTGATGCCTTTGAATTGTGTTAGAGAAGAATGTACCATGGACTGCCAAAAGAACAAACAGATCTGTTCTGGAAGAAGTACAACCAGAGTGCTCCTTGGAAGCCAAGATGGCAAGACTGCATCTGACATACTTTGGACATGTTGTCAGGGAGGATGATCAGTCCCTGAAGAAGGACATCATGCTTGGTAGGGTAGAGGGTCAGCAAAAAAGAGGAAGAACCTCGATGAGAAAGATTGACACAGTGGCCACATCAATGGGCTTAATCATAAAAATTATTGTGGACACGGCGTAAGACTGCGCAGTGTTTCATTCTGTTGTTCATAGGTTTGATATGAGTTGGAACTGACTCAGTGGCACCTAACAACAGCAGCAACAATCCTTCTTTTTTGTTTCAAACTTTTGCATTCCAATCATCAGTAACTGTCAATGAATCCTGATTTCATGTTCTATCAATTTCAGATTCCAGAAGGTGGTAAAAATTTTCAGTTTCTATATCTTTGGCCTTAGTGGTTGGTGTGTAAATTTAAATAATAGTCGTATTAACTGGTCTTCTTTGTAGCATGTAGATGTTATCTTATCACTGACAGAATTGTACTTAGGACACTGTCTTAAATGTTCTTTTTAATGAAGAACACAACACCATTCCTTCCCAAGTTTTCATTCCCAGCATAGTAGACCACATGATTGTCTGATTTAAAATGGCTAATACTGGTCCATTTCAGCTCACTAATGCTTAGAATATCAATGTTTATGCATTCCATTTCATTTTTTATGATTTCCAATTTTCCTAGATTCATATTTAGTACATTCCGTGTCCCTATTATTAATGGATGTTTGCAGCTGTTTCTTCTCATTTGGGGTCATGTCACATCACCCAGTGAAGATCCCGAAGATCAACTAGACTTTGTTGGGGTAGTTCTTCAGTCATCTTCTGAGTCCCTTCCAACCTGGAGGGCTCATTTTCTGGCATTGTATCTGACAATGTACTGCTGCTAATCATGAAGTTTTCCTTGGCTAATTCTTTTTAGAAATAGACTGCCAAGTTCTTCTCCCATTTGTCTGCCAGTTTGCTGTACTATGGGGGCTTGAATGGTACTGTGGTGCTGGAAGCTGTGCCACTAGCTTTTAGATACCAATAGGATCACCCACGGTGGACAGCTTTCAGTTGACTTTCCAGACTAAGACAGAGTAGAAAGAAGGACCTGGCCTTTTAGAGCTCTCAGTGGCCCCTAGAACATTATACAGTAAATTTGCTGGTGAGGTTTTTCATTTATTATTGGTCTGACCTTGATAGAATGTCTTTACATTGATGAATCCTGAGTGCCTGTATTCAGGACCTGTTATAGAGTTAAATCAAGCCAAAGTTCCCACTATCAAGTCGATTCCAACCCACAGTTGCCCTACAGGACAGAGTAGAACCTCCCCATATGTTTTGTAAGGAGTAGACTGGTAGATGTAAACTGTCCACCCTTTGATTAGCAGGCTGAGCTCTTAAACACTGTGATACCAGAACTCTTTTTCATAGAGTAGACCTTCAGTTAATACATCCTGAGTGCATACATTGTAAGTAAAGAATAAATAATACAGATTCTTCCTTGGGAACACAATGAAGATAATATTTTCAGTTGCCTTACTAATAAACTAAAGTCCTGTAAAGAGTCTAAGTTCCTGGGTGGTACAAACAATAAATGTGCTCTACTGAAAAGTGAAAGACTGAAAGCTGATATCCACTCAGAGACATCTTGGAAGAAAGCCTTGGTGCCCTATCTCTAAAAATGCTTTAGCTACTCAGCCTTTCTTTAGAAGAGGTAAAAATATGGATCTTGTCTAGTTGGGTGCACAGGTAGATTTCTTCTAAATTTTTGGCATTTAAAACTGAGCACTTAAAGTGTTACATCCTTTTCTTTAGCTACTCAGCCTTCAACAGCAACTTTTGGAGGCTCCTCTGACACTTACTTTGGTCTTTCACTTTCTTTCCTGTCTTTTTAATGAACTTTTACTTTCTTCACATTTCACGATTAGTCTGGTCTTTAGCCGTTAGAGTTCAGTGTGTCAGATCTGTTATTGAGATGGTCTTTAAATTCAGGTCATACTGTGCCTCTTGTGTGCTTACCTTAATATTCTTCACTTTCAACTTGAACCTGTGTATGAGCAACTGACAGTCAGTTCTGTCGTCAGTCACCAGCTGGCCTTGTTCTGACTGGTGGTGATGAACATTTCCATCATCTCTTTCCACAGATGCAGCTAATTTAATTTCTGTGTATTCCATCTGTCAAGGTCCAGGTGTATAATTGCTATTTATGTTGTCAGAAAAAGATATTTGCCGTGAAGAAGTCTTGTCAAATTCCATCAGTTGATCTCGAACATTATTTCTATCACCAAGGCCATATTTTCCAACTAATAATCCTTGGTTTCCAACAAAGAGCATTTAATCATTAGTAATTATTACTATGAACACATAAAACCAAGCTAAACCCACTGCCATTGAGTTAATTCTGACTCAAAGCAATCCTATAGGACAGAACTGCTTTATACAGCTTTTAGAGGAGTGCCTGGCTGATTCCAACTGCCAACCTCATGGTTATCTGATGTAGCACTTAACCACTATGCTACCAGCTGTATACATGATTCCGACTTTAGACACAAAGAGTGCTGATAGCTAGAAACAGTGATATCTAAGTTTTAGAAATAAAAGGCGTTAAACATTTCACAGGCCCACTCATGTACTTTAAACTATGTGTCCAGCACATTTATTTCCAAATAGTAGCTTTGTGATTAGGGTTTTCATTTGCTTCTCTAACCACTTTTAGACTGGGAAATAACTGTCAAAGTTTATTTCTGAACAAAAATGTCCCATTTTTCAGTAACTTAGACTTTCAAAATGATTTGGCTATTTTCACTTTGATTTTGGATAGGCAGAGCAAGTTGTTCAGTTGCGCTCCTTGTCACATGACAGCGTTATAAAACAGTAGTGTCAGAATTAGATTCATAAAGGATTTCCTATTATTATTCCTCGCATGGCAAATGTCTTTTCAGACAGACAAGTGGTTTGTATCAAACTAAGTTCCCAGTTCAGTTTCCTTTGAAAGTCTTCTATGGTTTTCTTCATTTTCTTCCATGTGGGTCAGAGAACTGCCTAGATTGTAGTCAGACAAGCATGCTGATTAACTTAGAGCTTGGAGCAAGTCATTGTACACAACAGCAAGAACAGCTGCAGTCTGCTGCTTGGTCATATGAGCAGTTAGTTCTTCTTTGGCAATTCATTCATTCAGAACATGACAAACAAATGCCTTTGAATTCAAAGTTAGTGTGGATTGTGTTATTAATTTTCATGATTTCTGCTGGTTCATAATGAAAACTTGCAGTTAACACATCTAGATGTTTAAGAGAAGTAAAATAAAACTGATTTTTAAGTATGTTGTTGTTTGAGATAATCAAGTCAGTTCTGACTGATACACCCTGTGTACGAGAGAAGAAAACAGAGCCTCTTCCCGCACCGTCCTATGTTTGCTGTTGTTGTGGCAGCCACGGCTTCAGTCCATCTTTTGAGGGCTTGTCTCTTTTTTCTGACCATTTATACTCCCTATTCTCCAGGGAATAGTCCCTTCTGATATCATGTCCAAAGTGTGAGATGAAGTCTCACCATCCTTGCTTCTAAGGCCTATTCAGCTACAACAGCTGAATAGCTAATACTTCTTCCAAGACATATTTTTCATTCTTCTGGCAGTCCATGGTATATTCAGTATTCTGTACTGCTATAAAGTATAGTAGAGCACCAATCATCTCTCCCAAAAGAAAAAAGCACAGTACATCTGTGAACCCTTTCCTCCTTGGCTTAGAGATTCAGAGGGTATTAGCAGAAATCTGAAAAGCAGAATGGCTCCATCACTTGGCTAAGATGCACACCTGAGCCAGCGAGCACACCTAGGGAAGAGTGCACTTTAAGTTCTGTATTAATTTCCCCTTTTCACTTCTAAGAGCAGGTTAACCAAAACCAAGCCCACTGCTGTCAAGTTGATTCCGACTCTTAGTGATTTCATAGAACAGAGTGGAACTGTCCCCATGTGCTTTCCAAGGAGCACCTGTTGAATTTAAACTGCTGACTTTTTGGTTAGCAGCTGTAGCACTTAACCTCTAGCCACCAGGGTTATGGTCTCTTAATCTTTCTAGCTTCCTCTCTTTATTAGTGTTTTTCTATCTCTCATTTTCTTCCTCACTGTGGTCCACCATTTGTCAGTCTTCTTCTAATGCCCTAATCTCTATTTGATTGATTTATGCAGTCTCAGAGCTTGCTCCTCCTGAAAATCTTGAACTTCCATAACTCGCTGCTGTGATAATCTCATCCAGCTCATGGTTTTATAAGCAGTCTCAGTGCTGCTGATTCCCAAATAGATATTCCTAAAATTCAGACCCGTATATTTAAACCTCCACACATTTATACTTGGATTTCTATTTGGCATCTAAAGACTTAACAATTAAATCAATTAATTATTTAAACTGAGCTGGAATCTCAATCTGGATGCCAGCAGATTCATCTTTAGTCCAAGCCAGAGTCAGGGAAGCAAGGTTATGCGTTGCTTGAATTAGCACACTTCCAGGAGAGATAGACTGTGAGTAGAAGTGGAACTAGAACACTTCAGTTTTCACCCTGCTGTGGCCATCATTCCCCAGAGATGTATCATAAAAATATAAATATAAGTACACTCCCTATGAAAATAAATTGTAAGAGAGTTCTACCCCTATGTACCCAAGTATTTCCTATAAAAAATTCTGCACCTTTATTTTGAGTGTTTCTTGTTCAAGCCTATGTGGAAGATGACGGTAGATACTTACAGAAGACAAGCTCAATATGGTTCAAATGCTAAGTGTTCAGTAAGACACTGTCTTTTAATTCAGCAAACACTATCCAGTACACTACATCTGAAAACGCATTAAAATATCTTTTCACTACAAAGATAACAAGTTTATGAAACAAATTAGTTAGCACTTTTGTATGTTATGAAAAAAAGGAAATTAGAAAAATTGTTTAACTGATATTTGCATTATAAAATGTGAGTCATTTGAATCAATATCATAGACCATATTATCCCAAGTGTATGTTTAATTCTAATGGAAATAATGTAGACTAATTTTGCCACAAGAGCTCTTTAATTATCTCTATTGGAAAAACTTCAGCAAAAGGCAAAGTTCAAATAGTAAGCTAATTTATAGTCGTTGAGAAAAGCTTAATGCCTAAAAATAGTGAAATAAATTTAGATTTATTATGGGTTATAATGGATAATCACAACCATTCTAGTATATTCCATGAAGGCATAACATTACATAAGCTACATTATATTTATTATGAACATCTGGCATACTGTACTCTATTCAGATAACTTTAATTAAACCAGCCTCCAAGCTCCCATATAACGCAATGGTAGCTCTAAAGTGGAGGCAAACAGCCTGGTGTGTTCATGAAGGACTCAGTCTATGACGGTGGTCAATTTCAAGAGTACTAAACAGTTTCCTTTACACACCAGGGATTTAAGATAAGCTTTCTGAACACCCTTAACTTCAGACCTAAAACTGAAACTTCTAATTCATAATCATTAGTCTAGTCACTAAAAAATTAGTGTGTTACAAACATTCACAGCAGTTACACGAATTCCATTCAGTGAGTGCAGCACCTTTCAGATTTTGAGACAACCATGGGTTTCCAACCATTTTGTGTTATTTATTTTTATTTTCTCAACAACAGTAAATACTATTGCTAGTGAAGTTTTTAAACATGTAGGGAAAGGTGCGTCCCTGCTGGAATTGTTTTCACATTTGATTCTGTGTGTGAAAGGGACAAGGGTTGCAAGGACAGGGAGGGAGACGCAAACAAGAGGCATGACAACAGATACAAACTGAGATATTGTCATGCAATAAATAGTCTCTCAATCCTCATTAAGGCACTCTTCAAGGTGTTCGGTATACAACAGTGAACAAGACAGAAAAATTAAAAACAAACAGAAAACATAACCTCTTTTATGGGACATTTATTGTAGTAGTCAGACAGACAATAAATAAGGTTAACAAGGACAACAGATACATTAGTAAGCAATGCTAAAGAGAGCAATGAAGTGGAATGGAGAGTAGAAAATGAGGATTGTGGGACATAAGATACAGTTCCAATCCACCCAGAGGTGCCTGAGGAGAAAGGCCTAGAAATTTACCTCTAAAAGACAAACCATGAAAACCTAAGCAGCAGTTCTATTTTAACACACATGGAGTCACCATGAGTCAAAATCTACTTGATGGCAACCAATTTGATTTTTGGCAGGAGAAGTGGATGAAGCACTTCCGGGGATGTATTGACGAGGGCGCGGTGGGGCGGATACTAAAGTGCAGTCCAAAGGACACACCTATCTTCTTAAGGCAGTTTGTGTTGGACAGAAGCTGTAGGTGGGGCTGTGCAGGTGAGCTGGGCCAAACAGGAAAGATGTGAATGGAATGCAGCAAGTAGCAGAAGAGAGGAGAACAAAGAGTCGTGGTGGTTTTCACCAGCGTGATCTGTACCCAGCAAAAACACCCATTGCTGTTGAGTTGATTTCAACTCAAAGCAGCCCTGCTGGACAGAGTAAAACTACCCCCTAGAGCTTCCAAGGAGCACCTGGTAGATTTGAACTGCTGACCTTTCGATTAGCAGCTGTAGCACTTGACCATTTTACTACCAGGGTCCCCATGATCTGTGCATTCTTACTTTACTCAGAGAAATCTTAGGAATTCTTTAAGGAAAAAAATAAAATCAAGTGCTCTGTGTTTTTGTATGTTACAGACGTAAGAAAAATTTAGAAGAGAACCAAAAATAAAATAGAACAGTGCCATTTGTTGTCAATGTCATCAGCCTACATATTTTCATTTTTATTCTTGGTACTCCAAGCTGTAGCAGTGTTTATATGTGATTACCCTCATTGATGGGATCTGCTGTCAGAAGCTAAACAGTAGAAAGGAATTTTCCTTAAGGGTGAGACCTGCTTCTGAATATAAGTGGACCTTCTAGGTTTTGCCCTATCTAGATCCTGCAGCTGGCTCTTGTTTGCCTGATCTCTGGTTTCTTGAGACTTAAGCTAGCAGTTTATCTGCCAATCTTGGGATCTCTTGATCTTCGCAGCCTGTGACACAGACTCCTGCTTGCTGATCTGCTGACCTTGAGTTTGCCAGTTCCTGCAGCTAGGTGAATCAGGAGAAACCCACCGATCATGGGATCGTCACAGCCTGTGAACAACTCTGCTGTCCAACCTGTTGCTCTTGGGTTTGCCAATCCCTGGGGCTACATGAATCAGGTGAAGCCTCTATCCTGGTCCACCGACTTAGAACATTCCAGCATCTAACAATCAGGTGAGCCATTTCCCTGCTATAAATCTCTCTCTATATATTGATACACTTTATTGGTTTTGCTTCTCTGGAGAACCCAGCCTAAAACAGAGTGTTTACTCTCTTACTGCTTCTATTTCATATGCTGCTGATGCTCCAGCGTGTTCAAGTTATGGAGCTCACTCTGAGGAGCATATATCTCCTGACAAACCGGGAAATAATCTGCTCTTTAATATCACTTATTTCCAGTTTAATTTCAGGATCGGAAGATTATAGGAAAATAACAAAATTGCTGTGTAAAGTAATAACAAAATTTCCATATGCAGGTTTTAATTGGGCTCTAGCACAAGGTTTTCTAAGTTTTGCCTCTAGAAACCTCCTTCAACAGGGAACTTGAATTGCTTGCATTTTAATGTTGTCTAAATGGAAAATATTGTCAAATTTGTAATGTTATGCCTATTTTAAGAATTATTTAGATACTTTTAAAAGGGGAGAAGGTTGATATTTTGTTGATGTTTTTAAGAGCTTGGTATCCTTGTTTTTCATAAATTGAATGCTTAATCCCACTTTGGTGATAGGTGTTTGAGGTCTTAAAAGCTAGCAAGCAGCCATCTGATTAGCATCAGTTGGCCTCAACACACCTGGAGCAAAGCAAAATGAAACATGTCCAAGATGTAAGAAAAATATGAGCCCCCCAAAGCAGAAGGGGCCCCAAAATCCAGAGACTACATCAGCATGAGACCAGAAGAACTAAATAGTGTCCAGTCACCACCAACGACTGCTCTGACAGGAGAACAATATAGGGTTCCCAATGTTTTGGCAATGTATTGGGAGGAAAAATCTGTGTGCAGAACATGAAATCTACTTAAAAGATCAGGATTGATGATCCCAAAGACTTGAGGGTCCCTAGAAGACACGGCTGCCAGATTCTCTGTTAGCCCAGAACCAAAACCCTTTCTGCAGACAACTCTTCAGGCACAGATTGGACTGGACTATAAGATTATAATTATACTGGTGAAGAATGTACTTCTTGGCTTAAGTAGATACCTGGTGCTAACTGGGAGGTTCCTGTCCAGAGGAGCAAGCTGAACGGACACTGGAAAATTAGGGAGGAAAGGAGGGGTGTGCTGTCACAATGGGGAAGAGCAGCTAGAGTTACACAGCAACACACGTACAAGTTTCGGTATGGCAAGTTAACTTGAACTGTAAAGTTTCACTTAAAGTACAATATATTTTTTCTAAATTGTATGCTTAAAAACTGCAGTTAATAAAATTATGTAATTGAAATATATTTGTCACTTATATACCATTTAGAAATGTTGCAAAATCCATTTTGTGAAGAATTTGATTTCACTCTTACATTTTAAGCCTACTTACAAAGAAAGATGTCAGAATTTCAACTTTATGATAACTTAAAAGAAAATTTATAAATATTTTATTGTGCTTTAAGTCAGTTACAATTGAAGTCAATTTGTCATACAAAAACTTACACACATACTGCTGTGTCGCTCCAGCTGTTCTCCTGTGACATCCCACACTTCTTTCCTGTGCCCATTCAACCAGCTGCTGTCCCCGTCTGTCCTCTCATCTTATGTCTGGACAGGAGCTGCCCAGTTAGTCTCGTGTATCTACTTTAGCCCATAAGCATACTCTTGGATAGGATCGTTTTATTTTACAGTTCAGTATATCTTTGACAGAAGAGATGGCTTTGGGGAGGCTTTCAGTTCCAGCCTAACAGTGAGTCCAGGGGCCATGTCTTCTGAGGACACTCCAGTCTGTGGGACCATCAAGTTTGGTTCTTTTAATAAGGTTTGAGTTCTGCACTCCATTTTTCTCCCACTACATCAGGAACGCCTCGTTGTGTTCTGCATCAGGGAAGTCATCGGTGTTGGCCGGGCACCGTTTAGTTCTTCTGGTCTCATGTTGATGTCGTTTCCGGGTTTTGTGGCCTTTTTTGTCTCCAGAGCTCATATTTTCATTACGCCTTTCATTTTCCTCTGTTCCAGGTGGGTTGAGATCAACTTTAGCTTCATAGATGGCTGCTTGCTAGATTTTAAGACCCAGATGCTATCACCAAAGTGGGATACAGAACATTTTCTTAAGAAATTTTGTTATAGCAGTTGACCTCGATGTCTCCTGAAACCATGGTCCCCAAACCTCTGCCCCTGATACTCTCTTGTTTGAAGTGTTTGACTGTATGTAGGAAGCCTGTTAGTTTTTGGTTTAGCCCAGCTGTGCTGATTTCTACTGTGTACAACTTTATGAGGATTTTTAATGAGACTTAGACTGATAAAACTTTAATTACCTTCATTACACATCAACAATAGGCAAATGGTTATAGCCATTGTGTGAGGGTAGAACTTTCTCTTCATATGTTAGTCAATTTGACTCCAATTCTGAGCTTCCATTCTTCCTCCTTCATGGGTGAGCTCCTGTTACATGGTTGGCTGATCCTGTTTCAAGACTTAGCTCCGCCTACAAGCCCTTCATTTCCTTAATATTTTCTACCAAGATGTGCATCTTAACTTGCATCTGCAGCCTGTGTCCTTCATCTGTGGTTGAGACTTTGCTGCTACCGAGGAGTATCTGAAGTGTTCTCTGCACACTGCTTTCCTCTAGACACTGAGGACCCATTACCCAGTATGTTCTGATTCTGTCTACCTTTTAGAACACAGTCTGCAATGCTGTTACTTCCTGCAATCTTTTCTCCTACAACTTGCTGACTTGGAAGAAAAAAGAAATACAATATTCATATAATTAAAAACATAAAGCCCTCTTTAATCCTGTATCTACTCATTGCACTGTAACCTCACTACCTTCCTACCCAAGTTTCAGGAAATAAGGGCCACTTCACCCTCTCTAAGGTGGCATCCACTGTCCCGCCTTCCTTGACTAGGTCAGAATATGCCTTCACACTGAAAATACTGTCAAGCGAAATGTTGTAGCCATTTTATTCATTTTGTTATTTTTTAAATTAAGCTGAACTGTAAATATGACTCTACATATGTTAGCCCATAATCTCTGAGAAATAAATATCAAGGGGGATAAGCATGCAAGGATTTTGTTGGGTGAACTGTGTGGGACAGGAAAAGTTGGGGAGGGAGCCTGAGAAGGCTAGAGGTATCCGAGCATCAAGTCAATCTGACCCCCAGTGAAGAAGGAGAGGTGGAAAACTGAGGGTTCTTGCAATTGTGGTTTGGCCTCCTGGAGTCACTTCCAAGTGATAACGCACAAGAGAATGAAGCACTGTCCGGTTCTACACAAGTGCTGCTATTTCTGCCGGTTGTCGTTAGCTCTGAGAACAAGGGTCTGCATCACAGAGGAAACTTGGATGTTACTGACTGAGGAGACACTTGACTTACAGGCAAAGGGAATGCTGGAGTGGGAAAACGGGGAGGACTTACTGCCCAATTTTAGGGCATTTAAAGATTTTTCCAAAGCATTTGTCAAATCATGTTTGTCTCCACATAAAACCCAAGAGCTCAAAGTTGTTTGAAGACGAGGGTTTCGGGGCATTTTTATTTTTCCCAGCCACATTTTCTCCAGTTTTTTGATTTATATGTGCTCATATTATTTGAGGACTTATATTCATACATGTATAATTACACTAGAGGTTACAACGGATGCACTCACCTCAGACTAACTTCTGACATTGTACCGAATTTTGTAAACAGCTCTATCTTTAAGCTCACCTGACTCTGTATTTCACATCTCGCCTCCCAGCCCTAGATATCCTGTGGTTTTATTTTATTTTTTTTTATTTTGTAAGCAAGCTTTTTGGAATTCACCTTTGAGAAAGTTTTTGAAGGAGGTTACTTGGTAATATGCATTTTGAACTTCCATGTTCCTTAAAAATATTTCTTAGACCTAGTCAGATCCGACTCGACAGCACTTGGCTGGCTGGGCTAGCCCTTACTTCCATGTTTCCCTCGTAAACTCTGTGCACACTGCTCCATTGATGTCTTTCGCCATTTGGTGCTAAAAATAACTCTGTGGACAATCCCTTTGTCTATTCAAAGAAAGAGTGACAATGTTAAAGTTTAATTGCATTCTTGGTTTTGTAAATATACAGGCAAAATTTTTTACATGTGAAAGTAAATATAATTTGATATTTTATTTCTATATCCTGATGTATTATCCTATAAACTCTAACTTTGAAAACCACTGAATTAGAAATGTAAATTAAGTAATCCTTTT
Source organism: Heterohyrax brucei (assembly GCA_028571685.1). Classification (NCBI taxonomy): domain Eukaryota; kingdom Metazoa; phylum Chordata; class Mammalia; order Hyracoidea; family Procaviidae; genus Heterohyrax; species Heterohyrax brucei. Next base: position 7,065,512 of record CM053141.1, read on the forward strand.
TTCTCAGCCATGACACAATTATGTAAAATAAGAAAACACTAATTAAATTGACATAAAATAGAAGAAAACAATACCAAAACATGACAGACTTTGTAATTAAGAAGGCAAATATAGAAAATATAAACTTGCAAAGAATTGGCCGGAAATGTGTTGTGAGATTTCTAGTAGTCAATGAAACAAAGAAATGCTGTTCAATCATTTCTCAGTGTCCATACAATAGAAAGTAGACCAAAACTATAGACAGGATGTTTAGGAAAAGTGAAACTAACCCTGATTCTAAGTGGGCCTAAGAGTTCTTACATAAATCCTTAGGAAAAGGCTCCTCAATAATACAATGTTAATAGCCTTAACAACATCCTTAAAATCACCACCTGGGTAACTTTCAGAAGGCTCAGTTCAGCTACTCGTCCAATCTCTTGATAACTTCCACTAACTCTACTATAAACCACAGTACAATAAAGGATATTATTCCTCAGGAGGTCAGCGTGTTATAACTTAATGAACTGCCAAGCCAAGTGTCGTCAAGTCTGTGCTAAATTGACTTAAATCAAGAGTTGTTGTTCTAGCGGTTGCCCAGTTGTCCCCAATTCGTGGTGACTCATGGACAACAGAGCAAAATATTGCCCAATCCTGTGTCATCTTCATAGTTGTTAGTACGCTCCAATTTGTTGTTGTCACTATGTCTTTTGAATGCCTTCTAACCTAGGACTCTCATCTTCCCGCAGGATACCAGGCAAATTTCTGTTGTAATTTACAGGGATTTAATGGATCAGTTTAAACGTAGATCACCAGGTCTTTCTTCCTAATCTCAGTGTGAGATCCCCACTGAAACCTACTCACTCTGAGTAGTGCAGCAGGAATGTGAAAGGCTGGTGGCATATTTTCAGTATCATAGTAACATGCAGTCCTCCACAGAGTGACAAACTGTCAGGTGGGTAGTAGACATCATATTCACAATAACTCTACTTTGAACTTCTTAGATAATATCCCATAATGTGTCTTCTTTCTTTGTAAAGTTTAATGGATCTTGGATGGTGGAGATACTAAGAAGATGAAAAATAATTATCTGGGATGCAGCTATTCTTTTTGCCTGTTAAATGTAGATCCTGATGTTTTCATAGAAAGAAATTCAGGTGGGGTAAAAATTGAAGTGCCATGTATGTCTCGAGGTTCCTATCTGTGAGAAATACTGCTTCTTCACAGAGGTAAGAGTTAGGGTCCTGGCAGACAGGACTGGGCCATTAGTTAATAAATTCTTACAGTTGATTTTCTCTGTAAGAACTTCTAGGATTTTCCCACACATTGTAAATATCGGACTGCTTTATTTTGTTTTCCCCCATTAGAAAATCTGTTGCTTGTCTTATTGCCGGTTCATGGGTATTCTTACTGTTGCTGGACTTCCTTAGATCCTTGAGTTGAAGCTCCAAGACAATTTCTTACCCTCTTCTTTTTTCTAAGGAGTTTTTATGAAGTCTAATGAAACAAGGTTATTATTGTACTCATTTATAAAAATGTAACTTGTAAAACATAATCTACAACAACTTTGTTGTTGTTTCTAGGTACCACTGAGTCAGTACTCACCCACAGCAGCCATATGTACAACAAAATGAAACACATGATCCCGTCTGGCACCATCTTCACAATTGTGATGCCTGAGTTCGTTGTTGCAGCTACTGAGCCAGTTCGTCTCCTTGAGGGTCCTTCTCCTTCGCTGACCCTCTAATTTACCGAGTAGAACTTCTCCAGGTTCTAGCCTCTCCTGAAAACATACTCAAAGTATATGAGACAAAGTCTTACCATCCTTGCTTCCAAGAAACATTCTGGCTGTGTTTCTTCCAAAACAGATCTGCTCCTTCTCCTGGTGATCCACGGTGTACTCGAAATTCTTTGCCAATGCAGATGAAGCTGAAACCAGAGAACACCAAAAAGATGTTTACTTGTGTTTCATTGACTATGCAAAGGCATTCAATGTTGTGGATCATAATAAATTATGGATAACATTGCAGGTAGTGGAAATTCCAGAACACTTGATTGTGCTCATTAGGAATCTGTACATGGAACAGGAGGCAGTCATGTGAACAAAACAAGGAGACACTGGATGGTTTAAAGTCAGGAAAGGTGTGCAGTAGGGTTGTATCCTTTCACCATACCTTTTCAATCTGTATGCTGAGCAGATAATACAAGAAACTGTATTATATGAAGAAGAATGAGGTATTGGGACTGGAGGAAGGCTCATCAACAGCCTGTGTTATACAGATGACAGAACACTGCTTGCTGGAAGTGAAGAGGATTGAAACACTGATGAACATCAAAGACCACAACCTTCAGCACGGATTGCACTTCAACAGCAAGCAAACAAAAATCTTCACATTTGGAGCAGTAGCAACAGCATGATAAATGGAGAAAGTACTGAGGTGTCAAAGATTTAATTTTACTTGGTTGAACAATCAACACTCATGGAAGCAGCAGTGAAGAAATCAAAAGACACGTTGCATTGGAGGAATCTTCTGCCAAGGACCTCTTTAAAGTGTTGCAAAGTGAAGATGTCATCTTGGAGACAAAGGTGCACCTGACCTAAGCATAGTATTTTCATATCATGTGCATGTGAAAGCTGGACAATGAATACGAAAGACAGAAGAAGAATTGATGCCTCTGAATTGTGGTGTTGGAGAAGAATATCAAGGATACCAGAAGTACCACAGATTGTCAAAAGAACAAACAGATCTGTTGTGGAAGAAGTATAACTAGGGTGCTACTTGGAAGCAAAGGTGTCAAGACTGAGTCTTACATACTTTGCACAGGTTGCCAGCACAGATCAGTTCCTGGAGAAGGGCATCATTCTTGGTAGAGTGGAGGATCAGCAAAAAAGAAGGATACCTTCAACGAGATGGATTGATACAGTGGCTACAATGATAAGCTTAAGCATGAAATTGATCGCAGGCACTGTGCAAGACTGGGCAATTTTGCATTTTGTTGTGCACAAGGTCGCTATGAGTCAGAACTGACTTGACAGCTTCTAACAACAACAGTTGAAAACTGGACAAAAATGCTATCCAATTTTCCCATGCATATGGCACAACCGAAAACACTATAGCGTGGGTCAAGCTCCAGTTAATCCTTGCAGGTAAGCAACTCTAGTGTTAAATCATTCCTCTTTATTTTTCAAATCTATCAAATGCATTTATAAAAAGAGCTACCTATATTTTACCATATAATTTAATTATTTATGAAGAATATAGTACATTTGTTATAAAAATATATTTGTGGTAAGTATCTTCTAACACGGACTCCAGTGGCCCCACTGTCTAATATTCCAGGCTTGATGTAATCCCCACTAATCGAGAGCAAACAGAATTAAGGCCTCTTTGTCAGCATTATTGGTTTTCACTGTGTGCTGTCCAGTAGATTCTAACTCGCAGAGACCCTGTGTGACAGAGGAGAACTTCAATGCAGGATTTCCCAGGCTGTCCTTGAATGAGGACCTCATGTTTGTTAGAGGCTCACAGAAAGAAGACTCTTGAGATAGACTGACACAGTGGCTGCCTCAGTGGACTCAAAAATAACAACAGTTGGGAGGATGGCACAGAGGCAAGCATTCTTTCATCCTTTTGCATGCAGGAATACGGCTATGAGTCAGAACTGAGTCGATAGTACTTAACTACAACAACCTTGAATGGGAATAGATGATCCTGCAAACTTTCTGGTGAATTCTAAACATGGACCTTACGATCAGAAGAGGAGCACTAACCATTGTGTAACCAAAGTTCTTTTCTAATCATTTAAGGTGGCAGCATTTGGAGAATGTGACTTCACTGATTTGGTTGCAAAGATTGTGACTTTCATCTAGATAATTAACAGTCTCCTGGCTTAGATCATGGCATTGAAAAAGAATGTTAATGAAATAAATAAAAGGCAAAATTCAAGTATATATATGTAATATAGTTAGTAGTTAATAGTTTTGCACAAATATGTTTACTGGTTGTTAGTTGCTATTGAGCTGGCTTATTATGACTCCATGTACAAAAGATTGCCCAGTCCTGACCATCGGCCTGTTTGAATCCATTGTTGACGCTATTCTGTAGTGGTTTCAAAACTAGAGGTTTTACCTTCCAGTACTATATCCAGTAATACTCTGTTGTGACCCACAGGGTTTTCAGTAGCTAATTTTCGAAAGTAGATTGTTAGGCTTGTCTTTCCTCATCTGCCTTAGTCTTTAGGCTCTGCTGAAATCCGTCTACCATGGGTGACCCTGCTGGTAGCTGAAACACTGATGGCGTAACTACCAACACCACAGCAACACCTAAACTAGCACAGGAAGCAGCATGACCAACTGACACACTGGTGGTGGATTACTTAGTATGTTTTTCAAATGCAGCATGGTGATGTGATATATTATCATTAGCTGAGTCTTGGTGAAGGATACATGGGAATTCACTATCACTGCAATGCTTCTTTAAATCTAAGTTTATTCCAACATAGAAAGTTTTCAATACTGTACCACATTATTGCCTATGTCCCCTGAAGTAATGAGTAGATAGCCAACTTTATCAAGAAAGAATAAATTATAAAAGCCTTTTCCAATGGCTTGTCCAATTTAAACCAGTTTTAGTTATGTATTAATTTATGTGCTTAAACAGTTTAAAAACTAACATGTACAAACTAAGACTCAGACTGTAACAATTATTGTTTGGTTTAGAGATTAACACAAAGAAAAACAAGAAAAATTTTAACGCCTCAAGACACACTTTGGTGAAAGTGTTCTAGCATGGGTTTTATTAAATTGAGTGGGAAAGCAAAGCAACTTTATTTTATGTTTGATGAAATGTCTAGGAGGCCTTCAAATTCATTTTTATGTACTCTTTTATTATAGCATTAGATTATGAAGAATTAATACAAAACCAACAATGTTAGGAATCCCAACTGAGGCTAACCACAAAGGGACAATAAGCCCATTGAGCACAGAATCTGTTCACATCTCTGTCTGCTCTTTTCTTTTATCAATGGTTTAAATCATCTACGGCTCAGGTTGAACAAGAGCTAATAATACCTGTGGCCTGGGATCATTCATTTAGGCAGCTTGCCATGCAGTATCCTTGGGGAATTGGAGAGGCAGCCACATAAGTGATTTATTCAAGTTCAAAAGTCCCAGTCATTGTTCTAGAAGAAACCCAAGGCAAGTCATGTCAGAGCACAAAGGGATGTTACTGCTAACTTCAGTCCGTCTGTGTTTTGCATTCATTGTAATTCTACTATCCAGTTTTAATTGACCTTTAACCTCACTTCGGTATCATTGTCACGGTATCTCCTTACATGGAGGAGGGTCACCCTTGTGTCCTCCTAAATGAAAACAATTAGAATGCTTTATTCATCTCAGCCTTCATATTGTTAGATACACTGTTAGCTTGTTAGTTACCATAGACCCGATTCTAACAGAACAAACATTGCCTGGTCCTGTGCTTCCCTTGTGGTCACGGGTGGGTTCAAGTCCAGTGCTGTGTTTATTGTACCGTCGCATTTTGCCAGGAGTTTCCCTCACCTTTGCTGGTCTTTTGCTTTACTCGACACAGTGTTATCCTCTCGCAACTGACCCCTTCAGATAACCTGTCCAAAGCAATACAGTCTGGAAGGTTTTCACTGGCTGGTTTTCAGAAGTAGATGACCAGGGCTTTCTTTCAAGTCTTTGTTAGGCTGGAAGCTTCACTGACACGTGTTCACCACGGGCAACCCCACTCGTCTTTGAAATACCAGTCATGTAGCTGTCAGCATCACAGCAACATGCCAACTACCACAATATGACAAACCTACAAAAGGATGGCAATTCGTGGGGTATAAATGAAGACTTATCACAAAGTCATCATTATGTCACAAACTGCTTGTGAGCTGATTATTATGTAGAATCACATTCTATTAGACAGTAAGTATTAGGAAGAAAATTCTAGTTACTTTCTTTTTGTGGACATTTAAAGATACTGATTGCTAGAAGGGGCATAAACCATTTATTTATTCTTAAAATGTAACTGATGTGTAATTAAATAAATTATAGCATTTGGTAAGTGATATATTTGTGTAGATTATGCTTTTCTGTTTGTACTTTTAAGAGTTTCACAGAGAATACTGGATTTAGTGTTATTGTGCAGAGTAAAAATAAAGTTAAATGACCTATTTAAGTCCCACATAAAGGCCTTATTCTCTAGGTAGGCAGTTTTCAAAGCCTCTAGACACAAAATTAAATAGACCAAGGAAATAACAGATTCAAATGTAAACTTTGACATAACTGAAGGATCTGACAGTCTTTCACATCAATTTTTCTATATTTCTTTCAAAAATCTTACAAGTAAATGGAACGCCCTACTGATTGTTGAATAAGAATTTTTAAAACTAGAATTGTGCCCTATATTCTTGGTTAAATTGTAATGGCCCATTTCATTAAAATAATGTGTACCCCTCACTTCTCGCCCAAGATACCTCCTCACTGAAGACCCAGACACAATGGTAATGATATTCCTCACAGGTGGTGCCAAATAAAGTCACCCAAACTATACCTGGGCAACTTCACCCTGAAAAATGGATCCAAAGGGTGACAATCATGTAGAACTTTGCCACATATTTGAACTTTCTAATTAGTTATGTAAGAAAACTTCTGTTGCCCTGGCTTATAGATGTATACCTACCACAAGAAACAGGTTAATAAAGACATCCTCTTTTTATCACCTGGTTTGTTTGAAAGTCCTAGGTGACACAAGTGTCTTAAGAGGTAGGCTGCTAATTGAAAGGTTGGTGGGTTGAATCTATCAAGAGGCACTTCCAAAGACAGTCTTCATAATCTACTTCCAACGGGTCTTTGGAACAATTCTGTTCTGTACACTTGGGGATGCCATGAGTTGGAACTGACTCAACAGCAACTAACAAAAACACATTTGCTTGATAATATGAAACCCCAGACTGGCTTAAGCCAGTTCTACCTTGTTTTGTTACCTGTTCCTGCTTTTAAACACACATCAGTAAACCTGTTCTGGACATTTTGTTTCTTGTATTTAGCCATGGCATAAAGGAGAGCAAAACAAAGTTATTACATTACAATTAGAAGAGTAGCTTTAGGACAAAATAAAAAGTAGCTTGATTAGAAAGTTTAAGCTGCTTCTGGAAACTTCTTTTGTTGCATATGTGTGTGTGTATGTTCTGATACAAAGCAAGCTACACACTGAAGAAAATCTACAAGAAGGGTGAACTCTTTGCAGAATTATTTTGCTTCTGTTACAACATATTTAATCAGGTTTCAGTGGAATTAGCAGGATGCTGAAGTGAGCACTCTGAGTAGATCCCCATGGGCCACTACTTTACCCTTTCTAACAGAGTAAGAACTGAGACAAAGAAAGAGGCACCTGAAGATTTGTCTGGCAGGTGTTGGGGACACTGGTTGGGAACATTCTGGAAAGTCAGATACAGCTGTGTAGGTCTAGGAAGTCTGTAAAGATATATAAGAAGTACAGCAAATGTACACAGTATAATGAACTTCACGGGTTCTGGAAGAGAAAAGGAGACTTAGCAGAGAAACTGGTGAAATTTGAATGAAGCCTGATGTTCTTTTTTAAAAAAATACTGTATGGTCTCTTTGTGAAATCACACACAGTAAAACAGGTTCTCATTCAAGAACTTCTGCTTCTAATGTTCAGTGACATTGGTCACATTCTTTATGTTGTGTCAACTTTCTCATTATTTCCATTCTGGTTGTTCCATTTCAATTAATTCAGACTTAACTACCCCTCCCCCACAAACTTCTCCTCTATGCTCTAATATAACTGTTGTCCGTTTGGTCTCAAAGGGATAATTTTTAAAACAGCTCAATTATTGATGATGACGATTTCTACATTTTAGTTAACATACCATTTAGTTAAAAGGTGAGATCAGGGATACTTTCTGCTCAAGATTTAAGGAGGTGACTAGTCCGGCATCATAATATGCAACAATTAAATCTGTGAACTGAATTGTTCTAAGTGCTGCAGACCTCACTGCTGAATACCACCACAGTCGCCTTCAAAATCCTCCTTTGGGGCAGTTATGCACCAACGCCAGCACCTAGGCCATCCTTCAGAGCAATTCCTCCTGGAATGGCCATTGTGCCCAGCGCCACGGTGGCATGATGGCGTGGTGGCAAGTTGGTGAACTTAATTGTACAGTTGTCTGTGAGGAAGTTTTCAGCCAATAAACAAGTAACTGCTTTGGAACGCCCACTCTACTCACCTAATCTGGCCCCCATTGATTTTTTCCTTTATGTGAAGATAAAAGAAATATTGGACGGAAGATATTTTGATAACATTCAGGATATCAAGGGTAATACAACAGCTCTGATGGCTATTCCAGAAAAACAGTTCCAAAATTGCTTTGAAGGATGCCCTAGGTGCTGGCATTGGTACATAGCTTCCCAAAGGGAGTACTTTGAAGGTGGCCATAGTGATATTCAGCAATGAGTTATGCAGCACTTTTTTAGGATGAGTTTGTAAACTTAATTTGCAGATCTAATAAGCCTGTTTCCGTGAGTCCCGTAATACTGGAATCTATGGGAATTTGAAGTTCTGTGCCACACTGGATTTTTCTTGACAGTAATGTATCAACATTGCTTTCTTAGTCACAACAAATTTACCACAAGAATATGAAATTTTGATGATAGCAATGTGGGTAAGAAGGCCGCAGAAACACTTTATGAAACCTTTCAGTGAGTGCAAAATTATTTCAAAATGAAAAATTTGTTTAAGAAACAAGACTAGGAGGGTACTATAACTTGCAAAATTTCACATAGAACATGCCACAAAGGCAAGCAATGATACTAAGAGTTCTTTGCCTAAGAGTACTCTCCTGAACACCAAACCAATGTATACCCAACTGAGTTAAAAATAAAAAAGAAACAATCTTTGATGGTTACAAAGGAGGCAGGGAATGGGGACAGAAAAACACAAACAACAGATAAGGGGCAGCTGTTGTGAAGGGCAATGCAGTTGTCACTACTGGGGAGTCAGCACGGTGTGTCCCAGGCAAGGTCACGGAAGCTCCATGCATACATCCAGACTCCCTAAGGTACTCAATTATTGGGCCAAAAGCTGTGGGGACCATGGTCTCAGGGGACATCTAGCTTAACTGCCATAAAATAGTCTTTAAAGCAGATGTTCTGAATTCTACCTTGGTGAATAGTTTCTGTGTCTTAAAAGCTTGTAAGCGGCCATCTAAGATACACCAATGCTCTTTTTCACCTGGAGGAAGGGAGAAGGAAGAAAACCAAAGATGCAAAGGAACGATTAGCCCAAACAAATGGACCACAACTACACAAGCTCCACCAGACTGAGTGCAGCACAATTAGATGCTGTCTGGACTTCCACTGACTGTTTTGACAGGTATCACAATAGAGTGTCCTGGACAAAGCTGGAAAAAACTGAAGAACAAAACTTCCGCTGACAGAAGGGACCAGACTTACTAGTCTGACACAGACTGGAGAAACCCTGAGAATATGACCCAAGTGCCCTTTTAGCTGAGTGATGAAATCACTCCAAAAGACTCATACTTCAGCCAGGGATTAGATGGTCCCGTAAAGTCAAGTCAGACTAAAAAGGCACATCAGCACAGGTGCAAGGACTGCAAAGCATGAGGGGCAGGGAAGCTGGTAACAGGGAATCCCAGGTTGAGAAGGGGAGAGTGTTGACATGTTGTGGGTTGGTAATCAGTGTCACAAAACAGTATGTGTACTAATAAGAATCTAGTTTGTTTTGTGAACTGTCATCTAAAGTACAATAATAAAATCATCTTACAATCTTACTGGAACACCTACCTTATCAAAAACTTGGTCTGTAAGACTTCTTGTTGTGTACACAACAACATACTATACAAAGTTTTGCCCATAAGGAATGGAGATAGTCATAAACTCAAAAATTTAAACATTCACTGGATACCTAGATTTGGCCTTGGCATGTCCACTTATGAAATCAGTTTTGTCTCTAGTTTCCTTTCATAGAGCCTACTACAAGTCTGTTTACACGTAGGGAATTACTAACTGATATGAGAGGTCAGCAGGGAAAATCTTACAGAAGGACAGTAGCTATGCAATTATCTTGAAGACATCCTTAGCTTTTATCTGCTCCAGGAAAAGGAATAATTTCAGCAAATAAAGTGCCATAAGATTAATAAATTCCTTCATTAGATGAGTGGGTATTGCACACATACTACGTATAGGGTAATACGGTCATTGGGATGCAGAGATGAATAAGAGAACTGCCTCTGTTTAAGAAGCCTTTAAGAGCTATAAAAAAACACACAGAGAAATTTCAGTACAATGTAATGCTGGAAATGGGGAACTTTAACAAGTATCTGTGAGCACATTCCATGATTATCATAGAAAACACGCCAATCTTTGTATTGTAGGTAACAATAAATCAGTCTGTTTTGAAATAAAAGATTTGACCCTGTAGGCCTGGCCTAAATCTCTATTTTCATGATATCAGCAAGGACAGCATCCATGAGCTTAGCGTGCTTCCCAAGCAAACAAGACAAACCAATTAATGTGAATATTTGTAGTGGCTGAAGGGAATGAAATGAAAAATATAATAAAAAATTATCTTGGGTTAATAAGTTTTATACTACTCAGCACAAACGGATATATTTGTAAATGCAGGTATTGAAAAAATAGTAAGAACTCTTGTTGTTAACTACTAACCGGTAGGCCCCTACTCATGGCCAGCCCAGGCACAATAGAACAAAACGTGGCCCTGTCCCGTACCATTTCCACGACTGGTTCTAGATTAGACCATTGTCACCCATAGGGCTTGTAATGACTGATTACAATGGATCCACCTCATGGCGACCCTAGGGGCCAGGGTAGAACTGACCCCCAGAGTATTCAAGGAGCACCTGGTGGATCTGAACTGTCGACCAGAAGCTCTTCTAAAACCTATTTATCCCCATAGCAACATACAAGCCTCTCACGACAGAAAGATGATGGCTGTGGTTATGGTGCACTGTCCAGGAATTTAGCCCTGTTCTCCTGTGTGCGAGACACAAATTGTGCCACTGAGCCACTACTAATGCCATATGTTGAAAACTAGAGGTATTTAATTTTACACTATATACAAGATCTGTGAATTTAGCCTGCAAAACTAATTGTTCTATGTTCTACATAACTCATTGCTAAATATCACTACAGTCACCTCCTAATTATTCTCTTTGGGGAGCTGAACACCCACACCAGTGCCTAGCCTACCCTTTAAAGCAATTTTGGAACTCTTTTTCTAGAATGGCCATTGCCCACTTGGGCAAGGAGGCAAGTTCATGAACTTAAGTGTATAGCTGTCTGTGAGGGAGTTTTTAGTCAATAAACAAGTAACTGTTCTGGAACACACTCCCTACTCAACTAATCTGTCCCCAATGATTTTTTTATTTACCTGAAGATAAGGCAGTATTGAAAGGAAGACATTTTGATGGCATTCAAGACATCTAGGGTAATAGATGACAGCTCTGATGGCCATTCCAGAAAAAGTTCCAAAATTGTTTTGAAGGGTGCTGTTTTGACTAGGTGCTGGCATGGGTGCACATCTTCTCAAGGGGCGTGTTTTGAAGGTAAGCGTGGTGATATTCATCAGCGCGGTATGAAGCACGTTTTCTAGGATGAGTTCACACACTTAACTGGCAATCTTTGTACATGATGTACGATTACATTTGGTAGCTGGTCACACCTTGGGGTGATCATACCATCTTTCAAATATTTGATGTGTGGTTTTAAGACATTCCGGTGTAAGGATTTGATCCAACCAAGTAAACGTTTGTAATGGAGTTCCTACCCACAGTGGTATTTCTGATGTTAACCAATCAGACGTGGCCAAGAAGGGATGCCGCTGTGTCACCCGTGTGAACCGTGGCTTCTCCTGAGTATTTATTTTTAATTCTAGCGGTATTTTTGCTGAACCTAAACCATAATAATGATCTACTTACACGGCCTGTTCTCTGTATATCTGTCATATTAAAGTCTAGGCTGTTTGTTTATCATGCCTTGATCTATAGCTTTCTGTTAATTTAATTATACTAAAAGATCTTAAAAGCCTTGGGCTAAGTAGCATGTCAATTAGAAATGAGTTTAACTTGGAATAAATATACATTTAATACTTGTAATTTATTGCTTTAAATACAAACAGAGCCCTCACTATGACACAATCTATTATTAATTACTCCAATGCCCAAAGTCCAATTAAGTAAATCCATTTATTTCTCTTCAGAGAAAGTCGATGCTCATTCCTCATAGGAAGTCCTAGATGCCTACATTTTCCTTTCTCATAAACCGGTAATGCCACAAAGCACTTTTGTGTGTAATGAACTATGTCACGTGTGAAGCAAAAGGAGGGGAGCAAAATGAGAAAATGCAGGCTCAGATCTCTCCAAAAAAGTAACACTCAGACAAATATGGAACTCATTTAAGGGTTTTTCAAATAAAATATGATTAGGCCTGATTATTGACTAATTAACTGCCTTTTTATGAATCTTTGTGACTTGCAGCAAATGCAATACAGGTATACCTGTTAAACTACAATACCAGCATGTTTTCAGCAATTATGTATGCCCTAAAAACAACTGTACTGATAATATTTTTCTGTGTGTGCACAAAAAGTTGCATATAAAAATGTCAGTCTCTCTTCTGAGAATAGATACTTAATGCCTAGGGTCAGATTTTATAGCATAAGTTATAAATCCCTGAAAACCAATATTTATGATGGAAAACCTGACACAGTATTTTAAGGATTATGCTATCCACAGAAGATAGAATACAGAAGTTCAGACATTTTAAAGTGAAATTATGAACAAATATGCTTTAAAATGCTTTCAATAGTTTTTCTGTTATTCAAAATTCAAAGAATAACAGATAATTTTCTATATCTGGTCTATGATTTTCAACTGAACATTTTAATCTGAAAGTAATTTATTCCAACCCAGATACATCTCATTATTATTAGTTTTTGTTTTGCTGTTAAAAACTTGAACATTATTTATGCTTTCTAGTATAATAAATGCTAAGTTTTTCTAAAAATTTTTTGTAGATCAGTGGAACTTTATTCTACGCAATCTGAAATATGGTCTTAGTTTATAAATTGAACATGTTGGCTACACTCTTGCTAGATAATATTGTAGCATGCCTCTCTGTTGCCTGGTTGGTACACTATTCTGTTCAAAGAACGGGTTTTATAGTGATAGAACAGAATCAGTATCCTACTCTTTAATCAAGGGACCAAAACATAATATGGAAAAACCAGTTAACACAAAGTTGACTTCAGCTTATAGTGAACTTATATGTTTCACAGGGGATCTGTGCTCCATAAGGTTTTTAATGGTTGCTTCTTTGGAAGTAGATTGCTAGGTCTTTCTTTTGAGGCACCCCTAGTTGGAGTCAAACAGCCAATGTTATGTTAGCAACCAAGTGTGTAGACTATTTGCACCACCCTGGAACAGCCACACAATGTGGAAATTGTCATGCTGATGGCTGTTTAAGACTCACAAGAAAGACAGTGTAGTTAGGTGCTCTCCAGCCTACATAAAACAAGATGTGTCCCTTAAAAGTACATGGCAGAAGACATTCTTACTCTAAACAAGCATCAGGTTATAAATCTTATGACACTGAGAGAGCCAGAAAGCGGCATATTAACTCCTGGTTCATCAGGCTACATAATGACTCCTGTATGTAGTCCACTCAGGTACTAATTTGAAACTCCTGTTCAGCTTGGTTTCTTATATCAACACCTAATAAAGGTGAAAAAGCTGATCAGTGTACTGGGACAAGGGAGAGATCTCATTCCTTCCAATTTAATATTCCATCTGTTAAAATACTAACTCAAAGTTTCTAAATCATTGAGGAAGAATCCTTTAAAAACTCATTCCCTAACTGGAAAATCAAAACAAAAAGAGACACCACAGCACATGGAAGAAACTTTATTAAACCAGCACCGGTTTAGCAGAGAAATCTCTTGCCGTTGACTCAGGTCTGATTCATGTTGCTGACACTGTCAGTTACACAGTAGAACTGCTTCACAGGGTGTTCTTGGCTATAATCTCACCAAATCAAGAGTTTGGCCTTTCTTCTGTAATATCACTGCTAGTTGGGTTAGTAGTCAAAAAAGTTAGTTTTTTTAGTTGTTGTTTGTTTGTTTTTTACTAGATCATAAGAACCAAAAATAGAAATTTCCTGTGTGTTTAAATTTTACCGGTGAGAGAATACAAAGTATAAAACTGGGTGGAATTTAACCCATTTAAGGTATTTGATTAGCATATATCCTTAAAAATAGTAATTTATACAGTCTTTACGTGCTTATTGAATGATGTCTACCAAAACAAAACCAAATATGCAACTGTCGAGTTGATTCTGACTCATAGTGACCCCATAGGACAGAATAGAATTGTGGCACAGGCTTTTCAAGGGGCATCTGATAGATTCAAACTGCCCACCTTTAGGTTAGGAGCCATAACTCTTAACCACTACATCACCAGATATATGTGCATGTCAACTACAGTATTTGTGGCCATGATATATGTGCACATATATGTGTGTGTGTGTGTGTGCGTGCATGCGTGTATGTGTATATATATGCTAAGTTTTAAATTTCTTAGGGAATAGATTTGTTTATTATTGTGTTAGACTTTTTATTTTTAATTTCTGTTTTAATTTAATGTTCACTGAAGAGACCATAACTTGTTTCTGAGGGGAAAAAAGAGACTGCCCGTAAGGATTTGGATTATGTAATAACTGGTCCAAAGAGCACCAAGACAGTCCCCTCTGCTCAGTTGCTCTACATAATATCCCCTCTGCAAACTTAAAATAAGAAACAAATTGTTTAATACAACAGATGTGTAAAGAAACAGGTAGGTTGTTTTAGAATTCATGCTAATGCCTGCATTTCATTTTTAAGGAAATTATTGCAGAAAAGAAAAAGAAAATCCTAAAAGTATATTTTTAATATTGTTTTGGTTTTGACAAAATGATTGAGACCAAATTTAACTATTTATCTACTGGTAGCACGGTCATTAAACCTTTAGCTGCCAACCAGAAGGTAAGCAGTTCAAACTTACCAGCCACTCCTGGGAAACCCTATGGGGTAGTTCTATTCTGTCCTGTGAGGTTGCTATGAGTCAGAATTGATTCAACAGCAATGAGCTTGGTTTTGTTTTATACACTTGTGGGAAGACTAAGTTCTTGAAGTCTAGGTATATGATATGCTGACAAAAATTAAACTATATAAATTTGCACACAAAATATAAGTAATTTTTATAAAATTCTTAAAATTAAAAAAGCTAGTTACCTGTGTAGTTAGTTTTCTGAAAAGTATTTCGTTTTGATCATTGCTTTAGCAAAGCAGGATATTTACAATCCAATGAACTATATTATTAGAACAACACCTTTACCAGATTCAAATGTTACAGGTAGAATAATAGAGTTACAATAACCTGTGTAAGTTCATATCCACGCTATCTGCATTGAGAATTGTTTCATGTATCTGCGTGATAATCACAAGAGTGAAATGAGTGATAACGCCAAGTTCAATTGCCAAAGCAATATATGAATTTCATCTGTACTTTCATTTACAAAAGAAGAGGTCAAAAGTAGGGGCGTTAGCTGATTTACGTAACACAACCTGAGCCCTGTGACCACAGAGTCTAAGAGGACTGTCAATCAGGTTAGCGAACTCACCCTAGGAAAATGTGCTACACTCCTCACTGCTGAATATAATTTCAGTATGGTCACCTTTAGAGTCCTCCCCTTGGTGAGCCATGCACTGACGCCAGTGCCTGGTCCACCCTTCAAAGACATTTTGGAAGTCTTTTTCAAAAAGGCCATCAAAGCTGTTGTTGTATTATTCTTGATGTCCTGAATGTCATCAAACTGTCTTCCTTTCAATGTTCCCTTTATCTGTGGGTAGAGTAAAAAGTCACTGGGGGCCAGATCAGGTGAGTAGGAGGGTGTTCCAATACAGCTATTTGTTTACTTGCTGAAAACTCCCTCCCAGGCTACTATACAATTATGTCTGTGAACTCGCCACCGCCACCGTGTACAACGGTCATTCCAGAAAGAATTCCAAAACGGCTTTGAAGGGTGGACTAGGCGCTGGCATTAGTGCATAGCTTCCCAATGGGAGTACTTTGACGGTCACTGTAGTGATGTTCAGCTATGAGGTATGTAAAACTTAGAACCATTAAGTTTGTGGACTTAATCGTTAGACCTGGTAGCATTAAGTACTGTCAACCTCTGCTTGCAAGTCTGAATGAACATGGTTCTTTACCACGTATAGACAGGAGTACTGCTGAGACACTGGTTACACACACACACACACACACACACGGTATGTAAGTAGATGCACATAGTTGTGTAAGTACACATATGCATGTGCACCTAAATGCCTAAGCAAAGACATGCACGCACACACACACACACACACACACACACACGGTGATTCACACTCACAGCATGTTTTTTATTTTAATGTTTAAATTCCAGTCTTACATGAAAATATTATAAAAGTTTATTCAACTAGGAACATCCAAAATCTAGATAATTATTTTCACTCTTTTTTCTTGCAGTAAAACATCACCATATGAGCCTCCCTTGGATATAAAAACATACGAAAACAAAATGATCTATTATGAAACTAGTACATCACACATCAACAGTTTCTATTCAGATTTGTAGGTGTCCCCCCACCTCGAAATTGTCCACGTATCAAACTATTCATCTCTACGAATACATGGGTATTCCGCTGTCTATGTTACTTACAGTTCTAAGCGTAGTGGAGAGTGTAAGCCTGAACTGGACTGTATCGGAGAAATAGGATTGAGAAGGGACACAGGAAACCAGGGAGCTTGACTGAACAACACAATATTCACAAAGTAAGATTCACAGCCACGAATAATTGAATTAAGCAGGAATGAAAGAGGCAGCGCATCTCCTGGGAATTCATGAGCAAGTGGGGGAGGTGAGTTCACAGAGCTGTCAATTTTCAGGTCAAGGTTATTATTCCTAGGAGAACCGGTTTGTTTTGTTTTGCTTTTCTTTTCCAATACCCAAACCCACTGTCATTGAGTCGATTCCAACTCGAGGCAATACTACAGGACATAGTAGAACTGCTCTGTAGAGTTTCCAAGGAGTGCCTGGCAGATTGAAACAGCTGACCTTTTGGTTAGCAGATGTAGCGCTTAAGCACTATACCACACCAAGTTTTCCTCTTTTCCAACAGAGCCTTTAAAAAGCCTTCATTTTCCCCAGTTTCCTGCAGTGTTATCATTCCTCCAGATGACAGGTTGATAGTTGACTGAATGGCAGGGTCTATACTTGATGTTTTGGAGTAATAGATCTCTAAGGGAGCAGCCAACCACATTCTCCCTGAATGGAATGTTTTATCAGAGCTGAGTAATGTTTCAGAGATTTTCAACCATTAAAATTTAGTAAAGTCTTAAATAAAATTTGTGCCTTTCTTGGATCATAACACTCTCAGGAAAAGACCTTATAAAATACAGAGTCCTGGTTTTCATCAGCATGAATAACTGTAATAAGGACGCAAAACACAATGATAAGGGATGGTAAGGAGGAAATAGGTCTGGAATTGATATCTTAAGCTCTGATTTGCAATGACACTAAGATTTGTAATCCACATGAAGTGGTTAGAAGAGAGTGGTAAGGAACATATTTAATCTGTCTTTAAGCAAATTCAATCTAAACCAGCTGCCATCAAGTTGATTCTGAGATTCTGAGTTACGGTGACTCCAGATGTGCAGAGCAGAACTGTACTCCACAAAGTTGTCAAGGCAGCGACTCTACAGAAGCAGATCACCACATCTTTCTCTGAGACACCTCTTGGTAGGACTGAACCACCACTCTCTTAGTTAGCAGTTGAATACTATGCTATCCCCAAAGTAATTATGAATAGAAAATATAACAACTTTTTGAAATAGAAAGTTTCAAACACTGACTTTTGTAGGTTATGATTTACCAAGATAAATTGTTATCTATTTGCCCATTCATCCATCCATCCATCTTTTTACATATTTGTTAATGAATAACAAGATATTGTTCCCCCCAAAAAGCAGGAACAAAAATGAATTATGGTTGGAAAAATTATATCACATTTTTTACTTGACAAAGTTGAATTTAGTTTTCTAACTTTGAGTGCTCACTTTAATAATCACTCTCTAAAGTTATGTGTTGGCCATAATATATAACCTCACATTTCTACCCTGCCCTCCATGCCTGGTCTGGCATGAGGATCAGCATGTGTCATGAATTGAATTGTGTCCCCCCAAAAATAGGTGTAACCACGTGACCATGATTCCCTCTGTTCTACTATTGTCCTCAATTTTCTGATTTTACTGTGCTGTATGTTAAAGGACTAGGGTGGGACTGTAAATCCCTTTATAAGATCACCTCCCTGCTCTAATGTAAAGAGAGTTTCCCTGGAGTGTGGCTTGCCTCACCCTTAATCCTTTCAGCCTGTAAGAGATAAAAGGAAAGGGAAGCCAAGCCAAAAGCCAAGTGCCGTTGAGTCAGATCCAAAACAGGCTGAGAATTGGGAACTTCATACCACCAAGAAAGCTACACCAGGAGAAGAACACGTCCTTCAGACCTGAAGTTCCTGTGCCAAGATGCTCCCTGGATAAAGACTGGTGCAATACCAGGCTTTTCTCCAGAGCCAACAAGGGGAAAACGTTCCCCTGGAATGGACATCCTGAATTTGGACTTGTAGCCTACCAGTCTGTGTAAGAATAAGTCTTCCTTTGTTAAAGCCATCCACTCTGTGATGTTTCTGTTACAGCAGCACTAAAATAACTAAAATAACAATAAAATAACTAAGATATCATCATGACGATATCCTGAGTGTCTAGAAGTCTGTAGTCTCCTTCAGCGGGAAGGAGATGGACATGGATCTGTCTTCTTGGTGATTGTCAATGCAACCACAATCCCTGGATGGTACAAACACTTAACACATTCAACTGTCAAACCAAAGATTAGTAGTTTGAGTCCACACAGAGATACCTTGGAAGAAAATCCTAGTGATCTGCTTCAAAAAATCAGCCTTTGAAAGTCTTATGGAGCACAGTTCTATTCTGACATATGTGGGGTCACCATGAACTCAAGCAGACTCTGTGGCAACTGCCAGGTAGGTAGACAAGACCAAATGTTAACCAAACAGAGTCTAGAGAAAGAGAAAAAGGGTGCTTAGAGTCACCAAGTATGGATGTCAAACCAATTTTCTCTTTAGCCTGAAGCTGCAGGAGATTCTACAAGCAATGCCCACACAGGCATCCTGTGTCCTTGTTCAAGCACTTGTGCTTCAAAAACGAGGTAAGGGCAGCAGAAATAGGTGGTTCTAGGCAGGCAGACTCATTTGTTCACTCTATATTTATTTACTGAGTACTTACTGTGTGCCGAGTACTCTTCTTATGAGCTGGGGAATATGGGTGAATAAAATACATAAATAACACTCTTTGGGACCTATATTTCAGCAGGAAGAAGATGGACAGTGAGTCAAATATAGTATGTTAAGTAATTGATGATACATACTATAGAAAAATAAAAAAGTAGAGGGAAAGTGAAGATACGAAGTCCAATAGGGTACCCCATCGACAAAGTGGGGTTTGAATAAAAGCCAGGGACCATTCCTCAGAAGGATGTCCACAGTAGTGGAAGAAACAGTGGAGAAAAAAAACCTAAGGAGAGAACTGTGGCCCAGTCAAGGAGAAGCAGAAAAAACGCGAGTGCCTGGTGTTATGTAGAAGAGGTGGAAGCCAGGTAGGCGAGGTCAGAGAGAGGCCGGACACAGGAAGGACTTGGACATATACTCAAAGTGAGATGGAAATTCTTCTAAACATTTTGAAAGACAAATGGCACAATATAATTTAAGTGTTAAAAATGTGAGCTGAGCAAACCCTGAAGACAGATATGGGAGGAAGTAAAGAACCGACTAAGAGGCCCTGCATGAATCAAATGCTATTTATTGAACTGTGCCCCCTAAAACGTGTGTTGCAATGGAAGTAATCCCATTCGGGAATACAGTTATCTTTGTTACAGTGATGAGATCATATCAATGTAGGCTGTGTTTTAAACCTAACCACTTTTTGGATATAAAAAAAGGAAATTAGGTGCAGAAAGAAAGAAACATGAATGAAAGGAAAACAGATGCTTTATCACATGAAGATCTCCAAGGAATGCTGAGAATGCTATACAAAGTGGTACAGAACTCTCCCCTAGAGCCAGTGCCCTGAGTTTGGACTTCCACTGGCACAGAGGTGAAGAGGTTGTTACCCAAAAGTTTGTCAGGGTGAGTTCACTAGCCACTTCTTTGAGACCTTATGGGGTAGTTCTCCTCTGTCCTATAGAGTTGCTATGATTTGGAATCAACTCAGTAGTAATGGGCATTCAGGTGACATCCTACTGTGAGAAAATAGATTAATATTCAGTTAACCTTGTATTGTTATAGCAGTACTAGAAGATTAAGACACTAAGCAAGAGAATAATTTGAGATAATTTGAAGGGAAAGCTATCAGACGTTCCACATAGATGGGCTGTGGGTACTGAAGAAAAAACACAGTGGAGGATGATGACCCATCAAAGAGACTGGATGACAGGCATGGATGACCAGTAATAGAATAATAAAGGGCCACTGTTGTTGAGTCTATTCTGACTGATAACATCCTTATAGACAGAGCAGAATTGCCCCAAGGAGCAGCTGGTGGATTTGAACTGCTGACCTTTGGGATAGCTGCTGTAGCACTTAACCACTGTACCACCAGGACTTCTGTTTGCCATTTAATTGGCTGTCATTCATGACAATCTTATGCATAACAAAACAAAATGATGTCCACTGCTGTGACATCTTCATGCTGCATTATAGCCCCCAAATATTTTGGAGGTCCTAATCTTGGAAGTTATGAATATAACCTTACAAGGGAAAATAATCTTAAGGACATGATTCAGTTAATGATTTTGGGATGAGATTACACCGGTTTATCTAGCTGGTCACTAAATGTATTCATAAGGCCCTTGTAAGACTGAATAGAGAGAGTTTTGACTACAGAAGAGAAATAGGCCGTATCACGATGGAAGGAGAGATTTGAGGCTGGTTTGGAAATGGTAGAAAGGGCCACAAGTCAAGGAATTTGGGTGGACTCTGTTGCAATTGTGATTAGGTGATGTCATTGATTGAACTGTGTTCTCCGCAAAATGTGTGTAGCCATGTGGCTGGGCTATGATTCCTAATATTTTATGATTATCCTCCATTTTGTGATCTTCCTATGCTGCATGTTGGAGGATCAGTGTGTGACAGCAAATGCCTTCATAAGATCACCTCCCTGCTCTGCTGTAAAGGGAGTTTCCCTGGAGTGTGGCTAGAACCACCTTTTATCCCTTCATCCCAAAAGAGATAAAACAGAAGAGAAGCAAACAGAGAGTTGGGAACCTCACAGCATCCCGAAAGCAGCACCGAGAGAAGAGCATGCCCTTCAGACCTGAGGTTCCTGTGCCAAGATGCTCTCTGAACGAAGACTGATACAACACAAGGAATTTCCTCCAGCGCCAACAAGATGGAAAGCGTTCCCTTGGAGTGGACACCCTGAGTTTAGACTTGTAATGTACCAGACTGTGTAAGGATAAACTTTCCTTTGTTAAAGCCATCCACTCTGTGCTATTTCTGTTAGAGCAGCCCTGGATGAGTGGGTGACTAAAACAGACGCCATTAAGTTGATTTTGACTCATAACAACACTGCTGGGTCCTGTGCCATGCCCATGATCATTGTCATGCGTGAGCCCGTTGTTGCGGCCACTGTATCAGTCTATCCCACTGAGGGACTTCCTCTTTTTCAGCAACCCCATATTTTACTAAGCATGGTGTCCTTCTCCAGGGACTGATCCCTCCTGACAACATGTGCTAAGTATGTAACATATATTATCACTGTCCCTGCTTCTACGGAGCATTCTAGTTGTACTTCTTCCCAGACAGATTTGTTCATTTTCTGGCAGTCCATAGTATATTCAGTATTCTGTGCCAAAACAACAATTCAAAGATATCAATTATTTTTGGGTCTTCCTTGTTCACTGTACAGCTTTGTCATGCATATGATGCAATTTAAACTACTGTGGCTTGGGTCAGGTGACCCTTAGTCTTCAAAGTGACACCTTTGCTTTACAACTTTAAAGAGGATTTTTGCAGCAGATTTGGCTTTCTTGACTGCTGTTTCTATGTTTGTTGATTGTTGGTCCAAGTAAAATGAAATACTTGACAACTTCAATATTTTATCTGTTTATCATGATGTTGCTTATCAGGCCAGTTATGAGGATTTTTGTTTTCTTGATATTGAGGTATACTCTACTTTGATGGCTGTGGTCTTTGATCTTCATCAGAAGTGGTTCAAGACAAGGTTGTGCTATGTACATAAAGCAGCTTCTTAGAGAGTCCCCCTCTAATCCTGATGCCCTATTCTAAGCTTCTTGGGTTAGTTGGTCAGTATACATATTCAACAGCTTTGGAGAAAAGAATACAACTATGATGTACACATTTCTTAACCTTAAACCACTCATTATTCCCTTGTTGTGTCAGAATAACTCCTTCTTGATCTATGTACAGGATCCTCAGGATGACAGTTCTGGAGTTGCCATTCTTCACAACATTATCCATAATTTATTATAATCCACACAGTCAAATGCTTTTTTATAGTCAATAAAACACTGGTAGACATCTTTCTGGTATTCTCTGCTTTCAGCCAGAATTCATCTGACATCAGCAGTGTTATCCGTGGCTGTATGTCCTCTTCTGAATCTGCTCTGAATTTCTGACAGTAACTTGTAGATGAATTGTTTCAGCCACTTTTGAATGATCTTCAGTAAAATTTTACTTGTGTGTAATATTAATGATTATTGTTCAGTAATTTCTGCATTCTACAGGATCATCTTTCTTGGGAATAGGCATAAACATAGATCTTTTCCAGTCCATTGGCCAGGCAACTGTCTTCCAAATTTCTTGGCGTAGATGAGTGAAAGCACTGAATCTGTTAAAACATCTCAATTGATACTGCATCAGTTTCTGGATCCTTGTTTTCTGCCAGTGCCTTCGGAGTAGCTTGGACTTCTTCCTTCAGTGCCATCAGTTCCTGATCATACAATACCTCTAGAAATGGTTGGACACTGCCTAATTCTTTTTGATATAAATGACTCTGTATATTGATACTTGTTATGTTATTTAATATTTACTCCATAGAATCCTTCACTATTGCAACTTGAGGCTTGAATTTAGTCTTCCTTCCTTTGAGCTTGAGGAATACAGAACACGTTCTTCTCTTGTTTTTTTCATCTCCAGCTCTCTGCACATGTCGTTATACTACTTTGCCTTCTCTAGCCCCTTTGAAAGCTTCTGTTCACTTGTTTTACCTTATAATTTCTTCCTTTTGCTTAGCTAATCAACCTTCAAGAGCACATTTCGAGTCTTTGCTGACATCCATTTTGTTCTTTTCCTTCTTGTCTTTTTAATGACCCTTTGCTTTCTTCATGGATGATGTCCTTGATGTCCTTCCACAGCTCATTTGCTCTTTTGTCATCAGAGTTCAATATGTCAAATCTTTTCTTAAGATGCTCTCCTAATTCAGTTGAGATATACTCAAGGTTGTACTTTAACTGTCGTAGATTTGTTTTAATTTTCTTCAATTTCACCTTGTACTTGCACATGAGCAATTGATAGTCTGTTTTGCTGTTGACCTCTAGCCTTACTCTGACTGATGATACTGAGCTTTTCTATTGTGTCTTTCCACAGGTGTAGTCAATTCGATCCTATGTATTCCATCTGGCATATGCCAATAGTCACCATTTATATTGATGGAAAAAGGTGTTTGCGATGAAGAAGTCATTGGTCTTGCAATAGTCTATCATGTGATCTCTGGCCTCATTTCTAGAAAGAAATAGATTCTCACCTGGAGTCCGCAGAAGAAATCAGCTTTGTTGACACTTTGACTTTGATTCTGTGAAACTAATTTTCAGTTTCTGATTTTCAGAATTCTAAGAAAATACATCTGTGTTGTTTTAAGTAAACAGGTGTTAACTTGTTTCAGTGACTTTGGGAAATTATTACAGACACACTATAATTCTCACCAATAGATCAAATGCCACTTCGATCTGCTATGAGAAGGTGATTAGAACAAGAGAAAGGTAAAATCTTGATAGTTTAATGAAGTTCCGTCTTTCATCTAGAGAATCTAGAAGTGGAAAGATGATCTGTGCAGGCAAAATACCTGCCCAATTCTTATTTTATCCTGAACTTATACTTTGTAACTGGAAAAATAGGCCAAAAGTCCAGATCTATGAGTTTACATGACACTCCGTAAACAGATAACAACATGTACTGTGAAATAGCAATGCAGTTACCATTCTAATTTGTGAGTTCATTTACTCTTCCTGAAAATATTTATTCAATACATAGTACAGGCCAAATAGTGTTTTAGTGAATCAAATAAATATTCCAAAAATAATGACTTCCCAATCAAAATCTGTAATTTTTAAGTTCTGCAAGCATAGTTTTACAGAATGATCTGTTAAAAAAATCAAGAGAAAAATGTAAACTCAAAGTATTTGATTAATTTTTGTGTAAATCAATGCACATGATTACTTCTAATAATTTTTGCATACAAATAATAAACATGTCTCAGTTTCTTTGTGTCTTGTTATCTGGTACAGCTAGAGCAGAAATATCACAGGTGGATAGTTTCAGCAAAGATAATTTATTCTCTCACAGTTTAGCAAACTAGAAGTCCAAATTAAGGGTGTCTGCTACTGGAAAAAGGCATTCTCTCTCTGTCACCTCTGAAGGATAGTCCTTCTCATCAATCTTCCCCTGGACTAGGACATTTTCTGTCAGGAACTCCAGGTCCAAAGGATACAATCTGATCCCAGCACTACTTCCTTTATGGTTCGTGGTCCTCCTCTCTGCTTAGTTCTTTTCCTTTTTGTCTTTTGTATGACAAAAATTGATGTGACCACATTTCAAGGAAATTCCTTTTACATTGGATCAGGGGTGTAGCCTTAGTAAGGGTGTTAACAATTCCACCCTAATCCTCTTCCAAATAAGATTACAGTCACAAAATAGAAGACAAGCACACAATACCGAGAATTATGGCCTAATGAAGTACAGACAAGTATTTGGTGGAGGCGAGGGGACACAATTAAATCCCTGACAGTTTGCCAGCATGCTTTATGTGTATCTGTGTTCACATAATAGTATTCTGCAAAAAAAGTAAAAAAAAAAAATACTTGACCCACAGTGACCCTATAGGATGGAGTAGAATTGCTTTAACCACTACTTAATCAGGGTTCCATGAGTCAGATCCGACTCGACGGCACTTGGTACTTGGCTAATCAGGGTTCCTTCCTCCAATTACTGCTGCATAAATAAACAGAGAAAGATGAGTACCTGATATTGAGGTACCTCCAACTTACGGAGAATGAAGCCAGTCCCACATCAGCCTCATGGTTGGTAGCATAATTAAATTCATCTCTGTGTTACTGTGCCAATCCATCTTAATAAGGGACTCCATTGCCCTCACTGGCCCCTACATCACCGCACAAGATGCCTTCCTTCAGTGACTGACTCTTCCTGATAAATTGTACAAAGTAACCAAGTTCAACAATGTTCTGTTGTAGTCATTGGCTAAAATCCAGTTAAAGCATGATAAATAACAGTTCTACTCTGTCTATAGGGTCGCTACGAGTCTGCATTGACTCAATGGCACTGGGTTAACCCAGGATGTCCCAGTATATCTTAGTTAATGTTATATACTAAAGAATTCTAGACTTTCAATTTTCAAAAAGTTACAGCGTTAATCTACTTGCTTTTAAATTTTTCAAGAGAGAATGTCAACAGCCCTGTCATCCATTAAGAGCCGTGGTCGGGCAGTGGTTAAGAGCTCAGACTGCCAGTCTAAAGGTCAGCAGTTCAAATCTACCAGCTAATCCTTGGAAGTGCTGTGTGGAAGTTCTGTTCTGTCATACAGGGTCACTATGAGTTGAAACGGACTCAACGGCAACAAGTTTTTTTTTTTTTTTTGATCATCCAATGTATTTCTTTTTCTTTCTATTCTTCCTTTCTTTGTTTCTTTCCCATTTCCCTTCTTCCATCTTTCTCTCCCTTTCTCCTTTCTTGAGTACTATAATAGTAATACTATTGTAATAGCCCCTATTCAACTAATAATCCTTCCATAAACTCCAGCTGCCAAAGTTTATTTAAAGATGTAACAGTCACACAGTAAAGAGTGTTAGACTCTTAGTTACTTTTATGTTTTCTCAGGAGCAAAAGCATAGTTGTTTCCTCTCCTCATCCCAAATCTTGTCAAGGAAAATGACAAGAGAAGTAAAATAAAGCAAACAGCAAACAAAATTACAAAAAGTGAAGGTTGCAATGAAGTATGTGTTAACATGAAGCTCCAGTATTTAAGGTTGCCATTTATTTATAAAGTGTAAATGCTAGCAGAATTTTTGAAAAGTTCTTGGAGGAGAAACTTTTTGGTTATATTGGTCTACATTTAAAATTTTTAAAAGCAGGTGTCTTACAAGAAATTTATCATTTTCTCACTGCCTGCCATATTATATATAAAACAATGTAAAGCAATTATGTAGAAAGACTGAGTTAAAATAGCAGCAGTCCCTGACTTGAGAATATACTGTTTCCACCCAGATACTAGCAGGTTCATAGGAAAAGACTTCTTATCCCAGGTCACGGAAATGGGACCCAGACTTCTGCATTTGCTTTCTAGTTCCCTGCCACTTTACTATCTCAGGCTGTAATCAGATCTTCTCTGCAAGCTGTCTCCTAACCGGGGCCATCAGATCTCCTTCTGCTTGCTGGAGACAAGCTTCACTCAGGCTCACTATCAACCGCATCCTGCCAACAGCTTCTGTTCTCCATTCCTGACTCTTTCTCTGCTACCATCTCTTGTAAGTTCTCCCTCATTCACTTAACCATCCATCCATGCATCCATCCATCTACCCTCCAAGTTAATCAAGCCCCCTCTAAGTACTGCTTCGGTAGTAGAAATCTCACCTTCCATGTGGGGCACTGGCATTCACTTCCTGGACAATGAACCTCTTTACATTCACTGACAATCTGTCAGTGGAGGCTGTTTTATTGCTAGGGTGTTGAAAAGGTTTCAGCAGAGCTTCCAGATGAAGACAAACTGGGAAGAAAGATGTGGAGATCTACTTCTGAAAATCAGCTAACAAGAAACCTGATTAGTCTTCTACTCTGAAGCCAGTCATGGAGACGGCACAAGACTGGTCTGTGTTTTGTTCCACTGGGTATGAATGAGGTTGCCTTGAATCAGGGCCAACTCAACACCAGCTACCAGCAGTAACTACCAGATACTGTGCCCGATCCAGGGGCTGCAGTAGTGGATGAGACAGAACAGATGTGTGCTCCCATAGGCCTTACTTTCTAGAGGAAGAAAGAAAGTAAACTAATAAAGATAATAACAGTAAGGGAAAGCTCACAATACTGGCAAGGAGAGAATGGGGAAAGGGAGACACAGAGAGAAGCCTGAGTCATTTTGATAGAAGAGGTGGTCATGGGTGGTGTGTCTGAGAAGGTGCATTGAAAAACTGGGACCTGAAAAATAAGGAGGAGCTAGTTGAGAGCTGAGGACCTGAAGTGAAGAAAGAGGAAGAGCCCTTGGGAAGAACGAGTACACAGCACACAAGACTGGAACATGATGACTGGGTTCCAGTTACAAAAAAAAAAGGCTGCTACTGTGGAAGAAGTAGGATAGAGGCACAGCGTGGGCAGAATTTTAGGCAAGGACCAGCTCGGGCATGGTTTGCTGATCTAAGGAAGTCCATAGATTAAGGAAAGCTGAAGGAGTTTTGAGCAGGGGGATGTCATTATCTGGTTTGTGTTTCTAGGCCATCAATCTGCTCCTCTGGAGAAGGACAGTGAGGGTTAGCATCAAAAGGAAGCAGCCTTTGCTGTCACACAAAGGGAAACAGAGACTGAACAAAGTATTACATACCTCCTTGTTTTAGTCAGCTGGTGCTGCTCTATCAGAAACACCACAGAGTGGACAGCTTTAAAAAGGAAAAATTTATTCTTACACAGTCTAGTAGGTTACAAGTCCCAATTCAAGGCATCTTTCCATCTGTCAGCTTTGGAAGAAAGTCCTTGTGTTGTATCAGTCTGTTCAGGTTGCATCTTGGCACAGGGAACTCAGGTCTGAAGGATTGTCTCTACTGCTGGTGCTGCTTTCTTGATACTGTGAAGTTCCCAATTCTCTACTTCCTTTTCTCTCTTTTTATCTCCTTTTGAGACTGAGGCAGCTCAGCTTCTCATGTTCTTTGTCTCTTCAACTTCTGCTACCTATGGCCTCATGGCCCAGGCCTCAGGCCTACATCTGTCATGCTGGAGCAGATATCCTAAAGCTCCATAGCCCACTGATTAAAGTGCTTGGAGGCTCCCCACTCTGCCAGGAAGACTCCTGCACACAGGCACTCAGTTCTCTGGCTCTGTGGGTCAGCAAGCCTAGCTCCATCAATTCAAGGGACCAGAGGCACCCCACTCAGACCAAAAAACCTCCCTGCACAGGCACTCAGATCACTTGCTCCGTGGTTCAGCTCCAGTGCTGTCTCATGTTGATCTGGTTCTGCTGTTGTCTGTCCACTGCTTCTGCTGCTGGTCCTCTGCTGCTCTTTTCTCACCACTGTGCCTTCTTCAGTGTTAACAGTTCTCCATTCCTTCTGAGTCTTCTATCCATTCAGTTTTAAAACAACTTCCACATTTTAGGTATTTGTTAGAGCAGCACCCTACTCTCTCAACATGGACTCCCACTCACCAAGGTTGACGTGATTGTAGCCACTGCTGAGTGCCCAATCTCCAAGCAACAGAGGCCAGTACTGAGTCCTTGATATGGCACTATTCCTCGAGTTGATCAGCTGGCAACCTGGTGTCAAGCTGATTATACTGGAGTACTTTCATCATTGAAAGGCAAGCATTTTGTCCTTACTGGAATAGATATTTACTCTGGATGTGGATTTATCTTCCCAGCACACTGTGCTTCTGCCAAAACTACCATCCGTGGACTTAGAATGCCTTATCCACCATCATGGTATCCCACACAGTATTGTCTCTGATCAAAGGACTCACTTCACAGGAAATGAAATACAGCAGTGGGCACATGCTCATGGAATTGTCTTACCATGTTCCCCACCATCCTGAAGCAGCTGGCTTGATAGAAGGATGGGATGAACTCCTAAAGACACCATTATGCTGCTATCTAGATGGCAATACCTTGCGCCGTCGGGAAGATGTTCTCCAGGAGACCATACATTCTCTAAACCAGTGTCCAGTTTATGGTGGTTTCTCCCATACCCAGGATTCATGGGTCTAGGAATCAAGGGGTGGAAATGGAAGTGGAACCACTCACTATTACCCTGAGTGACCCACTTGCAAGGTTTTTGCTTCCTTCCCTATCACCTTATGCTCTGCAGATCTAAATCTCTTAGTTTCAAAAGGAGAAATGCTGTCACCTGACGACACATCAACAATTCCACTGAACTAGAAGCGAAATTGCCACCAGGCCATTTCTGGATCAACAGACAAAAAAAGGGAGCTACCATACTGGTTGTCGTGATTGTTACTGACTACCAGGATGAAATTGGATTGACATTATATAATGGAGGTAAAGAAGAATACATTTGGAATGCAGGGGATACCTTAGGACGCCTCCTAGCACTGCCGCGACCTGTGATTAAACTCACTGGAAAACTACAGCAACCCAATTCCAAAATAACTGCTAATAGCACAGACCCTCCAGGAACAAAGATTTGGCTGAACTTGCTGGGCAAGGAACTATGACCAGCCGAGGTGCTTGCTGAGGACAAAGGGAACACAAAATGAGTTGTAGAAGAAAGTAGTTATAAATACCAGTTATGGCCACATGACCAGTCTCAGAAATGAGGACTGTAATTGCTATAAGTATTTCTGCTTTGCATGTGTGTATCTGATATTTTTGTTTATTTATAAAACATAAGACGTAAATGGGCTAATGCATTTTCAGTTGTACATGTGTTAGTTATGTTAGACATAAATATGACCTTTTAATTGTATTCCTTCAAAAACTATGGATGGCAAAGGAAGATGTGTGCAGATACCCAAGTTGACATGGGGTGGACTGTGGTGATCTAGACTGTGTCAGCTTGGCAACTCCATGTTTGGCTGCTGTATCAAGTGGCAGGGGCAGAGCCTGTGGTGGCGGACCTCCCCTCACTCTCATCTCTCTACCTTCCGCCACCTACTTCCTCTCTGCTCACTTGCCAGCAGCTCCTGCTTTCTTTGGTGTCTGGTTCCTGGACCTGAACTTGCGTTTGTTGGATTCATCAACCCTTACAGCCAGCGAGTGAGAGTCCTGCTCCCTGACCTGCCAATGCTGGGTTCACCAACCCCTGTAGCTCCGTGAGTTAGCAGAGATCTCACAGATTCACTGACAACTTAAGATCCACCTACCTACATGGCCAGCTATCTAGAATTCCAGTCTCTGACCTGCTGACCTGGGGTTCACCAGGTCCTGTGGCCACATGAGGCTTATGCCAGGACTTGGGATGTTCAGCTTCTACAATTGTGTGAGGTGTTTCCTTTATATATAAATCTTTCTTTGTACATATGTGTTACTAGCTTTGCTTCCCTAGAAAACCCAGCCTCACACATTCCTTAAAAAGTTTACTCACACATTTTGAAAAAAAATCTGCAAAATATTTTATTTGAATGTTTTTAAAACAGCAAAATTTTTTTTTCAAAAATTGTATTTTTTAAATATATTTTATTTATTTATTGTGATTGAGTGAAAGTGTACAATCCAGTTTAAATTTTCATGCCTGCCTGTGTGCAACTCCTACTGCTCTTCTTGCCCAGTGATAGCACATTCCTACTTTTTGTTCTATACATGTCACATCCTCTTAACAATCTCCTGTCTTTCTTCTCCATCCTCTCCATTCCCCTCTAGTTCATAGGACAACATCCTATAGATGCATAGAACCATAAAGTGCAGACATGATATGGTCACTCTCTGTCACCAAGACAATGTATTCCTGTCTGGGGAGTTGACCTGAGTAATGATTTATGGAAAGGGGCAGCCTCAGGTCTAGAGGCCACACTCCCAGGGGAACCCCCAGAACTTCAGACCATCAATTGCAGTCTTTTAGTTGAGTTCTCAGGGTGCACCTCTTTTTATTCTCATGTTGCCACTGAAACTCAACTTTGTGAGCCCATCAGGACTGTCATTGGAGGTGGCTGGGCACCATCTTGTTCTTCTGGTCACATGTTGATAGAGTCACTCATTCACATGGATCTTTCTATCTTCTGGGTTCTCTTTCCCCCATGTCATTTTGGTTCGTGGTGATCCTCTGTTCCTGCTGAGTTAGGGCCATTTGGTGTACCTCAGATGGCAGCTTCCTAGCTTTTAAGACTCCAGATGCCACTCACCAATATGTGATGCAGAAGATTCTCTTAGCAATACACTAGAAATGTCAGTTGGCCTCTGTGTCCCCTGAGATCACAGTCCCCAGAACTCTGCACCCGCTACTCTGTCTTTGCAATATTGCGTTAAGATTAGAAGAGTATTCATGTTATACTGAAGTCCAGTTAAGCTGCTCTTCTTTCTTATGTGTGCTGTCACTGATTTCACCCAACCAAATTTCTATCAACTACCTAATCTATAACCAGCCCTTTTTCTCCCTCTCTCCCATCCCTTGCAGCTGTCAGTCTTTTCTTCTGTACGTGAGTCTATTTGTAAGTCCTTATAGTAGGGGTCTTGTACAATGTATGTCCTTGTGCCACTGACTAATTTCGCTGAACATAATGTCTTCCCATTGAAAACAAATTATGAGATGCTTTGTAAAATCATCATTGTTCTTTATTATTGCATAGTGTTTCACTGAGTATCTGTGCAATAGTTTATCCATTCATCTGTTGTTGGGCATCTGAGTTGGTGCCATTTTTTTGCTCTTGTGGACTGTGCTGCAATAAATATTTGTGTGCATCTCCCTGCTCGTGTGACTACCCTTGCTTCTGTAGGATATATTCCAAGCAGTGGGATTACTGGATAAAACAGTATATCTATTTTCAGCTTTTTAAGAGAGTGCTGGATTTGTTTCCAAAGAGGCTGTACCATCTTGCAATCCTACCAGCAGTAGGAGAGTTCCAGTTTCTCCACAGCCTTCCAGCATTTGTTATTTTGTGATTTTTGGATCATGGCCAGCCATGTTGGGGTGAGATGATATCTCACTGTAGTTTTGATTTGAATTTCTTTAATAGCTAATGATCATGAGCAATTCCACGTGTGTCTTTTGGCTGCCCAGGTATCCTCTTTAGAGAAGCATCTGTCCATCTCCTTTGCCCATCACTTAATTGTATTATTTATGCTTCTCTTGTTGGTATTTTGTAGTACCTTATAGATTATGGAGATAAGACATCATTCTGACATATAGTTACCAGATTTGTTTTTTCCCATTCTGTAAGTGATCTTTTAATTCTTTGACGAGCATAAGTGTTTGATCCTTAGTAGTTCCCATTTGAGCTGGTTTTTGTATAAGATATGAGCTATGAGTCTTGTTTCAATTTTTTTTGCCAGCACCACTTGCTAAAGAGACTGTTTTTACCCAAGGTTTAAATCTTAGGGTCTTTGTTGAATATTGACTGTTCATAGGAGGATGGTGGCATCTCTGGGGTCTCAAAACTATTCCATTTGTCTATATGTCTCTTTTTGTACCAGTACCAGGCTGTTTTGACAACTGTGGCAATGTAATAGGTTCTAAAGTTGGGTAGTGAGAGGCCTCCTGCCCGGTGTTCTTCTTCTTCAGTAGTGCTTTACTTATCCAGGGTTTCTTCCCTTTCCAAATGAATTTGGTGATTGGTTTCTCCATATCATTAAAAAATGTCACTGGAAATTGTATTGGGATTGCATTACGTAAGTAGATTGCTTTGGATAAAATAGAAATTTTTGCAACATTGTCCTCTTATCCATAAGCAGAGTAAGTTTCTCCATTTATGTAAGTCTCTCTTAGTTTCTCGTAGTAAGGTATTGTAGTTCTCTTTGTAAAGGTCTCTTATTTCTCTGGGTAGATTCATTCCTAAGTATTTTATTTTGGGGGGGCTATAACAAATGGTATTGATTCGACTCGATGGTACTTGGCTTTGATCTGGTGATTTCTTCTTTGGCTTGGTGATTTCTTCTTTAATAATCTCTTTGTTGATTTAAAGGAATCTTGCTGATTTACTTATGTTAATCATGTATCCTGATACTTTGCTGAACTGTTCTGCCAGTCTGAGTAGTTTGCTTATGGATTCTTTAGGATTCTCTGCAAATACAATCACATCATATGCATATAGGGAGATTTTTACTTCTTCTGTGCAAACGTGGATGCCCTTTATTTCTTTGTCTTGTCTAATTGCTCTAGCCAGACCTTCTAGTACAATGTTGAACAGGAGAGGTGAGAGCAGGCATACTTGTCTAGTCCTGTTCTCAAGGGGAATTGTTTCAGTCTCTCACCATTCAGGATGATATAGGTGGTTCACGTTCTATAAATGGCCCTTATTGCATTGAGGAATTTGCATCTTTTCCTATTTTGCTGAGTTTTTTTGCATGACTGGGTGTTGGACTTTATCAAATGCCTTTTCTGTATCAGTTGTCAAAATCAGATGATTCTTGACTTTTGTGCTATTTATGTGGCTGATCACATTAATTGGTTTTCTGGTGTTGAACCAGCCTTGCATCCCAGGTGTGAATCCAACTTGGTCATGATGAATTATTTTTTTGATATGTTGTTGAATGCTATTGGCAAGTATTTTGTTGAAGATTTTTGCATCTAGATTTATGAGTGGTATTGGTCTGTAGTTCTCACTTTTTTGTGGTACCTTTCCTTGGCTTTGGTGTCAGGGTTATGATGGTTTCATAGAAGGAATCTGGGAGGATTCTGTCCCTTTCTATTTTCTGAAATAGTCTGAATAGTATTGGAGTTAACTCTTCTCTGGAAACTTGGTAGAACTCTACAGTGAAGTCATCTGTGCCAGGGCTTTTTGGAGTTGGTAGTTTTTGGATGACTTTTTCAGTTTCTTCCTTTGTGATGGGTTTATTAGGTTGTTCTGCTTCACCTTGTGATCATTTTGGTAGGTGATATGAATCTAGGAATTTGTCCATTTCCTCTAGGTTTCCAAATCTGTTAAAGAACAGCCTTTCATAGTATTCTGCTATGCTACTTTTGATTTCTGTTGGAACTGTTGTGACATCTGCCATCTCATTTCTTATTCTGGTTATTTGTTTCCTTTCCTGTTTTTCTTTAGTAAGTTCAGCCAGTGGTTTGTCAATTTGGTTGATCTTATCAAAAAACCAGCTTTAGGTCTTATTTTTTTTTTAATTGTGTTTCTATCTTCAAATTCATTTAGTTCTGCTCTAATCTTTATCATCTGTTTTCTTCTGGTGCCTGAGGGATTGCGCTTGCTCTCTTTCTACTTGTTTAAGCTGTAGAGTTAATTCTCTGATTTGGGTTCTTTCTTCTTCGTGGATGTGTACACTTACAGAGACAAATCAACCTCTGTGCACTGCTTTGGTTGTACCCCATAGGTTCTAGTAGGAAGTGTTTTCATTTTCATTTGAATCCATCAATTTCTTCATTTCATCCTTGATTTCTTCTATAACCCATGGATTTTTGAGCAAGATATTGTTCAGCTACCATGAGTTCTGATTTCTACCTATGTTTTTTCTGCTTTTGATTTTGACTTTTATGGCTTTGTGTCCTGAGAAATTGCTTTGTAATAATTCAGTGGTATGGATTTTATTGCGATTTGCTTTGTGTGCTAACACATGGTCTATTCTGGAAAACGTTCCCTTTGCATTAGAGAAGAAGGTGTAGTTATCTGCTTGTGGATAGAAATTACTGTATATGTTGATGAAGTGTAGTTGTTTAATTGTTACAATAAGATCTTCTGTGTCTTTACTGAGCTTTTTTTCTAGAAGATCTGTCCAATATTGAGAGGAGATTTGAAGTCTCTCACTATTACTGTGGAGTGATCTACCTCATTTTTGAATGTATTCAGTGTTTCTTGGATATATTTAGATGCTCTAGTATTTAATACTGTGAAGTCCTGCTTATGTATTGGACCTTTCAGCAATGAAGAGTACCCATCCTTGTCTGCAATGGTGGATTTTACATTAAAATCTATTTTATCTGAGATTAGTATTGCCATGCCTGCTCTTTTTTGAACATTGTTAGCTTGACAAATATTCTTCCATCCTTTAATTTTCAGTTTGTTCATATCTTTAAGTCTAAGGTGAGTTTCCTATAAGCAACATACAGATGGGTCGTGTCTTTTGATCCAAGATGTCACTAGCTGTCTCTTTACTGGAGCATTCATTCCATTTACATTCAATGTAACTGTTGATAGGTATGTGTTTAGTTCTGTCATTTTGATGTATTAATTTTGGGGTTGATGTTTTATCTGTTGCTCTTAATATTCTGTTCTGGGACATTCTTCTTTATGAGTTGATTTTTCACCCATTTCAGTGTTAGTTTTGTGTTTGTTGAGACTCCTGTATTACATTTCTTGATTTGACATGTTGCATCTTTATTGTGCTTTGTGGCTACACCTATGAGTCCCCTTAATAGTCTATGTTTACACTCAATTTTAACTTCTACATGGTCTTACTATTTTCCTCTCCATTTGGAAAGGCTATAACTGCTGTAGTATATCCTATTTTCAATGTAATGGTAGCATAGTTTTCATGTTATGGTCATTGGATCACTTGTTTAAATATTATAGCTTTGATTGAGTTTTGTGCCTTCCCTAACCGAGTAGGTTTTTGGATGACGTGTCCTGTATTGCCTCCTAAAATACAGATTTAATGATTTTGTTCTTCTAAGCCAAGAGCTTCTTTCAGTATTTCTTGTAGCTTTGGTTTAGTTTTTACAAAGTCTCTGAGTTTCTGTTTATCTGTGAATGTCTTAATTTCATTTTCATATTTGAAAGACAGTTTTGCAGGATATATAATTCTTGATTTGAGATTTTTCTCTTTCAAGGCTTTGAATGTGTCATCCCACTTCCTCCATGCCAGCACTATTTCTACTCAGAAGCCAGACGAAAGCCTACAGGACTTCCTTTTCCTTTTGAATGTTAGCTTTGCTTTGAGTCTTGCTGTCTTTAAGAGTTTCTGTTTCTGTTTCATTTGTGTTAAGCCTGATTATAATACATCTTGGTATCTTTCTTCTGGGGTCTACTTTGCGTGGCATTTGATATGCATCTTGGATATCTATGTTCTCTCCTTTCATAATTTCAGGGAAGTTTTCTGTCAGCAAGTCAACAACAATACTCTCTGTGTTTTCAGGTTCCTTTCCTGTTCAGGACCTCTGGTTAATCATAGATTGTTCCTCTTGATAGAGTCCCATGTGTTTCTTAATGCTTCTTCAATTTTCTTATTTCTTTTCTCTGATTTCTCCTCATAAATACCGGGGCCAGTAGCTCTCTGTTTTCAAAGTCAGAACGTCTATTTTCCAGTTGTTCATTTCTGTTTTCTTGGCTTTGAATTTAATTGTCTAGTTCTTTAATTTTGTTATTGATCTGTGAGATTTCAGAATACTGGTGTTTTATCAGTTCAAATGGTTTGCTTTTTCATTTTCTCTGTTGCTTTTTGTATACTGTCTAGAAGGGTTCTCTCTCTCTCTACCTTTTGTACTCGAGCTTTGATAGTTTCAGGAAGGGCTCTTCATCTGGGAAGTTCTTTGGTTGTTTCTTTTGGGAGCTTTCTGGAGCCATGGGTAGATTTTCCTTTAAGTGTCTGGCCAGAGTTTGTAGCTTTTTGGGCATCTAGACATTGCTTAGTTTCTCTGGTGTTGCCTTAACTGGATTTTAGGTACAGTTTGAAAAGGAAGGGGATCACCAGTCACCTCTATGTACTCAGTGACTGGACCCAGTAGAATCTCTGAGATAGCAGGTTCCACCTCATGGTTGGCAAAGACAAGGCCCTAACTATGGAATCATTGGGGGGCTGTTAGCTAACTCTATGATGTGAGTCAGTAAAGGCTGGAAGAGATGCCATCAGGATGCACCACAGTTATTTCTCTAGGTAGTCTTATTTTGAAAGGTGAAAGATGACAGCTTCCAAAATCAGTCAAGCTGTCAGTTGTGCAAGCCCCTCTTTCCATCTGGCAATAAAGGCATCTCTATATCCATCCCAAGATGCTGTATGTTGTTCAAATTATGGACAGGTTACTGCCCTGCTGTCATCCACTGCTGGGCCCCACCCATAAAGCTACAGTGTGCTAAACACAGCTTTTGTGCTGTGAAAGGACTCCCTGGGCTGGCACTGCATCCCGGCCTGGAAACTTGCTCCTCCTGAGGCCTCCATTTGGGTAGCTCTATCTCCCAGTTGAACAAGATGGTGTCCCACCCAAGCTCTCCCACCCATGGCAAAATAACTGAATCAATGGTTGAGGTTCAGAAAGAGAGTGTGGAGGGGCTGAAGTGCTGAGAGTTCAGAGCCAGGATCTCAAAATGTGGCTATTCTTCCTGCTGATCATGTCAGCAGTGCAGCTGAGCTTTGATGTCAGTTATGCTCAAGCTCCACCTGCTGGCTGAGACAAAGAAAAAACAGTTAAAAACACCAGTTACTTTCAGTCTGCAAGAGCTGGCAGTTCAACAAGGGTGGAGGGCAGCAAAAGAGAAGAAGTTTCCCATTCATCAGCATGTAGTACAAATTTACAGGCCTGTGCTGTGTCCTAGGGCTCACTTGGTGTCCAGAAGGCTCTGTTTAATTAGCAATCCAGGCCTTAGTTTTCAGAGGGAATTAAAGAGATACGTGTCTAGTCTGCCGTCTTGACTCTTCCCCCTTTATTTCTTTTTTTACTAGCACATGGGACATTTCTAAACGGTCTTACATTGATTTAAAAAAAATTACTTCTGGGCCATAAACCATGTACATAAAAAATCACAAACTTTAAAGAGAGCTAGAAAAAGGTGGGAAAAAATAACCAGCATTCAAGCTAGAAGCTAGCTTACAAGTATTTATCCTATACTTAAGCAAAAACCTATTTTGATTATTTAGATATTTATACTATGGTTAGGATAGTATTATAGATTGGGTTGTATCCCCTCAAGGTACATGTTGAGAATCTAACTCCCACGCATGCAGTGTCATAGCTGTTAAGAGGCAAGCTGTTAACCAAAAGGTCAGCAGTTCAAACTTACCAGTTACTCCTTGGAAATTCTATGGGGAAGTTCTGCTCCATCCTATAGGGTCATTATGAGTTAGAATCAACACAATAGCAATGAGTTTGGTTTTTATACCTGTAGTAAGGAGCCCTGGTGACTCAGTGATTAAACACTTCTCTGAAAACTAAAAAGTTGGCACTTCAAACCACCAACCATTCTGCAGGAGAAAAATGAGTGACGGTCTGCTTCTTTCAGCATAACATCCATAGTTCTCTTCTGTCCTATGCGTAATTTAGCATCTATTCTATGGCAATGCATTCGGTATTTTGGTTTATATCTATGGTTATAATTCCATGTGAGAGTGGATTTTCTTTATTATGTTAATTATTATGTTAATTAGTATCAATGTGAAATGTGTCTTAAATCAATATCTTTTGAGATATAAAAGAGCATATGAAACCACTAAGCAAATACACAAACACAAATGTGGAGTTAGATACATGTCTTAGGATCCTGAGGAATCTAGGCATAGAAGCTGAGAAGAGACAAGTACCACCCCTTAGAGATGGCAGAGACCTTTTTTCTAGAGCTAGTGCCCTGAATCCACACTTTTAACCTCCTGAATAGTGAGAAAATGAATTTCTGCTTGTTAAAGTCACCCACTGTGGTATTTCTAGTACTGTAACACCAGATAACCAAGACAGATAGGGTACATTTCAATTCACAAAATGTCCTTTGCCCTTCCTTTTCAGTCTTAGTGTTCATACATAGTGTACACGTGTAATAAGCCAAACCCAGGCCAGTCTGAGTGGCTAACTGTTGCAACTTTTTAATTGTAGCAAGTATGTATGTAAAAAATTATTTACCATTTCAACCTTTTGCACATGAACAGCTCAGTGACATGAGCTTTTGTTTATCATGTTGTCGACTATAATCCTTGCCCTCTTCCTCACTTTTTCCCCTCACTTTTAACAGAAGCTCAGTGTCCCATAAACACTGAACCCTCTTTTTAAACTTTCTCCCACTCAGGTCTGGTAACCACAAATAAACTTTGGTCTCTCTACAGTTCTCTATTCTAGATAGTTCATATATGTGACTGACTGATTACATTCAACATTATGTTTTCAAGATTCATCCATTTTGTAGGCTGTTGTAATTTTTATGGAAACTATCGGTATACTATACACAGATGACAATCTCATCTGCTAAAAATGAAGAAGATCTGAAGCAATTACTGATGAAAAACAAAGACCATGGTCTGCAGTATGGATTATATCTCAACAAAAAGAGACAAAATTCCTCACAACTGGACCAGTAAATAGTATCGTGACGAACAGAGAAAATACCGCAGTTGTCAAGGATTTTATTATTTGATCCCACAAGCAACACCTACAGAAGCTGCAGTCAAGAAGAAAAACAGCATATCACATTGGGCAAATCTGCTGTAAAAGACTTCTTTAAAGTGCTAAGAAGTCAAGAAGTCACTGTGAGGCCTCAGGTGCACGTGACCCAAGCCATGGTTTGTTTTGCCTTGTATTGGCATGCCTTCAAAACCTGGACAATGAACAAGGAAGACTGAAGAGGAATTTGACGTCTTGGAATTACAGTGCTAGCAAAGAATTTCGAATACACCATCGATTGCCAGAACAAATGTATCTGTCTTGGAAGAAGTACAGCCAGAATGCTAGGAAATTAGGATGGCAAGAGTGCATCACACATAATTTGGGCATGTTATCAGGAGGAACCAGTCCCTAGAGAAGGAAATCATACTTGGAACTGGATGGTCAAAGAACAAAGAACTTCCCGGGGATATTGACATAGCAGCTGTTACAGTGGACTCAAACACAGCAGGGACAGTGAAGCTGGTGAATAGCCAGGCAGTGTCACATTTTGTCGTACACAGGATCACTATGAGTTGTAACTCACTACATGGTACCTAACAACAGCAAAAACCATCAGTTTCTAAAAGTTTCATGTGCTCTCATCTTCTGAGTGATTCATTTTGACAAAGAAAAAGAAGTTTATGTCTATTAATCTTATATAATGTCGTTTCTTTTTTGAGTACAGTAAACTTGTATTGAGCCAATATTCTACTGATGAACTAGTTGGTCAAAAGACTGAATTGTTTTTAATTCAATGAGAAGCATCTGACAGGTATGTTTATGTGGCTACTTCTTTGAGTTTGTACTCTAATCAGAATTACTAGGAGACAGACTAATATCTGAAAAGGCCACGGCAATACAACTATGATTATATTTGCAAGTATTTTTTTAAATTCCGCTTAAGCCTTGAACTTTGTACCTACTTCAGCAATGAAACAATGTTTCTAAATTCTTCCATTCCATGGAACGTATTAAGAAAAAGTATACTTAGCTTTGTCTGCAGAGTTGCAATCTGACAATATACGGTTAACATTTTTGAAAACCATAAAACAAAGATAGTTCAAGACAGAACCACTTCACTTTGTGCTACAAAGCCTTGTAACTTTTTTGTAAGTTGTTGTTCATATCCAGTTCCTTTATTTGCTTAATCCTTAATTACTGACACTGGTTTCTCAGCCATCCAGCTCTCATGGACGTGTCCTTATGTTAATACTTCCTGCCAACGGTTTCACACATGGGGAATATTATTAGACATGATACTCTAAATTTAATATACAGTTACAACTGTTTTGCTTTCATTATGTGCAGTAATATCCATAAATAGACACTTCATTGTTGGCAGTCATTGCTGCCCTCCACCCACTTGCATTGCTTAATTATGGCTCTAGCTTGAATAATTTGGCAAATGCTTGTATAGCATCTTCAATTAAAAATAAATAAAGTGGAAGAATAGTCTTTCTGTTCTCTTCAGCTTTTCTTTTTAAACAAAATAAATGTTATCCTTTAGATCTATTAAAGGAACCATTCCAAATCTTCCCTTTACAAGGAGATTTTTTTGAAGGCAAATTAAAAATGTGTGATATCTAATCCAAGTAAATATTATGCTTTACATCCCCCGCACTTCCTCTTGCACAAGGTCCCAAACAATTGCTTCTCACAGCTTCACTCAATGTGGGGTTCATGGCATGCACCCACTCTCCTTTGCTGCAGTCTTCAAGGGCACACCAGGTTGCTCGGGGCGCTACACTCACCTCTAAGACTCCCTTACTGTCTGAACTGCCTGTGAACCTGAAAGAGAGGGAAGGGAGCTCAACCCCTTTTCAAGATGATACCTGAAAAAGCTCAGTATTTGTTATACATGCTGCCACAATGCAAACATCAAGGTTTTATTCAACCTTCATCAGGAATGTATTGTGAAGTTCTATCATTTGGGAGTACTCTCTTGGTTTTACCACGGTTAGATAGAAGGCAACAAGAAAGAAATGCTCATAAAACCATAAACAATGTTATGTTATAGTGAAACTTAACCATTGATAAACAAAAGATCTTAGAATCTAGCTGTCCTAATGTCAGTATTAATAAAAGTAATGGGTAGAAAAATTATTTAGTTTACTTTGAAAACAGACAGTGTCAGAAAGCAGAAAAAAAAGAGCAGAATGAAATGAAAGGTATATCTTTTTCTTTCTGTAACAAAATATTCCGAACACAGAACATTTTGTTTAATTTTATAACTCTGTGTTGTATATTGAAATGAGAAGTCTGGGTGTCAATGAGAAAGATCACACGGTTTTCAGAATCTGTCTCAGAGGAGCAGAGAGTCCACAAGCAACACTTCCACAATTTCCTCCCCTTAGGAGTGCTCTCACCCAAAGCAACCCAAACCCACTGCCGTCAAGCTCGTTCCAACTCATAATGACCCTATATCTACTCCTCAGCAAAGTAGGTTTTCCCTACCTTGCCACAGCCCGAAGTTCAAAGGTGATGGCCTTACTTCTAAAGTTAGTTTGCTTACCTACTGT
This sequence comes from Heterohyrax brucei, assembly GCA_028571685.1. Lineage (NCBI taxonomy): Eukaryota > Metazoa > Chordata > Mammalia > Hyracoidea > Procaviidae > Heterohyrax > Heterohyrax brucei. Next base: position 7,107,632 of record CM053141.1, read on the forward strand.
CTGCATCCTGGCCTGTGATAGCACTAAAGAAAGAGGTTCTATGATCAAAACAGGCAGAACCTGCTAAGACAAAGGGTAGTTCAATTCTCCACTTTAAAGGAAAAATAACTTGCTCAAGTCTCAGAAGGCCACAGAACCAGAAAGTGAAATCCCAGGTCACAGTGACAAATACAAATAACGTCCTAGATTGTGTTCAGGGCAGTGCTCTCCCCAAATCACATTTCTGAATCATCATTAACTTAGAAAAAAGTTGAATTTTATCAAAATAAATAAAATTGGGTTTTGTGAAACTATGATCTATAAACTACAACAATGAAGAAAGGAATGGGAGAGATGAAAAGGACCCAGTGAGTTCTGTTATCTTTGAAATCATTTTAGTTCTGTCTTAGTTACTACGTTACGTTACAGTTTCTTTCAACTCTTTCTGTCAGGTGTACCTCAATTTGAACTTAGAAGACTCACCAGTTGTCAGTGCTGAGGGAGTGTGTTGATGAGGGCTCTTTCTCACTTGTCCTGTTTTCCCTGTGTTACAGAAAAGAAAGATACTTTTTATAATGTAGTAGCGATAAATGTCCTTAAAGAACGCCTGGTCCTTAAAGAACGCTCATGACTGTGGTAAGTTTCAGTTTCAGTTTTGAAAATGGTTGGGGATTCAAAGTTTCAAAGAAATAATTTTAAACAAAATTTGATGTGTTTTTTAAATTAAGGGATTTTAGAAACTGGGATATGGACTTAGCAGTGAATGGAAGAAATGTGAGTAGAGTATGTGCAAAGACCTGGATTTTGACCTGACTATTCTGTGATTTCCTCCTCGGTAAGAATAAACAGATCTATCTTGGAAGAAATACCACCAGCAAGCTTCTAAGAAGGCAGGGATGGCAAGCCTACGTCTCACATACTTTGGACACGTTACCAGGAGGGATCAATCCCTAGAGGACATCATGCTTGCTAACGTGGAGGGTCAGGAAGAAAAAGGGAGACTCTGAATGAAAAGTACCGCGTGGTGGCTACAACAGCGCGCTCAAGTGTGAGGACTGTGAGGAAGACACAGGACTGGGCAGCATTTCCTCCTGTTGTACAAAGAGTTCCTACGAGTCACAGCTGACTCCGCGACCTAGCAACAATAGCAACGGAAGATTTAGAAAGACCATCTGTGGGTTTTTGAGGGACAGTTGCCTATGTAGATAGCTATAAATAGGCAAGTCAGGTTGACAGTGATAACAGTATACCCAACTATCATGGACACGATGCTTGGTCAAGCAGAGGGTCAGCAGAAAGATAGCTCAACACAGTGGCTGCAACTATGGAGCCCAAACAGCAAGAGTAGTGAGGAGAGTGGAAGACAGGGCACCTTTTTCGTTCTGTTATACACAGGCAGGCCTTGAGCCAGAAGTGACTTCATGGCACCTAGAAATGACTAGGTACCCCGGTGGCCCACTGATTAAGAGCTTGGCTACTAACCAAAAATCTGACAGTTTGAAAACACCAGCTGCTCCTTGGAAATTCTTTGAATCAGAATTGACTTGAGGGCAACAGGTTTGTTCTTTGTTGTTGTTTCTAAGAGCAACTAACAAGTACTCTGCCAGGGCGCCCCCTTATTCCTGAACAATAGCTACCATGTCTTGAACAGCTGCATGTTAGATAATGACCCAAGGGCTTTCCCTATATCAGTTCATTGATTCTCTCTCCAACCATACGAAGTAATTGTTTGCCCTATGGCCAATTTAAAAATGAGGAAACTGAGGCACAGTGAGATGAAGTATCTTCCCCAGGAAAATGAACTAGTAAAAGGCAGAGATGGAATTTGAATGAAAGTAGTCAAATTCCAGAGTTGGAATTCTACATGACTACATTATATCATAAATATGTACGTTTCACCAAAAAGCAAGTAGTGCTGAACTAGAATTTAAACATTAAATTTTAGCCACCATACTTGGCCTACAAAAACTTCACAAGATGTTTCAAAGAAAGAGATTCACTATTAGCTTTCATCCTTAGACATATAGAAATTAAATTTTACGCTCACTATGGAAGGTAACTGTGAAACAGTTATTTTATTCCACTATATGGTAAGAAAGTGGCCAAAATGGAAAGTTTACATCTTATCCCTGCAAGAGCCTGGAACTTTGTGCCGGCTGTCCTTGCAGGCTTACTGTGCCTTCCCACGGGCTGCATCCTCGCTCATGTTGGTGCTTGGAAGGGAATCGTGGATCATCAGCTGAAAAAGAGAGTCTTGATAGAAATTGTTCAGTTAAGTGAATTACTTACAATGCACCCACTCATCACCAGTGAGAAAAGGAGTGGAGAAGAACAAACAAAGGCAGAAGAGGAAGAGGAACAGCAGAAGGAAAATGAAAGAGAGGGAAAAGAAGGAGAAGAGTTGGCGCCATGCCATGCTCTGTTGGCTGTACACCTTGCTCCTGACACATGGTTTGTCCTCAGGGGCTTGGGCACCAGTGACAATAGCCTAGTGTCGTTGTTCCTCTCATTCACTGAATTCAGCATTGATGATTTAAGGAGCCAGAGGGGATACTCTTTCCTATCCCCAAAATAATGACCTCAGAGTTTTCTTTCTATGAATGTTTTGGTGAATGAACTTGAACTGCTTTTGTTCTAAGGCGTAGAATAGACTACATTGTGTGGTGAAGGAACAATGATTCATTATTCAACAAGCGAATCTTGGATTCTTCTCTGGCTGAGACCTGGCCACATTTCACTTTTATCTAGAATTTTCTTAACCTCTCTCTCTGTACAAGTACAGTTTATCTGTAAGGAAAAACAAACTTCATAATGAATGATTCTTTTTATTCTCCCTCTGACAATGACTTTAGTAAGTCTTTCTCGTCCCATTTGTGAAAGAGAACATTGTTCTCAAATTTTCTTGGTGGATACCCTGATTTTCAAAAGAAGAGAAATGTAATTCCCTCGTCGAGTTTATGTGAAAACAACAGAAACGAAATACAGTAAAACCTGTGAAAACTGGAACCTGTGTAAGGAGGAAATCAGCCAGAGAGAGGAAAAGGCAAATGTTTTCCTCTAAATGGAGTGATAGAAAAACGGCAAAGCTGCACCCTGGAAAAGGTGGAAAGCTTGTAAAATGCAGAAAACTAAGGCAGTCTCATCAAGTTCTGGCTGTCAGAGCTTCGCTGTCACAAGGAACAGGGGGGATAAAAGTGGACATTATTGTATCACTTTAGTTTGTCATCCCTGACATTGATCAGGCATTGTACAACACCCCGAGTCAAAACCTTCACAAATTCCAGAATTTGATTTAAAAAAAATCTGTGCCAGTATTTTCACCAGAAATCTTATTTTCATTAGGATTTGCCTTACTGCTTCTCTTTTCTGTTATGTGTCATAATCTCTTTCAGACCACTTTGTGTGCCCTAATCCAAGTTTGTATCTTACCTAGAACCTAGATAAGGCACTTGGGTTAAGATTAGTTATTGTGACTGAAAAACTCATGAAACTGACACCATGATTGAAACTTTCATAGAACCAAGTAAAATATATTTAATTGCAAACAATTTCTGAAGTTCCTGAAAAGTTTACTGGCCTATAATTTTGATGAAATATGGTTGTTTCAGCTGTCAGCACCCAGAATTTAGTTAATCGTGATGATCTAATTTAGAGGTTCTCAAACGAGACAACATACCTACCCCCTACCCCTCCAGGCCCAGGAAATACTTTTCAATGTCTGGAGATATTTTGGGTTGTCGCAGCTGAAGGGGTGCCACTGACATCTAGTGGGTAAAGGTCAAGGATTCTGCTGAAGATGCCATTATGCACAGGACAACCTCACTGCAAAGAACCATTTGACCCCAAATGCCAATAGTGTCAAAGCTGAGAAACCTTGAATTAAGGCCTTTGTTGCTCTGGACATTGCTACCTGATGCTTTGAAATGAAATGAGCATTTTTTTCTTGCTCATTCTCTCAATGGTTAGATTATTAAATTGAGAATTTCTCAGTGTAAATGATATTTCAGATGTTTTCTACCTTAAAACACCCCTTCATTCTCACAAGAGATGTGTATCTTGGTGTTTTCAGGGAGCAGAACCTTGAAGATGATCTGGGTGCTTCCTCCAAAGTACAGTAATGGAATGAAAGTCAGAGAACACACTGGAGAAAGTCTCCCCATTACTCTGACAGGTTACCACCACATGGGAGATTTGGCATTTCCTTTGGGTCTGTGTCTTTGACAGATTCTTTGTTGTTGATGTTGTGTTGCTGTCAAGTTGATTCCAAAGCACAGTGATCTGTTGAAAACAGAATAAAACACTGCCTAGACCTGTGCCATGCCCACGATTATTGTTTTATGCTTGAGCCTATTGCTGCAGCCACTGTGTCACATTCTTCTCATTCAGGATCTTCCTCTTTTTCACTGACCCTATACTTATCAAGCATGATGTCCTTCTCCAGAGACTGATCCATCCTGACAACATGTCCAAAGAGTGTAAGACGTAGTCTCACCATCTTTGCTTCTAAGAAGCACTCTGGTTGTGATCCTTCAAGACAAATCTGTTTGTTCTTTTGGCAGTTCATGGTATATTCAGTATTTTCCTCCAACACCACAGTTCCAAGATGTCAGTTCTTCTTCTGTCTGCCCTATCATCTAGTTTTGCATGCCTATGAGGTGAAAGAGAACATTATGGCTTAAAAATGAAAACTAATACCAGAAAAAAACATAGGTAGAAATTCAAACTCATGGAAACTGAACAATACCTTGCTCAAAAATCCATGAGTTATAGAAGAAATTAAGGACAAAATAAAGAAATTTATAACATCAAATGAGAATGAAAATGTATCCTAACAGAACCTATGGGGTACAGCAAAATCTGTGCTCAGAAGTCAATTTATCTCTACAGAAGCATGGATCTGGAAAGAAGAAAGGACCCAAACCAAAGAATTAACCTTACAGCTTGAACAAGCAGAAAGAGAGCAACAGAGAAATCCCTTAGGCAGCAGAAGAAAACAGATCAGAAAGATTGGAGGAGAACTAAATGAATTACAGAATTTGAAGAACAACTGAAAAAAGTGACAAAAACAAAAGCTGTTTTATTAAAAAAAAAAATCAACCAAATTGACAAACTGTTGGCTATACTTACAAAAGAAAAATGGGAGAGAGAGCAAATAATCTGATTAAGAAATGACATGGAAGATGTCAAAACAGACACAGATAAAATCAAAACTTTCATAACAGAATACTATGAAAGACTGTACCTAGAGGAAATGGGCAAATTTCTAGATTTATATCACCTACAAAATTATCACAAGGAGAAGTAGAACAACTTAATAAGGCCATTACAAAGGAAGAGATGGAAAAAGTCATAAAAAAATTACCAACCAAAAAAATCCCACCCCAGATGACTTCACCAGAGAATTCCATCATTCTTTTAAAGAAGAGTTAACACCGATACTACTGAGGCTATTTCACGGCATAGAAATGGATGGAATACTCCAAATTCATTCTATGAAGCTAACATAACCCTGATACCAAAGTCAGCAAGAGACCCCACAAAAAAAGGATAAATAAATAAAATTACAGACCAGTATCGCTCATGAACCTAGATGCAAAAATCTTTAACAAAATTCTAGCCAGTAGAATTCAACAACATATCAAAAAATTATTCATCATGACCAAGTTGGATTCACACCAAGGATGCAAGTCTGGTACAATATCAGAAAAACAATTAATGTGATCAGCCATATAAATAGCACAAAGGATAAGAATCACCTGATTTTATCAGTTGATGCAGAGAACGCATTTGACAAAGTCCAACACCCATTCATGCTAAAAGCTCTCTGCAAAAAAAGAATAGAGGGGAAATTACTTAATGCAATAATGGGCATCTATGCAAAGCCAACCACTTATATCATACTGAATGGCGAGGGACTGAAAAAATTCCCCTTGAGAATGGGAATCAGACAAGGATGCCCACTCTCACCACTTCAACTAGACGGAGCAACTAGACAAGACAAAAAAATACAGGGCGTCTGCATTGGCAAAGAAGTCAAAATCTCCCTGTTTGCTAATGATATGATTGCATATGCAGAGAGTCCCAAAGAATCTATAAGCAAACTACTCAGACTGGTAGAAAAGTTGAACAAAGTCTCAGGATACAAGATAAACATAAGTAAATCAGTAGGATTCCTTTATACCAACAATGAGACTGTTAATGAAGAAATCATCAAATCAATACCATTTACTATAGCCCCTAAGAAGATAAAAGTACCTAGGAAGAAATCAAACAAGAGAAATGAGACTTCTACAGAGATAACTACAAGATCTTATTGCAAGAAACCAAAAGAGACTTGCATAAATGGAGAACTCTACCCTGCTTGTGGATAGCAAGACTTAACATTGTGAAAAAGTCTATTGTACCCAAATTCTAGTGTCATTTTTTAGTGAGATGGGGAAACAAATCACCAACTTTGTTTGGAAAGAGAAGAAACTCTGGATAAGTAAAGCACTACTGAAGAAGAACATAGCAGGAGGCCTCATGCAACCTGACTTTAGAACCTATTACACTGCCATGGTAGTCAAAACAGCCTGGTACCAGCACAAAAAGACACATATAGACCAATGGAACAGAGTTGAGACTCCAGAGATGCCACTATCCTCTTATGAATAACTGGTATTCAACAAAGGCCCTAAGATTGTAAACTGGGATAAAAACAGTCTATTTAACAAATGGTGTTGGCAAAATTGGATATCTATCTGAAAAAAAAAAAACAAAAAACTGAAAAAAGACCCTTATGACACACCTTACACAAAAATTAACTCAAAATGGATCAAATAGCTAAATGTCAAACCTAAAACTGTAAACATCAAGCAAAAACAAAGGGTCAACAGTGCAGTTCTAATACACAGCTTAGATAGACTTCAAAATCTGACAAAGCACGATTAAGAGAAGAGAAAATAGAGAGATGAGAAGTACTGAGAATTAAACAGTTTCACTTATCCAGAGATATTTTCAAAAGAGTTGAAAGACACCTACAGAATGGGAAAAAGTACTTGGCAACTATATGTCGGACCAATGTCTGATCTCCATAATGTACAAGGTACTCCAAAATATCAACAATAAAAAGGTAAATAACCCAGTTAAGCAATGGGCAAAGGACATGTGCAGACATTTCACTGAAGAGGACAACCAGACAGCCAAAAGGCACATGAGGAAATATTCACAATCATTAGCTGTTAAAGAAATCCAAACCCAAATCCAAATTCAAATCAGATACCATCTCACCCCAATAAGGTTGGTCATGATCCACAAAACACAAAACAACAAATGTTGGAGAGGCTGTGGAGAGATTGGAACTCTCCTACACTGCTAATGGAATTACAGAATGGTACAAACCTCTTTGGAGAGCAATCTGGTGCTTCCTTAAGAAGCTAGAAATAGATATACCATTTGATCCAGTAATCCCACGGTTCGGAATTTCTCCTACGGAAACAAAGGCTGTCATGAGAACAGACACATGCACATGGATGTTTATTGCAGTACAGTCCACAATAGCAAAAAGATGGAATCAACCTAGATGCTTATCAACAGATAAACAAACTATGGTACTCAGTGGAACACTACGCAATGATAAACACCAATGATGATTTTGGGAAGCATCTCATAACCTGGTTTCAGCTGGAAGACATTATCCTGAGTGAAATCAGTCAGTAGCAAAAGGATAGATACTGTATGAGATCCCCACTATAAGGACTTAAATACAGGTTATGTACAGAAGAAAAGACTCTTTGACAACTACAAGAGGAGGTAGGGAGGGAGAGCGTTGGTCATAGTTGACAGAAAGTTGGTTAGGTGAAAGCAGTGACAGCACACAGTAGAAATTAGATCAACTTAACTGGACTTCACCATTAATTGAAAGCTCGTCTAATCTCAACCCAATATTGCAAAGATAGAGTAGCAGGGGCAGGGTCTAGAGATGATGTTCTCAGAGGGCATTGAGGTCAATTGACGTAATTAGCCTATTGCCAAGAGAGTCTTCTACACCCCATATTGGTGTGTTGCGTTTGGGGTCTTAAAAGCTAGCAAGCTTCCATCTGAGGTGTATCCAATGGTCCAAATTCATCTGGAACAGATGATCACTGAGAACAACAAAGACATGAGGAAAAAAGAGCTCCGGAGACAGAAGGACCCATGTAAATGGGTGATTGTATCAACATGTGACCAGAAGAAGCACATGGTGCCTGGCCACTACCACAAACAGCTGAGATGGCGCACACAATGTTGAGTCTCTGTGGTAACAAGAGGGAACCAGCTCAAGAACTCTTTTAAAAGACCACAACTGATGGTCTGAAGGCCTGGGGATCCCCTGGGATCATGGCCCCTAGACCTACTGCTGTTGCCATCTAGAAAATACTACTGAGATGAACTCTTGGACAAAAATACACCAGACTCGGGGATACAGTGTGATCATATGGTGTGTGTGTTTTATGGTTCTATGCATTTATAGGAGGCTGTTCCTACTGGTTTCTTTCTGGATAGCAGAGAAGGCGGTGGAGAGGAGGGGGCAGGAACTTAAGAGGATGCAACAGGTGCAAAATGAAAAGGAGCAGTGTGCTGTCACACAGAAAAAGGAGAGCAGAAGGAGCTGCAGATAGCTGGGCACACAAAATGGATTTGGATTGTATAGTTTTACTTAGTCACAAAAAAAAAGGAAACATTATGGCTTAGTCTGATGCACCTTAGTCTTCAAGGTGACATCTTTGCTTCTCAGCACTGTAAAGAGGTCTTTTGCAGCAGATTTGCTGAATGCACTGGGTATTGTCCTTTTTCGACTGCTGCTTCCATGGGTGTTGATGGTGGTTCCAGGTAAAATGAAATCCTTGACAATCTCATTCTTGTCTCCATTGACAGTTTCTCCAGAGGAAGAGAAAAAGAGACATGCCTTCCACTACCTGCCAAGTATATTCCTGAAGGAACATATCCAGTAAACCTCACTGCAGAGATCAGTAATCAGGACGACCAGCGAGCATGGCTGCTGTGATTCCTAGCTCACAATTTGTGCCTATTATACTTCACAGTCCACAGACTCTGACTCCTTTCTTTGAGAAGAAATACCTCGGTTTCACCTACCTTTATATTGCTTCCCCGAAGAGCAGCCTCCAAAATCCAGCCCATTCTGGTTTCTTTATTATGTTCTGTATGTACGTGCTAACTCTTGGCCACCTTTTAAACCAGATAGAGCAGTTCTAAGAAAATACACCTCAATATTTTCTTTGCCACGTTGGAAGATATTGAGGGAAATGGATCTTTTGATACTCATTTTGAAGAAGCATTTTCCTTGAAATTTTATCACTCCTCAGAGAGATTTATACACACTTAGCTTTCATGACTGACTTCCCTAGAGAGCACTTCTGAGCTTGATACTCACAGAGAATTGTATTTGCTGTATTTACTATAAATGATGAATCTGCATATGGATACTCTCCCAAGCCCTAAAGCGATAGATAGACCTGGGAAACATCAAATAAAGAAATACAATGGAGGAAAAAGAGATCTTGATGTACTCAATAATCAATAATCATTATTTTAGGGTCTGATTGAAATTGCCAGAAATACAAAGAGCAAACTGAGCAGTAGATGGGCCTCCCAATGGAATGTTGTTCTCTGTGATACAGAACCAAATACTGAAGCTACACTTAAAAAATAAAGAAAAACTCCTTTATTGAAAGGCTGATGTGTGGAGTGATGGGAAATATTGTTGCCTATTGCACACCGTCAGATGGGAATAGTCTTCGGGGGCATCACTAACCTTTCTGTGTCTGCTTATTCTGAAATAATTTTAAAGAAGCACAAACTTTGTCAGCATTTCGTCTTGCTCAGCTACTGGCATGGATTGAACTGTGTCAGCTTGGATAGGCCAGGATTCTCGGTATTGAGTGATGGTCCACCAGTTTGTCATATGATGTGATTTTCCTGTGTCTTGTGAATCCTGTCTCTGTAATGTCAATGAAGTAGGATTAGCGCCAACTATGTCAGTGAGGCAGGACTCAATCGACAAGATTAGGCTGTGTTTTTAAACAAGCTCTTTTCAGATATACAAGGAGAAGTAAACAGAAAGATAAGGGTGTCGAGGTCGTGTGACTGATTAGACCCCGAGTGACCTGATTCTGGTTCTGGAGATGGAGCTAGCAAGTTGGGTCTCCCAGCAGGTAGCAAACTAGGCTCCCCTCCCCCACAGCACATGAGGATGCGTCCTTTTTGGTGCAAATGATGCAGAAGTTTATTAAGGGAAAGTATGTTCCAAAGAGGGAACAGGTGAGTCCTCATGAGTTGAAAAAGACCCAGCGTATATTTTAGGGGTGCTTTTTATGAGTGGGACCCTACAACAGTGGTGGGTTTTTATTGTCCAAAGCAGCGGGGAGATGTCATAGATAGGAGGCGGAGGTAGTAACTCCTAGCTACTTCACAACTTCCAGGAGGAATCCTTATAGTTGCATCACAGCTGCCAGGGAGAACTGTCAGTATGCAGCAGGTCAGGTTCCCTTAGCAAGCTTGTCAATACTGGGTGTGTTCTATAATGCCAACCATGACCTTTGTTATCCCTAGAAAACGCTAGATCCTAGAGTAAAATATTTTAACATGTGGGGCTGGATCAGGCTCCTAGCTGACCTTGACAAGGGGATCTCCTAACACCTAGAGAGCAGCCCTGGGAGCAGAGCTTGACCTCTGGACCCAGGGTCCCTGTGCTGTAGGCCAAGCGACGACTGATGAAAGGGACCGTTCCCCAGAGCCTGCGCAGAGAGGACACCATCATCTGGAGCTAGCACCTGAATCTGGACTTCTTGCCTCGCAAACTGGGAGGTGAGAAGTTTCTCTTTTGTTAAAGCCACCCGTTTGTGGTATTTTTGTTACAGCAGCACCTGATGACTGAAACCGTTTATCTAGACTATTAGGTTATTGAACTGATAGCTGACATTGGGGGGGTTCACTTTAAAAAACTTTTCCTATAGGTTCAGATTATTGTTGACATGAAGCCAGAGACCTGCAAAGCACAGTTTTTGTGGCAACAGGTGGAAACCGAGGCCGGAGTTCTGAGGGGCTCGGTTTCAGAGCCATCATCCCAGGGCCCCATGAGGAACACGACGTTAGCGTGGAGACTCTGTCTTAGGTAAACAACGTCCCTCTCTGTTGAAAAGTGCTACTGCTTTCAACGTGTGTCTTAGAACTGCTGCCGGGAAGGCACAACAGGACAGCCAAGGTAGGTTTGATAACGCGAGCGTTTTTTCCGATCGCTAAGCTGGACCCGGTAACCTCCGGCATCTGCCTTCCTGCCCCAGTAAGGAAGAAGGGGAAGAGCGTGAAACACAGACCGTCTCGCTGACCACTCCTCCCACGTTCCTCCTGAGTCTCTCACCCCCGCACCTGCCTGGAGTTTCCCCTAAGAAACCCTTCTGGCCTGGCCAGAGGTGGGCAGGCCTTGGTGGAAATACCCCTGTGCCACTTTGTATAGCTGGCACACAAAGAAACAATTAGTTCACCCAAAACTCTTGTCTCAGAGATCGGCTTGAGGCAGGTGGCACGAATTCTGGGTTTTTCTAGTAGCAAATTGTCATATATGCTTCATAAAACTGGTTCAACACAAACTTCCTTACTAGCAGGTGACTGGCAGTCAGACGGAGCGCTCAGCTTTGCTGCTGATGATTGAAGTGGGTACAGCTCTTCAAGAAGCAAAAAGAAGATTGCCAGTAAATTTGTAAAATTCAAATTGTTACATTAAAAATAAGTATAGTTTTACATTGGTACATCCAGTTGTACGAGGTCTGATAATTAGGTTTGCGAACTCATCCTAGAAAAAGCACCACATACCCCATTGCTGAATATCACTGTGGTCACCATTCAAGTCCTCCCCCTGGGAAGCTGTGCACTGATGCCAGTGCTTAGTCAACCCTTCAAAGGAATTTTGGAATATTTTCTGGAATGTCCATCACAGCTGTCACTACATGAGGTCTGACAGTTATGTTCCTGAACTTATCCTACAAAAAGTGCTACATGCCTCATTGCTGAATATCACCTGGTCACTTTCAAAGTCCTCCCCTTGGGCAGCTATGCACCAATGCCAGTGCCTAGTCTGCCCTCCAAAGCACTTTTCCTAGGATGAGTTTGTGAAGTGAACTGTCAGGTCCCACCTGATGACAGCTCTGCTGGCCATTCCAGAAAGAGTTCCAAAACTGCTCTGAAGGGTAGACTCAGTTCTGTCATCGGTGCATAGCTTCTCAAGGAGGACTTTGAAGGTGACCATGGTGGTATTCAGCAGTGAGGTGTGCTGCATTACTTTTAGGATGAGTTCATGGACTTAGCTCCAGATCTCGAATGTAAATGCTTAAGAAAGATCTGCAAATCACCCCACAAACCCACTTCAGTGGCCTTTCCTGAGAATGGTATTAAGGAGAGATCAAGGATGTGCGTGAAGAAGATGTAATTGAGCAAAAGCTTGAATAGTGAGGAGAAAGTTGTCGGGGGAGTGGACAGAATAGCTTTCCAGAAACAAAAATTAGCAAGGATAAGGGACAAAGGCAATGGAATAAGAAAATTAATACGTTCTCAAGGGTGAGACTGGAGTTGCTCAAACAAGAAGAGTGAGTGGGCATTGTTAGAGGGTGGCCCTGGCAGCTGGCTGCTAGTAGATGGCAGGAGGAGTTTGACCTTGATAATAAATAAAATGGCAATCTGTTGGAGAGCTCTAAGCAGATACATGGAAAAGACATGGTTTGATTTTTGCTTTGAAGACACTGGAATCATGTCACAGTCTGGCTGGAATAGCACTCCACAGGCAGAAAGTGACAGTGGTTTGCACTAGGGGTTAACCTTGGGAAAGAAGATGGGGGGAGAGATACTAAGAGTAGGGAGGACATCCTGAGGGAGGCGAGAGGCAAGGGAGACACCCAGGAAGAATCGGGTTGTCTCCTGATGCCTTGATCACGGGCAGTGAGCACTGGAGAGGACCAGCTTCGGTGTGGGGTCTTGGTTGCAGAGTCTGAGCAGACCGATTGTTGGTACTGGTTGTCACTGAATCTGCTCCTACACATGGTGACCGTACTGTAACACTGAAAAATTGCCTGGTTCTGCACCATCTTTGTGCTTCCTAGTATGTTGGGGTTTATTGTTGTGGCTATGTGTATGGTACCTTCCAACCTAGGGGCTTGTTTTCCAGCTCTGCAATGGAAAATAGCCACTTGACAGCTATATAAGTCTGGAGCTTATGATTGGTACTGATTCCAGCAGAACGCATTTCACCATTTCTGGTGTAATGAGAAATGAAGCTAAAAATTAAACCAAACAAACAAAAAAATGAAGTTGGAGTCAATATTAAAAGTTTTACTTAAATAACAATATCTGCCTAAATATTTTGTTTGCTTGTTTGTTTGTTTTCCTTTTCTGGTCATCTGGATCTCCAAGCAGACTAAGTGTCCCCTGGTTTTCTATGAAACCTGATGGCACTTTCTTTGTGAAGGTCATTATTAACATAGTTCATAAGAATCTCACACCACTGTATCTGAAAGAAAGTAAGCTCAAGATAGCGGGGAAGCGTAGAGGAAAACTGTCTCCTAGAATTTCAGTGGATCTCAAACAAATTCATTAAGGAATCATCAAGTCTGTCGAAGAGACAAATTGGCTACAGAAAACGAGGTAAATTATGTTTTCATTATTTGCAAGTGTTGCTGTGGGTCTTTGCAGAACCAAACTTGTAATAATACTTCCTGTAAAATAAGCCTAATATTTCATTTGAGTTTAATTCTAATTTTGTGTGGATGGCAATTCACCAAAGAGCAATAAAGTTAAATTAAGCACAATGATTATCAATATTATTAAAGGTAAGGAAAAAAAAGGCCTATAAAAATAAAATTAAAAAAAACTTTATTACAGTAAGCATGTTTCTAATATCTTTTCTATAGAAATATTTATTGTAGAAAAATTCTAGTTTATCTAAAATGTTGCTTCACAACTTTAGCAAAGCAAAAATCTAGTGTATAACTAGAAAAAGGAGTTATAGAAACAATGCATCTTCATGCATTTACATTGATTCCTCATCATTTTTTTAAATATATATATTCATCACCCTATTTGTGGCTTTATTTAAAGCAGAGATGGTGAGTAAACACAGTGGGAGATTATTCCTGCAAAAGTTGAAACATTCAAAGCATTAAAACAATGTAATTCTTCTGAAATAAAGATTATTCCTTTAGCAAAGAAGAGCTCTTGGGATCATTGGGAACAACAGTTCTAGCCTCATGTGACTCATTCATGGTGGGAAGGTCCGCTAGGCCGGCCCTTTTCACCGGACACCAGCCGTTGGTGGGATGGAGATAAAATGGTCAGAACCTACTGGAGGGCCGACGTGGTGTTGTGAGATTCGTTATCACTTTAGTGGAGAAATACTCCTTTGTTTCAGAGAAGAAGGTACTCAGAAGGCAAGTTGAACCAGAAAGGGAGGTCTAGGAAGGGCAGCCAGGGAGTTGGACACTTCTCTTCATTGCTGATCCGGCTGTCTGGTCCTCCCTTCTCCTGCCTGATCCTGCCCTCTCCTTCTTGGCCCTCCCCTCTCCTGCTGGTTCCAACCCTCTGCTATCCACAGATGCTGTCTCAAATACAACCTGAGTGTGCATTCACCAGACATGCCCATCTTCAGACAGCAAGGACTTCCATTTTCTCAAACTGAGCATGAGTAGATGCCAGAATTTTAATTTTTTATATGAAAATGAATAAACAAGTTCCATTAGTTTGGTTTAACATCCTACTTAGACTTTTGTATTTCTTTCCTAATTCAAATTAACCATGATGTCTTTGACTGAGGCAATGCAAAAATGGTTCCCTAATACATTTTTGTTTGTTTGTTCTACTTACTCCACAAGTTATAGCTGTATTAACAAAAGGTTGTTTTGGTTTTGGTTTTTAAAATCTTGTTTATGCCTTTCAGTGCAATTTAGGTCTCCATTAGTTCCAAATTTTATGAATTTAGACATTAAGAAAACAGCAATGTTACTCTATTAAATTAAATGGAAACCCTGATGATACAGTGGTTAAGCACTAGACTGCTAACCAAAAGGTCAGCAGTTCAAACCCACCAGGGTTCCTTGGAAGCGCTATGGGGCAGTTCTACCGACCTACAGAGTCACTCTGAGTCAGATCCACCGCAGTGATTTTTTTAAAAGTAAATTAAACATGTGGATTCTGCAAAAGTTCTTAATTCACATCCAGTTAGCTCTTGAACTACACCAGTAAACTGCATCTAGTTTCCTAGATCTGGTTTCAGGACATTAGCATCCGCATCTGAGAACCACAGCATCTGTCGGCGTTTCCTTGTATGTTACACAGCTTCTGAGTAAACTAGATTCCCCATTTCTAACACACAGACTCACACTCAAACACATACACACACAGACAAACACCCATATATACATGTCTCACATATACAGACCAAAGACACCACACACATACACACATCACACACCAAAAATACCACACACGTACACAACACAAACATACACATACATCCAAAAATATCATGTATGGATACATATCACATATACATACACAGAAAAGTGCATTAAGCACACACGTATGCACACATCCCCCCCACACCAGCATAAATTGCACATATTCGACCACAGACATATGGCATCATAATGAATATTTTGCTAATTGCTACTACATGCATGTCTTACATGTAGTGGGTAGTTGGAACATACCATCACATTGACTTTAACCCCCCAGGAGAAAAGTGAAGGGCAAGAAAAACACAAAAGATAAAACACAGAGATTTACACATTCCAGGATACACTTAGACATTTTAGTCTTTGAGGTGCCAGAAAAATTATAGAGTATCCGATAATAGCTATACCTGGTGCTTTCTTTGACTGATGAGAACCCAGAAAGAGAAAGACAGAAAGATTAAGGGGACCTTAAAACCTGTATGACTGAATAAAACTCTCCTTATTTACTGACACCAGAGTCTGTTACTGGAATAGCCCACAGCAAGAGAGAATCAGAGAAACAATGTATCTTTGCTGCTCTGGCATGGAAAAAGTACATCAAGCAGGGAACATGTGGCCAGAGTTTCAGATGCAATTAATTAATGGATGGAACACAGCAAATAAATGAAAACTTTCTGGTTCCTGAAGGTTGTTCTTCCACTAAATAAATCACAGGGAGTTGGTAGTCTGTTTATTTCCTTTATGACTGAGTGCTACCCTGCTGGAACTTCTCTCTCTGTCTTTCTTTTCTTCCTCCCCTCTTCTCCGCATCTCTTTTTATTTCTGTTGAAACTTCAAATCCAAAGTTGCTTAAACCTTTGCCATGTATAAGGAGAAAATCTCAGAGTTCATAAATAAGATGATCACATATTTTTCTTCAAATAAGTGGAAGAACTTTTGCTCTACTCATACACTTTATGCAAACAACGTCACTGTATTTTCCAAATAAAGTCTTTCCTCCACCTATGGCACCTTCTTGGCAGAAAGCCTGGAAACTTTTATCCAACATAATAAAACAAAATAGTAGTTCTTCAACTGGAAATGTTTTAGATGACAAGACTGGCTAATTAAGTGAAATTAATATTAAACTTGCATTTTGATGACATTTATTTGCTTTAATATTATCAAAATTTCCAACTGCAGGTCTGTGTCACAGGTAGATCAGCCTCTGGTACTTATCTGAGCTCCTGCAACTTAGAGACAGAGAGAAAGAGACAGAAAAAGAGGAGAGCCTGAGGACAACTTGAATTTCTACAATTACCAGCTGATGGTCAGTCTTCAAGATGTATTTCTGTTTGAAGGGGGTAATGAAGTGATTATTTTGAGAATTCACTGAGCATTGAGAGGGCTGAGGAAGATGCTAGAGTCCTTGGGTGACATTATTCACCCAAAAGATGGCAATTTGCACTACCTAAAGGTACCTTGGAAGAAAGGCCTGGCAAACTCTTTAGGAACTGTCTCAGTCTTGAAAACCCTAATAACCTCTGCCTACTCTGCACACCTGGGGTCATCAGGAGATGAAATTGGTGAAACAGAAACATTTTTCTCATTTGCATGTGACATGAGGAATATTCAATACCATAAGTAAAATTTGAATTAAAAAGAATGATATAGGCAATGGAACATTGTTGATACATTTTTATGAAAAAAATTACTATTTAGACATCTTCTTTGTGCACAATGGTGTATTTACTTTTATTATTATTATTCATTATATGCTTAATGTTTATGAGGACAGTTATTGATTTGGGTGACATACGAGTATTTGCTTTGTGGTGAAATAGCCCCAGTAATGATGAGAAGTTACCTGGTGTTCTGTTTAGCTCCTTATGAAGATTGTGGGGCCCTCTGCCTGACTAAAATGACATTGAATTACAAGTGAAATAATAGTTACTGAGAGTTTCAACACTTCCCTGATTCTCAAGTGCCTCTTCAGAATACGCAGCAATACTTTTTCCCATCTTTCCAAAGGTCAGAGCTGACTTGGTTGCTGACTATTACCCAGTATGAACTGGATGACAGCTCAGGGTTCTATTTTACAGCAAAGCAACGGGTTTCCTTGGGACCTGAAGGTGCTGACGTTAGAGGGACTAGTATGTAGAGCCAGTGGGCAGTGGGCTTCTCCCATGAGGTACTGCGCATGGGCTTTCCGCAACATCTAGATTACAAACGATAGACCAAAGAAGATACAGAAATACGAATTATGTTGAAAATTAATAAAGAAAGAAGTTATACTTAAGTGCTTACTGTTACTGTTAGAATAATAATAATCTCTCTTTCAATTGTACATCTAGGAAGGAATTTTCATAGTCAAGGAAATGTGTAAAGAACAGAAAATATAAGACAAGATGCCAAGAAATAAAATCTCATGTAATGTACATCTCAACACCTATAATTAGTAGACATTCTAATAACAAGTAAGAGATTTAAGTTCTAAAATAACTTCTTATTGTAATGTGTAGAGCTTGGCACTGTGTGAGTTGTTCATAGGTGCCATGAAGTTGGTTCTAATTACCAGGACCCTGTGTACAACAGATGAAACACAGCCCGGTCCTGCCCCCGCCTCAGGATTGGTGCTGTGTGTGAGCTCACTGTTGCAGCCACTGTGTTAATCCGCTGCACGGTTTTCTTTATTATTATTTTCTTCTGTGTTGAATGTACTTCTGATTTGGATAAAAGCTGCTACAGCTGCATCTGCATCTGTGAAGCCAGCAATGTTCAGAAGCCCACAGAGCCATTTGTGGTTTGCTACAGCTTAGAAATCCACAGCAAATGAAAGCCAAGTGCAGAATGCATGCCTGAGAATCTTTTTATAGACAGGCTCTCGGAATTACATTCACTGACGCGTGCCCTTTGAAAACCCTCTTCGCTTATGTTTTCCAGAGCTATTGATGTACAGCCCTTTTATAATAAGACAAACTCTTGAGTACATACCATTAACAGATGGTCCACGTAATGATACAACTACACAAACACTCTACATCTCAGAGCCAACGTTCTCTTCATGTGGGTACACCCAGCTATTTGACCAGGAAAGCCCCCTAAGATGAATGGGACATTGTCTACAGTTTGCGAGGCAAGAAAACTTTTGATCCACCCCTGCAGTATAGTTTGAAGAGGGTTGTCATTGACGTTCCATCCCAGTACACACAGGAGTTATGCATGTCCCTCCTCCCCCACATACAGGGCCCAAGTTGGTTCATTCAGCTTTCCTTTGCTGAAAAGCGTCCCTACAGACACAGAGGTATCCTTAAAGGCCATTACTAACAGTACTACATTTGTGTACATGCAATTTTAACTAACAATGTGGATTCCTCCAACAGCAATGTAATATAAGAAGTATGACTGTCGTTTGTGGATAGAAAGCTTGAGTGTCAGAGAGATTAGGAACTGCTGAAGGTAAAATGGATGCATTCCAACTGTGATGTTGGTGAAGAATATCGAATATACCCTGGGCTTCCAGAATAACAAACAGATCACTGTTGGAAAAAATCCAACTAGAATACTCTTTAGAAGCAAGGATGGCATGATTTCAGCTCACCTACTTTGGGGCGTGTTATCAGGAAAGACGGATTCCTGCAAACAGACTTCATGTTGCTGACACAGGGTCAGTGATGAAAAGACACAACAGTGATAGACTCAAACAGGCCATTGATCATGAAGATGGCACAGGACCAGACACTTCCTTCTGTTCCACAGGGGCTCCTTGGGAGCAGGAGTGGAATCACTAGCAACTAGCAATTACAGGTGACAAGTATGGGAAAATCAGATATACCACTAGACCTCAGATTTTCTTATCTTGTGACCAATACTCTCTTCGTTATTCATTGTAACCCTCTCAGATTTCATTTCATCATGAAGTCACATTAAAGAGACTAAAATAGTATGCAAAATGGCATATACCATTTCTTCATGAGAGTATCATCAGATAAAGACTATTGCTAAATATCAAGTATTTCTCTATAAACGACTTCAACTATCTCACCCAATTTTCTTACTTGCTTATTTATACCTCTATAGAACAAACCATAATAATTCATAGAAGTAAGGATGGTGAAACCATGTCTCATATATGTTGGACAAGTTGTCCGGAGGGATCAGCCCCTGGAGAAGGACATCATACTTGGCAAAGTAGAGGCCAGTGAAAAAGATGAAGACCCTCAGTGAGACAGATTGACACAGTGTCTGCAACAGTCGGCTGAAGCATGGCAACGATTATGAGGTAGGCGCCGGACGGGGTGGTGTTTTGTGCTGTTGAACGTGGGATCACTGTGAGTCAGAACCAACTTGATGCTACCTAACGGCCACAACATAGAACAAATGAAAAGATTAGGCTAAGGTAAGAAACAGATGCAGAACACAGAAATAAAACTTCAGTATCATAGTGTCACTTTCATATGGAAACATTAGCAATCTTTTATGGTGATGAAGTAGATGATTTCCGGCATGAACGTATCTGTAAAAGAAGATTCATGTTGTTTGTTATGCGATACTTTATTTGAAGACTTCAAAGTTACTTTGTGGAAATAATAAACACCGTATGATAATCCTGAAATAGTGGCAATAAAAGTTTTTTTAAAATAAAAGTGCATTATCAAGAAGCAAGGCAGGACTTAATGTATTTATGTATATAATTGAATTATGTCAGTCAGCCACTTCTGGTCTGTTTTTATGTTTCTGTAATTAGGATGATTTAAATACTGAAATTATTCTCCATAAAGAAAGAGAGCTGTATATGGAGAAGTTTGTTTCAAATTCTGGATTTAAATAGCTGAGGCATAGACCAAATATTTTTTCTTAATACAAAATTAAAGTTTTTTGAGGGTCAATTAACATACATTTGCTGTATTAAAGGTGCTTGCCAGAGTTCCTAATTCTTTAGGACTCCTGAAGAAAGCAGCTCTGATGGTTATTGTTTCTGACCCTGTTGATACAGAAAGCTCTAAACCTGGTGGTGTAATGGTTAAGTGCTATGTCTGCTAACCAAAAGATCAGCAGTTCAAATCCACCAAGCGCTCCAGGGAAACTCTGTGGGGCAGTTTTAATTGTGACCTGTATGATCACTCTGAGTTGGAATTGACTTAATGGCAGTGGGTTTGGTTTTGGGGTTTATAACCTCATAAAATATGATATGGAGAAAGTTTATTAGAATAGTGTGATCCACTCAGTTGTAATGAAAAAAGAGATCATTATGCAGAAACACAAAGCTACTTAACTCCTATTTTTAGAAACGAAAACAGCCTAAGACAATTAAAGCTAATTCCTCTTTTTTGTCTTAAACAGGAGTAATGTAAACCTTAGAAATCCAGTGACTCCCGTAACTAGCGTGGGTTAGAATCTGGGCCCAAGATTTCATGACTTCTGTCTTCTTTGTGTTTCGTAGTTATTTGCTGCAGAAATGTGATTTTCAATGTATTGTGCACCCCAACCCAAAATTTCCATGTGATACCAGATTGTTTTTAGTTTTGCTTCAAGAATCCCAGCAAGTCTAGTAAAGAAAGTTAAGCTATTTTCTTTTGTTATGTCTCCCTCTCTTTGTTTTCCTCTTGAAACAATTAAAAGGCACAGACACGCACAGAAAGAACCAAAGGAAAACAAAGTAGGAAGGTCATAGAGCCTCACAGTCTGTTCCGAAGACAGTTCTGTAGCTTTTCAGTTTAGAACTTCCATCGTTTGACTCCAAGCCGCTAAACTGTCCAACTTGGTCCTCTTGATTTGTCAGGGAGACATGGTTTGTGGTGTGCCCTCTGGATTTGTTCAAGAAATGCCTGACCTGGCTGTAGAAGACGGAGATGTCTACATTAACTGTTGGGTGCTCCCTGTTCAAATGCCCATCGATTCCCCAGTTGGCAAGCTCCAGAGAACTGGTCTACGTTAAGCACTGCCCCTAAATAATGGAGTTTCCTTATTGTTTATGTTGGAAGTATCATCTTATTTGTCTGATCTACAGAGGAGCCATATCTCTCAGGGACCATTTATGACCTTCTCCCAGTAGCAGCAGTGGTGGACTTGAACACATCAGGGCTTGTGAAGCCAATGACGGACAGGACAACACTGCCTTCTGCTATGCTTAGGGAGGCAGTGAGTCTGAGATGACTCAACTGCAGCTATCCACAACCACTACCTTGACCTGTAAGCAATCTTTTCCCTCTCTTGTTGACTGTAAATTCCCTGAATGTAAAGTCTGCATTGCTTTAATTTGGGGCTGCACACAACACTTCAGAACCACACTTAAAATTTGTAATCGTTACATGCAAGCAGAAGGAACAAATGAAATATGTCTGTGGCAAACCTCCCTCTGATATTGCTATTTATCTAAAAGACTACCAGCTTTTTATTTAAGAAAGTTTATTTAGGCTAGTTCTCTGGGCAAAAAAAAAAAAAAAAGTACTAAAATTATCATCTAGTGTGAACAAATAGTTAAGTCTTGTCACAAGAAAGACTGGTGGAAAAATGGAGAATTTTTTTCTTCTTATGACCAAAGTGCTTTCTTGTTTTTGTTAGTAGGGGGAAAAAAAAAACTGGCAATGCCAAGATCATTGCTTCACTTGGCACTCAGAGCATCCTCGCTGTGTCAAAACAAAACATTATTGCTCAGGATGTTGACTTATCTTGATGTTCAGAGGATTGACCTTAAATTTTGTAAGTGGAGTTATGTAGCCATTTCTTAACAAACTGAAGTTATCTGATTTGCTCACCATGGGAACAATGAGGAGATTTTTATTACTGAATTAATGTGATTTATACTGGCACAGGGAAACAACAGCATCTATCAAGTGTAAGAGGATGGGGGAAGGAGGAGTGTGAGCACATTCATCATTGTGTTTCAAAGGGTCTATTTTGTAGGGATGGAAGCTGACCAGTGTCAAGTGACTGCAGGCTATGAAAACATTTGACTTTTCTACAGATCATCAGGAATAGAAAGTTGTTCCTAAGAATTAATAGCTGAAAGGGAATCTGGAAGCCAGTGTCTTCTTTTTTCAATAAAATTTGTTGAACTGGCTCTCAGCAAGACATACTGCTCCCATGCTAGTTGTTGTGACTCAAGACTAGAACTTTTGGTGACCCTGGTTCACATTGGCTCTGAAAATGTTCCATGGACATCCATGACCATCTCATGTATTGCAGATATGGCTGCACACTTGCCACACAGCTAAAATGGCACTCTATGGTCTCCTTTCCATAATTTCAATAAATTCAGCCCCTGTAGTCTGGAAACCCTGGTGGCATAATAGTGAAGTACTGTCTCTGTTAACCGAAAGTTCAGCAGTTCAAATCCGCTAGGCTTCTTGGAAACTCTATGGAGCAGTTCTACTCTCTCCTGTAGGATCTCTATGAATCAGCATAGACTCAACAACAGTGGGTTTGGGTTTTTGATTTTAGTCTACATTACCATAAACAAAACTTTTAAAGGTATATAGGTCATTCTTATTCACTACTTGGCTAACCTGTTCAAAGGATTAAATTATATCACAGAACACACCCTTCTTCGATAGCAGGAGGCTACAATTCTAAACGTCATTTAACAAAGTATCCTTTGTAGATTTTTCATTCCCAACTTCAGGAATGTAATAATATCAACCACATCCAGACCTGGTGGGGGGAGAGGAATGGAGCTGAGTAAGAATCCATGTGTCTAGAAGCGAGTGACGCATCTTTTTGGTGACCATGCTCAGTAGAAGTATGTTGTTTTCAGCTTCCATTTCAGCCTTCCATTTTGTCTCCCGATTGTGATTGACTTTACAGACAGGAATCCTTGCCTGCTTTTACTACACAGGGATTATCCAATTACCCATGTAATGTTACAAGGGAAAGGAACTTGGCTTTTGAATCTGCCTACAATTGCTTTCACAACAGGGCTTCACCCAAGTCCTCTTGTAATACGTATTAATGATTTCTCAATCTCCAAATTTTTTTTAATCTTAGCTGTTCTGTGTCTCTTGCCACAGGACTCTGTTTCAAGTTGGTTTTGTATCAGATGTTACTGGATAGTTGAAGTTATCCCAACATTAGATTGTTTCATAATACTGCTTTCAGTATTATTTGCCATTTAACAAGAAGGAAGTGTTTAGGAAAAGATACACATCACTGATTGTCTTAGCTATCTAGTTCTGTTATACCTGAAATATCAGAAGAGGCTGGCTTTAACAAAGATAAGTTTATTCCTCCAGAGTCTAGGAAGCTAGAAGTCTGATTTCAGTGTACCGACTTAATAGGAAGGCTTTCTCTCGCTTTGTGTTCTGGAGGAAGGTCATTGTTCATCAATCTTTTCCTCGTCTAGGATCTTCTCTGCACTGGAAGTCTGAGTCCAAAAACACGGTCTGTTCTTGGTGCTGCTTTCTTGATGGTATAAAGTCTCCGTGCTCTCTGCTTGCTTCACTCTTTTATTTGTCTAAAGAGATAGGCTTAACCCAGTATTTAATCTTGTAGATTTCATCAACATAACTGCCACTAATCCATCTCATTAACATCACCTTAGTTGTTAGCTGCTGCCAATTTGATTCTGTCTCATAATTACCTCATGGACAACAGAATAAAACACTGCCTGTTTCTGTACCATGCCTACAATTGTTGCTATGCTTCAGGCAGTTACTTCAGCCACTGTGGCAATCTATCTCATTCAGGGTTGTCATCTTTTTCTCTGACCCTCTGGTTCACTGAGCACGATGTCATTCTCCAGGGATTAATCTCTCCTGACAACATGGTTAGGGTATATAAGATGTAGTCTCACCATGTTTGCTTCTAAGGAACACTCTTGTTATACTTCTTCCAAGACAGTCTGTTCATTCTTTTGGTAGTCCATGACATATTCAACATTCTTCTCTAATACCCAATACAAAGGCATCAATTCTTCTGCTGTCTACCTTATTTGTTGTCTAACTTTTGCATGCATAAGATGGAATGAAAAATACTATGGCTCAGATCAGGCGCACCTTAGTCTTCAGTGTGAAAACTTTTCTTTTCAACACTTCCAAAAGGTTTTTTGCAGCGGATTTTCCCAGTGCAATGTATCTTTTAATTTCTGGACTGCTGCTTCTATGGGTGTTGATTGCGGATCCAAGTAACATGAAATCCTAGACAACCTCAATCTTTCCTCCACTTATCATGATGCTGCTTATTGATCACATCATAGTAATAGACTTTACCACACATAGGAAAATGACAGAACAGTGAACAATCACATAATACTGGGAGTCATGGCCTAATCAACTTAACACATATTTTGGGTGGACAGGTTTAATCCACCACACTAATCACGTCACAGCAAAGTATTTGGGATGGAGCACGTGCTGATGATTTGGGAGAATGTCGTAATGGGTAAACGCTTTTTCCCACGAGGCCACACTTGCAGCTAATCTCTGTTCCTCACACACAAAACTACAATGTCACTTCTGTCCTAAAACTCCTGTACCCTCCACTAAAAAATGATAACAGTTGCTATTCAGGAAATTCCAACTCACGGGGACCCCATGTTATGCAGCACAGAGCTGTACTCCATAGAGTTTCCAAGGCTGTGACCCACTGCAAGCAAGTTGCCAGACTTTCTTCCCGCTCAAACTGCCAGTCTTTGGGTTACAGCTGAGTGCTTAACAGTGCACATCACTGAAAGACACTTGAGACTGCCCTAGTCTCCACTATTTTAGCAGTAATGTAGGAAAAGTTATCTTAAAGTTAATATCTGACAGAACAACTTTCTAGAAATTAGAAAAGTTATACATAATTTCTTGTTTTCTTATATCAGGGAAGGTTAGAAGTGAGGTCAACATAATATCTTAATAGATATCCAAGGATAGGTTGATTTCATTAAATTAAATCTGTGTCTGCATCAAATAATTTCCATATATAATTGACCCATAGCATAGCCTATGTTTTTCTCTTCATAAAGTAAATTCATCCAGTCAAAAAAGATGGCACAGGGCAGAGTATTGTGGCTAGCACTCCTTGTATCTGAACTGAACAAGCTAAAACCTGAAGAACCACGTGGATGGACTTTAGACATACACATTTATGAGAATTTTCATTATGTTCAAATTAAATTCACAGGACCCTGTTTTACTCCTCGGTACTGTAACTCATCCTTGGAAACACATGGAGATTCCTAAACAATGCGTTTAATGAACCAGCAATCGCTTGTTTTACAGACTGGCTGCGATAGTTTATTTTTTTATTTCTTCTCTATAGGTGAGTTCAACTGATTGAAATCACCTTATATGTGTATTTAGTCTACTGAGGAACGGAACAGCTGTAAGATAAAACACTTTCTCACTTTTTATGAAAATGATGAGTTATCAACATTTTGCTTGAAGGCACAAGATACAGCCTCATCTTCATCCAAAGCCATTAAAAATGCTGGAGACGCAGCTGTCAATAGTATCGTGGAGTAAATTTAATTTCCAGAGTCAATACATAGCCAGCTGCATTAAGCATAAGATAATTCTGGCACATTATTAATTTGAATTGCCATGTAAGGCATTGTCTAGATGAGATATAAGCCCAAGTTTTCATAGGTAATCTGTACATAAAATGAAGTACGCCAAGGTCATAAAGAATACTAATAACACTGATCTGGCTTATTAACCAATATTGATTGCTTTTTCTCTGACACGGTCCAGAAAGCTCAGAAGTGAAATTGTATGATGTTCAGGGCTAGCACTCTTATTCAAATACACCGGTAAATATTCTAAAGCATTTGTAAGCTATGAGGGCCTTTTTTTAAAGATAAAAATGGAATTTGCAATTCTCAAAAAACTGACTCCGTAATTATGGATTTTTGAATTCTTGGAAATAGCACTATTATTAATATTAGCATCAGCTGGCAATGTTTATTATTCATGATGACTTTTATTAGTTATGGCAAACCCCAAGTGCTGCTCCGTGACTATTGTTTTAGATTATTTTCTTTCTAGATCTTTCCTGTTTAGCCTTAGGCAAAATTTGTTGTCAGTATTAATTAGTTACAAGCCTCCAAACTGGGTGTGGCTTACCACTATAAGGTCAATAACTGCCTACTGGCTAATATAAAATAGGTTTAGAAAGACTATGCTTGGTCTCCTTTAGAAGACAGAAAAACTGACAACTTTGAATTTTGCTTTTGGCGAAGAATATTGTATACACCATGGACTTCCAAAAGAACAAATAGATTTGTCCTGGAAGAAGTACGACCAGAATGCTCATTGGAAGCAAAGGCAGACAATGCCTCACATACTTCAGACAAATTATCAGGGGGGATTAGTTTCCAGAGAAGAACATCATGCTTGATAAAGCAGACAGTCAACAAAAAAGATGAAGACTGTCAGTGAGGTAGGTGGACACCACAGCTGCAAGAATGGCCTCGCATGGAACAATAGTCACAAGAATAACACCAGGCGGGAAGTGTTCTATCCTGTTGTAGACAGGGTCCCTATTAGTTAGAACCTACTCAGCAGTACACAACAACAACAACATGCCTGGCAAATGATGGTAGTCCTTGAAGTTCTTTCCTAAGAAACAAAGGTCAAAATATCCAGTGTCTTTACCATAGCTATTAGAGTCGGGGCATGGTCATTTTATTTTATTTTTTGGCCAGCAGAGCACAAGGGCTGACTCCTATCAGCAGGAATTAGCCTCGACCTATCAGTAGCGTTTTGCATTAGTCTGGTACTCAACTGTGTTAGAGATATCATGGTTTTAGGAGCCAGACAGGGCTGGCTTAAAATCCAGCTCTCCCACTTAGTAGTTATGTGATCTTGAGGGAGACTTTTTTACTTCTGAAACTCAGTTTCCTCTTAATTAAATGAAGAACAATTAATTCATGCTGGTCAGGATCCAACCAGTAAAAGAAATCGCCCATGTTATTTAAAGTACAAGGAATTTAAGGCAAAAACTTGGTGGCACAGTTGACGAATGAGCTAAAACGTCTGCTCCTGAATGGTGTGGCAGCAGATGTTAGCCAGAGCAAGGAGGGGTGAGACTCCTCTGTTGGATGATGAGGGAAGGGTCTTTGTTAGTGTAGAAACAATACGGCACGGTGTCTGACCTCCTCTAACTTCCCAGGCGGAAGGAGAGTTAAGATCAACAGCCTGAGCTGATTCCTGTAAGGCAGAGGTAAGACATGCCTCCTTCTTTCCACCATCTTTGCCAATTTTGACATCAGTTGTCCCTCCCACAGCGCTCTCTACTTCTCTGCTCTGTTCCACAGTTCACTGCAATGACAATGCAGACCTCACAGACAAGACTCACAATCATGTGGTTTGTGGGGAAGTAACATGGAGACCCTAGTGGTGTAGTGGGTTAAGTGCTGAGTCTGCTAACCAAAGGGTCAGCAGTTCGTATCCTCCAGGTGCTCCTTGGAAACTCTAGGGGGCAGTTCTACTCTGACCTCTTGAGTTGCTATGAGTTGCTACAACTCGATGGCAGTGGGTGTCACTGGAAAGGTTATGGTTCAGGTTCAGGAACAATCAGGAGGGCTTCTTCCCAGCTGTACTCACAAGCATGCCTATCTGGCCCTCTCTGCCCTGCTGGAAAGTGCTATAAAGCTCTTTTAGCTTTGCCAATAATTCTTCAGTGGCACTCTACTCTGACAGCAAGCATCCTGTCTCAAGGCACTCTTCTGACAGCAAGCATCCTGTTCCAAGGAACTCAGCTTTTTTCTCTGTGGACCTGAAAGCCTAGCATATCATCTCCAATTGTCTTTTCTTTGTCGTTACTGCTTTCTCTCTCTCTGTCTTCTGGTTCCCAGAACTTGTCAGCACAGGGCCTGCAGGTCCAAAGGATGCGCTCTCAGCTCTTGGCTGTTTTTCCTTGGTGGAGGCAGGATTCTCTCTCTCTCTCTCTCCAACCTCTGAAACTGGTCACCCCAAACTCAGGGGGATGCCCAAACTGACTACTCTCGCAGGTAGCCCATAATTATGGCATTTTCACACTTCTACCCAATTAATTGGGTGGGAATTATAATCATGGAGGAAAAGGATACAGAAAAAAATCCAGCATATCAAAGTTAATAAACCTGAATGTTGAGGATGGAGATGGAGACATGACAGGGACTACCCAAGCAGATCAGTGACCAAAAAGAATATGACCAAGGTCAGCAAAAAGACACTTGTTGAAGCAGAGGGGGGATACTCTTGCTTCTCCTCTCCTCCTTTCTAACAGTCAATCCTTGTGCAGAAAGAAACTACAAGGCAAGGTGGCTAGGATCCTAGTCTCCTGTGACGCAGAATGAGGCAGAGAGGCTACAAATGGTCCTCAGAGAAAACAGACAATGCCTGGTGCATGCAGAGAGAATCCATGTTCAAAATGGATGAGAATGTTCTCGTCCACACAACTGTCAGCAGAAACACTCCCCAACTTTCTTCATCTTTTGTTAAAAATATAGCACAAAAAGGTGTTAAGGAAATGGAAGTCAGCTTAGGAGTGAACAGCAAAATCTCACTCATCAGCTACGTCTACCATGTAACCAAGGGAGATTCCACAGGTGTTCTGGAGGCTGTTGTTGTTGTTCCTGACAGGTGCCATCCAGTCGGTTCTTGAAGAACCTATGCGTAGCAGAAGAAAACACTGCCCTTCCCTGCACCGTCCTCACAATCATTGCCTTGTTGGAAGCCCGTTGCAGCCATCATGCCTATTTGTCTTTTGAACATTTTCTTTTTCACTCACCCTCTACTTTACCTAGTATGGTATCCTTCTCCAGGAACTGGTCTCTCATGATAACGTGCCTGTGTTGGTTAAGACAATGGCAAGACCAATGTTTTGGCCACTGTATGTATATAGTGGCAGGGGTGGGGCCTGTGATGGCTCACCACCCACCCTCAGTCTTCATCTCTCTGCCTTCCACCACCTGCTTCCATCTGCTCATGTTGCCAGTAGCTCCTGCTCTATTCTTTTATTATGTCTGATTCTTTGGACTTGAACTAGCAATTGTTGGATTTATCAACCCTTACAGCTGTAGGGTAAGAGTTCTTCTCCCTGATTTGGCAATACTGGGTTCACCAGCTGCTGTAGCTCTGTGAATCAGCAGAAACAGGATCTGTAGCCCTACACAGCCTGTGATCTGAAATTTGAATCTCTGAACTGCCGACCTTTGTTTCCTCAGCTTCTATGGCTGTGTGAGGCTTGAGATCCAATCTAGGACTTGCAACATTTCACATTCTACAGTTGTGTGAGCTGTTTCCTTATTATAAATCTTTCTCTATACATATTATATGTGTTACTGGTTTTGATTCCCAGCCTAACGCAAGGTTCAAAGTATGTGAGATCTAGTCTCACCATCTTTGCCTTTAAGGAATATTTATTTTGGTTGTATTTCTTCCAAGAGAGATTTGTTCTTTTTTGGTAGTCCACGGTGTAGTCATTATTCTTTGCTAACATACCATAACTGAAAGACCTTGACTTTTCTTTGGTCTTCTTTATTCACTGTCCAGCTTTCACATGTATATAAGTGACTGAAACACCATGGGTTGACCAGACACATCTTAGACCTCACAGTGACGTCTTTGCTTTTAAACACTTTCAAATGCCTATTGCAGCATATTTTCTGGGTGTAATGTGTCCTTTGATTTCTTGACCACTGCTTTTCATAGGCAATGACCCCTGTAAAATGTAATCTTTGACAACTTCATTATTTTTTCCATTTATCATGATGTTACTTGTTAGTCCAGTTGTGAGAATTTTTGTTTTCTCACAAAATAGTTTGACAGCTACCTGACTGACTGACTGGAAGAGATCCATATTTATGCCTATGCTAAAGAAAGGTGATCCAACTGAATGTGGAAATTACTGAACAATATCATTGATATCGGATGCAAGTAAAATTTTGCTCAAGATCATTAAAAAGTGACTGCAACACTACATTGACAAGGAACTGCCAGAAATTCAAGCTTGATTCAGAAGAGGACATGGAACCAGGGATATGATGTCAGATGAATCTTGGCTGAAAGCAAAGAATACCAGCAAGTTGTTGACTTGTGTTTCATTGACTATGCAAAAGTATTAGACTGTGTGTTTCATACTAAATTATGGCTAACATTGCAGAGAATGGGAATTCCAGGATGCCTAACTGTGCTTTTAAGGAATCTGTATATGGATCAAGAGGCAATCATGCAAAAAGACTAAGGGTAAACTGCATGGTTTGAAGTCAGGAAAGGTGTGCATCAGGGTTGTATCCTTTCACCATACCTTTTCAATCTGTATGCCAAACAAATAATCCTAGAAGACGGATTCTATGAAGAAGAATGAGGCATCAGTATTGGAAGACAATTCATTAACAAAGTGTGTTATGCGGACAGCACCACCTTACTTGCTGGAAGTGAAGATTTGAGACATTTACTAATGAAGGTCAAGGATCACAGCCTTCAGTATGGATTGCACCTCAACATTAGGAAAACAAATGTCCTCACAACTGGACCAGAAAGCAACATCATGATAAATGGAGAAATGATTGAGGTTGTCAAGGATTTCATTTTACTTGGGTCTATAATCAATGCCCATGGAAGCAGCAGACGAGAAATCAAAAGACACATTGCATTGGGAAAATCTGCAAAATACTTCTTTAGAATACTCACAAGTAAAAATATCACCTTGAAGACTAAAATGTCGCTAACTCAAGCCATGGTGTTTTCAGTTGCATCACATGCATGCGAAAGCTGGACAATGAACAAAGAAGAGAGAAGAAGAACTGTTGCCTTTGAGTTGTGATGTTGGAGAAGAATGTTGAATGTACTATGAACTGCCAAAAGAACAAACAGATATGTTCTGAAAGAAGTATAATTAGAGTGCTCCTTGGAAACCAAGATGACAAGACTGAATCTTCCATACTTTGGACATATTGTCAGGCAGGATCAGTCCCTGGAGAAGTACATCATGCTTGCTAGAGTGGAGGGTCAGCAGAAAAAAGGAAGACCCTCGACAAGATGGATTGATGCAGTGGCCGAAACAGTGGGCTTAAGCATAAAAACATTTGTGGACATGGCAGAAGACAGCACAGTGTTTCGTTCTGTTGTTCATAGGGTGACTGTGATTTGGAAGAGACTCGATGTCACCTAACAACAATAATATGTTGTAAGGAAACCCTGGTGGCATGATAGTTAAGTGCAGTGTCTGCTAATATGTTGCGGTGTGACCCATACTGAATGCTATAATCTTTGATCTTTATTAATAAATGCTTCAAACTCTCTT
The DNA here is from genome assembly GCA_028571685.1 of Heterohyrax brucei. NCBI lineage: Eukaryota > Metazoa > Chordata > Mammalia > Hyracoidea > Procaviidae > Heterohyrax > Heterohyrax brucei. Next base: position 7,139,278 of record CM053141.1, read on the forward strand.
CATTTTCAGCTAGCAAGGCTGTGTCATCTGTGTATCACAGATTGTTAATGAATCTTTCTCCAATTCTGATGCCTGGTTCTTTTTTATACAGTGCAGTATCACCAACCATTTGTTCAGCATATAGATTAAGCATGGTGAAACCCTGATACATACCTTTCTTGACTCTAAACCACTCAATATTCCCTTGTGCTGTTTGAACGACCTTCTCTTGGTTTGTATAAAGGTTCTTCTGAGCACAGTTCAAAGTGTTCTGGAACCGCCATTCTTTGCAGTGTTATCCAGAGTTCGTTGTGCTCTACACAGTCAAGTGCTTTGCATGGTCAATATAACACAGGTAAACACCTTTCTGGTATTCTCTGCTTTCAGCCAAGATCAATGTGACATCCCACAATGATGTCACTAGTTCCACATCCTCTTCTGGCAATTTCCTGTCTATATATTGCTTCAGCTGCTTTTGAATGATCTTCAGCAAAATTTTACTTGTGTGTGATATTAGTGATATTGTTTAATAAATTTCACCTTCTGTTGGATCACCTTTCTTTGGAATAGGTACAGGGAGGTAGCCTGGACCAGATAAGTAGCCGTCTTTCAACTTTCTTAGCATACGTGAGTAATCGCTTTCAACCCTCTATCCATTTGTTGGAATACTTAAATGGATATTCCATCAATTTCCGTGGTTGTTTTTCATCAACACTTTCAATGCAAATTGAACTTCTTTTAGTTCTTTGATTCTTGATCATATGCATACATGATGCGTGCTGAAATGCTTGAACATTGACCGACTTCTTAATACAGTGATTCTGTATGTTTATTCAATCTTGTTTTGGTGCTTCTGGTGTCATTTAACATTTTGTCCATAGAATCATTCAGCATTACAACTCAAGGATTGTACTTTTCCTTCATGTTTTTTTTCACAATGAGAAATGCTGAATATTGTATTCCTTTTGTGTTTTACAACTCCAGTTCTCTGCACATTTCATTATAATACCTTTCTTTGTCTTCTTGTGCCTCCCTTTGAAATCTTCTTTTAGCTCTTTTGTTCGTTATTTCTTCCATTCACTTTAGCAACTGAATATTCAACAGCAAGTTATAGAGTACCCTCTGACATTCATTTTGGTTTTCATTTTCTTCTTTGTTTCCTGTCTTTTTAAAGATCTCTTGCTTTCTTCCCGTATAATATCATTCCACAACTTGTCTGGCCTTTAGTCTGTAGTGTTGAATGCATCTGATTTTTTTATATATGGCTCCTAAGTTAAGGTAGAATATACTCAAGATTATGCTTTGGCTCTCATAAACTTGTTTCAATTTTGTTTAGTTTGCACTTGAACTTGCATATGCTGAATATGTAGGTTTTGCTAACAAAACAGTTGAATTCACTAGCTGCTCCTTGGAAACCCTATGGAGCAGTTCTACTCTATCCTGTAGAGTCACTATGAGTTGAAATCAATTCGAAGGAAAATACTTTTCTGGTTTTTATAGGGGAAATGAGTCACTGTGTGTTGGAACTAGTTCAATGGCACCGAATAACAAAAATAAGGTAAACAGTGAAATACGAAATGCCATAATTTATGACAATTGAATCAGCACATCATTGTATTAGAACAAAAAGAGCTATAAGGAAGGTTGAAACAGGTAAGCTGTTTTAATAAGAGAATTCCTCATTTTAGTAATTAAGCCAGCCTTATTAATTTCCATTATCACACCTAAAAGCAGTTTTGTGCCCTGCAAGGAAGCTGGCATTAGCTATCTGTCTCAGTTATCTAGTGCTGCTGTAACAGAAATATCACAAATGGTTGTTTTTAACAAATACAAATTTATTCTTTTATAGTGTGGCAGGCTGGAAGACTGAGTTCAGGGTGCCAGCTCCAGGGGAAGGCTTTTTCTCTTTGTCCACTGTGGAGGAAGTTCCTTATCATCAATCTTTTCTTGGTCTGGGAGTTTTTCTGTTCAGAAAGAGCTGGTCCAAAGGAAGCACTCTGCTCCTGGTACTGCTTTCTTTGTAATATGAGATCACCCTCCTTCTTGTTCACTTCACTTTCTTTTTTTCTCTTATAAGAGAAAAGGTGATGCAGGACATACTCCAGGGTAAGTTCCCTTATACTGGATCAAGGACATGACCTGAGCAAGGGTGGTCTATCTCATCCTAATCCTCTTTTGTATAATTTAATCTTGCCTCATTAACCACAGACAGAGATTATGATTTACAACATATAGGAAAATTATAGTCAATCAAAAAATGGAGGACAACCCCACAATGCTGGGAATCATGGTTTAACCAAGCTGATATGTAATTTGGGGACACAATTCAGTCTATGACACCATCAGAAGGATTGGATTCTGTTAAGAGGGCAGCGTTTATTATGTGACTCAGTTTAGCTGTGTCTGGCTTAGTTTCTTATCACTTAGTGTCCTATTTGTAATGTACACTTTTCTTTTGAGAATAAAAGTAATAATACAGCATTAAAGACATAACTTCATACATAAATTTTATATAAACCCAAAGCTTTGATATTGAATTAATTCAATAGATTTCTACCGGTATCTAACTCTTTATCAATGACTATTCCATGTATTCAGGAATACAAAGGAAAGTAAGAATTACAGACTAGCACTTTCTAGGCTAGTGGAAGTGTTAAGGCAATTAGGTACTTTATAATGTAGTAAGTGCTATCTTTTCTGAATAAAATACTGAGAAAATTGTCATAGATACCCATGTAGATTAAAGATAAACCACTCTACCCCAGAATAGAATTATAAATAATGCTTATAGTTGAATTATTGTTGCTGTCTACAAGGATGTATCTATTTGTATGTCTTTCTTCATCTGAATCCAATAGGTGAAATTTACTTTATGAATTGACATCTTCATCAAAAACTAAATGTGAAATGAATCCTTCTTCAAATATCACTAGTTTACTGTGGTTAACAACTAAAAATAAAAGTAATTCTGTAAATCATTTTATGAATTGGTAGGTACTTAAGCAATTAATTAACATATCCTTAATTTATAAATTCTGTATTTAAAAATGAATTTTGTTATTTAGTTATTTCCACTTCTTTCAAGAAGAATTCAGGGCACTTGACAACTTATATGATAGATAAATAAATGGAGGGCCAACTTGGAGCAAACCCCCAAAGAAAAATGAAAAATAGAGAGCTATAAAATAAAGCAGAAAGAAACCTTAAAGAATGTGGGAACTAGGTCTCATGGTCTTAGGACAGGAGACAAACTGGTCTTGGACACACGGTGATAAAGAAGAAATATGAATATGATGGCTTCCCTGGTTTTATGTCCATGAGCTAGATCAACCCAGAAACTCTGTAGTGCTATCACTCTTCCTGGGATGGTCTCAGAGAGTAATATTGGTCATAATCCCACCATCATCTGTAGAAAGACTCTAATGAATTCTATAAGAGCATGTCTCCAGCATTTATTGGTGCAACCCACCATATCATGCCAAAACATGTCCTATAAAATCTGTTTCTCCAAGCTCAAGGTGGTCAACTATCATCTCTTGGATGTTTGCTGTATGATTATACAGCTAAGAAAGGTTTTCCCATTTTTAAAGGGTTGTAGAACAAAAACAATGAAACAGAAACTAAGAAAAATAGGGGTCAACAAATAATAAAATATCTACTATTTGGTTTTACAGAAAAACTTGCCAACCCTTGCTGTAAGAAACACAAGAATGGAATTTAAGCTTGGAGTTACTTGCTGGTCAGACTTGATTGATTAAACCATTGATATGTCTCTCAAAAAACATTTTGTAAGTGCTTTCCAAGAGCAAGACATTCCATTAAGTTCTAGAGAAAAACAAACAAATGAACAAAAGAATAAAACAATCAAAAGATCTTTACCTTTTCTTTTCTGAGGTAATAAATATATAAGTACACCTGTGGCTGCTACAAAGTCAAACCGACCCAAGGCTATGTAGTCTTTAAAAAAAGAGAAAATCTTTTTATTTATTTATTTTTATTACATATGAGTCTGTGAGTCAAGGATCAGCTGATCCCTGTAGGTCTCAGCTGGGCTCCCTCAGGCACCTAGGCCCTCCCTGGGGGCTGTCTGCAGCAGGCAGGTCTTGGCTGGCTTACTCAGACATACGTATTTGATGGGGTGTCAGCTGATCTCAGATGGGCTTGTCTGGCGGTAGCTCTGTGTGTCTTCTCTCCTCTTCCTGTGGTTAGTCTACTTCATGGTGACAGTAGAAGGTAAGACAGCATGCGAAAAACGTGAAGCCTCCCCACGCATAGGTGGAAATCTGGTGCACTGTTACTTCTGCCTCATTATCTTGCCTAAAGAAAATTAAGGAAAGGCATCAGACCTGTGATCAGAGGGCATTGTAAACTCACATGGTAAAGCTATTAGGTAAGATTAATGGGTTCCAACTCACAGCTATGCTCTGTACATCAGAACGGAAGGCTGCTGAGTCCTAAAGCAGCTGAAGAATCTCTGCTATGGCTGAGCGCGTTGTTGCGGTACTTTGCCGGTCGGTCTCATCAAGGGTCTTCCTTTTCTTTGCCGACTGTCAGTTTTACCAAGCCAGGTGTCCTTTTCCAGAGACTAGATCCTCCAAATAGCATGTTCAAGGCACTTAAAAGTCTCATCATTCTCTCTTTGAAGGAACATTCTGGTTGCAGTTGTTCCAAGACAGCTTGGTTCACACTTGTGGCAGTCCACAGCATATTCAGCATTCTTTGCCAACGCTATCATTTGGAGGCATCAATACTGTCTTGGTTTTCCATGTTCATTGTTTAGCTTTTGTGTGTGTACAAGGTGAATGAAAACACCATGGCTTGGATCAGGTACCCTTTAGTCTTCAAAGTGACATCTTTGCTTTTTAATACTTCAAAGAGATCTTTTGTAGCAGATATGCCCAATGCAATAGATTCTTTGATTATCTGACTACTTTGTCCATGGGTGTTAACTTACTTGTAGATTCAAGTAAAATGAAAATCCTCACAACTTATTTTCTCCATTTATCATGATTTTGCTTATTGACCTGGTTGTGAGGATTTTTGTTTTCTTTATGTTGAAGTGCAACCATGCTGAAGGCTTTAGTCTTTGATTTTCAAGGCAAAGTTATATGGCTCAAAAGAGAGGAGAGAAAATTGGTACAATTAAGGCAATCTATCATAGTAAGATCTTATTTGTTTTCACGTAGCATATACTCTGAACTCCCAGAAGAGCGAGTAAATCAGTCTTAGAAGAAGTAAGATCAGAATATTACCTAGAAAAGACTTGAGCTAGCTTTTTTTGGATATGTCATCAGGAAATACCTATCCCTAGTAAAAAACATCAGATATGACAAAGTAGAAAGTAAATATATAGATATGAAGCAAACATTCTTTGAGATGGACTGACAACAACAATGGCTACAACAATGGCCTCAAACACCCCGTCCATCGTGGACACACCTTAGGACTGGCAATGCTTTATTCTCTTATACATGCGACTGACCCAAGCCAGTGCCGACTCAAGGGCAGCAAGCAACCACCACCACAGAAAGTAAACAGTAGTAACAACAAAAGTGTTAGCATTCACTATAAGGTATGGGAGAAAATGGAGTAAAGAAATGGGGAGTGTAGGGCTTGGCATGCAATTTTAATTAAGATCCAAAGCTGGAAGGTGGACTATCTGAATCCGTGGTTCTCAAACCTAACCTAACACTGTGATCATCTAAGAAGGCACTATAGGGTTTCTCCTTTATTGGTACTGATCTTACTGTCCTTACTTTTCTTAAACTGAGGCACAGCCTGGGACACAAGTGAGACTGTACTTCATAGTAGAGAAGTAAGATCATCGCCTTTTAGAGCTTATTCCAATTTGTTTCCAAGGAGAAAGTTTATTTATAGTAAGTGTGAAATTTAAATGCTTTGGTGATAATAACTCCTATATCAGAGTCTTTCCGTGAAAGCCAATCAATTCTCCTTGGAGGATTCACATCACCAAATTAAAAAAAAAAAAAAAAAAATGATGGTCACATAAAGGAAAAATCTGAATAACCGGCTTGCATACATAAAATCTTAAGAGGCTTCTCAAAAAGTAGGAAAATCAGTGACTGTGAGAAAACTAATTTGTCAATAGTTATTACTAAGGCTAAATCTGGAGTTTGGAGATGCTAATGAAAGAGGTGTATGAAGTCGAACATATGTAAAGATACTATCAAGGCAATTTGGCTTGTAGAAGGAAATACTGAATGTGAACCTCAAATTAAGTTTTCCTTTGGCTTTTGCATGATCTCTGATAGTTTGGGACAGCTGTGTTGGCAGAAGACTCTTAAACTCCCTATCAACACTTGCTTTCAACTTAAGTCGCTTGCTACCTGCAGACATTCACTCAGTTCCCTTAGAAGGAAATCTTCACAATTATTTTGTCTACAATTTGTTTTCCCTGCAATTTCATGATGTATTTAGTATTCTATGATCAGCTGCTGAATGAAGATGACTTGAGCTGACTTTCACCTTTCCACAGACACATTATATTTTCAATTTACAGAAAGAGAAAATAGGAAGATACACTGCCTATTTTTTCCTTCCTGTATTTTGAAGTCTTAACATATGCATAGCTGATTGGCTTCTGTTACATTAGAATTTTTTTCCCACTTTTAAATGTTTTCTCTCCTTGGTTTTTACCAAGATTACAGAAGGGACTTATACTGTAATAATGTTAAATTGTTCATGCATTTTTATCTCTTTCTTCACACAGGATGACATATTGTTCATTCTTTCTGACTGCTACTTAGCACTGAGCAGATGTTTTCAGTGAGCTATGATGATTTTTAGATCTTATTCTCATGAGGCTACAACTGATTCAGAGCCATTCAACGTAGATGAGGTATCTAATTTATTCCTTCCAGTGAGTTTCACCTTGCCCTTGTCTACAGAAGAGTTCATCTGCCATCATGTTGCCCAATTACTGAGTTTCGTTCAGCCTGTCCAGAATGCTTTCCTTTCTTCTTTGGTCTTGACTAACCTAATAATTTAGTGTCATCAGCACATTGCACCCTATTGCTACTCAGTCACATCTAACATCGTTGATAATAAGTTTTGAACTCTATTCCTCACACTGATTGAGTCGTTGGTATTGGTGGGTAGCAGAAAGGAATCCAAAAAATGAGTTTCAAGATCAAACTTCTGGTAGGTCCCATTACACAATTCTACCTGTTCCAGTTTTAAAGAAGCAATATTTTGACCACGGTAACTTTTCTGCTATTTTGCCGGGATAAAAAAAGCATTCATAGTTTTAGTCATTGTTTTTTGGCCTTATGAACCTGTTCTCCCCTCCCCCCATCCTCCGAAGAAAACCACTTTGTATGTTCCTTGGAATTCTCCAGTCTGTTCACTCACTTTGAGTACATGATGGGGATATGTTTCAGGTCCAAAGTAGAGTGAAACAATCTTGCAGAAATACTTCCAAAGGGAACATTTTTCTTTACTTCGATGTCTGTAGCCCAGGATTCTGTAATCTGAAGGGGGAAAAGACAAAATATCAGAATGTGGATTTCAGGCAGGGAAGGTGCTGGACTGCTTGCTTCATTTCTCAGTACTCATTTTTCAATTGGTAAGTTGTAATGGAAAGACTGGCAAGTATTTTGTTATGTTGTGCATAGGCCAGCTATGAATTGGAACTCACCAAACAGCAGGTACCGGCAACAATAAGCTCCTTGCCATATCTCTCCACTATTGCATAAATTCAACTCTTTCTTTTCACCAACAAAATTCAAACATTCAATCAGGACAAGAAAACAAATTTAAAACAAACAAACAACAAGAAAGAAAACTGAAGTAGGTGAGGGCAAGATGGCAGAGTAGTCAGACACTTCCTCTGGCCCCTCTAAAAAACAAAGACCCAGAAGAGCAAACAAATACCTTACATATCACGTCCTAGGGGCCCAGAACACCTAAGGAAAAGTTGAAAAATTGGAAGTGAGAGTAGGGTTTACCAGACCTGACCCATGCCAGAGTTATGAGCTGAGCATAGCGGTTGGAGGGTGTCCTCCCAAGCAGGGGAAACTGACAGGAGAATCTACTTGCACCTCCAAAACAAGTGAAAAATAGCTCAAGAACATCAAAAGCTAAGTCTTTGCATGTAAACTATAGTGCACATGGGTCTAAATTTTTCCCTCAGGATAAACCTTTATCCTTTCTCCCCTTGTTTCCCCTTCCTTTCTCAGCACTGTGCTCAGCTCTAAGAGTCTGATCCCACTAGCTGAACTGAAAGTAGGAATCCTTAAGTCTGCCTTGAGCCATTCTCTGAGAGTCAGAAAGGGAAAAATTTAACCAACAGAAGAAAAGGATGATGAAAAATAAGAAAAATCTGCTGACTCTTCTAAGCTGGAAAATTCATGGCAGAGACTGTTCCTTCATATAGATTCAGACATAAGGGGATATACCATCCTCACAGACACTGAGTTATGGCTGTTAGCTCCCTACCTTTCTTAGCAGCTACAGCCAGGTACCTGTGCCTACACCAGTCATTGTCGCCAACCTAGGACAGTAGGTAAAAGCCAGCACCATGCATTCATGACTGACTACCTGGACTCCTGAGCTGAATCCATTCATGTCTAGTAACAGCTCTAACCATGTGGTAACAGGTCATTGGCGATATAAAGACAAGAATAACCAAGCTGTCACACACAAGCAGACTATTTAGACATTTTAAAAAAGAAAATAAAATAAGAAACTGGAACACAGTGGGCAAACATAAAATAAATAAATACAACTTACCGATGACTTAGATATAACCATCAATTTTAAGTCAGGTAAAGAGAAAGACCATCATGACTGAAGAGAGTTCCCAAAACAAAGATTAAAATTTTCCAGAGGAAATTATCAGAGGTAGAATTCAAAATATTAACATTTAGTGCTCTTTAAGAGCTCAGGAAGGAGATAAGGGACAATGTAGCAGAGCATAATAACGAACAGGCAGCAAGAAGGTACAGAACAGCAAGAATTAGAAATTCAGAAAATTAATAATAAAATTACAAAATCAGATGAACTGATAGAAAGCTAAAGGAGCAGAACTGAGGTAATATAAGGCCCAAATAGTGAGACTGAAGATAACAGTATGTGACATCAACATATTTGAAAAATCAGATTAAAGAATTAAAAAAAAAATCAAGAAACAGAATTATGTGGGACTCTATAAAGAGAAATAACCTACAAATGATTGGAGTGCCAGAAGAAGGGAGGATAACAGAAGATAGAGAGAGAATTGCCAAAGGTTTGTTGACAGAAAATATCCCGGATGTCAGGAAACATGAGAAAGTACTTATCCAAAATACTCATTAAACGTCACACAAGGTAGATCCCTGAAACAAGACACCAAGACATATTGTAATCAAATTTACCGAGACTCAAGTTAAGGAGACCCTTAAAAGTGTCTAGGGATAAGCAAAAAATAACCTATGAAGGAAAATCTGTAAGACTAAGCATGGACTACTCAGCAGAAACCATGCAAGTGGGAAGGCAATGAGAGCACACATACAAAACCTTAAAAGAAAATTGTTGCCAACTGAGAATTACTTGCATAGCAAAACTGTATCTCAAATATGATGGTGAAATTAGGACATTTCCAGATAAACAGAAACTTAGGAAATTTAGAAAAACTAAACAAAAGTTACCAGAAATACTAAAAGAAGTCTTTTGGTTAGAATATCATTAACATCAGGAAACAAACCAAAACTAGACCACAGAACAGAGAAACTGAATATCAACCCAAATAGGAAAATCACAAAAATAAATCCAAACTAAAATACTGAAACTGGGGAGAGATGTCATTATCCAAATATTATAACAAAAAACAGGGACTTAAAAGAAATTGTGGTCATAGATCTTTCATATGGAGAGGGTGTTAACGCAATATAAAGAAATTAAAGACTGGTTTAAATTCAGAAAAATAGGAGTAAGTAATAAGGCAAACACAGAGGAAACTATTAATCCTACTACGCATTGAAATAAAAAAAAAGAAAAACCTGAAGCCTCAGAAAAACAAAGCCACCAACAATGAAAAAGATGAAAAGGAAAGCAACTGTTGTACTATTGTACAATCACAAGTCATGATCCTGTTTGTTACCTCTTTTGTTAATTTTTAGTTTTTCTCCCACTGCTGTATTTACAGTCTTCTGTCCATGAGGAATCAATATACCAAACTTTTTCTCTTAAAACTAGGAGACACCTGGACTCTGGTCTTCACTATCTGCATAGATGTGCAATTGACTTCCTTTTCCTGCTATTAAACAAACCTCTAATCTCACCAGCTAGCACTTTAATTTCTCGTATTTACCTAGTAGGGATTCTCAGTGCAGAATTTTCTTACCCCTCCTAACATTGTTATTGCTGTTCTTTGTGTGCCTTGTGTCAATTTCAACCAATAGGAACCCTATATGACAGGGTAGATCTGTCCCATGGAGTTTACGTTCCTCATTATTCAGGATAGATGGACAGTTGTTACTGAGTCCCTGTGTTGCTGATGAACAGGCAAAATAATATTCCAAGGGAAGAAAATAGCTTCATGAAAGCATTTGTTTTTGCAGTGTTGCATGTAAATGCAAAGAGGTTTGATTAAGCAACAATTAATTACTCAGTCGATAATACAAAAGATGGCTGTTTGAACACACCAAGCTTTTCCACAGGAAAGGACCTAGAGGTTTGATTCTGTAAAGACTGCAGACAAGAAAAACTTGCAGGACTTTCTATTCTGTCAAATGCGGTTGTTGTGAGTCTGCATTGATTTGACAGTACCCAACAACAACATAGAAGTACAAACCACAGGAAATGCTGTAGAACAGTTCCAGAATTATTTAAGTATTTAACTACTTGAGGTATTTGCTATGGGTATAACTTATTCATCATCTTGTTACAATTCTAATCACTGAGAGGGAAGAAAAAAAGACTTTCAGTCATTCATAATTTCAATCTTCAGTCCCACAACTAATCTATCTGTGAATTTTATAGGCTTTATCTTCTAAATATTTTCACTCTACTCTTATCTTACCAACTCAACAACCATAACTAATCCAAGCTGTCTTCATATGTTGGGAGGACTTGAATAGAGTCTGTCTTCTAGAGGTCTTACTGCTGCCTCTCAGAAATGGAAACTTGTTGTTAAAATTTAAGGTATATCTGCTAGTTGGGTAGTTCATTCATATTTTTCATAGTGAAGAGGAGTACTCAGTAAAGAAAAATCATTCATTAGTGCAATTGTGTTGGCTTCACATGTTGGTGCAGATAGGTCACAAAACATCAAATGAACATGTGTCAAAAACACAGAGCATGAACCACTTAACTGCAGAAATCTCCACCTAAAGAGAGATCCTACCACCAACAGAAACGTCGTTGCTATTGTTAGTTGCCATGGAATCACATCTGACTTCATACCAACTCTGTGAATAACAGAATAAAACCTGTCCCAGTCCTGTATCTCCTCGCAGCTGTCGTTACGCACGAGCCCTTTGTTGCAGCCGCTGTGTCAGTCCATCTCATTCAGGATATTCCTTCTTTCCCCTGACCTCTACTTTGCCAAGCATGATGTCTTTCTCTAGGGACTGGTCCTTGTTGATAACATGTTTGAAATACATGAGATGAAATTTTGCCATCCTTGCTTCTAGTGAGCATTCTGGCTATACTTCTTCCAAGACAGACTTGTTCATTCTTTTAGCAGTCCATCAGGCGTCCTATATGCTTTGCCAACACCGTAATTCAAAGACATCAATTCTTCAGTTTTTCTTGTTCATTGTCCAGCTTGCTCTGACGTTTGAGACAATTGTAAACACCATGGTTTGAGTAACATGTACCTTAGTGCTTAAAGGGACATTGTTGCTTTTTAACACTTAAAAGAGGTCTTTGGCAGCAGATTTACACAATGCAATGTGTTGTGTGATGTCTGGAGTGCTGCTTCAATGGACATCAATTGTGAATTCAAGGAAATGAAATCCTTGACAAACTTAATCTTTTCTCCATTCATCATCATGTTGCTTACTAGTCTAGTCATGAGGAGTTTTGTATTCTTTGTGTTGTGGTGTAAGCTATACTGAAGGCTATAGCCCTTGATCTTCATTGTTAAGTGCTTTATCAAAAAACATATTATTTATAAACACTTGAGGCATCCACTGTACTGTTTTCTGTTAAAACAAAGTATAAAACTTATAAAACATTAAAAACAGCTTTAAAGTTTTACCTTTATTCTTGAGTTCTAGATCAGAAGGAACTTCAGAAGGAAAACTTTTTAGTTATTTGGAAGGTAACTATTTAAATGTCTATGAATAAAAATGAATAAATTCCAATGTACACACTGGTGGAAATATTATAGATGGTTAAAATAAGTGTATGAAACTACACAGTACTAGCAAACTTTGTTTATGCTTCGTGAAAAATGCGTAATTGCATATTACATGTAGTCTGATTACATTTTGGCAAAGCAATTTTGTATGTACGCATGAATGATCGCTGCATCTTAGTAATCCAGTGCTGCTATAACAGAAATACCACAAGTGGATGGATTTAACAAACAGATACTGATTTTCTATCCATATAGTAGGCTAGAAGTCCAAATTCAGAGTATTAGCTTCAGGGAAGGCTTTGTCTCTTTCTTTTCTCTGGAAGAAAGTCCTTGTCTTCTATCTTCTCCTAGACTAAGAGCTTCTCTTTGCAGGAACCCCAGGTCAAAGGATGTGCTGTGCTGTTGGTACTGCTTTCCTGGTGGTATAAGGTCCCCCTTCTCTTCTTGCTTCCCTGTCCTTTAATCTGTTGTGAGATAAAAGATGGTGCAGGCCACACCCCAGAGAAGCTCTGTTTACATTGGACAATGGTTGTGACCTTAGTAAGGATGTCACAATCCCAGCCTAATCCTCTTTAATGCAAAATTACAATCATAAAATAGAAGACAACCACAAAGTACTGGGACTCATGGCCTAATCAAGTTGACACATTTTTGGGGGGCGGACAGAATTCAACCTATGACAATAGGTACAAAAATCGGTGTAGTGCTTAAGTGAGAAAATAATACTTTTTTTTTCTTTTGAATTTATTTTCATGGTTTTTTATTGTTTAAAATAAAACAGTAATAGAAAAAAAGAATGCTTTTGAAGCACAACTAATCTGCCCCAATAGGGATATAGAGATAGATAGGTAGATTTATATATAGATAGACAGGTAAATGGTTAAACAGAACAGACAGGTAGGTAGGTAGGTAGGTAGACAGAGAGACAGAAGGACAGACAGACGATAGATCACTGCTGTCCAGCCAACTCTGACTTAAGGCCACCTTACGTACAACAGAACCGAACACTGCCCTTTCCTGGTTCATCTTCATGACTGCCAGCATGGTTAAGTCCATTGCTGTGGTTGTTGCGACAATACATATCACTGAGAGTGTCTCTCATCTTCTTTGACCCTATGCTTTACCCAAAATAACACCATTCTCCAGTAGCTGATCCTTCCTAACAAAATGGTCAAAGTAAGAAAGTTAATGTTGTGTTGCGATTTTCACTGGCTGATTTTTAGAAGTAGATCACTAAGCCTTTCTTCCTAGGCTGTCTTAGTCTGAAAGTTTTACTGAAAGCTGTCTATCATGGGTGACTCTGCTAACATGTAAAATACTAGTAGTATAGGTTTCAGCATCTCAGCAACACACAAGTCACTGAAGTAACACAAACTGATGGATACATGGTGGAGATACTATCTTCTTCTCTAAAGATTCAAAATTAATTAATCATTTCCCTTGAAGCAGATATTTATTATACCTTTACTATTAAAAATCCATTTATTACTTACAGAATTGAATTTCTTTTTTTTTTTCTTTCAGTCTTTTTAATACACATGCACATTAATTTGCTTTCACAAAATGAAGGTTATACAGGGCATGTAGTAATCTAATACTTTCATTTAATAACATAGTTTTTTGTCTGTCTGCATTCTTTTTTTAATTAATTTTTTATTTAATATAACTGAGTGAAAATGTACATTCCCATATAAAGAATTGAATTTTTTAAAAGCACTTTATATTCAAATGTAGCCAGAATGTATTTTAAAGATGGAAGAACAACTGAAATTAAATGCTTTCTAAATTATTTGCAGAAATGCTTTTCCATTGTATTCTGATCTAATATGAAAACGTTTATCCATACAGTTATTATCATAGTTGCAAATTTCAATATTTTTATTAGTTGGGCTTGACATATTTATTAGGTACCCTAGTACCAGAACATTTAAGCACTCAACTGCTAACTGAAAAGTTGGCTGTTTGAACCCAGCCAGTAGTTCTGCCAGAGAAATACCTGGGGATCTTCTGTGAAAATTACATCCTAGAAAACTCAGTATTCTACTCTGTTATATGGGGTTACCCTGAATGGAAACCCTAGGGCAGTTCAAATCCACCAGGCTCTCCTTGGAAACTCTATGAAACATTTCTGTTCTATTCTATGGAGTCACTGAGTTGGAATAAGCTTGACAACAGTGAGTTTTGTTTTGAGTTTTCAGTAGAAACTGTCTCAATGGAAACCAACAACAACATGCATTTTTTAATAGAAGGTCCCTTGTTAACTTGTTCAATTGCCTCTTTTCATTGATGTGGAAATTAAGAAGCACAGACATTGAACAATGTGTGCAAGATCCTACTGTTTGAGAGCAGCCAAGATTTACATTCACAAACTGTAATTCTAGCTGCTTCCACACACCTAAGCTTATCCATCCATTAGAGAGTAAATTTTGGGTGAAGAAACTGAAATTGATAAATTTCAATTTAGTTTCACATTCTTTTATTTAAAAGAAAATAATAATAGAAAAGAAAATGCTTTCTGAAGCATAGTCACTCTGCCCCAGTAGGAATGTAGAAATAGATAGCTGGATAGATGACAGACAGACAGATCGAGAAACAGACATGTAGGAAGGTAGGTATGTAGGTTATGTTAATAAAAGTAGGTAGGTAGGTAACTACGTTAATGGAGTAGACAGCTTGGAAGGTGGGAGTCTGAAATACTACATGGTTTGCATGATACAGGTTGTAATGACTCAGTGGGCATATGTGAAATGTCATGCTGGAAAGTAAATGTATAAGCATGAACAGTATTTTAAATATTTATTAATATTATCTAGGTATTTATTTTTAATATCATTAATACTTGTTAATTTATTAATACTTATTACTTACTATTATTTTCAACATTAGTGTTACTTATTTGAGATATTTATTAAAGACCATGTCTCCATGCTGTTGTTACCTGCTGTTGAACAGAACCCCAGCTCATGGAGACCACGGAGGATAAAACAGAACCAGATGTTGCCGGAACCCGCACCACGGCTGCGGCCAGCTGTGTAGTGGACTACAGTGGTCCATTCAGTATTGACTGGCCAGTTTCTGGAAGTAGATCCTCAGCTCTTCCTTACTAGTCCAGAGTTTGGAAGCTCTGCTGGAATCTGTTGAACATCAGAGAAACACACAAACATCCACTGACGGATGGTGGCTGTGCTTGAGGTGCATTGACTGGGAGTTGTGACTGTATCCCCCACATGGAAGGTGGGAATTCCACCACTGAATCATCACTGATTCCTTTCCTGTTACAAAGGTAGATAAATGCATAATATAAGACAGGATTATGGAAAACTAGAAAGCACTCCTTACTTGACTGTTTTATATACTGCATGTTAGCTATGGTATATACTGCTAGTGCTCAGAGTGGGATAGATCCAGACACACTGACGACAATGACGTAGAATATGCTGGTGGGACCCTCTCATCTTTGAAGACATAGGCAAGCTCCAGAGAGAAATCTGTTGATTTTTACTTAGAAATAAGTGTCTTAACCAGATGATTCAAAATTCTCCTAAGATCAGGTCTTGAAGCAGCATAGGCATCATTTAAAAGTTTGTAATGAATGAATAAACAAATTGCACATTCGTATTTTCATACCTGTGCAAAACTGGAGTATACTTAGTAATACTTAAATAATATTTATTGAGTGGCTTACAATGCCCTGGGAGCTAGATCAGGTTCATTTACATAATTACTGAATTCCATCTTCACAAACTGGTTGATGTCAAGTTGATTCTGACTCACGGCTACCCCAGGTGGGTGTGCCTCAGAGGTAAAGCCTCGTGTTTTACTTAGAAAAAGTCAGCCACTGAAAACCCTATGGGACACACCTCTACTCTGTCCTGTACGGGATCACCATAATCTTCCTAGGGGAGATTTAATGCCTCAATTAGATAAATCTGATAAATGCAGAAGCTGAGAGTGAGGCTCTGTTGTGTCCAAAGAACACCAATATCATAACTGTATGTGTGCATGTATGTGGTCAAAGCCCCTCACTGGGATTCTCAGGAAAGAGAGACCTCCTTGTCCCATACATCCGGCCTTAACTACTCAGACAAATGTGGGGATGTCCCTGAAGCTCTCACTTAGGCCTTGCCGAACATCCCATTGCTAAGTGCCCGTGGATATCTTCTCGCTGTTTGAGCAATACATCAAGATATCCTGAAAAGTGGTACCTATAATAAAATATTAAGGTAGTAGTATTTGTGGCATCTTTTTCCCTTACTCTTTTAAAACAAAAGTTACCTGAGTTTCTACTCTGAAGCAAATGTGATCAGCCAAAGTCCCAGAGTGATTTGCTTCAAACATCATTAAATATTTCTAGGCGCCAGTTGCCGGGGCATAGCTAGAGAGAGAAAGATGCTACCGCCGCCGCTTCCTGACTGGTCTCGGGTGGCTCGCTCTTCGTTCTGATTGGCAACTGGTGAACTGAGAGACATTTAACGATGGAAATCTCACCTGGGATGATTTGAAGCAGAAGCTCAGCTAGTTGATCAAGATAAAGATTGACAAAGTCCAGCCCCCAGCTGTAAGGAGGACACCACCATCCGGTAAGGAGGATGATAGCATCGGGTTAGGAAGGTAGTACGGTCAGACAAGGAAGGTAATAGAATCAGGCAAGGAGGACAACAGCATCAGGTAAAGCAGGTGACAGCATTAGGTAAGGAGGGAAGGAGCAGCCCCCACTTCATCAGCAGAGGCTTGCTTGTTGCTGTGATACAGGAAGCTATGCCACCGGTATTTAGGTACCAGCAAGGTCAACCACCGTAGATAAATTTCAGCAGAACTTCCAGATTAAGAGAGACTAGGAAGAAGGACCAGGAAGTCTACTTCTGAAAGGAATTAGCCAGGGAAAACCTTATGAATAGCAGCCAAACATTTTCAGATATATATATATATACAAACATATACACACACACATATATAGTGTGTATATATGGCACTTGGCTGGCTATATACCATATATGTGAACCATTGCCTATCAAGTCAATTCCACTCATAGTGACTCCACAAGTCAGAGCAGAACTTTCCCACAGAGTTTCCAAGGAGCATCTGGTGGATTCAAAATGCCGACCTTTTGCTTAGGAGATGTAGCTGTTAACTACTATGTCACCAGGATTTCCACAAACCATTAAGATCCTCATATTTCTCTTTCTTTTCTTTTCTTTCTTTTTCTTTTTGCCTGTTTGCTAATGGAATCTGAAATTCCATGCAAATGGATTGAGTTCTAAATTGAAGATCTCTTTATCTTGACAAGTGGTCTGGACAAATACAAGAGAAGCAATATAGCTTAATCTAATGGTGTCAGCCAAAACTCGGTCTCTGGCGTGCCTGTCTTTCTCTCTGATGTGCCATTGATCAGAAATGGCAGCAGGAAAGATTCGTCCAGGCATCAGAGTCCTTTTCTACTTGTTTGAAGATAGGGCAGTGCTTCCTGTGCAATATCATTTCTCCCATCTCAACAATGACATTTTTGGGGGGACAGCTTCTGACATATCATATTTATACTAAATCACATCCTGTTATTTCCAATTTCCTCGAGAAAGCTGTCACTAACAACGCTTAACGATGAGCTTGAGGCAAAACTCAAGGTTTGCTCACCTCAAAAAGTCCTAACCTATAGTGGTGACTGGCTGGAGCGAGAGTAGCACAATTATAACATGCAGCACTTGCCCCGGATGGCACTGGGGATAACCATCATCCTTGAGAGTTGACAAGTGTTCTGAATAAAGATCTGGACTAGAGATGCTTGGTATTTGCTCTCCTCACTCTTCCATCTCTGTTCCCCTACATGCTATACGAACTATGCTGGCATTGATATCTGACTTTTCACAACAATAAGAAAGACATTGCTTACATTGGTCTGATTCTAGAAGCATTGTGCCACTGAATGATTATACAATATCAAATTACTATATGCAAAGTAAGTTTCCTGAGAAAATTGAATTTTCTTTTTTCTTTAAAGAGGATGAAAATACCAAATATGCAGCTTTAGAAAAATATCTTGCCTAGGAGGGTTGGCAGGTGATCTGTATTGTCTACCTTCTAGAGTACAAGCCAGTAAGTGAGCTTTGTATTTTAAACCAAATTGCACATGTACCTTCAAGAAATAAGAAGGAAGTAGGTACAAACGTTTTGGCGACAACTGAAAGGCCATCTGCTAACCTCTGAAGTTTTCCCAAGACAGTATGAACGCAGACATTGTAGCAAGCATTTTAAAGAAGTATCATAACAAATTATGCCTCAATTTTCCTCATACTGCAATTTGATACCTCACCCATATGGAAACTCATGGAGTGTGTAATTACTACAACAACGAGTCACCCTTCCGTTGGATTCTGAGTCCCAGTGACCCCATGCCTGTCACAGTACAGCTGGGCTCCGTAGGGTATTCAGTGGCTGAATTTTGAGAGTAGATTTCCAACTTTTTTTGTGAAGTGTCACTGGGTGGACTGGAATCTCCAATTTTTTTTTAATTTTTTAAAACTGTGTTTAAGTGAAAGTTTACAATCTAAGTCAATTTTGCTTACCTGCCTCTTTGTAACTCTCTCTGCTGCCCTCACCGGGTGACAGCATACTCTTAGACTCTTTATTCCCAGTATCCACTCAACCAACTCTTGTTCCTTCCTCTTTACCCTCTCATTCCACTAGAAAGAAACCAATTGAACAGCCTCATATATATATTAAACCATAAAGTACACACGCCACCTGCATCACTCTGTGTCCCATAGTCCAGTCTATTCTTTGTTTGAAGTGTTGGCTTAAGTTCTGGCTTCAGCTCTGGACTGGCAGCAAGTCTAAGGGTCATGTTCTCATGGGACCCTCTAGGATGTCAGGCCATCTACTGGAGTCCTGTAATAGAGTTCTTGATCTCCACACCTCTTTATTTCACGCTGTGTCAGGGACTCTCTACATTGTGTTCCCTGTCAGGGCTATCTTTGGTGGTGGCTGGGTACCATCTAATTTTTCTGGTTTCATACTGATGACTTGGCTGGCTGGCTGGCATGCTGATGTAGTCTCCCAATCACATGTGTCCTGTCTCCTGGGCTCATTTTTCCTTGTGCCTTTGATGTTCTCAGTTGTCATCTGTTCCAGATATGTTGGGGCCAATTGATGTTCCTGAGATGGCAGCTTGCTGTCTTTTAAGACCCTAGGCATCATTCACCAATATGGGGTGAAGAAGACTCTCTTAGCAAAAGACTAATTATGCTTATTGACCTCGGTGTCCTCGGAAAACATGGTCCCAGATCCCTGTCCCGCTACTCTGTCCTTTGAAATGCGAAATCTCCAACTTTCTGTTTAGCATTTGAGCATGTTAATCTTTGGTCTTACCCATGGACATTTATTATAAGTAGGGGATATGAACTACTTCAAATATGCTAGTATAAAAACTTGTCAACTGGCCCTCTGAGCAAGGTGCAAAGGTAAGACCAACAGGGGAATGTGCTGACACAGATAAAGGCTTGCCGCTTCATGTCTTGGGACATAGGATCACAATGATATTGACCTAAGAAGGGAGATGCTGCTTTTCTGGGTATCAGCGAGCCAGCCTTGGTACTGAGCTTTAAGAATGAGTTCTCAAACATGCCCTACTTCTGCCCTTGGCGACTCAGGTCCTTGCAGATGTGTGTGGCATTTTTATGCAGATGAGATCAAATTCAAACAACATGAGAGGTTGGAACCATGTACTGTCACATCTTATTTTCAGGGCCCTTTGACGGAAGCCCATCTCCCATCTGCAAGCAGACTTTTCTGCTTCTGTGGGCCCTGGAGAATGCTGTCATGTTCTGAAGCCTGGCCAGGAGCTGGTACCAGATCCTTACAAAGCAACCCTTGTAATAACCGTTGTCCATGAATTTAGCTCTGGCCCATCCTTGACCCCCTAGAGGTTCTGAGCCAGGAAGACTCCACACTCAGAATGCTTGCTCCAGAAAACACAGCTTCAGCTTAGGTTTGAGGTTCTCATTACTAATCAGTTCACTTTTCTGGACTGGGACAGGACTTCTGTCCCAATAGGAGTGAATTCCCAGAAGACTGTCACACACCCAACTTTGAAAGTTGGACACCCGTCCTGATCCACTGATCATACCTTTGTCTCCTTAACCTAGGCTTCTGCAGAGCAGAGGGACAAAAGTCTGGCTAGGGTCAAGAGGATCACCTCATTCTGAAACCGGGCTTTATCATTTGCCAGTTGTGTTACCTGGGGCTTGTACTTGACCATACTTTGTTTCATGCCTTTAATAAAAGCACATGGATAACAATAACTCCTTCTTCACAGTGGTGTCTTGTTGGGCAGGTGAAACGTGAAAGAAAGAGCCCAGAAGAGTAATTGGTCCAGCAAGTGCTCTTGTTGAAGTTCCTTTTGGAGCTCTGGTCCTCTTGTTGGACTCTACCCGACACTACACTAGGCTCATGACTTTTAGCAGATAACATTTCTTCTAGATAATCATCTGTTTAAGGGTGGAAGCCTTGTCACAAAAACTTCTGGGTTACCCAGGCCGTTACATGCTAGCCAGGTCAATTCCCTATAGTGTAAGTTTGACCATCTATTTTGTCCTGAACACTCCATTCGGGAGCCTTGAGGCTAATGTTGTCATGAAGAAGCGCTTTAGAAAGTACCTGGCTTGTTGCAGACCATGAGTCTAAAAGTGAGGCAGGTCCCCTGTGGTCACAACCACTCTCTCCAGGCAAGAAAGCACTGGCATCTTTGATGGAGATGTGACTGTATCATCTTTGTAGATTATCCCCATAATCCAAAGCCTCTACCCTGCTATTCATAGAATTCAAAAAGTAGACTTCAAATTCAGTTACTATGTGCAGAGAATTTGAGAAACTGTATTTTGCACAAAGGGCACAGGCTGTATTTTGAAAATGGTTAAAAGCAAAGAGAGTTCATAACATGTACATGTGCCTGTATTTTTTGACCATATGCTGTTGTTGTTCTTAGATGCCCTACAGTAAATTTCAACTCATGGCAACCCTATATAGAAAAGAGCAAAACACTGCCTGGTCCTGGGTCACCCTCTCAATCATTCCTATCTTTGGGCTCACTGTTGAAGCCACTGCGGCAATTCATCTTCCCGTGAGTCTTCTTTTTTTCACTTACCATGTGACTCTTAGCATTCAGGAGTTGTAGCAAGCTCAACATCACTGTAGATCAGCTGTGTCAAGAGTTTTATTTAGGATGGTCTCAGGAACCACAGCAAAGGACAGGAAATCAGGGTGGGCGGTATGAGGAGCCGGACTTTGAGGTATTACAGAGTGACCCAAGGTAAGGCCATGGAGTTTCTTGAGCTTGACTGCCCTTCAGAGTTGTCCCCATTTGAGGCCAAGAAGCTGGATTTTGCACCCCAGGATGCATGGATCCTTGGGAGAACATGAAATGTCAGCCAAGAAAGATTCCTCAGCCAAGGACAGTTTATGTGAAGAACTCAGCTCTGTGAAGTCGGCAGCCCACTGATGGGGAAACTGCAGGAATAAAGGTTTCAGTACTGAGTGAGATCTCGGCACTGCCCTGAAAGCATCCACCACTCCAGGAAATGCTGTCAGTGGGTGGGACCAATATGGAGGGTGACTACTCTCCCAGGTGGAGCAATCTTAGCTCTGATCAGATTCTTAAAGATATTTTCAAAGAAAAAACACTCATCTAGATTAGAAGAAAAAGAAAGAAAACACAAAAATTAAAACTACTACTGTCCAGTCTGAAACACTGCTGGTGTAGCGAGTGGTTAAGTGCTACAGCTCCAAACCAGAAGGTCAGCTGTCCAAACCCAGCAAGTGCTTCTTGGAAACTCTAGGGGCAGTTCTATTCCCTACAAGTTGGAATTGACTCAGTGGCAGTGAGGAGAGGAGTAATACTGTACAGTCAACTCTGACTCTTGGTGACCACAGGTGTGTCAGAGAAAAATTGCACCCTGCATGGTTCTCACTGACCAGTTGTTGGCTTTTCAGCCGTGCTTTAGGTAAAAGTTCACAGTTACTTTCTCATTCAAAATGCTACAAAAATATTATTTCGTGACATCGTCTGCAATTCCCACCATGTGACAGCATACTTCCCCTTTCTATCCTGGATTCATTTGTCCACTTGCTGTCTTTTTCTGCCTTCTTGTTCTGATTTTGGACAGGAGCTGCCCACTTGTTCTCAGGTATTTGACTGAACTAAGAAGTACCTTCCTCCCATGTGTTTTTTCTTGTTTTTTATATCTATCTAATATTTGTCTGAAAGTGGACTTCTGGAGTGGTTTCAGTGTTGGGTAGCAGCTCAGAGGCCATACTTTTGGAGGTTTCTTTAATGTCTGTTGGACCAGAAAGTCTGCATTTTTTTTTCTTTTTTTGGCATAATATGTATTTGAATTCAGTTCTACATGTTTCTCCTGCTCTGTCCAGGACTCTGTTTGGGAAATGGTTGGGATAGTTATTGCTGGTAGCGAGGCACTATCTGGTTCTGATGTTTTTGTTTAAAGTAGATCATCATATGTATTGAGACAGAATCTAGAATCTACAGCAAGTTTCTATGACAAAATTAATCTCAAGAGACTTCTTCTCCATAATACTAGCTTGCAAAAAGTAGGGAGTACAGTCAAATGTTGAAACTAAAAGTTGACAACAATCAGCTTTTTTCAGTACTGTTCAATGGTTTTATAATTGTTAATACTGATCCACTATCATGTTTACAATGAGACTATGAAAGGAAAACAAGATATTAAAAACAGTGTTTTATTTATGTTAATACATGATTATTATATGCTAGAAATGCACATTACATTCAGCTGTAGATTGGAAGTTTACTTAATTTTGAAAATGTAAAATAACAGGGAAAACAGAAGAGCACTTCCTAAAAACGATATCTCATTTCTTCAAGTTCTGCCTCTCTGTTATACTCTCAAATCTTTCCCATTTGTATTTTCTTTATACGTAGGAGCGAATCCGTGGAGAGAATGAAGCCACTGTGAAGGTGAGGCTGTAAATTAAAGGGATGTTTTGATTTTTCCAATAAATAGATAAATAGAAAATAGGACTTGAGGAATTCTCTCAGAAGTCACTAGCTTTTTTTTCAAAAGACGAGTATTTAATACAAAAGGAGCCCTGGTAGCTCCATGATTAAGCACTCAGTTACCTAACTACCTATTTCGCAGGGAAGAGATGTGGCAGTGTGCTTCCATATGGATTATTCCCTTGGAAATCCTATGGGACAGTTCTGCTCCAGCCTGTAACACTGCTGTGAGTCAGAATTTACTCCGTTCGGCCTGGTTTGGTTTACACTTAACACAGGTAATCTCCCCCCACCCGCGACTTCTGGATTTTGTGACCTCAGGGCAAGTCCCATCACTCTCTTCACTCACTACCGAGAAAGGAGAACTCACAAAGGGTGGAGGGTGGATCCCTGAGTCTTTGCTTTTGTGAGTCCCGTGTGTGCAGACACTGAGGCCCCAGAAGGCATCGATTATTTTAATCATCCTCAATTTGTCTTTGGAAGAGACATTTTGAAAAGCAAAGGAGCTTAAACAAACATGAAAGTAATCTAATTTCAACATGAACATGAAAGTTAATGAGATTAAAATGAATTGATCTAAATACCACTTAAAATAATTAGAAATGATTTTTATGGTATGCCATTTCAAGCAAGACACTTTTATGTTACATTAGGGCACAGCAGACAATTCCTTTCTAGAACATGCTCTTCTTGTTTATGACCTTCAGGAGTGCAGCTGTTTGTGGAGCTGTCACTTGTGGCTTCTGTCACCTGTGGACAAATCCTCTGCATTTACAACTCCAGCGCTGCAGTGGCTCTGTCTCCTTACCAAAGCGGTGTGTGTTCTGCATTCAGGCTTCTACTGACTTGCTTTCTCCTGTCCTAACTATATATATTGTGTCAGAGAGCAGAAATATTCCATTCTTAATGCCGTTATTATCCCATGGCAAAAGCATAGGAAATAGCAACATACCTTAAACTGTTGAAGTTAGTACATCAAGATAAGTGTAGAACTTCAGACTGTGTGTTAAGAATTTTTTGGATCCCTCACTCAAAACAGGACTGCATGACATTGAAAAGATACACTTTTATTTTTTCTGTCTTTGCTTGGTTTGTCTTTTAGTTTGTTGTGGATGTATGTTTGTTTTCCAGAGCATTTAAATTCTGACAGCCTTTGGGGTTGGATGTCCTTATCACTGTTGAAGGGTTCTTAATAAAAAAAATTAGAACTTTCTGGAATGTCTTGTAAATATATGTGTCAACTGTTGTCAGCTCGTAAGTCTCCTTCTGTGCAATCAGAAACATGATCAGAATTGACACAGAAGGATGTTTTAGGTACTACTGTGTATGATCAAAATGAGTATATGATACATACTTTACTTGAGGTAGGATGACTCATCCTACTGATACAACTGGGTTAGAGCTAACTATCAGAATACTGATTTTCTCCCAGCAAGGCTCCCAGAAACTAACGTTTTTGAGAGCCCAGCGTTTACTTCTAAAGACTCATTTCAGAAAGGCGGTAACCTAGTTACCGTATTCATTTTTTATGTTTTGTTTGTCTGAGACTGTGAACAAATTAGACAGAACAGATAACGTGGAAGATTAATTAAAAAGTTAGCAGAACAAACAGCTGTAATTAGTATTAACAATGATAATAAAGCATATGATAAATATTGGTTTAAAAGTGGGCATTTTGTTTTTCTCATGCTGTGCATGTGTCACAATGTAACAAATAGTTGTAGTTGTTGCTTTTGTCATTGTATTGTTGGCAAGTGTGGCACAAGTTTGCTAAGCTCTTCCTATCTGTTCAAGTAACTTGCCTGTGGGCTTCACAGGGAAGATGTTGAGTGTCTGTTAGGAAATATTAAGCTACCATTTAAGGTTAACTTGAGAACCACTTTATACTCCTTGAAATTCATTTCAAATGATAAACTTTTATCCAAAATTCCTTGAAGATTAACCTAAATACAGCAAAATGCTGTAGACAGTAGTATTCCCAGGTAAGAAACTGAACAAAATTATATGAATGGCAAAAAAAAAAGTAGATTGTAATGATAGAAACTTTAGTGATGATAACCAAATATCATTCATAATTTTGAACATTATGTGGTGAAAAAAAGCCTTCCTTAACTTGTAGGACCTTGTTTTATAATTCGTGTATGGGCCAAGAACTCAATGAGTAATTAACTTTAAAATTTATCATAAGTTTATGTCTTGGTCACCTGGTACTGCTATAACAGAATTACCACAAATGGATGATTTTAACAGAGTTGACCCCCTCTCACAGTCCAGTGGGCTAGAAGTCCAAATTCAGGGTGCTGGCTCCAGGGGAAGATGTTCTCTGTTGGCTTTGGGCATAAGTTGATGGCATTGGTTTTCCCTTGTTCTGGGAACATCACAGTGCAGCAAGCTCAGGTCCAAAGGATGCGCTCTGTTCTTGGCACTGCTCTCTTGGTGTGAGATCACCAGGTATCCCTGCTCACTTCTCTCTTTGATGTCTCAAAAGATAATAGCTTAAAACACTGTCTGATCCTGTAGATATGATCAATATAACTGCTTCTAATCCATTTTATTCATAAGATTTTCCCTGGTTAATTGTTTTCAGAAGTCGACTTCCAGGTCCGTCTTTCTAGTCTCAGTCTGGAAGCTCAGTTGAAACCTGAGTGACTCTCCTGGTATCTGAATACTGGTAGAATAGCTTCCAGCATCTGAACAACACACAAGTCCCCACAGTATGACAAACCAACAGACAATTAGGGTTTTAAAGATTTCATTTTATTTCTTTCCACAGTCAATGCCCATGGAAGCAACAGTCAAGAAATCAAAAGACAAATTACATTGGGAAAATCTGCTGCAAAAGACCTCTTTAAAGTGTTGAAAAGTAAAGATGTCACCTTGAAAACTAAGGTGCGCCTGACCCAAGTCATGGTATTTTCAGTTGCATCATATGCACACAAAATCTGGACAGTGAATAAGGTAGACAGAAGAACTGATGCCTTTGCATTGTGATACTGGAGAAGACTGTTGAATGTATCATGGACTGCCAAAAGAACAAACAGGTCTGTTCCAAAAGTATAACCAGAGTACTCCTTGGAAGCAAAGATGGCCACACTGTGTCGGACATATTTTGGACATGTTGTTAGGAGTGATCAGTCCCTGGAGAAGGGCATCATGCTTCGTAAAGAAGAAGGCCAGCAAATCAGAGGAAGACCCTCAAGGCACTGGATTGACAGTGGCTGCAACAAAGGACTCAAGCATAATTGTAGGAATGGCACAGGACCAGGCAGTTTTTCATTCTGCTTTTCATAGGGTTGCTATGGGTCGGAACTGACTTGATGGCACCTAACAACAACAAAAATCTTATTATTGAGTTATAAGAATTCTTTACACAGTCTGGAAACAAATGACTTGTTGTTGTTGTTGTTGTTAGGTGCCATCAAGTCTGTTCCAACTCACAGCAACCCTGTGAACAACAGAATGAAATGCTGCTTGGTCTTGCACCACGTCCGCAATCATTTTTATGCTTACACCCATTGTTGTGGCCACTGTGTGGATCCATCTCATCAGGGATCTTACTCATTTTCGCTGAGCCTCCACTCTGTAAAGAAGGATGTCCTTCTCCAAGGGCAGATCCTTCCTTACAACATGCTCAAAGTATGTAAGATGCAGTCTTGCCATCTTTGCTGTCAAGGAGCACTCTGGTTGGACTTCTTCCTGAATAAATCTGTTTGCTCTTTTGGTGGTCCATGGTATGTTCAACATTCTTCTCCAACACCACAATTCAAAGGCATCAATTCTTCTTCCGTCTTCTTTGTTCATAGTACAGCTTTCTCATGTGTTATGATGTGATTGAAAATATCATGGCTTGAGTCAGGTGCATTTTAGTCTTCAAGGTGACATCCTTACTTCTGAATACTTTGAAGAGGTCCTTTGCAGCTGATTTTCCCAGTGCAATGCGTCTTTCAATTTCTCTACTGTTGCTTTCAAGGGCATTGACTGTGGACCCAAGTAAAATGAAATCTTTGACAACTGCAATCCTTTCTCCTTTTATGACAATGTTGCTTACTGGTCCAGTTGTGAGGACTTCTGTTTTCCTGATGTTGAGGTACAATCCATACTGAAGGCTGTGGTCTTTGATCTTTGTGAGTAAATACCTCAAAGTTTCTTCATTTCCAGCAAGTAAAATGGTGTCATTTGCATAACGTAGGTTGTTAATGAGTCATCCTCCAATCTTGACGCCTCTTTCTTCTTTGTGTAATCCAGCATCTCAGATTATTTGCTCTGCACACAGATTAATAAGGTACAGTGAAAGGATACAACCCTGACTCATGCTTTTCCTGACTTTAAAACATGTAGTGTCCCCTTGTTCTGTTCGCACAACTGCCTCTTGATCTGTATACAGTTTCCTTAAAAGCACAATTAGGTATTCTGGAATTGACATTCTCTGCAACATTAGCCATAGTTTAGTACGATCTGCATAGCCTAATGCTTTTGCATAGTGGATGAAACACAAGTGAGCATCTTTCCAGTATTTGCTTTCAGCCAAGATCCTTCTGACATCAGTGATGATATTCCTGGTTCCACATCCCTTCTGAACCTAGCTTGCATTTCTGGCAGTTCCTCATCAATATATTGTTGTAGCCACTTTTGAATGATCTTGAGCAGAATTTTACTTGCATGTGATATCAACGATATTGTTCAGTAATTTCCACATTCAGTTGGATTGCCTTTCTTTGGAATAGGCATAAGTATGAATCTCTTCCAGTCAGTTGGCCAGGTAGCTGTCCTCCAAATTTCTTGGCATAGATGAGTTTCCAGCATGGCATGTTTGTTGAAATATTTCAGTTGATATTCCATCTATTCCAGGAGCCTTGTTTTTCGCCAATGCCTTCAATGTATCTTTGATTTCTTTCTTCAGTACTGTTGGTTCCTGATCATATGCTACTTCTTCAAATGGCTGAACATAGATCTAGTTTTTTTCTAGTATAATGTCTCCATGTATTCCTTCCATCTTTCTTTGATGCTGTCTGGGTGGTTTAATAGTTTCCCTGTAGAAACCTTTACTACTGCTACTCGAGGCTTGAATTTTTTCTTCAGTTCTTTCAGCTTGAGAAATGCGAAACATGTTCTTCCCTTCTGGTGTTCCATTTCCTGCTCTTGGAACATCTCATTATAATATTGTCTTTTGTCTTCTCGAGCTGCTCTCCAAAATCTTCTGTCTAGGTCTTTTACTTTGTCATTCCCTCCTTTTACTTTAGCTGTTCAATGTTTAAGAGCAGGTTTCAAAATCTCCTCTGACATCCAATTTGGTCTTTTCTTTCTTTGCTGTCTTTTTAATGATCTCTCACTCTCTTCATAGATGATGTCTTTGATGTCATTCCACAATTCGTCTGGACTTCAGTCATTAGTGATCAACACATCAAATCTGTTCTTGAGATGGTCTTTAAACTCAGGAGGGATATGCTCAAGGTCATACTTTGGCTCCTGTGGATTTGTTCAGATTTTATTCAGTTTCAATTTGAATTTGCATATGAGCGATTGATGATCTGTGCCACAGTCAGCACCTGGTGTTGTTCAGACTGTTGGTATGGAACTTTCCCATCATCTTTTTCCACAGATGTAGTCAATTTGGTTCCTGTGTATGCCATCTGGTGAGGGCCATATGTATAGTCACCATTTGTGTTGGTTACAAAAAAATGTATTTGCAATGACAAAGGACCTGGCAGTCTACTTTTGAAAGGAATTAGCCAGGGAAAACCTTAAGAATAGCAGCCGAACACTGTCAGGTATAATGCCAGAAAGTGAGCCCTATGGGTTGGAAGGCACATGAAAGGTGACTAGAGAAGAGCTGCCTCCTCAAAGTAGAGTCAATCTTAATCACATGGATGGAGTAAGGCCTCTGTGATCTTTATTTGCTGATATGGCATGACTCAAAATAAGAAGAAACAGCTGCAAACATCCACTAAAAATTGGAACATGGAATGTGCAAAGTATGAATCTAGAAAAACTTGAAATTGTCAAAAAGTGAAATTGAATGCATAAACATCGACATCCTCGGTACTAATAAACTGACACGGACTGGTTTTTGGCCGTTTTGAATCCGACAATCATATGGTCTACAATGCTGGGAACAAAAACTTGAAGAGGAATGGTATTGTGTTCATCATCAAAAGGAAAATTTCAAGATCTGTCATGAAGTACAATGCTGTCAGTGATAGAATAGCATCCATACGCCTACAAGAATGGCCAATTAATTCATCTATTATTCAAATTTACTCACTAACCACCAGGGCCAAAGATGAAGAGGTTGGAGGTTTTTACCAGCTTTTAAAGTCTGAAATTGACTCAACATGCAATCAGGAAGCATTGATAATTACTGGTGACTGGAACACAAAAGTTGGAAACAAAGAAGGATTGGTAATTGGAAAATACAACCTCAGTGATAGAAATAATGCCGGATATCTCATGATAGAATTTTGCAGGACTAATGACTTTTTTGTTGCAAATACAAATGACTTAGCAGATGTGTTTTGAAAATAATTTCTCACAGTTTCTATTGTGTCTTCATTTTCATAAAAATATCTTTTAAAAATCAAAAGTTTTAAGTTGAATGGAGTTCAACTTATCTTTGCTTTCTTTTGTTTTTTGTAATTAAGTGAAAATGTACAACCTAAATAAATATTGAATGCCCGCCTATCTGCAACTCCTTCTTCTCTTCTTGCCAGGTGAAAGCACACTCTTCTTTTTTGATTCTATACTTGTAGTGTCCTCCTAACAAGCTCCTGTATCCCCTTCACCACCCTCTTTCCCATCTAGAAAGAGATCAGTAGGACAGCATCCTATAAATACATAGAACCATAAAGTACACACACCATATGGTCACATTGTGTCCCTGAGTCCAGTCCCTTTTTGGTCAAAGAGTTGATCTCAGTAGTTTTTTCTGGGCAGGAACAGCAGGAGGTCTAGGGGACATGATCCCAAGAGATCCCCCAGGTCATCACACCATCAAAAGTGGTCTTTTAGTAGACTGCTTGAACTGCACCCTCTTTTTCTTGTGTTGTCACAGGGATTCTACGTTGTGTGCCTCATCACTGCTGTCTTTGGTGGTGGCTGGGCACCATCGGCTTCTTCTGGTCACGTATTGATACAATCATCAATTCACATGGGTCCTTCTCTATCATGAGCTCTTTTTGCCTTGTGTCTCTGTTGTTTTAGGTCATCGTCTGTTCTGGGTGAGTTGTGACCATTTGATGTACCTCAGTTGGCAGCTTGCTAGCTTTTAAGACCCCAGACGCCAGTCATTAACATGAGGTGCAGAATACTCTCTTAGCAGTAAGCTAGTTATGTCAATTGGCCTCAATGTGCCCTGAGAGCATGGTCCCTGGACCTCGGCTATCTTTGCAATCCTGGATTGAGATAGGAAGACCTTTCAGTTTATGTTGAAGTCCAGTTAATTTGATATTCTTTCTCCTGTGTGCTGTCACTGATTTCACCTAACTAAATTTCTATCAACTATCTAATCTCCCTCCCTCCCCACCCTTATATAGCCCTCAGAGCATTTTTTCTTCTATTCATCAGTCTATCGTTAAGTCCTTATAGCTTGGGTCTCATACAATATTCATGACGGCACTTGGCTTGGCATACAATATTTATCCTTTTGCTGCTGACTGACTTCACTCAACATAATTTTTTTCAATGGAAACCAGGTTACAAGATGCTTCCTAAAATCATCTTTATTCTTTATCCTTGTGTGGTGTTCCATTGAGTGTCTGTACCATAGTTTGTTTATCCATTCATCCATTGTTGGATATCTAGGTTACTCCATCTTTTTGTTATTGTGGACTGTGCCACTTAAACATTCATGTGCATGTATCTGTTTGTGTGACATCCTTTGTTTCTGTAGGATATATTCCAAGCAGTGGGATTACTGAATCAAATGGTATATCCATTTCCAGCTTTTTAAGGAAGTGCCAAATTACTTTCCAAAGAGGTTGTGCCATTTTCCAATCCCATCAACAGTATAGAAGAGTTCTGATCTCTCCACAGAATCTCCAACATTTGTTGTTTTTTGTTTTTTGGATTATGGCCAGCCTTGTTGGTGTGAGACGGTATCTCATTGTGGTTTTCTTTGGATTTCTCTGATAGCTAATGACTGTGAGCATTTCCTCATGTGTCTTTTGGCTACCTGAATGTCCTTTTTGGTGAAGTGTCTGTCCATCTCCTTTGCCCATCACTTAAATGGGTTGTTTACCTTTTTCTTGTTGATATTTTGCAGTACCTTGTAGATTACAGAGATCAGATAGCAGTCTGACATATAGTTGCCAAATGTTTTTTGCCCATCCTGTAGGTAGTTTTGTAACTCTTTTGGTAAAGCCTTTGGATGAACAAAAGTGATTCTTGGCAGTTTCTATTTATCTATTTTCTCTTTTATTGTTCGTGCTTGGTCTGGATTTTGTGTCTTATACCTATTTCTAAAAGTGGTGACAGATTTTCTCCTATGTTTTCTTCTAGAAGTTTTGTAACTTATTTTTAAGGCTATTAAATATAAAAGTTAATTTTTTATATTTTGAGTTAATTTGTGTATAGAATGTGATGTAAGGATTGAGGTCTATTTTATTGCATATGGGTATATAATTGCTTGCCCTTGCTCTAGTTGTGACAAATACTAAATTTTCTGAATTATTTTCTTTTGATTTTTTTTTCTGTATTTAATTGGTCATAATGTATGTGTCTTTTTTAGGGTATTCATATTGCTCCAGTGATGTACCTGTCTGTACTTATTCCACACAATCTCGATCTTTCTAGCTTTATTGTGAGCCTTAGAATCAAGCAGTGTGTAAGTCTTGTAGTCTTATTCTTTGCCAAAGCAGCTTATACTATTTCATGTACTTTTCAATGTCTTATAAATTCTAGAATAAATTTGTACAAAAACAAACAAACAAAACAAAACACACACACACCAAAAAAAACACCTACAAAGATTTTGCTGCTACTTCCTTGAATCTATAAATTAATTTGTAGAAAACTGACTTCTTAACAATACTGGGTCTCTTGTTCATGTGAAATGCCATCAAGTCAATTTCAACTTATAACAACCCTATACAAAACAAAACAAAACACTGACTAGTGTTGTGCCATGTGCTTAATCACTGCTATGCTTGAGCCCGTTGTTTCAGCCACTGTGTCAATCTATCTTGTTGAGGGTCTCCTTCCTTTTCACTGATCCTGTACTTTACCAAGTATGATGTCTTTCTTTTCTCTAGGGATTGATTTCTCTTGCTAACATGTCCAAAGTAAGTAAAACATGGTCTCTCCATCCTTGCTTCTAAGGGACATTCTGGTTGTACATCTCCCAAGACAGATCCATTTGTTCTTCTGAAAGTCCATGGATCTCCTGTAGATAGATCTGTTTTTAACTTGAGATTGAAAGTAGCCAATCATTTTAAATCTTGATAGGTGTGGAGTTTTCTAAACCACAATATTGTCAAACACTTATTTTGTGAAAAAAATTCAATTCCCTGAACATAAGTGAATGAAGAAA
Source organism: Heterohyrax brucei (assembly GCA_028571685.1). Classification (NCBI taxonomy): domain Eukaryota; kingdom Metazoa; phylum Chordata; class Mammalia; order Hyracoidea; family Procaviidae; genus Heterohyrax; species Heterohyrax brucei. Next base: position 7,172,107 of record CM053141.1, read on the forward strand.
AAGATAATTAGATGTTTGAGGAGTTTGATACTGGTAATAACATTAAGAAAAATCTTCAAATAATGAAATGGAAAGTAATTAGACTGCATAACGGTTTATTCTAATAAAAGACAAATAATGAAAAACATGTTAGCACCTTTGTTGCTATTGATATGTGCCATCCAGTTGGTTGAGACTCATAAGAGCCTACGTACAATAGATGAAACACTGCTGGGCCCTGTGTCGTGCTCACCTTCTTTGCTTTGTTTGAGCCCATTGTGGTAGTCACTGTGCCCAGCTGTCACGTTGAGCATCTTCCTCTTTTTCACTGACCCACTGCCTTACCAAACATGATGTCCTTCTCCAGAGACTGGTTCCTCCTGACAACAGGCCCAAAATTTGTGAGGTGAAGTCTCACTGCCCTCTCTTTGAAGGAGCAGTCTGGCTCTTCTTCCAAGACAGATATGTTTATGTTTCTGGCAGCCTTCGGCATATTCACAAGCCTATCTGGGTTATTAATTTTTGATAGGAGTAGAAAGAAGTAGATGATATGTGTGTATTTCAAGTACCAAATTTATTATTTGGTATCTGCAAAAAGCTAAATGTTCCACTGCTATTCATAAGGTTTTCACCAATGTATTCTTTTTGAAGTAGATCACTAGGCCCTTCTTCCTAGTCTGTCTTAGTCTGAAGCTTTACTGGAAGCTGTGCACTACTGGTGACTCTTCTAGTGTCTGGTACACTGGTGGAATTGTCTTCAGCATCACAGCAGCATACAAGCCACTACAGTAGAACAAACTGACAGGCACAGTGTCTGCAATAGTGGGTTCAAACACAATGATAATTATGACGATGGCACCGGACTGGGCCATGTTTCATGCTGTTGTATGTATGGTTGCTGTGACTCTATCACATCTAACAACAACAGTAATAACAATAAGGCTGGAAGGGCACACGCTATGTGTATGGCTTACCCATCCAGCATGGAAACCTTGATATATGGAATATAAACAATGACGGCACTTGACGCTTGGCTTGGCCAGTCAACTGCTTAGAGCTGTTTTAATTCAAAATATAAAATCTAAAATATGAAAATTTAAATGTGAAAGGCGTCAAAAACTAATGGTATAATGATTTGTGTTCATGTTGATACCTTATTTTATACATAAAATATTGATATTTCTGCTCTTTTTTTGTGATTATTGTTCTTCAACAATATATGCACTAATATTTATTGGTGCATGTATTCTGTTACCCAGATTACTTATAGTGCATACTGCATACTGAAGCCAGTCAAATAGTTTACACTTCGGTTACTACTCTTGAAGACTCATTATATAATATAAAAATTTTTTTGGAGTCACCCAGTTGTGCGTGCTTAAACCTCTCAAGAACGTCAGCTGCCTTGTGGTCATGGAAGCTCCATAGGCGCATCCAAACACCTTCATGGACTGAATCGCAGGGCTGTGGGTTGTGGCGACCATGGTCTCAGGGAATGCTGAGTTCACTTGACGTAACATAGTTTATAGAGAAAATGCTTACATACTACTCTGTATAATAGCATCCAGGCTCTCAAAGCCTGTGAATGGTCATCTAGGATACTCTACTGATCTTACCCTTAGGAAGCAAGGACAAATGAAAAAAACTAAAGTTACAAGGACTAATGGACCACATGTCCAGTGTCCTCCAGCAGACTGAAACCGGCACAACGAAATGGGGCCTGGCTACTGCCATTTACTCTAACGGATCAAGACAGAGGGTCCTGGAAAGAGCTAGAGAAAAATATAGAACAAAATTTCAGACTTCCTGACCTGAGAGAGTCTGGAGAAACTCTGAGAGTATGGCCACCAGATACCCTTTCAACTAAGTATTGAAGTAACTCCCAACGTTCATCCTTCAGCCAAAGGTCAGTCAGGACCATGAAACAAGAAGAGACTAATGGGTGCACCAGGTGCACCAGCCCAGGTGCAAGGAGTAGAAGACACGAGGGGACAAGAAAGATGGTAATAGGGAACCCAAAGTTAAGAATAGAGAGTGTTGACCTGTTGTGAGATTGTTAACCAATGTCATAAAATAAATACAAGGTCTGACAATAAAGTCCATGAACTTAATTGTTCTAGTAAGTGCTGCATACCTCATTGCTAAACACCACCACTGTCACCTTGAAGTACTCCCCTTGGGAAGCTATGCACTGACGCCAGCACCTAGTCCACCCTTCAAAACAATTTTGAACTCTTTCTGCAATAGCCATTGTGCATGGCCACACGGTGGCAAGTTATCAAACCTAATTGTATAGTTGCCCGTGAAGGAGTTTTTAGCTAGTAAACAAATAATTGTATTGGAACACCTTACCCACTCATCTGATCTGACCTCCAATGACATTTTTCTTTACCTGAAGATAAAGGCAATGTTCAAAGGAAGACATTTTGATGACATTCAGAACATCAGGGATAATATAATAACAGCTCTGATGAGGCCGTTCCTGAAAAAAGCATTCCAAAATTGCTTTGAAGGGTTAACTAGGTCTCGTCATTGGTATGTAGCTTCCCAAGAGAAGTACTTCAAATGTGACTGCAGTGATATTCAGCAATGAGGTATGTAGCACTTTTTCTAGGATGAGTTTTCAAGTTTAATTGTCAGAACTCATATGTATGCTAAGTTTACTGGGAAGCTAGTTTGTTCTGCAAACCTTCATCTAAAGTACAATAAAAAAATAAAATCACCTGAGGCTCTTTTAAGAAAAATTCCAAATTCTTTGGCCCCAGGTTTGGCAATAAATTAGAATCCCCCAGGAAAAGAGGCCAGGGATTGAATGTAGTTAAAAAACAAAATAAATCCACTGCCAAGTAGATTCCGACTCATAATGACCCACAGTACAGGGTAGAACTGTTCCCTAAAATTTCCCAGGGGCACCTAGTGATTTGAACTGCTGATCTTTTGGTTAGAAGACATGGCACTTAACCACTTATACCACTAGATTTTCCTATATGTGGTTAACAACGACAACAACAAAAATTAAAAAGTAAAAAAATAAAAGGATATTAGCTGGCCTGGTTGCACCCCCCCCCCCTTCCCATGTAATATAAACTCAGACTTCTTCCTACTTAGCTAAAGCTTGGACCTTAGATTTGGAATATTTCATTTACTGTGACGGCTCATGCTGATCAGCTTCTGGACCATAAGTGACACACACCACTGTTCTTAGATAATTTTTTTTTCTTTAAACCAACCTGAGAGAAGTCTAAGACGATGAAGTAGTAAGGGTAGTTATTGTTGTTACTAAATATTCCTGCCATCCACCTGCAAGAGCTGAAGAACTATCCTATAAAACCAAGGGCAGGTATGAGCCATCCTTTTGTAAGTAATTCCTACATCATCATTGATGTCTGGGGAAGCTGAGGTGCCTACTCTGAGTCACAGGGATGGAGAGAGATAGGGACAGCATGAAGGGACATTTTGCTATATGAAAATAATCAGTTCACAGTATCTTTCCTCAAATACCACATACGTCCATGTATGTACAGTAGATGAAGTGTGGTTTTATGACAGTGTCTTATGAAGGCTTTTAGACAATACTTGACAAATTCATCAATGTGAGTGTCACTGAGCTCTACTTTCTGTCAATATTAAGTAGTAAAAAAAAAGCACATAATTTTGACAATTACTTTTGAGGCTGTAGTGACAAAAGGCAATTATAACAAACTGGAGGCATTAAAAATATTCCAGTTGCAATAAATAAGAGGAAGATAAGGAGAAAACAGACTGTAATTGGAAATGAGTCCCCTTTCTAAGAAATGATGAAAAGAAGAAAACCAAAAATAAACAGAACCTTGACATGCGGTAATTGGAGTTGCCATATTTCATCCCAAGCAATTAAAGGCTCAGCTCAATTTCAAGTATTGCATTGTTTAATTATAAAAGTAAATAAATATAATTAAAAAATTAAATAGATATTGCTAGATGCATTGGTAGCAAAGCACTGAAATACATCATATGATATTTTGAAGATAGTTTTTGTCATTTCAAATGACTATGAGGCAGGCCCGTCATCACAGATGATGAAAATAACCAAGATACCACAATAATTGGTTATTTCTAAAATGTATTATTCTGCTGTTTGAATGAAAACAAAAAGAAAATGCCTTTTCCTATTTAGTCTAAAAATGCATGCCACGCACCTGTCAGGAAGAGTATGGCAGAGAATCTGAAGTGAGAAGTATTATTTTGGAGGATGGCAATTTTCCTGCGGGTGAGAATGATACTGCCCAGTAAATGGCTCACAGAAATCTACTTGCACAAGAAATTCCTACATGTTTTCATGCCAAACACGAACATTTTGCCTCCAGAATAGATGCAAGCTCTTTCAATAACTGGACCCATTGTTCCCATTATAAATTAGATGATAATAAACAAAGCATTAAGTGTGTTTTGCAATGTTTATACAGTTATAGAGAAGTACGGAGAATGAAATACTTTTCTATGTACCAATTGATGCATTTGGAATATTGAATTTGTTGGCAAAGAATGCTGAATATACATGAAGTTTTAGAAGAACAAATAAATCTGCCTTGTATTATCCTCAGAAGCAAGAATGGCAAGACTTTGCCTTCTGTTATCAGGAGGGACCAGTCCATGGAGAAGGCCGTCAAGCTTGCTGAGGCAGAAGGTCGTTGAAAAAGAGGAAGACCCTCAAAGAGACAGACTGATACAGTGGCTGCAACAATTTGCTCAAAGACAGCAATGATAAGTGTTTTGTTCTGTTATATACAGCGTTGTTGTGAGTCAGAATTGACTTGCTAGCACCGGACAACAACAGGAAAATATAGAGAACTCAGTAATCTTCCTGTGTCAGCAGTTGATATTCTGTTGTTGTTCCCTACCTCTAGACCTAATCTGAAGGATGGTATTAGAAATATCAGCTACAGAGTCACTGTCAGCTAAGAAGATGTGTCTCTATTAACATAGTGGGCTCTATGAGTATTTTCTATGGGTAACTGCTTTTAGCATTCTGCATTCGTTCATAAAGTCTGCCAGTGAGCTCCAGGTGCTATAAACTGAGCAGTACTCTACACTGGAGTCCAGAGAACAGCACGCTGTCAGTCGAGATCCACTGGACACAAGCAATGATATCACTAGTTTCATGTCCTCTTCTGAATCGTGCTTGAATTCCCAGAAGTTGTCTTCAGTGTACTACTGCAACGGTTTTTGAATTGATTTCAGCAGAAATGTAAAAATATATAATGTTTTTCTTGTTGTTAGGTGTTGTCAAGTGAGTTCCAACTCATAGCAATGTCATGCACAGCAGGACAAAATGCTGACTAGTCCTGTACCAGCCTCATAATTGTTGCCATGCTTGAATATATTGTTGCAGCCAACATGTCAATCCATCTCATTTGAGCATCTTCCTCTTTCTCCCCCACTCTCTACTTTACCAACATGAGGCACTTCTTCAGGGACTGATCTGTAAAGATGCTATGCCCAAGGTATGATAAATAACATTAGAAGAAAATATTTAGTGGTGCAAGGGGGAGTAGGAATGGGGACAGGAACTCACTAACTGGATAGTACACAAGCATTAACTTTCATGAAGGGAAACATGATATCCGTTATAGGAATAGTCAGTCCTGCTTGTCCAAGACAAAGTCATAGAAGCCTCCTAGACACATAAAAATCACCTTGAGGGATGAAGGTATTGGGGCTGAGGACTGAGGATCAGAGTCTCAGGACACATATAGGTCAGGGATCATAAAGTATTTCATTAAAAAATGTTCTACATCCTACTTTGAAGGATATCATCTCGGGTTTTAAATGCTTGTGAACAACAATCTAAGATGTATCTATTGGTCCCATGACATCTGGAGTGAAGGAGAATGAAAAAAGAAGACATAAGGAAAATATTAGCATAAAGAGCTCATGGATACATGAACCAGTCTCCATCAGCTTGAGCCCAGGTAGAGCTAGGTGGTACCACTGCCATCTAAGTCAGCTACCGTCACTAATCTCTCCAGCAGGGATCCTGGTAGAGGCTCCTGGACAGAGTGGGAGAAAAATGCAGAAAATAATTCAAATACACAAAGAAAAATTAGAAGACATGCTGATTTGACAGAGGCTGGAGAAACCCTTGTGGCTATGGACACTCAACATTTTGGTAACTCAGAGCTGAAGTCACTCCCATAATCTGCTTGTTAGTCTGAGATTAGATGGTTCTATCTGAGTTGGAATCAACTCGATGGCAATGGGTTTGGTTGTTAGTCCCCCCCCTTTTGGTCTTATAAAACAAAGGCGCACAGGAGAAACACGCTTCTTAGTTCAGTCCAGTATATGAGACATACGGGTAACAGCTGCCCCAAAGCAAAGAGAGGAAGACAAGGAAAAGGCAGGAAAACTGGAGCAGCAGACACAGGGACCCCAAACTGAAAGGGTGGGAGTGCCTACCTATTATGGGGATTACAACCAATATCACCAAACACTTTGTGTACAAATTTTTGAATGAAAAACTAATTTCACCTAAAGCACAATAAAATTAAAATAAACAATATTTTGCTAATGTACATCATCATTGCAATGCTAGGACAATAGTCTTTTGTGTGTGGATATCAACTATGTCTTTGTTTCATCTAAACTTGTATTTATTTAGTACAGTCATTGCCTTATTTTTCTTTAGCAATGAATAAATGTAAGTCTCTGCTCAAGTAGTATCCTGTTTGGGATAATTTAAATGTCCCCATTTTGGGTCCCTGACCATTGTTTCATTTCAGAAGATTTTCTCTGCAGTTTTCCTTAGTGATATTCGTTGTTCCCTGACCTTGTTGACCCCTGGACATGAATTTGGAGGAAAAATTTCTAGACTAAGCCCCAAAGGAATCATTTATCCTTAATGCATCCTAATTACTATGTGGAAAATGTGAGCTGTATTATAGAGAAATTATGATGAAAAACAACCTACATAATGTTTCAGCTCATTGATTTTCTAATTATATTAGGGTAAAATGTAAATATTTTCTGCCACAAAATTTGGAAACTATGGCATTATGTGGAGAAACAAAACAGCCTGACCCAGATGGCACCACGTCTGAACGCAGTAAAGCGTGCTTGCTATTTTACACACCCTGTAGCTGTCAGAATTTTTAAATATTTCTTTCAGAGCTCCAGTTGAGTAATTGTGTTTTCTTTCTTCATGACACTGACATAGGTAAGTAAATTAAAAAGACATTCAAATTGTTAGAAGTAAAGGGTGGAAGAATTTGAAGGCACAAGTTTCATTTTCTTAAGTACCATTAACTTTTAGGTGAATTTTTATACATGGAGATTATTGTGAATTGTATATGAGGGTTTTTCTGAATAAATAAATAATGTTATAAAATAGACAACTTCTTGACAACTGTCTTTATCATTTGTTTTCCCAATCAGAATATTTGAAACAAGATGGAAATATAAATGCTGTCCTTTTTTAGGTTTAATATGTACTTTTGACTGAAAATCTTAATGGCCAGTCTGTTCATTTTAAGCTATTTAGTATTTTTTCCTATATTTATCATTCTCACAAATTAGAAATATTTCATGGGCATATACATACCAAATGAAAAAGTCAAGCCCACTGCTGTTGAGTCTATTCCAACTCATCAGATCCTGTAGCACAGAGAAGAGCTGTTCCATAGAGTTTCCAAGGAGTGCCTGGTAGATTTGAACTGCTCACCGTTTTGATTAGTAGATGTAGCACTCAACTCCTACTCCACCAGGGTTTCATATATATGCACACTTACCTTAAAAATGTATATAGTAATTGTTGTGCTGTGCATGGCGACTTGTAATGTCTTAAAATCGCAAGCACTATACAACAACCTAGGTGGTAGACTAGATGCACCAAATTCATTATTAGGCTGATTAACTGGAATGTCACATGAAACCATGACCCTAAACCTTTAAACAAAGGAATCAAATCCTATAGAGGTTTCTGGTGGTACATGAGCAACCTTACCTGCTGGCCTTTTTTTTTTTTGTCCATTGTTATAAATTTATTTATCATGCAGATTTTGCTGGTTCAACTGGAATGGCCATCTAAATCACAACAACTGGTCAGGAGGGTTGGGTACAGGAGGAATATATGCAAAGTGTGACTAATAGCCTCCATGAACAGCTTCTCTTGGGATACACCAGTGTTTCAAAACAGAGAGAGACATCCTCAATGATGCATTCTGCTGAAGAGGTCACACAATCAACAATAATGAGATTAATAGGCAAAGGCCAGAAGATCTTAAAATGGAAAGCATTACAGAAAAATGGAAAACAGGCCTTCTAGGAGAGATGGTGCATGACAGTATTTGCAATTTTAATTTTCTCACTGAAAAAGGGGGATTTGAAGGAGGTTACCTAGGAAAGAAGAATTTCTGTGGAGATACTGACTGTTACAGGAGTCTCTGGGTGGCACAAAAGGTTAAGCACACAACTGCTAACTAAAGTTTGGAAGTTCAAGTCCACCCGGAGGCACCTTGGAGGGACGGCCCAGAGAACTACTTCTAAAAGGTCATGAGAGTCGAAAAACTGTAGACAGAACAGTTGTACTCTGAAACACATGAAATCACTATGAGTCAGAACAGACTTCACGGTAACTGGTGTTAATGGAGACTGAAGTAGAACTCCATCCCTTTCTTGAGGGTGACTATGGTAGGAACACTGAGAACCATGGGAAGTAGCAGGGGTTTGGGTCATGGACACCCAAGACAGGTCCTTGTATCCAAATCTAAGGGGAATCTATTGCAGCGTTTGAAAGTACTATGAGCCATAATCTCATGTACATTTTATTTATTCGTTTTACTATTTTATTGTGCTTTAAGTGAAAGTTCACAATTCAGGTCAGTTTGTCATATAAAAACTTACACACACGTCACTATGTAACGTAATCCTAGCTGCTCCCCCCACACTGTGACAACGCAATCCTCCTTTCTACCCTGGATTTCTCACATTCATTCAACCCACTCCTGGCCCCCTCCATCTTCTCATCTCACCTCTGGACAGAAGCTTGCCAGTTAGCCTTTTGTACCTACTTAAACCAACAAGCAGAAATCCTGGTTGCATAGTAGTTAAGTCCTCCAGCTGCTAATCAAAATGTTGGCAGTTCAAATCCATCAGGTTCTCCTTGGAAATTCTATGCGGCAGTTCTACTCTATCTAGTGGTTGTAACTAGTTAGATTCTACCCAACGGCACCTTTTTATTTTCATTTTTTTGGTAAATCAAGAGGAAAACTCTTTTCCAGTATCCTTTTATGTCTTATATAGTCTAATCCCATCTTTGAAGAGTTAGCTTAGGGATTGCTTTCAATTCTGGGCTAACAGAGTCCAGTGGCCATATATTCCAGGGGACCTCCAGTCTGTTGGGCCATCAAGTCTAGTCTTTTAATACCATTCTAGTTCTGCACACCCAGTTTTCTCCTGATACATCAGGAACTGTATGTTGTATTCCCTGTCAGAACACTGTTTGGTGGTGTCTGAGCACCACCTAGGAAACCCTGGTTGTGTAATGGTTATGTGCTACACCAGCTAACCAAGAGATCATCAGTTCATATCTGCCAGGTACCTCATGGAAAGTCTATGGAGCAGTTCTACTTTGTTCTAAAGGGTCACTACAAGTCAGAATTGACTCGATGGCACTGGGTTTGGTTATCAATTTGAGTACCAGCTAGTTGTTCTGTCTCATGCTGATGTAGCCTCTGGGCTATGTGGCCTCTTCTGTCTCCTGGGTTCGTACTGACCTTATGTCTTTGATGTCCTTCATTCTCCTCTGCTTCAGGTGGGTTGAGGCCAACTGATGTTTCTTAGACAGCTGTTTGCTAGCTTTTAAGACCCAGACACCACTCACCAAAGTGGGATACAGAACATTTTCTTAAAAACTTCATTATACCAATTGCTCTAGATGTACCCTGAAACCACAGTTCCCACAGCCCTGCCCCTGTTATTCTGTCTTTCAAAGTCTTTGGATATGTTTGGAAAACTTCTTATCTTTTAGTTTAATCCAGTTATGTTGACTTTTCCCCTACTGTGTATTGCCCCTCACTTTACCTAACATAATTCTTGTCTACCCTGTAATTAATGAATACCTATCTACCTTCCTCCCCACACTTATAACCATTAAAGACTGTTCTCTTCTGTGTTGAAACCATTTGTGGAGTCCTTATAATAGTGGTGTTATGCAATATTTGTCTTTTTTTTTTTTAATTGTGATTAAGTGAATGTATAAAACCCAAATCAATTTTGCATGGCCACCTTTATGCAGGTCTTTCTGCTCTCCTTGCATGGTGACAGCACACTCTTTCTTTTCATTCTGTGCTTGTCATATCCTCCCAAAAATCTCCTGTCCCCTGCTCTCTACTCTCTTCTCTCCCTTCTAAAAAGAGACCAATAGGACAGCATCCTATAAATGCATAGAACAATGAAGTACACAAATGATGTGGTCACATTGTGCTCCCAAGTCTAGTCCATTTTTGCCCAAAGAACTGACCTCAATAGTGTTTTCTGGACAGGGACAGCAGCAGGTCCAGGGTCCATGGTCCTAGGGGATCCCTCAGGCTGTCAGACCATCAACTGTAGTCTTTTGGTAGAGTTCTTGAGTTGCGTTGCTGTTTTTCTCAAGTTGTAACAGGGACTCAACCTTTTGTGTCCCATCACAGCTGTCTTCTGTGGTGGCTGGGCACCATCTTGTTCTTCTGGTCAGATGATGATATAGTCACCCAGTCACACAGGTCCTTGTATTTCCTGAGTTATTTTTTCTTCATGTCTTTGCTGTTCTCAGTGATCATCTGTGCTGAATGAACTGGGACAAGTTGGTGTACCTCAGATGGCAGCTTGTTATCTTTAAGACCTCAGATGTCTCTTACCAATATAGGGTATAGAAGACTCTGTTAGTAATAGGCTAGTTGTACCATTTGGCCTTGATGTCCGCCAAGAGGCATGGTCTCCATACCTCTGCCCCAGCTGCTCAATCCTTATAATATTAGATCGAGATTAGGAGAGTTTTGAGTTTATGGTGAAGTCCAGTTAAGTTGATTAACTTTCTATTGTGTGTTGTCACTGCTTTCACTTAACTAGATTTCTATCACGTATGTAATCTATAACCAGTCTTCTCCCTTCCTCCCCTCCTTTGTAGCCATCAAAGTGTCTTTTCTTCTGTGAATATTTTTAAGTCTTTACAGTAGGGGTCTCATGCAATATTTGTCCTTTTGCTGCTGACTGAGTTCACTCAGCATAATGTCTTCCAGTTGAAACCAAGTTATGAGATGCTTCCTAAAATCATTGTTTATTATCATTGCATAGTGTTCCACTGAGGACATGCATCATAGTTTGTTTATCCATTTTTCTGTTGATGGGCTTCTCCAGGTCAGTTCCATATTTTTGCTATTGTGGACTGTGTGCAGTAAACATTTCTGTACATGTATCTGTTCGTGTGACAGCCGTTGTTTCTGTCAGATATATTCTGAGCAGTGAGATTACTGGATCAAATGGTATATCTATTTCCAGCTTTTTAAGGAAGCACCAGATGGCTTTCCAAAGAGGTTGTACCATTTAGCAATCCCACCAGCAGTGTAAGAGAGTTCCAGTCTCTCTAAAGCCTCTCCAGCATTTGTTGTTTTGTGTTATTTTGGATCATGGCCAACTTTGTTGGGGTGAGATGATATTTCACTGTAGTTTTGATTTGGATTTCTCTGACAGCTAATGATCGTGAGCATTTCCACATGTGTCTTTTGGCTTCCTGGATGTCCTCTTTGGTGAAGTGTCTGTCCATCTTTGCCCTTCACTTAATTGGGTTATTTACCTTTATCTTGTTGCTATTTTTCAGTTTGCTATGAGTTGGACCTGACTCAACAGCAATGAGTATAGATTATGAAGATCAGTTGTTGATCTGACATGTAGTTGTGAAGTATTTTTTTTTTTCCATTCTGTAAGTGGTCTTCTAGCTCTTTTGGTACAGTCTTTGGATGAGCAAAGGTGTTTGAATCTTAGTGGTTCCCATTTATCTGTTTTCTGTTGATCATGCTTTGTGAGATTTTGAAGTCTGCCTAAGCGGTGAATTCATTAGAACGTCCATTGTTGACTCTATTTTTTCTTGAATGATCTTTATCATTTTAGGTTTGATATTTAGGTCTTTCATCAATTTTGAGGTGAAATCGTAAGGTGTGAGATATGGATCTTGTTTCAGTTTTTCACAGATGGGTATCCAATTTTGTCAACACCATTTGCTAAGGAGACTGTTTTTACCCGAGTTTACAGTCATAGGTCTTTTGTTGAATATCAGCTGTTCATAAGAGGATGGTGACATCTCTGGCTTTTTAACTGTGTTGCATTAGTCTATATGTCTCTTTTTGTACCAGTAGCAATATTTGTCCTTTTGCAGCTGGCTGATTTCACTCAGTATAATGCCTTTCAGAGTCTTCCATGTTATGAGATGTTTCCCAAATTCATCATTGTTCTTTATGATTGCATAGCCTTCTATTCTGTGAATATACCATTGTTTGTTTATCTGTTCATCCATTGATGGGTACTACATTGATTCCATCTTTTTGCTATTGTAGTCAGTACTGCAGTAAACACTGGTGTGCTTATATCAGTTTGTGTAACAACCTTTATTTTTCTAGAATACATTCCAAAAAATGAGATGCTGGATCATATGATGTTTCTATCTTTAGCTTTGTAAGAAAGCTTCAAATTGATTTTCCAAAATTGTTCCATTTAAATTCCCATCAGCAATTTATAAACGTTTCAGTCTCTCCACAGCCTCTCCATCACTTATAATTTTTTGATTTTTGGATTAATGTCAGCTTTCCTGGGGTGAAATGATATCTCATTGAAGTTTTAACTTAGATTTTTTCTAATAGCTAATTATTGCGTGCATTTCCTCATGTGTCTGTTAGCTGCCTGAATGTCTTCTTTGGTGAAGTACCTGTTCATATCCCCTGCCCCATTTTTAATTTGGTTACTTGTCTTTTTGTCATTGAGGTTTTGCAGTATCTTGTAAATTTGGGGGGATTAGATGCTGATAAGATTATTGCATTCAAAAAATTTTATCCTTTTGTGGGTAGTCTTATTCTTTCAGTGAATTCCTTAGATGAGCATTAAGTGTTTGGTTTTTAGGAGTTATCAATTATCTGTACTCTCTTGTGGTGTTTGTGCATCATTAGTAATGCTTTGTATCCTGTTTATGTCGTGTATTAGGGCTCCAAGCATTGTCCTTATTTTATCATTTTATACTTTACATCCAGGTGTTTGATTCATTTTTTGGTAGTTTTTGTTTATTGTGTAACATGTGAGTCTTGTTTTATTTTTTTATAGGTGGATATCCAGCTATGTCAACACTATTTGTGAAAGATACTGTATTTTCTGCATGTATGAATTTTGTGCTTTTGTCAAATATCAGCTACTCATAGATAGGTGATTTAATTGTTTGATTCTCAATTCTGATCCACTGGTCTTTGCTCAAGTATATTTTCAAGGTCTCAGTCTGTCAGATGGATCTTGGTTGAAAGCAGAGAGTACCAAAAAAATCTTTAAGTGTGTTTTATTGACTGTGCAAAGGCATTCCTTCAACTGTGTGAATCATTACAAAGTTACAGATAACGTAACAAAGAGAATTGTTACTCTCAAGCCAATTGCAACTCAGCAACCTCATAGTCACAACTGACTGATAACAAAGGGTTAAAAATAAATTTAGAATCCTCTAATTCTTCCCCCACCCCAACTGCAATGACTCTGATCTGAACTGCCATTGCACTATGCTTGGATTAGTTTAGTTGATTCCCAAACACTGAGACACAGTTGCTCAAATTAGACAAGAGGATACTGTGTTATTTAAAACCAGGAAAAAGGTGTATCAGAGTTGACACCTTTCACCATACTTATTCAATCTGTGTACTGAAAAAATAATCTGAGAAGCTAAGCCATATGAAGAAAAATGAGGCATCAGGGTTAAAGAGAGAGACATTAACAGCCAGCCATTTACAGATGATATAATCTTACTTGCTGAAAGTGATGATTTGAAGCATTTAATGATGAAGATCAATAAAGACTACATCTTGTTGTAAACAAAATATATCCTCACAACTGGACCAATAAGCAACATAATAAATGGAGAAAAGATTGAAGTTGTAAAGGATTTCATTTTACTTAAATGAATAATCAGCCCCTACAGAAGCAGCAGTCAAGAAATTCAGTGACACAATGAATTGGGCAAATCTGCTGTCAAAGATCCCTTTAAAGTTTTTAAAAGTGGAGATACCACTTTAAGGACTAAAATTACCTGACCCAAGCCATGGCGTTTTCAGTTGCCTCATGTGTATGTGAAAGTGAAAAATCAGTAAAGAAGACTGAAAGAGAATTGATGCCTTTGGATTATGGTGTTGGAAAACAGTATTCAATATACCATAGACATTTGGAAGAATGAAACAAATCTGTCTTGGTAAAAAAAAAAATAAAGTCAGAATGCGTGTTAAAAGCATGGATGGCAAGACTTGATCTCATATACTTTGGATATAAAATCAGGAGTGACCAGTCCCTGGAGAAAGACATTATGCTTGGCAAAATACAGGGTCAACAGAAAAGAGGATGATCCTTAACAAGATGGATTGACAGTAATTTCAGCAATGGGCTCAAGCATAACAACAATTGTGAGAGTGGTGCAGAACTGGGCAGTGTTTCATTTTGTTGTGCATAGTCTCAAAGAGTCAGAGTCTACTCAATGAGACCTAGTAACAACAACAACCTCTACATTTGAAAATTAGTCATTGAGAACTCTGTGAGTCACAACAAAATGTTGTCTGATAGATATTGCTGGGAAGTGTCCTGGTGGCATGCCTGGTCAAAGCAATAGGATGACAATCTAAAGGTTAGCACTTTGAACCCAACCACTAGAGAAAGACATAGCAGTCTACTTCTATAAAGACTTATAGCCTTGGAAACCCTACGGGGCAGTTCTACTCTGTACGTGTGGTACCATTGATTAGTTTTGTGTAGTCTTTCTAGCTATGGTCTTGTAACTCCCCTCCAGGTGATTGGGTGGGAATTTGAAATTGGGTTATTGTGGTCTATTGGGAGGATTGGTCTGGTTTGCCTTAAAAAAGAGCCAATTATAAAGCAGAGAAGAGGATCTTAAACTACATAAGACTACCTCATTAACTTCAGAGGAAAGCCAAAGGTGGAGAAAAAATCATTTAGATCTGGGATCCCTATGCTGAAAGCTCCTGGAAGCAGGAAACAGACAGAGAGAGAGAGAGAAAGAGAGGGCAAGGTAGAACCCTGAAAATTATGAAAAATTGTGGCAGGAATGACCTGGCAGCATAGAAGTGGCAGCAGGAGGGGGAAGGCTGTCCTGACCTATAGAGAGAGAGAGAGCTGAAAGGCTTTGGGCAATGGCTTACAGACAGGGAGAGGCATCCCTGACAGTACATTTGGGAAGAGGGTCTTCTGCTGGAAGAGCCTGAATGTTTCTGAGCCTGAATTGTAACTTGCTTCCCTAATAAACTCCTTAATTGTGAGTAAGGTCTATGAATTGTGTGTAGCCACTGCAATGAATTATTGAACCCAGCACTGAAGTAGAGTACTGTAGGAAGGGTGGTTGGTGTCACGATTGGTAAAGATTACAGAGAGTGAGACTTGTTTGGTTTCTACTTCATGGGACTCAGCTTTGAGTGTTGATCTTGGTTCCCTTTCTCTGTTGTGGAGCTAGAGGAGGTCAGATACTGTCTTTATAGTCCTGTAGGGTTTTTGTGAGTCAGAATTCACTCCGTGTCAGTGGGTAGATTTATACTGCTGGGATTTGAGACCCCTGGGTTGGAAAGCAGTCAGAATACACATTGGCCACAAAATGCACACCAACAACCATGAAGGAGGTTGCCATGATTCAGAGCTTACTTGATGTCAACAACAGCAGCCACGTTTGCTCCCTCTGTAAGGACTCCTTGACTGCCAGCATGCCTTTGCTTCCTTCATCTACTTTTTTTTCCCCCTTTGGACAAGACCTGGTATAAGACAACCTCATTCACTTTAGATGCAAAGAGCTTTATGTACTACTGCTTTTACAAATGCTAGAAACTCACAAGGATTATTAGACAACTTCTACAGAGTGTGTGTCTAAAAGACAGTGTTTAATCCCAAAGACCTTTTGGAATTCATGTTACAAAGCCACACTCTGTAATTGATACAATTCTCCTTTTTTGTTTCCTGATGGTTACTGGCCCAGATGAAGGGCATTTGTGAGGAAGTTTCACAATGCTGTAGCTTAACTTTCTCTATCTGATGTAAATTCACTGGATAGAAAAAAAAATTCTGGCATAAATTGCCAACTGTTTGATCTACATTACACTGAGAACTCATTTGGGTGGCATTTTCACTGAGGCTGTGTCTACACAGTGCCAAAATAGCCATAACAGTCGATCACTGAATTAAACACAGTTATTCAGTAGTTTGGCTAAGATGCAGAAGAGACAGCAAAAAGACACAGTTTTGACGCACATAGAAACAAGTTTTGTGATGCCTTTACTCGATGGCACTTGGCTGTTTGGCTTTTATTCTGTCAAGTCATAGTAACAATTTCCAACTGAAGCAGTGGAGAATTGGCTGCAATCCCAGTGCTGTGCTCTAGCTCCTCTTAGTAATTAAAAACCTGAGGGGTATCAACCAAAATGACACCAACTTTCCTTTGGGCCATGACCATGACTCATACCTATAGTAGTAAGTAAGTAGTAAGTCTTGTAGTAAGAAACCTTGGAATGTGGAAATCTGCATCTAAAACTAAAACTATTGCCATCCGTCAGTATTGACTCATGGCAGCCCTACCTATAGGAGAAAGTGAGACGTAGGCCATCCCACAGGGTTTCCAAGGCTGTAAATCTTTAAGGAATGTCCAACTACTCCCATTGAGTGCGTTCAAATCACTGACTTTTTGGTTTGCAGTGGATACTTAACAACCACACCATCAGGGCTTCTTGAAAATAAGGAAATAAGGCTTTAATTAATTTTAATCTTTCTTCATTTTAACACCTAACTAGAAATCAAGCCCCTGACCTTCCTCTATGTCTTCTTTGAGTTAAACATAGATTGTCTGTAAACACAGCTGTGAATCTTTTTTTTTTTTTTTTGGTAAGTTTCTTAGACTCTTCATCACTTAGCCTTTCTTCTTTAAAGAAATCCCATTTGTGTTGACACAACTACTAGACAACTTGGAAACTTAAGCTAACCCATATGTGTCTCAGATACAAAAATTAAGCTGTCCAAGGCATTATTGTCAACACTCAGCTTCTAATTTGAGCTGACAAGGATGTGGCCTCTTGTAGCGTGTGCCTTTTTCTGTGACACTATAGTCCAAAAAGAAGCCAAGCAATGAGGTCAGCACAGCTATCAGAGCTTAGAACATGGACATGACCTACTTACAGAGATCCTCACTGTGAACTTTTAGGGTAGAGTACTTCTATCTCCTTACAACAGACTGAGAGTCAGCTGTGGCCTGAGATGTCTGTTTGTCATTGGGTTTTCTTCTGATTTTTAATTCTCCCCAGAAGACATTGTTTTTGTTATACTGTTGTGGTGGTTGTTTTATTTTATATATATATATTTTATTATTTCTGTTTTTTTGAGGTTTTTTTTGTTGTTGTTCCCTAAGACAGTCTCAGAAATTTTCAGCTTGGTGACATTTTGTTTTACAAATACATCTCAAGTCTGAGATAACTACAACCAGATAATCAGATGGAAGTCCTTTCCCCATCCCAATTGTCATATGGTTTGCAGTCACAAAGAGGTTTTCATTACACTCATATGTAAATAGGAGAAGGCACAAAGGTTTATGTGTATGGTTGATAGTAATCATTTATATATATGTATATATATATATTTTACTATGATTGAGAATATGCAATCCCATATAAATTTGCATACTTGCCAGTGAGAGGCTCCCACTGCTTTTCCTACCCAGTGACAGCACACTTCTCTTCTCCATTTGGTACATGTCATATCCTCCTAACAATCTCCTATCCCCTCCTCTCCATCCTGTCCCTCACATCCAGTAAGAGGTTGGCTGGCATAGAACCATAATGTGCACACATCATATAGTCACTCTTTGTAACCAAGTCCAATCCATTTCTGCCCAAAGAGTTGAACCCCATTATGGTTTATGAATAGGGGCAGCATCAGGGCCAGGGGCCATGCTCTCAGGGGAATCCAGAGGCCTTTGGACCATCAACTGCATTCTTTTAGTGGAGATCTTAGGGTGCCCCCCTTTGTATTTTTGTGTTACCTGTGAGACTCAACTTTGTGAGCCCCATCACAGCTGTCACTGGTGGTAGCCAGGCACTATATGGTTCTTCCAGTTACATATTGATGTAGTCACCCACTCACATGGGTTTCTCTGTCTTCTGGGTTCTTTTTGCTCCATGTCATTTTTGTCTTTGGAGATCATCCATTCCTGCTGAGTTGGGAATATTTGGTGTACCTCGAGTGGCAGCTTAGCAGCTTTTAAGACCCCAAATGACACTCATCAGAACAGAAGACCCTCTTAGCATAAAGCTAGTTGTGCCAATTGGCCTAGACTACCCCTGAGAGCTTGGTCCCCAACCTCCCTGCCAGCTACTCCATCCTTGCAATATTGGGTTAAGATGGGAGTAGTCATATTATGTTGAAGTCCAGTTAAAATTGATCTTCTTTCTAATGTGTACTGTCATTGATTTCACCCAATTAAATTTCTGTGAACTATCTAATCTACACTCCATCCTTTCCCTCCCTCCTGCCCCACCCTTGCAGTTGTCAAAGAGCCTTTTCTTCTACGCATGAGTCTGTTTTTAAGTTCTTCTTGTAAGAGTCTCATACAATATTTGTCTTTTTGTTGCTGACTACTTCACTCAACATAGTGTCATCCAATTGAAACCAGGTTGTAAGATGTTTCCTAAAATCGTCACTGTTCTTTATCATTGCACATTTTTCAATTGAGTATATATGCCATAGTTTACCTTTCTATTCCTCTGTTTTTGGGCATCTGGGTTAGTTCCATCTTTTTGCTATTGTGGACTGTGCTGTGATGACCATCAGTGTGTGTGTATCAGCTGATGGGAATGGACTTGATTCTGCAGGATATATTCCAAGCAGTGAAATTACTGGGTCAAATGGTATGTCTATATCCAGCTTTTTAAGGCAGCGCCAGATTGCTTTCCAAAGAGGTAGCATTGTTTTGCAATCACACCAACAGTGTACAAGAGTTCCAATCTCTCCACAGCCTCTCCAGCATTTGTTGTTTTGGGTTTTTTGCATCATGGCCAACCTTGTTGGGTTGAGATGGTGTCTCATTGTAGTTTTGATTTGAATTTCTCTAATAGGTAATGATTGTGAACATGTCAGCATGTGTTTTTTGGCTGCCTGGATCTCCTTTTTAGAGAAGTGTCTGACCATCTCCTTTGCCCATCACTTAATTGGATGATTTATCTTTTCTTATTGATATTTTGTAGTACTTTATATATTAGAGAGATCAGGCATCAGTCCGCAATATAGTTGCCAAGTATTTTTTCCCATTTTGTAGGTGGTCTTTTAATTCTACCAATAAAGTCTTTGGATGAGCAAAAGTGTTTGATTCTTAGTAGTTCCCATTTATCTATTTTCTTTTCTGTTGATTGTGGTTTATTTATCAGATGTTGAAGTCTGTCTACATTGAGTATTAAAACTTCCATTGTTGATCCTACTTTTTCTTGAATGAGCTTTATCATCCTAGATTTGATATTTAGGTCTTTTATCCAGCTTGAGTTGGTTTTTGTATAAGGTGTGAGATATGGCTCTTGTTTCAATTTTCAATTTATTGCAGATGAATATCCAATTTTGCCCACACCATTTGTTGAAGAGATTGTTTTTACCCCGGCTTAATGTCTTAGGGTCTTTGCTGAATATCAACTGTTCATTGGAAGAAGGTGTCATCTCTGGGGTCTCAGTTTTGTTCCATTGATCTATCTGTCTCTTTTTGTACAGTATCAGGTGATTTTGACCACTGTGCCAGTGAAAGAGGTTCTAAGGTCAAGTGTCAAAGGCCTCCCAGTGTGTACTTCTTCAGAAGTGTTTTGCTTTTCCAGGGCTTCTTCTGTTCCAAAGTTGGTGATTTCTTCTCTATCTCATTAAAAATATGTCACAGGAATTTGTATTGGGATTGCATTATGTAAGTAAATTGCTTTGGGTAAAATAGACATTTCCACAATGTTAAGTCTTCCTATCCACAAGCAGAGTAGGTTTCTCCATTTATGTAAGTCTTTCTTAGTTTCTTGTAGTAAGGTGTTGTAGTTTTCTTTGTAAAGGTCTCTTATTTCTCTGGTTAGATTTATTGCTAGATATTTTATCTTTTGGGGGCTATAATAAATGGTATTGATTTGGTGATTTCTTCATTAATAATCTCATTTTTCATATAAAGGGATCCCACTGATTTACTTATGTTTATGTTGTATCCTGAGACTTTGCTGAACTTTTCTATCAGTTAGAGTAGTTGACTTATGTATTCTTCAGGATTCTCTGTGTATACAATCATATCATCTGCAAATGGGAGATTTTGACTTCCTCTTTGCTGATGCAGATGCCCTTTATTTCTTGGTCTTGTCTAAGCTGCTCTGCCTAGAACTTCTAGTACAATGTTGAGTAGGAGAAGTGACAGTGGGCATCCTTGTCTAGTTCCTGTTCTCAGGGTGAATTGTTTTACTCTCTCTGTTCACGATGATGTAGACAATCGGCTTTGTGTAAATGGTCTTTATTGCATTGAGGAATTGGCCGGCTATTCCTATTTTGCTGTGTGTTTTTAGTATGACTGGGTGTTTGACTTTATAAAATGCCTCTTCTGCATCAATTGACAAAACCAGGTGGTTCTTGTCTTTTGCATTACTTATGTGGTTGATCACATTAGTTGTTTTTCTAATGTTGAACCAGCCTTGCATCCCTGGTATGAATCCAACTTGGTCATGATGGATTATTTTTTTGATTTATTGTATTCTACTGGCAAGAATTTTGTTGAAGATTTTTGCATCCAGAGTCATGATTGATATATGACAATAATCATCTTAATGCCTGGCATGTTCACCCTGTCCACATGCTCGTCCTCACACTGTCACACTAGATCCTGGGAGAAATAAGGACTGGCAGAAGATACCACCCTCCACCTCCAGCTGATAGCTGGAGGCAGCAGAGGCTTTCAGTCACTCTTATATGGGCAGTTTCCTGTCCCCAGCTAGGTTCTCTACAACATAATCTTGCGAGAACTGTGACCTTGCAAATAAGTGTACATTATGATAAGTTATAAAATATATTAATTATATCATTTTTAAAAATTCATTTACCAATTTGGACTCTGCTTTGGTAGTGACCCAGGCCAGCTGTGATCCATTCTATGTCTGGCATCACTCAGGTGTGTGCAATTGGATCTGACAGACTGTATAATACTGTAAGGGGTATGATGAGATGTTGGATAGTCTCCGATATTCCTTCAAAATAAGTTAAATACAGGCTCCCTTCCACAAAATCCAGCTCATTGTGCTTGTAAACTTCTCTATCACCTGCAATCTCTCCTCCTAAAACTACCGTGTTTATGGGTCTGCATGTGTAAATGGATAACATGTATAATTATGAATTAGTATATAGAAATACATAGATGTGTTTTACTACAGAGGAGACTGAAGTCTTTTCTCAACAAACAAGGCAGTTGATAGCTGACACTTGATGAGACCATGGAATAGATTTGTCTCATGAATTCAGGGGTGCCTCATTGGCTGTTCTTGGCACACGCTCCCAGGGTACACCCATTGTGCCCTTCATGGACAAGAGGTAATGCTGAAAATGAGGAGGAATTTTCCACCACGAGGTAGCTGTGGTTCCATTTTTCCCTTAGTCATGTGTGGTGATCTGATCTAATTAGTACTATCTACCTGATGAGGTCAGTTCTGGAAAGTCTAATACACTGGAATTGGCTCCAGTGTGACTATATCCTCTCCCCTGCTTTATACTGTGTACATAGTTTAATGGGCTTTGTGTATATTTGTTGGGAGAATATTAATGTGCTGCTTTACGATTTCCACCACCTTCCTAATCACTGCTTTTTATTATTCCTGTTTAGTGTAACATCACCTCCAAGCATAAGCACTGAAATGGAGGCTAAAGGAAAAAAAAAAAGAAAAGAAAGAAGCAGATCCTATATTATATCATCGTCTGGGGAACGTAGTGGTTTCTGCTGTGTTAATTTACACTAAAATCCATGACCCCAGAGCCTGATTGATTGCCAAGGGCAGAAATCCAGCCCCTGGCCTAGTTTATTTCGTGAACTGTAGCCTCAGATATCACTGCAAGCCACAATGATATTGATTTGATATACACTAGATGGCTCTTTATGCTCTTTGGGAAATTTATTGTGCCGAGTCAGAACCCCAGCAGCCAAGGAGAAGCTGCTCTTTAAATTGAAGAGGGCTATCATGACATGACCCTAGGGCCACTCGGGTTACCAAGTGGCCTGGGCGAGGCTAGGTCGGAGCAGGCCCCGGGGACCCAAGCTCATCAGTTTTGAATGTCAAATCCCTTCAGAGGACTTGAGTTATTGGTAATGGGAACTTGCTTAGGTCTATGACATTTGGATGCCCTATAAGTTAAACATCATAACACTTTCTTCTTGTCATGGTCCTTTAAATTATGGCTGGGAACAGCACCTTTGCTCCCACCGCTTAGCATTAGATGGCTGCGCAATATGCGGCAACCTGCCTCCGAGGTGGACGCATCAGCGCAGCTATTAGCAGCTGGAGAGCTACAGCTGCCCAGCTCTCCCTGCACATATAAATAAGCGGCCTTGTCATGTGAGCTCCAATTGCTGCAACATTGTCACCATCTTGTTTCTGCACAATAGAAACCAAGTGGCCTTTGGCAATCAGCACGATAAAAGTCAGGATTCAATTCTAGTCTTGATAGCTTTTGCTGTTTTTCTTGGGGGAAGCAGTGCTCGAGCTGGGTAGAAGATTGGCAGTGAGAGAAACATCACCCTTCATGGGCATTGTATGCATGAAATAGAAAAGAAATCACTTTTGTTAGAACAATTTGCAATCATCTCTCTTCTTATGGAAGGATGTTATGCTCATAATTTTTGATCTGCAGAGAGATATTATTCCAGAACCTACCATTGTCATGTTGGAAACAGATGACTTGATCTGTCTCAATTGCCTTATTATGAGTAATTCCAACTTCAGAATTGGCAGAATACCCAGGGGTACTGTTTTATTTAAGTTCTGGAAACAGACTGGTGTCTCTGGCAAAATATATATATATATATATATTTTTAGGACAGAGCTTGATAAAAGCAATGCTGACTGCTGGAAATCTCCTTGCACTAGGGACTATAAACATTGATATCTGTCTTTGGATTGACTTTGTCCTAATAAATAGCTCATTATATATTTTATTGGCCATCAGTGTTAGTTTCTGTTTCTAGTAGAGTTGCTCAGAGTAGTTTAGCAATTAGGTCACAAGCAAGTGACAGACACAGTGGTGTATAAAAAAATGAAACAGACAACAGTGCTGGTAAGGCTCCATTTAGGGTTGTCCATAATATGCTGTCATCACACAATTTCAGAAGTCCTGCAAAATTGCTCTCTCAAAGCACTTAAGGTATCACAATGCCAGTGTGTCTGGAAAATCCCATAACTAGGCTATTTTCTGCATGTGTTGAGGAGGCATGTATATCTTAAAACCAGGAGAAAGAAGAGAGAGCTTACCATATACACACTCTGTATTAAGACATTGCATATCTTTAGTGGGGATGGACTATCAGAAAATTACTTTTGATGGGGAAGAGGTTTGCAGAAACTTCATTGCGAGAGTGGGATGTGCAGGAAGGAGCTGTGTGCCTGAGCTGTGGAAAACAGGCTGCAGCCCCTCTAAATGAAGGAAGTAACTGGGCTGAGTTAGCACTGTGAGCCTCTGTTTCTTTATCTTAAAATTGATAATAAACTGGATGAAGAGATGAAACTGGAGTGAGATTATTTATGTAAATACTTAGGTAGGGTACCAGTTGTCCCTCCTGCCCCTCACCGAGATTGCATGTGCCCACAGTGAGATTGTGCTTCATTAACAAATGCCACTGATTTGTTTTAGCTCATTGTTTTTATTTTTGCTATCTTTTATATTATGTACATTTACAGTGAACCCTGTGAGAGCCAAAACTTGACAGGACTGCCTTGTTTTTCCAGGTGTTTCAAGTATTTTGCCTTTGACAGAGCATAGCCTTACCTCTTTTCTGTAAGTTGTAGTCAAGGAAAAGACTTCTATTGTCCTTCTGTGACGTATTTCCACTTTACACAGTTTCCAGCTTTTGAAGGTTTGTCTGTTCTTGTACAAGAAATAGCAAATAAACATGGGCAAAGCAACAAAAAAAAGGGAAAAATAGCATCATTAATTACTAGTTAAAGAAAAAAGAACTTGCAGAACTTTGATAAATGTCTTTCCATAGGCATGTATACAAATATAAATAGACTTTTAATAAAAAGAGAATTATACCATTTAGAAACAGATTTTTATTTTATTTAATAAATCACCCACATTGCTCAGTGTCACTAAAGTACAGCTATATCACAATTTGTAACAATGACAGACTAGTCACTGTATAGCTACATCATCATTTATTCAATTTCATATTTTTTATTTAAAATATTTCATATTTTTTTCTTTTAAATAACAATGTTGGACACATTTTTTTCCATTCTGTCATTTTGAACATTGTGATTTGCCCCCTTAGGTCATTTCTATGGGGTTACAATTCCGTAAAGACAGAGTGTACGCCAATCCTATCAAGCGATGCATTGTTGGTACCCACGGAATGTCTAACACGTAGTGAGAAATCAGTAGATATCTACTGAGTAAATCAAGCTTCTTTCCTAGACATGTAACAGCTTAATAAAATTATTTATTATCTTCACAGTCTGATTATCTTTAAGTATACACAAATAATGAACTACGGAAAAACACTGTTAATCAAGGAACAACATATAGATGTTAATTCTTCCTGTAATCTTGACCAATATCAGAGAATACACAGATTAAACACTACTTTGATGAAGTGTCATTCGTGTTACTGACCATTGTCCTGTGAGGGACTATTTCTTTCCTCATTAGCAGCAATTTGGTAGGTTTAGTTGTCACAGTGGTAGACAAAACAGTGGCATTAAACATGCCAACAGTCAGGAAGATGCCACAGGAGAAGGCAACATTTTGTGCTGTTGTTGATGAGGTCACCATGTGTCCAAACCAACTTGACAAAATCTGAGATCTTAACATCAATTTCTATCCTTACTGCTTATTGGGAGATCGATCTGAGATTTTGATTTTAAATAACCAAATGTGTTTTCCAAGTAATAAAGCTAATGAAAAATACCATCATGAACTCATGATGAAAAATGTATGAAATCAACTCTCTCGTTTATTGAATCCACACCATGTTAAAGACCACAAACATCCACAAGGTGAGTGTCTGTCTTCATGGAAGCGTTAAGTTGCCATGTTTGGTAGCAATAGGTTCTTTTCCAATTGGGACCCAGATGATTGGATATTAGCAACAAGCCTGAATGAGGAAATCACTACACCTGCCAATGACTTTAACAGTACCTGGATATGGAGGCTTTGTGGTGTTGTGGTTAAGAGCTATGGCTACTACCCAAAAGGTCGGCAGTTCAAGTCTACCAGCTGCCCTTTAAAAATCTTATGGGGCATTGCTTGTTGATGAGGCATACTCTGTCATGTAGGGTTGTTATGAGCTAGAATCAACTTAATAGCAGTGGGCTTTAGATTTGGTCCCCAAATAGGTACAGCTGATCCAAAGCTTACCCAAGAATACAAGCAAGCATTACTTACCCATTGTTGTTTGGAGGTGCTGAGGTGTTTTAGACAGCTAGTGCTGTTCTAACAGAAATACCACAGAGTGGATGGCTTTAACAAAGTAAAGTTTATTCCTACACGGTCTGGTAGGTTACAAGTCCAATTCAGGATGTCCGCTCCAGGAGAAGGCTTTCACCTTTGTTGGCTCTGGAGGAAAGCCCTGTATTGTATCAGTCTTTGTCCAGGGCATGCCTTAGCATAGGAACCTCAGGTGTGAAGGACTCACACTCTTCTCCTGGCACTGCTTTCTTGATGGTGTGAGGTTCCCAGTTCTCTGCCTGCTTCTCTGTCCTTTTATCTCTTGCAGGATGAAAGGATTAAGGGTGGGGCAAGCCATACTCAAGGGAAATTCCCTTTGCAGTGGAGCAGGGAGGTGATCTACAAAGTGATTTACGGCCCCACCCTAATGCTTTAACATACAGCACAGGACAATCACAAGATACTGGGAATCATGGCCCAGCCACACAGCTACACATATTTTGGGGGAGACACAATTCAGCCCATGACAGCCCCCAAGTAGGTATAACCAATCTAAAGCTCACCCAAGTATACAAGGAACCGTTACTGAGCCATTGTTGTTTGGAAGTGCTGAGGCTGAAGTGTTGTCTCTAATAGGGGTCAAGAAAATAAGTTGGAATAGAGTGGATTTGGGGTCTTGGGGACTGGGGTAGGTAATGGCAAACTGGAATTTTAAGGAATCAGAAGCTAGGAGGACAAAGAACACAGTAGCTGCAGAAAGAGATGAGCAGAAAGGATACACAAAGGAAAGCCAAGATGCTAGCAGAGATCACGAAATGAAGAAGACTTCCATGCTCCTGGTTATTTCACAAAATAAAGCAAAAAATAGAGAGAGAGGGAGAAATAGGCAAATGGACCAGTTAAGAATGAAACACCGTGGATAAAATAACTATAAAAACAAGTAAAAAAACAGAGCGATGTGACAAACACTAAGATCCTTTGAAATACGTGTTATAAAAAAGGTGTGGGTTTTGGGTGGAGTCAAGAAAATTGGGTTTATATATAGTTTATTAAGGGGGATTATAGGGGCAGCTGTAAAGCACAACAAAGATGTATCATACCATTTCAAGAAATGTAACACAGGAGTCTCAACAACCACAAAACCAGCTCTGAAAAAGGTGAAAAATCAACTCACAAAAAAGAATGTCCTAGAACAGACTAATAAGAACAACAGAGAAAACATCAACATAAAAATAAACCTATCACAATGGCAGCACTGAACACATATCTATCAATAATTACATTGAATGTGAATGGACTGAATGCTCCAGTAAAGAGACATTGAGTGACATCTTGGATTAAAAGACATGACCCATCCATATGTTGTCTACAAGAAATTCACTTGAGACCTAGAGATAGGAACAAACTGAAAATTAAGGGATAGAAGAATATATATCAAGCTAACTATGAACACAGAAGAGCAGGGGTGGCAATTTTAATCTCAGACAAAATCAATTTTAATGTCAAATCCACCATTGTGGACAAAGATGGACGCTATTTATTGCTGAAAGGTTGATTACACAAGCAAGACTTAACTATATTAAATATTTATGCACCTAATATCAGAGCACCTAAATACGTCAAAGAAACAGTGACTACACTCAAAAGAGAGTTAGATGACTCCACCATAATAGTGGGAGACTTCAACACTCCACTCTCAATACTAGACAGATCGTCTAGAAAAAAGCTCAGTAAAGATAAAGAAGACCTCACTGCCAGAATTAATCAACTAAACCTCATTGATATATACAGAACTTTCCACCCATCAGCAGATAACTACACCTTCTCCAGTGCACATGGAACATTCTCCCAAATTGACCATGTGATAGGCCATAACGCAATGCTCAACAAAATCCATAACGTTGAATTACTGCAAAGCATCTTCTCAGATCATAAAGCCATCAAAGTTGAAATCAATAGCAGAAAAAGCATAGATAGAAAGTGGAACTCTTGGAAACTGAACAACATCTTGCTCAAAAAAACATGGGTTATAGAGGAAATCAAGGATGAATTAAAGAAATTCATGGATTCCAATGAGAACGAAAACACTTCCTACCAGAACCTATGGGATACAGTCAAAGCAGTGCTCAGAGGTCTGTTTATCTCCATAAATGCACACATCTGGAAGGAGGAAAGAAACCAAATCAAGGAACTAACCCTACAGCTTGAACAAGTAGAAAGAGAACAACAGAAGAACCCCTCAGGCACCACAAGAAACGAGATCATAAGGATTAGAGCAGAGCTAAATGAATTAGAGAATAGGAAAACAATTGAAAAAATTGAAAAGACCAAAACTGGTTTTTTGAAAAGATCAACAAAATTGACAAGCCACTGGCTAAACTTACTAAAGAAAAGCAGGAAATGAAACAAATAACCCAAATTACAAATGAGACGGGGGTTGTCACCACAGATGAAACAGAAACAAAAATATCGTAACAGAATACTATGAAAGACTATACTCTAACAAATTTGAAAACCTAGGGGAAATGGACCAATTCCTTGACTCATACCACCTACCTAGATTATCACAATGTAAAGCAGAACAACTTAATAAATCCATCACAAAGGAAGAGACTGAAGAAGTCATCAAAACACTGCCAACCAAAAAAAGTTCAGGCCCAGATGGCTTCACTGCAGAATTCTACCAAGCATTTAGAGAAGAGTTATCTCCAATACTACTGAGACTATTTCATAGTGTAGAAAGGGATAGAGTACTCCCAAACTCATTCTATGAAGCCAGCATAACCCTGATACCTAAGCCAGAGAAAGACCCAACAAAGAAAGAGAACTACAGACCGATATCAGTCATGAATCTAGATGCAAAATCTTCAACAAAATCCTTGCCAATATAATACAACAACAAATCAAGAAAATAATCCATCATGACCAAGTGGGATTCATACCAGGGATGCAAGGCTGGTTCAACATCAGGAAAACAATTAATGTGCTTAACCACATAAATAACACAAAAGACAGGATCACCTGACTTTGTCTCTTGATGCCAGAAAGGTATTTGATAAAGTCCAACACCCATTCATGCTAAAAACTCTTAGCAAAATGGGCATAGATGGCAAATTCCTCAACACAGTAAGGGCCATTTATACAAAGCCAATTGCCCACATCACCCTGAATGGAGAGAGACTGAAAGACTTCCACTTGAGATCAGGAACTAGACAAGGATGCCCACTTTCACCTCTTCTGTTCAGCATTGTGCTAGAAGTTTTAGCCAGAGCAATTAGACAAGACCAAAAAATAAAGGGCATCTGCATCGGCAAAGAGGAAGTTAAAATCTCCCTGTTTGCAGATGATATGATTGTATATACAGAGAATCCCAAGGAATCTATAAGTAAAGTACTCAAACTGGTAGAAGAGTTCAGCAAGGTCTCAGGATACAAGATAAACTTAAGTAAATCTGTAGGATTCTTTTATACCTACAACAAGACTGTTAAGGAAGAAATAATCAAATCAATACTGTTTACTATAGCCTCTAAGAAGATAAAGTACCAAGGAATTAATCTAACCAGAGTCATAACAGACCTTTACAAAGAGAACTACAAGCCCTTACTACAAGAAACTGAGAGAGACTTAGATAAATGGAAAAACCTACCCTGCTCATGGATAGGAAGACTTAACATTGTGAAAATGTCTATTTTACCCAAAGCAATCTATTTATATAATGCAATCCCAATACAAGTTCCAGCAACATTTTTTAATGAGATGGAGAAACAACTCACCAATTTTGTTTGGAAAGGGAAGAAGCCCCGGTTAAGCAAGGTATTACTAAAGAAGAAGAACACTCTGGGAGGCCTCTCATTACCTGACTGTAGAACATATTACACTGCCACAGTGGTCAAAACAGCCTGGTACTGGTACAAGAACAGACAGATCAATCAGTGGAACAGAACTGAGACCCCAGAGATGACACCATCTGCCTATGAACAATTGATATTCGACAAAGGCCCTAAGACATTAAACTGGGGTAAAAACAGTATCTTCAACAAATGGTGCTGGCAAAATTGGACATCCATCTGCAAGAAACTGAAACATGATCCATATCTTACACCTTATACAAAAACCAACTCCAACTGGATAGAAGACCTAAATATCAAACCTAAAACGATAAAGCTTATCCAAGAAAAGGTAGGAACAACAATGGAAGTTTTAATACACAATGTGGACAGACTCCAAAATCTGTCAAACAAACCACAATCATCAGAAGAGAACATAGATAAATGAGAACTATTAAGAATCAAACACTTTTGCTCATCCAAAGACTTTATTAATAGAATTAAAAGAACACCTACAGAATGGGAAAAAATATTTGGCAACTCTATGTCAGACCGACGCCTGATCTCCATAATCTATAAGATACTACACAATATCAATAAGAAGAACACAAATCATTCAATTAAGTGATGGGCAAAGGAGATCCACAGGCATTTCACTAAAAGAGATCCAGGCAGCCAAAAAACATATGTGGACATGTTCACGATCTTTAGTTATTAAAGAAATTCAAATCAAGACGACAATGAGATATTATCTCACCCCAACAAGATTGGCCATGATCTAAAAAACACAAAATAACAAGTGCTGGAGAGGCTGTGGGGAAAGTGGAACCCTCCTACACTGTTGGTAGGGTTGCAAAATGGTCCAGCCTTTTTGGAAAGCAATCTGGCGCTTCCTTAAAAAAATGGAGATTGATATACCATTTGACCCAGTAATTCCACTACTTGGAACATATCCTACAGAATCAAGGCCTTTCACACCAACGGACACATGCACCAAAATGTTTATAGCAGCACAGTCCACGATAGCAAAAAGATGGATTCAACCCAGATGCCCAACAACAGAAGAATGGATAGGTAAACTATCGTATATATACTCAGTGGAGCACTACGCATGCAAAAGAACAACAATGACTCCAGGAAACATCTCCTAACCTGGTTTCAACTGAAAGACATTATCTTGAGTGAAAGCAGTCAGCGACAAAAGGACAAATATTGTATGAGACCTCTACGATAAGATCTCAAAAACAGACTTGTGTGAAGAAGAAAAGACTCTTTGACAGCTGCAAGGGAGGGGAGGGAGAAAGGGAGGGAGGAGGGCTTAGATTAGATAGTTGCTAGGTATCTGGTTGGGTGGAATCGGTGACAGCACACATTAGAAAAAAGAACAGTATTAAGAGGACTTAAACATAACATGAGTACCCCTTCCATCTTAACCCAATTTTGCAAGAATAGAGTAGCTGGGGCAGGGGGTAGGGGACCATGCACTTGGGCAAAAGCAAGACCAATTGGCACAGCTAGCATTTTGCTAAGAGGGCTCTCTGCATCCCACGTTGGTGAGTGGCATCTGGGGTCTTAAAAGCTGCCAAGCTGCCATCAGAGGGCACAGCAAATGGTCCCAACTCAGCAGGAATGGATGCTCACCGAGGACCAAAATCACATGTGGTAAAGACAACCCAGAAGACAAAAAGACCCACAGCAGCGGGTGCCTACATCGACTTGGGACCGGAAGACCCGGATGGTGCCCGGCCACCACCAGTGATAGCCACGATGGAGCTCACTAAGTTGACTGTCACTGGCAACACAAGAATAAAATGAGGTGCACCCTGAGATCCCCACTAAAAGACCTCAATTGATGGTCCAGTGGTTTTGGGGTTCCCCTGGGAGCATGGCTCCTCGCCCTGATGCTGCCCTTGATCATAAATCATAACGAAGGTCCACGCTTTGGACAGGAATGTATTGGACTTGGCAATGCAGAGTGACCATATACTGGATGCACTTTATGGTTCTATCCATCTATAGGATGTTATCCTGCTGACCTCTGGCTGGAAGAAGGAGAGTGGGTGAAGAGGAGGGAAAAAAGAGACTGTTGGGAGAATGAAACATATATGGAGCAGAGAAGAATAGTGTGCTGTCACTGGGCAGGGAGAGCAGTGGAAGCTGCATATAGGTGGGTATGTAAATTTATACGGGAATGTACATTTTCACTCAGTTATATTAAATAAAAAATTTTAAAAAAAGGTGTGGGAGTGGTGTCTGACTTTCTCTTGTTAGGATCTGGATTTCAAGATGCGACGCAGTTTCCTTTTAAAAGTTAAGTTTTATTAAAAATGTGCTCAATTAAAAAAAAAAAACTGGTGCACCAGGGACGCACTCCAAACTATGCAGAGCAGAAGGCAACCCCAAGCTTCCTTAGTGCACAGCATTTAAGCCGTGAAACCGTAAAGTAGGGAGGGGGAGCTAACCTTTGCATTGATTGGCTGAGGTCATATAGAATTTCTGTAAGTTGCAAAATACAGCTATGGGTGAATGTGTCAATCACGTTGGTGAATGTTTTCATCCACATGGAATTTCCATAGGTTGTAAAATGTAACTGTTAGTGGATGTTTTATTAGGCTGGCTCTAGGGGTTATTTGCAAGGTTGACTCCAGGCCCTATCTTTTGCAAGACAAAGGCAGAATTTCGGTGTAATTAATCTATGGTATTTCTTGTTATTTCCTGCTAAGTTGGTTCCTGGAGACTTTTACTTCAATACCCTGAATTTTCACTGCACCCTCAAAATGGAGTTACTTATGTCTCATTTCATCACTCTAACCTCACAAGGACAAAGAATCAAGACAAACAGCTCAAGGCTGATTCCTGGAGGCAGAGGTCAGACTTCCCTCCTATCTCCACCATCTTTACTAGTTCTTATACCACTCACACAGCACTTTCTACTTTTCTGGTGGGTTTGATAATTCATTGTCATGACCACACAGAACTCACAGACAACACTCACATTTATGGGGTTTATTATGAAGTAACAGGCTTAGAAATGCTGAAGATACAGTTCCATCAGGAAAGCCCTTCTAATTGTGTTCACACACCTTCTTGGCCCAGGGTTTCTGCCTAGCAGCACTCAGTTTTCACTCTCCCTGGGTCAGAAAGCCCACTGTGTTGTCTCCTGCTACTGAGTCTCTGCTGTGGGGTTTCCTCTGTTGCTTCTTGCTGTCTTCCATGTTACAGTTCTCAGACTATCTCCTGGTTCCAGGAACTTCCCAGCACAGGGATGGAACCAAAGGGACATGCTGGCTCCAGACTGTTCTTCGTTGGTGGTAGAACATTCTTTCCCCTGCCTCAGACCTCAAGCTGACCTCAAGCCCAGCAGAATGGCAAAAACTGACCAATCTTTTTGGTGCACCACAATTGCCATGTTGTGTAGTCCCAGCTAATCACTTGGATAGGGGTTACGAGACCATGGCTAGAAAGTCACATAAAAATGATCCATCACACTACACCTGTTGTATACTAAATATTTACATGTGTTTATTTAGTTTGTTTACTTATTCATCAGGCATGTATTGGGCACCTGGTAGATGTAATTTCTGTGCCAAGGGCTGGTGAATGCAGAACTACGCTTGTTCTTAAAAGCTTACATTCAATGAGGAAAAAGTAAGATAAAGAATAAAATCATAGTCTAGTTCCCTCATGAACACTTGGTGCAAAGCATTAATACACTTAACTGCTAACCAAAAGTTGGAGATTCAAGTCTACCCAGAAGAGTCCTGGTGATTTTCTCCCAAAGAACTCCTAAAGAAAAGTCTATGGAATGGAGTTGTATCCCAATATACAGGAGGTCATCTTGAGTCAGAGGTGATTCAGTGGCAACTGGTAAGTCCTGTACTAAGTGCTAGAGAAGGGTAAACTCAACTTGGGGCTTTTCAGAGGTGTCAAGTTGCAGCTCCAGGCCACAACCATCATGTTCAGTTGTTGGTCTGTCTGTCTCTAAGCCCAGCTCCATACAATGGAAAGCCAAAGCTCTGACTGCTCCAATATGCATGCCCTGGTGGGTTCCGTGGGTATTGTGATATTTGAATAACGGTCAACTACATACTTCATAGCAGGCATTGCTTCTGCAGATTTCCCTTTAAAACAACTTCAGACTTGAAGACAACAATTGAAATGGTTATATGATTGAAGTATTTGAAAAGAGCCTAATGGCATCCATTTTTGCAACGTCTGGGAACATTTAACAAAGCAATATGGTTTGTTAGTCTCTTAAAACACACCAAACAGCTATTCTCTTTATGGGTTTGCTAATTTAACAATGCATTATTTTTATTTCAATTGAAATGACTATCTATAGGGTCGCTATGACTTGAGAATCGACTAGATGGCAATTTTTTTAAATGCTAATTTGGAAGAGAACATTTTTTCCCAACTAAATTAGCTATGGCCTATATCCGACTCAACGGCACTTGGCTTGGCTTGGCATATGTAAATCTCTATTAAAAACATGAGCTCTTCCAAAGAGTGAAAGGGATGAGCCAGTAAGTGCCACACAATTAGTAGAAGTGGCTGAGCCATACTCAGAAAACCACCCTCTCGCCAAGACTAATGGTCAAATTCATCCCCACGTTTGGCTGCCATATATGACATTAAAATCTAGTGCACACTGGTCTACTTGGTCTACCTCAAAGTTGCACAGGAGAAAGCAGCTGTTGTTGTTGTTAGATATTGGCCAGTCAATTCTGGTTCGCAGAAACCCGCGTACAACAGAAGGAAACACTGCCCAGTCCTGCCGCATCCTCACATTGTTCTGCTGGAGCCCATGGTTGCAGCTACTGGGTCAGTTGTTTGGTGACATTCTTCCTCCTTTTCACTCTAAGCCTCCATTAAGTTCCTGTAAGAAACAAATACCTGTGTAAGGATATGCACCTCAAGTCCTCTATAATACGTGGGTTCTTGTATTCTTTTTTCCTTACAAAATGAACTGTTAGTTATCTAACAGTTTTTTTCTTATTCAGTGGCTTCCATTTGGTATTATTTTAAAATGAGGCTACATTATTGACAACATAATTTGTATTGACAGGTATGTGTGCACATACCATATGTGACTTCTTCCCTGTAGAGAAATTTTCTGGACAACAAGAATCTA
Organism: Heterohyrax brucei; assembly: GCA_028571685.1. Taxonomy (NCBI): domain Eukaryota; kingdom Metazoa; phylum Chordata; class Mammalia; order Hyracoidea; family Procaviidae; genus Heterohyrax; species Heterohyrax brucei. Next base: position 7,206,922 of record CM053141.1, read on the forward strand.
CCACTCATTTATCAGTCTGTCATACTATGATTGTTTGTGTGTTGCTGTTGAAACCTCTGTTGAAAGTTTGCCTCTCTGCCACAGTTCCCCTCTTTCTACTCCCAGCTAGCTAAACACCAGTCTTGAAGAGTAGTTTGTCCAGTTCCCCCAAGGCCACTGACTGCAGTTCGAATTTGTTGTCAGATGTCTGCTCATGCATGTAAGAGGATTTTTGAACATGTGCAGAACTGAGGAATTGTGCCCTTATCTGACCATAGACTTGAGTATCGCCAGAAGGGAAGATAGTCTTTGACACAGTGCACCACCAGATCCCCTTTGCAAAGTGAGAGGTCCCACACTTGCTATGCAATATTATTCTGTGGATCTCCAGATCTGGGCGTGGGAGGGCTTGGGGTGTAGGATTTCAGGCGCCGATTCTTGCTCTCTTGGGACTAGAGGACACAGAAGCTCCCAGCCCCTTTGGGCAAGGATCCTGTTGTCTTTCAGCTGCTACATCCTATGTTTCTCTTTGTGTGTGCTACCAGTCAGTTACTACTTTTTGTTTCCCTTTCAATCAGCCCATTGGACAGGATAAGAATTTGTGTTCGGTTATACTGTGATGCTGGAAGCTAAGCCGACAGTATTTAAAATACCAGCAGGGCTACCTACAGTGGACAGATTTCAGTAGAACACCCTAAAACAGGCTAAGAAGAAGAGCTGGGAATCTACACCCAAAAATTAGCCAGTAAAAACCATCTGGATTCCAAGAGAACATTTGCTGATACAGTGCTGGACAGTGAGTCCTGCTGCTGCTTGAGTCATGTCTCCCAAAACGTGTGTCAACTTGCTAAGCCATGTTTCCCAGTATTGTGTGGTTGTCCTCAGACTGTAGTCTGATATAATTGTCCTATGTGTTGTAAATTTTAACTTCTCTGATGTCAATGAGGCAGAAAAGAGGCAGTTATGTTAATGAAGCAGGACAGTCTACAGGTTTAAGTTTTATCTTGGGTCAATTTCTTTTGATACATAGAAGATAAAAGCAAGGAAAAAGAGAGAGATAAAGATTTAATACCACCAACAAAGAAGACACAAGAGAAGAGCATGGCATCTGGACCCTGGTTTCCTGCATTGGGAAACTCCTAAACTGGGGAAGATTCGTGGTAAGGACTTTCTCCCAGAGCTGACAGAGAAAATCTTCTCTTAGAGCTGGCACCTTGAATTCAGTCTTCTCCCCTCCTAGACTGTTAGACTGTGAGACTATTCTACTGAGAGAGAATAAATTTTTGTTTTTAAAAACCACCCACCTGTACTGTTTCTGGTACAGCAGAACTAGATGACTAAGATAATACTCCAAGTTGGACTGCGCTACACAGTGGGATCAACAATCAGCTCAGATGTGTCCACAATTATGAAGATGGTACAGGAAGTTTTACAATGGGGCCTCTGTGAGTCGGAGCCAACACAAAGCAAATAACTACAAACACAAGGAGTCAATAAAAATGCAGTATTCTCAATGGAGGAAATACACATGCAGATTATGTTGTACTCTAACTGGATACACATGGATTTCAATCCCGTCTCTACTATGTTGGTACCAGAAAATTACCACGTATTTCCCTGATCTCAGCTTTTTCATCTGTAATGTCTTACCTGCTGATTAACTTCTAAAATTAAATGAGTCATCACAGATTGAGTCTTTTGCACACAATTCAGCCAGTTATCTTCCGTCTCCTTCCCAAACATCCAAGAATATGTGAATGCACAGTGAAATCTATTTACCTTGAGAAAATTTGAGTTCTAGCAATTGTGTCATGTTTGTGTATATATGTGCATGAGTGCATGCTCGGGCATTGTGTGGGGGTGATCATCCAGAACATGTGGGTAGAGATTAAATATCTTTGTCAACAGACTATTTAATTACAGTTCCTTTATTGTAGCGATCCTATTGATTTTAGAAGCCAGCACCATGTTCCTCAGTTAATATTGGCAGGGAAGAAATAAATGATGGCAGATTTCCTTGGAAATGCACATCACAAAGTGATACAGGCAGAGACAGAAAGGACTATGTAATGCTGAATCTTTTCAGGAAAAAAAGAAAAAGAAAGACAAAAGCTAAGTAATCCTAATGGACTCTTGGTAAATGGCCACCACTGTGATGTGTTTGAGATAAATCTCAGAATTAAAATGTTGTTCTTAGCTGACATCAAGTTGGTTTCTAAGCATAGCAGCACTATGTATAACATAATGAAACACCATTCAGTCCTACACCATGCCTACAAATATTTTTATGTTTATGTCCGTTGTTACAGACACTGTGTTAATCCATCTTGTTGAGTTTCTCTTTATCTCTGACTCTCTATCATGATGTCCTTCTCCAGGGATTGAACCTTCCTGACAATATGTCCAAAGTATGTAAGATGAACTCTCACCATCCTTGTTTCTAAGGAGCACTCTCATTCTACTTCTTATAGGACAGATCTTTTTGTTCTTTTGGAAGTCCATGGTACATAGAATATGTTTCTCCAACACTACAGTTCAAAGATACCAATTCTCCTTGTGTCTTCCTGATTCGTTGTCCAACTTTCACATGCATAGGATTCATTTGAAAATATCACGGCTTGAGTTAGGCGCGCCTTAGTCTTCAAGGCAACAGCTTTACTTTTCAACACTGTAAAGAGGTCTTTTGCAGCAGATTTGCCCAAACAAATGCATCCTTTGATTTGTTGACTACTGTTTCCATTCTTGTTGATTGTGGAATAAAGTACAATGAAATCCTTCACAACCTCAATCCTTTCTCCATTTATTATGATGTTGCCTCCTGGTCCAGTTATAAGGATTTTTGTTTTCTTGATGTTGAGGTGCAATCTGTACTGAAGGTTGTAGTCTTTGATCTTCATCGGTGTTTTAAATCACCTGCACTTTCAGCAAGCAAGGTTGTATCATCTGCATAACACAGGTGGTTAATGAGGTTTCCTCCAGTCCTGATGCCTTGTTTTTCTTCTTGTAGTCAATCTTCTTCAATTAGTTGCTCAACATACAGATTGAAAATGTATGTTTAAAGAATACAACCCTGACATATGCTTTTCCTGACCTTAAACCGTGTAGCGTCCCCTTGTTCTCTCCACAGGATTGCCTCTTGATCCAGATTCCTAATGAGCATAATGAAGTGTTCTAGAATTCCCATTCTCCTCAATGTTATTCAAAATTTTTTATGATTCACACAGCCGAATGCCTTTGCATAGGCAATAAAACATGTTTCTGATGTTCTCTGCTTTCAGCCGAGATCCATCTAACATCAGCAATGATGTCCCTGATTCTATGTCCTCTTCTGAATCTGGCTTGACTTTGGAAGCTCCCAATATACTGTTTCAGTCACTTTTGAATAATCTTTAGCAAAATACTATTTGCATATGATATTACTGATACTGTTTGTTAATTTCTACGTTCAGTTGAATCATCTTTGTTGGGAATAGCCATAAATATAGATCTCTTCCAGTTGACTGGCCAAATTTCTTGACATAGATGAGTGAGCATTTTCAGTACTCCATCTCAGTTTTGTTTGTTCAACCATTGCAACTGGCATATTGTGTCAATTCCTGGAGCCTTATTTTTCATCAGTGACTTTAGCAAAGCTTGGACTTCTTCCTTCAGTACTACTGAGTCCTGATCATATGCTACCTCTTGAGATGGTTGAATATCCACCAATTATTTCTGGTATAATGGCTCTGTATTCTTTCCATCGTCTTTTGATGCTCTGTGAGCTGTTTAATACTTTCCCCATGGACTCTTTCACTACTGCAACTCGAGGCTTGAAGTTTTTCTTCAGTTCTTTCAGCTTGAGAAATGCAGAGCCTGTTCTTTCCTTTAGGCTTTCTATCTCCATCTCTTTGCATGCATCATTATAACACTTTGTCTTCTCAAGCTGCCCTTTGAAACCTTCTGTTCAGTTATTTTACTTTATCAATTTGTTCTTTTGCTTTAGCTACTTTACGTTCAATAGCAAGTTTCAGAGTCTCTTCTGATATCCAGTTTGTTCTGTCCTTTCATTCCTGCCTTTTTAATGACCTCTTGCTTTCTTCATATTTGATGCCATTCCACAACTTGCCTGGTCTTCAACCATTATGCTTCATTGCATCAAATCTATTGTTGAGATTGTTTCTGAACTCAGGTGGGGTATACTCAGAGTCAGGATTAAAATGAAAATAAAATATTATTTTCATATTAGAATGTACACAGAGATAAAGTAGGTTCTGAGAAGAAAAGCTGGTTGACTAGGATCACACAACTGTTTGCAAGCAAAGTCAAGAACTGTGGTCTCTTGTCTCAATTCAGCATGATACTCACAACAGTATAGAAATGGAGAAAAATTAATGCAGCTTAAATACCAGACGAAAATAAGCTGTGCTAGTGATCTTGCTTCTGAATCTTCTCAGTTCTTTTTACTGTTTCCACTGTAAGCAGTCAGCACTCTTTGTAATCAGTTGTAACACCTTTGCCATCTGTGGCTTTGTGTATGAAGGGAGAAGTACAGTCATAGGACTTCTCAACATAAGAACACAAGAAGCCAGCACTTCCCAGGACTGCAACAACACACCCACTGGGGTAAAGCGCAGTTGCTAAACTTTGTCCTAGCTAGGCTCTATATATTAAAACATTTGTAAGCAGAACTAGAATTTTCATCCAGTGGGTAGAAAGGAAACAGAGAAGAAGGAAAACAGTAAGAGAAAAGCACAGGTCTGACCTGAAGCTAATGTGAGGGTTACAAATTCTCTTTTTTGTTAGTTGCTGTTGAGTCAGCTCTGACTCCTGATGACCCCATTGCCAGACTTCTAGCCTCTCTGGATGCAGTGCCAGCACACTCACGGTTCACTCAACCACCTGCATCTCATAGTTATGCAAATGGATGTCACAGCCTTTGACAGCCATGGCCTGCAATAGCCACTAGGCCCCCTTTCTGTGCCCGGGGGACCCAATGAGATACAACAGAAGAAAACATTCCCTGATCTTGCACCAGCACCACTATACTTAGTTTGCCCTAGTCCATTGTTAGCAGCTGCTGTGTATTTTGAGTTACTTCTAATCTGTCAGGTTTATCTTACAGCACTCTGTTGGACAATTTTCTGTTGTAGTCCACAAGATTTTCACTGGCCTGCCTATTGGCAATTCCATCTGAACTCTTCACCTTGTGACAGCACACTCCTCCTTTTCACTCTTATAATATCCCCTTAACAAACACCTGTCCCCTCATCTCTACCCTCTCCTCTCCCATTTAGAAAGAAACCTGTAGGACGACCTCCTAGAAATGTATAAAACCATAAACTACACATACCACATGCTCACACTGTGTCCCTGAGTCCAGTCCATTCTTGTCTGAAGAGTTGACCTTAGTACTGGCTTCAGGCCTGGGGTAGCAGCAGTTCTAGTGGCCATGTTCCCAGGAAACCCCCCAGACTGTCAGACTACCAATTCTCATCAGCCACCACCAAAAACAGCCATGATGAGGGACACAATGGAGAATTTTTTGAAGTAAATTATCAAGCCTTTTTCCCTACTCTTTCTTAGTGTATAAGTTCTGGTCAAACATGTCCACCATGTGTGAATCTGCTGATATTTGAAATACCTGTGACGTAACTTCTAGCATTGTAGCAACCCAAGCCACCACAGTGCAACAAAATGACAGGGAGTGGCAGACTGTCTTGTAAGTTCTTATATCAACAGATATGTAGTAAAACCATATCCCATCAAAGAAAACAGGGGAGTAGGTACCTTGGAGTTTCATTGAATCATGACCTGCCATAACCAGAAATGATTGGACAGGTATTTGCCAAGGCATTGAAAGTCTTGATAGTGGTAGTACCCCATTCATTGACTAATCTGCTCTTTTAGATAGTTGATTTGTCAGCCCCTGGAATTTTGAGTGTGGGATGAATCTTGGGAAGGAATGGGGTATCTTTACAAAGTTCTGTAGATTACTAAATGCACAGAGGAATGATTTGCTGTCTGATTTTTGAATTTTTATACTACTTTTTCACATTAAAAAAATCTAACAAATATTGTTCTGAAGACCAATGATAAAACATTTTGAACCCCAGATACACAGCGTTCTTCTGTAGGATGACAATTGCATCCCAGCATAGCTGTGATCGTGTAGCAGGCACAACTGAAGCAGCCAGCATCAGCTAGAGATACACAAAGCCTCGACCGTGAACGAACTCTAGCTCAGGCAGCACCATGTGGAAGCCTGGAGTTTCCTCCTAGTAGATGTACGTCCTTAAGAAAATTGCTAGTTTCACCTAATACTACTCTCTGAACCAAAAGTGAGAGAAAGGACATAATCTCTGAGCTCATCAGACAGACAAAACATGAAGTACCCCTTCATTGAAAACAAACTGGGAACTGTATACAGAGTAAAATATTCATCAGGATAAATCAGACATGGAGTTGAGGAGGAAGGAAGCCAGAATGATGAGTCAAAGAAGGCTAGTCTGTGTAATGGGGTAGAGCATTGTCAGCCTTAGAACAAGAAGATTCAAGACAAGAATGAGATTTGAAGAATAATATGTACATACTTGTTTCTTGAAAAGTAGAATTTAAAGTGGGATCAGGAACAGGAACCTAAGATGATCTTGAGCATGATGTTGGGATTTTGGATCTGACGTTCAAGAGAGGGCTAGGGGGAGGAAATGTGTGGGCAGGAATGATCTCTGTATAAAGAGAGAGCTTGGAGCAGAAAACGCATGGGCAAAACTGATCCCTGTATAAATGAGTCTGCAGTTGAAACTGCTCCAGTAGTAGTATTTTTTTACACACAGAATCTATTTTCTTCACAACTACAGTTATCTTGTTTTCACTGTTAAATGAAGGAACAAGTGCTTTGATACAAAAAATATGGCATAACTTTGACCGGCAGCTCCACAGAAGAAAGATGTGGCTGTTTACTTTTGTAGAGATTTATAGCCTTGGAAACCCTAGGAGGTCACTGTAAGCTGAAATCAGCTTGATAGCAGTGGGTTCAATTTTCATTTAGTAGTAGGCAGGGAAGGAGCCCTGGTTGCCCAGTGGTTAAAGGCTCCCTTGCTAAGCGAAACATTAGCCAATTTGAATCAGACACCCCATGTGAGAAAGACCTGGGGATCTTCTCCTGGGAAGATTATGGCCCAGGAAACCCTTAGGGGCAATTCTAGTCTGTTCTGCAGGATGGCTCTGAGTTGGGGTTAAATTGATAGCACACAACAACAGTAGTTAGGGTAGTGGTGGTGTTATTTTTTGAGTGCTGGCTGTGTGCCAGGAGATTTCTTGCAACATTTTCATTGATAATGGCCAACTATGCATCCTCTCTGTGACCTTTGTTATACAAAGGAAAGCCCAGAATGATTGGAAAACTGACCAAAGGTCACACAGTCAGGGACTGGAGCCCCAGCTCCCAGCCAGTTCCCCAGATTGTGCTGTTTCTATAGATGAGGACATATCTGGGGAGACCAGACACTGAGCAACTCTGCCCTTGCTTTCAGTATCTAAAATCCCTGAAATAAATCAATGCTACATTTCTTTTGTGAATGGACACAAGACTTTCTTAAATGTCCAGAAATCTAATTTATATCTGAAACACAAATTCACATTCATACTATTCTTATTAATGCAGTTCTTTAATTTTGAGGATAAAAAATAGATAAAATAGAAACAAGGTAGCATGAAAATTTTTATATTTTTCTCCTCAGATTACACAAATAAGGTTCATAAGTGTAATGGGTAAGTTTTCACTTAAATCTTTCTTTTCTCCCCCAACGGAAATATCAAAGAAAGACATTTTTCAGGAAAATATATTTCTAAAATGCTAAAATTACTACACATTAAACCATAAGAAAGCATATTAAGTGAATATTTGGAGTCTGTCTGGCTTAAACCCAGAAAGCATGGAAATTAAACCTTTAGGCCTAAAATTTAACATAACTTAAAAGTTCTACATTACCGTTAGACTAATGGTGTTTTCCCAAGTTGATTTTTAGAAACCTTTAAGCTTTGAATTATAAAGGGTGAAAATATCCCCAAAAGATATATAGAACTGCAGCATGAACAGTGATTTTTAAAGAAATAGTCACTGTCAGGTGGCATAAAATTATATGGCCCTTGATGTAGGACTCCCTCTGTTCAAAGAGAAACATATTTCTACAAAATTCAGCTTCTTAGAAATAGTTACTAAAGTTAAATTGTCCAGTGAAACATAATTGTGTCAGTCTTTCTTTTCTGAATTAAGATATTAGTCTTCCTCCCTGATTTTTACATTGTTCACAACTAAAATTTTACAATGAGTAATTCTTTATAGAAACTAATGGCATTACAAAGGCACAATTTCAAGTATAGATATTTTCATCTCATTGGGAGCAGAAGAAGCTTGAAGGCAGGGAGAATGGCAGACATGTGAGGTACCAAAACCAAAACCCAAACCGAAACCAAAACAAACAAAAAACACGTCATGAGAATCAACCAAAACCAGTTTCCATCACCAAGTGTGAGTTCTAAGTCAACAAGATGCGGCATGTAGCATGTTTATGAAACAACATGATGTGGAATAAACATGTTCCGTTTTCATAACAAAAATACAAGGCTTTGCCTCAGTGTACTTTCTTATTAGGCACTTGCCGTGTTGCTGCTGTTGTTAGTTGCTGTCCAGTTGGTTTTACCGCATAAGCTACCCTATGTGCAACAGAACAAAACATTGCCTGGTTCTATGCCGTCTCCACAGTAGTCCTTACCTGCACCCACCACTGCAGCGACTGTGTCAATACATTTTGTTGAGGATTCCCCACCCACTTTTTGGTTCATCTTCTTCTTTACTAAGCATGATGTTCTTCCCCAGGAGTCAGTCCCTCCTTATAACATATTTAAAACATGTGAGACAAAACTTCACCATCCTTGGTTCCAATGAACAGTATGGTTGTACTTCTTTCACGATAGATTTGTTTGTTGTTCTGGAAGTCCATGGTGTAGCCAATATTCTGTGTCAACACCATGATTCAAAGATGTCTGTTCTTCTGTCTTCTTTCTTCATTGTCCAGCTTTCACATGCATATGAGGGGACTGAAAATAGGATGGCTTGGATTAGGTACACCTTAGTCTTCAAGGTGACATCTTTAAAGCTGTTTTTTGCAATACATTTGCCCAACACAGTATATTCTTTGATTTCTTGACTACTACTTCCTTGGGCATTGATTATGGGTCCCAGTAAAATGAAATCCTTGACAACTTCAATATTTTTTCTATTTATCATGATGTTAACTTATTTTTATGGTTGTGAGGATTCCTGTTTTCTTTATGTTGAGATGTGGTCTTTGATCTCTGGCAGTAAGTGGTTCAAGTTCTCTTCACTTTCAGCAAGCAAGTTTGTGTCATCTGCATATCACAGATTATTAATAAGTCTTTCTACACAGGTACAGATCTTTCTGACACTCTCTGCTTTCAGCCAGCACCCCTCGGACATCAGCAATGATATTCTTCATTCCACTTCCTCTCCTGAATCTGGTTTGAACTTGTGGTAGTCCCGTGCTGATATACTGCTGAAACTGCTTTCCAGTGATATTTAGCTTTTCTTTATTTGTGACACTAACGTTATTGTTTGATAATTTTCACATTTGCTTCACTCACATTTCTTTGGAATGAACACAAATATGGATCTCTTCCAGTTGGTTAGCCAAGTAGCTATATTCTATAATTTTTGACATGAAAGAGTGAACATTTCAAGTGCTGCATCTGTTTGTTGAAATATCTCAATTGTTTTTTCAGCCAATTCTAGGAGCTTTGTTTTTCTCCATTCACTACAGTAAAGTTTTAACATCTTCAGTATTATTAGCTCTTGATCATACGCTACCTCCTGAAATTACTGAATGTCAACCAGTTCTATATTGTACAGCAATTCTGTGTATTCCTTTGATCATATTTGATGCTTTCTGTGTCATTTCATATTTTACCTGTTGAATTCTTTCGTATTACATCTCAAGGACTGAAATTTTTCTTCAGTTCTTTCAGTATGAGAAATGTCTAGTGTGTCTTCTCCTTTAATTTTCTAACTCCAGTTCATTGTGTATTTCATTATAATACCTCACTCTGTTTTTTTCAAATCACCTTTTGCGATATTCTGTTCAGTTCTTTTATTTCATCATTTCTTTTGTTCACTTTAGCTACTAGACTTTCAAGAACAAGTATCAGGGTCTCTTCGGACATCCCTTCTGGTCTTTTCTTTACTGTCTTTTCAGTGACCTTTTGCTTTCTCCCTGTATTATACCCTTAACGACATTCCAAAATTGATCTAGTTTCTGGACATTAGTGTTCAATCTGTAAGGTCTATTTTTGAGATCGTCTCTCAGTTCAGGTTTAATATACTCAAAGTTGTCCTATGGCTATTGTGGACTTGTTTTAATTTTCTTCAGTTTCACCTTGAACTTGCCTAAGAACAACTGATGATCTGATCTGCAGTTGGCCCCTGTCGTTGTCCTGACTGAGACTTCTAACTGATGATGTTGGCATTCTCCACCATTCCTCCCACAGGTGTAGTAAATTTGATTGCTCTTAATTACATCTAACGGAAACCCTGGTGATATAGTGGTTAAGTATTACATCCGCTGGCTAACCAAAACATTGTTAGTTCAAATCCACTCCTTGGAAACTCTATGGGACATTTCTACTCCGACCTATAGGGTTGCCATGATTTGGAATCAACTCAAGGGCAGTAGTTTTGACTTTAATTGCATCTGGCAAGATCCACATATATAGCCACTGTTTCTGTTGTTGAAAAAGGTATTTACAGTGAAGAAGTTGTTGCTCGTGCAAAGTTCTGTTATACCATTTCTGGTGTCAATTCTGTCACCAACGCTGTCTTTTTCAACTACCAATCCTCTGTCTTTATTTCCACCTTTTGCGTTCCAATTGCTGGTATCATTGCATCTTAATTGTGTGTTTGATCACTTTTATACTGCATTAATTGGTAAAAATCATCAACCTCCTCCTCCTGGTTTTAGGGGTTGGTGTGTAAATTCAGATAATTGTTGTAGCATCTTGTCTTCCTTACAGGTACATGGACATTATTCTATCACTGGACAGCACTGTACTTCAGCCTAGATCATGAAGTTTTCTTTTTGACAATGAATAGTGTGCGATTCCTCTTCAAGCTGCCATCATGGCATAGTTGACCATACTATTGTCCAAGTCGAAATGGCCAAGACCAGTCCGTTTCAACTCACTAAGATACAAAATATCAGTCTTTATGTGGTCCGTTTCATTTTTGATGACTTCCAATTTTCCTAGATTTATGCTTCAAACATTTAACATTCCAATTTTTTTCTTTTCTTGTTTTTTCTTTAATTAAGACTGAGTGAAAATGTACATTTCCATATAAATTTACATGCCCACCTATATGCAGCTTCCGCTGCTCTCCCTGCCCGGTGACAGCACACTATTCCTCTCTGCTCCATACATGTCTCATCCTCCCAACAGTCTTCTTTCCCCTCCTTTCCACCTACTCTCCTTCCTCCAGCCAGAAGTCAGCAGGATGATATCCTATAGATGCATAGAACCATAAAGTGCATCCAATACCAGTGATAGCCACGATGGAGCTCATGGTCCAGGTTTTAGCAGATATTTGCAACCATTTCTTCCCATTCTGAATCATGCCACCTCAGTAAATGAAGGCCCCAACAGCTTGACTCCATACAGGTGATTAAAATTAATTCTACTTGAGAAGGCAACTTGTCTCCAACTGTGTTTTGAGTATCTTCCAACCTGAGAGACTCGTCTTCTGGCACTGTGTCAGACAGTGTTCTGCTGTTATTCGTCAGGTTTTTACTGGCTAATTTTTTAGGTGATCTTGAAGGTATTTGAAATGTGGGTGGGCATAGTTCCATCATCATAGCAATACAGAAGTCACCATAGTACAACAAACTGAAAGATGTGCAGGGATGCGTATGTGTACAAATAAGTAGGAAGATAAGTAGACAGACAGGCAGGCAGACAGGCAGGCAGGGAGACAGACAGATATTGCAGCCATCAAAATAAGTCTAAAGAAATATGGGCCCATTGTAACTTTATGTCTACTACTAAGAATATAAATTTCTGCTTACGTCTTCAATTACAAGTATTCAATTTTTTCTACACCGGTCAATGGTTCTGGTGTAGAAAAATGTAACTCCTGGAGAAACTAAAATTGTGTCTCATTTACTTAAACATAGCCACACACCTGAGTAAAAGCATCAAAAAAAGAAATCAGTGATGTCAGCATTTTCCTAGTACTTGTGCAAGAGAGATTTGTTCATTCTTCTGGCTATTCATGCTCTACAGGATATTATTTGTCTACAAAATAATTTAGAAGTATCAATTTGTCTTTGCTAATCCACATTTATTGTGCAGCTTTCAAATACACATAAGGCGATTTAAAATACTATGGCTTGAGTCAGGTATACCTTAGACCTCAAAGTCACATTTTTCTTTCTAACTTTTTAAAGAGAACGTTGGCAAGAAATCTACTCAAAGCAATTTTCAGTTTATTGTCTGCTCCTTCAGTGAAGATTTATTGTGAATTCAAGTAAAATGAAATCCTTGATGCCTTCAATATTTTCTTCATTCATCATGATATTACTTAACAGCCCAGGTGTGAAGATCTTTTATTTTCTTTATGCTACTTTGCAGTCCATACTGAAGACTGTGGTTTTTGATCTTCATGAGTAAGTACTTCATGTCCTCTTCATTTTCAAGAAGCAAAGTTGTTTAGTCTTAATATTGTAAGTTGCTAATGAGTCTTTCTCCAAGCCTGATACCAAATTCTTCTTTGTATAATCCATCTTCCTTCATTATTTGCTCAGCACACAGATTGAATAAGTAGGGTGAAAGGATACAACCCTGAGTCACACCATTATTCTGCATGAGTACAATTAATTGTTCATAAATTCCCATTCTTTGCAATGTTATCCATAACTTGTTATTATTCACATAGTTGAATACCTTTGAGAAGTCAATAAACACAGATAAACATCTTTATGGTATTCTCTGCTTTCGGCTGTGATCTATGTGACATCAGCAATGATAACTCTTGTTCCACATCCACTTCTGAATCTGGCTTGAACTTCTGGCAATTCCCTGTTGGTGTACTGTTGTAATTCCTTTTGAAAGATCTTCAGGAATATTTTACTTGTGTGTGTTGTTGATGATACTTGTTGTCATTGAGTCAGTTCCAGCATATACCAACAGTGTGTTATTGTTGTTGTTAGCTGCGTTCAAGTCTGCTCCAGCGCATAGTGGCTTTATGTAACACAATATAAAACACTGCCCAGCCCTCCACTGTGTTCACTATAGTTGTCACACTGGGACACACTGAAGCAGCCACTGGGTCAGTCCATCTTGTTGAGGGTCTTCCTCTTTCCTGCTGACCCTCTGCTCTACCAAGGATGATACCCTTCTTCAGGAGCTGGTCTGTCCTAACGGCATGTCCAAAGTATGGAAGATGTAGTGTCACCATCCTTGTTTCTAAGGACCACTCTGGTTGTACTTCCAAGACTGATTTGTTCATTCTTTTGGCAGTCCATGGTATGTTCACTAGTCTTTAATAATACCACAGTTCAAAGGTTTCAATTTTTCTTCTGTCTTCCTTATTCATTGTTCAGCTTTGGCGTGTATATGATGCGATTGAAAGTGCCATGGTCTAGATCAGGCATACCTTAGTCTTCAAAGTGATGTGTTAGCTTTTCAATACTTTAAAGAGATTTTGCAGCAGATTTTCTCAATACAATGTATCTTTTGATTTCTTGAATGCTGCTTCCATGGGTGAAGACTGTGTGTTCAAGTGAAATGAAATCCTTGACAATCTCAGTCTTTTCTGCATTTATCATGATGTTGCTTGTTGGTCCAGTTGTGGAGACTTTTGTTTTCTTTATGTTGAGATGCAATATAGACTGAAGGCTGTAGTCTTTGATCTTTATCAGTAAGTGCTTTGTGTCCTTTTCACTTTCAGTAAGCAAGAATGTACATAACGCAAGTTGTTAATGAGTCGTCCTCCAAAGTTGATGCCTTATTCTTCTTCATATAGTTCAGCATCTCTGTTATTTTGCTCAGCGTGAAGATTGGGTAGGTAAGGTGAAATGATACAACCCCACCACATACTTTCCTGACTTTTAACCATGTATATCTCTGTCCAAATAACTGCCTCAAGGTCTATGTAAAGGTTCTTCATGAGCAAAATTGTGTGTTCTGAAATTCACGTTCTTTGAAATATTATCCATAAATTGTTATGATCCGTAAAGTCTAATGCTTTTGTGTAATCAGTGAAACACAGGTAAACATCCTTCTGGTATTCTCTGCTTTCAGTCAGGATTCATGTGACATCAACAATGACATCCCTGGTTCTGTGTCCTCTTCTAAATCTGGTCTGAATTTCTGGTAGTTCTCTGCCCATACACTGCTGCAGCCACTTTTGAAATATCTTCAGCAAAATTTTATGTATGTGTGATATTAATGATATTTTTCTGTAAGTTCTGCATTCATTTGGGCCACCTTCCTTAAGACTAGTGTTATAGATTGATCTCTTCTACTTAATTGGTCTGGTAGCTGTCTTTCAAATTTCTTGGCAAAAATGGGTGAACATTTCCAGTGTGACTTCTGTGTTTTGAAACATCTCCACTGATATTTTATCAATTCGTGAAGCCATATTTTTCACCAGCGCAGCTTAGACTTTTCCCTTCAGTACCATAAACTCCTGAAAGTATGCTACCTCTTGAAATGTTTGAATGTCAACCAATTCTTTTTGGTATAATGACTCTGTGTATTCTTTATATCTTCTTTTGATGATTCCTGTGTTGCATAATATTTTGTCCATAGAATCCTTCACTGCTGAAACTTGGGGATTTATTTTTTTCTTCAGTTTCTTCAGTCTGAGAAATGCCTGGCTTATTCTTCCCTTTTGTTTTCTATTTCTAGTTCTTTGCACATGTTTATTATAACACTTTAACTTGTGTTCTTGAGCCACCCTTTGAAGTCTGCTGTTGTTTTACTGAATGGTAAGGGACAGAGCCATGTGGGACAAAAGATAATGGCCTCATGAGATACTCATGGAGTGTGAGTAAATTCAAACTGCTGATCTTTTTGTTAGAAAATAGCTCTTAACTACTGAACCACCAGGGCTCCTGTTATTAATATCATTCAGTATATTTCTGGGTTCTGTTGGATCACCTTGTTTTGAAGGGACATGTACATAGTTTTCTTCCCATTGTTTGGTCAACTATCTAGCTCTCAAATTTCTTGGCATAGACAAGTTAGTCTTTCCAAAGTTTTGTCCATCTGTTGAAATATCCCAACAGGTATTTCTTCAGTCTTGTATTATACCAATCTTTTCAATGCAACTTGTAATTTTTTCTGAAGTAACATCAGTTCTTGATATATGTCATGGATTGAATTGTGTCCACCCAAAAATGTGTGTAACCATGTGGCTGGGCTGTGATTTCCAGTATCTAGTGACTGTACTCCATTGTGTGGCTTTCCTATGCTGTATGTTAAAGGATTAGGATGGGACTGTAAATCCCTTTATAAGATCACCTCCCTGCTCCACTATAAGGGGGCTTGTCCCACCCTTAATCCTTTCATCCTATAAGCGATAAAAGGAAAGGAAAGCAAGCAGAGAATTGGGAACCTCATACCATCAAGAAAACAGCATTGGAAGAAGAGCACGTCCTTTAGACCTCAGATTCTTCCACCAATATATTCCGTGGACAAAGACTGATGCAATACCGGACTTTCCTCCAGAGCCAACCAGGGGGAAAGCCTTCCCCTGGAGTGCACATCCTGATTTTGGACTTGTAGCCTACTGGACTAAATAAGAACAAACTTTCCTTTGTTAAAGCCATCTGCTCTGCAGTATTTTTGTTAGAGCAGTGCTATCTCACTAAAATAATATGTTACACCTCCTGGAATATTTGAATGTTGACCAGTTATTTTTGGTACAATGACTCTGTATCCCTTCCATCTCCTTTTAATGGTTCCTGCTGCTTTCAATATTTTAGTCATAGAATCCTTTAATATTACACCTTAAAGCTTGAGTTTTCCTCTAGTTCTTTCTGTTTGAGAAAGGCCAATTATGTTCATGCTTTTCTGTATTTTAGGGTATAATATTAGTTAGAAACTGAATGATTCATTTTAACTTATGTGTATTTCAGTCACCAAATTACTTTTTTTAGCAACAAATCATTGGCTTCCCCCTGGCAAGCTCCATGGCCTGCTTGACCTTGGCTTGGAGATGTCATCCCCACCTCTCTGAGCCTCTTTTCTTACCACACTCATTTCCTCATACTTGACTTCAAGTTTGGAGCCCAGCTTTGCACTTGGTTCAAGTAGGCACACTCTGGTCTCGATCCAGTCAACCAGCCTCTGTACTCTGAATGCTGGGAACATGTCTTTTTACTTCCATTTGAGTCCAACTGCCTCAGTCCATCTACTAGACATGCGTAAGCACATGCACACACACATAAACACACATTCCTTTTTTTGAGGTGCATCTTGACTGCCTACATCTGAGACTTTTGTGTCATTATTTGGAAGGATAATAATTCCAAAGATACTGTTTCTATGAACTGGAGTGCCTATTGTTGCCTTAGCTCCTCTTGGTCCATTTTTCCCTTTAGCCAACAATGATCTAGCATTCTTAGTTGATGTTCATGCATGAGGAATCCTCAAAATACAATTGGAATTTAAAAATCTCACTTATTGCTACTGGATCTTCAAAGAATGTAGACTGATCACATTTAATATTGCCTATTTCTAGTAGTATCTATGTTTTTCCCCTGCAACAGACAGAAGCTAACTGTGCATTCACACACTCTACCCAGCTTAGCTCTTGTTAGGGGAATTGGATCTATGTAAATAAAGTGCTCGCTCCAAGTTTCCTTTGTACCTGGTTATTCAGAAGACGTATGAGATCTGACAATTGAGTCCACAGATGTAATTGCTGTGAGTGCTACATACCTCATTGCTGAATATCATCTACGTACCTGATCTGGCCCTCAATGACTTTTTTTATTTACCCAAGATAAAGAAACTATTGCAAAGAAGACAATTTGATAACATTCAGGACATCAAGGCTAATATGACGGCAGATCTGATGGCCACTCCAGAAAAAGAATTCCAAAGTTGCTTTGAGGGATGGACTAGGCGCTGCCATCAGTGCATAGCTTCCCAAGGGGAGGACTTTGAAGGTGACCATAGAGATATTCAGCAATGAGGTATGGAGCACTATTTCTAGGGTGAGTTTGAGAATTTGATTGTCAGACCTCCACGTGTTTGTTGCCTCGCCTTATGGGCCACTTGACTCTGGCAATGTAGGGCCGCCAACCCTATTTACAAGACTTTACATGAACTCAATTCCAAAATTTCATTCCTCTTGGTGGTAATGGTTTTCATTGTGCCAAAATTTATATGTAGTCATCATTTTTCTATCAGAGGCTTAGTAGGAAAATTAGAAAACATTGGGTCATAGTGATGGTGAGTTAGACAATTTTGATGAAACTAAAAAAATCTTAAATTGTATTTTTTAAAAAGGAGGTGTCTACAAATTATACTAAAGTATTTTACATTTTATATGATTGCTTTTAAAATGAGAGTGTAGTGAAGAATATATTGCTTAAATAAAGGTGCTGTAAAAACAAGCCACCACCTGTTTGTCAGGTTGTGTTATGGTTTGTGTTCTTGTGATATTGAGAGCTATATAGCTGCTATTTCAAATACCAGGAGGATCATCCATGATGAGCAGTTTTCCTTGGAGCTTTCAGACAGACTAAGAAGAAAAGCCTGGTAATCTATTTACCAAAATTGACAATGAAAACCTATGGATCACAACAGAACATTGCGCCATATAAACGCTCAAAGATGAGCCCCGTAGACTAAAAGGTCCAACACAGTAGCCACAGCAGTGGAATCAAATATACCAAGGATAATAAAGAAGGCCCTGGACTAGACAACCTCTTGTTGTTATACATGAAGTTGCCATGAGTCAGTGCCTACTTAATGGTGCCTAATAACAACAAAAAGCAAAAGTCACTGTCCTGTTTAAGAAGAGCTTTCAGTGTAGATGAAAGATTTGTTCTTTATTTCCTTATGCTTTACACTTAGTGACAAAATTTTTTTTTTCTCAGTGTCACACAGTGTAATCTGAAGAATTTTTAAAAGGTAGTAAAAATCCATGAAGCAGTATACGAGGACTGCCAATTAGGTTTGCAAACTCATCCTAGAAAAAGTACTACATCCTTCATTGCTGAAGAGCACAGTGATCACCTTTCAAGTGCTCTCTTTGGGGAGTGCAATGGCCATTCCAGAAAGAGTTCCAAAATTGCTTTGAAGGTTGGACTAGGTGCTGGAGTCAGTACACAGCTTCCCAAGGGGAGAACTTTGAAGGCGATTGTGGTGATAGTACGTAGCACTTAGAACAATTAAATTCTCAGACTTAATTGTTAGAGTTCATAGGCTCTCCTACACCTGCTTGTGACTGTAACAGGAGACAATTATTCAGACTTTCCCAACATTCTCTCTAGTTATTTGTTATAATGAGGGCTCTGCACTAGAAGCTCTTAGCAATCCCACAGGATAGAACACAACTGCCTTGTAGTGTTTCCAAGTCTATAAATCTTTACAGAAGCAGACTGCCGCATCTTTCTTCAGCTGAGAGGCTGATGGACTTGAACCTTCAGCCTTTCAGTTAGCAGTCAAGTGCTTTACCAGTACACCACCGGAGCTACTGGTAAGAGGTAGTAAAGTTTCTGGAAAGAATGGCTGAGTCTGTGTGCCAGAATATTGGACTACCAGGGCTACATTTTGTTGCGTTTTTATTATAACATATGCTGTATTAACTCGTTCACCTTTAAAACCTTTTCCCCCTTCTATTTGGAGGTTGCCCAAACATTTTTCAGTTGTTTCCTCATTTTTACTGATTATAGGAAAACTTCAATCATGTCCCCAAACTCACATTTGAATGATAGTAAAAAATCATATTTAACTACCGCAATGTTGGCAAGAGGTTAAAAAATCACTTTGAAAAGCACTTATTCACTAGTTTTCCTTTTTTTTTTTTCAAGAATCACAAGGCAGCCTGGTTTGAGTGAGACATGTGGCTGGTTTTAACTTCAATTAGTTTTATTTGGGGGCAAAAAAGCAACATAATTTGAGTCTTCAAGAATGCAGCTTAAATAGGTCCATAAAAATAAACATGGTACAAGCTCAGCAGGATTTGTAGGGTCTAGGGTGAAAATCTCAAAGTCTGAGAAGAACTTAGAATCTTCAGATATCCAAAAGGGTGTTAGTGGAGCAAAAAAATAAAAAAAGGAACAGGGAGTTACATATTTCAGTTTTTTAAAAGCTAGAATCTATTTGCAGTCTATAATGGGTAATAGATGAATGAGTGCTGCAAGAGGAAAACAAACTGAGTAATATCTGTCTTCTCAATGACCCACTGTAACCTTTCAGCTACTGAGTTCTGTGTAGACTTGGCCATAAAAATGTGTGTCTATAATCCTGTTTCCTGAAGAGAGACAAATCTTTTTGAAGCTCTTTAAAGCAACACAAGAATATGAATGTTTTCTGTGGTTACTCATGTATCACAAAGATTTGTCCTTCCCAGTCTTTCTAAAAATATTGAATGGAAATAGATACTGTAATGAAACAGTCAGAATCTGCTCAATCTAATGACCTCTTGTTCTGCTCAGGATGCAACTCAAATTCTAACTTTTTCCCCCAAGGCTTTTTTTTTTTTAATTCACACCACCCCTCCATCATCCGTCCCTATTTGCCTGTTCCCCATACCTTGTAGTTTAATTACAGTATTTGTCATAGGGCATAATAAATATTTAACTATGTATCTGACTCCTCACTGAACTACAGGCTTCTGGGAAATGTGGTCTTTCATTGACCATATAAACAAAATTCTCCTATGACATAGTAGACATTAGACTAAGAAGAAAAAAGAATGGAGAAATAGAAAGGAAAAAAAGTCTCCTTGGGAAATTTGGAGAAACTTTCATAACACACGATGTGTGTATCATTATATCGTTATATAGACATGGATATATATAGAACTCTGGTGGTGCAATGGTTAAGCACTCGGCTGCTAAACCAGAGGTTGGCAGTTTGAACCTACCCAGTGGCTCTGCCACAGAAAAGACCTGGTGATCTTCTCACGTAAAGATTACAGCCTAGGAAACTGTGGGGCAGTCCAATTCTGTTATAGGGTTGATACGAGTTGGAATCAACTTGACGGTCCCTAACAGCAACATATAGGTATATAAACAAATATATAGATGTACTTTTATAGAACTGTCTTAATATGGAAACACTGGTGGAGTCATGGATTAAGTGCTACATCTGCTAACCAAACGGTCGGAGTTCAGATCTGACAGCTGCTCCTTAGAAATGCGATTGGGTAGTTCTACTCTGACCTGTAGGGTTGCTATGAGTCAGATGCAACTCACGGGCAGTAGATTTGGTGGTTTGGTTTTTAGTCTTAATATAGTGGATTCCACCAACCACAGGTTGAAAATATTCAGGAATAGTATCTTGTTTTCTTGTCATTATTTCCTAAGTGATGTAACAGCGTTTTACATAGCATTTACATTTATTAGGTGTTATAAGCAATCTAGAGATGATTTTAAGCATGCAAGAGAATATGTATATATTGTATGGGAATACTAGGTCATTTTATGTAGGGGATTTGAGCATCCTTGGGTTTTGTTATCTACATGGGACCCTGGAACGAATTCCCCTTAGATACCTAGAGACCACTGTGCTAGTCTAAAGAGTACTTCCATTCTCTGAAGCTGATGTAAAGTAACATCTGTATCTACTCTGTTTGTGGCAAGTTAAGTGTCTCAGTTACATAGTGCTACTATAACAGAAATATCCCAAGTTAGTACCTTTAACAAACAGAAATTTATTCTCTTGTAGTTTGGGAGGCTAAAAGTCTGAATGGGGGCATCATCTTCAAAGGGAGTCTTTCTGCCCTTGTTGGTCATAGGGAAAGGTTCTTTTCCTCAGTCTTCCCCAGGTCTAGGAGCTTCTCAACAAAGGACTTGGGGCAAGGGATGTTCTCTGCTTCTGTTACTTCTTTCTGGGTGCTATGAAGTTCCTCTCTCTCTGTTCTGTTCTCTCTTATCTCCAAAAAGGTAACATAATCCAGGCCATACCCCACTGAAACTCTCTTTACATAGGATCAAGGCTGGGACCTGTGGAAGGGTGATGCATCACACAAGGGTTGTCTTGAACATAACCAGATCTTACCTCACTGATCACAGGCAGAGTTTGGGATTCACAACACACAGGAAAATTACACTGGATCGCAAAACATAGACAACCATGTAATGCTGGGAATCATGGCCTAGCTAAGGTGACATTAAGTTCATTAAGTTCAATCCATAGCATTAGGTCAAGGATATATGTATATTCTTTAAATACAGACCAATATCTCATTGGAACCCTGGTGGTACAGTGGTTAAGAGTTATGATTGCTAACCAAAAGATCTGCAGTTTGCATTCACCAGCCATCCTTTGGAAATGCTATGGAGTCATCTGAGCTGTTCTACTCTGTCTTATAGTGTTGTTTGAGGCAGAATCAACTTGACAGTATTTTTTTTTTTTTTACAGCTCATTAATTCCTCAAGAATGTCAAATAGACTCTGACCTGCCTCCCTAAAGTTTTGTTGGTGACCCTTCCCCAGGACGATCCTTCCTAGTTGTTTACTACAACTTTTGATCATCTGTCTTGTACAAACTGTGTGCCATCTGTGAGTTCCTAGATGACAGAGACAACATCAGATACACCCATGTCACTATAGGACTTAGTATATCAGTACTAGGTGGTCAGTAAAGGCTTGCTAGATGGGTCGTTGAGTAGATAGTTGGATGTATGGGTAGATGGAAGAAAGGAAAGAAAGAAGGAAGGAGGGAGGGGGAAGGAAACCTCTAAGGAAGAATTGATGGATTCTTTATTATAGTGATAAAAAGGTATCATCTTCGCAAAATACATGAGTATAATAAAAAGTTAATACTCCCTGTATTCCACCTCTCTGCCCTGAAAAGTGGGGAGAGTTACTTTATACAATCAAAACACTCTTGGCTTTTTGAGAGCAGATAGTTCAATCCTAAATGATCCTACCCACCACCATTGAGTCTATTCTGACTCATAACAACCCTATAGGCCAGAATAGAACTGCCCGATGGGTTTCCAAGGAATGCCTGGTGGATTCGAACTGCCCACCTTGTGGTTAGCAGCCATAGCACTTAACCACTCACTATACCACCAGAGCTGAATGACCTTCAATGTGGTACTGACACTACTTTTTTAATCTTTCTCTTTTTTTCTCACTTATTCTCTTGTAACAGAAATCATTCTTTAGCTCATATTCCACATTAAGTCTATGCTGTATTGTACGTGCCCTGTCCTACCCCGCCCCTACACCAGGAAACTCCCTCTCTAGTGAAGATGTCAGGGGCAATGTGTGACTGCTTCCAAAGAAGCGGGCACCTTGTGACAGAGACGGTGAGGGTGTATTATTGAGCCAGGAGCTGGAGACACCTTTTGGCCAAGGAAGTAGAGATGGGAGACTGAAGAAGAAAGAAGAATAGCTTTAAGAATGTGTTGGAACTAAAGCTACTTGATGAAGTTTAAGCATTTTAAACTTGAAATAACATTTGAGAGAGGACTGGCTAGCTGTTACTACATTCAGACTTAAAGTCTGATTTTAAACGTCATTCTCACATTGGGGCCTACAAAATGGAAATTAAGGTGACCTATGTAGAGTAGGAGGCGAAACAGAGAGCATGCCGGGCCCATGGAAAGTCCACGTAAAACTTACGATGTTAACATGACTTCTTTCACCTCAGGTAAATTTATACATGAAACTTTTTTCCCCCCAAGGCTGCAAACTCATTAGTGTATTCTTGGGAATGACTGATTCAATTCAAAGGGTTTTTAAAAATTCTGGTAACTCTAATCTGAACCATTATTTCTAATTTTTTAATAGGAAACCAGGAATATTGGTGACCTAATAAGTTTTACAACACAGCACACAACTTATTTATGGAGCTGACACTATTATGTAATATGTTATAAAGCGAGTTGAATGTTGTAAAACTCATTTTTTTCTTTTTTTCTTCTCTTAACTAAAGTGCATGATAGCCAAAAATTTAAGTGGAAAGCTATTAAAGTTCCAGAAATCCCAACCTTCCATGTTTTTTCAAATGCTCTATTTTGCTTTTTTTCATGCTCTGTGTCACAATTTCTAATACCAAATCTACCACAAGATATGTTCCTAATTTCCAGAGTAAGACTCCTGTAGGCTCTTGGGGCCTTATACACTTTTATCTGTTTCACTTTTTATATTTTTGTTAGGACAATCATAAACTGAGTATAGCACTCAGCATCAAACATGAAAGAGCATTAAACAAAGCAAAAAAATTCAAAATAAAAAAATATTATTCATAAGAGCTTTATGATTACACTAAACTTCAAACCAAACGATTTACCTCTTCCTGGAACAGGTCAGCACAGGGTAGTGGAGGACAGGCTCCCTAAATAGTTGAGATTTGCTTGTTCTCTGCCAGTATTCTTGCAGATAGGCCTGTAGCTGTTAAGTCCAGTAGATAGTTAGCCCCATACAGTTTAAAATGAGAATTAAAAAGATTTCTGTCTGACCTCATGGGCTGCCAGTAAGACAGGATATCTTTATTGTAACTCCTGGGTGATTTAGAATTAATAAATGTTACTTTTAAGTGCCATTGAATTCATAAACAAGATTTCATAACAGTTAGCCTAGAGAATAAAGGAAATATCTCTAATGAAACCCATCACCTTCACGTCAGTTTTGACTCATAGTGGCCCTATAGGACAGAGTAGAACTGCCCTATAGGGTTTCCAAAGTATTATCTGTAGGAAAGCAGACTGCCGCTCTTTCTCCCACAGACTGGCTGGTGGGTTTAAAGCACTGACCTTTTATTTACCAGCCATGCCCCTAACCACTGCACCACTGGGGATCCTTGGAAATGTCTTTAGGCAAGAAGAAGTTGACACCCCTCTGAACACTTTATACAAGTCAATTTGAGACCCATTTCTCTCCATACAGAAAGAGTTGAGGGATTTGCAAACTTGGTTAAGTGTGGGTGTTGTAGATTGAGTTGTGTCCCACAAAAAGATAGATCGAAATGCTACCTTCCTTCTCAGTGGAGGATGTTACCTGATTTGCAAATAAGGTCTTTACAGATGTACTTAAATTAAAATGGGGTCATACCAGATTAGGGTGGACAACAATGACTGTCTTTACAAGAAGGGAGAAACCTGAACACCTAGAAAGACAGCATGTGACAATGGACACAAAACTGGAGTTGTGGAGTCACACTTCTACAAGCTAAGGCTCACCAAGGATTTCCAGCCATCACCAGAATGTGGAAGAGATAAAGGTCCCCCCAGATCCTTCAGATTTTTAAGTCCTCACGGTGTGAGGGACCCTAGTATTACTTTGAGGACAACTCGTAGTCCAATAGACCATTCTTCCAAACCACCTCTGTGTGGCCTTGAACCTCCAACCTTTTGGTTAGCAGCTAAGCACTTTAACCATTTGCACCACTCAGGGACTCCTTTCTTAACTCACTGGATATTTATCTAAAAACCTCCTATGTACCTGACACTGTGGGGCTGGGTAGATGCAAAAACAAGCAAGACAGTGAGCACCTCTTGTCACAGAAAGGACATTCTAGTGGGAGGGAGACAGTTAAACACACACCCCAAATAGTGATATCTCTGTTCACCCATACAAGGGAGATTTTAGTTGACTGGTTGTCAACATTTCTATTTGCCTTTTCTTCCTTGGTTGATTCCAGGGCTTCAAACTGTTTTTTTTCAGTTTGACTCCCTCAGGAGAATTGGCATTTCTGTGACAGATATACTGAATCATAATCTATATTTTGCCAAGATTTCCATGTGATTCTTATGTATGATAATTTTCAGAACTGCCGATCTACTATTGGTTCGCAGATTGGTAGCTAAGCAGCAATGTCAGCATATCCAGGGAACTTTTAAGAAATGCAAATTCTTGACAGGAGTTTGAACTGGAGTGAAGTCGTTTGAAGTCTTGATTAAGTCAGTATCAGAGTGACAAGATCCTGGTTGTCTGCTTTTGTCTCTACTTCACCCTCTTGTCGTATCTTGCGTGTGCTAAACACAAAGCATCAGCAGTAGGAGAAAGTGTCCAATCGTTGTGTGGTACAAAGGGGCCAGTAACTTGCCAAAGCTGCATAAAAAACAAGACATCATTCCCTCCGCCTCATATTTCTGTGGTCTCTCCATTGTTCTCTGAGGTCTCAAGATGCAAAGATAATGAAATTTATTCACTCAAGATGGATTTGCTTTGGTAATGCCCATAAATCCCTGGGTATGCTTTCAACTGAAGCTATAGAGAGTACTCACTCACCTAGAAACAAATCAGGTAGGGTTGTGACCTCAAATGCATTCTTTGTGCATAGAGTGAAATATACAACTGAGGTGTCAGCTTAGTGCATTCTTACCAAATTCGTACACCCATGTAACCACTGCCCAGTTCAAGATATTGAAAGTGTCTTGGAACTCCAGAAGATTTCCTGGTAGGTCAGGACTACATCCCTCCACTTGCTGGTGAAAGTCAATGTTCTTCTGAGTAATTGATTTCATTAGAAGTGAATGTGTGTGTGCATTTATGTGTGCCTGCATTTGTGTGCCTGTGTCTGTGTCTGTGTCTGTGTCTGTGGGCATGTCTAGAGTTATTCTCTCAGCTTGTTAGATTAGTTCTGTCTTATTTCACATAGCCATTGCTGAGTCATCTTCAGTGCTGTCTAGTATTCCACATTATGAATGCACCACAACATGTTCATGTACTCTACTGTTGATAAAAACTTGGATTATTTCTAGTTTTCAAATGTTATGAATAAATGCTTCTGTGAAACTTGCAGATATCTTTTAGATGGGACACACATGGACATGTATTTGAAGGCTATGTGCCTAGCAAGGAAATTGCTAGATGATGAAGGATTCAGATAGTCAGCTTCGTTAGACTCTGTCACAGAGTTTTCCAAAGTGATACCAGTTTACACTCCCAATATTCAAACATGAGAGTTTGAGTTCCACATTATCACATAAACACTTGTTTAGTATGTATTTTTAAAAAAATTATCCTGCCCATATACGGAGTCATATCTCATTAGAATACCAATTAGCATTTGCTGATGTCTACAAGTATTATATATTTTCATTTGTCTACTAGTTCTTCGATAAAGTTTTCACAAACCATTTATTTTCAGAAATAGACAGCAGGGTCCTTCATTCTAGCCTGTCTTAACCTGGAAGCTCAGCAGAAATCCGTCTGCCACGGCGGCCCTGGGGCACCACTTCCAGCATCAGAGCAACACACAGCCTGTTAAGAAGGCCTGGTGCTGAGGCTACACCTCGTCTACCCTGAGCATGTTTGCAACCCCTAGTAAAGCCGTAATGCTTGGTGAAGGAGAGCATCAGGGAACAAAAGAAAGATGGCCAGTAAGATGGATTGACACAGTGATTTCAACAACTGGCTCAAGCACAGGAACCACTGAGAGGATGGCACGGGGCCAGTAGTGCTTTGTTCTGCCTTGGATAACGTGGCTACGAGTCAGGACTGTTCCAAAGGCAAGGAGGTTGGTTTGGCTTGTCTGTCTGTTGTTTGAAATAGTTCTTTTGGTAGCGGCTTTTGTGCTGTGGTTATTTATTTGGACCCCATTCATTTTTGCACTAGGCATTCTGTCTTTTCCTTATTGAACTTCAGGAGTTATGTGAGACCTTTCTCAAGCACATGTATTGAAAATATCTTCTCCCACTCAGTGGCCTGCCTTTTTTCTCTCCTAGTAGTACCATTTGTTGAACACAGGCTCTGTTTTCTTTTTGCAGCCGTTGTCTCATCTATGAATTGGAGAGATCAATACATTTATGCCTTTTAACTCTCTCAGACACGACAGCAATTAATCTCATAATCTAAATGAAATACTCATATATATGTATATATATATGCTTTTAAAAAGAAAAAAAAAAAAAAACACCCTAGAAATAAACGAAGAATTCCCTAACCTGGATCCCACATTGGTTCCCCTCCTTGATCGCTGGCTCTCCCTGGCCACCCTATTTTTATTTCTGTCACCATTTGTCTCTTCCCACTCACACAGCCTTAATCAGATGCCGGTGTTTCTGCTGTCAATGCATACATTTTTTAAAGAAGACTCGGATGGGCTGTTTTTCTCTCCTAAAATAATGCAGAAGATTTTTAATGTATAAAGTATAGCAAGTTTTATTCTCCACAATAGCTTCTGCAGTGGAAACTACTTCAATTTTCCTTCTAATACATCTGGTTGCTTGTATTTTAAGTTATTTATTTACCTACATAAATCATAGCATAGGCATTATATGCCTCTTGAGTAAGTTTTATCATAAACCCTTAAAAATGGATGTATGGTAAAGGCGATTTAATGTTCACAGACTCTCAGTAGGTTCAGGGATCTGGAAAGGTTTTTTTTTTTTTTTTTAAGAACTTTTCTGAGGTTAAAAAAGAAAGCCACTTTTATAGCTCTGCAAAATGGGATTCCCTCCCTGTTATGAAACATTCTTAAATCCCTCCTGCATCTCCATAAAACACTCTATTTAGCTGTTCTTTTGCATTTTGAATAAGCTCATTCTTTGGGGGCATAATTAATTTGTGAAAAGTGTATATTTCCTTTATATTGTGTTTTATACCATCTTACAAGATGTTCTCCTATTGAATTTTAATGTCATGTCAGTCAAGCCAAGTGCCGTCGAGTCAGATCCAACTCATGTACACCTATACAAATCTGTGAGTGTAAATATATTCAGTTTTTCTATGTCGACAAAAATCTGTGTATAAAAAATTGAGTTTGGATGAGAGACATGGATGAATCAAGGAACATGTATTGACTACTTCTCCTTTCTAAGCGCAGACCTGAAGAAATACAAAATATCGAGACACCAAGTTGAAAGTATTAAAGGTTGAAATGCATTGCTTGAGGAAGGTGATAGTGTTTCCTGGAGCAATTCTGGAGCTCAGGCAAAGAATCATCCCTATGTCACTTGCCGCTGTGCCGGTGGAACCCTAGTGGGGGCAGCTAATCCTTGTCAGGAGTAGGAGGCGTGATTCATATAAGATACACGAAGCATTACCGTTGATAATCTCTGAGGAACAGAATGGGGAATGTTTGCAGGACACCATGAGTTCTTGGTTTATAGACTTCTCCTTTCATATTTCCTGTGAAAAGTATATAATATTTTATTTAAGAAAAATACATACAGTGACAACTTGAAGTTGTTATACAGGAAGAGCTTTTGCTAATTGGATGATTGGTAGCATGGTAAGTATTTAATGACCACAAATGCAGGTGTTATACTAAGTGGCTATTTGAAATGCTATCAAAATACAGCCATGAGTGAAAACACACTTGACATTTCATGCGCACTTCTGTGTACCCATTGGACACTGTACAATGTAGTTCTGCCTGCGAATAAGGAAAAGGGTCTGGTTGCTCGCACGTGGATGCCACGGGGTAAGCACGCCTAGTAAAGAGCGGTGACCATGGTGATTTGAAGGATGCTTTCAGCTCCTCCAGTCAGGAACCAAATGCCTGCTGTCCTTACATCTATGCATTTTTTCCATCCTGGAAAAAACAGCCTAGAAGTTTCCAAAGTGTAAATGTCATCTGATGTGATTTTGCAAAAGGACTACTGGTGGACCACCTCTTAGAACAGGCATCTCCATCAGACATCTGTGAATGGTAATTTCCTTCTAGTGCTCTGGACTGAGGCTAGCATGGCATTGGTGGGCCTGGTTTGAGGGCACCTGGTGTCTGTCCTAGCACACAGTCCTGAAAGACACTGGTGAGGTCCATGTACCATGACCAGTTTACTCCGACAGTTATGGATGAGGAGTGAGACACAATATTGAGCAACGTCCTTGTCATATCCAAAAGGAGAGTCAGCAAACTGACCAGAGCAAGTATGTCATCCCGGTGGCATAGTGATTAAGTGCTACAGCTGCTAATCAAAAGTTTGGCAGTTCAAATCCATCAGGTGCTCCTTGGAAACTTCATGAGGCAGTTTCTACTCTGTCCTATATACGGTCACTATGAGCTGGAATTGACTCACCAGCACTGGGTTTGGTTTTGATTTGGTTTATACTAAGTATATATATACATATATATGCATACATATAAGTATATATATGCATACATATAAGTATGTATATACATATATACTTTTAAGTCACAAAAAAACACACCCACATACCCACGCACCCACACAAACACTAGGTATGACAACTAAGTTTGCCAACTAATCCTGAAAAGAATGCTACATTCATTGCTGAATATCACTATCGTCACCTTCAAAGTACTCCCCTTGGGAAGCTATGCACCAACGCCAGTGCCTAGTCCTCCCTTCAAAGCAATTCTGGAACTCTTTTTCCTGGAATGGCCATCAGAGCTGTTACCATATTACCCTCGATGTCCCAAATGTCATCAAAAAGTCTTCCTTTTAGGCAGCCAAAAGATGCATGAGGAAATGTTCATGATCATTAGCCATTAGAGAAATCCAAATCAAAACCACAATGAGATACCATCTCACCCCGACAACTTTGGCCATGATCCAAAAAACACAAAACAACAAATGCGAGAGAGGCTGTGGAGAGATCAGAACTCACCTATACTGCTGGCGGAATTGCAAAATGGTACAACCACTTTGGAGAGCAATTTGACACTTTCTTGAAAATCTGGAAATAAATATACATTTGATCCAGTAATCCCATTGCTCAGACTATATCCTGCAGATGGCCATGATGCGGCTTACAAAGTTGAGTCTCACCGGCAACATGAAAATAAAAAGGGGTGCACCCTGAGATCTCCACTAAAAGACTGCAATCGATGGTCCAGGGTCTTTGGGGTTCCCCTGGGAGCATCGTCCCTGGCCCTGATGCTGCCCCTGTCCGTAAATCATAATGGAAGTCAACTCTTTGGACAGGAATGGATTGGACTTGGTGACACAGAGCAATCATATCATGTGTGCACTTTATGGTTCTATGCATCTATAGGATGTCATCCAGTTGACCTCTCACTGGACATAGAAGAGAGGGAGAACAGGGGGTGTTAAGAGATTGTTAGGAAGATATGACATGTACAGAATGGAGAGGAAGAGTGTGCTGTCACTGGACAGGGAGAGCAGTGGAAGCCACACATTGGTGGGTATGCAAATTTATATGAGATTGTGTATTTTCACTCAATTATAATAACAATAAAAAAAGAATATATCCTACAGCAACAAAGGTTGTCACATGAACAGACATGTTCACATGAATGTTTACTGCAGCAGAGTCCACAATAGCAAAAAGATTGAATCAACCTAGATGCCCACCAACAGATAAATGGATAAACAAACTATCATGCATGTACTCAATTGAACACTATGCCATGATAAAAAAAAAAAAAATGATGATTTAGGAAGCACCTCATAACCCAGTTTCAACTGGAAGGCATTATGCTGAATGAAACCAGACAGTGGCAAAAGGACAAATATTATATGGGACCCCTACAATATGGATTTAAAAATAAACTTATGTATAGAAGAAAAGACTGTTTGATGACTGCAAAGTGGGCAAGGAGGGAAAGGTTTCATCATAGATTAGATAGGCGACAGAAATTTGGTTGGGTGAAAGCAGTAACAGCACACAGTAGAAAGAAGATCAACTTAACTGGACTTCAACATAAATTGAAAAGTCTTCTAAGCTTAACCCAATACTGCAAGGATAGAGCAGAAGGGGAGGGCACTGAGGAACATGCTTTCAGGGGATAGTGAGGCCAAATGGCACAATTAGCTTACTGCTAAGAGAGTCTTCTGCACCTTATGTTGGTGAGTGGCATCTGGGGTCTTAAAAGCTAGCAAGCTGCCATCTGAGATGCACCAAATGGTCCCAACTCATGATCATCACGAACAGCAAAGACACAACAAAAAAGAGCCGATGAGACAGAAGGACCCATGTGAATGATTGACTGTGTCAACACGTGACTAGAAGAACTAGGTGGTGCCCGGCCACCACCAAAGACAGCTATGATGGGGCAACTAATGTTGAGTTCCTATGGCAATACAAGATAAAGAGGGGTGCAGCTCAAGAACGCTACTAAAAGACCACAATTGATGGTCTGAGGCCTGAGGGTTCCCCTGGGAGTGTGGTCCCTAGACCTGCTGCTGTCCGTGACCGGAAAACAATACTGAGCTCAACTCTTTGGACAAAAATGAACTGGATTCGGGGACACAATGTGACCATATGGTGTGTTTACTTTATGGTTTTATGCATTTATAAGATGCTGTCCTACTGGTCTCTTTCTAGATGAGAGAAGAGAGGATGGAGAGGAGGGGACAGGAAACTGCTGCAAGGATACAACATATAGAGAATGAAAAGGAGGAGTGTGCTGTCACTGGGCAAGGAGGGCAGAGGGAGCTGCAGATAGGTGGACATGCAAATGTAACTTGGATGGTACAGTGCCACTTAATCACAATTAAAAAGAAAAAAGGTCTTCCTTTCAATATTTCCTTTATCTTTGGGGAAAGAAAAAGGTCATTTGGGACCAGATCAAGTGAGCAGGAAAGGTGTTTCAATACAGTTATTTGTTTACTAACTAAAGACTCCCTCATAGACAACTAGGCAATTTAGTCCGTGAAGTTACTACCTTGCCACCATGTGCAACAGTCATTCCAGAAAGAGTTCAAATTGCTTTGAAGGGTGGGTCTAGATGCAGACTTTGGTGCATAGCTTCCCAAGGGGAGTAACTTGAGGTGACCATAGAGATGTTCGGCCGTGAGCACTTAAAAGAATTAAGTTTGTACATTTAATTATCAGACCTCATACACACACACACACACACACACACACACACACATCAATATCAAGGTATTGGTGGCTGCAACAGTGGCCATATCCATGGACTTCAGCATGCTAACATTATCAAAGTGTATATATACATACACATGTATTTATGTGTGTGTGTATTTATCTATATGTATCTATACACATATATCCATATGTGTATATCTATACACACATACACATACATATCTATATACATATCAATATACACACACATACATATATACCAGTTACTATGGAGTCAATTTTGACTCACGGTGATCACATGTGTGAGAACAGAACTGTGTGCCACAGTGTTTTCAGTGACTGTTATTTTTGCAAGTAGGTCTCTAGTATGCTTGGTGAAGTAGAGGTTCAGCAAAAACGAGGAGGATCCTTAACAACACGAATTAACACAGTGGCTGCAACAACAGGCTTGAGCACTGCCATGCTTGTGAAGGCAGTGCTGGACCAGGCAGCGTTTCCTACTGTTGTGCGTAAGGCAGCTGGGCGTTGTAACTGACTAAAGGGCGCCTACCAACAAGCAAAAACATCCCTAGTCCTTTCTTCCAAAGCATCTGTGGGTGGATTTAAGCATTCAACGTCTCAGCTAGCAGCTGAACATGGTAACCAATTGCACTATGTATGTATGAATGCTTCTCCAGATAAGACAGACTAGATCAGAAGGAAGGACCTGGCAATCTACTTCTGAAAATCGGCAAGTGAAAACTCTGCGGCTCCCAGCAGCCCGTTGTCTGACACAGTGATGGATAATGAGCTTCCCGAGTTGGAGGCGCTAAAATGCACTGGGGCTACAACCACCAACATCAGTATGCTAACAGTTGTGAAGATGCAGAAGGTTCAGGCAAGTTTGCTTTCTGTTGTACGTGACTTTATCTATAAATATGTAGATAGATGTATTGGAACAGTCTTTTCATTTCCGTCCCATTATCTTCATCACTGAGAGGCTAATTCTCAGTCGCTAAACCACACAGCAGAGGCAGCTCTCGGATAGGAGACCCCATCCCAGCACTGCTCCCTCCCTCCTCTCTGATCTTTCCCAGAAACTATTGAAGAAATGAAAAGCATAGTCTCAAGCTGAAATGGGTCACAAGGTGACATTTTGCCATAATATCATGTAAAATTACTTCCTAGTTTTTGCTACAGATGGAGGAGTCCACCCAACACATAAGACACAATACTTCTTCCTGACCTGTAACTAGACCTGTGACCATCTTGAACACAAGTGAGTTGTTTCTCCTCAAAAGAGTATCAGAGACTTGCATACTTCCACTATCAAAACTCTCTTAAACTCATTATTGCCCATGACAGGTAAGTCACTCAATCATTAGTTGTGCAATCTTAAAAAAAAAAAAAAAATTATTCACATTTGTGATGAATTTAGAGCAATTCGTCCGCAGGGGGTGCAAGAGTTCCATTTCAAATCAGCGAGACCTCCCGTTTCCACGGGTCCGACCCCACACTGAATAGGCCTTTATCACACAACAGAGAGAGCTCTGCCATGAATCCAGCCCTCTAAGAAAGGGGATCAAATCAGCATGTGTTTTGACAGTGTAAGCTGCAATCTTAAACTCAAAGCTGTGAGTGAGAGCTCAGAAAAGGAGCAAGCTTGTATTCATCCCATGAATTCCCCTCTGCTAAATCTGTGGGATCAGTTTAGTTGATTATAAGAAGACTTCTTTACCCTGGATGTGAATGCACAAACTGCTTGCTTTTGTAAAAAAAATTAAAAATTAAAAAAAAAATAAAGCAAAACAGCAGAGAGGCTGTCTTGACAGAGAGAAAGGTGATCAAAGCCCTCTGGGAATAGGTAAGTGCTAGCCCATATTGGCTACTTTTGACCCCATTCATGGCTATGAGAAATGTGCCACATGACGACATGGTATGCTCTACAATTAACACTCAGATGAATCCTTACGTGAATGTCCGAGGTCACTGGGATTCATAAATCCTTCACTCCTCAAACTGAGACTTGCCCACAACTCTGCTCCATCTGCAGCTGAGCTAGTTCCTCAGTTCACTCTCCCACAGGACAGGCCAAACTTGGAGTCATTGCACAGAAGAGGATCAGGGTGAAACCCAAAAGAATGGCCTTGGGGAGACCAGAGTCTTCCACCTGATCAGAGAAGGGGTAGCAGCCTTCTTCCAGACCAGCAGGACATCTTTATAAAGAGGACAGACTGTGAGGATTCCAGTCAGAGACTTGCAGCAGACACATTCTCACGTTGTAGGACTCTAGGAACTCATTCATTTTTTTTTTCAGAATTCTTGTATGAAATTCAAATCTACTTGGAGATGTGATTTAAAAGTAGGCATTTTTTAATAATCCCTAATAGGCCTCAGAGAAAGGCCTGGTGACCTGCTCCTGGAAAATCCACTAAAGAATACTCTGTAGATCACAATGACCTGATCTACAAGGGTCACAAAGATGACTCAGGACCTGGCAGTGCTCTGTTCCGCTGTGCATGGAGTTGCCGGGAGTCGGAGCTTAGCTTGATGGTAGCTAGCAACAATGATATAAAGTCTCCTTTTTGAGTGATGGAAACGGAAATTGTTTGTGACCAGATCTTCACAATAATTTTTGTGTATCCATAAAAGAAGCAAAACATTCTGCTATCAGGATAGTATCTAAGCCTGGTTGCAAAAACACTTCATCCTTTTGAGTTTTCACACAAAGTGTACTGGCTGGTGACTATCTACACATTCATGGTACCCAGGTTAAAAAATCTAGACTTTAAAGTGTCAAATCAGGCCCAGGCTTTTATAACAAGCTACCTCTTCCAGTTAGAGGGGAGTAAAGACACATGTCGGCCAGAGCGACTGGTGTAAGACCAGTGAAGGGGCACTTGAAATTCCTTTTATATACCTACATGTGCCACCCTTGTACCTGAGCTTTCCCGCCTGCTACCTCCCTGGCCTTTCTTGGCAGAAGCTTCCAGAGGGTCCTCTCTCAGCCTGGATCATCACAGAACAAATCTGGAGTGCCACAGCCAGATCTTAGGCTATAGAGCTTCCTAACAAGAAGACTTCTCTACAAAAAAGTTCCTGCCTGAGGCAATCTTTAAACCTTAAACCACAAACACCCCTTGAAGGCTTCATAAAATCAAACAACAGTTGAGTTTAATTAGTAGAGGGTATCAACCTCCAGCATTTTGCTTTTTTAAGATACCACCTATGTGGGATCAGTCTGACAACAGCAACTGGAAAGTTTAAATAAGAAGCTCAGGCTGAGGTTATGTTGATGGGTGAGGAACGATTCAGAAAAGAAAGGAGGAAGGTAGAGGAATGCCATTAAGTTGCTGAATTGTACCTGTGAGTATTACTGAACTGGTGCATGTTCTGCTGTGTATGTAATCCACAACAGTAAATAAGATAAATTAAAAAAGACAGATGGAAGGGGAGAGTCTGGGTCAGACAATGACTTACCGCTGAAAGAAGGCTTCTGAAGGCTGACTGTTGGTGTGTGGATGCGTTTAGGTCCAAGGACTTAACAAACAAATAAAGATATTGCTATAAAGTTGATTCTGATACAGAGTGATCCTGGGGGACACAAATTAACTGCTATTCTTTAGCTTATGAAGTTGCTGGTGAGTTGGAACCACTGACTTTTTGGTTAGTAGTTGTCATGGGTTGAATTTTGCTTCTCTGCACCACCACCCCCGCTTCCAAATCTATTAGTCTAGATCATGATTCCCAGTACTGTGTAATTGTCTACCATTTTGTCATCTGATGTGATTGTCCTATGTGTTATAAACCCCATCACTATGATGTTAATGAAATAGCTTAGTGGTAGTTATGATAAGGAGATCTACACGATTAGATATTGTCTGAAGGTAATTTTTTGCGATACAAAAGATAGAGAAGCAATTAGAGGGAAGACCTTATACCACCGTATCATCTCTCTACCTTGTGGTCTCTGCAGCTGCTTCTCAACATTTCTTGCAACTTTCTGTGTTACAGCTCTTGATCAGTGTGTTCTGGGTCTAGGAGATTCTCAGTGCAGGGATCCTGAATCCAAAGGATGCACTCTACTCTTAGCTCTTCCTTCTGGTGGTAGTGAAGTTCTCCCTCTGGTCTGTGATTGTCTTTTAAGCCTAGCAGGATAGCAAAGGTGACAAATCCCTCCATTAGGGTTTCACGCACTCTATTTGCACAGTCCCACACAATCACTGGATCGAAGCCATGAAGTTTATGGACAGAAGAGTCATGTTAAGTAATTCACTATGCCACGTAATTAAAAAGGCAACAAAGAAAGAAAACGACAAGTTGAATGTCCGAAAAGACTCTGAAAGGTGCTCGTGCATATAGAGTAGCTACAGTGGAAGGAAGAAATGACAAAGTAAATGATCTGAATGCCAAACTGCAAAGAGTGGCTCAAGCAGACAAAATAAAGCATTGTAGTAAAAGAGGAAAGTGCCTAGAGTTAGAAAATTAGAAGGAAAGAATACCTTGGGGATTTCTCAAGCTGAAAGAATTGAAGAAAAAATTAAGCCTCTAGTTGCAATAGTGAAGAATTCTATGGGGGGAAGAAATGAATGATATAGGAAACATAAAAAGAAGTTGAAATGACCACACAGAGTCACTGTTCCAAAAGGAACTGATGGACACTCAGCCATTTCAGGAGGCAGCACGTGATTAAGAAAGAATCCACGGTACTGAAGGAGGAGGTCCAAGGTGGACTGAAGGCAAGAGGGGAAAAAGTGTCTGGGAACTGATGGAGTACCCGTTAAAATGTTTTACCAAACTGATGCAATGTTAGAAATACCCATCTATGCCAAGAAATTTAGAAGAGAGCCACCTGACCAACTGACTGCAAGAGATCCATGTTCATAACTGCCAGGAAATGATTTATGCACCCTTTAAAAATGTGTGTAGCGATTTGGCTGGGCCATGATTCCCAGTATTGGGAGGTGGTTCGCCATTTTTGTGATTATATATTTTTTTAAACATCTGTAAATCCGTATCACTGCCTGCGATTAATGGCACAAGATTGTACTATGTTGAAGAGGACTGGAGTGTGACTGTAACACCCTTACTGAGATCACCTCCCTGACCCAGTGTAAAGGGCATTTCACTGAGGTGTGGCTTTGCAATACCTTTTATCCTACAAAAAAGCCAAATTTATCCTACAAGAGATTTAAAAAAGAGAGAGAGAGAGAGAGAGAGAAAGAGAAAGCAAGCAGAGAGTTAGGAACAACATACCACCAAGAAAGCAGGGCTGGGAATAGAGCTTGTCCATTGGACCTGAGGTTCTTGTGCTGAGAGGCTTCCAAGCCAAAAGAAGATGAATGCAAAACAAGGACCTTCCTCCAGAAGCAACACAGAGAGAAAACCTTTCCCTGGAGCAAGTGACCTGAACTTGGACTTGTAACATGTTGGACTATGGTAAAATAAACTATTTGTTAAAGCCATCCCTTTGCAATATTTCTGTTATGGTGGCTCTAGATGACTAAGACACCGTGGCCCATTCGAAAGAAAGGTAATCCAATGAAATGTGGAAATTATGGAACGATATCGTTAACATCACATGCTAGTAAAATTACACAGAAGATAGTTTTAAAAAATGGTTACAGCAGTACACAGATAGGAAGTTGCCAAAGATTCCAGACAGATTCAGAAGAAGACACAGGACCAGACATATCATTGCTGATAGCAGATTCATCTTGGTTAAAAGCAGAGAATGCAAGGAATATGTTTACTTGCATTTATTGACTATGCAAAACCACTCAACTGTATGAGTCATAACAAATTGTAAATAATTTTGTGAAGAATGAAAATTCCAGAGCACTTAATTGTGACTGTGTAGAACCTGTACATAGCTTACAAGTCAGACTCTGAATAAAACAAGGCGATATTGCATGGTTTAAAATCGGGAAAAGTGTGTGTCAGGACTGAATTCTTTCTTCATACTTTTTCTAGCTATACTCTGAACAAATAAACCGACATTGGACTGTATGTGTTCCAACAGCAACCTTCTTCTTTCAAAGCCAACCAGTTAACCACTGTGCAAGCAGGTAAAAGACGACAGAGAGGGATAGGGATGCCCTTGGAAGCTCAATGTTATAGTCTTGTCTTGTATAAGATACCGGAGTCCCTCCAGCACACTGTCTTCCGAGATGGCTACTCAGCACATTGGGAGAGCACAGGGCTCAGGTCAGTGCTTAAGGGTTTATAGCACTTAAGAAAATGAAGAAAGCCTTTATCTGGTTTTCAGTCTTAAATAGTGAGTCAGAAGGGATTACAGCCAAGGGAGGGTGAACAACAGGGATGACTCTTTGTGGTGACAGAAATAAGAACTTAAGCAAAGGTACTTTATGTGTTGTATTGTGTCAGATTCTCACACTAACAGCATTGTTTACAGTAAATAAAAACCGTTCAATAACTGTCTTCCCAGGTCGAATAGCTGGGGTTCAGCCAATAACTGATTGATATTCAAGGCAAAGAGTAATAATGGCCATATCTCTTGAGTATAGAAGAGGGGATAGAATGGTGTTGAGGGATGGGAGAACTTGGCCGTCTGATGTTGCAGAAGAAACCAGAAATTTCTATTCTTACACATGTTTACAGGTAACATGGATGACAAAAATCATAAAAGCTATAATGAATCTTGTAATTTGGTTTATAAGGAAAGAAACCGATAAAGACCTCTTTACCTGCTTTGACTATCTCTTGCCTATATGCCTCTGAACTGACACTAAAAAAAAAAAAAAAAAAGGTAAAGCCATAAATATCAGACAATACTTTAATTTGGGTCTTGGGTCACCTAGTTTCATTTTGTATTTGACTTTGCTAGAACAGTATCAGTGACACCCCCACAGACAGTCCGGCTGGATTGTAGGGGCTGTGATGGCCAACACCTGCTGTGTATGTGAGACTAGTGGGTAACTCTGGCTATTTTCGAGTTCACAGCTGTAGGCTAGAGACACTCCAGTCAGCAGAAATAAGATTCCCTGGCCAGTGGCCAAGCTCTGTCAGAGAAAATGACTCCATAACATGTCAAATCAACAAACTGACCCTTAGAAGGGAGTGTCTACATCTGAGAAACTTTCTTTATGCTTTTCATAGTATATGGAATCATTGATTCTAAGGTGGCTCCTTAAATCACACTGACATGCTTTTCTCAACTCAGTTGCTTGTTTT
Organism: Heterohyrax brucei; assembly: GCA_028571685.1. Taxonomy (NCBI): domain Eukaryota; kingdom Metazoa; phylum Chordata; class Mammalia; order Hyracoidea; family Procaviidae; genus Heterohyrax; species Heterohyrax brucei. The sequence continues at coordinate 7,246,020 of CM053141.1, forward strand.
CTTATCTAAGAACTGCTTCAGTTGAAGGCTGGTATTTCAACCTATCTACAGTCATTGAGCCAACTGCTGAGGCCTGCCTGAGTCCCTTTGTCCTGCCTCGTGGGTGGATTTGGATCATGTTTGTGTCTGCCCCAGGAGAAAAGGCAGGAGCTCAGTTTTGCTGTTGCCTGGTCTGGGGTACAACTCTGAAGCAAACCTAATCTTGGCAAGAAGGGAGGCGACTTTTCTCCCTGTTGCTATGGCATTTAAGTTATTCCAGCCACATTCAACCTGAGATTCAAATGGATTTCTCGCCCTTCTGGAACTCCTAAACCAAAGTGCCTTACACAGTGCTTTTTAGAAAGTGTTGCAGTGAAATCAAATTTTGTAAACTTGATACCTAGCTAAGTCTCTGATTCCATGTGTATTCCTATAATAAGACATCTGAAGATTCAAATGGTCCATTATTATTTCATCATGGCACATGTGAGTCCTGTAAAGGTGATATGAGTGTGCCTCTGTTTCCTAAATTGTCTTTCAATGATGAATTATTATTACGAACTATGTTTGGTAGTCAAACTAGTCTGTAAAGAATACTAATTGAACCTATAAAAGAGTGATTTTTGCAAAGTATTAATGGAGGGGTCCTGGCGACAAAGTGATTAAGAACTCAGCTGCTAACCAAAAATCTGCAGTTTGAATTATCAACTGCTTCTTGGAAATGCCATGGGACTGTTCAACTCTGTCCTATAGAAGCGCTATGAGTTGTAATAGACTTGATGGCAATGAGGTTATTTTATTTTTTTAATTAATAAAGATATAAACTTATTTTAGATAGGAATTTGCATGCTGCCGAAAATCTATTTTGTAGGTTTATTACTGCTACTGACCTTAAGATGCCTTATGTGTGTAATACAAGAGCAAGCATTACATTATCTTTTGGGCATATTAAGGAGCATTTTAAATTTTGTTTGTGTTCTTCAAATGTAGATACTATCACCATTCTTAAAAATCAGTTTGTAAAGATGTGCAAATATTTTGCCCCAAGTTCCCAAATTTTTTTTCAGAAAGTTAACAAAACAGTATGAAATTATTCTGAAGCACATAGACGGGGAGGAAGAAGAGGTGTACACCCATTCCTATTGCCTTCCAGTAGATTTCAACTCATAAAATCCTGTGGGACAGGGTAGAACTGCCTATAGGGTTTCCAGTGTTCTACCTTTTTACACAAATAAGAAGCACCTTCTACATTTGCTTGCCAGCTGTACCTTCTGATTGCTAACCCAAAACCCTCTGCCATCGAGTCAGGCCCAACTCACAGCGACCCTGAAGGTCAGAACAGAGCTGTCCTGTAGAGTTTCCAAGGGCATCTGGTGGATTTGAACTGGCTATGTGTTTTTGTAAGCATGTTATCCTAATTTTTTTTTACAGCAACAAGTAAAACAAAACTGGCATGGCTGCTCTTACAAAAATACCTACTGGGTAGCTGGCAAACAAACAGAAGCTGCCTGTCATTTGTGAAAAAAATATGGTCATCTGTATGGGAGCCAACTGTGCCATCTTTCTTCTGCAGACCAATTGCAGATTCAAACTGTTGGTTGTTGGTAGCCAAGTGCCATCGAGTCGGATCTGACGGGTAGCTGCACAATTAACCACTGCATCACCAGAGCTCCTGCAGAGGTCGACTAACTAATCTAACCCCATTACCAACATCCCATTGATTTTGACTCAGATCAGCCCTGTAGGATACGGTAGAGCTGTCCCATAAGGTTTCAATGGAGAAGCTGGTGGATTCGAACTGGCAACATTTTGGATAGCAATTGAGCACTTAAACACTGGGCCACCAGGGCTCCAAGGGCTAAAGAGAGAGGCAGAAGAAAGGCAGTAAGTAAGACAAGGAGGAGAAGTACGACCACGGCAACAAAGGACAGGCGACTTCAGGAACAGATTGAAGTAGAAGTTGAAATGGAGAGAAAGCAGCAGTCTTCATGCTGGAAATAAACGTGATTTTTTAAAATTGAGAATAAAGCCTTCTTATTTCGACAGCACTTGGCTTTGGCTTTTATCTTCCCTCAGACTGCTGGTAGCACAGATGTCATAGAATAGTGACTATATTCCTATAATTTTCTAACAAGGAAAGAGCATTTCATTACTTTAACTGAAAACAAACAAACAAAGTCTCTGAGTAGGTGAATGCCCTGGATGGAAATGATCAGAAATGAGTCGAGGCACCAGCGAGGGCTGGCTTGCTCCCACAGACAGCTCAGACAAGGCTCTGAATCATATGCCCATCTCAGATATGCCTGAGGCAGGCCAGAAAGCAGTCCCCAACATGCCTGGCATTCTTTTACTTTGATGCTAGAAGCTATGTTACCAGTATTTCAAATACTGGCAGATACTGTCACTTGTGGTGCCAGGTTTCAGCAGAGCTTCCAGGCTACAATAGACCAGAAAGAAAGGTCTGGTGATCTACTTCTGAAAAATCAGTCAATGAAACTCCTATGGATTTTCACAACAAAGCATTGTCCTGTACAGTGCTATATGATGAGTCTTCCATGTTGGAAAACACTCAAAGTGCACAGCATGAGGAAGAAATTAAATTTTTTTTAAAAAAAACGTTGCTGTTACTTTGATCCAGAATTACAGTAACCCTATAGGAAAGAGAAGAACTGTCCCACAGGGTTTCCACCGTGCAGCTGGTGGATTCAAACTGCTGCTCTTTTGGTTAGCAGCTGGGATCTTACCCACAGTGCCACCAGGGTTCCAGGGTAGAATTGGGCCTGCTGATTTTCTTCCTGACCGGTGAACCTGATAATTCTGAGGTTGAATATTCTCTTCTATGCCCTCTCTGTGCTCCTGTTTCCTTATTATCCATCCAAATCCTATGTTTGCTTCAAGGTCAAGGTGAGGCTCACCACCTTATTATACATCATCTATTTCAGAGATACCTGAACATAGTGCAAACATATTAAATTATTCAGTGAATCTCCGTTTCCTCTGTCCTGACTGGAATGTAATCTCTATAAGGGGATTGGTCGCTGATGGATCCCAGCATCTCAACAAGTGCCTGGTACAACTAATGACTCAGAGACTAAGCACTGAAAGTATGGTGGAGTTTCCAGTGCCTGTGTACCATCTTGTCATCAGAGTGACTGCCCCCGGGACTGACTGTAGAGGCATGCAAAATCTAAAATGCAAATAAATAGGATTATTGTTACCTAAATGTTAAACATCACTTCTCTCTCCCTTTCCCAGTGTGAAGTTCTTCTGTTTCTATTAAAATTTCGCTGAGTTGTCTTTACCCCGTGTCACTTTGGTCCTTGGTGAGCATCCGTTCCTGCTGAGTTGGGACCATTTGCTGTGCCCTCAGATGGCAGCTTGGCAGCTTTTAAGACCCCAGATGCCACTCACCAATGCAGGGTGTAGAGAGACCTCTTAGCAAAACACTAGTTGTGCCAGTTGGCCTCGATTTCGATATATTGGATGCATTTTATGCTTCTATGCATCTATAAGATATCATCCTGCTGACCTCTGGCTGGAGGAAGGAGAGTGGGTGGAGAGGAGGGGAAAGGAGACTGTTGGGAGAATGAGACATGTATGGAACAGAGAGGAATAGTGTGCTGTCACCGGGCAGGGAGAGCAGTGGAAGCTGCATATAGATGGGCATGTAAATTTATATGGGAATATACAGTTTCACTCAGTCATAAAAAAAAAAAAAATCACTGAAATATTCCTTAGAAATCCATGGATGACTGGCAGCTCCATTCAAATAGTGGAATGAACACTCCACTGGCAACCTGAAGGTAATTTCCATTAAGCTTGTTGTTTGATAGCGGGGAGACAGATGGGAGGAAAGCATCTTCATCTCCTCCTTATGGTACACTGGAGATAAAAAGTTAGAAAGTTGTCATAAGATGGGGTCTATAATTAAAAACAATTTAGGTTGATTTAACAGTTGGTTAAGCAACTTTTTCAGTTTCTTCTTGCATCGTCGGAGACTAAGATAGAAGCTCCCTATCAGATTGTTAATTACTCATTTTTATTATAGTCTTGGCTTTTAAAATTTTCTTTGTGCTTTAGTCTTTCCTGTAATTAAGTGCTATGGTTAAAATGTTTTTTCTGCCTTACCCAAATTTTCTTTTTCAGTATTCTAGCAGGAAAACTACCTTGCTTGTAAGTAAAAATATAACGTAAAGCCAAATCTGAAAACCTCTGATGGAAAGCCCCTCTGCTCCCAATGGAGAGTCATTGAGTAGTATCCAGTGCTTCCATGTATTACATCCCTCAACAACTGCCTCCATGTATTACATCTCTCAACAATTTCCTCCATACATGGAGTACCTCAACAACCAACTCCATGTATCAAGTCCCTTAGCAACTGCCTCCATGTATTATGTCTGTCATCAATTGTCAATCTCTGATGGGATACCTCTTCTCCCAAAGGAGCACTATTACTCTATGTGTAGGATAGGGTATCCACTACTCTGTGCATAAATCAAAAAGGCCAAGTCCATTGATGTCCAGTTGAATCTGACTGAAAGTGACCCTATAGGACAGAGTAAAGCTGTCCTACAGAATTTCTACAAATGGCATAGTGGATTGGAATTGCCTTTTTTGGTTAGTAGCTCTAGCTCTTAACCACAATACCAACAGGGTTTCCACTGTCTGCATAGAGTCCCTCAACAACTGCTATGATTACTCACCATTGCAGGGCATCAAGTTAGTTCACCTCCACTCATCAAGTCATCCTGAATATTGCTGTTCTCATTTTAACAGTAATGTAGTTTCATTATGAGGTAGCTGGAAAAGACCCCAAGTGTACAGAAGAAACATCAAATCAGCTGTAACTACACCATCAAGAGAAAGACAAAGATTTATTTTTGGAAGCATAACTGTATCCTGAATATATATTTTTGAAAATTTGCTTTACCATATACCCTTGTATTGTGCCACACTTTCCTCCATACAAAAACGTCCTTTGAGGTTGTTATTTAACTTCTAAATAGAAAACCCTGTTAAGAACAAACTGAGATTATTTAACCATTTGTTTATTATTGGATATGGACATTGTTTAAAACACAGTTATCGTAAGTAATAATACCTGATTAACTTTGCAAATTCACATATGTTTGTATCTGATTATTTCATAACCATACATTACTAGAAGTCCACCAACCAACACCAAACTCACTGCTGTCGAGCTGATTTGGACTCATAGACACCCTATGGGACAGAGTAAAACTGCCCCATAGAGTTTTCAAGGAGCACCTGGAGGATTCAAACTTCTGACCACGTTAGCAGATGTAGTACTTAACCACTACACCACCAGAAGTTCACACCTACTTGTAAATATAAACTTTTAGGTATAGTTACTAAATTTTTTTTAGCGATTGAGTGAAAGTACACAATCCAAATTAAACTCGCATGCTCGCCTATCTGCAGCTCCTTCTCCTCTCTTTGCCGGGGACAGCACACTTCTCCTTTCTGTTCTATACGTGTCATATCCTCTCAAGAATCTCCTGTCACCTCCTTTCCACTCTCTCCTCTCCCTCCCAGTAAGAGTCCAGTAGGACAGCATCCTATTGATTTATAGAACCATAAAGTGCACACAACATATGGTCATATTGTGTCCCTGAGTCCAATCCATTCCTGTCCAAAGAGTTGACCTCAGTAATGTTTTCTGGTCAGGGGCAGCAGCAGGTCTAGGGGCCATACTCCCAGGGGGACCTTTGGGATGCCAGACCATCAGTTGGGACCTTTTAGGAGAGTTCTTAGGGTATACCCCTCTTTCTCTCATGTTGCCTCTGGGAGGCAACATTGTGTGCCCCATCACGACTGTCTTTGGTGGTGACCAGCCACCATCTGGTTCTTCTGGTCACATGTTGATACAGTCACCCATTCACGTGAGTCCTTTTGTCTTCTGGGCTCTTTTTCCCTCATATCTTTGTTGTCCTTAGTGATTATCTGTTCTGGATGACTTGGGACTATTTGGTGTACCTGAGAAGGCAGCTTGCTAGCTTCTAAGCCCCTAGATGCCACTAACCCATATGGGCTTCAGAAGACTGCCTTAGCAATTGGCCTCAACGTTGCTTGAGAGTAGGTCTTCAGCTCCCCCAGCCCCTGCTACTCTATCCTTGCAATATTGAATTAAGATCAGAAGAGTTTTCAGTTTATGCTGAAGTCCAGTCAAGTTGATCTTCTTTTGACTGTGCAGTCAGTGCTTTCACCCAATCAAATTTCTATCAATCTAATCTATAGCCAGCCCTCTCCCTCCTTCTCTTTCCTTGCAGTCATCAAAGGGTCTTTTCTTTTGTACTTGAGTCTGTTTTTAAGTCCTTATAGTAGAGATCTCAAACAATATTTGTCCTTGTGGTGAAATCACTCAGCATAATGTAATAAACATTCATGTCAATGTATCCGTTCTTGTGATTGCCCTTGTTTCTGTAGGATATATTCTGAGTAGTTGGATTACTGGATCAAATGGTATATTTTCCCCAGCTCTTTAAGGAAGTGCCAAATTGCTTTCCAAAGAGCTTGTACCATTTTGCAATTCTACCAGCAGTGTAGGAGTCTGGCTTCTTCTCCACAGCCTCTTCAGCATTTGTTGTTTTGTGTTTTTTAAATCATTGCAAACTTTGGGGTGAGATGGTAACTCACTGTAGTTTTGATTTAGATTTATTTAATAGATAATAATCGTGAGCATTTCTGCATGTGCCTTTTGGTTGCCTAGATGTCATTTTTAGTGAAGTGTCTGTCCATCTCTTTTGCTTATCATTTTTTTTTAATTTTATATAACTGAGTGAAAATGTATATTCCCGTATAAATTTACATGCCCACCTGTATGCAACTTTCACTGCTCTCCCTGTCTGGTGACAGTACATTATTCCTCTCTGCTCCATACATGTCTCATCCCCCCAACAGCCTCCTTTCCCCTTCTTTCCACCCACTCTCCTTCCTCCAGCCAGAGGTCAGCAGGATAATATCCTATAGATGTATAGAACCATAAAGTGCATACAATATATGGTCACTCTGCATTGCCAAGTCCAATCCACTTGTGTCCAAAGAGTGAACCTTTGCTATGATTTATGGGCAAGGGCAGCATCATGGCCAGGGGCCATGCTCTCATGGGAACCCTGAAACCACTGGACCTTCAATTGAGGTCTTTTAGTGGATATCTCAGGGTGCACCCCTTTTTAGTCTTGTGTTGCCAGTGAGACTCAACCCAGTGAGCTCCATCGTGGCTATCACTGGTGGTGGCCGAGTACCATCCAGTTATTCCAGTCCCAAGTCGATGTAGGCACCCACTCATGTGGGTCTCTCTATCTTCTAGGTTGTCTTTACCCCATGTCATTTTGGTCTTCAGTGAGCATCCATTCCTGCTGAGTTGGGACCATTTGCTGTATCCTCAGATGGCAGCTTGGCAGCTTTTAAGACCCCAGACGCCACTGACCAATGTGGGGTGCTTTGCTCATCATTTAATTGGGTTATTTAGCATTTTCTTGCTGGTATTTTACAGTACCTTGTAGATTATGAAGATCAGATATTGGTCCAACACATAGTTGCCAAATATTTTTTCCCCATTCTGTAGGTGTTTTTTAATTCTTTTGATCAAGTCTTTGGATGAGTGAAAGTGTTTAATTCTTAGTAGTTCCCATTTATCTATTTTCTCTTCTGTTGATCATGCTTTGTTTATCAGATTTTGAAGTCTTGTTTAAGCCGTGTACTAAAGCTTCCATTGTTGATCCTATTTTTTCTTGCATGATCTTTATTATTTTAGGTTTGATATTTAGGTCTGTCATCTAGTTCATTTGCTTTTTGCAAGTGCATATCCAATTTTGCGAACACCATTTGTCAAAGGCACGGTTTTTACACCAGTTAACAATCTTAAGGCCTTTGCCAAATATAAGCTGTTCACAGGAGGATTGTGGCATCTCTGGAGTCTCAACTCTGTTCCTTTGGTCTACATATCACTTTTTGTACCAGTACCAGACTGTTTTGACTACTGTGGCAGTGTAATAGTTTCTAAAGTTGGGTAGTGTAAGGCCTCCCACTGTGTTCCTCTTCTTCAGTATTGCTTTGCTTTCTTCCCTTTCCAAACAAAGCTGGTGTTAAATGTTGTCATTACTTGGTGACACAGAGTGACCATACATTAGATACACTTTATGGTTCTGTGCATCTATAGGCTATCATCCTGCTGACTTCTGGCTAGAGGAAGGGGAGTGGGTGGAGAGGAGGGGAAAGAAGACTGTTGGGAGGATGAGACATGTATGTAGCAGAGAGGAATAGTGTGCTGTCACCCGGCAGGGAGAGCAGTGGAAGCCATCTGGGCCAGGAGTTTTTTTGGTTGGTAGTTTTTTGATGACTTTTTCTATCTCTTCCTTTGTGATGGGTTCATTAAGTTGTTCTACTTCTCCTTGTGATAATTTTGGTAAATGGTATGAATCTAGGAATTTGTCCATTTCATCTAGGCTTTCAAGTCTGTTAGAGTACAGTCATTCATAGTATTATTTCATGGTACTTTTGAGTTCAGTGGGGTGTATTGCAACATCTCTTGTGTCATTTCTTAATCAGAAATGTTTCCTCTCCTGTTTTTCTTTTGTAAGTTTAGCCAAAGCTTTGTCAAAAAAGGAGCTTTTGGTTTTGTCAATTTTTTCAGTTGTTCTTCTGTTCTCTAATTCATTGAGTTCTGCTCTAATGTTTATGATCTGTTTTCTTCTGGTGACTGTGGTGTTCCTCTGTTGCTCTCTTTCTATTTGTTCAACCTTTAGGCTAATTTTTTGGTTTGGTCCTTTCTTCCTCTGGATGTGTGCGTTTATAGAGATAAAGTAACCTCTGAGCACTGCTTTGGCTGTATCCCATAGGTCCTGGTAGGACGTGTTTTCATTTTCATTTGATTCCATCAATTTATTTTATCCTTGATTTCCTCTGTAATGCATGGCTTTTTGAGCAAGGTACTGTTCAGTTTCCATGAGTTCTAATTTCTTTCTATGCTTTGTCTTCTGTTGACTTTGACTTTTGTGGCTCTACGGTCAAAGCAAATGATTCGCAAAAATTCAATTGTTTGAATTTCGTCAAGATTTGCTGTATGTCCTAACACATGGTCTATTCTGGAAAATGCCCCATGTGCTTTGAAGAAGAAGGTGCACTTATTTATTAAAGGAGAAAAAGTTCAGTACATGTCAATGAGGTCTAATTGGTTAATTGTTGCAATAACATCTGTGTCTTTACTGAGCTTTTTTCCAGATGATCTGTCCATTACTGAAAGTGGAGCATTGAGGTCTCCCACTATTATTGTGGAATGATCTATCTCATTTTTTAATGTAGTCAGTGTTTGTGCAATGTATTTAGATGTTCTATTATTGGCAGCATAAATATCTAATATTGTTAAGTCCTGCTTGTGTATTGAATCTTTCAGCAATCAACAGTGACCATCCTTGTTCACAACAGTGGATTTTACATTAAAATATGTTTTATATGAGATTAATATTACCACACCTGTTTTTCTCTGTATATTGTTAGCATGTGTCATGGAATTACATTGTGTCCCCTAAAAAATGTATGTATTGATTTGACTTGGCTATGAGTCCCAGTGTGGTGCAGTTCCTCCCACGTGTTGTGAATCCTGCCTCTGTGATATTGATGACAGAAAATAGGCAAGAGTTGTGCTGGTGAGGCAGGACTGAGGTTACTAGCTGTGGGATAGAAGAGAGAGAAGTGAGTATAGATAGCTGGGAACCTCATACCACCAAGAAGGCAACACTGAGAACAGACCATGTCCTTTGAACCTGAAGTTCCTATGCCAAGATGCTCTCCTTGAACTTGGCCTCAGTCTACTGGACTGTGACAATTTCTCTTATTCAGTGGGTCTGTAACTCATAAATGGATTGCAGCTTACCGGTTTGTGTCAGTGAAATTTCTCTTCATGAAACTATCCACTCCTGGTATTTTCTGTTAGAGCAGCAACAGGTGACTAAAACAGAATTTTATACCAGGAATGGAATACTGCTCTAATAAATACCTAAAATATGGTATCTTTTTTTGAAACTGTGAAATAAATGGAAGAAGGAACTCCAAAGAATTGCTAACAGGTGAGAAGACAGCAGATGGTGAAAAGTAGCAGCAGCAGTAGCAGCACAATGTGGCAACAGCAGAACCAGGAGCTGACCCACAGAGCTGAGAACTGAGTGCCTGTGCACAGAATTTTCCTGGAAGATAGGGCATCTCTGGGCACTTGAACAGTGGAGCTAGGCTTGCTAACCCACTGCACAAGAGGTCTGAGTGCCCGGATGAGTGCCTGTGTGCCGGAGGCTTCCTGTTAGAGTGGGGTGCCTCAAGGCACTTGAATCATTGAAGTTTCGGAACTTTTGGAACACTTGCCCCTGCAGGACAGATGTGGGCTTGAGGCCCAGGCCATGAGGCCATAGGAAGCAGAAGCTGAAGGGACAAAGAGCTTGAGAAGCTAAGCTGCCTCAGTCTCCAAAGGTATGTGCATGATGATCTGTCCATTACTGAAAGTGGAGCATTGAGGTCTCCCACTGTTATTGTGGAATGATCTATCTCATTTTTCAATGCAGTCACTGTTTGTGCGATATAGTTAGGGGTTTGAAAGTGTGCAGCCTTCACTTCCCGTGTTTGCAGTGGTGTAATTACACCCAAAGTTGAGGGGGCAGAGTTTTTGTCCAAGTGAGCCATGAAGGCAATGTTGTAGCACAGCACCAGAGATCTCCGCTCGGAGTCCAGGGAGTCTGGCCAATACCCAGAGTCTGGAGGGCAAGGTTAATGTGTAAAACGTCTCAGAAAACTGGAGATTCTTGTCAAGCTTTAAGGACTAGTGTAATGTATTCTGCTGACTTGTTTGTTGCCTGTTAATGCCTTCTTTTCCTGAAAATTCTCCACTTGTAATGAATGTTTGTAATTTGGCTTCCTGTTATACTCTTGTATTTTGGGAATATAACACCTGTTCTGGATTTCACAGTTGAAGAGAAATTTATGGATTTGGGACTTACGACCTTTTGTATGCTGTAAGTGAATACATGTTCCAGTGATATGATCTTTGGGGGGGCCAAAGGTGGAGTGTCATGGGTTAAACTGTGTCCCCTAAAAATGTCTGTATTGATTTGATTTGGCTCTGAGTCCCAGTATGGTGCACTTCCTCCATGTGTTGTGAATCCTGCCTCTGTGGTAGCGATGATAGAGAATGCAAGCAGTTGTGCTGGTGAGGCAGGATTCTAGTTACTAGTTGTTGTGTCAATCCAGACTCACAGCAACCCTATAGAAGGGGTGATATTAAGAATGAAGGACTTAGCTATACATCCTAAACTGTGCTTGCCTGAAACTTCAGTTGATTTTTATTTTAACAAAAAGTTACTGTGAAGCACATAAACCATAGTTTAGTTCTAACACTTAGAAAGTCAGCCTTCTCTCTTGATCTCTTCCTGTTCACTTAGAGTGTCTTTCTAATGTTAGAGTCTTCTCTGCAAGTGACCCAGATCAACTGTGGGAGTAGTGTAGACTGGAGGTACGTGAGTGGCCTGGGCAGTGTCCCTTCAGAGTACTTGACGCAATCCCCAAGGCAGTGGTGCTGAGAAGCAGAACTGTTCTTGTTCATAAAGTCAGTCAACATCTAAGCAGGTTGCTCTGGGAGGGCAGCATGACGTCCAAGTGCCTTTAAGAGAATGATGTTGTTCCTGTTGCTAGCTGCCATCAAGTTAATTCTGACTCATGACAACCACACACACAGCAGAACAAAACATTTCCCAGTCCTCTGACATCGGAATAATTGCTATGCTTGAGTCCAATTTCCATAACATAAAACAGCATATAAAAGAAAATCGTATACAATTCTGTGATCTGGATATAAGCACTTTTGATAATTTGGAGGACTCCCTGTTACTTTTCATTGGGTATATAGCACAGAATGGAATAATACTACCTCAAAAAGTATATGTCTTTTCACTCTGTATTACATAACAAATAATTTCTACACTGTGAAACATGTTTCAAAGTACTGTAAACTTAATTATTCTTTAGTATTTTGTCGTAAGACGAACAAATGATTCATATATGCGTATAGCATAGCATGTGTTTGATTTAATACATTTAAAACGCCATAGGTTGACTCCAATGTTGATTGTTAAATACCATGTTGGATTAAATAAATGTTTATTTGATATACTTTGTATATCTATTATTCCCTTAGGAAAAATTCTTACAGAAAATTAGTTCTGGGCTAAGGGATATTCCCATATTTTTAAAATCTTCAGATGTTTTGACAGATCACGTACTTTTTTTTTTTTATTTAATGTGACTTACTGAAAATGTACATTCCTGTATAAATTTACATGCCCACCTACATGCAGCTTCCACTGCTCTCCCTGCTCCATACATGTCTCATCTTCCCAACAGCTGCCTTTCCCCTCCTCTCCACCCACTCTCCTTCCTCGTGCCTACATCGACTTGGGACCAGAAGAACCAGATGGTGCCCAGCCATCACCAGCGATAGCCACGGTGGAGCTCACAGAGATGAGTCTCACTGGCAACACAAGAATAAAAGGGGTGCATCCTGAGATCTCCACTAAAGACCTCAATTGATGGTCCAGTGGTTTGGGGGTTCCCCTGAGAGCATGGCTACCGGCCCTGATGCTGCCCTTACCCATAAATTATAACGAAGGTCCACTCTTTGGACAGGAATGGATTGGACTTAGCAATGCAGAGTGACCATATATTGGATGCACTTTATGGTTCTACACATCTATAAGATCACATTCTTAAATTTTTTCCTGTTTATTGGTTAGAAGAGAATGAAGCACCAATTTTGCTGAATCTTTAGCAGTGCGTATGGAATTTTGGCCTGTATTTAAATTGCCCATTGCAGCAGACAGTAAAGGGTTTGGAAGTACAGTCCATGACCATTTTTAGAGTTTACGCTTCCTCAGTGAGGAAGATCAAAGTGGCTACTACCGCCGCAACTCTTCTACCAAGAAGTGTTCATAGCTGTAGCAGATCCCAGCATTCAACAGAAAAAGAAAAAGAAAACTTCTAAGAAGGAAAAGAAAATCAATACTGATTAGACAGCTACATTAGATATAACACAAGGATGGCCGATTGAGGTTGTGAAGTCATCCTAGAAAAAGTGCTATGTACCTCATTGCTGGATATCACTACAGTTATCTCTGAAATATTGCCCTCCGGAAGCTGTGCACCAGTTACAGAGCCTGGTCCCCTCCTCCAGGCAGTTTTTCTAGGTTGAGTTCATGAATGTAATTGTCAAACCTCACATGATGGCAGCTCTGATGGACATTCCAGAAAAAATTTCAAAATTGCCTTGAAAGGTAGACTTGGTGGTAGTGTCAGCACATAGCTTCCCAAGGGGAGCACTACAAAGGTGATCACAGTGATGTTCAGCAATAAGTTATGTAGCACTTTTTCTAGGATGAGTTTGTGAACTTAACTGTCAGACCTCAGTTAACACATGTATCATATACACTCGACTAACTGAAAGAAATAACTGTGTGGAAAAATAACCTTAGTAACATTAAGGGAAGATCGTGAAGACATGGGGCTGGCTGGGATGTTTTCTGTTTCAATATGTGCATGAATTTTGATTAAGTTTGTTCATATACATGATATGCACAAATACAGAAAGTTCAAATAGCTTGCTGAGTTTCATTAGAAATGACTTTTTAAAAAATTGAATTGTACAGTTGCCTTAGAGAAAACCTGTCCTAGATCATCCAAGAAAATGTTGAGAGAATGTATTGTAAGTAGACCTTCACTGTCCTGAGTGAGTCTGCCCACACTGCCTCTCTCTGCAGTGCTAGCACGTAGAAATGTGTGTGGGAAATAGACAATAATAAATAGAAGTAAACCCACAGATCTTAGGTAAAGAGAGGTGGAACTTTCTCCTGTCTCTGCCCATGAGAGCCACCGTGAGTAAAAGACTGTGGGTGTGTTGGGTTGATTCGAACTGATACCTCCAGGTAAAACAGTGAGCCAGTGGGGATCCAGGCTGGATGCATAGGGCATGTCAGGCTCCTGCACAATGTGTGGCTAAGGCTGAACTCTCTTGTGAATTAACCACCTCACCACGGCAGTCTTACATTAGGAAGTCCAAGTTGCGTAAACCAAAGAAAAGTACTCCAGTTTCCAGAACAGAGAGGGACTCAGGCCTGGTGATCACAGAGCTAATAAATGAATGGTCACCAAAATTCATGGATGTCTTTCAGGTGAATGATAGATGCAAATGTAGCACCAAACCTGAAGACCTCACTGATGCTCTCAATGATTTCTCTGCTTCGTCTTTGAATTCATAAGAGATACCTCTTTCAGTGGAATTCAAGGATGCTTCAGGGATGGAGCCTAGGCATCAAGAAGGAAGCCCCGAGTCCCTACGTAATATGGCAAGAGGGATTCTGGGGAAGCGTGCACTTACTGGGAATACTTTATAGCTGTTAGTAGAAAACACATATTAGTTTTATCCTCATTGTGTGTGATTGTGTGTCTGTGTGTGAACGTAAGCAAGAATTCCATAATTAAGCAGACCATAAGTAGGCCACATGATGAAGAAGCAAAGAGAAAATAAAAATCTGATAATCCAGTCAGATCAATTTTAGTTACAAATTGACTGAGAAATGTGGATGTTATCACCTACCAAGACAACACATCAACTTTTAGCTGAAACAATATTGCAACACTGCTCTACTGTTAGTGACAGGGAGAAAGTTATAGACTTATTAAGCTGTGGAGACTTTGCTTGATTAAGAGCCTCAGTGCAAAGCTTATTTTCTGCTTCTCTGCATTCACAGTCCATCAACCATGATGGTCAAGCACTGGAACGGATGTCGTGGTTCACTAGGCCTCCATGATCTATTGTGCCTACAGCGGGAAAGTTGCATCCGAGCTGGGAGAAATCCTGCAGTAGAGAAGGGTACCGTTGAGTTCAGAGGGACCACATTTATACCTTTAGAGGGTGACGTATGAAGATTACGTCTGTTAATCCTGGTTTTGCTTCCTCTAGAACTGCACAAAACCCTTTGCCTCCAAACCACTCCTTAAACATTTGAAGGGACAGTTACCTTCCCAGTGTCTTCCATTTACTGCATGAAAGAGTTCAAGTTCCTTATCTGTGTATGTAAAATGCATAGTGTTGTTTCCGTTAGCTGTTGTTGAGTCAGCTCTTGGTGACTACAAGGACTCCCCAGTCCTGTACTGTCCCCATGATTAACTGTGAATTGGACCTCTTTGCTACTTAGATTTTCATCAGCTGATATTTGGAAATAGGTCAGTAGGCTTTTTTTCATAGGCTATCTTAGTATGGAAGCTGCTCAAAAGGACAAAGAAAAACTACTCCACAGGCTTTCCAAGACTTTAAACCATTAAGGAAGCCAGCTGCCACATCTTTATTCCGTGGAGCAGCTGCTGGGTTCGAACCATCAACATTTTGGTTAGCGGCTAAGTGCTTACCACTGCACCAGCACAGCTCTTGGATTTGCACAGATTTGTATAGATAGCTAGCTCCTGTGATTTGGATAGATAAAATATATTTGAACAAATCTTAGAACAAAAGGACAGAAACATGTGCTTCCTAAAGTTGTGTGTCAGTGAACACTCACTTTTCACAGCAGCCCTAATAGACATCGTCATTATCCTGCTTTAGGAATCTGTGCTCAGTAAGGCTGGTGCCATCAGTCAGTGAGAGTTCCAGAAAGACTTCCAGGGCAGGAATGCTTCTGCTCTGCCAGCATGGAGCTACTCTTCCTATAGAAGAATTCATGGCCTTACTTCATCTCTCAGTGTATCTGAATTTGTCTTCTCAAAATCTACTACTAGAAATGAACATGAGTTGTTTTTACAGAAAAGGGAGGGAAGCTTCAGCATGCTTCACTGGGGCACATTCGCTACAGCTTAAAGCCCGTGGTGGCACTGATATTTTTTTTGCCTGTGGAAAACAACATGGCTTTTGTGTTGTCCCTCACTCTGGCCTGGATTCTCACCACCTTTCTGGTTTTGACTGGTGAATTGATCAGTGGTAGGAGAGACGATAATCTTGCTTTGATTTAAATGTGTAATAGTGCTGATGGAGGCACATATGTTTATCTGCTTAGTTTCATAGCCACTATAAAACAACTGCTAGGAGAGCTTTGGAGCTCTGGTAGCTCAGTGATTAAAAGCTCAAGCTGCCAACCAAAAGGCAGTTCAAATCCACCTTGGAAACTTGATGAGGCAGTTCTAAGCTTTCCTATAGGGTGACTATGAGTCAAAACTGACTCAACAGAGATTACTGTATACCGTTTAGAAGTGACTAGGTTTAAGATATATTTTATAGTAATATACCCAAATTAATGTAACATAGAAAACATTAAATTCAAATTAGATTACAACCACAGGTACAAGAGTTAGGTTTCCAACATATGACTTTGGGAATACAGTTCAGTTCCTGACAGCCTGTGCAGGTCACTGACTTGACACGCAGGTGAATTTTTGGTTGGGCCACATGGTTATGATTGCATAGACTAAATCTAAGCCGTAGTAATCAGATCCAGGAGATACTGTTACATTTCACATAACTTTCCCAAATATTTGCACAAAACAATTTCCAAAGGATTGAATAAATTTTTATCATGATTTATTAATTTTGTCCTTCGTAATATCCACTTAAGTGATTTAGTAGCCGCCTCCAACAAATGTCTTGAGAGTTTTATTATTCAGGGAATATTTAAACAAGGGATGAATGTCAGTGTTAATGTAAAAACTCAGCCTAAATTTCTAATTAAAATAAACTTAAGACCAATGATTGTATCTTTTATGTTAGACGCTGATAGATGGGAAAAATTCAACCTTTCAATTTGGAAAGGGTCAATATAATAAAGATAAATATGTTATCAAGATTTTTAAGTATACTTTTACATTTTTTTGTAATACATACTTCAAAATATTTAAAATAGGAAAAATAAAAATATTTGGAGTAAAGATAAGAAAAGTAAAACCAGCTATGCGAATGACTTCATTTACCAGTTGTGGACATTTCAGATAACTAAACTCAGTTGAATTTAGCATAAATATTAATAAAGAAGAATGACAACTAAAAATATAGATAGATCATAAGCTGACTTGAATTGCTTGTATTTTTTGATGAGTAATTAAATGCATATAATTCCTTCATCAAAATTAATCCTAATACCCAGACATTCTTTCAGCTAAATGGTGAAATCACTCCTGAGGTTCACCCTTCAGCCGAAGACAGGATAGGTCCGTAAAACAAAATCAGACCAAAGGGACATGCAAGCCCAGGGGCAACTACTAGAAGGCAGGAGGGGACAAGAAAGCTGATAAAGTGGAAGCCAGGGCTAAGAACGGAGAATGTTGACATGATGTGGTGTTGTTAACCAATGTCATAAAACAATATATGTACTAACTGTTTGATGAAAAACTAGTTTGTTCTGTAAATCTTCATCTAAACTACGACTAAAAAAATACTGCTCTGATTTTCAAATTGTACATTAATTAAACTTTAAATTATTTTAAAGTTAATCCTAAATGTATCTTCACATATCCCAAATGATGTACACCAAATTTCAGTTTATTAACTTCTTTTTGCTACATCTGGTGGTTAATTTTATGTTGGCCAGGTTATGGCGATGGAATATTGGTTAAGTGTTATGGCTACTAACTGAAAGTCAGCAGTGTGAATCCAGTAGGTGCTGCTTGGAAACTCTATGGAAGTTCGACTCCGTTTTATGGGGTTCTATGAGTTGGGTTGTACTCAGTCACAGTGGATTTTTTTTTTAAAGGCTATAGTGAAGAGCCCTATTGGCCCAGTGGCTAAGCACCAACTGCTAACCAAAAGGTCAGTGGTTCGAACTCATCAGCCTCTCTGTAATAGAAAAGACCTAGTTATTTGTTCCTCTAAAGATTATAGCCAAAGAAACCCTTTGAGGCAGTTTCTCTCTGTCATGTAAGTTTGCCATGAGTTAGAATCTACTGAATGACATTTAACGACAGGCTACGGTGCCAGTTGTTGGATCTGATACTAGTTTAGATGTTGTTATGAAGTATTTGCATTTACATGTGATCGAACCAGTAGACCTTAAATAAAGCAGAATGGCCTCCATACAGTATGTGTACCTCATTCAGTTAGCTGAAGCCTTATGAGGAAAAAAGGAGTTTTCAAGAGAGTGCATTTTGCTTCCAGACTGTAGGTAGAAGTCTTATCAGAACTTTTCACTCTTCTGTCTCCTGATATGCAGATTTTGGACTGGCTAGTCACCCACAAGAAACTGAGTCAATACCTTAAAATTAATCTCTCTTTATCTATATGTCTATACTTTCAGGTATCACACGGTTTCCAAAATTCTGACTCACATAGCCTCAGCCTTTCCGTAAAGAAGGAAGGAACCCTAAGAAGTCCTGTTGTGTTACTGGCGAACAGACAGTCTATGAAGAAGACACGCTTCCTGCCATGTGAGCACCTCCAGGGGGCTTCGTTACTCTCAAGTCCCCAAATCTCGTATAAAAGAGTTGTCTTTTAACATCAGTCCCCAAGATAATTTTCTTCTGAATAGACCAAAAAATATTTGACTTAGATAGTTTAAGGGTGGAACTGAGAGTACTGGATTGTAAGATAAAAGCTTGATTTTTAACTTCTAAAGAAAATCACCTCTTGAAGACAGGGAGAAGAGAATGGGAAGAATTGGTAGGACAGAGGAGCTGAGGCTGTTCCTTGCAGAAAGGACTCTGGACTTGTGCAGGCCATCAGACTTGAGGTCTCAGCAGACCTCAAGTTGTCAGCTCAAGAGTAGGAGGACAATGAAGATTGTGAGGGAATCATCCACAAAGACAGAAGACAACACTGTTCATGCATTGTTAGTGCCCAGACACTGTGCTTGTTTCTATTACCCAGAATGGAAAGCCTCAAAATCCACAGGGTATCGAGTAGAGCTCTGACATGCCCTGCCTCAATAACGGAAAATGGTAAGCCTTGCACAAAACCCTGCTTGAATTCTGCCAAGTAAATCTTCAAAGCAAGACTGAAAAAGACCCGGTGGTTTCCAAGTAACTTCATCTCATAACAGAGTTCAATATTACGTGCAGCAATACAAAACCATCTGAAAGCCAATGAGAATTGTGACATAATGAAAATTTATCAAGCTGACAAAATTAGCAGGAAAATATGTCATGCAATGACCCCAAAAACACAATCTAAACTGATCCAGAACTAACGCAGATGTTACAGTTAGCAAGCAAAAACATTAAGCAACAATTGATCAACAGATAAATGAAAAAACAAATTGTGGTGTATGCAGTCCATATTCTGGAATATTATCCAGTGATAAAAGAGAATGCAGAGTGAGCTGTTGATAAGCACAGAAACAAAAATTAAACTACAAATAATCATGCTACATGACAGAAGACAGCTGAGATAAAGGATATAGTCCATAATTCCATTTATCTAACACTCTAGAAAACATAAAGGGTTGATGGTGTACTAGTTAAGAGCTTGGTTGCTAACAAAAGGTTAGTAGTTGGAACCCACCAGGCGCTGAGTAGGAGAAAAATGTGGCCGTCTTTTTCTCTAAAGATTACAACCTTGGAAATTGTATGGTGAAGTTCAGCTCCATCCTATATGGTCACTATGAGTTGGAATTTCACTTCACGCGGTGGGTTCGCTAGAAAATGTAAAATGGCCTATAGGAAGAGAAAACAGATGAGTTAGCTGGGAGAGGATTGAGAAAAGTGGAAATACAAAGAAGTCTGAGGAAATTTGGGGGTGGGACTGATGATACAAGTGCTCGTTACCTTACTTGTGCTTTCATGGTACGTGCGTATGTCAAACTGTCCAAATTTACCCTTTATGTTCTGTTCTCTGTATATTTATTGTGTCTTAAACCGTTATTTATTTATTTTTTTAAAACCACAAAAAAATACCTGTTCAGACACACAGCAGGGGCATGCACATTAAAAGCTAATCTTTCCTATTGCAAGAACAGAAGTTTGGGACATAAGTTTATTTTTTTCACTTCCACAACAAAGTAATGAAAAGTAACTAAAACCTCAACTAGCAAACTAAGAGTCCTGAAGAAGTGAATTTGGATGCTTTTTAAAAATTTTTAAAGATCAGTGTACCAGTTCATCCTGCCACCAAGAAAGGAAATTCAAATCCGTTTCTGTTCTGAGCATAAGAAAACCGTCAAGTGCCGTGAAGGGGAATATCAGTGAATTTCTGGTGAAGGTCTCTAAGGTATTTTCATGATGAACGGAGTGTGGAGGAGGGATAGCCTATAGTTAGACAGGTACGGGTGGGTCTTGAAGAAGCAATGACATTCAGGTCATTGCAGTGTGCCAGACAGAAGGTTGGTGGTCTTCCTAAGGAAAGAGCCAATACATTCTATGGAACACTTGCTTTGCTTAATGAGGCCTTCTGAAAGGAACTTCTAAATTCTGCCTTTACCACAACCTCCTTGGAGAAAAAATTCTTCCAGTTTTATCTGGATACCTGATGGGCCATGTGCCCAGCACTGAGCCCCAATATTTGGGATGGGGAAGCAATGCCCTCTTAAATGTCTAATGAGCTAAATTCAAGCTGGAGTCCAAACAAGAACCGATGGCTTGTTTATTCCTGGTTTTATCCAATTACACCTAATGTGATTTTCCATGATGATAAAGAATTCATTTTTCATTACAGTCCTCAAAACCTTTATAAGGGAATGTACATTTTCACTCAGTCATAATAAAAAAAAAAAAAAAAAAAAAAAAACCTTTGGTAATGAGTGTGTGGTTCACGTGAAAGAGAGTATCACCACTGACACAATTTACAGAGAAAGTAATTTGCCACATGCCACAAAACAGTGTGAGATTAACTGTTTGCAGTTGTCTGCTCTCTGGCCTTAATTATAAACAACAGAAAGCATTAATATCATTTTTTAGACACAAAACTAACTTCTAGGCTTGATAGATATCAGCCAATGATTTAAACTAAAAGGCTGTAACTGTAGTGTTTTCCCACAGGCACATACTGAAAATGCTACTGGCTCTGCAGAATGGGTTCCGAAATGATTGTCTCCTACCCACTGACTGTCTGCCTTCTGCAAGATGACAGAAATGTAGAGACTATGGCAAATGACTAGGCAGCTTCACCATGCTACAAAAATCTAGAGCACAGACCTTGACATTCAGACTCAGCAAGCTGTGGTACAACTTACATTTCTACCCCAGCACTAATGAACACATGCTAAATCACAAGACGGAAACATTGGTGGTGTAGTGGGTTAAATGTTTAGTGTACTAACTGGAAGGTCTACAGTTCAAATCCACAGGGCACTCCGTGGAAAATCTATGGGAGAGTTCTACTCTGACCTTTAGGGTTGCTATGAGTTGGATGCTACTAGATGGCAGTGGGTTTGGTTTTCGTTTTTAAATCACAAGATAAGAAGCTCTGGAAGTGCAGCTGTTAGGGCTCTCGGCTGCTAACTTACAAGTGTGTAGCTCAGTGATATTCTGCTCCCATAAAGATGAAAGCTTCAGAAATCCACGGGGCAATACTACTCTCTGCCCTGTAGGTTCACTATGAGTCAAAATGGACTGAACCACAAGGTTTTGTTTTTTAATGTTTCTTTTTTAAACAACCATGAGATCATATGAGTAGTCAACTTACATGTTGTTTGAAAAGCATCCTTTCAAACATCTCACAAAGAACTTTATCTCTTGCAATGAGTGAGATAGTTGTTTCTCATTGTTTTATTTATTTTTAAAATTAACATTTATTTCAAATCGTGGCACTTGGAGGGTTTCATTGAAGCTTTTTTTTATGATTGAATGAAAATGTACGTTCCCATATAAATTCACAGGCTCATCTATATGCAGCTCCCACTGTTCTCCCTGCCCAGTGACGCACACCCTTCTTCTCTGCTCCATACATGTCTTATCCTCCCAGCAGTCTCCTATCCCCTCCTCCCCATCCACTCCCCTTCCTCCAGCAAGAGGTCATCAGGACGACATCCCATAGATGCATAGAACCATAAAATTCCCACAAGCTACAGTCACTCTGTGTCACCAAGTCCAATCAATTGCTGTCAGAAAAGTTGACCTTCATTATGATTTATGGACAGGGCTAGGGGCCATGCTTCCAGGGGAACCTAAAGCCCCTGGAACATCAATTGTGGTCTTTTATTGGAGATCTCTATTTATTCTCTTGTTGCCAGTGAGATAGCTCCCTCATGGCTATCACTGGTGGTGGCCGGGCACCATCCGGTTCTTCTGGTCACGAGTCGATATGGGTCTCTCTGTCTCATGTGGGTCTCTCTGTCTTCTGGGTTCTCTTTTCCCCATGTCATTCTTGTTCTCAGTGATCATCCGTTCCTGTTGAATTGGGACCACTTGTACCCTCAGATGGCAGCTTGGCAGCTTTTAAGACCCCAGACACCACTCACCAATGAGGGGTGCAGAGAGTCCTCACTAACAAACCACTAGCTGTGCCAATTGGCCTCAATTTCACCTAAGTGCATGGTCCCCAGTGCCCGCCCCAGATACTCTGTCATTGCAATATTGGGTTAAGATGGGAGGAGTACTCAAATTGTGATGAAGTCCAGTTAATATTGATCTTCTTTCTAGTGTGTGCTGTCACCAATTTCACCCAACCAAATTTCTATTAACTATCTAATCGAAACCCTCTCCCTTCCCTCCCTCCCCACCTTTGCATCCATCAAAGAGTCTTTTCTTCTATGCATGAGTCTGTTTTTAAGTTCTTATCATAGAGGTCTTGTATAATATTTGTCCTTTTGTCACTGACTACTTTCACTCAGCATAATGTCCTCCAGTTGAAACCAGCTTAAGAGATGTTTCCTGCTATCATCATTGTTCTTTATCATTGCATAGTGTTCCATTGAGTAGATATACCATAGTTTACCTATCCATTCCTCTGTTGTTGGGCATCTGGGTTGATTCCATGTTTTTGATATCGTGGACTGTGCTGCAATGAACATTTGTGTGCATGTATCAGTTGGTGTGAATGGCCTTGATTCTGTAGGATATATCCCAAGCAGTGGAATTACTGGGTCAAATGGTATATCCATATCCATTTTTTTAAGGGAGCGCCAGATTGCTTTCCAAAGAGGTTGTGCCATTTTGCAATCCCACCAACAGTGCAGGAGAGTTCCAATCTTCTCACAGCCTCTCCAGCATTTGTTGCTCTGCATTTTTTGGATTATGGACAAACTTGTTGGGGTGAGATGGTATCTCATTGTCATTTTGATTTGAATTTCTTTAATAGCTAATGATTGTGAGCATGTTCCCATGTGTTTTTTAGCTTCCTGGATTTATTTTTTAGAGAAGTGTCTGTCCAACTACTTTTCCCATCACTTAAGTGGATGATTTGACTTTTTCTTATTGGTATTTTATAGTACCTTATAGATTATGGAGATCAGGTGTTGGTCTGACATAGAGTTGCCAAACATTTTTTCCCATTCTGTAGGTGTCCTTTTAATTCTATTAATAAAATCTTCAGATGAGCAGAAGTCATTGATTCTTAGTAGTTTGCATTTATCTGTTTTCTCTTCTGATGATTGTGGTTTGTTTGACAGATTTTGAAATCTGTTTATATTGTGTATTAAACCTTCCACTGTTGTTCCTACTTTCTCTTGGATGAGATTTATTGTTTTTGATTTGATATTTAGGTATTTTATCCAGTTTGAGTTTGTTTTTGTATAAGGTGTAAGATATGGGTCTTGTGTTAATTT
Organism: Heterohyrax brucei; assembly: GCA_028571685.1. Classification (NCBI taxonomy): domain Eukaryota; kingdom Metazoa; phylum Chordata; class Mammalia; order Hyracoidea; family Procaviidae; genus Heterohyrax; species Heterohyrax brucei. The sequence continues at coordinate 7,269,728 of CM053141.1, forward strand.
ATTGCAAATGGATATCCAATTTTGCCAGCACCATTTGTTGAAGACGTTGTTTTTACCCCAGTTTAATTAGGGCCTTTGTTGAATATCAACTGTTCTTAGGCAGATGCTGTCATTTCTGGGGTCTCAATTCTGTTCCACTGATCTGTCTGTTTTTGTACTACTACCAGGCTGTTTTGACCACTGTGGCAGTGTAATAGATTCTAAGGCTGGATAATGAGAGGCCTCCCAGTGTGTTCTTCTTTAGTAATGCTTTGCTTATCTGGACTTCTTCCCTTTTCAAACAAAGTTGGTAATTTGTTTCTCCATCTCATTAAAAAATGTCACTGGAATTTGTCTTGGGATTGCATTATATAAGTAGATTGCTTTGGGTAAAATAGACATTTTCACAATGTTAAGTCTTCCTATCCATGAGCAGGTTAAGTTTCTCCATTTATGTAAGTGTTTAAGTCTCTCTTAGTTTTTTGTAGTAAGGGTTTGTAGTTCTCTTTGTAAAGGTCTGTTATTTCTCTGATTAAATTTATTCCCAGGTACTTTATCTTGTTAGGGGCTATGGTAAACAGTATTGACTTGGTGATTTCTTCCTTAATAATCTTGTTGATGGTATAAAGGAATCCCACTGAATTACTTATGTTTATCTTGTATCCTGAGACTTTGCTGAACTCTTCTATCAGTTTGAGTAGTTTCTTTATGGATTCTTTGGGATTCTCTGCATATATAATTATATTATCTGCAAATAGGGAGATTTTTAGTTCTTCTTTGCCAATGCAGATGCCCTTTATTCTTTGGTGTTATCTAATTGCTCTGGCTAGAACTTCTAATACAATGTTGAATAGGAGAGGTGAGAGCGGGCATCCTTTTCTAGTTCCTGTTCTCAAGGGAAACTGTTTCAGACTCTCTGTATTCAGGATGATGTAGGCAGTTGGCTTTGTATAAACAGTCCTTACTGCATTAAGGAATTGGTCTTCTATTCCTATTTTGCTGAGAGTTTTTAGCATGAATGGGTGTTGGACTTTATCAAATGCTTTTCTGCATCAATACACAAAATCAGGTGGTTCTTGTCTTTTGTGGTATTTATGTAGTTGATCACATTAATTGTTTTTCTGATGTTGAACCAGCCTTGCATCCCTGTATGAATCCAACTGGGTCATGATGGATTATTTTTTCAATATGTTGTTGTGTTCTATTGGCAGGAATTTGGTGGAAGATTTTTCTATCTAGATTCATGAGTGATATCAGTCTGTAGCTCTCCTTTTAGGTTGGGTCTTTCCCTGGTTTTGGTATCAGGGTTATGCTGGCTTCATAGAATGAATTTGGGAGTATCCTGTGCCTTTCTATACTGTGAAATACTGTTAGTGCTATTGGAGATAATTCTTCTCTAAAAGCTTGGTAGAATTCTGCAGTGAAGCCATCTGGGCCCTGGCTTTTTCGGTTGGCAATTTTTTGTATGACCTTTTCAATTTCTTCCATTGTGATGGGTTTATTAAGTTGTTCTGCTTCACCTTGTGATAATTTTGGGGGGGTGATATGAGCCAAGGAAATTGTCCATTTCCCTTAAGTTTTCAAATTTGTTAGAATAGTCTTGTGTAGTACTCAGCTGTGGCATTTTTGATTTCTGTTGGATCTGTTGTAACAACTCCCCTTTACTGAAGCTATTTTTTAAAATAGTATTGCGTGGAATGTATGACAAAGGAATGAATATTCTATTAAAACAAGTAAGTTTATTTTATAATACATTACCATAAATTGATGTTTCCATTCTGAAAAGCAAATTAATAAGGGATTTTTCTATTTTTGAATCATTCTAATTATAAACTGAAAACCACTGTCCTTCATAACAGTTATCAAGGAAACTGCTAAGAAAGATATTCCATGAATGTTTCCTTTTATTATTTGTTGGAAAAATTCTCTAAAATCTTCACATTTCTACTTCTTTCTCTAAGAATAGATAGTATTTGTTTATTTTTATCCAAAGTAAGCTCAGACTACTTTATAAAGGCTTTTATCATACCTCTCAACTATTGAACACTCATCTTTCATCTTTGGTGGCTTGAATGTCACTATGATGCTGGAACCTATGCCATCAGTATTTTAGACACAAGCAGTGTGACACATGGTAGACAGGTTTCAATCTACCATGGGTCTTTGTAGTTTGCAGCTTGCAGTACTCTTCACATTTCTACTCTGGCACTAATTAATGCTTGCTAAACCACCGGATAAGAAGCCATGGATGTACAGCAGTTAAGACCCTCAGCTACTAAATTAAAGGTGTGTAGTTCAGTGGTACTCTGCTCCCATAATGCTTACAGCTTGCAGACTATGAAAGACTAGGAGGAAATGGCTGTCATCTGCTTTAAAAATCAGTCAATGAAAACTTCATGGATTACAACAGAAAATCGTACTGCTCAATTACTTTGTACCCAACATTAGGAGGTATCAGCTCCTGGAGAAAGACAACTTACTAGCAAGAAGAAGGCCAGTGAGCTGGCAGAGACTGTTGGTGAGATTGATTTGCAAAATAGATGTGTTGATGGACCCAAAAATGCAGTGATCCTGAAAATGATCGAGGACAGACAGGACAAGTGATGTCTGGTGTGGTTTTATGAGGACAGACACTTACGTTCATGAGCTTATCCTAGAAAAAGTGCCAAACACTTCATTGCTGAATATCTCTACAGTCACCTTTGAAGTACTCCTCTTGGAAAGCTGTGCACTGATACTAATGCCTAGTCCACTCTTCAAAGCAATTTTGGAACTCTTTTTCTGGAATGTCCACCAGAATGGCTGTCAGGTGAATTCTCACAATTAAGTTCACAAACTCATCCTAGGAAAAAGTGTTCGAAGGGTAGCCTAGGCACTGGCATCAGTGTATAGTTTCCCAAGGGGAGTACTTCCAAGGTGACCATCAGGATATTCAACAATGAAGTATGTCACACTTTTTCTACGATTAGTTCATGAACTTAACTCTCAGACTTTGTATGTGAGCTTACCACAAATCAGAATTTGCTCTATGATATCTTGCTATCTACCTAGCTCGCTGTCTCTCTACCCACCTGTCTATCTGTTTATCTACTTATCACTGGTTGAACATGGTCCCCATGACCATGTCCATAAGACTAATACGTGTAACCAAAATGAAGATAGAGGCAAAGATTATAAGATAATGCTCTCTCCCAATTACAGCTGATCTTGTATTCTCAACAAGTTACAGACACTTAATTAGCACCTGGACAGCAGCACCATCAATTGTTCCAGCTGCCTTTGGAAGATGTGGGGAGAACTCTTTCCAGATACACTTTGCATTGATTGGAAGAAAGTTTGCTCCTGTATTATATTTGAACATGAGTTACAAGATCAAGTAAAACATGGTATTGCTGAGGGTCCTATTTTCATTCCAAAGCATTGTAAAAGATAATCTAGGAAGAATAACAATCAAATTATTTCTGAACTTTCAACTTCTTCCTTACCATCTGCTTGGTATGTGATAAGAAGCTTCACATATAATTAAAGAGAGGACAAAAGTAGAGTGAGACCTGTGACTGAAGACTGTGGATGTATCAAAAGACCCAGTAAACACACTCTGACAGAACTGTAGTCTAGGTGGTCCCTGGGTGGTGCAAATGTTTAACACACTCACCTACTGACTGAAAGGTTGGATGTTCAAAATCTCTTAGAGACTCTTTCAGAGAAAGAATTAATAATCTGCTTCCAAAAAATCAGCCATTGAGAATCCTTTGAATACAGGTCTATTCGGACACAGACGGTGTTACCATGAGTCAGAGATGACTTGACATCTCACCGACAACTAGTCTGTTCTATTTTGTTATTGTTGTTTTTCATATTAAATGATGTGAGAAGCCATTAACAACTGATTGGAGCAGGCTGTGTAAGTCCTGTGTGTGAGTGATGGCTGTACAGAGTCAGAAAGAGCTGAGGGGAAGGTGCAGAATGAAAGTGAAGCCCAGGGTCCAACTGTCCCCTCTACCACACACACACCTAGGTCCTAGCTGGTAGCTGTAGCTTGGAATCAGTACCTCGGTAAGATCCTAAGGATTCCCAGAGAGCTATGTGTGAGAGCTGTCTATCCTCCTTGAGTTGAGGTAGGTCAAACTTTTGGCATAAGTCCTGGTACACCTGTCTACCTCCACATACGTCATTGCTGGTTGTTGCTGTTACTTCAATCAGTGCTCTCACTTAGGCAGGCGAGATTGCCCTGAGCATTTATTTCTGAACAGGGTGTTCAAGCTTCTTACTTCCCCTGAAGCCAATGCAGCAATTGCTCTGAAGCCTAGACACACACTTCTGTGGTTCTACTGACAAGTGATAGCTTTGGTAAAAGTTGGCAGTTTCACTGAACTTTAAAAGCAACTGTTTGTAGACATAATTCTCAAACTTGGGATAAAGTAATGCGTGTGTATTCTCCGGGGTAGGTGGAAGGACATGTAGAAAATATGAATGAGTCCATGAACTATTTTCACAAGCCACCTTTTAATCTCTAAAAGCCAATATTCTCAGACTTCGGAGTATATTAAAATTATCAGGGAGAGCTCATTACTATCTCCTTACCCTAAGGATTCTCAGCCAAGATTTCAGTGTGGCACCAGGTAGCTATATTTTAACAAGCATTCCTTTGCCCTCCAAGGCAAGGAAGTGTCAGCTTTATTGATAATAAAATAGATCTAAGGGAATCCCTGTGCAATAACCATCAAAACTTCCATATTACCAACCCACATGCTGGAAATTCCAAATAAAACATAATTTTAGCATCTTGGTAGAGTAGAAGGTCATCAGAGAAGACCCTCTACAAGATGAATTGACAGAGTGGCTGCAACAATCGACCTAAAAACAATGGTGGCCATAGTTCAGGACTGGGTTTTGTTCTGTTGTACATAGAGTCTCTAAGAGCCGTAAGTGATTCAACGGCACCTAACAACAACAATGACATTTTTCAGTAGCTATTGATGTATTTACTTTTTTATGGAAAAACAATTATTCCCTTCAAAAATGTTTATGACAATAATAAAAATAATAACCATCACCCACATATCAATATTTATGGATCATAGGGGTTTTCAACCTCTGTTGTTCTGCAGATAAATCTATCCTGAGTCTGCAGAAGGGTTTGTATGTTCACAGAAATACATGAAGCAATGTTAGCGAAGTAGGTTCCAAATATTCTGGATCTAAGGAAAAGTTGGGGACCTTCCCTAATATCTCTGGACTGATATAAAAGAAATTAATGAGCAAAGAGTGCTCACAGAATTTTATTATTCTCTACATTCTTTTATAGACTCCCACTTTGGCCACTGTAATTTTGCAGAAGTAGGCTAAGAAACAAGGCATATTCCAGTGAGAAATTGCTAAAGTTCACAAATTTATTAAAATGCCACTGCCATGTTTAATTTAAGTATAAATCATGGTGATCTTTGCCTTTCAGGACTGTTCTGTTCAGCCTCTTGGGCCAACTCCTTTCTCTGCCTTTAGTCCAAGTTAATGCTGTTAATCGCCTCCAAGTCTTTTCCGACTCATAGTGACCCTGTGTACAACAGAACAGAACACTTCCTGGGCATGCGCCATCCTGACATTCTGTATCAGGCTTGAGTCCACCGTTACAGCACTTGTATCTGTCCACCTTGTTAAGGGTTTTCCTTTTTTTCCCTTAACTGTTTATTTTACCAAGCATGGTGTCCTTCTCCAGGGACTGGTCCTTTCTGATAATTTGTCCAGACTACATGAAGCAAAGTCTTGCCATCCTTTCTTCTGGGAGGCATTCTGCCTGTACTTCCAAGACAGGTATTTTGATTCTTTTGGCAGTCCACGGTGTATTAAGTGCTCTTTGACCAACACTGTATTTCACGGCCATCAATTCTTCTTTGGTTTTCCTCACCCATTGTCCAACTTTTTCATACACATGAGACGAATGAAAATATCATGTCACCTTAGTGCTAAAAGTGACATCTTTGCTTTTTAACACTTTAAGGCAGACTTTTGCTTCTTGGATTATTTGCTCAGCATATACACTGAGTAAGTATGGTGAAAGGATATAATGTCAATGCACACCTTTTCTGATTTAAGCCATACAGTACCCCCCCCCCTCCAATTCTGGTGGAATGTTTGCCTCATGATCTATGGACAGATTCTGCACGAGTATAATCAGGAGTTCTGAAATTCCTGGTCTTCACAACATTATCCACAATTTGTTATAATCGTCATGGTCAAATGTGTTTGCATAGCCCACAAAAGTTAGGTAAACATCTTTCTGATATTACATTTTCAGCCAAGATCAGTCTGACATCGGCGATGGTACCCTTCATTCCGTGTCCTCTGGACCTGGCTGAATCAGTGTCAGGTCCCTGTTGTTGTGTTGCTGCAACTGATTTTGAATGATCTTCAGCAAAATTTTCCTTAAGTGTCTTATTGATGATATCATTCAATCATTTCTGCATTATGTTGGATCACCTTTCTTTGGAATGGACACAGATACGGCACTTTCCCCAGTCAGTTGGCCAGAAGCTGTCCTCCAAATTTTTGATATAGATGAGAGAAAAATGACAGAATTACATCCCCTGGTTGAAACATCTCACTTGGTATTCAGCCAATTCCTGGAGCCTTGTTTATCATCATTCTCTTCAACACAGCTTGAATTTCATTATTACTGTCTGTTCTTGATCACTTCCTACTTTCTAATGCAGTTGAACATCAACCAATTATCTTCAGTAGAGTGACTTTATGTAGTCTTTCAATCTTCTTATGATACTGCTTGTATTGTCCAATATTTTCCCCATAGAGTCCTTCACAGCTGGAAGATTTTCTTCAGTTTTTTCAGCTTGATAAACACTTTGCAGGAGGTTTTCACTGATTTTTGAGTAGATCCCTGCTCCTTCCTCTTTGTCTCTGTTTGGAAGCTCTGCTGAAACCTGTCCAAAAAAGGTGACCCTGCTCGTATTTAAATACTGGTAGCATGGGTTCCAGCATCACAGCGATACGTGAGCCACCACAGTACAGCACACTGACAGACATGCATGATACTGTGCTGCTTCCCCCGACCAACTTCAGACTCCTGTCCTTGGCTCAACTGCGTATTGTGCAAAGGTCTTCCTGTCACCCATATCCTGGCAACTCCAAAATCTCCATCATCATCTGAAACTTTTCTTATGAACACCAGAGCTGGCCATTTGATAGATTCTCAATGAGGCCCTCAAACCAGACTTGTTATATTCTCTCCAACTTGCATCTCTTCCCCTTTTTGCATCTTTGCTCTATTTCTCTCTCAGTGGCTCTACTACAAATCTGCAGTAACATTTTTTTTTTTTTTTAATGCCACCTGGTAAGTTGTCCTCTCCAGAAACCTTGAATCATGTAGTAAATTTCCTTCCTGCTAAATCTCACCTGCTCCTCCTGATCTGCCTGCGTTTATTGCCCTTACATTGTAGAGCTTCCCTACCTTTAACTGCACACCTATCAAAGCCAACTCTACATCAATGTAAAAGTTTTTCCTTATGTATTTTTACAAAATGTAAATCTAAGGATATGCACCCCTGCTATATATCCTTTGACTTGTACATTAATCCTTAACGCTTTTAGGATGAAGTCTAGCCTACCATGCTGCATGTTGATTTCAGATGGAAAGCCTTTCCAAAATTTCTTCTTCACTTTTTAAATGCCTATCCCTTTAAAAAAGGAAAGAAATCAGAGAAAAATAAGTTGCCCTAGAGTCACTTCTGTCCTATGCTGACTCCATGTGTGTCAGAGCAGAACTGGGCTGCATAATTTTCAGTGGCTGAATCTTAGAAAATAGATCATCACCCCTTTCTGTCAAGACACCTCTGCATGGACTTGAACCTCCAAACTTTAGTTTAGCAGCCCTCAGTGTTAAGTGTTTGCACCAACCAGTGACTACATCTCATAGAAATTGTGCCCTTTGACCGGACTTTCCACGTATCTCACAGTTGATCGCACAGACAATTGTTTCTCTATAAAAAGGTATTTCCATTGTGTTCCACTTGCCTTTTCTCTGTGAGGGAGACACACACACACACACACACACACACACACAAATCCACACGTACATTTATTTTAAGATTTGGGCCCTGTAACGTTTCTTCTGTATCTCTTGGTTAAAGTGCCTGCAGTTAAGACGTTGAATTCTAGTGGCTCCTGGACACCATGTCCTAGACAGGAAATCCCAAGGCAGCAACACTGCTTCTGCAGGCTTTGAGTTCTTTCTTGCCAATGACTACTTCCCAGAACTGTGTAACTATAAACCAAAACAAAAAATCAAACCTATTGCCTCTGAGTCAGTTTTGACTCGTAGTAACTCTGTAGGACAGCATAGAACTAACTGCCCCACAGAGTTTCCAAGGCTATAAATCTTTAAGGAAGCAGACTGCCACTTCTTTCTCCAGTAGAATCAATGGTTAGCAACCAAGTGTTTAATCATAGTAGAAGCAAAGCTCCCTCCAGAATTATTCTGTTGCCATTGAGACACATCTGCTGCATAGCAACCTGTAGAACATGGTAGAACTGCCCCATGCAGTTTCTATGGTGCAGCTAACAGATTTGAAGTGCTGCACTTTTGATTAGCAGCCAAGCTTCTAACCACTATTTATGCCCTTGGCTCCTCTACAGTTATAGGAAGCCTGAAAAGTTTTAGTTAAAAGTTAGTCTATTTCTCTCCTAAAGTTACAATGAGAGTGCCTCCTGTAACAATAAAATCAGTGCACATAATGATAACCTCTCCAGGGAATGGGAAAAAAGTAAATCATAGGTGAAACCTTGGAAAGAGATTTCAAGAAAATTTAGACAATCTATGATTCTAATAAAGAAAGGAATCTTTTAGCGACATATAACATACTTACAAGAAACTGTTTTCAGATTAGGCGACTTCAGAAATTTTCCACTGTGTGTTGCTTTTCTTTATTTCTTTCTCTGGTCATTTTCACAGTTTAAACTTAATTTCTGATGGAAACTCTGGTGGCGTAGTGGTCACATGCTGTGTCTGCTAAACAGAAGTTTGGCTGTTTAAATCCACCAGGCACTCCTTGGAAAGCCTGTGGGGCATCCTTACTATGTCTTATACATTCACTACAACTTGGCAGTGACTTAACTGCAGTGGATCTGGTTTTGTTCACAAAACCTGTCCCTTTAAAAAGGGATCATCCTGGGTAATTTCTGACAGAAAGGACTATTCTAGGGCTTGCTTTAAAAATTATCTGTAGAGGCTGAGCAGTGAAAGCAAATGAAGTCCTCTGTCCACTGATAGTTTACAGAATACACAAACTATCTGTTCTAGGTAACATGGCTTTCATAATGAGAATGACCATCAGACCAATGAGTTTTCAGCAGATGAGGCTGTGAACAGTACATGATGTCATGTTTTCTGTAACCACTTGATGTTTTGCTTTCAAAAATTAAAAGCAAAGACAATAGAGTATTAAGCAGGTGTTTCTAGAATATTATTGAGCCCATAATGACTTCTGGATTGATAGGCAAGGACAACCATTTACATCTAAAATCTTAAAGTTTATTGTCAGTTTGATTGTGTTAATAAATGAACATTTATAAAAAGCAAAAAAATACAAACAAAGCAAATATGTAACAAGACGAACAATAACAAAATAAGAAAGGACAGCGAAAGAAAGAAGGTGGCGCTGGAGGGTGATGAGTCACCTAGGGGCCATTCTCAGATCCCCAGTGGGATATGGTAGATGAGGTTTGGGGTAGAAGGAGGGTAGGAGAGAAGGGCCCTGTTATGTTGGTGTGAGAGGCTTGGATTCTCAACTCAAGCTCCTCTTTCAAAGCACGGCTGCCTTGTGGCAACTCAGCTAACACAGAGCACATTTTCCAAGGAAAGTTACAGTTATGACTCTGTCTGGAAAAAAAAAAAAGTCCTTCAGGTCAGAGAAGACTGAAGACATGCAACTAAAATAGGAGATGAATGGTTTTAAATGTGAAGTCCCTACTGCTGAGTCTTCACATTGTGAAATTCTGATACTGTGCTTCAGGACTGCCTTAGGAGAAAACCTAAGTGCTCTAACTTTTTTCCTTGAAATGCAAACCAGCCATTTGATACAAGCAGCCTACAGAACAAAACCCAGGTGCCCTTGGCTCAGGCCAAGTAAACAGGAGACTATACTGTATCCTATTATTGTTCTTTATAAGTTTACCAGTTGATCAACTTGTATTTGCAAGAGGACCTAAGAATAACGATCATTTTCTAAAGGTGTAAATTACTCAAGACTGAAAAGTGCTCAAAATCACCAAGACAGTATCAACAAAGAGAAGCTATGAAATAAAAAGAAATACGTAATAAGATAATTAAATTTACAAAGGGCATGTTTTGCAAACTAATTGGAGTTTCTCTGAAAATTGAAAGATACAATCTAAATATAGAACAGATGCCATGAGTGAATCACTTCTAGAAAACATGGTTTTGAACATATTTCAGACCTAGCCACCACAGGATAATCAGTTAAACTGACATCAGAAATTTCACACCTTGCTTTTATGAATCACTCCCTGCCTCATTCCAACATGGCAAAACAAGTTCCAAATCTGCACTCTTACCTTCTCTACGTTTTCATCAAATTCCATCCTTCTTACCTCAGGATTTGATTAATTTTCTTTAAAACTGAAGTGGAGGCAGCAAATACCATTGGTATTTCATTTTTTAAAAATCAAAAATGTAATCACAGAAGGAAGCAAGAGTCAGTTTTGATTCTATAAAGAATTTAAGCCAAGAAAAGCTAGGAAGAGACACTGTATTAAAGAATTGCATGTGGAACTGTAAGAGCTACTCTTAAAAAAGCACAAAGGGAGTATTGGGGCAAAAACATTTGCCTATCCTTGTTTTGGAAACCCCAGTGGCATAGTTGTTAAGTGCTACAGCTGTTAACCAGAAGGTCAGCAGCTCAAGTCTGCCATGTACTCCTTGAAAATTCTATGGGGCAATTCTACTCGTCCATAAGGTCTCTGTGAGTCAGAATCCACTCAGCAGCAGTAGGTTTGGTTTTCTGTGTTTATCCTTGTCTGCTTCCATGTCGATTTTCTTCTTCAGCAGACCTTTCCACTTTCTTACTGTTCTTCTTACATCTTCTTAGAAAGTCTTTCTGCAGTTGATCTAGCTTTATGTACTTATGATAATAAGAGTGATTAGATTACATATCCTCCATGCATCCATTAGTTTGTCATATTGTGGGGGCTTCGGTGCTTCTGTAATACTGGTAGTTACGTCAGCAGTATTCAACTATCAACAGGGTCACAAATGGTAGGCAGGTCTCAGCTGAACTTTGAGACTAAGACAGATGAGGAGAAAGGACCCTTCAATCTACTTCTAGAAAATTATTAGCCAGTGAAAGCCTTACAAACAACAAGGGAACATTTTCTGACATAGTACCAGAAGATGAACCCCTGAGGATGCAAGTCGCACAAAACACAACTAAGAAAGAGTTGTTTCCTCAAAGTAGAGCTGATCTGAATGATATATGTGGAATATAGCTTTCAGGACATTCATTTGCTGAAGTGGCATGATTCAAAATGAGAAGAAAAACTGCAAAACCTCTTTAAAAAATCATAAAATGGAATGTGTGAAAAACAAATTTAGGAAAGTTTGAGGTCCTCAAAATAAAATGGACCTTGTAAAGGTCCATAAATGAAATGTAAACCGCAGTCATTAGTGAGTTGAAATGGAATTCTACTGGCCATTCTGAATTGGATAATCATAGAGTCTCTATACCAGGTATGACAACTTGAAGAGGAATGGTGTTGCAGTCATCACCAATAAGAACCTTTCAAGATCTATCCTGAAGCACAATACGGTCAGTGATTGAATGATACCCATATGTCTACAAGGAAGACCACTTAGTATGACTATTTTTCAAATTATAGACCAACCGTCAAGGCCAAAAAAAAAAAAGACCAAAGGTGAGCAAATTGAAGGTTTTTACCAACTTCTGCAATGTGAAGTTGAAGTCGATCAAACATGCAATCAGGATGCATCATTGGTAATTACTGGTAATTGGAGTGAGAAAGTGGGAAACAAACAAGGATTGATATTTGGAAAATGTGGCCTTGGTAATAGAGGTGACACCAGAGATCTCATGACAGAATTTTAAAAGAGCAACAACTTCTTCACTGCAAATACTGTTTTCTAAAACAATATAAACAGTATTGGTAAATGTGAACCTCACCAAATAAAGAGGAATCAAATTGACTCTATCTGTGGACTGCAACACTGGAGATCCAGGCCAGGGGCTTAGTGCAAAACAGACAATAAATTGTTCTTACACAAATTCAAACTGCAACTGAAGAAAATTAAAACAAGTCCACAAGAGCCAAAGTACAAACCTGAGTGTGCTCAACCGGAGTTGAGTGATCACCAGAAGAGCAGATTTGATGCATCAAACACTAATGACTAATGACTAATGAGTAGCGGATGTCATCAAGGCCATCAGGTATTAAGAAAGTAAAAAGGTCGTTAAAAAGACAGGAGATAAAAAAAGACCAAAAACTGACCTTTGCTTTCTGATGTGGCATCACTCAAAATGAGAATAAATAGCTACAAAAATCAATTAATAACCAGAACATGAAATGTACAAAGTATGAATCTAGGAAAACTAGAAACTATCATAAATGAAATGTAAGTCATAAGCATCAATGTCCTGGCATTAGTGAGCTAATATGGACTGGTATTGGCCATTTTTAATGAGACAGTCATGTGGACTGCCATGCCAGGAATGACAATTGGAAGAGAAATTGCATTACATTCATCACCAAAAAGAACATTTCAAGATTCATCCTGAAGCAGGATCAAAAACTAAAACATAAAATCTAAAACAATTAAGAGCATTGAACATAAATTAGGGACAAGGCGAGGAGACCTAATGCATTAGATAAACAGAATACAAAACATTACTAACAGGGAGCAAACACCAGAGGAGAAAATAGACAACTGGAAACCCCTAAAAATCACACACTTATGATCACCCAAAGACTTCATTAAAACAGTAAACAGACAATCTACAGACTGGAGGAAAAAAAAAAATGAATATGGTAAATCCAATCAGCATTTAATCTCTAAAACCTCAGCAACAAGAAGACAATAACCCAATGAAGAAAGGGACACAGGATATGAACAGATATTTCACCAAAGAGGACACTCATGCAGATTATAGACACATGAGGAAATACTCACAAACATTAGCCATTAGAGAAATGCAATTCAAAATTACAATGAGATACCATCTCACCCCAATAAGGCTGGCACTGATTCAGAAAATAAGAAATTACAAATGTTGGAGAGACTGGGATACTTCTATACCGCTGATGTGAATGTAGAATCGTACAGTCACTTTGAGTAACAATCTGACACTTGTTTAAAAACCTAGAAATAGAAAGATCATATGATCCAACGATCACACTCTTTGGAATAATTCTAGAGAAATAAGAGCTGTCACACAAAATAGATACGTGCATACCAATGTTCATTGCAGCACTGCTCACAATAGCAAAAATATTGAATCAACCTAGGTGCCTATCAGTGAATGAATAATCTATGGTGTAGTCACACAATGAAATAATACGCAATGATAAAGAACAAAAATGAATTTGTGAAACATCTCATAACACGGAGGAATCTGGAAAAGACTTATTATAAGCCAAGTGTTGTTGAGTCGGATAAGAACTCAATAAAAAGTTTAAACACTAAAGAAAACATTCTTTGGTAATTATGAGGATGGTGAGGAAAGGAGATATAAATTTACTAACTAGATTTTAAACCAAAAAAATAAAACCAAGCCCACTGCTATCATTAGAAAAGCATTATTTTAGGTGAAAGGAAGGACAACTCATAATACAAGAGAAGTCAGCACAACTGGGCTAAACCAAAAGCTAAGACTTTTCTGGAATACAACTAAAAACTTCAAGGGGAAGTATAGCAGGGGCAGGGATCTGGGGTCCATGGTTTCAGGGAACATCTATGTCAATTGGCATAAAAATCCTTATTAGGAGGATGTTCTGCATCCCTCTTTGGTGATTGTCATCTGGGGTCTTAAAAGTTAAAAAAATGGCCATCTAAGAAGCATTAGTTGGTCTCAACCCACCTGGAGCAAGGGAAGATGAAGAACACTAAAGAAATAAAGGAAATGTGAGCCTAAGAGACAGAAAGGGCCACATAAACTGCAGACTACATCAGCCAGAGACCTGAAGAGCTAGATGGTGCCTGGCTAGCTGGTGGTGAATGACTGCCCTGACAGAAAACACAACAAAGAGTCCCTGATGGAGTGGGAGAAAAGGGGGGTGCCATACTCTAACTCTAGGAAATAGACCAGAATTGATGGACTGACATACTGGACAGTAGCTAGATGACACATCTCCCAACTGTCTTTTGGTCCAGAACTGAAAGCATTCCCGAAGCCAACTCTTCAGACAAAGAGTGCTTTGACTATGAGACATGAAAACGTACTAGTGAAGAGTGTGCACCTTGGCTTAAGTATATAAATGAGACTAACCAGCGAACTCCTGTCCAGAGGCAGCAAGATGAGAAGGCAGAGAGGAACACGATCGGTTTGAATGGACGTGGAGGATATGGGGTGGAGAGAAGGAGGCTGCCTGTTCCAGTGCTGGGAGAGCAACTAGGATCTCATAACAATGCTTGTGTAACTTTTTGAATGACACACTAACTTGAATTGTAGACTTCCTTTTACAGCACAGTAAAAAAATAAAATTAACTTAAAGAAAAAGATTTACCTTAAAGCACAATACTATCAGTGATAGGATAATATCCATATGCCTACAAGGAAGACCAGTTAATGTGACTATTATTCAAATTTGAGCACCAATAACTGAGGCCAAAAATGAAGAAAACAAAGATTCATACCAACTTCTGCAGTCTGAAACTGACCAAACATGCAGTTAGGATGTACTGATAATTACTGGCGATTTGAATGTGAAAGTTATAAACAAAGAAGAAGGACTGGTTATTGGAAACTGTATCTTACTGATGGAAATAGTGCTGGAGGTCTCATGACAGAATTTTGCAAGACCAATAGCATACCTACTTTACTGCACACACTTTTTTTCACCAACATGGATGGTGACTATATATGTGGGCCTCACCTGATAGAATCTGTGGATAGAGAAAATGAAAAAGCCCGATACCCTCGGCAGAAATAAGGACGGGGGCTAGCTGCAGAACAGACCATCAACTGCTCGTATGTTAAGTTAAAGATGAAACTAAAGAATATTCCAACAAGTCCACAAAAGCCAATGTACAGCCTTCATTATATCCCATCTCCATTTAGATACAATTCAGAGAATCGATTCGAGGTGCTGGACATCAATGACCAAAACCTCAATGAGCTGTGGAATGATGTCATCAAGGATATCATACTTGGAGAAATCAAGAGCTCATTAAAAAGGCAGGAAAGAAAGGACCCAAATGCCTGTCAGAAGAAATGCTGAAACTTGCTCTTGAACATCAAGTAGCTAAAACAAAGGGAAGAAATGATGAAGTAAAAGAGGTGAACACAAGATTTCAAAAGGCATCTCCAGAAGACAGTGTTATATATATAAAGTATTATATATAAATATTTATTTATTTATAAATATGTATATTATATATGTATGTGTATATATTATATATAGTATACATATTATATACTATATATTATATATATAATTTATGTTATATATACAATATATACATATGAGTCAGATCTGACTTGACAGCATTTGGCTACATTAGTCATATTAACATATATATATAAGGTATTATAATGACGTATGCAAACACCTGGATAGAAAACCAAAGGGGAAGAATAGGTTGAACATTTCTCAAGCTTAAAGAACTGAAGAAAATATTCAAGCCTTGACTTACGGTATTGATGGATTTTGTGGGGGAAATACTGAATGATACAGGAGCGTTAAAAGACAATGGAAGGAATGAGAGGTCAGAGAATTCAGTTTGTGAACTAATCCTAGAAAAAAATGCCACATACTTCATTGCTGAATATCACTATGGTCACCTTTGAAGTGTTGCCTTCGGAAGATGTGCACTAATGCCAGAATCTAGTCTACACCTCAAAGCAACTTTGGAACTCATTTTCTGCAATGACCATCAGAGCTGTCATCGGACAAAGTCTGACCATTAAGTCTGAAAATTTATCCTGGAAAATGTGCTTTAAAGAATGGACTAGGTGCTGGCATCAGTGAACAGCTTCCCAAAGAGAGTACTTTGGAGGTGATCATAGTGATACTCAGCAGTAAGGGGTGTAGCAAATTCTATAACTCCATTTTCCCAACTCCAAGACTTAAAATTAAGCTTTTCTTTTTGTCTGTTACCATACATTTTCAATTTAGTTTCTGTTTGTTTATTGGTTATGTGGTTCCTTGAGTTATGTCTATTCTTACTGTGACAGCTCTGCCTATTCCTTACATGAGAATCGTCTACTGAAAAATCACCGCACTGTTTTACAAGGTCCAGCCCATCTGAGGCTACTTTAATACTAAAGACCCAATTTGGTTGCCTTTTCATATATTTTGCTCATAGCAATCATCCCATTCATTCTACTTACTATTTGATTCATGGTAGATGCACCTTTATTCCAGAAGCAATCTGGTCCTTATGTTTAGAACTAGCAGGAGGGAGAAAAACAAATCTTTTGTTCCTGTAGCTGAATAGTGAACATAAAGAAATCGCCAACTTACAGTGACCTCACAGGATAGAGGAGAACTGCCCCAGAAGGCTTTCAAGGCTATAATCTGTAAGAAGGAAGATCATCACATCTTTCTTCCACAGAACTGCAGGTAAGTTTAAGCCACCAACTGAAATAGTTAGCAGTCTTGACCCTCGATGGATTTACACAGTGGCGGCTACAATGGGCCCAGAGTTAGCAGGCTGGTGAAGATGGCTCAGGACTAGGCCGTGTTCCCTTCTGTTGTACCTAGGGTAGCTATGAGTCAGAACTGCCTCGATGGGAACTGACAACAGTGACAACATTTTTGCAGGTGTCATTTACGGGAACATTGGTGGTTCCGTCGAGACCTATATTGCGTTCCTGGGCAGTGTCCCTCACATGCGGTCACCCTGCGTCTGTCAGCGGAGACTTACATGCTCCTGTGATGCTGAGCAGGGCTCACTTGTGCTTCCAGACTAAAGCACGTTAGGAATCTTTGTGATCTACTTCGTGTCAATCAGTTAAAATCCCAGCAAATCCCAGTGGTTTGCTCCTCAATGCATCACAAAGATGGGGTAGGACCAGCAGTACTTTTTTCTCTGTTGTTCATGAGATTGCCATGAGTAAGGGCCCAACTTGAAGTCAACTAACAACAAACAGTGACTAGCATGCATATTCAGTTCTTTTGACAGTATTTGTACAAAGTAGTTCAATAGAGTCTTTTAGAGTTGATTTTTCTATGTTGGACTGGATTCCTAGAGAGAAAATGGAAGATAACCAAAGCTAGCTCACACTGATAAAAGAAAAGAGCAAGTGAGGTGGCCGTTGTGGACAGTCAGTTAAGAAGGCTACCTACAGAAGGACTGAAACATGACAATAGCTTTGGGGATGGTAGGACCTCTACCATGGCATATAGGTAGAATTTTGATACAGGTGATTCTAATGAATGCCCGCTACCAATGGGAGAATCTGTTTGTTGTCATTAACTGCCAAGAGTTTGCTCCATATTATTATTTATGCTAATTTACATGCTCCTAATTTCACTCAAGGGAGGAAAATGCCTAACATTAATTAATTAACAAAATATGTATTGTTCATAAATGAAATGAACAACATCAATGGTTGCAGTAGCTATTTTTAGACTGTGGCCTTTCTGGTCATCATGTTATATCCCTAGGGTCTGGATTCTAGATTAGAGAACAGACTTTCCACAGACTATAGCTTAAGGTAACTAACACACGTTTAACTCACCCTCTCCATGTCCAAGTATTTGAAAGTAAATTACTGAGATGACAACAGGTGGTTTCTCTCTGTGTATGTGAGCATATATGAGTCATTAATTGTGATTGTTGGTTGTTTGACTGAGGGCAGATTTTAAGGGCAAATGTTGAATCATTTGTTACCTTTCTTTGCATTCAGTCCTTATCAGAAAGTTGGAACTTTCTTGGCACACTGCCTAGATTCCAGATCTTGACCATTTTGTTTGGAGCTTTGAACTGGATGAAAACCTAATATTATTCGTTTATGTGATTGTCTTTTGACCTCCAAAGAAATGTCATAGCAAAGATGATGACGACAGATTACTACTTTTGGTGCACTTTAAAATCTCCAGTTAAGATCTGTCTGCTTCATGTTTATTTTCATTTTTCCCTGAGTTTATTTTTCAAACAGAGGCTGAGTTCACATTAGTGCGTATAAATTATTTTTTTCTTGAATATTTATCTACCATGAGATTAAATCAAACCATCCAACAGTCAGAGAATGCCTAGCTGGTTCAGAGTAGCATTCCACATAGACGGCTTCCATGTGGATTGTTGTTGCTGTAGTTAGGTGACCTCAAGTCAGTTCTGATTTACAGTGATCTTATATACAACAGAATGAAACATTGCCTGGTCCTCCACCACCCTCAGAATCATTGCTATGTTTGAGTCCACTGTTGCAGCCACTGTATAAGTCCATCTCATTGATGGATACAATGTAACAGTCCTGCAATTCTGCAGATACCCAGAGAAATGTGGCTTGAATAATATTCTTACCTACTTATTTTGCTAGAACAATAACATCTACTACAACTGAAAAGAAAGTAGGATTAATTATACTAAATAAAGTTTTCTTTGAATTAGGGAGTTAAAAACGTTTATTGGGAATTAGAGAGAAAACATTATAACTTGCGCTGTTCCCAAGATACCTAGAACCAAGAGCTCTGTGGAAAATGTCTCACTCTGAGTTTTCTAGAGAAAAGAACTGGTGATAGATAGATGGATAGACAGACAGATACAGATATAGACACATAGACATGTAATGAGAAAGAGGGAAGGAGGGAGAGATTTGCTTCAAAGGACTGGATCACGTAATTCTGGGAGCTAGAAAGTCCGTAATAGGTAGGTTGGGCAGTAGGCTGGAGACTCCAACTGGTTCATGGGTTTGTTAACCAAAACCCACTGCCATCGAGTCAATTCTGACTCATAGTGACCTTATAGGACAGAGCACAATGGCCCCACAGAGTTTCCAAGGAGCACCTGGAGGATTTGAACTGCCAACGTTATGGTTACTAAATATAACACTTAACCACTATGTCACCAGGGTTGTTAGGGGCTGTCAAGTCCCAGTTTCTGTAGGTCAGGTGAGAGCAAGAGTACAAAGTAAAGAAAGAGAGCAAGTTTTGCCAAAATACCTATCTACAGTCTGCAGGCAGAACATACCCAAAGGAAATATCCTTTTCAACTGGTCAATTACTCACATTATATTAGATTGCATTCTAGAAGGTCGTTACATTACATTTTGGACACATACTAATTTAGTGTTTGGCCACATCACTAGAAATGAGAGCCTCGCCAAGTTAACACATAAAAGCAGCCAATTTATAAGACAGAAAATAACCAAACACATGTTGCTGTTGTTGTTATATACCGTCAAGTCATCTCCATTTCATAGTAACTCTATGTAAAACATAATGAAATGTGTCCCAGTGGAGAAAAGATTGAGGTTTCACTGTTTTCATTTTACTGGATCCACAATCATTACTCGTGAGAGTAGTGATCGAGAAACCTAACTTCATACTGCACTTGACAAATCTGCTGCAAAATACCTCCTTAAAGCTTGAAAAAGCCAAGATGTCACCTCACCTGGCTCATGGTGTTTTGAGTTTCTTTATGTGCGGGCAAAAGCTAGACAATGAATAAGAAAGACTAAAGAAAGCTGATGCCCTTGAATTAAGGTGTTGGCAAAAAATATGGAGTGTACATTCCACCGCATGGAGGAGTTAATCTGTTTTAGAAAAAGTAAGGTCAGACTAATCCTTAGAAGCAAAGATAGTGAGATTTTCCCCTCCAGTACTTTGGACAGGTTATCAGGAGAGATCAGTTCCTGGAGAAGGTGTTGTTCTTGGTAAAGTAGAAGATCAGCAGAAAGGGGGAGGTCCTTCAGCCTGATGGACTGACACCGTGGCTGCAACAACAAACTCAAAAACAGCAATGATTGTGAGCATGGCACAGTACTGGGACACTTTTCACTGCTTTGTTTGAGGACACTGTTGTAGCCACGGTGTCAGTCCACCTGACAGGATGGTCTTCCTCTTGTTCTCTGTTTCTCTACCAAGCATAACATCCTTCAGGGACTGGTCCCTCCTGATATCACGTCCAGTGCTCATGAGACAGGATCTCACCATCTTTCCCTTTAAGACTACTTCTTCTAATTCTAATTGGTTTGTTCTTCTGACAGCCTATGGACTATTCAACCTTCTTCTCCAACAGCACACTTCAAAAGGTTCAGTTTTTCTGTGCTCTTTCATATTGGTTTCCCATTTTTCAAATGCTTATGAAGAGATTCAAAACACCATGGCTTGGGTCAGGTGCAGCTTAGTCCTTTAAGCCACATCTTTGCTTCTGAACATGTTAAAGAGGTCTATTGTAGCAGATTTGCCCAGTACATTGTATCTTTTGATTTCTTGACGATTATATCCATGGGTGTTGATTGTAGATCAAAGTAAAATGAAATTCCACGTATTGAACATGAAATCCCTCAAAATTCCAACTTGAGCCTTGAATTCTTTCTTCAGTTCTTTGAACTTGTGTATCTTCTCTCTGACATCTTTTGTTCAGCTATTTTATAAGAGTCTCTTCTGACATTTGGTTTGGTCTTTTCTTTCCTTCTGACTTTTAATATCCTTCTGTCATCATATCCTAGATGTCATCTCATAACTCTGCTGCTCTTTGGTCATCAGTGTTTGTGTATCAAACCTGTTCTTGAGATGGTCTCAAAATTCAGGTGACAGACACTCTAGCTTCCGCTTTGGATTTGTTTTAATTTGTTTCAACTTCAACTTGATCTTGTATATGAACAATTGATGGTTTATTTCACAGTCGACCCCTTGCCTTGTTCTGACTGGTGATTTTGAGCTTCTCTACCACTTCTTTTCATAGATGTAGTCAGCTTGATTTCCATCTGGTTAGGTCCGTGTGTAGAGTCACCATTTACACCATTGAAAAAAAGTATTTCCTTTGGTTAAGTCACTGGTCTTATTAATTCTATCAAGTAATCTCCAATATCATTTCTATCACCAAGGCCGTATTTTCCAGCACCTGATTCTTCTCTGTTTCTAACTTTGGCATTTCAATCATCAGTAATCACCAGTGAATCCTAATTGTATGTTTGATCAATTTCACACTGCAAATTTGGTAAAAATCTTTTGGGCCTTAGTGTTTATTATGTAAGTTTGAGTGTTAGTTGTATTCACTTATCTTCACTGTAAGGTTATGGATATTATCCTGTCATTGACAGCCCTGTACTATGGGATTAATGCTTAGATGTTCTTTTTAATGATGCTTGTGAAATGATTTCTCTTCAATTTGTCACTCCTGGTATAGTAGACCATATGGTTATCCTATTCAAAATGGTTAATATCAGTTCATTTCACCTCATTAATGTCTGGAATACTGATCTTCAAGTGGTCCATCTAATTTTTGACAAATTGCAATTGAGTCATACTTCATATAGTCTATATTCTAATTACTATGGATGTTTGCAGCTGTTTGTTCTCATTCTGAATCAGGCCGCATCAGCAAATGAAGGTCCTTGTGTGTCTTCCAACCTGATGGTTTTATCTTCTGCTTCATCTATTGGCATCATATCAGACAATGTTCTGCTGTTATCCATAAGTTTTAATTTGAGTATTGACTGGGCAGTGGATAATAATTAATTATTGTTAATTTTCTTGAGTAAAATTTTATACAATGTAACAGATGTAATAAACAATATTATATGTATTCATCAAAATACATGCAGTATCTCACGCATGAGATACACATGATTAAAATTTCACATACCTTAATAGTGGTGAAATATAGATGTTGTGCTGTGGATGTCAGGGGATTATTGTACTATTTTTACTTCTCTGTATATTAGACAACTGTAATTAAATTTTATGATGTTAGAGATCACTTAGTCTACTCTTCATTTTAAGGAAAGTGAAAAACCTGATACCCAGATCTCCTAGTTAATAAGTCAATGTCCTTACTCCAGAGAGTCAAATAAAAAAGAGACTTTTTAGTTCCTAAACATAGTAAATTGAGCAGGAACCTGCTCTGCAGACTCTCAGTGATGAAGACCTTCATGTGAGTCTCTCCTTCAGCACTTCTCAGCTAGGTCTCACTTTTTATGTCTTTGCCCTGGGTTTGGTTCCCAGTTCAATTTAATAAATCTTCTGCATAACCTGACAGACATTTCTGGGTTCAGTCGCAAGAAATGCAAAGCAATGCACTGGGGGTATCTCTGCAATCTTGTGTTCCCCAACCATACACTGTCAATTCTTTCTGAACATACCAGGGTGGCATGTAGCACTGCCAAAACTAAAGAAAATTTATCTGGTTGCCAGGCTTGAGGCGTGAATAAAGGTCAGCCTGCATACAAGTCATGGAGAACTGCACTGATACAATGTAATTCTCTTGCTGTGTCAGCTTTGGTGGGAAGACTTGAAAAGCCCATTTGAAGTAGAAGGTCAGTCTTCAAGGACCGATTACTCACGTCATTATGATTTAACTGAAAGGAAAATCTGCTCTGCAAATGGGGACAGGTAGAGATTTGATAGAAGATGAGGATAAAGAATTATGTAAACAAAATTAAGAGCACATCTGGCTGAATCCTGCAACGTGGAAGAATCGAACAAAATGGGACCCTACTGGGAATAAATGACATCAGGCATGTTTCAGCCCCAAACTCAACTCATTGCTATAGAGTTGATGAGGACTGATAGCAACTCTGTGGGACAGAGCAGAACTACCCCATTAGGTGTCCAAGCTTGTATATCTTAGGGAAGCAAAGCAGACTACCACATCTTTCTCTCAAAGAGCAGCTGTTGGGATTCAAAGTGCCATCCTTTCAATTAGAGATTGAGTCCTTTAACCACCGTACCACCAGGACTCCTTGCAGGCATGCTTAAAAAGAGAAAACATATGTGTAAAATTTTGTCTTTTTACTCAGAGTATAAGCAGATACTTTTCTCTGTAACCCCTGATAGAATCATCAGTAAATTCTTCCTTACTTGCTTAGTGTTCTGTGTGCAAGGATGCTTTGGGAAACCATGAAGAAACCAAAGTCAGTTGACAAGTCAACAGACAGTTACAATAGAAACTAGCAGTGATCTTATCATCTTGCTCTTGTGCCTCTCTCTCCTTCTAGTTGAGGGAAGGTTTCATGTGTTAGTCAATTTTTGCTCTCCTTTGCCCATACCGTGCCTCGTAGATAGTAGACCACAAATAAAGATTTAGTGAATAAATGTAACATTTTCCTTCATGAAGGTGAAAAGTTGTGAGACAGTTAATAGGAAAGGGACATAAGAAAGGAAGAGGGAAACGAAATGCGAAATTTGGTTTATCCAGCTGTCTTCCATGTCTTCTAAAATTATGTATTATTTGACAGCATACAACTATATTTTTCATTGTGTAGAGAGAAAGGAAGGAAGGAGTGAACTAAGGAAGGAACTAAGGAAGGAAGGGATTTTTTTTTAACTTAGATGAAGAGACAGGAAGAAAACAACCAGAGAAAATAAGAAAAAGAATTTTTTGTTCTCAATGAGCCCAGATTTTAATATGTCTTATCTCCAATTCAACATTAGTCATTGGGCAAATAGGAAAAGAAAAAATGACTTTAAACAAATACAGGTTCAATTCTAATAAACAGCTTTTGTAGCACATGATAGAATGATTTTCTTTTAGGTGACAAAGATTCTGGGGGGAAAAAGTACTGTTTTCCTAATATAAGGAATCTGAATCTTATTGAAAATGTATAGATATTTGTCTTGCTCAGAATTAAGAATAACCACAAAATAAAAACTTTAAAATGATTCTGCATTGTCTATGTGAATAAACTATTTATGAGCTTGAAAAATAACCATTTATAAATTTAGCACCCACCAAATATGACTGGAATTAAGTTATACTGTTATAAATCAGTTTCATATGGAAAGAACAACCACCAAAAATGCTCCACATAAAAGCATGTTTGTTTTGTTTTAAATAGCTTTTCTCAATAGATCTTCCTTTTTCTTGTATAATCCTTGGGGGAAAAATTCCTGGAAAGAGTTGAAACCAAAAACTTGTAAATGGAAGCAGGCTGTTACCCAACTGCATTACATTTATAAGGAAATTCTTTGGATTAAGTTTTAGAAACCTGCTTTGTAAAACGTTTGGTTTTTAAAAGATGATGTCTAAATGCAGGATACGTTAAAAAAAATGAATCAGCTGTAACAAGAAAATACTTCGACTCTGCATGGCTTTACCAATCTTGCAAAGTGCTCCTTTCCATTATTCTTCACCTGGGTTAAACATAGTTTGGAAAGGAGACACATGTGCTTGGTGATTTTCAGGGATTGAGTGTGTCAAGCTATGACTGGATGTGTATGTACATACACATACAACACACTTAGCTAGAGAACAAATGTGTTCTCAGTAAGGGAACAGGAAACCCAAGAGATGAACAATTTCCATATATAAATTTCCCTTCTTGATATGGCCCTGGTTTTATTTCTGCATTTTGACTTGGCTTTTATAAATACGATAGAGCACCAATTGTTTTCCATCCAATTAGTCCGACCTTTGCCTTGGTCATAAAACTTTATGCAAACTACTCCTCACAGCCTTCGCAGTCTGGAGAAACAATGATAGGCTTATAACTCTTCAAGAATTTTTTGGCAAATAGCTAATAAGAGTTTTTTTTTTTTTTTTTCCCACAAGACTTTCAGCTGATGGAAAAAATAAAAGAAAAAATACGGACCGTAGTCTCACATAAGCAGTGATGATGACAGCCCCATTAATAACATGGATCATTAAAATTTATAAAAAGCTATTCTTAATACAGGATATAAATACATTTCTCAGGCAGAACTATGAAATTTATGGCCTTTTTATTGTCACCAGAGGGCCTTCCTACTGGTCTACCCCCTCCCACTGTCTGCCCTCTATCATAAATCACTGTGTGGTTAATAATCTAGATTACAACTACCAGTTGCATTTACAGAATTAAATATTGACTATGTGAAAATGTTATTACATTTTTACTGATCGGAAGACTACAGAACAGCCCTGCAGGACATGTGGCTGGACAGAAATATCTGTGTAATCTTTGTTGGAAACACAGTTATGGGATGCTCAGTAACAACTGACACAGTTTGGAGCAATGAGTGAGGACAGGTGACACTGCTTGCTTCTTAATTTTACACCAGGCCAAACACATCAAGAGAAGCCCATTATGCTGAAGCACTGCACCTTATTTCCAATTTAGGAGACTCCAAGCCAAATGTAAGAAGTGATTGCCAAACCTTGAGAGCTAACCAATATATTGAAGTATCCACGTAGAACAGAGCTTATTTAAATTATTGGTAAAATTCAAACAAGAATCAAAAACTCTACGGGACTAAAATAGACATCTTCTACTTGTTATTTGAACAGAACCATTGATACCCAAATCTCTAAGTATTTGAGAGGGACTGGAAACCCTGGCTGTGTAGTAATCGAGTTGCTATGGCTGCTCTCCAAGAGGCTGGCAGTTCAAATCTATCAGGTGCTCGTTGGAGTCTCTATGGGGCAGTTCTACTCTGCACTGTTGGATTGCTATCAGGCATAATTGACTCCACAGCAATGTTTTTTTTTTTTTCATTTTTGTTTGGTCATTAAGTCATTTACATTTGATTTGCCTTCTTGTCCTACAAGACAATCTTCTGAAAAGCAATCTAAACCTTTTTTTTTTTTTTTTTTATCTCTAGTGGCCAAGAGTTCCACAGGCACATACATGATTAGTTACACATCTACATTTATAGGTTATGACAGAGTATTTCAAGAATAGTTGGCGATCTGTGGGTGTACTAAAAACTATTGAATCGTACACTCTAGAGGGGTAAATGCTATGGTATGTGGGTTAAACCTTAAATAAAATAAAGAGAATGGTTGGAGACCAGTTTTAAACCTGTTGGTATGAAAAATGATAAAGTCTGACAAGTTAGCCAGATGTGTGTGCACGTGTGCACGTGTGCGTGCACTCATGCGTGCACACACACACACACACACACACACACAGTGCACTCAAAATGGACCAATAGAAAGTTAAACATATCTAAGACAAAGAATAAAAAATTGATTGATCCATTCAATAATTCCAGTTTGATACTGATCTCTTTGTTTAAATTTAAGGAAGGTAAATCACTTATGTGGCAGGGCTGACCTACATTTTCTTAGAATTATAATATTCATGTAGCTTTTTCATTTTTCTCTATGTTTTCCCAGTAGTTATAATTTTACTTCACTGACAGTATTAAGGTCAAGTATTTATTCTGAAAAACCCTTTCAACTGTCGTCACTGTGAAAATTTTACTTTAATAAATGACCCAGAGGATTCAATAACAATAATTTATAAAGTTTTGAAATTTACAACTTTTGAAAGGGAACATCCGCACATTTATTGTTAAATGAAAGGGAATCAAAAGCATCCTACCAAGAGCTAGACAATAACCACCTCCTAAAATGTAATACTGTATTTTTTTATAATTAGATACAAAATAAATTAATGATCCTAACTAGATAAACAGAGACAATATTGAAGAATGCGTGGATCTACCTAAATACAGGCAGAGTGCTCCTTAGAAGGGTGGTGAGTCTTCACGTCAGGCTCTTCGAATATGTTTTCAGCAGTGATGGCTCTCTGGGAGAAAGACCTTCAGTGAGACCAATTCATACAGCAGCTACAATGAGATCAAACAGATCAATGATTGTGAGGGTGGCACAGGACATGCCAGTGTTTCCTTCTGTTGTATATATAGATCTTCTAAGTCAGCACAGTCTCTACAGCACTGAATGATAACAACAAAACTGAATAGTAAATCAGCAAAGAAACACAGGAAAAAAGATTAATCTGAAGTAACTTAGAGTTGTGGTAAAAGACAGTGTTTTCATCACAGACATTTAATTGGAATAATTCAAAGGACAAATACAAATAAATGCAAAGCAAATGCATTCTACTCACTGGCTATAATTTTAGTAGCAAAGTTGGTATTTTTATATGGCAATATTACGCATAACCCATTGCTGTCAACTTGATTCCAACCCACAGTAACCCTGTAGAACAGAGCAGACCTGCTCTAGAGTTTCCAAAGAGCGCCTGGCAGATTTGAACTGCCAACATTTTGGTGAGCAGACAAACCCAATGCTATAAGACAGAGTAGAACTGTTCCATAGAATTTCCAAGGATTACCAGGATCAAACTGTTGGCCTTTTGGTTAGTAGCTGTAGTTCTTAAACTATGCCACCACTGTTTCCTACACACACACACACACACACACACACACACACAAATGCATATATTTTAAATAACAGCAGTAAACTTTATGAAAATTATCTCCATGAAAATAATAAAAAGACAAGAAAGAAAGACCAAAATGGATGTCAGAAGACTCTGAAAGCTATTCTTGAATGTCAAGTAGCTAAAGTAAAGAGATAAATTAATGAAGTAAAAGACCAGAACATAAGATTTCAAAGGGTGACTGTAGAGAACAAAGTAAAATCTATTAACATGTGCAAAGATCTGGAGTTAGAAAACCAGAAGGGAATAACACAATTGGAATTTCTCAAGATCAAAGAACTGAAGAAAATATTGAAAGCTCAGGTTGCGTTACTGAAGAATCCTATGAGCAAAATAATGAACAACTCAGGAAGTATCAAAAGAAGATGGAAGGAGTATACAAGAATCTGTGTCAAAAAATAATCAGACCATATTCAATCATTTCAGGAAGTAACATGATCAAGATCCATCAGTACTGAAGGAAGAGATCCAAGCTGCGCTGAAAGAATTAGTAAAAATACAGAGTTCCAGGAACTGACAAAACACCAGCTGAGATGTTTCATCAAACAGATGCAGTACTGGATGTGATCACTTGTCTATACTGAAAAATTTGGAAGATAGATAACTAGTCAACTGACTGAAAGAAATTCATATTTGTGCCAATTCTAAAGAGAGGTGAATGTAACTAAATGCAGAAATTATTCAATAATATCATTAATGTCAAGAGAAAGTAAACTTTTTCTGAGGATCAATCAAAAGTGATTTCAGCAATAAATGGAAGTGTTAACTGCCAGAAATTCAAGGCAGATTCAGGGAACCAGGGATATCATTGTTAGTGTCAGATGGATCCTAGTTAGAAGGAGTGAATGTCAGAAAGATGTTTACTTGTGTTTTATTGACTATGCAAAGACTTTCAAATGTGTAAATCATAAATATATATATATATATATATATGCATAACATCGAGTAACGGGAACTCCAGAACACTAGGCTGTGTTCATGAGGAACATGTACATAGATCAACGGACAGTTATTCAAATAGAACAAGAGAGTACCATATGGTTTAAAGTCAGAAAAGATGTGTGTCACTGTGCTTTTTCAATCTATGAGCAAATAATCTGAGAAACTAGATTATATGAAGAAGAATGGGGAATCAGGATTAGAAGAAGACTCATTAACAAACTGTTACATGCAAAAGAAACAACTTTGCTTCCTGGAAGTGAAGAGGACTTGATGTACTTATTGATAAAGATCAAAGATTGCAGTTTTTGATATGAATTACATCTCGCCATATAGAAAACAAAAATTCTTACAGCTGGATCAATACGCAACATCATGAGAAACAGCTGAAAGACGAAAGTTGTCAAGGATTTTGTTTTGCTTGGATCCATAATCCATGTCCATGGAAGCAGACAGTCAAGAAATCAGACACATTGTGTTGGACAAATATGCTGCAAAAGATCTCTTTAAAGTGTTGAAACATAAAAATGTCACCTTGAAGACTAAGGTGCACCTGACAAGCCATGGTGCTTTCAATGGTCTCACACGCATATAAAATCTGGGCAGGGAATAAGAAAGAATTGATGTATTCGAATTATGGGGTTGGTAAGCGTCTCAGTCATCTGGTGCTGCCTTAACAAAAATACCACAAGGGGTGGCTTTAAAAAGAGAAATTTTATTTTGTCACAATCCTGTAGTTTAACATCGAAATTTAGGGTGTCAACTCCAGTGGAAGGCTTTCTCTGCTGGCCCTGGAGGCCGGTCTTTGTCCTCACTTTGCCCCTGGCCTGGAAGCTTCGAAGGTGCAGGGGTCCCGATCCTTTCCAAAGGACACACTTAGCTCCCAGCATGGCTTCCTGGTGGTATGAGGTCCCCCAAATCTCTCTGTCAGCTTCTTTCTTTTATGCCTCAAGAGATTGCCTCAAGGCATAGTACAATCTTGCACATCCAGTCCTGCCCCACCAACACAACTGCTGCCCACCCGTCCTCATTAAAATCATAAAGACAGGATTTACAACAGGGGTGAACATCACACAATATCGAGAATTATGGCCCGCCAAACCACCACATACATTTGTGGTGAACACAGTTCAAGCCATGACACTAAACAATGTTCGATATTCCGTGGAAGTACAGAAGAATGAACAAACACACCTTGCAAGAAGTACAGTTTGAATGCTCCTTAGAAACAAGGATACTGAGACTAAGTCTCACATGCTTTGAACATGTTCCCGAGACTGACAAATCCCTGGAGAAAGATGTGATGTTTGGTCAAACAGAGGGTCAGTGAAAAAAAGGAAGGCCCTCAGCAAGACAGGCTGGTACAGCGGCTGCAGCAATAAGCTCAAACTTATCAACGATTTTAAGAATGGTGCAGGAACAGTCAGTGTTGTTCTGTTGTACACAGGGTCCGATATGACTCAGAATGGGCTTGGGGACATCTAACAGCAACGTTACCAGTCAATCTGTGCGTTAAGCAAATAATCCCAGAAGCTAGACTGTGAAGAAGAACAAGACATCAGGTTTGGGCGTATATTCATTAACAGCTTGCACCATGCAAATGATACAAGTTTGCTTGCAGGAACTGAAGGGGACTTGAATCACTTATTGACAAAATTTGAATACCGTAGTCTTCAGCATGGATTACAAGTCAACATAAATAAAGAAATCCTCACAACTGAACCAATGATCAACATTATGAGAAATAGATCAAATATTGAAGTTGTCAAACATTTCATTTTATTTGAACCCACAATCCACACCCACAAAAGCTACAGTCAAAAATCAAACTTTGTATTGCATTGGACAAATCTATTGCAGAGGACCTCTTTAAAGAGCTATAAAAGCAAAGACATCACTTTAAGCACTAAATTGAACCTGAGACAAACCACGGTTTTTCCAGTCACCTCATGTGTTGTTCTTCGGGACAGGTTTTGAAATATCCTTTCGGAGGCCAAATGAAAGGTTCTATTCCTCTTCCAGCTGTCGTTCGAGGTGTAGTGGGCCCTATGACTCACTCAGAACGGCGGGTACCATTCCATGTCAGCCCGCTAATGCCTGGGGTATTGTGCTCTGTTTCATTTTTCATCATTTCTAGTTACCTGTATTCATACTTTGTACCTTCTGTGTCCCTGTTGTTAATGGGTGTATGCTGCTGATCTTCTCATTTGAGACGGTATCACATCGGCAAATGAAGGTGCTGAAAGTTTGACTTGGTTCAGTTGGTTAAGGTTGGCTCCACCTGCAGGAGGCAGCTCTACCCCAGTGGGATTTTGAGTGCTTTCTGCCCAGCGGAGCTCGTGTTCTTGCGCTGTATCCGCCTACGCTCCCTGCTATTCGTAAAGTTTTAACCAGCTAATTTTCTGCAGAAGCAGACGGCCAGGTCCTTCCTCCTAGTCTGACTTAGTCTAGAAGCTCAGTGAAGCCTGCTCCCCATGAGTGACTCTCCTGGTATTTGAATACTGGTGACTTAGCTAACAGCATCACAGAAACACACACGCCATGACAGTGTAACAAACTGACCAAAGAGGGAGTGAGTGGAGCAGGGGGCAGGCAGGATAGCATCTCAGCCTAAAGTAGGGATTACACTGCAACGTAAAAACAAATATCCTCACAAATGGACCAGTCAGCAACACCCTGAGGAACAGACAGAAGTTTGAAGTTGTCAAGTGTCTCATTTTATTTCTATTCACAATCACTGCCCATGGAAGCAGAAGTCAAGAAATCAAGTAACACGTTTCAGCATATCTGCTGAAAAAGACTTCTTTAAAGTGTTAAAATCAAAGAGGTCGCTTTACAAACTAAGATGTGCCTGACTCAAACCATGTGCTTTCAATATCTTCATATACATGTGAAAGCTAGACAATGAAGAAGAAATATCAGAGAATTGATACCTTTGTGCTGTGTGGTTGGTGAAGAATGTTGAATATAACATGAACTGCCAGAAGAAGGAACAAATTGTCTTGCAAGAAGTATACAGCCAGAAGGCTCCTTGGATTTGAGAAGGGTAAGATTTAGTCTCACATACTTTGGTCATATGTTGGGTAGAGGATCAGCAAAAAAGAGGAAGGACCTCAAGCAGATGTATTAACACAGAGACTTTAACAACAGGCTCAAGCTTAGCAATGACGTCAGGATGGCACAAGACTGGGCTGCGTTTTGTTCTCTTAAACATGAGACCACTGGTAGTCAGAACTTACATACTTACAATCTGTACGAAGGTGTGCATGCATCCATGTGTGAATATATATCCAGGAATCAGCTATCTCCTTTTAACATCAAGTTAATTATTTCCTTCAAAGAAAGACCTTCTCCTATCTGGTTTAGCACAGAAATAATTCCACTATGACCACATATCATGAAGATTTTAGTAGAGACAAACTGTTTTTGGATAACTTAACTTATTTCTACTAACCATTTATATAAAGTAAATGTCTTAATTAAAACCCTGGTGGCATAGTGGGTTAAGTGCTACATCTGCTAGCCAAAAGATTGGCCGTTCAAATCTGTCAGACACTCCTTAGAAACTCTGTGGGGCAGTTCTACTCTGACCTCTAGGTCACTATGAGTCGGGAGCCAACTAGATGGTGGAGGGTTTTTTTTTCTTTAATCTCTTAATGTCTGGACTGTGAAACTTTAAAACTTGATTATGATGAGATTCAAATTCAAATGAGACCCATAAATATCGTTGTTAGTATTAGGTAAATACACATAGCATTTAGGTAGAATGTTGATATTTCCCCCTGGAGATTTGGAGCCATAAAACTAGAAGTTGCTGGAAAAGGGGAGCAGAACTCTAATTATACTTTAACCCCTTCTTTTACTGTCAACTCATCTTCCAAATAGAAGAGTAATGAAAAGCGAATTCTTACTAAGTTCCATCAAGACAGTTACAACTCATCATGCCCCTATGTACAAAAGAACTAAAGTCTGTCCAGTCCTAGGACATCTCCACAATTGATGGATATTTGAACCCCCCAGATAGCACAACAGATTAGCAGCAATATCACTTACAACCTAACTCAAAATTCTCCAAATAGTAAACACTTAAATTCTGTTTGATTTTTATCACAGTAATATAAGCACATGGGGTTATAAAATCAAATTGCTTATTAGGAAAGTAATATTTTCCTATCCTACCTTCCTAATTCTGCTTAGAACTCTCCAGGCCTAGCTGTTTTTTATATTTTAGCACATTAATTAAAATAAAATGTATATTTGTGTATGGTTATATTTCCTTTCTCACACGGCTCTTCCTTTTTGCTTCAATTATCAATCGCCTTTTATTTCGTAAGCTTTACTGTCTATGTGCCAGTCATTAATTCAGCTCCATACTTTGCAAAGATTTGTCAAACTCCTTTTAAAATTTGTTAAAGGGGGTTAAAAAAAATCAATTCTAACTTTTTTGGTGTGTGTCCTTTTTCTAGAATCCCCTCTCCTATGACTCAGACTATTTGCCCTGCAGGTATCGTCTGGGACCTATACCTTCTTTGAGGAATTGTACCTGCTTCTCTCCTTTACTGGATTGCATGTCCTGGATCTTGGTCTTTTACTTGGCTGGTCTGCACACTTGTTTTTAGTCGGCATGTACTCCAGTAGCATTTTTAGGAGTTGTGCTGGGGGCTGAATTTGTTGCAAGCATGGATATCTGAAAAATCTCTCTATTTTCCTTTTACACTTATGAGTTGGATATAGAATTCTAGGTAAGAAAATATTTCTCCTCAGACTTTTGTTCATTCCTTATCCTTCAGGATCCTTTTTGATCATTTTCCCACCCTCAGAATGTTGTATGATTTTTTTCTTTATTCCCAAGGTTCTGATATTTCATAACGTCGTCAGTTGAAATATGTCCCCCCCCAAATGTATGTAGCCATTTGACAGGGACATCATTCCCAGTATTTTATCGTTGTGCTCCATTTTTTGATTTTGCTGTGCTATATGTTAAAGAGAACTAGAATGGGAGTGTAAATCCCCTCCTAAGGTCACCTTCCTGCTCCAAGGTAACGGGAGTTTCCCTGGAGTGTGACTTGCATCACCCTTCATCCTTTCATCCTACAAGAGACAAAAAATGCAAGGGAAATAAGCAAAGAGTTGAGAACTTCGTATCATTAAGAAAGCAGCACTTGGAGAAGCTCCCATCGTTCAGACCTGAGGTACCTGCACCAAGATGCTCTTTGACCAGAGACTGATGATGCAACACAAGG
Organism: Heterohyrax brucei; assembly: GCA_028571685.1. Taxonomy (NCBI): domain Eukaryota; kingdom Metazoa; phylum Chordata; class Mammalia; order Hyracoidea; family Procaviidae; genus Heterohyrax; species Heterohyrax brucei. The sequence continues at coordinate 7,303,425 of CM053141.1, forward strand.
GCTTTCCTCCAGAGCCAATGGGAGGAGAGCCTGCCTCGGAGCGGACATTCTGAGCTCAGGCTTGTAGCCTACTGGACTATGTAAGAATAAACATTTCTCTTTTCAAATCCATCCACTTTGTGGCATTTCTGTTAGAGCAACAGTAGTGAAGTAAAACACGTAACAATCTGTTTTTCTGATTTTTTTTAAATTGCTCATTTGTGCTAGCTGATCAATAAAACCATTAACTCTGGGAGCTGATATGATCTTCAGTTTATTTAATTTTATTATTTTATCTTTCAATTCTATGTTCTTTATTCATCTGATAATGAAGTTGATGAATGGATTCTGTAATTTTTTCATCTTTTTTTCCTCATTTTCCATCTTTTTGTCTTCATGGTCTGCCATATAAAAGAGTTTCCTACAGTTGATTTTCCATTCTTTTGTTCCTTTCTAAATTTATATAAAAATGTACATATATACATGTATAAAAATCTATGTATTATGTACATGAGCATACTTACATATTATGTATGTGATTTGCATATATATTTATCAATTAACAAAAATACCTTGGCATCAAGTCAATCCTAACTGATAGCGACCCTATAGGACAGAGTAGAACAGCCCCACAATTTCCAGGGAGTACCTGATGGACTTGAACTGCCAGTCTTTTGGTTAGCAGCCATAACACTTCACCACTATGCCAGGGTTTACATATGTTAAATTTCCAGAACTTTCCTGTCCTTCATACATGTTTATTTTTATAGCATCCAGTTTTTAGTTTATGAATGCAATGTCTTCTTTGAGTTATCTTCTTTGTCCTGTTCTGCCACAGTTTACTTTCATGTCCTTTCATCTCTGTTTATTCGGGTCCCTGGCTCTCCTCGGGTGTCTAATGCTTCTGGGCTTTCCGTTCATGTTTAAGACTGAGGGTCTATGAAGTCTTTCCAAGCTCTGGATGGAGGGAGAAGCCTGCTTACTGGTGATTTCCTAGTAGGGTGGTAGAGCATAGATGCCAGTGTCTCTAGGAACATACACGTATCAGTTCTCAAATTTCTATTCTCCTTTTTCAAACTGTTTTCTCGGAGAGAAATCTTCCAGTCTCTTCCTGGAAATGTAATTCTGCGACTGAGGAGCTGATGGAAGAAGCTGAGGGTCCCGCAACTTTCAGTGTAAACATCTACTTCATTAATGTTGTGTCACATCTGACCTCATCTTTGCCTGGAGCACTATGACCACTGCCATCCCAATCGGGACCACAGAGAACCTCCTCTGTGCTGCCGTGGTGGGGAAGGGGTGATCTTTTCCTGCACAGATGTGGAACATGATCTGGTGATGTCAAAAACTACAAAGGTGAGTTTCTTGGCTAGTGAGGCTAGGGCTGCATCGTCCTCTTTGGCCAAGACTTAGGAGTCACACAGCATTGCTTCTGATACCTTTTCTTATTTACAAGTGATTCACCAGGTCAGATTCAAAACGAAGAGAAGTCAAGGCCACCTCTTAATGAAAAAGGAGCCCTAGTGGAGCAGTGGTAATGTGCTTCGTTGCCTGCATTGATGTGCTTGATATGCTTGGTGGTTCAAACCCACCATCTGCTCCACGGGAGAAAGACATAATAATCTGCTTCCATAAAGACTCATCTTTGGAAGCCCCATGAGACAGTTCTATTCTGTCAATAGAATCTCTATGAATAGGACTTGACTTTACAACAGTGTATTTGGGTTCTTAATGAGGAAGTGAAGTTGGAGGATTACCAGGACAAGAGATGTTGTTGTTAGGTACTGTTGATTCAGTTCCAGCTCATGGTAACTCTATGCACAACAGAACAAAACACTGCCGTGTCCACAATTGTTTTTATGCTTAAGCCCATTGTTGAGGCCACTGTGTCAATCCATCCTGTCAACGGTCTTCCTCTTTTTCACTGGCCTTCCACTCTACCAAGCATGATGTCCTTCTCCAGGGACTGGCCCCTCCTGACAACATGTCCAAAGTATGTAAGATGCAGTCTCTCCATCTTTGGTTCCAAGAAGCTCTCTGGTTCTACTTGTTCCAGAACACATTTGTTTATTCTTTTGGCAGCCCACAGCACGTTCAGTATTCTTCTCCAACATCACAATTCAAATGTGTCAGTTCTTTTGTCTTCCTTACTCACTGTCCAGGTTTGGCCTGCACAGGGTGTGACTGAAAATACCATGGTTTGAGGCAGGTACACCTTAGTTTTTAAGGTGACATCTTTACTTTTCAGTGATGAAAGAGAACTTTTGCAGCAGATTTTCCCAATGCAATGTATCATTTGATTTCTTGACTGCAACTTCCAGGGCATTGATTGTGGAACTAAATGAAATTCTTAACAACCCCAATGCTTTCTCCATTTATCACGATATTAGATACTGGTCCAGTTGTGAGGATTTTTTGTTTTCTTGATGTTGAGGTGCAATTCATACTGAAGGCTCTTGTTTTTGAGCTTCATCAGAAAGTCTTTCAAATCTTTTTCACTTCCAGCAAGTAAGGTGGTGTTGTCTGCGTAAAACAGGTTGTTAATGAGTTGTCCTCCAATCCTGATGCCTCGTTCTTCTTCACATAGGCTAGCTTCTCAGACTATTTGCTTGACACACAGATTAAAAAGATATGGTAGAAGGATGAAACCCTGACACATACCTTTCCTGACTTTAAACCATGCGGTGTACCCTTGTCCTGTTTGCATGAGTGCCTCTTGATCCATGTACAGACTCTTTAACAGCACAACTAAGTGTTCTGGAATTCTCATTCTCTGCAACATTAGTCATAATTTGTGTGATCCACACAGCTGAATGCCTTTGCATAGTCAGTGAAACACAGATTCCACATCCTATTCTGATTCCAGCTTGAATTTCTAGAAGTTCCTTGTCAATATACTGTTACAGTCACTTTTGAATGGCCTTTATCAAAATTATACTTGTGTGCAATCTTAACGATGTTGTCAGATAATTTCCAAATTCGGTTGGATCACTTTTCCTAGGAGTAGGCAAAAATATGAATCTCTTCTAGTCGGTTGTCCAGGTAGCTCTCCTCCAATTTTCTTGGCTTAGACGAGTGAGCACTTCCAGTGCTGCATGCATTTATTGAAATATCTCAGTTGATATTCTATCAATTCCTAGAGCCTTGTTTTTTGGCCAGTGCTTTCAAGGCATCTTCCATGTTTTCCTTCAGTTCCATCAGTTCCTGATCATGTGCTGCTTCTTCAGATGATTGCTCATTGACCAGTTCTTTCTGGTATAGTGACTCTGCATTCCTTCCAGCTTCTTTTGTTGTCTCCTCAGTCATTTCATATTTTCTGTGTGAAAGCCCTCATTTTGCAACTCAAGGCTTGAACTTTTTCTCCAGTTCTTTCAGCTTGAGAAATGCAGAATGTGTTCTTCCCTTTTGATTTTTCTGTTTCCAGCTCTTTGCACATGTCATCACAATACTTTATTTTGTCTTCTCAACCTGCACTTTGAAATCTTCAGTTCTTTTACTTCATTATTCCTTCCTTTTACTTTAGCTGCTCAACATTTGAGAATAAGTTTCAGAAGGTTTTCTGACATCCAACTTGGTCTTTCATTTCTTTCTTATCTTTTTAATGACCTCTTGCTTTCTTCACGGATGAGGCCTTTGATGTCATTCCACCATTCATCTGGTCCAGTCATTAGTGTTCAACACATCAAACCTGTTCTTAAGATGGTTTCTAAACTCACGGGGGATACTCTCAAGGTCAGCTACATGAACAAAAGATACTGTTGTAGTCATTTTAAGAAAAAATTACCATCTGTCACAATGCTAACAGATGTAGCTCACCAAGTAGAGATGAAATGCCACTGCTTAGTGTGAGAAGGGAGAGGTATGGAGATATGGTTCACCTCTTACTGCAAAGACTCATAGGTGGAGGCACCAGATACACGGAAGGCAGAGAGCAAGAATTCTATAACAAGTATTGTTACCTACACAGGATATTTTTAGAGTCCTCAGTCAAGATGTAGTAAGTCTGATTACCCTGAGGTCACCATACTGTGAGGAAGCCCAGGCCACATGAAGAAGCCATGTGTAGGTGTCCATACAGACAGCACCAACTGAGATTCATGCTGAGGAAAAACAATCAGCTCCAGATCTGTGAATGAATGAGACATCACAGATTTCATCTCCCAGCCTTCAGTCATTCTCAGCTTGCAAGTTGCACCAGCTCTGGCTCAGGTACTATGCAGCAGAGAAAACTGCCCTCTTGCCAATCTCTGACCTAGAGAATTAGCGGGCACTATAAATGGTTATAACTTTACATGCGTAAGTGTGGAGAAGTTTGTTACGTATCAAGAGTCACTGCAACAAACACCACACATCCATTCTCTGCATTTTCTATTATTGTTGACTATGTGTGCCAGCTTTCTGAATATATGCTGTTTATATTAGGGAGTACAAACCCCGGTGGTGTAGTGGTTAAATGCTACATCTGCTAACCAAAATGTTGACAGTTCAAATCCTGCAGGCACTCGTTGGAAACTCTGCAGAGCAGTTCTACTCTGACCTATAGGGTTGCTATAAGTCAGAATCAACTTGATGGCAGTGTTTTTTTTCTTTTTAGTATATTATGGAGCAGGAAAGCCCAGTGCCAGGGAGTAGGAAGATAGAATTAAAAATATAGACTTGTGTTTAATCTGTCAACACTTGTTTATTCATTTGTTTGTCTACTCTCTGAGTGCATTGGTATTGATTCTTTAAATTGATATGCATTTGAGATCGTCAAAAATTATTCACTGAAGGAAGAAAGAAAGGAAAGAATGAAGGGGAGGAAAGAAAAAAATGCTTGCTATGGGGATTAAATTAACATTTTTAATCCATAATTCATTCTATGTGAAATAATGGAAACTGTGTATGTTTTTTTAATTAGTGTACTGAGGCTGAGTTTCCTAGAAGACTCCTCCTACTGGTAAAACTTTGGGGAAATTTGAAAAAAATTACATGCGTCTGATCCCAGCTAGACATAAATGAAACCATGCCCACTGGGCTGTTTCCCCGGGTCCCTCTTGATTTCTGAGAAAACAGCAGAGAGAGACAGGCAACAGGTGCACCTTGGCCTCGTTGATTGACGAGAACTGCCTCCTGACTGACAAGACTTTAGCCATCTCTATTAATTGTGAAAAGTGACAGCAGAGAGCAATATGGACAGTGTTTGCTGTACCATGATGTGTTTTACAGAGTGTACACAGACATGACCTTATACCATGTATTAACTTGCATGCTGAGAGAACGTGGCCAATGTTACACGAATGTCGAATATTTGAAATACATTATGAGAGACTTAAACCTTCTCCTAAACTGAGTACCAAAGCTTCATCTTCTTGTCCATGTTGTAAAGTTTCATTGCAGTACTGCATTTAATGAAATAGAATAAACACAGTATCCAGTCAAGACTGCACGTATATAGTGCTAAATACAGACAATTGGGGGGACTATCACTGAGTTGATTCTGACTCATAGTCTATAGGGTTTCTGAGGCCATAAATCTCGACAGAAGGAGAATGCATAAAGATGTATGCAAATCAGAATAGACAAATTCTAATTAATTATGATTTGATTTAAGAGTATAAACTATGCTCATGACTATTATGATGGAGCATAGATTGCTGACTTTTGATGCATTTTCCCTGGCTACTTGGATTAACATTGTATGTTTGAAGTTATTATTCTATTTCTCAGTTACAAAATAAATTCGAACTAGTGAGTTAAGAATTTTGTTTTCTCCTGTACAACATAATGTATTTTCTGTATAATCCCCAAGTGGATGAAACACCTTTTCTTTTCTTTTATTAGTGTTTTTTCATTTCCTAAAATGGACTCCTCCTTCCCCAAGCCTCACAAAGTAAAATCTTTGAAAAGTAAATCTCAAAGGATTGATTTTTTCTGCGTTAAAAAAGAGTGTAAATTTGGTTCTAAGAATTTGCCTAGAAAATGCCCACATACATCCATGTACACTCATGCTTAGTAATAGTTTACTTAATAATACTTTTTGTTTCCCAGAAGCTCTCATCTGTTAATCAGCTGGATATACCTTAGGACACAAAATATGGGATGATTTTTCTTTTTGCAGTTCTAGAATTATTGGTGATGTGGATCAAAGAAGCAGGCAGAGCAGAGACCCTGGTTGCATCCAACACAGTGATGTGGGCAACTTCTGCACGTGAACAATCAAAGGAATGTTCTGAGGAACGTCTTCTGTGTCTTTTCCTTTGCTGTTAAAGGGGAGTCAGTTATATTTAAGATCTTTTTGACCACTCCAGGGCAAAGATGCAAGCCTTTCCAACATTAGGAAGAAAAATACCTGCCAAGCTCAAAGAGCGAAAATAATCCAACTTGAAATAGGCCTTTTAACTTGGACAATTTATGTACAGTCCTAAATTTCCCCTGACCGCTTGTTCAACCTCTGATGTGGTGTTTAATTTAAGATGCCTCACAGCTGAACATACAGTGTGAAAACGGCACCAGACCTCGGCCGAAAGCTTCCTCGTGTTCCTTGGTGATTTCCTAGGTGGTTTATGAATATGAGTTTGGTGTGTCTCCCACCCAGAGAAGCCAAGAGAACAAGTGTGGGAAGAAATGAATATTTGCAATATAAAGTAGCCGAATCTTTCATCCCATGCAGCGACAAGTCTGAATAGCGAAATGAGCGAGGCATTTCCCCTGGTTGTATTTGTCATCCTTCAGGAAATTTGGTAGTCCGAGAAATGTTTGCGCTGAATGAAAGAGCAAACTGCATCAAATGAACGCTCTGTCTTCTCGCGCTCTCTCTTTCTGCTGGGACAGGACACTTGAACCATCTGCCTGCACCAGTGACACCATGCTGTTTATTCAAATGAGCTTTCTGCACACAAAGGTGGCTTCAGTGGCTAGCTTCCCCAGCAGGAGCCTCGCACTTTGTTGAAGCCTTTAAACGCTGCTGCAGCGGTGACAGGAGAGCGTGGATGTGTAGGCACAAAAGGGATACAGTACATTCTAATATATGCGTCTTTCCCGCAGAATCCTAATGGTTTCGTACTGAGGGGAATTTACACCAACCTTATAGGAATGAAAAAGAGACATTTATTTCTTTCAGAGAACGCAGTGACTTCCCTGGCTGGGCTGCGCAGAACCCTCAGCTTTGAAAGGGCCTTTTATTGTGCGGGAAGAAAGCGCGGGCCGGTGCAGGAGGGCCATCGCAGAGGCCAGAAGCGCAAGCCTAGCAACTCGCGGCCGAGCGCGGGCTTTCCCAGTCCCCGACGCTGGACCTTTCTGTCCCTCTTTAATTGATTGGGTTAATATAAACCCAGCCCCGCCGGTGTTTGTGTGGGCCTCATAATAAGGCTATTGTGGTCTTCCCTCTGCTCTTGTGTCCCCCCTCTAGGAATGTGTCACTCCGTGCAGTTCAAAAGTGTGAGCGAAGGAAAAACGCTACAATCACTTCATTAATGATTTGTAAACAGAATATCCACCGCGGCCACCACCTGCGTTGGGTGGTGGGGGCTGGGGGGTGGCAGTTGTCTGAGCTGTGCCTGCAATCGCAGCGGCATTTGAAGCTGCAGAAGACGAAAAGGCCTCCAAGAACAGCCTCATACTCCGAAGGCCAACGGTTTCAGGTCTTCCTTTTCTTTCCTTTCTTCTTCATTTATTTATTTTTTAATGGAGAGGCCGTGTTACAAGGCCCCTGGCCTTTTTTTAGCGTGGCGCTGACACAGCGAGCACAGGGCCTTACGTTTGTCCAAGTACATACCTATACTATGGATTTCACCTAATAAAAATCAAACCAAACACATTGCCACATGAGCGGATTCCAACTTATAGTGACCCTATAGACAGAGCGGAACTGCCCCATAGCGTTTCCAAGGAGCACCTGGTAGATTTGAACCGGCCAACCTTTCGGTTAGCAGCTGTAGCACTTCCTTACTCTGCCATGAGGGTTTTCATTAACACATCAGTATTAGTTCATCAAACGGAACTGGACAAGAATGAAAGATATAGATAACAGGAAGAAGTGTACAGGGCAAGATGGGTTCACGAGATGGCTCTTTATGCATACTTCCTCCATAAGCCTGAAGCTGCTCTGAAATTGGAGTCTATTAATTACCACCCCCCAAAAGGCATATGTGGTGACTAATAAAAAGGAAAATCATCTTAGAATCATCTTAACAGGTTTTTCCTTGTTAGACAAAAAGCAGATAACATAATGCCCGTAAATGGATATCTACCAAGGGGATGGTATTGGATTGGAGATTCCCCAAGGGCTCAGCTCTGTGTCTGTTAGCTACGCCCAGGCAGCAGGCCTCAGTAAGGCAGGCAGCCCCTCTCAACCCTCACCTGCCATGTGTTATGACAGCTGACCACAGCTGGCCAGCTGTGGCTGTCAGCAGAGCTGCCAATCCACAGTGTGGAACAGTCTACATACAAAAACTGAAACTTCTTGGTTCGGGGAGATGTCAAGACGACTATTTTTTGCGCAGGCATTTCCATAACTGCATGGGTGGCACTGTTCTTGTTTTCCTCTCCGTTTAACAATCTCTCAAATGTTGTCACTACCAGGCAAAGCTGCTGCTTCTGTACTTTGAAAGGACATTTAGACTCTTGAACTTTTGTTAATGACAGACACATCCCCAGATGTGTGCATGAAGTACACAAAGTTTGTTGAAGGGACCAAAGCCTAATCACTGCCACCCACCTGACTGTTTGTCTTAGCGTGGTGGCTTGCATGATACAGTGATGCTAGAAGCCATGTTACCAGTATTTCAAATAGAGCAGTATAATCCGTGGTGAAGAGGCTTTGGTGGAGCTTTCAGAATAAGACAGACTGGGAAGAAAGACCTGGTGATCTGTTTCTGAATATTAGCCAATATAAAGCCTAGGAGCCGCAGCAGAACATGGTCCAGTTCAGTCACTTTGGACACAGCATCAGGAGGAACCCATCTGTCAAGGAAGATAGTTTGTTCAGTGAAGTAGAGGGCCAGGAATGGTGAGAGACACCTTAGTGTGATGAATTAGCACCATAATCGCAACGACGAATTTGAACGCACGCGTGATCATGTGGATGACACAGCACCAGGCGACATTTTATTCTGTTGTATTACAGGATCAGCGTGAGTTAGAGCTGGTTGGACTGAAGCTATACATCAGTCCATCTGCATATCTATCTAGGCATCCATCCAGGCCTGCATCCACGCATCCATCTATCCATGTATCCATGCATGCATCCATTCACCCACCGCCCGCCCATCCGCCCATCCGCCCATCCGCCCATCCGCCCATCCGCCCATCCGCCCATCCGCCCATCCGCCCATCCGCCCATCCGCCCATCCGCCCATCCGCCCATCCGCCCATCCGCCCATCCGCCCATCCGCCCATCCGCCCATCCGCCCATCCGCCCATCCGCCCATCCGCCCATCCGCCCATCCGCCCATCCGCCCATCCGCCCATCCGCCCATCCGCCCATCCGCCCATCCGCCCATCCGCCCATCCGCCCATCCGCCCATCCGCCCATCCGCCCATCCGCCCATCCGCCCATCCGCCCATCCGCCCATCCGCCCATCCGCCCATCCGCCCATCCGCCCATCCGCCCATCCGCCCATCCGCCCATCCGCCCATCCGCCCATCCGCCCATCCGCCCATCCGCCCATCCGCCCATCCGCCCATCCGCCCATCCGCCCATCCGCCCATCCGCCCATCCGCCCATCCGCCCATCCGCCCATCCGCCCATCCGCCCATCCGCCCATCCGCCCATCCGCCCATCCGCCCATCCGCCCATCCGCCCATCCGCCCATCCGCCCATCCGCCCATCCGCCCATCCGCCCATCCGCCCATCCGCCCATCCGCCCATCCGCCCATCCGCCCATCCGCCCATCCGCCCATCCGCCCATCCGCCCATCCGCCCATCCGCCCATCCGCCCATCCGCCCATCCGCCCATCCGCCCATCCGCCCATCCGCCCATCCGCCCATCCGCCCATCCGCCCATCCGCCCATCCGCCCATCCGCCCATCCGCCCATCCGCCCATCCGCCCATCCGCCCATCCGCCCATCCGCCCATCCGCCCATCCGCCCATCCGCCCATCCATCCATCCATCCATCCATCCATCCATCCATCCATCCATCCATCCATCCATCCATCCATCCATCCATCCATCCATCCATCCATCCATCCGCCCATCCGCACGCCCATCCATCCATCCATCCGTCCGCCCATCCGCCCGCCCATCCATCCAGCCATCCGCCCATCCATCCGCCCATCCATCCGCCCATCCATCCGCCCATCCATCCGCCCATCCATCCGCCCATCCATCCGCCCATCCATCCGCCCATCCATCCGCCCATCCATCCGCCCATCCATCCGCCCATCCATCCGCCCATCCATCCGCCCATCCATCCGCCCATCCATCCGCCCATCCATCCGCCCATCCATCCGCCCATCCATCCGCCCATCCATCCGCCCATCCAATTGCACATGAAATCCCTGAGGCCACTCACTCCTTCTCTATAGCCCTTGATCCTCACCCATAAGATAGCAGGAAGTTGTACCTGTTGGTTTCGCTAAGTGGGTTATCTATACTGAGAACCTACTCACTGGCCTTCTCTGAGCGTGAGAGAAGAATATAAGAAGAGGGAGAGAGAAAGCCAGAACAAAAGGGTGACAAGATGAAAGGCGAAGGTAGTGGAAAGACAAATCTCCCAAAGTGGATATACTTGTGAGCTGCTTTGAGTGGGTTCTGACTCAGTGATCCTATGTGCAATAGGAACACTGCCTAGTCCTGAGCTCTCTTTGCAATCATTGCCATACTTGAGCTCACTGTTGCAGCCGCTATGTGTCAATCCATCTTGTAGAGGGCCTCCTTTTTTCTGTCACTCCATTAACCAAACATGACATCCTTCTAGAGAGACTGGTCCCTCCTGATAGCATCTCCAAAGCATGTGAGATGAAGTCGAGTCATTATCTATTTCAAGGAGCCTCCGGGCTATACTTCTTCCAAGACAGATTTTTTTTTTCATTCTTCTGGCAGTCCATGGTATAGTCAATATTTTTTGCCAACACCTTAATTCAAAGGCATCAATTTTTATTTGGCCCTTCTTTTTCATTCTCCAGCTTCCAAATGCATATGAGGTGTTTGAAAATACCATGACTTGGTCAGGGACACCTTATTCCTCAAAGTAACATCATTTTTTTTTAAAAGTATTTTAAAGAGATGTTTTGCAACACAATATATCATTTTACTTCTTAATTTACTTCCATGGATGTTGACTGTTGATCCAAAAAAATTAAATTGTTAACATCTTCAATACTAGTTGGAATGAAAGTGAATAAGGGAGAGTCATATTGCCACTGAACACTTTATCTCCATGTGTACTTGATTCAACAGGACTAACAACACCAATGTAACGTGCTAATACAGGATTATTTGGACAATGTATTTGGTACCAATGTATTTGGGAGTTTTGTGCTTCATTTGGCCACTACACACTGCTTTGAAAGCTTTCTAAAGTATGCTTGGTTTGGACATGATTAATTGAACTACTATAGAGTCCCTGAGAAGTGAAAATGTTTAACAGATTTGGCTGTAAACCAAAAGTTGGAGGTTTCAGTCCACCAGAGGTGCCTTGGAAGAAAGGCCTGGTGATCTATGTCTGGAATATCAGCCATTGAAAGCCCCAAAAAGCAGTCCTGTAGTGACATATATGGAGTCATCACAAGCTGAAGTCAGTTTGGCAGCAACTCTTTTTTAACTGAGCTACTGGGTAAGCAGAGATGAATGTTATCATAGCCAAAATATTTGAAATTATTTATTTGGAAATGACATGGGAATACCCTTCATACTATTAATTAGAGTTCAACACTGATGCTATGACCTTAATATTTTAGATATTTGAAATATGCATCAAATTGGAACTCTATCAGTGATTTTATTTTTACTGTAGGGACTAGATATAGAGCATTCAGCATGCACCTGTGATTATAATTGGAGTCATGGTGTTGAATAGCAGGTGACATTTATTCACTCTCATCATCTAACAGACACCCTAGTAAGAGCCCTACAGGACCAGCTTATCTTTCTTAAACCGCAAATGACCACAGGCACTTGCTGCTCAGAGAGGCAGATGAGCTCAGAGCTCAGGCTCACAGGTGACTGTTGGTGTGTGTCATTAAGTGGGCTCCAAATCATAGACACCCCACATACAACAGAAGGAAACAATGCCTGTCTTGTGCCATTCTTACAGTAGGTGTCATGCTTGAGTCCACTGTTGCTGCCATTGTGTTAATCTGTCTCCTTGAGGGTCTTTCTCTTTTTCTCTGACCTTCTACTTTACCAAGCATGATGTCCTTCCATGGGGACTGGTCCTTGATTACAAACCTGAAGTATGTGAGAAATAGTCTTGCCATCCTTGCATCTAAGGAGCATTCTGACTGTACTTATTCCAAGACAGATTTGCTCATTCTTTTGTCAGTCCATAGTATATTCTATACTCACTGCCAACAACATAATTCAAAGGCATCAATTCTTCTTTGGTCTTCTTTATTCATTATCCAGCTTTCATAGGAATATTAGGTGATTGTAAGCACTATTACTTGGATCAGGTGCATCTTAGTCCTTAAAATGATTTTTTTTCATACTTTAAAGAGGACTTCTGCAGTAAATTTGACCAATGCAATGCATCTTTTGATTTCTTGACTGCTGCTTCCATGGGATTATGGATTATGGATCTAGGTAAAATGAAATCCTTGACAACTTCAATATTTTCTCTATTTATCATGATGTCACTTATTAGTTCAGTTGTGAAGATTTTTTTTTTCTTCCAGAATTTTTGTTTTCAGTAAGTGGTTCAAGTCCTCTTCACTTTCACCAAGTAAGGGTGTGTCATCCGGACACCGCACGTTGTTCACATGTCTTCTCTCAATCCTGAAGCTGCTCTCTTCTTCACATCTCACATTGTCCAGCTTCTTGAATTATGGCAACCCTGATGCCACAGTGGTTAAGTTTAGCTGTGGCTTCTAACCAAAACGTTGGCAGTTCTAATCAACCAGATGTTCCTTGAAGACTACATAGGGCAGTTGTGCTCATAGGGTTGTTGTGCCCTGGAATCAATTTGATAGCAATAGGTTGGGATGATTTGCTTATCATACTGATTGAATACTTTTTCTCACTTTAAAGAATGCGGTATTACCTTGTTCTATTTGAAAAACAGCCTCTTGATCTATGTACAAATTTCTCCCGAATTACATATTCTGAAATTCCTATTCTTTGAAATGTTACTCATAATCTGTTACTGTGCACACAGTCTAATGCTTTTGCTTAGTCAGTAAAACACAGGAAGACAACTTTCTTGTATGCTCTGCTTTCAGCCAGGATCCATCTAACATAAGCAAAGACATTCCTCATTTCATGTCCTCTTCTGAATCCAGCTTGAATTTCTGGCTATTCTCTGTCCACATACTCCCGCAACCACTTTTGAAACACCTTCAGCAAATTTTTAGTTGACCACAATATTAACGATATTGTTCCATATTCTGCTCTGTCATCTTTCTTTGCAATGGATGTAAATACAGGTCTCTTCCAATCATTTTGTCAGGTAGCTGTTTTCCAATTTTCTTGGCATAGATGAGTGGGTACTTGGTCTGCTGCATTCATTCATTCAAACAGGTCAACCAGTTTTATGTTGATTCCTGGATCCCTGTTTTGTTTTGTTTTTGCCAACAACTTTTGTGCTGCTTGGACTTCTGCCGTTAACGTTATTAGTTTCTCATCATATGCTACCCCCTGAAACGTCTGAACTTCAATCAACTTTTCAGTACAGTCATTCTGTGTATTCCTTCTATCTTCTTTGGATGCTTCCTGGGTGTTTCAGTACTTTGTTCATAGACTACTTCACTACTGTATTTTGAGACATAACTATTTTCTTCAGTTCATTCAGCTTGAGAAATACCAAGCATTTTCTTCCCTTGTAGGAAGTATTATGGATTGAATTGTGTCCCTCAAAAAATGAGTGTATCAGTGTGGCTGGGCTATTATTCATCGGACTGTGTGATTTTCCTCTGCTTTGTAAATCCTGCCTCTATAACGTTAAGGGGCTGGGATGGGCAGCAGTTGTGTTTGTGAAGCTGGATTCAATCTATAAGATTACACTGTGTCTTGAGGCAGTCTCTTGGGATATAACAAAAAGAACCCAGCAGAGAGACAAGGGAGCACCAGGAAAGGAGGACCAGAGGCAGAGTGTGTCCTTTGAACTTGGGTTCCCTACATCTGACAAGTTTCCAATCCAGGAGAATTTTGATGAGGACCTTCTTCCGGAGCCAACAGAGAAAGCCTTCTCCTGGAGGGAAGGCTTTCCCTCCCTGAATTTGGACTTTCAGCCTAACTGACTGTGAGGAAATAAATTTCTCTTTGTTAAAGCTATCCACTTCTGATATTCTCTGTTATAGCAGCACTAGATAAGTAACACAGGAAAGTAGAAATGCGTAGTTTCAGAAATTCTGGCCCTGGCCCTTTGCTCTGGAACAAGCAGTTGATGTTGATCTGACTCCCAGTAGGTCTGTACTCAGTGCTCCCTCACCTTCCTGAGATGGGCATTCTGGAAAGTTTATAGCAATTTGGAATTTGTAAAGCGGTCTCAGTTCAGCAATGCCAGTCTATAGTGTGCTTGAGATCCCAAAGTGACCTGCTTACCACATGGTGAACACTGGTGGGCAGGACCAGAGAAGACTTAGGAGCCATTTGGTTTTAGCTTGGGTAGATTCCATGGAAAGTTCTGAGTAATTACACTCAGCCAGATTCCTAGGGTATTTGATATTCATTCCGTCAGACATCATTCCCTGATCCATGCACTATAGACATAAAGAGTACTTAGTGAAATGTCTTACTCTGATGGAATATACCATTTAAAACCAAACCTGGTGCTTTCAAGTGAATTGCAGTCCACCCCGATGACTCTCTCTTGCTCTCTGGGTCCCATATCTCTTCCATGTCTGGCAATCCCGTGTGTTACAGAGTAGAACAGCTCCATTGAGGTTTTTTTGCTGTGATCTTTATGGAAGCAGATACAAAGACTTTCTTCTTGGCATCGCTGGGTAAGTTCAAAACACCAAAGAAAAATAAAGGCCTTTCAGTTGATTCCAACTCTTAGCAATCCTACAATGGAGTGCTAATACCTAGCAGCTATCTGTTAACAGAGTCTTCCCAACATTAAGAAGTTGAAGTGACCTGGGGGATAGGAGCATGGATTTTAAATAAGAAACACCTAAACACTTCTTAGGTCTGTCTTCTCTGGCAAGTTTCTTTTCTTCCTTCCATCTCTTTCCCTACTTTCATTTCTGGGCTCACAGTGGTATACAACACAGGGCTTCATGCAACTTAGTGAAAGGAAACTTTGAAGATGCCCAGATTAAGTAATGCCCAGCCAGTAAGGATGCCTAGTGCCGGGGAAAGGACACACTCATTCCTCAGAACAGACCTAGACACACCAAGGAAGCCTTCTCCAAACTACTCTGGCTGCTCTGTGCCGCTGCCCTGAGGGAGCAGGGCTGTTTTCCTTTAAGAGCCCATGACGTTGTGTCCATGATCTTTTCCCCACTTCCTTTCAACAACTCTCTTCCAATGTGTCCCAGTAAAATTCAACTCTGTCAATGCATTCTAACTTCACTGAAATGGGGAAAGGATATAAACACAGTCCTGTTGCTTACAGTCTACCCCGTGACTCTCTCTGGTTCTCTGGGTCCCACACCTCTTCCATTCCTGGCTCCTGGCTCATTACTGCGCATCTTGAGCCATCAAGGAGGTGCCAGGCCCTGCTACCTTACCTGCATTCTCAGATCTCTAGTACCGAGGTAACTAGAAGTACTTCAAAGGTTTGGTGAGAACTTGGACCTCTTCTAAATAAACAACATTTATTACTGAGGGTCATGGATTGAACTCTATCTCTCAAGAAGTGTGTATAGCTTATCTTGAAGTCCGGTTAAGTTGATCTTCTTTCTACTGTGTGCCGTCACTACTTTTACCCAACCAGATTCTTATCAACTATCTAATCTATGACCAGCCTTCTCCCTCCTTCTCCTCCTTTGCATCCATCAAAGAGTCTTTTCTTCTGTACATGGGTCCATTTTTGAGTCCTTATAGTAGGGCCCCCTGTGATATTTGCCCTTGTGCCTCTGACTGATTTCACTCAGCACAATGTCTTCCAATTGAAATGATTACTGAGGTCAACTCTTCGGACAGGAATGGAATGGACATGAGGATGCCATTTGACCATATGGTATTCGCACTTTATGGTTCTATGAATCTATAGGATGCTCCCTACTAGTCTCTTGCTAGAAGGGAGAGGAGAGGGTGGAGGGGAGGGGACAGGAGATTATTAAGAAGGCATGACACATATAGAACAGAAAAGAAGAGTGTGCTGTCGCTGGGCAAGGAGAGCAGAAGGAGCTGCATGTAGACAGGTGGGCATACAAATTTAATTTGGATTGTATTCTTTCACTCAATCACAATCACTCAGTCACATTTAGCCCCACCCACACAACTACCACCTATTCTCTCCTGTTGTCATCATAGGGGCAAGATTTACAACATGTTGGTACATGGCACAACACCAGGAATGTTGGCATAGGCAAATTGTTGCACATATTCTTTTGCAGGACACAATCCAATCCACGATATTCTTGAATACTAAACACCTAAAGGAAAGAGAAGAATGGATAAAATAAAGCTGAACAGAAGACGTCAAAGTATGGATCCAGAAGACAAAAGTAAATTATTATAGGGACATGTGAAGACCTGGAAATGATAAACCAGAAAGAAAAGACTCATCTGAATTTCTCAAGCTGAAAGAAATGAAGAGAAATTTCAAGCCTCTAGTTGTGATACTGAAGGATTCTGTAGGGAGAATATGAGAAAATACAGGAAACATCAAACAAAGATGGAAGGAATACGGAGTCACTTGACAAAAAATAATTGGCTAACTTTTACCCGTTTCACAGGTAGCGTATGATCAGGAAACCTATGGTAGTTAAGAAGTCCAAGCTGCACTGAAAGTATTGGCAGAGTCAAGTCTTCAGGAATTGATAGAACAGCAACGGAAATGTCTCAACAAACAGATGCAGCACCAAAAGTACTCACTCATCTATGTCAAGAAATTTGGATGACAGCTATCTGGCCCACCAGCTGGAGTAGATCTATATTTATGTGTATTGGGGTGGGGGGGAAGATGATCCAACTGAATGCAGAAATTTTTGGATACTATCACCATCAAAAATAAGTAAAATTTTGCTGAAGATCCTTCAAAGGCAGCTGCACCATTAAATTGACAGGGAACTGCTGGAAAGTGAAGCTGGATTCAGAAGAGTTCATGAAACAAGGAATAACATTGTTGATGTCAGCTGGATCCTGGCTGAAAGCAGAGAATACCAGAGAAAATATTTACTTGTATTTTATTCACTTTGCAAAGATATTTGACTGTTTGGATCATAACAGATTATGGATAACACTATGAAAGAAGGGAATTCCAGAATATTAATTATGTCCATGAAGAAACTATCTAAGATGCAGCTGTTCAAACAGAACAAGGGGATACTATACAGTTTAAAATCAGGATAGATGTGCACATGGCTGTACCCTTTCACCGTACTTACTCAGTCTGTATGCTGAGCAATAATCTGAGAAGATAGGCTATATATAGAAGAATAGGGTATCAAGCTTGGAGGAAAGCTTATTACAACTTGTGTTATGCAGATGACACAACCTTGCTTGCTTGATGGTGAACAAGGAAAAAAGAAGAATTAATTCTTTTAATTGTAGGGTTGTCAAAGAATATTGAATATGCCACGGACTTCCAGAAGAAGCAAAAAAGCTATCTTGGAAGAAGTTCAACCAGAATGCTCCTTAGAAGAGTGGCTTGTGAGAGTACATTTCCCATACTTTGACCATGTTATTAGGAGGGGTCAATCCCTAGAAAAGGACATCACACTTAGTAAAAGAGATGATCAGAGTAAAACAAGAAGATCCTGAATAAGATGGATTGTCACAGAGGCTGCAGCGATGGGGTCCAGCATAACAATTACTGTGAGGATGGCACAGGACTTGGCAGTACTTAATGCAGTTTCACCTGTGCTCACTGGGAGGCAGAACTGACTTGACAGCACCTAGCAGCAACAAGTGGTTAAGCCCTGAGCTGCTGGCAGAAAGGTCAATAGTTTGAACTCATTCAGCACTACTCGGGAGAAAGATTTCCCAGTTCACTGATAAAGATTATAGACTTGAACTTCCTAGGGGGCAGTTCTTCCTTGACCTATGGGGTCACTGTGAGTCAGAATCAGCTTGACAGGAATGAGCTTCGATCTGCTACACTGGCTTTTTCTGATTAATGTTGAAAAGTTAGATGATGCTGAAGGTCCTAGTCACCTGCACAAAGAATTTTGAAGCTCACCTCAAGCATGAGGCCTTGAATTCCTGTGCATCACTATTTAGAGTCCAACGCAAGGATTGTCTTCTACATTTGCCCTTTGTTGTTGCTATTGTTAAGTGCTGTCTAGTCAGTTCTGACTTTCAGTGACCCTACACACAACAGAACAAAGATACGGTCCGGTCCTGCACTACCCTCACTGTCATTATGCTCAAGCCAGTTTTCACAGCCGTGGTGACAATCCATCTCATTGAGCGTCTCCCTCTTTTTCCTCGACCTCCTGCTTTACCACACATGATATCCTTATCCCGCGACTGGTCTGTCCTGATAACATACCCACGGTATGTGAGTCGTGCTATTCTTGCTTCTAAGGAAAACTCTGGCTTCTTCCAAGACATGGCATCAACCCTTTGACAGTTTGCAAATAATAGCAGCACTTTTAGTGTAAGTTCATGTTTTAACTCAGATCTTATGTTATACTCAATTGTATCTTAAAAACAAACATGGCAAAAGTACTTACACTTGAAAGTTTTCTCTTCATAAGCCCAAAGGATGTAAGGGCTATAGTTTGTATTTAGGAGTCCTGGTGAAATAGTTGTTAAAGTGCTTGTCCTTATCCAAAAGGTCTGCTGTTCAAACTCACCAGCTGCTCATTGGTAGAAAGATCTGGCAGTCTGCTTCCATAAAGATTCCAGCCTTGGAAACCCTACGCAACAGTCTACTTTGTCCTGTAGGATCACTGTGAGTCAGAATTAACCTGAAAGCAGTGGGTTGTTTTTTTGTAGTAAATACTTAATGAAGTTGGCAGCAGTTATTAATAATTATACTTTACTAGTTTCACTGTAACCAGAGACACAGATATTTTAAGATTCAGAGTTATAGCATTAATGCCAAATTAAAATAAGTCCAAGGAAAAGTCTGTGAATTTAATTTAGTTGAATCATACATTTTTAAAGTAATACTAGTGATTATTGTTACTCATGTTTTTTTTTTTTTTTTTTTAAAGCATGATTCCCTTTGAATTGCCAGGATTATTAGCCTTTTATTAAATCAAAAAGCCAAAGCTGGCAAAAATGTCATAATTGTTCTGAGTACAAAATTCAGCATTGTGCCAGCATTACATACTTTGACGTAGGCCAACTCCCCTTTCTCTTGATGCTCGCCAACTCCTTCCATTCCACAGTGGATGCCGAGAAACCTTAATTGTGGGATTTCAAATTACAGTAAAAGGA
Organism: Heterohyrax brucei; assembly: GCA_028571685.1. Lineage (NCBI taxonomy): Eukaryota > Metazoa > Chordata > Mammalia > Hyracoidea > Procaviidae > Heterohyrax > Heterohyrax brucei. The sequence goes on from CM053141.1 coordinate 7,323,042, forward strand.
AATTGCGTGCTCACACTTCTTAGGTGTAGGCAATTAACAAACCTTATGAATTTTCCTTAGAAGTAAAGGCACTAAGTCTTTGAAAACCAAAACAGCTCTTGGCAGCACAAGCCGACCCTAGCAGAAGTGCTAGCATGCAAGATACCACAGTCAACCTCAACAACAATCACCATGGGAAAACCAAAACACAAAACCATTCTTACATCCAAACGTCAGTTTTGTATGTGAAGGCTGAGCTGACACGTTGTGGTAAAGACCTACACAAATTCCTAGGAAAATAAAGAGACACATAAACACCCTAAGTTGAATATCTCTATTCATTCTTGGACACTGGTTGGTATAGTGGTTAAGAGCTGTGGTTGCTAACCAAAAGATCAACAGTTCAAATACACTCCTTGGAAACCCTGTAATACAATTGTGTTCTGTCCTATAGGGTTGCTGCCAGTCAGAATTGACTTGATAGTACTTTTTTAAATAATAATAATAACAATTTCAACCATCCTTCTAAGAGGTAAACTAAAATCCTCTGGGGGAGAAGTACACCCTAACAAGTCATTTAAGTTAAATGGAAAAATTACAGATTTTTCAGTCCAGAACAAATACTACACGTTGTCCTGGTGATTATACAAAAAGCTCCACGCATCTATTTAAAGGCCCTTAAAAGTCATAGATGTGATAAAAGGCACACCTGCTGAAGTGGAGAGGGGACTGCATTTATCTCTCGTTCATCCATCTTCACAAGCGTGATTTTTAGTACAAAGTATTTGCTGATATTCTATGCTAAGACTTCCTTATAGCATAACTAGTCTCCTCTCTGATTAAATAAAAGGATCCTTTCCAGTGACCATAAATGTATAAAATATTTTTTAAAAAAATCACTGCTGTCAACCCTTACTACCACTCTCAGTGACCGACTGTATGTCAAAGTGGAGGTGTGATCCACAGGATTTCGAGTGGTTGATTTTTCAGAAGTAGATCACCAGGCCTTTCTTCTAAGTCCCCTCCAGGTAGACTCCAACTTTCAGCCTTGCAGTCAGCAGCTGCACTCATTAACTCTGCTTGCACATTTTATGTGACCAAAGCAGATTCTAAATTTATGAATGTATTTTTAAGATACATTCAATAAGTGTGCATCATTTTCACATTCAGAAAAAAATATAGTGCAGTTGGGTGGGTACGTGCATGTGTTGTCAGGAATTAAAGTGTTTTGGTTTAACACAGAACAGAACAAACCCTTCCTTTCCCAAAAAACACAACAGACAAACAAACAAAGAAACAAACTCGTTACTGTCAGTCAGTTCTGACTCATAGGACCCCACAGGACAGAATGGAACCACCCTGAGATTTTTCCAAGGAGTGTATGGTGGATTTGAGCTGCTGACCTGTTGACTAACAGCCATAAGGTAGGTTAAATTTGCACCCTGATTTGAGAAAAGAAAGGTTGCTCTTGTTGACAAGGAAGGTCACAAGAACTAAGACTTGAAGAGGGAGAGAGTGACCCTCTGATTTGATAGTGTAAGGTACAAGTCTTCAGTAACTGAGATGAGGTGTTATAGACTGGGGAACACATACATCGGAAGTCAGCCCAGAAACTGAAATCACATACTCTAGGGAAACATCTGTGGAGTCCCCAGAAATGCCCCCAGGGACCTTAATTGTGCCTAGCATCCTAAATGATACTGTGAACAGTTTTGGGGATCCTTGAGCACTTGTGTCAACCCTACTCTTCTCAGCTTCTGGGCCTGGAAGAAGATATGGCTGAGGACTGGTAAATAGTCCTGCAGAAAAATGGCAGAAGCAGCCTCTGTTAGATCCCTGTTGGATCTCGGGGTCTCCCAAAGTCATCACTAATGTACAAAGAATGTAGAGCAAAATTTGGAAATGCCTCACTAGGCATCTGCTCTGTTTCTCAGCACGGATTGCTCTGTCACTTGCCATGTTTGACACATTTCAAGGAGTTCCTCTCAAATTAAATGTATTCTCACAGATTTGCATATTATTATGGATGAAATCCCTGATTGTGTAATGGTTAAGCACTGGTTAAGCGCTGTTATTGTTGCTAACCAAAATGTTGACAGTTAGAATTTGCCAGGTGCTTCTTAGAAACTATGGGGCAGTTCTACTCTGTCCTATAGTGTCCCTATGAACTGAAATCAACTCAACAGCAAAGTTTTTATTGTTTGTTTATTTAATAGATGGAATTTTATGTGTCCAGTGTGTACACTGAAGTCCTGAAGCCCAATATCTGTGAATGTGACCTTTATAGAAAAAAGGACTTTAACAATGTATAACAAGAGGTTAATTGGAGTAGGGTGGGTTCTGATTCAACACAAGTAGTGCTTTTGTAAAAGGAATAGAAGAGATACAGAGGTAAGATAGCCACAGGAAGAGAAAGGCAGATTGGAGTGGTGAATCTGCAAGACAACAAGTGCCCAGGGTTGCCAACTGCATCAGAAGCGGGAAAAAGCAAGGAAGGAGCTTCCTCTGAAGCCTTCAGAGACAACAGTCTTGCTACAGTCTTCAATCTGGACTTCTCACGTCAAAAACAGTGATAGAATGAATTTCTGTTATTTATTGTTCCTGGTACTTGATTACGGAAGATCTAGAGAACTAGTCAACTTATTGTGGATGGTGTCTGGGCCACTGCTCTCGTCACAGGAAATTGTGTTGTCAAGAAAGACTTAAAGAAGAAGGTTTCATTGAAAACAAAACAAACAAAAATGTATAGCAAGTGCAGGAGGGATGCCCATTGACTTGGCTTAAGCCAGAGCAGAACCATGGGAATGAGGTCTGAGCTGTAATGATAGGTGACTTCTGCTTTGAAACCAAAAAATGTTGTCTCAAGATGTTTTATAGTGTATTTTCTAGCACTCTAAACGAGTCCCCCAAATCCCTTCCAGACAGACTAATAAAATGGAAGACCATTCCAAAATAAAATAAAAAAGCTCTGCTTTCATGAAAAATTATCCACCATTAAAACTGCTGGGCTTCCATGAAAGAGATGAGGAAAATTGGCTAATAAATTTCAAGGGGAGTTCTAGGTGTCAGAAATGTCAAGGCTGAATGAAGTGAACAGCTGAGCATATACAGAGACATCAGTCCTTGAGAAGATAGGCAGGCATGTGTATATTGGGTGGGCAACGGAACATCAGCAAACCACAAGAGCGGAACTGCTGAGCACCCTCAGAGAACTGGAAAAGTGAAGTTCTTCATTTGCAGTAAAACAAGTTTAATGCCTTAATTTAACTTAATGGTAGGGATTTCTCTTTGAAATCTTGTATAGTCTTGAAGAAATCAGAGCAAGCCCTGTGAAAGCTGTAAACTGTGCATGGTAGAAACCTGTCTGAGGAGGAAAACCCAAATATTTTACACTAAATAGCAGTAGAAAGATGTTGACTGCACCCTGTCAAAGGAAAACAAAACAAAACTTCCAAGACCTAGAAGAACAAGGCATTTCTGTGGAGTCCTTGCTCACAGGTTTCACTATATTTGCACCAATGTGGACTGGAAAGAACATGAGCTTTTGTGATTAGTTCTCTAAGCAGGAAGATCTCTGGGCTACCCATTCCCGGCCAAAGTGATGACATTAGTTGGCAAGGGGACTCTTGAGTATATTGTTTGCTGATTGCTAGTTGTGGCTTAGCTGACTCATTGTTTTCTCACTGTGTGTTAGAGCAGAACTGTGATCCAATGCCTGATTTTGGAAACCCATTGCCACACCAACTCTGGGTGGATCCCAAACTCCAGTCTTTCAGTTAGCAGCCAAGCATGTAACCTTTTGTGTCACTCAGGGACTTCTTCAGAAGTTGCAGACATATTTATATCTGCATCAACTTACAAATAAATACTAGTTGGAACTGATGCTTCTTGAAGGAGCTCAATCCACTACCTAATGTGCTTGGAGATGAAGGAAAGTAGGCTTTGGGGTATCATGTTTTGTGCATAGTTACTCAGTAAAATTCTGAACTTCGTGAATGTTCTGTGCTGCTATGTATAAGCATGTTATTTTCGTTTCATGACCCTAAGCATTTGCTTTTGTGGTAATTGTATCCACATTAAACTGCCTGCAGTTACAAAATTATTACAAAGTTAGGTTGCCTCTCCTTCATTACCTAGACTTTTATGTGCAATGATAAATGGTGCGTCTTACCTTGGTTTGGCTATGTTTCTCAGTGACATGGGAGACACTGAATTCAATGCTATTACATAATGTAAGAAAATGTGTCACTTTCCATCATGTGAGCTCATGTGACCAGCCAATCAGGTGATAGGGGAGTTTCCTTGAGGGTGTGGCCTGGCACCGAGATGGGCCTGTCCTATTTTCTCTCCCAAGAATTTGAAAAAAGGAAAAGAATCACACAGCCCTCAAAGGAAGAAAGCTGAAGCTGAGATATTTAGAGGTAGTACTCAAGAGAAGGACACCACATGCCGTGGTTCCTGCCCTTTGGAAAGCCTGAGTTTTCACTGCTTTCTCACCTGGTGTTCTTCCAATGAACTCCCTTGGGAGTGTTTTGAGGAGATTTGGGTGAGCTAGTTAGTTTCTTGTAATCCAATGAGCTTTAACGGATACCTCTTACATTCTTCTCAGCTACTCCCAGATTGTGTGAATCACTGTCATCTCCAAAAGACTAGAGTCGCTGCACACAACAGTGTTCTCAAAGAGCTGGAACAATCCCCTTCTTTAGAACCTGAAGGCAACTTCAACGAAGCACACCTACTTCACTTGCAAACTCTGCTTCCTACATGAGTGATACACAAGGGAACTCTGATACATACACACACACAAGACTGACATACAAGATGTTAAGTATGCAAGAGATTTAACCCTAGGGCTGAGCAATTACACACAAAACTTACCATGGAGGATAAACCAAGCTTAACCTTTGCCTTGCTCTGTGGAGGAGAGATAAAAATCTTACGCCTGCCTGTGTTAGGGCTCATTCCTTAGCTCAGGACCATGGCAAGTTCAAGTCAAGCAGCACAAGAGCCCTCTCTGCCCAACTTCCCCACGACAGAGGAAAGATGCCCGCAGGCTTCAGAGGAAAGACAGAGGGAATCTCTGATTTGACACCAATATTTCCATGTGTGTGAGAGGGCAAGCCTCGCTCTTGTTCTGGGCCTAAGGGAAAAAAAACACACACTCATGACAAATACTATAATATTCACTGGGACAAGATGCAGACCAGCTAGTCTTCACTTGCTTATAGCACCATTGAAGAAAAACTGCCACCACTCCTTTCAGGACTCTGTTCCTCCTACCAAAGGTGATGAGCAGAACATTCTCTGCTAACTTGGAGAAGACAGCTCAGAACCACTGTTGTTGTAGCTGTGAGAGCCTGTCTAGTAGCTTCAGATTCCAAGGGATCTGATGTGACGGAGTGAAACCACACACAGGATTTGGTAAACTGCAATCTGCATTGTTATTGTTAGGTGTCATTGGGTTTTTTCCTACTCACAGAGATCCTATGTATAACAGAAAGAAAAATGCCCAGTCTTGACTCACGCCCACAGTGCTTGCTATGCTGGAGCCCATCGTTGCAGCCACGATGTCAATCTATTTCTTTGAGGGCCTTCCTCTTTCTCATTTACCCTCTACTTTATCAAACATGGTGTCATTCTAGAGGGACTGATCCCTCCTGACACCATGTCCAAAATATGTAAGATGTAGTCTCACCCCCCCCCCCTTGCTTCTGGGGAGTATTCTGGTTGTACTTCTCTACCACCTGATATTCAGATAGTAAATTCTGTGTAGAAATATATATGAATATACTTCAGTGTTTTTTGGTTTTTTTTTTTTCCTGGCATGGTAAGTCTCAAGGAAGATGTAATGATGCCTTTTAGTTGAATACCATGCGGCATCTGCAACATACATGTGGCTTCCATTAGGAATCAACAAGTAGTTTGGCACTGTGTCCAAGGCTGGCCAGCTGCTCTCTTGAGGAAAATCCACTGGAGGTGCTGCTCCTTCTTGGATCAACAGGGCACCAATTACTATCCACCATGATGAAAAGAAGTACTGGATTTTTATTAGGGAGATCACTGTCCTGTTAGCAGAATGAACTTTAAGACAGGGAACTCCAGGGTCACGTAGCAGGACTCTAGATATAAGGACTGGCTAAATTTCTGGAGATTCTTTAAACCCCTGAATCAACTAAAGCATAATAACTCCATGAAGCTTGTAGCCAGTTCTCTGAGGAAGAAGTCTTATATCCATCACCTAAGGTTCTATGAGTTGGATCCGACTCAACGGCCCTTAGCTGACTAAGGTTCTATGTCTCTAAGGTTTGTAGGTGATGTATATAAGATTTATATACTGAGAGCTACTACAAAAGTTAATAGAATCTTTCTCTCATTACGGCTGTTTAGAGGAAGACATAGCCCTATATTTGAAAGTAGCAAAGACTGAGAAATACATCTAGTTTACAGAAAAGATTGTATAAATTATTTTGTGCTATTTGTGAATTAGTACATTAATCATGTCTACACATTTGTGTGAGGCTCGCTTTCATTACAAAATGAGGTGATACTGGGATGGTGAAGAAGTAGCTATCCTCCCTGATCTCCAAACTTTTCTAAGAAAAATGAAACTAGGTATTGTGTATGAACAGACAATGGCAGAACAGCTTACAACATATAACATCTCGAAATCAAAGGAAGAGGACAGTCAATAAAAAATAGAAAGTCATGGTTAATACTTGCTAATGAAATGAATCATTTTAGCATCAGCTTTTGGTTTAGAAGGGTGTTGTTTGTCCTGTATGGTACTTAGGATGTTGGAGTACGAACTCAATATTCACCACTTTTGTGGTGTGTGCATTTGTGTGTGTTTCTGTATGTGTGTGGAATGTACCTTTAAAATACCAATCCAAACTCATTGCCATGGAGTCTATTCAGACTCATAGTGACCTCATGGGACAGAGCAGAACTGCTCCCAAAGGGTTTCCAAGGCTGTAATATTTGCGGCACACACTGCCACATCTCTTTTCTGCAAGTGGCTGGTGGCTTAAAGCCATTTATCTTTTAATGAGTGGCCAAGCACTTAAGCACTCTGCCACCGTAGCACCTTAGAGTATATATATATATATATATATATATATATATATATATATAAAGATTCTTGAATCACACTTGAAAACTGTCTAGTTAGAGATAATTGAGTTAGAAGTATATTTAGCTATCGAGGGGCTTTAATGAAAGCATTCAAATAATTTATGCAGATTTTAGTTTAGTGACCAGGAAAAAGGGAGGGATGTAAGAGCAAGTTATTTGGGTAAGAAGCAATTTCACTTCTTTCTACTCGGTGGCACTTGGCTTTGGCTTGGCTAAGTGTAAAAAAACAATACTGGCGCTCTGTGCCTTCTCTCTGGTTTATTTTCTCATGGCTCTGATGTGAGGTGAGGTGAATCTTGAATCAACACCTTATTACTCCTATAAAGGGTTACCACTGTTAAATTGTTTCAGAGTTGGTGGTGACATCAAGTCAGTTCAACTCATAGAGACTCTGTGGACAACAGAACAAAACTCTCCAGTCTTGTACTGTCCTCACAGTTGTCATGATTGAGCTCATTGTTGCAGCCACTGTGTCAACCTATCTTGCTGAGAGTCTTTCTCTTTTTCATACTCCATCTATTGAATCAAGCATGATGTCTTTTTCCAGGAACTGATCCTTCACAATAGCACGTACAAAATATGTGAGATGAAGCCTTGTCATCCATGCTTCTAAGGAGCTTTCTGGCTAAACTTCTTTAAATAAAAGTTGTTCATTCTTCTGGAAGTCTATAGTATATTCAGCATTCTTTGCCAACATCATAACTCAAAGGTATAAATTTTTCCACAGTCTTTTTTATTCAACAACCCGTTTTTTCATTCATATGAAGGGACTGAAAATATTAGAACTTGAGTCAGGCACATCTTGGTCCTTAATGTTTCAGAGAAGAAGTAGTCAATTTTAAGTTTGTGTCTGCATTTCATCTTTAAAACATAATATTATATAAGAGATATTTGGCATCCACTTTACAAACTCATGTTTTTAAAAAGATTGTTAATAGAAAACATATTGTATAAATGATGCTTTGTGGTTATCCACACGTATTAATATAATCATCTAGTCCAAATAGATTCTAGTTGTCAGGTCAAAACATCTGAACAATGACATTTCATTCATATCACCAGTTATCACAAATATATTCTGATTGCGTGTTCAGTCAATTTCAGACTGCAGAAATTGTTAAAAATCTTTAGTATCGCCATCTTTGGCCTTAGTGGCTGGTGCTCTAATCTGAGTAACAGTCATATTAACTGGTCTTTCTTGAGGGGGGAGCTGTTGATGAAGAGTAGATTCTGACTCATAGTAACCCTGTAGGACAGACTAGAACTGACCCATAGGGTTTCCAAGTTGCTCCTTGTGGATTTGAACTGTTAACTTTGTGGCTAGCTGCTGTAGCTATTAAACATCATACCACAAGTGTTTCCATCTTCCTTCTAGACGTACGACTATCCTCTCATTGACCATATTGTGCTTTAGGATAGATCTTGAAATGTTCTTTTTGTCAGTGAATACAACTCCATTCCTCTTTAAGTTGCCAGTATAGTAGACCATCTGATCATCTGACTCAAAATGGCCAGTTCCAAGTCATCTCAGCACATTAATTCCTGGGATATTAATTTTTCTTTCAAGCAAGCATTTATTTATTTTCATTGTGTTTTAAGTGAAAGTTTACAATTTTAGTCATTTTCTTATATAAAAATTTACACAAATTTTGCCAGGTGATCCCAGCTGTTCTCTCCATGCTGTGAGAGCACTCTCTTCCTCTCCAACCTGTAAAGGATATTAATATTTTTGAGTTTGATTTCATTTTTGATGAGTTTCAGTTTTCCTAGTTTCATACTTTGTACATTTCACATTCGGATTATTAACCAATACTTGCAGGTATTTCTTCTCATCTTGAGTCATGCCGCGTCAGCAAATGTTGGTCCCCAAAGCTTGATTCCATTCATATCATTAAGGTTAATTCTACTTTGAGGAGATAGTTGCTCCTCAGTTTTACTCTGCCAGCCTGAGGGTTTCGTCATTTGTCATTACATCAGACTACATTACGTAATGGACAAAGATGGTGACAGGGGTCACAGACTATAATTTGAAAGACCTAGCCTTGTGTGTCTGAAAAGGATATGCATACTTGGACAGATATGACTGAGGACTGTGTACACCACGCGTATATGTACATGCTGTTTATGAAGGTTGTGCGAATAACCTTGTGCATCAGTAGGACCACAAATCACACTCATTGAAGAACCACTAACGCATCAGGTGTGACGTTCACCCAGCAGGTCTACTAGTTTTCTTTGTAAATACATTTACCTGAACAGTTACTCACATAATGGCAACAACTCTGCATGAGACACCAATGTTTTTTCTATCTGATTTTATTGTTGGGGGCTGTGGAGTCTGTGTCGTATAGCAGATCCAAGCTAGGGCCATGTAATGCCCGCTCTCCTGCCCTGTTCTTTTTCTTCCATTTGGCACCGTAAGTAGCCTTTCAAGCCTCACCAGCCGTTACCTGAGAAAATACTGGCCAAATGCTCCGCAATAGAGTTTACTCCCAGACTTGAGGTTCCTGGACACTTATTACTCTTGGCACTTGTATTTATAGCAAGGGGACTCTCGCCTAGTAGGTGTTTGCTATGAAAGTGGGTACAGGAGGGACTTCATGATAGGGGTGTCTCAAGAAGGGACTGCCTGAGCTGGGGGAGGTAACTTCTCAGCAGTTATTTGCATACCACACAGTGCAGTCACTGCATGCTCAAAAACATGAAGCGTGCTAATAAATATATAAAGGCAAGTCATTCTCAAACGGAACCTATTTCTAAAAAAGAACACAGCTTTCTTTTTGCCGTTTTTCTGCTGCTGCTGCTGCTGCTGCTGCTTCTCCTTACGACAGAGACTGTCTTTCCAAAGATGAAGTGTCTGGCAATTGGATTTGCTACGTCAGAGACAATGCTGGGAAGTATCTCTTCCGGCCAGGTGCAAGGCCAGCTCCATGGGGACCAGAATAGGTCCCCAGGGAGGAAAAACAACATAGAATGCCATCTCTTCATTTAACAAAGACAAGAGGTGTGCATAAGAGGAGCTACATCAAAAAGCATTGGGTTACAAATCAGGCTAATGATCCTATACTTGAATTCTTAAATCCAAGCCCCATTGTGTCCCTGCCCAGGACCACTTGGCTGAAGTCATTTCAACCTCTGGCTACTGAAAACAGGCTCTTCACAAGATACGTCTCAGGAAGGGGCATTTGTTTATTCTACCTTGTTCAAAGATTTCCTGAAGAGCTTTCCTGTTTTCATTTCTCTTCTACAGAAAAAAAGAGAGATAGAGAGAAGTTAAGAAAAAAAAATTCAAGAAAAGAAAAAAAAAAAAAAAGGACTGCTAAATGGATTAATCATCTTTTTGTATAATGAGGGCTTTTGAGAAGAAAGCCAGAATTTGGTCTTTATCCTCCTTTCGCTGGCAGAGCCAAAGCTTTTCAGATGCACATATCCCTTTAATGACTTAATCACCTAATTAGCTGACTGGCAAAGGCAATTGGTCAAAGCTCGCTGGGCTCTCAGCTAATTCCACTTACCTTTAAGTGATTAAGTGAGAGCTTCTAGGAAGGGCTTCAGCTTCTTTGACTTGAAGATTCCCAAGATAAAACACTGGGGGGAAGAAAAACCAAAATAAACCCATTCAGCAGGAAATGTGAGTGACTTTTATTGTAAATCCTCTCTTTGAAGCCTTAGGCTGATGAAGGCCCAGTGTGTCCAAAGCCTCTGTGGTCCTGGGGTTTCCAGTTTCCTTTCCTTTGCGCTGGTTTCCATTTCTTTGAGAGCTCCCCATTATTTTTAAACATTTCATCACTGTTTTCCTCCTGTTCCTTTGCCAAATAAACCACTGTCTGCAAGTGCTGTAAAAAGTGACATTTTGTAGGATAAAGGAACCAGGAGTTACAAGTGGGATAATTTTGTTAGGAGTGGAAGATTCTAAATGTAAAACACTTGCGGGAGCATCGTCTCCACAATGGCTCCCTCGTCTGTCACTCATCCTTGTGCTTGTAACTGGACAAATCCATTGCCACCGGGGTCAACTGTGACTCGTGGTGACCCTGTGAGTTACAGATAAGAACCACTGCAGAGGTTTTTATGGGCTGTGATCTTTATGGAAACAGACACACTAATTTAGGTGGTACTACTTGAGTCGGATCCGACTCGATGGCACTTGGCTACTGAGTGAATCTGAAACACTAACGGTTTAGAACAAACCATTTTGCACTACCCGTGAGATTTGGAGCCCTGATAGTGCAGAAGTTAAACATCAACTGCTAGCCAAAAGGTGATCAGTTTGAATCCACCAGCTGTTCCTTGGAAACCTTACAGGGCATTTCTATCCTGTCTTATAGGGTTGCTTTGAGCAGGAGTTCATTCCATAGCAACAGGTTTTGGTTTAGTGACTTGGTCTGATTAACCAAAAGGGTAAAATTCAACTGTAGTCTGGAGGCAGAAATCTTCCATGAGAGAACATCATAGATGAAATCATCAAATCAATATCATTTACAACAGCCCCCAAGAAGATAAAATACCTAGAAATAAATCTAACTAGAGACATAAACAACCTATACAATGAGAACTGTACTACTGTAAGAAAACAAAAGACACCTATACCAGTGGAGAAACCCACTGGATAGGAAGGCTCCACATTGTAAAACTCTCTGTTCCATCCAAAGCATTCTATAGATAAATTGCAATCCCAATCCAAATGCCAATGGCTTTTTTTTTTTTTTTTTTTAATTGCGATTGTGTGAAAATTCTTTGGCGCTGGCAGTTGGGGAAGGAAGTGTTTCTTTCTATAAAAATTACTCCAGAAAAATCACATAAAATGAAGATTCGAAAGTCATGAGTAACTTGGTCACAGCAGGCTAATGTTACACCCTCTGAAAATGTCTGATGGGGTTAAGGATTTGCTGGACTGAGGACAAACCCTCCAAGACCCTGGGTATCTATATACCTAGCATGTTTTTGAGGCCACAGTTGCATCTTAAGTGTCTCTAAGCAAGGGTGGTTCATTATCCTTGAACTTTATTCATTCTTCCTTGATGGCCATGGAGAGATAAGGTAGGTAGAGACAGGAAGCTGAAGTGTAGAGGCCTATGTGCCCAGGGCTCGTCCTATAGCCACGAGACAGACCATGACCTCCATAAAGCTCTATCACCGCGCTGCCCCCCCAGCTTTATGAGATATCTATCACTAAAGTTGGCTCCTCAGTCTTCATGTCAGTACCATCTTTCACTCAGAAGAATAAGGCTGAGCGCCTCACATTTCTCAGATTATAGACTGATTGTCTTGTAGCCCTTTCCTTCTACATGTTTGCATTTCAAAGGAGCTTCTGCCAGTCACATCCAGCGCTACTCCAAGCAAAGCAGACCCGATGTGGAATACGGAGAGCCACCCAGGGCCACCCAACTCCTCCCACCCAGCTATAGCTGGAACTATTCTGCAGAGAGAAATATCCTGTCAGTGAATTTGACAGTGACAGCCAGCCCAAGAGAGTTCACAGCAGCTACCTGTAAATACGGAGGACAATTTTGAACTGAACAGCTGTTAATATAGCGAAGCCACCCTGTATATTAAGACTGAGACCTAGCTCTGTGTCTGGGTAGCACAGGTAGTTGGTCAGATACTTTAATGACCAAGGAACAAGACACGTGTCTACCTGCTGACTAAGAAGATCTACCCCACCATCAGTCCAGGAGACTCTCACAGATCTTCATTGGGTGGAATACAGTGAGAATTTTCATATGACTTTAGAAAGCTCACTAATTCTTACACTAAAATGAATGTTGAAGAGAAATACAAAATCAAGTTTCATGCCAAAAAAAAGACATCAATCTGCTCATTAATAAAAATCAATACACTGGGATAAACTTTCTGTTTTCAGAAATTAATATTAAATAACAAAAACACGGATGTAGGGACATGTAGTGACCTTATTGACATATTTAGGAGGATATGTAAATATTTTATCTATAAAACAGAGCTAGAGATACTTGACTAAATTTTCTCTGGTATTTCAAACACAAGACAAGGGAAAGGCTTATCCTAAAATGCATATACATATGTAGCAGTTATGTCCATGCACATGTGTATCAAGAAATAATTATTTTAACCCACTTTTATTCTAGAAAAGTTCTAGCTTGTGGGATACACAGCTATAGCTGTTGTGTACCTCTTCTATCAACTTCAGAGAATAATGGGCAGTCATTTTCTTTGTTTTAAACATACACATGTGCACATATACACAATTTTTGCTCAACTGAAATTGCTTTCAGGGTTAGTAGCACAGCTTTGATATTACTTAGCAAAATTTGGAAAACAGCCTCATTTCTAGTTGATAGAATCTTGAATATCTCATTCCTCTTCATCCTCCAAATAAATACATCCCCAGTTTCACAGCTTCTTTTGGCCTTGCTGATATACGTACGTTTAGATAGAAGGTAAATTTTGTGGTCACACGGCCCTTTTCACCTTAAAATCCCTCTTATTAAGAGTAGACAAACTTCCTGCATGCAAGAATTTCCAATTGCTTTAGATACTTTGCACTCAAGGAAGAGGAACGTAACTCCTCACTTTTTAATTATGAACTATATGCAGCAACTTCCTTCCAAAGATATAATATGAAAGGGGAGGTGAGGTAACTTTACAGTAGAGACAACTGACAATAAGTATCCCAGGTAGTTCTCAAGGTCAACATGAACAGTGACAAGTCCTGTCGATAGTATGTGCCCTGTACATGATGTGATAAGGATGGTGGTTTACCTCTGTTGTTCTCCAAAAGCCATAATCAAGGTCTAATCATAAGCACACAGAGAGAGAGAGAGAGAGAAAGAGAGTGAGAGAGAGAGAGAATTGCATTACTATTGAGACACTTTCTGCAATACACTTGATCAGTATGCCCTGATACAGTCACAGCTAAAACCAAGCCCTTTGCCATCAAGTTCATTCCAACTTGTGCTGACCCTGAATAACAGAGTAGAACTGCTCCACAGGGTTTACAAAGCTACATAACCTCTTCAGAAGTAGACTGCTACTTCTTTCTCTCAAGAGATGACTGGTGGGTTCAAACTATTTACCTTTTGATTAGCAGGCAAGAACTTAAGTGTTGGGTCACGAGGGCTCCTTGTAACTCAACATTATCAAAAAAAAAGTTAAAAAACAAAATGAAACAATTTTTAAAAAAACTGTTAACAGCCAAGAAAAGGCAGATGAGACAAAGTGATTAAATGTAATTTAGTGTCCTGTATAGGATTCTGGAGTAGCAAAAAGTAAGGTAAAACTAAAGTCCAAATGAAGTGTAAATGTTGGATAGTAACATCGTTTCCATCTGGTCCATTAGTTGCAGAAAAACTGCCATAGTAATGTTAACAATAGGGATAATTGAATATGTGGTATAAAAAACTCACCGCAACATCCCTGCTACTTTTTTGTAATCTAAAGTTACTCTAATTTTAAAAAAAATAAAAAAAAAAATGAGGGTGACAAAAAACTTTCTTTGCTTAGGACAAAATTTTCACGTGAAAATGTATCCTCTACAGCTGTACTGGAGTCGCTTCCATTTCCTTGTACCATTTAATACTCTGTTTTTAATGATGTGCTAACTGCACAAAGCTGGCCTCTGACTCATCGTGCCACTATGTACAATGGGACTAAACCTTGCCTTGTCCTGCACCATCCTTATGATGGGTTGTGGATCATAAAGTTGTGGTCCACAGAGTTTTCACTGATCACCAGACTTTGCGTGAGGTGCACAGGCTGGGAACTGAACCTGGGTCTTTTGCATGAAAGGCAGAAATTCTACCACTGAGTCACAAATGCCTCACCCAAATTTGTTGTTTTTTTTTTAGATGCTGTCAAGTCAGTTCCAACTCATAGAGACCCTATGTACAACACAACAAAACACTGCCCGTCCTGTGCCATGTCCACAATCATTTATATGCTTAAGCCCATTGTTGCAGCCACTATGTCAATCCATCTTGTTGAGCTTTTTTTTTCTGACCCTCTCCTTTACCAAGCATGATGTCTTTTTACAGGGATTGATCCATCCTGACTACATGTCCAGAGTACTTAAGATGTAGTCTTGCCATCTTTGCTTCTAAGGAGAGCTCTGGTTGTACTTCTTCCAAAACACATCTGTTTGTCATTTTGGCAGCCCATGGTACATTCGGTATTCTTCTCCAGCACCACAATTCGAAGGTATCTATTCTTCTTCTGTCTTCCTTATTTAATGTCCACCTTTCACATACATATGCGATTGAAAAAAAAAAATGAGTTGGGTGAGGTGTACCTTAGTCTTCAAGCTGACATCTTTACTTTTCAACACTTTCTAGAGGGCTCTTCCAGCAGATTTTGCCAGTGTAATGCATTTTTTGATTTCTTGCCACCTGCTTCCATGGGTGTTGATTGTGGAACCAAGTAAAATGAAATCCTTGACACCCTCAGTCTTATCTTCATTTTTCGTGATGTTGTTTCCCATCCAGTTGTAAGGATTTTTGTTGAGATGTAATATATACTTAAGTCTGTGGTCTTTGTTCTTCATCAGTAAGTGTTTCAAATACTGATTTCAGCAAGCGAGCACATTCACTAGACCATTTCAATTCACCCACACAAGCACTTCCATATTGCCACTAAAAGATGTGTGTGTATGTGTGTGTGTGTGTGTGAGAGAGAGAGAGAGAAAGAGAGAGAGAGATGAATTTAATTGTGTCCCCCAAAAATGTGTGTAGTAGTTTGGCTGGCCAGGGTTCCTAGAGTTATGTGACTGGCCTCTATTTTGTGACTTTCCCATGCTGTAAATCCTAAACTCTGTCTGTGGCTAATAGATAGGATTATGTTAAAGAGGATTAGGGTGGGACTTTAAACCCTTCTTAAGGTCAACCCCTGCTCCAGTGTAAAGGCAGTTTCCCTGGAGTGTAGCGTGCATCATCTTTTATACTCCAGGAGATAAAAGGAAACTGAAGCAAGCAGAGAATTGAGGACCACATACCATCAAGAAAGCAGCACTGACAGCACAATGTGTCCTTCAGGCCTGACAGTCCTGCACCTAGATATTCTCAGACCAAAGAAAGACCGATGCAACACAAGGACATTCCTCCAGAGCCAACAGGGAGAAAGAGTTCCCCTGAAGGTAGCACCCAGAATGTGGACTTTTAGCCTACTGGATTGTATGAGAATAAACGTTACTTTGTTCAAGCCATCCACTTGTGGTATTTCTGTTAGAGCAGTAACAGATGGCTAAAACAGTATGTTTTATAGATTCCTTGTCTTCTGCCACCCACTGGCTCATGTTTTGGTCTCTGGGCCCCTTCACGCCTTATGCATAGTCATTCCTCTCTTGGACTTCCATTCCTTAAACACAACGTACTCTTCAGCATATTCTAAGCAGGGTTTATGTATGTTGACCTTGGTGAGCTCGACAAGGGTCTTACTGCCAGGACGTTCCTTCATCCTGCTGGTCCTCTCATGATCACTGGATATGAATGACCATTCCCTTCTTCACGAAGCATGTTATGATTCATGTTACGGGTTCCATGCTGTCCTGGTTTCTCTCCTACTGTGTTGCCCACACCTTCCCAGTCTTTTCTGTTCTCTCTATGATAGTGAATCACCGTCTCATATGCACTCTTCTCAAAACCAAGTCCCTCTACCTGTGTAAGTCCTACCACCCCCACCTGGACTTTGTTATGAACTTTCAACTGGCTTCTCACTTCCATTCTTCACCCTGTCCTTCAAAAACTAATTCTTCACTCAGTAGCTGAGAGATCTATTATATATGTAAATCAGAATTATATCTCTTTCCTGCCTCTGTCCTTCTAACTGTTATTTCACTGCTCTTCAACTAAAATCCAAAGTCCTTATTTAGGCCTTAGGCCCTTTTTCACCTGTCTCCAAATCCAGATTACAACCGGGGCCATATTCACCACTCTGGAGAGTTTGACTGCCTTTGCCCCTCACATCCCGCTTTTTATGATGCCATTTTATTGTTATAATTTCCAGCTCAACTGTCATATCTCCACTCAAGCCTCTCTTAACCAGATCGTATAAAGTTACTCTCTGACGGATCATCCATTCTTTTCTTTATCTGTCTACCCAAACCAAAATAACCTCAAACCTGTTGCTGTTGAATAGATTCTCACTCATAGAAACCCTATAGAACAGAGTAGAACTGCTCTGGTGGTAGAGCAGCTGGTGGGTTCAAACTTCTGACCTTTTGGTAAACAGACTGTTCTTAAACACTGAGTCACCATATGTGTTTATCAGACAGTATAAATTCCAAGAAAGAAGAGATCTTGTCTGTCTTATTTCCAGCTCAGTACCAGAGTTCGTACAGGATACTTGGACCACATTAGGCATCTGATAAATTGTCCCTGAATGAACAACAACCTGTTCTTTTTTCTTTTCCTTTGTAATTTTGCAAAGCTTCAAAGTTTAGTACTATATTTGGTAATCGTTCTTCCTCATCAAAAGAGATCATTGTCCAAGTCCTAGAGAACCTGTCTGCACTTTGAATTTGATATGCACCTGCTTCCACCTCCCCTGTCCACCATCCTTTCTCAAGATCTCTAATTTCGATTACTGTAATGATGTTCTAATTTAACTCCCTCTCCTGCATTCAAACATTATTCAAAATCATCTTCCTGATATGGAGTATCAGGTATATCTTTTTCTGTTCCAAAATCTGCTCAATGTTTTCACATTTCCTACATAACGACTTGATGGCACTTGGCTACATAATTAAATGAATATTCTTCAACAACTATCAGACTAATAGCTGAACTTCAGCCACACAAATGCCACTTATCTGTCCTTAGGTTCTTATATGTACCAATTTTCAGGTGTGTGACCACTGTTCCACCCCAAGACATCCTCTGGGATGTCTCAGCTGTGGAAATTCTATGAACCTCTCATTCAGAGATATGACGTACTTCTTCCATGAAACTTCCCTGTCTCCAATTCGTTGTGATCCCTCAACCATTAGGACTCCAGTATTACACTATGAATCTCTTCATGGATCTTCATCTGCTTTTATACAGTACCATATAGTTCATTTTAAAACATCTTTTCTACTAGCATGCAAGAGTCTTGAAATTAAGAGCCATAGTTCTCTCATCTCCTGTGGTCATGCAGGACCTGTGGGCTGGAATCCAAAGTAAATGTTGATAGGGGTTGAATTAATCATAGAGAACCTCTTTCACTAGGTACTTGATATCTGATATTATAGTTCTTAGCTATCTATCATCAGGAAACCCTGGGGGCATAGTGAGTAAGTGCTGTGTCTGCAGACTGAAAGGACAGTAGTTTGAATTTGCCAGGGACTCTGTGGAAACTCTATGAAACAGTTCTAGTCTGTCCTATAGTGTTGAAATGAGTCAGAATCAACTTGACGGCACTGGGTTGTTTGTTGTAGATGTTATCGAGTTGGTTCCAACTTACAGCCACCCTAAGTGCAATAGAGTGGAACATGGCTTAAACCTGGACCATCCTTACAATCGTGGTTATGTCTGAGCCCAATGTTGTAGCTACTGTATCAAGCCATTGGAGTTCTTCTTTTTTCCTGATCTTATGCTTTATGAAGTATGATATTCTTTTCCAGGGACTGGTCCCTCCTGTTAACATGCTCAAAATACGTAAGACAAAGTCTTGCTATCCTTACTTCTGAGAAGAATTCTGACTGTATGCCTCCTAAGACAGATTTATTTGTTCTAGTACATGACTTCAGGACTGGAGGAAGACTCATTAACAACTGATAATATGTAGGTGACGATGTTGCTTCCTGAATGTGAAGATGTGAAGCACTTACTGATGAAAATCAAAGACTACGTTTAGCCTTCAGTATGGAATATCCTTCAACATAAAGAAATCAAAAATCTTTACAACTAGACAAATAGCTGATACCAAAATAAACATAAATATCCAGTTTTATGGGGACTTTTTCATTATTTTTTTCTATGTGTGTGCTTTGCTTTGCTTAACACATTCCATTGTAATAATGGTTTCCTGATACTTTGAAAAATAGATTGAGTAGCTAACTTTACTTATTTTCCTTTAATTGGCTAATTTTTAGAAGTTGTGTACAGTGTGTATCTATGAAAAGAGGAGGATTTGAAGCAGGGTCATGATAGGTGATGATTCTCACTGCTGAAGCTTCTTTAACTCCAGGCAAGATCCAAAATGAGTGCCCTAGGACTTACCACATAATTCAAAGTGGCAGATAAATCATCATCAATCAAACTGATTAAATTACACGGTACCAGATGGAATTCATCTGCAGATATAGTTATAATTTCCTCCCTTTTGTCTAAATGTGGAAAAATGGCTGTGTCCTTTAGGGTTCCATTAGCATTTAGGGGACCTTCTTATCCTTGAGTTCTATAAGATATGGTGAATTGGCTTAAAAATAAGTGGGCTGTTGCATAAGCTCTCAAATAAAAACTTATCTAAAGAGATTAAAGTAATGAAACACAATTTCGGGGTGGGGAGATAGGGAGAAATCTTAAGTTTAAGCAAAATCTCCATGGCCAAAATTGCAGTTACATTGAAATGCCTGGAAAAGTATATCATATTCTCCAAAGACTGAGAGGAGGCTTGGCAAGACCGGCGACGCTAAATAAAGTTTTTCTTTCTGTCAGGTGTTGGGATGACACCACTGAAACCTGCTCCCTTTGTTCCCATTGAGGACCCTTGGAGCAAGGAGGCTCCCATTTGTCCAGAGTCTCCAGTATCGGATGTGAAACAAGAGGCACGGCCATTGTGCCTGTCACCAGTGGCTCTATTAGAAACATTCAATGCTTTTCCTGAGCTACATGGTGTGTGGGGTAATTCCATTTTCTCCATGACTGCGAGAAAGGGAAATCAGGTAATTAAATAGGAGAAAGCCCGGGGCCTGGAGGCCCCTTTCTGCTCAGTTAGGTTTTCCAATGAAGCTACCCAGCTGTGGCAGCCCCAAGCACCCCTGGGAAGACCAGTGGATGCACAATGGCCCCACGCCACCAGGATGCTCCGCGGAGCTCACAGACTCGTTGTCAGGAACTAACAAGCCAGCCATGTCCCTCTCAAGTGCCATTGCTTTCCATCAACTTGAAAAGGTCTGGCGGGTAAGGCCTTCAGTCAGAGAAACCTGCTTCACGCTCTGGAGCTCCATTGTTCAGGGGCAGATGGAGTTGCTGGGAGGCGTGGCTGGCACCCAAAGTATACAAGGGAAAGGGCAGGAAGTGGGGACAGGAGGTGGAAGAAATGCACACACATGCACACAAAGCTCCTTGAAAAAGTGAGTCATTTCAGTGAAGAGTTCACTTTGTGCTTCAGATTGGGCTTTACAACGGCAGTTTTGCTCACTGTCTAGGATGGACTGGGAAGACCTGGCACTGTACTTCTGAAAATAAGTCTTTGAAAACCCTATGGATCGCCATGGTCAGGTTCACTTCACAGCCTATCAACCAGTCCCAGGACCATATAGTTTTTACTTCCACTCTACACGGGAGTCACCAGGAGCCTGAGGCCATCTGAACAGCAATTAAAGAATGAAGGTGACATATACTTCCTTTTATTATTAAGCCAGTACTTTCCAGCTTAACGTGACCAGGAAAACTGACTCTGGAATTTAGACCTATGGTTTTGTTATATAAATTTAAATCACATACTGGAATTTAAGAAGTATGAAAAACTGGGGGAGCTGAACCTGCCCGCTGAGGAGCCCACCTTCACATTTGGAGTCTAAGGTTGCCCAGAAGAACAAAATGTGTCTTCGTATTTCTACTGATGGCTGAGGGAGGCCCACCACCTACTTTGGTGGGGTTGGCTTTTCACATAAATACGTTTGACATTTCAATTTAGTTCTTACAGCTTTTAATACATTTTTATACTGTACTCTCTTACAGATAATTTACTTCCTAGCATTTCTTTAAAGCAAGAATGATAAGGGGAGAAAAAACAAACATCCTGATCTATGTGTAAATTGTGTAAACAGCATAATTTACATAATCCTATTTCCCCAATGTTGTTTTTAAGTTGGCATCTTTACATTTTAGAAGTGATCAGCTATTTGGGGGGGGGGTGGTGAGAAAGAAAAAAAAAGGAAGCCCATTAAACCAGAACACGCTTTAACTGAGTTATTTTTGTTTTCAAGTCAAATACCTCCTGAGAATTCTAAAATGATGAGGAGAAGATGGAACCAGAGAGAAGCAAAATGGATCAGTTTGGCAGGATCTGCCCTTAAACTGTCAGAATGAAGTTTCTCATGGACTTTGTTTTACAATCACCAAATTGTGTTCCACATATACTCACCTGAAGTGTGAACTGGCCAAAGAAAAAGTGTGTAATTAGGGTTGTAGTTAGGTGCCACCAAGCCGGTTCTGACTTACAGTGACCCTGCAGACAACAGAACTAAACACAGTTCAGTCCTGAGCCATCCGCTTGATCGTTGCTATGCCTGAGCCTATTGCTGCAGCCACTGTGTCACCTTTTGAGTGTCTCAAGGGATGCATCTTCAAAACTGCCAGACAAGGGTCCACTGTTATTCATAAGGTTTTCACTGGCTCAAGTTTTTTCAGAAGTAGACTGCCACACCCTTTTTCCAAAGAACCAGCTTTTGGTTTTGTTAATTTTTTCGGTTGTTCCTCTATTCTTTAATTTATTTAGTTCTGCTCTGGCATTTGGCTTGGCTGGCTAATCTTTCTTATGGGTTTTCTTCTGATGCCTGAGGCATTCCTCTGTTGCTCTCTTTCCACTTGTTCAAACTACAGGGTTAGTTCTTTGGTTTGGGTCCTGTCTTCCTTTCAGATATATGCATTTATAGAGATAATTTGACCTCTGAACATGGCTTTTGTCTGTATCCCTTAGGTTCTGGTAGAATGTGTTTTCATTCTCGTTTGATTCCATAAAGTTCTTTATTCCATCCTTGATTTCTTCTATAACCCATGAAATTTTGAGCAAGGTATTGTTCAGTCTCCATGAGTTTGAATTTCTAGCTATGATTTTTCCACTACTGATTTCAACGTTTATGGCTTTAGGATCTGAGAAGATACTTTGCAATAATTTAGTGGTTTGGATTTTGTTTGAGCCTTACTTTACATCCTAATAGTCTGTTCTGGAAAATGTTCCATGTCCACTGGAGAAGTAGGTGTACCTATCTTGATGGGTGAAAAGTTCTGTATATGTCAATAAGGTCTACTAGGTTGATTGTTACAATAAGATTTTCTGTATCTTTACTGAGCTTTTTTTCTGGATGATCTGCTCATTACTGAAAGTGGAGTATTGAAGTCTCCAACTATTATTGTGGAGTAATCTATCTTATTTTTTCATTGTTGTCAGTGTTTGATGTATTTAGGTGCTCGGGTATTAGGTAAATAAATACTTAATATTGTTATGTCCTGCTTATGTATTGAACCTTTCAGCAATAAATAGCGACCATCCTTGTCCATGATGGTAAATCTTATCTTAAAGTCTATTTTAGCATTGCCACTCTTTCTCTTCTTTGTATGTTGTTGGCTTGGTAGATATTTTTCCATCCTTTGATTTTCAATTTGATCATATCTTTGAGTCTTAGGTGTGTTTCTTGTAAGCAACACATAGACAGGTTATGTCTGTAGGTCCACAACGTTACTCAGCTCTTTATTGAAGTGTTCAGTCCATTTACAGTCAGTGTAATTTTTGATTTAGGTATATGTTTAGTGCTGTCATTTTGATGCATTTATTTTTGTGTTTACATTTTCTATGTTTTTCTTTATATTGTGTTCTAGGTCATTCTTTATGGGATGACTTATCTTTTTCAGTGTTGGTTTTGTGTTTGTTGAGGCTCCTGTATTATGCTTCTCATTTTGATATGTGGCATTGTTATTTTGCTTTGTGGCTACCGCTATGATCCCCTTTACTATTGTAAGTTGAAACCAGACTTTAACTTCTGCATATTTTTTTATTTTCTCTCCATCTGAAAGAGTAATACATACTGTAATATGTCCTTCTTTTGAGTGTGGTGATGTCATAGTTTTCATGTTATGATCACTAATTCTCTTCTTTTAATAATATAGCTTTCCTTTAGCTTGTTAACTTCCCTAAGTAAGTAGGATTCTAGGTGCTGTGTCCTGCATTGTCTTCTTAAGTATACATTTAATGTTTTTGTTTTTTTAAGCAAAGAGCTTCTTTCAGCATTTCTTATAGTTTGGGTTTGGCTTTTACAAAGTTGCTAAGCTTCTGTTTATCTGCAAATGTCTTAATTTCACCATCATATTTGTGAGATAATTTTTAGGATATATCATTCTTTGTTGGAAGTTTTTCTTCTTCAGGGCTTTGAATGTGTCATCCCACTACTTTCTTGCCAACATCATTTCTGTGGAGAAGTCAGACAAAAGCCTAAAGATTTTCCCTCTGAATGTAAGCTTTGCTTTGAGCCTGGCTGCCTTTAAGAGTATCTGTTTATGCTTCACTTTATTAAGCTTGATTATAGTGTGTCTTGATGTCTTTCTTTTGGGGTCTATTTTTTGTGGTGTTTGATACATGTTCTGGATATCTATGTTTTCTTTCATAATTTCAGGGAAGTTTTCTGTCAGCAACTCTCCTGCAATGTTCTGTGTATTTTCATCTATCCCTCCTTGTTCAGGAACTCCAGTTATTCATAAATTTTTTCTCTTAATAGAGTCCCACATGTTTCTTAATGCTTCTTCATTGTTCTTAATTCTTTTCTCTGATTTCTTCTCTTTAATGCTGTTGTCAGTTGCTCTATCATCCAAGTCACTAAGTCTGTCTTCTATCTCCTCAGTTCTGCTCTTTTGGCTTTGGATTGAATTGTCTAATTCTGTAATTTTGTTATTGATCTGCTGGATTTTGAATCATTGATGTTTCATCAGTTCAAATAGCTTACTTAATTTCTCATTTTGTTCTGCTGCATTTTGTTTAATCTCTAGGAGGGCTTTCTATATAATTCTTTTGTATCCAACCTCTGATAGTTTCAGAAAGGCTTCTTCATCAGGGAAGCCTTTTGATTTTTGGGGGGTAGAGTTTTCCAGAGCCATGGTGGACTGCCTCTTTAAATGGTTAGCTGT
Organism: Heterohyrax brucei; assembly: GCA_028571685.1. Lineage (NCBI taxonomy): Eukaryota > Metazoa > Chordata > Mammalia > Hyracoidea > Procaviidae > Heterohyrax > Heterohyrax brucei. The sequence goes on from CM053141.1 coordinate 7,347,167, forward strand.
GATCTGTTGTCTGTGTTACATCTAGAAGCGGTTTGCTTTCTCTGGTGTTATCTCAGCAGGAGCTGAGGATAGTTCTAACAGAGGAGTTGGTCACCAGCCATCACTATGTACTCTAGTGACTGCTCTAGATGGACTCCCTGGGGTGACAGGCTCTGCCTCTTAGCTAGCAAAGACAGTGCCCTACTTACAGAGTATCTGGGGGGCCATCAGCTGACCCTATGATGTGGATCAGTGAAGGATAGAGGACATGCTGCCAAGCCTCTTAGCAATCAGTTCTCCAGGTGGTCTTATTTAAAAGGGTACTTTACTTCTAAGCAGAGAGGTGTCCAATTGGTGCCCAAAACAGGCCCTCAGGTGTGGTAGATCCTGCCTTTCAGCTGACAGCAAAAGTACCTCATAGGCCATTGCCAGATGCTGAGGCGCCACAGAGTAGGGAGAGGTTAGGAACTTCCAGCTGTCATCTGCCAGGTCCCACCCATGAATCTAGATACCAATTGTCTCAGAGCTGATTTTTTTGCTGGAGAAGCACTTGCCAGATGGGTTGCTTGAGAATCAGCCACAGCTAAGGCCCCTGGCTGGTGATTCTGCCTCCTGGTTGACCAAGATGGCATCCCAGCTGAGCTGCCCTTTATGCCATGGAACAGTAGAGTCTGTGGTACAGCTCAGAAAAGAGAGGGTGGAGGGCAATGGAACCCTTAGTCAGCAGACAGGCTCTCAATGTGTAGCTATCCCATTCACTGTCTCTTTATTGCACTGTACTCTGATTACTTAAATGCCAAAGTTTGACATATTTGCCAGTTTGTGCCCAGTCCCCACCTCCCGGACAACAAAGAAGGAGTCAGTAACTGCAGTCCTCTGAAACAGTGAGTCAGTAGTAGCAGGGGTCAGCAACTGCTGGCTCATCTTTGAGAGGGGTAATTTAGTCCATAACTGATGCCTAGTCAAATCTGACAATACTATGCCAGATCCTAGGGTTCCCCAGATGTCCACTGTTCCATGCAGTTATCATTCCAGGCCTTAGTTCTCAGAGGGAATTGGGGGGACATGTATCTAGTCTGCCATCTTGCCCCCAACCCTCTACATCCTTTTTCTTAGTCGGAAAACTCAGTTAAAATCCATCTACAGCAAGTGATCTTGCTGGTATGTGAAAACCAATGGCAGAGCATCTAGCAGCACAGTAGTAATTATGTAATTATGGTGTAAGACAGAAAAGTATTTGGTATCCTATCCCACTTCCCAAGCAACAACAGAATAAAGTAGCTCTTGGCCTGTTCTTGCCTCCACTTGAAACAAGTGCCCACTTGAGCTAGCCCTCAAGGCACAGTATGGATAGTCCCCTATGCCCGTGCTTTCTCCCTGCTTATTCCCCATTCAAGGTTTGGGAGTTCCTGGCTCCTCATGCTCACTCTGCCTGGTGCCATCCTGTACCAGTGCCCCAACCCGATTGCATCCTATTGCTTTCTTGACTGCCTATGCCTCCTTCTAGATAGTGAGATCTTTAAGGCTAGAAATAGTCATCTTTGTGCCCCACAGTCCAATTCTCCAAGACCTCCATGACATTTGTGGATAAATATGGTAAAAATAGAAAAGATTGTACTCTTGTCCACTTTAACTATTGTTGAACTCATAGAAATCAAAGGGTATTCAAAGGCTGAATTTTCAGAAGAAGATCAGTAGGTCTTTCTTCCAAGAAACCTCTGAGTAGACTGGAACCTCTGATCTTTCAATTATCAGCTAGGACACTCACCATTTGCACCGTGAAAGGGAACCCCACATGAAGTCATTGCATTCCAATTGTTCCCACAGCTGTGGGAGGGTATCTTGACCCTTAACCCTAAAAATAGCCAGGAAGAGGAAAAAAAAAAAAAAAAAAAAAAAAGTCTGACTAGATGATTATCCATTTCAGAGATAGAATATTAAACCCAGATTCTACTTGAATTTCTGATTTCCCATCATAGGTGAATTTCAATAGAGCAGTAAAAGGACCTGTTGAGCATAATCAGTGGAAAGCCTCTTTTTGTTTGCTTTCATTGTAGCATCTTTCAGGATGGAGAGTTTGAGGCTATGACTCTTCTGTCCAGGTAGTACTAAAAACTGTCTTGGCTGGCCTTTCTAATACTTCCTAAAGGCACCCATCTCTAAGTTACCACTGTTGTGGAAGGGTTTAAATCAAAGCTACCAAACAGTGACTATTTCTCAAAGACAAACAGGAATGCTTTCTGATACTGTTTAATGCAAAATGCCAATTGGGAGTATGAATTTGAGGGTTGAACACAATGACTTGCTCCTGTTTGACTTGACACATCACAGCTGGGAGGGAAATTTGGTGGGGAAAACTAAATTTCCTGTAGTCCTGCCTGACACAAAGTCAGAACAGTTTGTTTACAAAATCACTTTGCAATGGGTAGGTCTTGTATATGCTTGTTACACATCTTCAGCCACGATTCCCATACTGTTGCTCAGAAAACCAAATAACAAGGACAATATAGCAGAAAGCAGTGACTGCAAATCCTCCAAAGGAATTCTGAATATTTATAATCTGCCCCCCAACTCTTTTGCAAAACTGCCAGAAATTGATGTGATTTCATGCTTACCCCTGAAAACATGGAAGAGTTATGGGTTTCAAATCTCCAGATTTATATTTAGAAAGGCAGCCAGAGAGGATACTTCAAGAGTTGTAGCAATTGTCTTCCCAGGGTGTTCAAGTGCTGTGTTACCTGGAGAAGGAGTGCTGACTAGCTGACTTGATAAAGACCTGTACGAGAAGTTCCTGCCGTGTGCGGTTTCAGATACTGCTCTTCCTTTAGGAGGTGAGAGTGAATTGAGTTGTTCTCAATATAAAATAATAAAATCACAGCTCTGCCTACGGTAATAAGAGATAGACAGGGCTTTCTTTCTACAGTGTTAGCAGTGGGATATTTCTTTTAAACAGTTTTCTCTCTAGCTGTCTATGTGAAAAGAGATTGCAGCTGAAAATTTTATGAAAACTGCACTGGTCTGAAAGCAGTTGAAAGAGCTCTGGGCGCACGCACGCACACACACACACACGTCTGCCTAGAAAGACCCAGTCATCTGTCTTGCAGTGTACATGATAACAACCACTCTCCTCAGCAAGGTCCAGGAGGCTTCATATACACACATTTTATGATGTGAATTTTTCTGTTAAGTAGCCGGAAAGACAGAAGCAAAGGACGACTGGTGCTGACTGAAAGGATCAAGGCCACATGGCCTATGTTGAGAAATATGAAGTTAACAGTAGGAATTAAATCCAAGGGTAGTGAGAGATATGACTTCAGTGCAATTCCTATCTAGAGTGTGTCTCAACACGCTTCTGTTCTCTTGCTCAGGTCTCAACAAAACCAAACAGCAAGAGAACAGGCATCCTCCAGCATAACAATCTGAAAATCACTTCATTGGCAAGTGGAAGGCATCTTCTCTGAGAAGGAATGCAAATTGGTTCAGCCCACCTGAGACTGTGACAATTTCACCATAGCTGTCATACTTGCATGTTGCAACATGTTGTGTTGTGAAGGGAAGAGCACCTAGTGAGGCAGGAACTTTCAAGGTACTTGAATAGTTATACATAGTAGGAAGCACAAAAGCTTTTCTCTTTCATCACCCTCACCCTGGATGACTGAAATGATAGCAAACTGCTTTCACTCATGACATTTGAGGTAGCCATGCAGGATCTTAGAGACCTGTGAAAGAAGAATGAAATACTGATGGCTCAATGGTAGAATTATCACCTTCACTAACGCAGACCCAGGTTCAACTCTCAGTCAAAGCTCCTCACACGCAGCCGCCACCTGCCTGTTAGAGGAGACGCTGATGTTGCAGCAATGCTGAACAGGTCTCGAGAGACCTTCCAAACTAAGAAAGGTTACGAAGAAAAACTTGGTTAGCTACTTATGAAACTCGGCCATTGAAAACCTTGAGGATCTCAAAGATACACTCAGCAGCCTGTGCCAGGGATGGTGACAGACTGGGTATGGGCTGTACCACTGGGTATGGGTTCACCAGGAGTTGGGGGCCAGCTGACTGTCAGCCCAGAATGACTCTACTAAAGGAGGACAAAGAAAGGCATTCAGATGTTAACTCAAACTGTCAATATTCCTCTATAATAAAGAACAGATGGAAAATAGAAGTGGAATATTTTAAAATAGGAATAATTTACAGTTATAAAACCTCAAAGCTATTTGTATACTAATAGATACCTATGTAGTTATATTTTAAACAGCGAGTCTATTCACTTGTAATTCAATCACTTTATTGCTTTATGAGACAGTTAGATATGGCTTAATAAAGCAATGCCATTTGTAAATGTGATGAATGATTGAAGGGATAAACATTAGACCTGATGACAATTTGTGGATTTATTTATTTTTATATTTTTGAAGTTCTCTGGATGACAATTTCCTTTACTTAGCAGACATGAGTCAGGCTTGAAATAAGTAATTTTCTGAAGGATTAGTTTGTTTGAGTTGATTTAGAAGAACATTTACAGAGCATTTTCGTAAATAGGACAAGAAAAGGTTATATTCACACAGCCAGAAGACACGTACATAAATGACTTCTTATCCTCCCCTTCTCCACAACTTTCCCTCTCCAATATTTCAAATCGAATTTAATTTCTTCTAGTGGCTATGAACTATCGAAATGTACTGTTACATTTTAAAAATGTGACATCAAAATATTAAAGTATTACGTGTGTTACATTAAATGATAATAGTTATACAAGGTGTGAGAAAAAGAACCTCTTAAAACACATGTGCTCAGAGATTACTTTAAAAATGTCTTAAAATATATTTTCCAGAGACACAGCCCTTTCTGTGCTCGACCAAGCCTCCTGACTGGGTCAGTCCCCCTGCCAGCAGGCTTCCAGTCCAGTTAGTCTCTGTCTGAGCTCTTGAAACACGCCTGTTTACCAGTGTCTCCAGCTAGGTGTTCCCGTGCCATTAGACGAGTGATGGGAGGGAATGCTGGGTACAGGAGGGGCCACAGGTAGAGTTGGCTAACGGATGCTGGGCAAATCCCCCAACCACTTCAGCTTCCAAGAGAATGTTGCCTTGCAGAAAATTCTCTCAACATCCATTCTAAGATTACAACTGTCCTTCCTCCCTCTGACTCAGACTGTGGAAGCAGGAGTTAACGTACATTGCAACTTTAAACTTTGATATCCTGGTATCAGCCCCTTTTCTAGACACAGAGTATACTCAGCTCTTGCTCCTGAACTGGCCAGATCCATCTTCAGCTTCAGGTCAATGAATGCTAACTTTTCATCTCTTTTCCTATATTTTTCTAGAAGTCCACAGGAGGTTTTCTCAGGGCTTTCTTCAACCTAAACTTGGTACTGTGGATTAAATTGGGTCTCTGACTCCTGTTAAACTATGTGTTGGAATACTGGCTGCTATGCCTGTGGATGTAATCCTGTTTGAAAACATGATTTACTTTGTTTTGTGAACTACAGCATACCTGAGTGGCTTCTAAATCTAATTGCTTCTGAGTTGTAAGAAGAGTATATTAGACACACAGCACACACAGGATGAAGACAGATGCCCCATGAGGATCATCTGCTCTCCAAAGAACAAAGGAATGCTAAGAACTATTAAGAAAGCAACTGACACAGCTGAGACCCTGATTTGGAATTTCAGCCTCCAGAACAATAAGAAAGTAAATTTCTGTTCCATAAAGCCACCCACTTATAGTACTTACATTTCAGTGGCATTAGGAGACCCACGATACTCTAGTGGTACAGTGATTAAGTGCTGTTATTGCTAACCAAAAGGTTGATGGTTCAAATCCACCAGGCACTCCTTGGAAACTATGAATGGCAATAGCTTTTTTGTTTGTTTGTTTGTTTGGTTTAGTATACCAGGGAAGGTGAGACGTAGCCCTGCCTGACTGCTGTGATCCTTGCGTGAACTCACCCACAGGAGGTTACCAATGCTGGCAAGTACATAGCTGTAATCCCCTGTCCCCATGCCCAGGGTCCCTGCCTTGTACTCTAATCGGGTTCCTCTCCTTTCACAGGGCACCGATGTGGTTATTGCTGGGGAAGAGAACAAGAATAAAGTAGCACAAGTTCTCATCAGTGTTTCTGGTATGAATATTTAATTGTTGGACCAGTGAAAATTTGGGCTGACTTCAACATCTGTGTCTGACTGAGGGGGATAGTTATATATATTTACATATATTAATACCTATTTATGTAATTGCCTGTACCTGTTTTCATCTGTTTCTTGATGTCTAGCAGTTGGCAGCCCGTCATCATCCAGCTTCTCAAAGCTGTTGTTTCTCCCCCTTTTGAAATAAACACTTGCATCTTAACACTTAACATGGACTGCTTCTGGATTCAGTGGTTAAAATCATTTTTAGTTACGAGTTAATTTGGTTAAGATCTCAGCTACTAACAAAACATCAGCTGTCTGAATCCACCCACTGCTCCTTGGAAACCCAAAAGGGCAGTTCTACTCTGTCCTATAGAGTAGCTATGATGGCAGAGGGTTTGATTTTCATTTCTAAAATCAGATTTAGAAAATATGATGAGCTGAACTCCTTTAGATCCTGTGTTACCATTAACATAGCTCTAATTTGAAATTATTCATGGATAGGATTAGAAAACAGAAAGAAATGAACTCTATCTGTATGCTATCAGGATGCTATCCCTGATAACTTTTGATAGATTTACTTTCTTTAGATTCGCTGATGTAAACTTAATTGAAAAGGACAAATGGAACCTGTCTTCTGGCTTGTTTGTATATTTGTTGCTTTTCTTTTTCTTTTTGTTTGCTTGTTTTTTTCCTTTCTTTTTCAATAAAGCACAACAGAAGTCTAGAAATATTAACTCTAGCCAGACTTATCTTGCTTTGGAACTGATACATATTTGGTGTCAAATGTACTATGTTTATCTTAATGCCAATTTTCAGTTACCCAAATCAATGTAAGGATCTTAATGTAGAAAATAAATAACAATTTATTTTCTTATCCTTCAATTTTTATTATTTTTCCTTTTTCTATCTTTTACCTTCCTGAATTAGTCACCAAAATAACTCAAAATCAACCTTGTCACATATTCCTTAGAGATAATTTTCATAGAGCCAGACATATTTGGAGAGGAATAACAAAGGTAATAAGAATCGAGTTCTCATCTGTGAAGCTGAGCTGATGTCGTGGGAAGAAAAGTCAGTTTTCGTAACTGGACCACTGCCACCGTACTTGACGGGTGTGCAGACTGCGCTGTCAGGATTGTCCTCTCTAAAGTGATGTTCAGCATCCCAACAAGGCCCTGGGTGGATGTAGCCTATCAGCTCATCTTCCTGAATTCATTATCAGCGGTTGTCAGGCTACTTGGGAATCACATCTCCTATTTTCTGAGTTGATTGAAAATAATCTAATTGATATTCATCAGAGCAATTCATATGCTCATAATGTTTGGAACACCAGCCAAGCCAGCCATGCCAAGTGCCGTCGAGTCGGATCCGGCTCGTGGCCACCCTAGAGTTGCCTAATTAGTGGTGAGGAAGACCTGGGTAACAAGTGTCCAGGAGATCTAGTAAGCTGAGTATGTTGTTCTATTTATTTTTACATCATAGGAGAGTTGCTTCCATTGTTAAGCTTTAAGAATGGAGTGCGATGATCTTTTTACTTTGCTTTTTAAAATATTTGTAATGAATTTTTATTATAATTAGATGCCTAATTCTGAAAACATAGAAAGTACTCACCGTGACTGTGCTCTCTCTCTCCACACGCAGAATCCCGTGCATACAGGACAGTGGGCCATCAAGATGGGAGCAAAGATATGCTCATGCCAAATAAAAGTTTATCCAGGTAGAATGGGTTAGCAGACTCCAAAGAAGGGAGGAAGAAGTTTAGTTCATGGGTGTCCCTGACTGCTAAGGGACAGAGGCCCCTGAGGACCTCAACGAGACACCTAGAGACAAAGAGTGGTAAAGCAGTTTTGTGAAATTGTTTCATTTTACCAAAAATCACGTAATGGGGAAATTTATTTTGTGTTGCTGTGAAACTTATCTCCCTTATAACAACAAACACAACAGAAGCTGCCATTGAGTCAGTTCTAATTCATGGTGATTCAGTGGGTATTAGAGTAGGAACTGTGCTCCGTAGGGTTTTCAGTATGTGACTGTTTGAACGTAGGTCTCTAGGCTATTTCCCAAGGCAACTCTGAGTGAATTTGAACCACCAACATTTTGGATAGCAGTGATCTCACTAACTGTCTTCACTACCCAGACAATCATTGAATGGAGACTTGTTAAAATAATTTAAAAAAAAGAACAACTTTGAAATGTCATCATTATTCATAAGCATAAGTAAACCATCATGATGTAACTTTACTTTGTTGGAAAGGAAATAAACCCACTGCAGTCTAGTCAGCATAGCGACCCTAGAGGTCATGGTAGAACTGGCCCATAGTATTTCCAAGAAGATCCAAGCAGATTTGAACTGCTGACGCAACTAGGCTTTCTGAAAGACAAATAGTGAGCTTATATTTGTAGGCCTGATGGTACAGTAGTTGAGAATTTGACTGCTAACCAAAAGATTGACAGTTCAAATCCACCAGCCACTCTTTGGAAACCCTATGGGGCAGTTCTGCTCTGTCTAAAGTCTAATAGGGCTGAAGTGAATTGGAATTGACTCAGTGGCAACAAGTTTCATATGTGTTTGTATTTTTATATTCAGCTCTATGTACCATCTTACTTTTAAACTGGATTAATTTACAATTATCAGGACACTTTGACTTTGAAATGGACCAGCTGATCATCTAAGGGTCAACATCCTTGGCCTAAAAGCAGAGGAAGTGTCATGAAGATGAGCCATCCTGGGCCACAACTGCCTGCATTCCCAGGCCCCCTATTGTCCACACAGCATCCTGCTTTCAGAAACAAGAGCAGGGTTTCCTGGGGCAGGAACTCCAGGTGGGAAGCCCACTTCACGGTTAGCTTCTTGTCTATGCGTAGCATCTGTGGACATTAGTAACGTAATTGCGTTGATAATAAGCTCACTGACTTCCTATCTAAGGAATAATCAGTCAGGGCATCACATCTGCCTTACTTTACTTGACAGCCCATCTTCCACACTGAATAGATGATGTCACTGTGGGCCATTGTTTCCAAGAGATGAAGCGTTGGCAAGGCAAGCCTTTCTCTCACTTTCCTCCCTTTCCCCGGGCTCCATCATCCATTTTCCCTCTAAAGAGTAAGGGAAAATTCTCTCTCTCACACATCTTTGCCACACGTAACCACTACTGGACACGATCATCGTCAACAGGACCATGGACAACAATCCCCAGGTCTACCTGTCTCTGATTTTGCTTCCTGTCAGTGCCGGCTGACAGGCTTAATGGCCTCCTTCCCCCTTTCCAAGCTCTGGAGGGAAATTTCAGTTTTAAGGTGAGGTAGAATCCAACAGCAGAGGAACTTTGTTGAACTGGGGCAACCTCCAGATGCTTTTTGATTTTCCCTCAAGAACTCTACTGCAGGAAAAGGTACTGAAAACTCACTTTACAAGGGTAAACATTCATGTTTTGTGGCAGGCAGTCCTACTTACAGCTGTGGATGTTTCCTGTGAAAAACAAGAGGAGGATGTGAGAAGGTGAAGTTCAGACATATAACCTAGAAATAATCCTCGGAATTTCTTTTCGTTTCAGCTCTCTCCAGCTTCTTTGCTGAGTTCTCCTCCACTGGCTTTGGCATCCTCAGTGTCTCAGGAGGCAAGGCGCCTCAGGCCTCTCAGTGGCTGCCAACCTGCACCTCAGTTCCAGGGGGAGGGGACAGAGGAAAGCTAACAGTGTCACCTGCCCACGTACATTAGATCCTGGTATTCCCCATAGTATGCGTTGTCCTAGTAACCTCATGAGATATGGGTAATACAAAATCTATTACCACAACGCATTTACTACATCTACATGTTACCCTAATCAAAACATTAATCACTCTCTGTTTTCTCCTCCTTTCTTTTGCCGTCATCTTAGGAACACTTATGTTCACTAAACCTCCTGCATACACACAGAGTGAGGGGAAAAAAGTAATGATCTGAAATAAGACTAGTATGTTTATGATTGTTAATTAGCCAAGTTGTCCTCATACTTAGGACAGGAGAGAAACTGAAAGGCCTTCTGATATTTGCCTAGCTTTTGCCAATCTAGATGCAGGGGAATTGAGGCACTGCCTCACAGCTGTTTGGAATTTGAATCCTACTGAAACAATGGCTGGTATCTTTCTGACAATTCGGAAACAGGGAAATTTTGTTGTTCCTATTTTCCACTTGGAAACCCTGGCAGCGTAGTAGATAAATTCTGCATCTGCTAACCAAAAGGTTGGCAGTTCAAATCCACCATGTGCTTCTTGAAAACACTATGGAGCCATTCTACTCTGTCCTGTAGGGTTGTTATAATTCAGAATTAACTCAACAGCAGTGGGCTTTTTTGTTTGTTTGTTTTATTTTCTACTTGTTCCTATGAGCAAGTAGATGTTTTGGGCAGCAGACAAAGGTAAGTCTTGAATCATAGCTATGGATGATAGTTATACATGTACATATAGATCATAAGTGCAGATGATAAGGTCTCAATAGAGATCATTACTAATGTCCACATATACACATATTAAAGTAGGATAATGTATTATAAAGTGCAAAAATTCTATGCCATTAATGTATTGTGAACAGCCCTGTAAATACTACTACCTTGGCTTGGCTGGCTGTGCTAAATTGTTTTGTAAACTCCTTAAGATCAAAGTCTGAAAGATCTCTTCAGAATGAATCCTGTGCACATCCAGGTAGCTCTGGTCTTCACAGTTGAGTAGGAAAAGACAGAAATGAGTGGAATCCTCCACTCTGAGACCAGGGTCATCTTCTCTGGTACTCAGGCAACACAGCCCACTTTGTATTGTCCTTACCATAGTTCCAGCACTGCCATGGTAGTCAGACCACCCTAGAGCACGGTATTCAGGTTAAGTTATTTTAAGGTTTTTAAATGTAATTTACAACCAAATTTAGGTGGAAATCCCTTTCCCCTAGCAGCAGGAATAATTTGAAAGCATTCAAAACAAAACCAGCAAAAACTATCAAAAAGAAGCACATTATACTTTTGACCTGTCTCACTGTCCATCAAATAGTGCCTGAATAGTTCCTGAAAAAATTCAAGGATCACAAATGAGCTGTGAGAATGAGGGTAGGGGGAATGGTTGCCATATAGGGCTATTTTAAATTCCTGCAATATTGGTCAACTCTTGGTAGATTAGCAACATGACTCCCATGTCATATTTTTTCCTCCTAAAAAGGAAGAAAAGCTACTGTGATACCTAATAGCTCAAAACAGCATCTATTAAGCACATGACATGTCCTCCTCTTATGGCACTTTAAAGAAAGGGAGGTTTAGATTCTACTTTCAGGAGGCAACTTTGTCAGAGAGTAACCTGGCAGGAGGGGACAGTAAACCCATGAAGAAGAAAGTGTTGACATGTCACAGGGCTGACAACCGATTCTGGTAGTGATGTTTGATAGGAAACTAATTTGCTCTGTGCAACTTCATCTAAAGTACAGTTAAAAACAAGTACAACAAATATTTCTAAGAGTATGTAATCCTTATCAATGGATCATGAATCACCCAGTTTTCAGAAGTGTATAAGGCCAAACAATATTCAGTGTGACCCATTTCGACTTCACAGGACTGTTGATGCTTCTTGTTAAAAGCATTCAAAAGAATCGATGCACAAAGTGTCAAACAAGGAGCTTGTCTTAAGACCTTAAGCAGTAAGAAGTTCCTCAAAATAAAGACTCTACCGAAGGCTTAAGTACAAGATAAGTATTAAAACGAACACTGGGAACAATGACAAATCATGTTCATATTTCCCTGCCTAATCACTACCTTTCATTTAATATATCCTTTATCTAATATGTTATTAAAAAATAATTACTTTAAATTTATTTAGGCTCATAATGACCCTAAAGTGACTTTATAGGACAGAGTAGAACTGTCCTATAGAGTTTGCAAAGAAAGGCTGATGGATCCCAACTGCTGATCCTATAGATAACAGTGAAGTTCTTAACCATTGTGCAACCAGGACTCCAGCATGTTATAATCACATGAAATTATTCTTCAAATAATTCTGTGCAACAAGGATATTGATAACATAGATGTATGACAAATTTTTTTTTTAAAACTGCACATACGTGCAAGTTATTTTAAAGCTGATAAGAGAAAAGATCTTTCAAATAAAAATATGATTACCAGGCATAAAAATGCAAAGACAGTTACAATTAGAATTAGTAATAGCATTGGGTTCACACCCGCTTTATTAGAGTAAAATAAGTTTCCTAAAATCCTTAGGTTTTTAAGCAAATGTTATAGCTTTATGCTGGCAATTAATCTGGCCACTTATTCCACATGGTTTTTATATGCTCTGTTTTGTTATTGTTGTTCCTAGCTGTTAAAGCTAGATTCTGGAATGGTAGGAGGAGGGGAAGAATGAATTCTTTGTTCCATTTTCTCATTAAATGACAGGGCGTTTGGATGGGATCAAGGTCAGCGTAGGATACGAAGAAGGAACTCCTGCTAAATATCAGGACCCTGTTGTTGTGGGTACTTTCAACTCAGCTGTGACTTCAGCTATCCTGCATATGACAGAAGGAAATACTGTACCATCCTCACAACCATGCTTGAGTCCATTGTTGTGGTCACTGTGTCAATCCATCTCGTTTGCGATCTTTCTCTTTTTTGCTGACCAGAGACTGGTCCCTCCTAATAACATGCCTGAAGTTGTGAGATGAAGTCTCACCATCCTTGCTTCTAATGAGCATTATAGCTATACTTCCTCTCCAAAAAATTATTCATTATCCTGGTCCCCCACAGTATACTCAGTATTCTTTGCCAACACCACAATTCAAAAGCATCAGTTCTTCTTTGATCTGTCTTATTCATTGTCTATTTTTCACATTCATATGAGTTGACTGAAAACACCATGGTTTCAGCTAGGTGCACTTTAGTCCTCAAAGTGATGTCTTTGCTTTTCAATACTTTAAAGAGGTCTTTTGGTGCAGATTTGCTCAGTGCAAAGCAATATCTGATTTTGGGACTGTTTCTTCCATTGGCATTGATTTCAGACCAAAGTAAAATGTAATCCTCTACAACTTCAATATTTTTCTCCATTTTTCATATTGTTGCTTATTGGTACAGTTGTGAGGATTTTTATTTTCTTTATGTTGAAGTGCAGTCCATACCGAAGGCTGTATTCTTTGATCTGCATCAGGAAGTGCTTGAAGTTCCCTTCACTTTTAGCAAGCAAAGTTGTATCATCTGCATATTGCAGGTTGTTAATGAGTCTTCTTCTAATCAGGATCCTAAAGAAGTGGTTTTAAGCAGCATTAAAGTTCCAGACTTTCAGGGGCCTTTGGGGAATAAGAGACAACTTCAATGGTGGCACTAAACAGGCAAAATTCCAAGCCACTGGTTTTAGTGTTATCTACTACTTCAGCAAAAGACAGGCAGGCAGCTTGTTCTCCTTTTCCTCTTCCTTTCCCTTAACTTTCTTTTTCATCTTTTAAAATCTAGCTTATTGTTACATATCTTTGTGATATTTCAAAAACAGTGTCAACTTCTGAAATCACACCAGCAGTTGTGGTGAGAGGTTGCCAGCAGGGCAATTTTGACTCATGGCAGCCACAGGAATTCACAGAACTCTTCCATGGACTTTTTAGGAATGTAGCCTTTCACACACAGATTTCTGGACCTATCTTCTGAAGCACATCTGAGTGGAATCAAACTGCTAAACTTCCAGCTAGTAGTTCTGCACCTAACAGTCTGTGACACCCAAGATGTCCTACACAAATATATCGTTGCTGTTGTTATATATCCCCTAGTTGGTTCTGACTCACAGCAACCCGATATAGAGAAAAACAAAACACTGCCTGGTTCTGAGTCAGTCTCAAGTCATTGCGTCTTGATTATGAACAAGAACTTCTTCAGTGCCTTTTACACTGTAATGATGTTGCCGTTTTAACCAAGTCTTTACAAGTCCAAATGAAAGAGAAAAAGATAATTGCATTCTCGGTGAGCTAAATGTGAAGCCACTTTGGGTTGACTGCAGGTTTCACAGGATGTTAGGACTTCGGTGAACAGGAAAAGCTTGGACTCTGAAATCAATGAGTATTATTCTTTCACCATCCTCACAAATAACACCAGCATCCAAGAAGACTGAATTAATTAAGTTCTTTTATTTGGATCAGTCAGCAATACATGGTTTATTGCCTTAGAGGAGGGCTTAATTTCAGGGTCTCTAGTTCAGAATAATGGGGGAAACCAGGGTACATCCACTGCCAATGTGTTTGAACAAATAGGAAGCTAGAGTTGAGACGCTCCTGCCTTCCTATACAAATGCTTATGTAATCTTTGCTGCAATAATTCTCAGAAACATAGACATACTTCTCTCTGCTTATCTCTGTAGGCTTGGATCCAAGGAGAGATAAATCAAATACTCCCTGTAGCAGTGATTAGCCATAAGAAAGATAGACCAGGACAGATAGACCAGGACAGACTGAAACCCACTTTAGCCCAGTGACTTTGCAAGCCAATGGATAGTGTTTACCAGCCAGAGGCATATCTAAGCTATGACAGGAACCCAGTAGGGCTCAGGGTCTTCCTTCAGTCATGGTAGACAAGCAGTATAGAAGGGCAGGCACAAGTCCAAAGAGGCATCAGACCTGGTTTGTCATGACATTCCAACATGCCACAAATTAGAAAAAAGCATGAGGGAGGCAGCCAGACAAAATGGAAGAAGGTGTTTCTGCTAACAGATTGCCACTGTCAACATCCATTCATCCTGAAACTGGAAGGGGGCATAGATTAGAGATTGTCTCCTAGTGCTTGAATTCATGGTAGCACGGGGGCAATTTAGAGATTCCCTTGACCTGGGCACTCATACCCTCAATAAACCCTGTTGCTACCAGAATCACTATCAGTAGCGCTGTGAAAACCTACTACAGTATTTAGACCAAGCTTCTTTCTTTCTCCTATCTTCTCCGGGGTGGAAACATTCTCTTTGTCCTTAGCTCTACCTTCAACAAGAGAGATGACAAAGTGGCTGCAATAAGGGGCTTAAGCATAAAAGCAATTGCGGGCACAGCTCAAGACCAGGCAGCACTTCGTTCTGTTGAACACAGGGTCGCTATAAATTGGAACTGACTCAATGACACCTAACAGCAACAACAACCTCGAACATTCTCTTGCAGCAACTTAATCCTACCTCTTATTTCAATGGCTGCAGTTTAATTCAAAAGGAATCTTGAGGATTGTTTTAGGTGTTCAGAGAGACTAATAAAATGTGTGGCAGGTGGCTGAACACTACTTGCTGAGCTAATGTCTCAAAAGCCTTTTGAGGGCGTGGAAATATTTCTCAAGAACATGAGTAGTCTTTAATAACGGACCTGTAAAAATTATATCTGGCCTTCTGATTATACAATTTGATTAAAAATTCTAACATCTCTATTACAAAGAGGACTTATTATTATTAGACTTTTTTTTTTTTTTTTTTTTACTATTTTCAATATTTTCCTTTCCTACTTTTTTAACAGTAAAATTTAGGTACTGAGAATATTCTTGTAAACAAAAGGCTGGCTAGGACTATTTCCTGATAAAACTGTATTTGTACTCATTACAAAGTTTTAAAATGAAAGACATTTTCTTTTAACATTTATTGAGTAGACATACATGTATACATATATTTTAATAAAATATCTCTAAGAAAAAAGCTTTTGCTTTATAAAATGCATATAAAGTAATCAAAGCAGAAGGAGGTTGAGATCAGAAATCTCATTTTATGTAGTGATACTTTCTGTTAAAGACCCATCACAAACAGACTCAGGGAGCTCTAGAAGCACCTTGGAGGTTATCTAGAGTAGCCCTCTCATTTTCTGCATGAAGAAATGGAGACCCAGAGAGTAACTCAGCCAGAACCCATCAGTAAATTAGTGAGAGAGCTAGGAGGATAACTCAGTGACTCTATTCTGAGTCTGCACATAATGATTATAAAAGTTTGCCAGCTTCATACCACAGATCATAGAATCTAGTCTCTGTAAGTGACACTTAATGGAAATATATTCTACCACTCTCAGTCACTTGGTTCTATTGCGATGGCTAGTGTGTTACTGTGATGCTAGAAGTTATGCTGCTGGCATTTCAGATACCAGAAGGATCACACATGGTAGACAGGTTTCAGTAAAGTTTCTGTACTAAGACAGACTAAGGAAGTAGGACTTGACAGATTACTTCAGAAAGAATTGGCCAGTAAAAGCCTTATGAATAATAGTGGAACACTGTCTCCCATGAAAGCAGCAGTCAAGAAAACAAACGATCTATTATCACATTGGACAAAATCTGATGCAAAAAACATCATTCAAGTGTTAAAAAACACATACCTTACTTTGAGGACTAAGATGTTCTCCACCCAAGCCATGGTATTTTCAATAGCCTAATATACATACAAAAGCTTGACAATGAATAAGAAAGGCCTAAGAACTGATATCTTTGGGTTATGGTATTAGTAAAGAATATTGAATACATGTTTAATTACCAGAAGAATGAACAAGTTTGCCTAGAGAAAATACAGACAGAATACTCCTTAGAAGCAAGGGTATCAAGATTTTATTTCAGATGCTTTGGACAAGTTCTTGGAAGGGACCAATACCTAGAGAAAGACATCATGCCTAATAAAGTGGAGGGTCAACTAAAAAGAGAAAGACCCTGGATGAGATGAGTTGACACAGCGTCTTAAAGGACGGAGTCAAGCATAACAATGGTTGTGAGAGGGGTGTGGGACCGAACTGTCCTTTCTGTCGTACATAGGATCACTTGAAGTCATAATACTGAACAACAGCAACAACACTTCCCATGCAGTTCATTATGCATAAAAGCAAAAACAAATCAGTACTCATGAGCGGAGTCTGACTTATTAGGCTCATTCTCTTTGTGCAGAACAGAATTGTGCCCTACAGAGTTTTTAAGGCTGTGATCTCTGCAAAGCAGATTGTCAGGCCTTTCTGTGCATATCTGGGTGGACTAGAACCTCTATTCTTTCAGTAAGGGGTCAAGTGCTTGCTTATTTGTTTGAACTACCCAGAGGCTTCTGTTATTGTTGTTAGTTGATGTTAAGTCAATGCCAACTCATAGTGACCCTAAGTGACAGGGCGAAACTACCTCATAGGGTTTTGTAGCCTATCGTATTTACGGGAGCAGATTACCAGGTCTTTATCCAGCACGTGAGAGACAGCATGTGATCAAAACTGATGGTGTCATGGATTGAAACGTGTCCCCCCCAAAATAGGTGTAGCCATTTGCTTGGGTCATGATTCCCTGTATTCTACGATGGTCCTCCATTTGGTAATTTTACTATGCTCCATGGTAAAGGATTAGGGTGAGATTGTAAATCCCTTCAAAAGATCACCTCTGTGCTCCACTGTAAAGGGAGTTTCCCAGGAGTATGGCTTGCTCTACCCTTAATCCTTTCATCCTAGAAGAGATAAAAGGAAAGGGAAGCAGGCAGAGAACTGGGAACCTCACACCATCAAGAAAGCAGCACCAGAAGAAGAGTGTGAGTACTTCAGACCTGAGGTTCCTGTGCCAAAGTGCTCTCTGGACAAGGACTGACACAAAATGGGACTTTCCTCCAGAGCCGACAAGGGGGAAAGCCTTCCACTGGAGCACACATCCTGAATTTGGACTTGTAGCATACCAGACTGTGTAAAATAAACTTTGCTTTGTTAAATCCGTCCACTCTGTGGTATTTCTATTAGAGCAGCAGTAACTGACTAAAACAGATGGCATTAAGGGGAAGAAGTCCAAGCTGCAATGAAGACATAGGGATATCAATAGATACATTTCAACAAATAGATGTAATGATGGAAGCACTTACTCATTTATGCCAAGAAATTTGGAAGGAGCTACCTGGCCAACTGGACAGAAAAGATCCATATTTGTGCCCATTCCAAAGAAAGATGATGCACGAAAATAGTGAAATTATGAAACAATACCATTAACATCAAATTCAAGTAAATTTTTTCTGAAAATTATTCAAAAACAGTTGCAGCAGTAAATCTGTAAGAAACTTCTAGAAATTCAATCTAGGTTCAGAAGAAAACATGGAAAGAGGGATAATACTGTTGATGCCAGAAGGCTATTGGCTGAAAGTAGAGGTTACCATAGAGATGCTTACCTGTGTTTTATTGGCCATGCAAAGGCGTGTGACTGTGTTGAATGATGACAAATTAGAGACATTATGAAGAATGGGAATTTCAAAACAGTTTGCTTATTCAAAGTGTGCACATTGACCAAGAGGCAGTCATTCCAGCTAACCAAGGAGATGCTTCATGGTTTATAATCAGGAAAAGCATGTGTCATGGGTATATCCTTTCACCATAATTATTCAGTCTATATTCTGAGCAAATAATTCGAGAAGCTGGAGAATATGTATGTAGAGGAATGTGGCATCAGGATTCGGGATAGACATTAACAATTAGCAATATACAGATGACACAAACTTGCTTGCCAAATGCGTAGAGGACATGAAACACTTTCTGATGAAAATCAAAGACTATTGCTTTCAATACGGGTTACATGCCAACATAAAGAAAATAAGAATTCTTAACATATGGAAAATGATAAGCAACAACATGATAAAGAGAAAAAATATTGAAGTTATCACGGATTTCATTTCACTTGGATCCACAATCAATGGCCATAGAGACAGCAGTCAAGAAATCAAATGACTTTATAACACAGAATAATCTGGAAGACATTATGCTGAGTGAAATTAGTCAATTGCAAAGGGACAAATGTTGTATGAGATCACTATTATAAACACCTAAGAAAAGATTTAAGCACAGAAGAAAATAATCTTTGGTGGCTATAAGATTGGTGAATAAAGAAGAGGGAGGTGTTCATAGGTTAGATAGTAGATATTAATTGGGTTAGGTGACAGGAGTGACATCACACAGTAGAGGGGAGGTTAGTACCACTGGACTACACCAAAGGCAAAAAGGCTTTCTAAATAAAACCCAACATTTTGAAGGGTAGAGTACCTGGAACAGTGTTCTGGAGCTCATGGTTTCAGGGGACATCTAGGCTAATTAGCAAAACTAAGTTTTTGTTTTTAAGAAAGTGTTCTGCATATCACCTTGGTGAGCAGCCTCTGAGGTCTTACAAACTAGCAAGTTGCCATCTAAGTAGCTTCATTTGGTTCTAATCCACTGAGTGCAGAGGAGAATGAAGGCCATCAAAAGCATGGGGAAAATATGAGCCCAGCAGACAGGAGGTGTCATATGATCCAGAGACTACGTCAGCATGAGACCGGAAGAACTAGATGCTGTCTGGCCACCACCAGTGTCTGTGCTGACAGGAAACAGAGTGTAAAGTTCCCGATGTAGTGGGACAGAAGTGGGCATACAGAACTAGAGCTCTATTGAAAAATACAGTCAATGATCTGTCAATTTGTCAGGCTAAGGGTCTTCTGCGGACATGTGCCCCAAACTCTGTCAGCCCAGAGTTGAATCCAGTAGCAAAGTCAACCCTTCAAAAACTGGACTACCTTATAAGACTTAGAGTGATGCTGGTGGAGAAAGTCGTTCTTGGCTTAAATATATATATGTATGAGGCTGCTGGAGCAGCTCCTGTACAGAGGAGAGAAAACAGAGTGGGTGTGGATAAGAGTTGGTTGAATGGATACTGGTGGTCCAGGGGGAAAGGAAGAGTATGCTGTTGCAGTTCTGTGAGGAGAGAGGTTAGACTTGCATAGTGTTGTGGGTGTGGGGTCTCATATGGCAAATCAATCTGGGCTGTAAACTTTCACTTAAAGCACAACATATTTTTTAAAAAGGAGAGAAATCAAACAACATGTATTAGGTATATCTACTGTAAAGGCCTCTTATAGCATTAAAAAGAAAAGATGTCACTACGAAAAATAAGATATAGTTGGCCCAAGTCATGGTATTTTCAATGATCTCATATACATATGAAAGGTGGAAAATGAATAGGAAAAGTAGAAGAATTGATGCATTTGAATTATGGCATTAGAGAAGGATATTGAATGTACTATAGAATGTCAGAAGAAAGAACAGGGTTCTCTTCAAAGAAGTACAGCCAGAATGCTTCTGAGAGGGGAAGATGATGAGACATTTTATCAGGATGGGCCAGCCCCTGGAGTAGGCGATCAGGTTTGGTAGAGTCAGCAAAACAGAGGAAGATCTTCATTCTGTTGTATTGACAAACTGGATGCAACAATGGTTTCAAATATACCAAAAATTATTAGGATAACATAGGACTGTCAGTGTTCTGTTGTGCAGAAGATCACTGTGGGTCAGATCTGATGTAATAGCACCTAACAACTACAAGTAACACTCTCCATGCAAGAATGTAGTTTACAGTAGATTCTGCCAGGTTTCCCGTGACACTGGCATTGGGATGCTTTACTCCTAGCTTTCCCAGCCCTTACCCCAACATCCTATTAAAACAGGGATCACCAACAGATCTTTCTGTGGTGGTGGAAATGACCTCTGTCTATGCCAACCAATGCAGTAGCCACTAGCTATTGAGACACCGAGGAACCAACTTTTAAAATTTAATTTTAAATAACCATGTGTAGCTAGTGACTACTATAATGGTCAAGAACATTGAAGGCTTGGCAGAACCACTCAGATCTTTCATTTGTACCCCCAATGTCTTTTACAAGATTTATAGTAAAGCTGAAGTATGTGTAGAAACAGCATGTTATTGTTATTAGTTACCGTCAAGGTGATTGCATCTCACGGCAACCCAGCGTTTGCAGAGTAACACTGCTCCATTGGGTTTTCAAGGCTGTGACCTTTCAGAAGCAAATTGCCAGGCTTGCCTTCAGAAGGGCCACTTGACAGGTTCACACTGCCAACTTTGGGGCTAGTAAATCAGCACTTAACCCTTTGCTCCAGCCAGGAACATCCTGTAAACACTCAATACAATGCTAAGGTCAGAAGTTTTTTTTTTTTTTTTTTTTTAAATACAGAAGTACATGGACTATTAATGTAAACTACAACTTTCTGGATTCATTTAAAACCAAAAGTGTGGGGAGTGGGTGGTAACTTTCCCAGTAGATTGAACAGTCGATAGTTTAGCAACTGTCACTTAAACATTGCCCTTAGGAAGAGGAAGGTAGGGCTAGTCTGGCATCCCTGTGTTAAATGTGATCATCCTTTGATTTGGTTGATTGTACCTTGAGTTGTACTGAAATACTGAGAGAGGACAGATAGGCATTATGACCTTTGATGAAGTGTATGAATAACATTGGCCACTAGTGTGGAGAAAGGCACCTTGTTTCTTACCACCTTCTACCTGAATTGTTAGAAACCTCAGTTCTCAGGCTGGTCCTTCTGCTATTGAATGAAATGCCTGCAACTGCTCCACCATTAGGATCAATATCCAAGCCATTATGTTGGCAAAAGAGGCAGCAAATCACATTTACGTGGATTGTCAGACTCATTATTATAAGCAGATGGCAGTGCATGCGCTACAATGCAGACCCAAAAAGACGGACATTATTTCAAATTAAAATCTATAATGGTAATACACATCCCCAAGTCTTTGTGCAGGCTCTAGTGCATTAATCTTCTGAGTGATTTGCTGATGTGCAGGCTGCCTGAGCTGTTTTCACATGAGTGGAGCTAAAAGGAGAGCTTTTAACTGAGAATGGTTAACACTTATTCATACAGATTGATAAAAGCTAACATGCAATTTTCTTTACTAGTAGCTCACTAATAGGAATTAATGGGACATTTTAAAGAGAAATTTCAAGTTCAGGGCACCCACAAAGAAAGATTCAAGCAGAGGAGAGGCAATGTCATGCTCCTCTGCCCAACACAACTTCATTAGGTCTTTATATTTCATTAAGATGCCCCAGCAGCTTTCTTGTAGCCATACTTCAGAGAGAAAGTGTCACAAAGTGCAAAGGTTAGAAATAGAGCATCGGTTTTGTAAAGGCTTTTTGTAGACAGTCCTGCAATTTGTGCTTTCGTATGCCATTGAAAAGAAATGGAAAAAAAAAAGTTTTTATTAAAATATTGGTGGATGTCTTAAATTCCCATACAAAAAGCAACATTCCACACTTTCAATTAATTGTTTTTTTTTTTTTTTTTTGGTTTTCCTTTTTAAACATATAAAAATGTGTCAGTTGCCATCTGCTAGATTCTAAGTCATAGTGACCCCATAGGATGAAAAGTAGAGCTGCCCCATTGGCTTTCTAAGGCTATGCACATTTTGTGAAATCAGGCAATCCATGGGTTCCAACAGCTGACCTTCCAGTTTGCAGATGAGCTCTCTAATCCCTGCTCCACCAGCACTACTATTTTAAGCATATACAGAAGTTGATCTTTTCACCTTAGGATGCAGCACAAGATTTCTGTTCATAGGTAAATGTACAGATGAAACTTTAATGATTGACTTTTGTGTTTTTGAAGACTTTTATTTTCCCTTTTGAAAATTTATTGTTTTGGATGACAGTATACAGCACAAAGTAGCTGTTTATTAAAAAAATTAATGCACATTTGGCAACCTTAGTCATATGGTCTCCACAATGTGTCAGCACTCTCCCACTTTACCTTTCCACCATGAGTTCTCAGTTGACATTTGTCCAGATTTCCTCTTCCTTTCTGTACTCTTGGCTTTGTTTTTGAGAAGCTTCTGCCTATTGATTCAACTAAGGAGACCTTTCTTCACATGAGTCATTGCTTATTTTTAGACCTGCCTAATCTTTGGTTGGAAATCCCATTGACATAGTAGTTAAATGTTTGGCTGCTAACCAAAAGGTCAGCAGTTCAAATCTACCAAGCGCTCCTTGGAAAATCCATGAGGTACTTCTACTCCGCCTATAGAGTTGGTGTGAGTTGGAATGGACTTGACACAATAGAGTTGGTTTTTAAAATCTTTAGCTGAGTGGTAGGCTTCAGGATTGACTTTAGCTCTGAGTTAAAAGGGTGTTGGGGGCCATAGTATTGAGCGATCTTCCAATCACTGTCAGACCAGTTAGTCTGATCATTTTTTGTGTGTGAATTTAAATTTTGTTCTACATTTTTCTCCTTCTCTGCCTGGGACTTTTTACCGTGATCTTTCACAGAGCTGTGGGTGGTGGTAGCGGGATGCCACCTAGTTCATCAGGGTTCAGGTTTCTGGAGGGTATGGTTCATCAGTACTTTGAATTAATATTTTTCTTGTATCTTTGTTTTTCTTTATTCTACTTTTCCTCAAACATGCTAGGACCAACAGATGTGTCTGAGATGGCTTCTCACAAGATTTTAGAAACCCAGATAACTATCACTAAAGTAGGATATAGATCATTTCTTAACAACTCAAAAAGACACCTGCTGTCCATCTTTTGCAGGAGAGTGAAACTAATGATTCACAAGGCAGGCAGAGTCTGGTTTTAGTCTGGGTCTTTAGAATCATCAGTGGAAGCTTCCCCGGTACTCTGTACTGTGTTCCCCAGGGTATGCGGACGTCAGATGGTGATCTGCTATGTGAGTCACATCTATATGCCATTTACCTGTAAGTTGCCAAGTTATTTTTCCATTTTTGTTTTTCAAGCCAGCACAGTGCGCTATCGACGTAATGCCAGTGCTCTGATCATAAACCTCCACGTTAACAGGGGCCCTTTAAATCGAGTGTTTATGAGTCCTATAAGCACCACCTGGAACTTCTACCTTAATGCCCGAAAGTCATTGGACTACAAATTACTTAATGTTCTCTTTCACTTATTTCCTTAGTCTGGATTTGATTATTTCTAATCATCATAAACGTCTGTCCGCATTCCAGACATGGAAGGTTGCAGTCATTCCAGTGGCTGATTATTTTATGTTCATGTACAGAATCAAAGAGAATGAAGTTCTAAGTCACTTGAATTTTGCCAGCCCAGAGGTTAGGCATTTTAACAGCCTTGCAGCCTTGCATTGTACAGTTAAGAAAGACCATGAGTACTGCCTTTGTACCCAGCTGTGAACTCCGTGAATCTGTAGTGGCTTGTTGTCTTTTCCGTCAGAAAGTGTTAACTTTAAGTGTTAACCTTACACAATATAATCATAAATTCAACATGACGATGTGCCTTGAAATTGTTTTACTTTGAATTCCTGTCTGTTTGAGTCCCATAGGACTCATAGTACCAAGCAAAATATTGTTTGTACCTACGCTGAAGATAGGTCGTTGGAGGTGATTCCTGTGGGAATCTGATGGTTCCCCAGTGACCCGTGGAGACTTATCTAGCTCACTGCAATGTTTCCGTAAGTGCAGCATGCGAAGTCAATGCTTCAAACCCTGACTCCTCATCCTGTAATACCCTCTGCTGCCTGGCCTTCATTGCAGCTCATCTTGCAGGCTTAGCAGTTGGAGATATTGCTTCTTAGGGCTGTCAAAAGGTACAGAATGTGGACACTGAGTTAGTGCAAGGGGCGCGGAGCAGGTCACCCTGTCTCATTCTGTGCTGACCTTTCCCACTCAAAATACCACTGCATCCTTCAAGAGTGAGAGAACCTGACAGAGGCAGGACCCAGGCAGCAGCTCACAGACATCTTCTGTGCTCTGTTTTCGCCAACAGGAGACACTTTTCTTCGGCTTCTAATTCCTTTCAAAAACACTGATGCATGTCCCAGTTTAATCTGACAAACACTTCTCCTTGTTCCAGGCAAGGAATAGGAAGCTGTTAAAAGAGTTATTAGAAGCAATACTGAGAGTTAAAAGAGGTAATACTTCCAAACTCTCCTTTCATTTCAGGCTTCTGGTCATGCATATTGGCCAGCCAGACTTAAGTTCTGAGGACTTCAGTGAAAAATAAAGTAAATCTTGTGTCTTAATGTTATGTTTTACTATTTTATTTTTTAGGAAAACAAATCTGAATAACCAGTGACTACGACTGAGTAAGATATATGTACAAATAAACCTCAGAGAAAGGATACAAAGTGTTTTAGATACCATTCTCAAAAAGGAGGCAGGGTCAGAAGACTTATGCTTACAATATGGAATTGCATGCTTTACTTGGCAATGTCTTTTGAGCTAAAGAGTGATAAGTGATAAAAACACTCCTCCTTTCTGTTCTATACGTGTCACCAGGCAAGGAGAGCAGTAGGAGCAGCACATAGGCAGACATGCAAAATTAAACTGGATTGTACACTTTCAATCACAATAAATAAAATATTTTAAAAAAATTTTAAAAAATGATAAATGATAACAAACTCGTTAAAGAAATAGTTGTAGACTTTCAATAAATAAGCAAATAATTACAGAACAATCAAGAATACACATCTGATCATTAATATCCTTTAAATGGGTTCTGTGGCCCTGCAGACACACAACAGTCGTCCAGCGGTATATGAAAGAAGCTCTTCAAAGTCTGGCCTGTCAAACACTTCCAGCCTCACCTTTCCTTCAGCTTCTTTGTTCCATGTCTTCAGAGTCTTTACAGGAACTTTCTCTGCTGTCTTCCCTTATGTAGAAATCTCTTCCAGGACTTCTTAACCTAGGTATTTCCTGTCTATTTCTCACATACGTGCTTGAATGTTACTTTTTTGGAAACATCCCTTGCGTCCCCTTGTAGTCCTGGCACATACTTCCATATTTGCCTTGTTGTGGTTCTTAGATGCCACTGAATTGATTCTGACTCACAGTGACCCCGTGTACAAGAGAATGAAACACTGCCCTGTCCTGCACAATGCCCACGATAGTTTTTATGCTTAAGCCCATCTTTGCAGCCACTGTGTCAAGTCATCTTGCTGAGGGTCTTCCTGTTTTTCACTGACCTTCCACTCTACTAAGCAGGGATTGATCCATTCTGACAACATGTCCGAAGCCTGTGAGACACGGTCTGGCTACCTTTGATTTTAACGAGCACTCTGGTTGCACTTCTTCCAGGACAGATCTCTTTGTTCTTTTGGCAGTCTATGGCACATTCAGTATTCTTTTCCAACATCACAATTCAAAGACATGTCTGCCTTATTTCCCTTATTATATCATGCTTAAAAACTGTATTGTAATTCTTCGTTTGGAGGATGTAGTAATTAAATGTTTACATATATTTATAAACATTTTTATTTCTCATTTCTTTCTTTTTTTAGCAGCACTTAAAAGAGAGAAGGTAAACAGCATCTTCAGCACTCAGATGTCTGGGAGATTGAACTCCTGGGCACGGAGAATAAAAGGCTCAGACTCCCGAGAAACAAAAAACCTCAACCACCTACAAAGTAAGCTACGTCAAAAAGCTGGTATACTAACTGAAGATGAGAAGTATATGAAATGAGTTACACAGAAGGAAGTGAACAGCATCCATCATAACTCCAAGAGCAGCTACAAAACATGAGGTAGAGTTTTTTCATCAACTTTTCTATTTTAAATTTCCCCAGGAAGAGGAAACTACTAAAGTCCTGGAGGAGATGTTCTCAGGTGAGGCGAACTAACTACAGGAACAGGAGCACCTGTGTGAAACAGGGTTGGACTAGTGAGTTCTCTTCTTAACTAGGGTCACATTTGCAGGTTCTCAGAATTATTCTAGAGTCCCCAGAGAAGGCTAATGTGCTTGGTAAAGCAAAGGGGTGGTAAAACGATGGAACCCTCCAGCAGGTGTATTGACACATGGGCTGCAACAATGGGCTCAAACACAGCAATGACGGTGAGTTGGCGCAGAACAGGGTAGTGTTTTGATGTGTTGTGTATAAGGTTACCATGACTCAGAACTGACTCAATAGCAACAGGAATTAGTACATGGACATATATATATCCAGAAACCCTGGTGGTGTAGTAGGTTAAGTGCTATGTCTGCCAACAAAAAGGTCTGTGGTTCAAATCCACCAGGCACTCCTTGGAAACTCTACAGGGCAGTTCTAACCTGCCCTACAGTGTCACTATGAGTCAGACCCAACTCGATGGCAGTGCATTTAGGGTTTTTATATATAGACCACTGCTAAAGAGTCATATCTGACTCATAGTGACCCTAGAAGTCAGAGTAGAACTGCCCCATACAGTTTCCAAGGAGTGCCTGGCAGATTTGAACTGCTGACCTTTTCGTTAGCAGACATAGCACTTAATCCACTATGCCCCTAGGGTTTCTGTGTATATTTGGAGGCAGAATAGCTACTGTTCAACCCAGTACACTAAGTTTAAACATATATACCTGGAAATTGGAGAGAGAGATAAACCAGTAGGTTGGTAGACAGATGGACAGAGAGGTGTGTGGATAGATAGGCAGACAGACAGACACATACACAGACAGAGAGAATGAGGAAATGGAAGCTCTTTCTACTGATTCTTCACATCAACTGAATCTTCGAATCACTGGGAAAGTTTTAAAATATTTGATATTTGGCTATCCCCTAAGTCAATTAAGCCAAAATCTTTGGGGTTGTGATCCAGATACAAAGATTTGCTATTCCCTAAACCGTTCCAGGATTCATCAAGGGTTTAAAAATTGAGCCTGCTTCAATCCAGTTGCTACAGCTGCTAACTAAAAGGTCAGCAATTCAAATCCACCAGGCAGTTAGCGGAAACTCTATAGGGCATATATGGGGCAGTTCTACTCTATCTATAGAGTTGCTATGAGTCAGAATTGACTCAATAGATGCACGCTTAATTTTGGTTTTCAGTCCAATTGACAATCAAGTGGGTTTATAGTGATATTTTATCACATTTTTTGGTCTGCATTTCCCTACCATGAAATTTACAGTGTTATAACATGTTATAATGTCAAACTTATTTTTATGAGATTACTACCCATACATTTTCTTCTTCTGTGAAATGCTTATCCATATATTTTATCTATTTTTTAATTGAGTGAGTTTGTATTTTTCCTATCAATTTGCAGTTCTTCCATGTTGTTTATTTTTTTATTCCGAAGTTTTATTGCTGTATGTATTGTAAAATCATCTTAAACTTTGTAACTTTTTTTTTACTTCATTTAAGGTATCTTTTGACGTAAAAAGTTATTAATTTTTAATGTGATTAGCTTTATTAATCTTTTATAGTCAATATTTACTGTGTATTAATAAATATTTTCTAATCCCAAATTATTTTGAGCTATATTTTATTTAAAAAGATTTTTTAAATTTCTCTTTTTGATATACTTTCACTTTATCTGGAATTAGTTTTTGCATATCATAACATGTAGAATTCTAAACTTAATATTTTCTATATGGAAAGTCTATTTTGTCTGCTCCATTTATAGAATATCTCTTTTCTACTGATCTGACAGGCCTCCTAAGCCTAATCGTGTTTCTGTACATGAATAGCTCTGTTTCTGGGTCCTTTATTCCATTGTTTGATAAACTTCTTTCATCTGGCCTTGTAACATTTCAGAATACTTGATTGTGTCACAGACATAAGAAAATCCAATGATTACAACAATAGGAGAAAAAACTCACAAGATGGGCTAAGAACACATGGCAAGTAAGTTGTGAACCTGTGTGATAAAGTGATTCTTAGAAAAATAGAAACGGAATATAGTGTGTTGAACACAGATTTTTAAAAAATGAAAGAAACAACAGTACTGCTTGTATAAAAAAAAGGAATGGAAGGACCAAGTCAACATTGTTGATGTTAGGTACCATCAAGTGGCTTCCCATTCAGAGCAATCCTGTGTACAACAGAATGGAACACTGGTGCCGCACCTCACGTTTGTCTCTATGCTTAAGCCCATTGTTGTAGCCACTGTGTCAATCTGTCACATGGAGGGTCCTCCTCTTTTTTCACTGATGCTCTGCTTTGCCAAGCATGATGTCCTTCTCCAGGAAGTGATCCCTTCTGACAATACACCTGAAGTACGTGAAACACAGCCTAGCCATCCTTACCTCTAAGGAACATTATGTTTGTATTTCTTTCAAGACAGATATATTCATTCTGTTGGCAGTCCATGGGATATTCAGTATTCTTTTCCAATGCTACAATTCAAAGGTATCAGTTCTTCTTTGGTGTTTCTTATTCCTTATCCAGTTTTCCCATGCATAGGAAGAAACTGAAACACCATGGTTTAGGTCAGGCCCAATTCAGTCTTCAAGATGACATCTTTGCTTTTCAACATTTCACAGAGATCTTTCACAGCAGCTTTGCCCAGTGCAATGCCTCTTTTGATTACTTGACTGCTGCTTCCATGGGCATTGATTGTGGACCCAAGTAAAATGAAATCCTTGACAACTTCAATTTTTTCCCCATTGATCATGAGTTGCTTATTGATTAAGTTGCCAAGACTTCTTTTTCTTTATCTTGAGGTATAATCATTGGGAAGAGTGGGAGTTCTGGAACACTTAATTGTGCTTGTGAGGACCCTGTACATAAATCAAGAGGCAGTTGTTCATACAGAACAATGGGATAATGTATGCTTTAAAGTCAAGAAAGGTGTGCATCAGGATTGTATCTTTTTACCATAGCTACTCAATCTGCACACTGAGCAAATAATCCAAGAAGCTTGACAATATGAAGAAGAATGGGGCATCAATATTGTATAAAGTTTTATCAACAAGCTATGTTAAGTAGATGATGACACTTTCTTGCTGAACCAGTCACTGATAAATATCAAAGACCACAGCCTTCAGTAGGAATTACACTTTCAAACTCAGCAGTAACTACCCATAAAGCATAGCCTTATTACCTCTAGTTTGACAGCTGTATTGTTTGCTGGCTGTTGGCAACTATTGTAACCCCTCATGTTATCTTTTCATATCATACTTTTTACTACATAGCCATTGACAGCAAGTTACAGTCATGGTGAGTATATGTTCCTCTACATATCCTCAATACAGCAAGTGTGCATGACTCTAGGTACCTTCTCTATTTTGAGAGTCTTTGCTAATCCTCAGTCTGTTCCTGAAAGTGAAACTGTTACACTGTTAAGTGGAATATTTTAGTGTGTGTGCATGTCTGTCTGCTTGTCTGTCCCTCCCTCTCTTTCTCTCTGTGGGAAGAGAGTGATGTTGATCTTGTATAACACTGCATTCAGATTGGGCGTCCTTCTATTCTGCTTTTACTCTACACAATTTAACTTCTTGGTGACATGCCTCTTGGGTCTCCCTAGATAATTTCAGTTAAAGGTATAACTTGTGTGGTTCTAGCATGGTAATTTATTTTGTTAGTCTTCATGTTTCTATGATCTCTAAAATAGCTTGCTTTGCAGGATATTATCATTGTATCAAGTTAATTATCTTCCTAAGTATCTTACCTTGATAAGTTTCATACAACTAATAACAATAGTTTAATGATAATATCCTAATACTTGATAGGTCATCCTTCAGAGACTCATTGTTCGTCATTATTTCAAAGATATTTTAAAATATTTGAAGTTAATTATATCAATAAAACATATTACTCTTTAATTAAGCCTCCTTTAGCATTTCTTAATAATAAGTACAACCATAACATGCCTTAGAAGACTACATCTTAACTACTTTGGACATGTTGTCAGGAGGGATCACACTTCCTTGGAGAAGGACATTGCTTGACAAACTGCAGGGTCAGTGGAAAAGAGGAAGACCTTCAATAGGATGGATTCCACAGATGATGCAGCAATGTCCTGAAACAAGCAACAATTCTGAGCATGGCACAGAACTGAGCAGTATTTCATTCTGTAGTACATAAGGTCACTGTGAGTTGGAATCAACTCAACAACACCTAACAACAATAGTAAACTTTTACATATTTTGCTTTTCTGGATGAGTCTTACATATCTATTGTTAGATTTATTCCTAGCTAGATACTTTCAGTTTCTGATAAAAACTATTTAATTAAAAATTCAAAATATTTGTCACTGGAGGTAGAAATGTGGCTACTTTTGTATATTTGACTGTTATCTAGCAGCCTTTATAATTTCTGTTATTATTTATACTAATGTTTCTAAAGACTTTTAAGAAGATTTATTTTAATGTGAATAATCATACCATTTGCAAGAAACACAAGCTTAAATGCCTTAACTGCTAGTACATATATTCCTATTGGCTTGCATTTTCATGTTATTGTAAAGATGAAGACCACCAAAACCAAGTAGAAATGGTGGTAGTGAATACTCTCATTCTGAATTTAAAGGAAATGCTTCTAAGGTTACCACTGTCAATTGTCTTTGTTCTGTGTTTTCATACATGTAAGATCTGTGTAAAAACTTTGCTTTAGTTTTTAGATTTTTAAGATTTATTTATCATAATTCAGTATTATGAATACTGTTTCTGCATTTATTGAAATGTTAATGTGATCTTACTATTTTAATTTTTTAATTGCAATATATACTGGATAAATTAAATTTATGGATTTTTCTAATATACAGCAACACTTGAAACCCAGTTAAAAGTGTGGTAATTTTTTTTACCTGATTTACTAAAATTATAATTAGAATACTTGCATCAATATATAGAAGTAAGGAAGGCGTCCTAGGATTTTTTTATTTTATTTTTTTATTTTTACCCTGTGATTTGACTTCAGAGTAATCATAAGAAAATGCCAAATAAGCTGAGTCTTATACTTTTTTATTCTGTTACATAGTAGTTTGTTTACCATTGGGATGATCTATTTCTAGTAGTTTTAGACTTTTGGGGGGGAAGCTATTGAATCATTCTTTCAATTCATTTGTATGTGGAAAAAGACTATAGAAAATCTCAATCTTATCTGTCAGAAAAAGCCCGGGGGCTGATTGTGGAACAAGCCATCACGTGTTCACATGCAAGTTCAAGCTGAAGCTGAAGAAAATTGAAACAATTCCACAAGAGCCAAAATACTGGCTTGAATATATCCTACATGAACTTAGAAACAATCTCAAAAATAGATTTTGCACATTGAACACTAATGACTAGAAGAATTATTAAAGACATCAAAAACAACATATACAAAAAAAAACAAAAAGTTAACTAAAAAGATGTGAAATAAAAAAAAAAAGGCCCTAAAGATGTCTGAAGACATCCTGAAACTTGCTCTTGAATGCAGAGTAGCTAAAGTAAATGGAAGAAATAATGAAGAAAGTTCAACAGGTGATATCATGGCTTGGCTTAGAAGGCAAAGCAAAATGCTATAATGAAATGAGCAAAGACCTAAAGGGAGAAAGCCAAAGTGGGAGAACACACTGGGTGTTTCTTAAGCTGAAAGAAGTGATGAAAAATTCCAGCCTCAAGTTGAAATTTTGAAAGATTCTGTGAAAAAAAATGAGTATACAAGAGGTATGAAGAGCAAATGGAAGGAATACACAGAGTTACTATATCAACAAATGGATTTGTGCTCAACCATCTCAAAAGGCAGCATGATCAAAGATATTATATGATAGCAAGAAGTCTAAGCTTGACACAGAAGGCATCAGTGTAAAATCAGACTTCAGAAATTGAGGGATTACCAAGAGAGATATTTCAGCAAACAGATGTTGTACTGAAAGTGCTCATTCACTTGTCTATCACAAGAAATTTGGAAGACAGCTACCTGACCAATCAACTGGAAGAAATCTATGTTTGTGCCCATTTAAAAGAAAGGCCATCTGAGGGGGGCAGAGTCAAGATCGCAGATGAAATACAAGTCTCCCTAAATCGCTCTAGAAATCAAGACCTGAACTGATAATTAAACAGAACCTTTTGGACACTTAGAGAGCTCTAGGATGTGGCTTAGGGCTCTTAATTTGGACTTCATAACACTGATCATAAAACCTCCTCCCTTTCACTGACCTCACTTTTGGCGAGTGCTGGCTTGAATAGACAGAAGGAAACTCACCATTTTAACTTTTTTTTCTCTGTCTTAGTTGGTGAATCGAGCTGCAACTTGACTTGCAGGAAATCTCAGTTGTACTGCTGATGGGATTGGCAGACAGAATTACCATATTTTGAGAGACCAGCTTTGGACGCTGTTCTTCTCAGCACATTTGGCCTCTCTTTCTGCCTCTGCCATAGGGTAGCTGGTATTCGGACAGGTGACCAGCTTGTGCGGGTTGCCGTCTTAATCCATTGGGAAGTGGATCACCCATATGGAGGCCCAAGCTGGACTTAGTTCCTAGGCTGGGAGGCAGTGGCTGCCCAGAGGAAAGTGCTTTTCCAGCAGAAAAGCAGTATTTTACAATGTGTCACCTATGGCTGGGGCCCAGCAATAGAGACTGTGGACTCTGTGCATCTCAGCACCTATGGCCTACCTTTCTGCCTCCACCATAGAGTAGCCTGTACCAAGGCAGGCAGTGAGGTTGTGCGGGACACCAACTTTCTTCACTGGGAGGCAGATATACTCATACAGAGGCC
Organism: Heterohyrax brucei; assembly: GCA_028571685.1. Lineage (NCBI taxonomy): Eukaryota > Metazoa > Chordata > Mammalia > Hyracoidea > Procaviidae > Heterohyrax > Heterohyrax brucei. The sequence goes on from CM053141.1 coordinate 7,380,407, forward strand.
TCAGCTGGACCTAATTCCTGGGCTAGGAGGCAGTGCCTGCAAAGAGGAGAGTGCTTGTATAGAAGAAAAGCAGTATCCTGCACAGTGTCACCTGCAGCTGGAGCCCAATAGCTGAGGCCAGCAGGGCAGTAGCCTTTCTGTATTTTGAGCTAGTTTAAAACATCTGGGGTTTGGTATAGATGTGCTTCCTTTGCCAGCTGGGAAAAGGGGCCTATACACCTGAAAACCTGACTGACTTTGGAAGTTGTGAGATACTTCTCACTTTTCAACATAGCCTAGAGAAACAACTGTGGTCCATCCTCACAGCATCTCTCCCTGCCTCTATTGACTCACCTGATACCCCAAAAGCAATAAATTCTGGAGAAAAGTATAATCAAGAAATCACTCATGGCTTCAGAAGGCCCCCAAAAGAAAGCAGGACAGAACTTCCCAAATGAAGAGGATTTTCTGAAACTATCAGAAGGTGAATACAAAAGGATTATATAGAGAGCCATCCTAGACCTTATACAAAAGGCAGCACAGCAAAATGAAAAACTAAGCAAGCTGTTATATCCAATGGAACACCAGTACTCTGAAATCCAACAGATCAAGAACAAAATCAAACAGATAGAAACTTCAATTCAAAGCCAAGAAAACAGAATGGAACAAATGGAAAACAGACTTTCTGATTTGGAAGACAGAGCTACTGGCTCCATCATCTATGAGGAGAAATCAGAAAAAAGAAACAAGAAAAATTAAGAAGCATGTGAGACTCTATTAAGAGGAACAATATACGATTAATTGGAATTCCTGAACAGGGTGAGACATCTGAGAACACAGAGTTGTTGCTGAGTTGCTGACAGAAAACTTCCCAGAAATTAGGAAAGAAGAGAATATAGATATCCAAGACACATATCAAGCGCCACTCAATATGGATTTCAAAAGAGATATTCCAAGACACATTACAATCAAGCTTAACTAAATGAAACACCTTAGACTTAAAGATAGGAACAAACTGGAAATTAAAGGATGTCAGAATATATATCAAGCTAACAATGAACAAGGAGGAGCAGGTGTGGCGATTCTAATTTTAATCTCAGATAAAATTGATTTTAATGTAAAATCCATCACTGTGTACAAGGATGGACACTATTTGTTGCTGAAAGATTCAATACAAAAGCAAGACTTAACAGTGTTAAATATTTATGCACCTAATATTAGCCAAGCCAAGTGCCATTGAGTCGGATCTGATAGAAAAAACACTGACTACACTCCAAAATGAGATAGATCACTCCACAACAACAGAGGGAGACTTCAACACTCTACTCTCAATATTGGACAGATCATTCAGAGAAAAGCTCGATAAAAACACAGAAGACCTTATTGCCACAATTAACCAACTAGACCTCATTGACATCTACAGAACAATCTATCCATCAATAGAGAACTACACCTTCTTCTCTAGTGCCCATGAAACATTCTCCAGAATAAACTATGAGTTAGGACATAAAGCAATTGTCAACAAAATCCATATCTTTGAATTAATGCAAAGCATCTTCTCAGATCATAAAGCCATAAAAGTCAAAATCAATAGCAGAAAAAACAGAGATAGAGAGTGGGACTCATGGAAACTGAACAACAACTTGCTCAAAAACCCATGAGTTATAGAAGAAATCAAGGATGAAATAAAGAAATTCATGGATTCCAATGAGAATGAAAACACTTTCTACCAGAACCTATGGGATACAGCCAAAGCAGTGCTCAGTGGTCAGTTTATCTCCATAAATGCACACATCTGGAAGGAAGAAACCAAATCAAAAAACTAACCCTTCCACTTGAACAAGTAGAAAGACAACAACAGAGGGACCCCTCAGGCACCAGAAGAAAACAGATCATAAAGATGAGAGCAGAACTCAAAGAATTATAGAATGGAAGAACAATTGAAAAAACTGAAAAGACCAAAAGCTGGTTTTCTGAAAAGATCAACTAAATGGGCAAACCACTGGCTAAACTTACTAAAGAAAAGTAAGAAAACAAATAATGCAAATAAGAAATGAGGGGGGAGTTGTCATAACAGATCCAACAGAAATCAAAAATATCATACAAGAATACTATGAAAGACTGTACTCTAACAAATTTGAAAACCTAGAGGAAATGAACAAATTCCTTGATTGACATCACCTACCAAAATGATCATAAGGTGAAGCAGAACAACTTAATAAACCCATCACAAAGGAAGAGATTGAAAAAGTCATCACAAGACTACCAACCCAAAAAAAGCCTGGGCCCAGATGGCTTAACTGTAGAATTCTACAAGCCTTTGAAGAAAAATTGTCTCCAAGACTGCTGAGACTATTTCACAGCATAGAAAGGGATGGAATACTCCCAAATTCATTCTATGAAGCCAGCATAACTCTGGTATCAAAGCCAGGAAAAGACCCAAACAAAAAGGATAATTACAGACAGATATCACTCATGAATCTAGATGCAAAAATCTTCAACCAAATTGTTGCCAATACGATACAACAATATATCAAAAAAATAATCCATCATGACTAAGTTGGATTTGTACCAGGAATGCAAGGCTGGTTCAAGATCAGAAAAACAATTAATGTGATCAACCACAAAAATAACACAAAAGACAAGAATTGCCTGATTTTGTCTATTAATGCAGAATAGGCGTTTGGTAAAATCCACCACTCATTCATGTTAAAAACTCAACAAAATAGGCATAGCTGGCTAATTCCTCAATGCAATAAGTGTCGTTTATACAAAGCCATCTGCCTATGTCTTCCTGAATGGAAAGAGCCTGAAACAGTTTCTCTTGAGAACAGGAACTAGACAAGGATGCCTGCTCTTACCTCTCCTATTCAATATTGTACCAGAAGCTCTAGCCAGAGCCATTAGACAAGACCAAGAAATAAAGGGAATCTGCATTGGCAAAGAACAACTAAAAATCTCCCTATTTTCACATGATATGATTGTATATGCAGAGAATCCTAGAGAATTCATAAGTAAACTACTTAAACTGATAGAAGAGTTTGGCAGTCTCAGGATAGAAGATAAACATAAGTAAATCAGTAGGGTTTCTTTATGCCAACAAGATTATTAATACAGAAATCACCAAATCAATACCATTTACTATAGCCCCAGAGAAGATACAGTATCTAGGAATAAATCTAACCAGAGAAATAACAGACCTTTACAAGGAGAACCACAAGTCCTTACTTCAAGAAACTAAGAGAGACTTACATAAGTGGAGAAACCTACCCTGCTCATGGATAGGAATACTTAACATTGAAAAAATGTTTATTTTGCAGAAAGCAATCTACTTATATAATGCAATCTCAATACAAATTCCAGTGACTTTTTTTTGATGAGATGGAGAAACAAATCACTAACTTTGTTTGGAAAGGGAAGAAGCCTTGGATAAGTAAAGTACTACTGAAGAAGAAGAATGCACAGAGAGGCCTCTCACCACCTGACTATAGAACCTATTACACCACCACAGTAGTCAAAAATAGCCTGGTGCTGGTATAAAAACAGACGGATAGATCAGTGGAACAGAATCGAGACCCTGGGAATGACAGCATCTGCCTATAAACAGTTGATATTCAGCAAAGGCCCTAAGACATTAAACTGGGGTAAAAACAATCTCTTAAACAAATGATGCTGGCAAAACTGGATATCCATCTGCACTAAATTCAAACAAGACCCATATCTTACACCTTATACCAAAACCAACTCAAACTGGATAAAAACCTAAATATCAAATGTAAAACAATAAAGCTCATCTAAGAGAAAGTAGGAACAACAACGAAAGGTTTAATACACAACGTAGACAGACTTCAAAATCTGTCAACCAAACCACAATCATCAGAAGAGATTGTGTAAGATAAATGGGAACTACTAAGAATCAAACACTTTTGCTCACCCAATCACTTTATTAATAGAATTAAAAGACCACCTAAAGAATGGGAAAAAAATATTTCATAACTATATGTCAGACCAACGCCTGATCTCCATAATGTATATAGTACTACAAAATATCATTAAGAAAAAGATAAATCATCCAATTAAGTGATGGGCAAAGGAGATAGACAGACATTTCTCTAAAGAGGAGATCCAGGCAGCCAAAAAACACATGCAGACATGCTCACGATCTTTAGTTATTAAAGATGTTCAAATCGAAACTACAATGAGACACCATCTTACCCCAACAAGGTTGTCCGTGATTCAAAAAACACAAAGCAACAGATGCTGGAGAAGCTGCGGTGAACTGGGATCTTGTCATGGATTGAATTGTGTCCCTCAAAACTAGGTATAGCCATGTGGCTGGGCCATGATTCCCAGTATCTTATGACTATTCTCCATTTTATGGTTTTCCTAAACTGTATGTTAAAGGATTAGGATGGGGCTGTAAATCCCTTCATAGGATTACCTCCCTGTTCCACTGTAAAGGGAGTTTCCTTGAAGTATGGCTTGCCTCACCCTTAATTCTTTCATCCTATGAGAGATAAAAGGACAGAGAAGCAGGCTGAGAATTGGGAACCTTCAACCATCAAGCAAGCAGCACTGGGAGAAGAGCGTATCCTTCAGACCTGAGGTTCCAGTGCCAAGATGCTCCCTGGACAAATACTGATGCAATACCAGACTTTTCTCCTGAGCTGACAAGGGGAAAGCCCTCCCCTGGAGTGGACACCCTGAATATGGACTTGTAGCCTACCAGACTATGTAAGAATAAACCTTCCTTTGTTAAGACCATCCACTCTGTGGTATTTGTGTTAGAGCAGCACTAGCTGACTAAAACAGAATTCTCCTACAATGTTGGCGGGTTTGCAAAATGGTGCAACCTCTTTGGAAAGCAATCTGGAGCTTCCTTAAAAAGCTGGATATAGTGTACTATTTGACCCAGTAATTCCGCTGCTCGGAATATATCCTACAAAATCAAGGCCATTCACACCAACCGATACATGCCCACGAATGTTTATCACAGCACAGTCCATGATAGCAAAAAGATGAAATCAACCCAGATGCCCAACAATAGAGGAATGGATAGGTAAACTATGGTATATATACTTAGTGGAACACTATACAATGACAAAGAACTACGATGATTTTAGGAAGCATCTCATAACCTGGCTTCAGTTGGAGGACATTATGTTGAGTGAAAGTAGTCAGTGATAAAAGGACAAATATTGTATGAGACCCCTATGATAATAAAAGCAGACTCAAGCATAGAAGAAAAGACTCTTTGACAACTGAAAGGGTGGGGGGGAGGGAGAGGGGGGAGGGTTTAGATTAGATAGTTGATAGAAATTTGGTTGGGTGAAATTTGTGACAACATACATTAGAAAGAAGATCAATATTAACTGGACTTTTACATAACATGAGTACTCTTCCCACCTTTACCCAATATTGCAAGGACAGAGTAGCTGGGGTGAGGGCCCTGGGATCATGCTCTCAGGGAAAATTGCAGCCAACTGGCATTTTGCTAAGAGAGCCCTCTGCACCCCACATTGGCGAGTGGCATCTGGGGTCTTAATATCTGTCAAGCTGCCATCTGAGGGTACAGCAAATGGTGCCAACTCAGCAGGTATGGATGATCCCCAAGAACCAAAATGACATGGGGGAAACAGAACCCAGAAGACAGAGAGACCCATGTGAGTGGGTGACTACATCAAATTGGGACTGGAATAACTAGATGGCATCTGGCTACCACCAGTGATAGCCGTGATGGAGCTTACAAAGTTGAGTCTTACTGGCAACACAAGAATAAAAAGGGTGCACCCTGAGATTTCCACTAAAAGACTGCAATTGCTCATCCAGGGGCCTCGGAGTTCCTCTGGGAGCATGGTCCCAGGTCCTGATGCTGCCCCCATCCATAAATCATAATGGAGGTCAACTCTTCGGACAGTAATGGATTGGACTTGGTGACACAGAGTGACCATATCATGTGTGCACTATATGGTTCTATGTATCTGCAGGATGTCATCCTGCTGACCTCTTACTGGAAGAAGGGGAGTGGGTGGAGAGGAGGGGATAGGAGAGTGCTGGGAGGATAAGAGGATAAGACATGTATGGAGCAGAGAGGAAGAGTATGCTGTCACCAGGCAGGGAGAGCAGTAGGAGCTGCATATAGGTGGACATGCAAATTTATATAGGAATGTACATTTACATTAAATCATAATGAAAAAAAAGGAAGGTCATCTGAGAGAATGCAGAAATTGCTAAACAATAATATTAATAATCATAATGTTAATAAAGATCTTTCAAAAGCAGTTGCAGCAGTATGTTGATAAGGAACTTCCCGAAGTTCAAGCCAGGTTCAGAAGAGGATGTGGAATTAGGGTTATAATTATTGATGTCAGACAGATTTTGGTAGAAAGCAGAGAAAAACAGAAAAATATTTACATGTGTTATATCTACCATACTAAGGCTGAATTTGATCCAACATATAATCATGATGCATTAATAATTACTGGTGACTGGATTGTAAAAGTTAGAATTAAAGATGAAAGATTAGTAGTTGGCAAATACAGCATTGATGATAGAAACAATGGCAGAGATCTCATGAGAGAATTTTGCAAAACCAATGGCTTCATTGCAAATATCTTTTTTTTCACCAACATAAATGGTAACTATACTTACAGATCCCTCCCTCAGATGGAATACACAAGAATTAAATCAACTATGGAATCAACCTGTGGAAGGAGACCATGAAAAGTTCTATATCATCAGTCAGAAGAAGACCAAGTATTGATTGTGGCACAGACTATCAGTTGCTCATATGCAACTTCACATTGAAACTGAAGAAAATTAGAAGTCCACAAGAACCAAAGTGTGATCTTTAGTATATCCTACCTGAGTTTAGAGACCATCACAAGAATAGACTTGAAGTACTGAACACTAACGACCAAAGACCAGACAAGTTATGAAATGACGTCCAGGACATCATACATGAAGAAACCAAGAGATCATTAAAAAGACAGTAAAGAAAGCTAAGAACAAATTCAATGTCAGAAGAGGCTCTGAAACTTGCTCTTGAATATCAAGTAGCTAAAGCAAAAGGAAGAAATGATGAAGTAAAAAAAAAAAAAAAAAAAAAAAAACTGAACAGAAGATTCCAAAGAGAGGCTTGAGAAGACAAAGTATTATAATGATATGTGCAAAGAATTGGAGATAATAACAAACCAAAGGGTGAGAATATGTTCTCCATTTCTCATGCTGAAAGACCTGAAGAAAAAATTCAAGCCTTGAGTTGCAATAGAAATACACGGTGTCATATAAATAATTGCTTGATGTTCAACTATTTCAAGAGCTAGCATAAAATCAGGAACTAATGATACTAAAGGAAGAAGTTAAGTCTGCATCGAAGGCACTGGAGAAAAACAAGGCTCCATGAACTGACAGAATATTCACTGAGATGTATCGAAAAATGGATGTAGCACTAGAAGTGTTTACTTGTCCCGGTCAAGAAATTTGGAAGATAGCTACCTGGCCAACCAACTGGAAGAGATTCGTATGCCTATTTCCAATAAATGTGACCCAACCAAATGCAGAAATTATTGGACAATATCATTTATATCACATGATCTGACTCCACGGCACTTGGCCTTTTGGCACATGCAAGTAAAATTTTGCTAAAGATCATTTAAAAGTCGCTGCAGCAGTATACTGACAGAGAACTGCAAGAAAATCTGGCAGGATTCAAAGAGGATGTGGACCTAGGAATATTATTGTCAATGTCTGATGAATCTAGCTGAAAGCAGAAATTATCAAATGGATGCTTACTAGTACTTTACTGACTATAAAAAAACGCATTCAATTGCGTGGATCATAACAAAATTACAGATAACATTGGGGAGAATGGGAATTCCAGAACATTTAATTATGCTCCTTGGGAATCTCTACACAGATCAAGAGGCAGTCTTTTGAAAAGAACAATAGGACACTGCATGGTTTAAAGTCTAGAAAGGTGTACAACAGGGTTGTATCCTTTCACCATACCTATGCAATCAGTATGCTGAGCAAATAATTCAGGGAGGTGGACTATATGAGGAAGGATTGGAGGAAGTCTCATTAACAACCCGCATTATGGAGAGGACACAACCTTGCTTGCTGAAAGTGAAGCTGATTTGAAACACTTACTGATGAAGATCAAAGACCACAGCCCTCGCTATGGATTACATCTCAACTTCGAGAATGAAAACATCCTCACAACTGAAAAAATAAGCAACATCATGATGAAAGGAAAAAGACTGAAGTTGTCAAGGATTTAATTTTACTGGGATATGCAATCAATACTCTTGAAAACAACAGTCAAGAAATCAAAAGATGCATTGTGGTGGGTAAATCTGCTCAACAGATCTTTTCAAAGTCTGAAAACCAAAGATGTCACCTTGAAGACTAAGGTGCACCTGACCCAAGCCATGGTATTTTCAGTTACATAATATGGATGCTAAAGTTGGACAATGAAAAAGGAATATAGAAAAAGCATTAATGCCTTTGAATTGTGGTGTTGTAGACAAACACTGAATATATCATGGACTGCCAAAAGAACAAACAGATCTGTCTTGAAGAAAATACAACCAGACTGCTTCTTAGAAACAAGCATGGCTAGACTATGTCTTGCATACTTTGGACATGTTGTCAGGAGGGATCATTCTCTGGAGAAGGACACCACGTTTGGTAAGCACAGGATCAATGCAGAAGAGAATACCTTCTACAAGTTGGATTGATGCAGTAAGTCCCACAATGGGCCCAAGCATAACAACTGTGAGCATGGTGCAGGACTTGGCAGCATTTTGCTCTGCTATGCATAGTGTCGCTATCATGGATTGGATTGTGTTCCCCCAAAAATAGGTGTAGTCACGTGGCTGGGCCATGATTCCCAGTATCTTGCGACTGTTCTCCATTTTGTGGTTTTCCTATGCTGTATGTTAAAGGATTATGGTGGGACTGTAAATCCCTTTATAAGGTCACCTCCCTGCTCCACTGTAAAGGGAGTTTCCCTGGAGTGTGGCTTGCCCCACGCTTAATCTTTTCATCCCACAAGAGATAAAAGGAAATGGAAGCCGACTGAGATCTGGGAACCTCGTACCATCAAGAAAGCAGCACCGGGAGAAGAGCATGGCCTTCAGACCTGAGGTCCCTGCACCAAGACGCTCCCTGGACACAGACTGATGCAATACCGGACTTTCCTCGAGAGCCAACAAGGGGAAGAGCCTTACCCTGGAGCAGACACCCTGAATACGGACTTGCAGCTTACCAGACTATGCAAGAGTAAACTTTCCTTTGTTAAAGCCATCCACTCTGTGGTATTTCTGTTAGAGCAGCACTAGCTGACTAAAACAGTCACTATAAGTCAGAACCCAATAGACAGCACCTAACACTGCTATCAACAATAAAAATTACACTAAATTACAAATCCTATGGACTATTGGAGTTAATACATTTTAAAATGTTAATTTTGAAATTATTTTGGACATATACAAGTGTTGAAAAATAGAAAAGCTTGGTTTTCTTTTCCCCAACAAGTTTCGGTAAGGGGCATAGTTATCAAATTTAAAGACTTAACATGGATAAATACTGCTGATGTAACTACAGTCTTTATTCATATTTTGTTATCATCCAATTTGAACAAGTTGATTTTAATAGACTACTCCACTCAACAATACTGTTATTGTTAGCTGATCTCAAGTCAATTCTGACTACAGTGACCTTATGTACAACAGAAAGAAATATTGTCCAATACTGAGCTGTCCTCACAGTCCTTACTGTTTCAGCCCATGGCTGCAGTCACTGTGTCAATATGTCTTGTTGAAACTCTTCCTCTTTTTTTGCTGATGCTCTTTTGCCATGTATGAAGTCCTTCTCCAGGAACTGGTCTCTCTTGATGCCATGTCCAAAGTATGTAAGAAGTAGTCTTGTATGAAGTACTTTTTTATTCTACTATTATACAAGAGGAAACCCTGCTGGCATAGGGGGTTAAGTGCTATGTCTGCTAACCAAGAGGTAGGCAGTTCAAATCTTCCAGGCACTCCTTGGAAATTCTACAGGGCAGTTCTACTCTAGGGTTGCTATGAGTCAGACCTGACTCAAGGATAGCGGTGCTTTATTATTATTATTATACTCAATAATAAAACAAAAAACAAAACACTAAACAATAGTAAAAGGCATACTGTCTTATAGTACAAATCAAAATTTTTCTAGCATAGATGATATTCTGAGCCATAGATGCTTTTTAAAAAATTAACAGAATTTATGAAACAGGAAGCCCTGATGCCACAGTGGTTAAGAGCTTAGTTATTGAACAAAAGGTTGGAAGTTGAAGTCTATCTGTAGCTCCTTGGAAACCCTATGGGGCAAGTTCTACTCTGTCCTACTGGGTTGCTATGAGTCAGGGTCAACTCAATGGCAGCTGGTTGGTATAACTGAGTACAAAGATGAACCAAGTATTCAAACACCTACACCCCCTGGAGTCACAATGAGAGCAATATGTGTATATTGTCTTCACATTCTCTCTTTTCTCTTCCATCTCATGCTGAAGCAAACTGGAAATTTCTGATGTAATGATTTTGAGTTTGAACAAAGGGCTAAGTAAAAAATTTACTCCATACTAGCACATAATGAACAACCATTTAACATGAGACATCCTCTGTCCATTACATATTTTTTGTCTTTATTTGAATAATGTTCTTGGGTTCCGTGGAGTCAGTTCCAACTCAATGATCCTGTATACAACAGAAAGAAACGTTCTGGGTTCTGCATCCTCTTCACTGTTGTTATTTTTGAGCCCATGGTTGCAGCCACTGTGTCAATACATCTTATGTAGGGTCTTCCTCTTTTTGAATCATAGTGACTCAGAATTGCACACCAGTTTACAAATTGTGTTCACACATTTCAAATCTGCTTAACTTACATAGCCCTACAGAGTAGAGATGATGAGGAAAGTGACTGTAGCAGAAACGTGAAGTGGTTCTTGAGCATGTATTTTTTGGTATCTGACCAAGAGTGTCTGTGTCTGAAGCCAGGCCTCCTTTGTTTGAAGGCTTATGTAATTTCATTGCATCATGAATTGAAGGACACTCTAAGAAGAAAAAGAATATAATAACATTATTATTTAATGTCAGGTTTGTAGCTTTTACCTAGGTATACTACATGTCTGCTAGGAGTCCTGGTGGCAATAGGGTTAATCATGCAGCCGCTAACCAAAATGTCAGCAGTTTGAACTCACTACCTGCTCTGAGGAAGCAAGATGTGGCAGTCTGCTTCTGTCAAGATCTATAGCCTAGGAAATCCCATCTGTCTTACAGAGCTTTTTGAGACAGAATTGATTCAAAGACAACAGGTTTATGTTTTAGTTTTTTGGTATTCGATTTTTTTTTAATTTAATATGACTGAGTGAAAATGTACATGACCATATAAATTTACATGCCCACATATTTGCAGCTGGCACTGCTCTCCCTCTCCGGTGACAGCACACTATTCCTCTCTGCTCCATACATGTCTCATCCTTTCAACAGTCTCCTTTCTCCTCCTTTCCACCCATTCTCCTTCTTCCAGCCAGAGGTCAGCAGGATGATATCCTATAGATGTATAGAACCATAAAGTGCATCCGGTATATGGTCAGTCTGTATCGCCAGTCCATTCGTGGCCCAAGAGTGGACCTTGGTTATGATTTATGGGCAAGGGCAGCATCAGAGCCAGGGTCCATGCTCCCAGGGGAACCCTGAAACTGCTGGACCATCAATTGAGGTCTTTTAGTGATCTCAGGATGCACCCCTTTTTATTCTTGTGTTGCCAGTGAGACTCAACTTAGTGAGCTCCATCACGGCTATCACTGGTGGTGGCTGGGCACCATCTGGTTCTTCCGGTCCCAAGTCAATGTAGGCACCCACTCATGTGGGTCTCTCTATCTTCTGGGTTGTCTTTACCACATGTCATTTTGGTCCTCGGTGAGCATCTGTTCCTGCTGAGTTGGGACCATTTGCTGTGCCCTCGGATGGCAGCTTGGCAGCATTTAAGATGCCAGACGCCACTCACCAATGTGGGGTGCAGAGAGCCCTCTTAACAAAATGCTAGTTGTGCCAATTGGCCTTGATTTTGCTTAAGAGCATGGTCCCCTGCCCCCTGCCCCAGCTACTCTATCCTTGCAATTCTGTGTTAAGATGGAAAGAGTACTCAAGTTATGCTGAAGTTCGCTTAATGTTGTTCTTGTTTCTAATGTGTGCTATCACTGATTTCACCAAACCAGATTTCTAGTAACTATCTAATCTAAACCCTCCCTCCTCACCCTCCTTCCCTCCCCTCCCTTGCAGCTGTCAAAGAGTCTTTTCTTCTATACACAAGTCTGACTTTGAGATCTTATCGTAGAGGTCTCATATAATATTTGTCCTTTTGTCACTGACTACTTTCACTCAACATAATGTCTTCCAGTTGAAACCAGGTTAGGAGATGTTCCCTGGAATCATGGTTATTCTTTATCATTGCGTAGTGCTCCATTGAGTATATGTACCATGGTATTCGATTTTTGGTACAAAATGCACGTGAATATTTTCCAAGTAATAAAAGACATACTCAGGATGTGAAAGTGCTTTAACGGTACAGAGAGCCAAGCCTCTGGGATCAAAGACATTGTTTTAACCAAGGAATGAAGATGCTATTTCTTTGGTTAGAAGATCACACAAGAAGAAGAAGAAAAAAGAAAGTCTTCTAATCTCTCCTCTTTCTCCTTTTCCTCTCCCCCTGCTTCTGTTCCTCTTCTCCATCTTCTCCTCTCCTTTATCTTCTCTTTCCCAGGCCTGCCATCTCCTTGCCTACACTCTCTAAGCCTCTGCTTTCTTCCCCCCTTCTCCTTTCTCTTTCTTCACTTCCCATTTCCTTTTCCTCCCTTTTCCATTCCTCTTTTCTTCTTCCCTCCCTTTCCAGTTCTTTTCTCCCTTCTCCTGTCTTCTCCTCTCTCGTTCTATCTCATGTTTTAGAAACAATGACTAAAAGTATCATTTTATACCCATTAAATATGGAAGTTTTTCAGCAAGTAAAACATTCTGGTACTCCCTTTTTAAATGAAATACATCTTTTCTGGAAGTTGGATTCTGAGAGAAAGCAAAAAAAGAAGAAGAAGAAAAGAAAAAGGAGGGATGTTACTACCAGGAATACACAATATAATTAAGACAGAATCATAGTGCAAATTTCACAGAAAACCTATATTACACACGACATCTACATTAATACTAAGTAGTTCCCATTTCAACTCATGTTGCTACAATACACACCAAGCAAATGAATAAAGCTTGTGATATTATTTTGAAGCGTGAACAGAACAATGAATTTTAGTGAATGCCAGTTTTGTGGTATTGATGATCATTATATGTGTCCTCATATGCTTATGAAAAACTAGCTAATGTCTTCCAACTTGTGAAAAATTTTGATTCTTCTGCTACCCAACTGGATTTCCTTCCATTCTGTTCTGATAGCTTGTTCTGTGAGAATGGTGGATTAGGAAGTCTAGATGCCTGCAAACTTTGTAGACTTTCTTGATTGGAAAATAACATGACAGTCATTGAATATAAATCCCCACATGACTGTAAGGGTGATACACTGGACCTATCCACAGTAATTTCCATTCCTCAGGCAGAGAGTTTCCATTTTATTCTCCCTCGTTTTTACAGAACTAGGGTTAAAGATGGGTTCCTTTGATTAAATATAAGAGACCCAATGCCCATATATCACTCTGGCTTTTCATCTTCTATGTATCTGAGTGTGCGTAATATTAAGGTATTTTTAATAGCCAGGATGACTTATGACAATGTATCTATATAAAATGTTCTTTTAGTATAATATGATCTCTTATTGGCTTTGGCTTATCAATAAGCAGATATTTACTGAGTGCTATTTGTCAGGAACTGCTCTAAGTTCTATGCGGCCTGTAGCTACAGTGGTTAAAATACTTGGCTGCTGGTCTAAAGGTTGACTGAATGCACCAGCCACTTTATAGGAGAAAAATGTGGTAGCCAGCTTCCATGAAGACTGTAGCCTTGACAACCCTATGGGCCAGTTCTGTTCTGTCCTATAGATCCCCCAGATGTCAAAGTTAGCTTGACAGCAGTGTGTTTTGTTTGACTTGGCCCTAAGTACTAAAGATAGAGCAATCAATTGAAATTTTAAAAAAGCTAGACATTCACTTCTACTTATGTTGTACAAAACAGCACAGAGCTTTGCTTACACCAGAATATGGAGAAAAAGGCAGATAGTGTTCAGAATCCTAACATTGACTTAGGCTATAAGCGAGTTGATATAGCATGGGAACCAAGAAAACAAAATTTCAAAGAAAAACAAATCCCTTCTGAGGCTGTCAAGACAAATAATCTGTCCCAACTAGCAGATCATCAGAGAAATAGGTAATCCTTGTGGCATAGTGGTTTAAGAGCTATTAGGATAACCAAATTTCAACAGTTCACATCCACCTGGACCTTGAAAACCCTAAAGGTTGGTTCTACTTTGTCCTATAGAGTTGCTATGAGTCAGAATTGACTCTAAGGCATTTAAAAAAAAAAAAAAAACTTACAGATGGGTGTCAAGAAATTAGTTTAAATTTTATCAGATCTTTACTCATTGCTGACTGGTGTATCACTTTGAAATAGCAGAAGACACTACCTATAGAAAAGTCCGGAGTCACTTGTAGGTAATTTTCCATGAACCTTCATCACGGCCTCATTAGAAAAATTGTTTGCAAAGCTGACAGAATGAACAGATGTATAGGTGATAATTAATGGCTTTAATGGCTACTAGAAGATGGGCACAAAGTCTCACCTACTTCTCCAGACCATTTATCCTGCCATGCAAAAGACTTACAACACCAGAGAGGCAACAGACCCTCTTGCTTCCAAGACATGGGCTTCCAAGACTGCTGCTAGGGCGAAATTGGACCCAAACTTATTCTACCCATGGTGAAAGAGGAAGAACTGACCTTAAGCCCAACAACCTAAAGTGATACCAAGTATAAGGCTTCTGTTGCAGGCATGAGGAGTAGAAACATCTATTTCAAGATCAGCTACAGACACAAGACATAGTTTGTTGGGGTAGGAGGATGAAGGAAAGCAGAAAAAGGTCCATTTCCAAAATTCAGCTAATAGATCCTGTCTGTCACCTGGTACTGTTCTAATAGAAAAAAAAACCGTGAGTAGAAGGCTTCACAAAGAGAAACTTTTATTGTCTCAGTCCAGTAAGTCACAAATCCATTAATAAGTTACAAGTCCATTCAATAGGACAAATCATCACAGTCTGGTGGGCTGAGTCTACATTTGAGGAGATTATTTCGGCACAGGAACCTCAGGTGGTGTAAGGTTCCCAGGTTCCTCTGCTCCCTTTTCTCCCTCGGATTCCATGAGCTTACTGTAGGTTGAGTCCTGCCTCACTAGTACAACTGCAGCTCGTTCTCCATCATCAGTATCACAGAAGCAGGGTTTGTAACACATGGGAGGAAAGGCGATATTGGGGCACCTAGCTGAGTAAAATCAACACATGAATTTTTTTGGGTGCACAATTCAATTCATGACATCCTACCCTATGGAACCCCCAAAATCACATCATTAAAACATACAAAATATGTTCATTTGTAGCATAGCAACTGTAGCAGTCTTCATTCATAGCATAGCAACAGTCTGCATTCATAGCATAGCAACAATCTTAAGTCCAAATCCAAAATCCATAAATTTCTCCTCAATTGTGAAATCCAGAACACATGTTATCTTTCCAAACTACAATGGTAGAACAGGCAGGCACAAGTTATACATTTTCATTACAGATGGACTGCAATTACAAAAGGAGGAATTACAGGGAAAGGCACAGCATACACCAAGCAAATTCTCAGAACACATTACATTAGCCTTAATGGCTGCAAAAACAATATGCCAAACTCTGAGACATTTTATAATCCTTCCCTTCAGACTCTAGGTATTGGCTACACTATCCAGATTCTGAGTGGATGCACCTGGGCTTAAGCTCCACCTGCCAGGCCTGCTTGGACAGCAACTCTGTCCATCAGCTTCAGGTGCACCCTAAGCCCAACTGAATGGCAGTTCCATTCCAACAGACACAGAAAGCTCTGGACCCACCCTTTGATGGCCATACCTTCTGAGACTGAGGCAGCTCAGCCTCTCACCAACCTTGTCTCATCAGCTTCTGCTCCCTATGGCCTCATGGCATCAGCCTCAAGCCCACATCTTCATCAACCTTGTCTCAGCTTCTGCTTCCAACTGCCTCATGACCTGGACCTCAAGCCCACATCTCTCCTACGGGAGCAAGTTTTCCAAAGCTCCGTAGCTCCACCAATTCAAGTGCCCGGAGGCACCCAACTCCATCAAGTAACCTTCTACACAAAGGTACTTAGCTTGTTTGTTCCATGGGTCAGCAAGCCCAGCTCCACCTATTCAAGTTCCCAGACACACCCCACTGGGCCATGAAGCCTCCTGCACACAGGCATTCAGCATTTTCACTCCACAGGTCTGTTCCTGGTTCTACTGCTGCTGGTTCACTACAGCTGCTGCTTTTCTCACCATCTGCTGCCTTCTCAGGTGCTAGCGGTTCTCTTAGGTTCCTTCTTCCATCCATTCACAGTTTCAAAACAAACTTCCACATTTTAGGCATCTATTAGAACAGTACTCCACTCTTGGTACCAAATTCTGTCTTAGTCACCTGGTACTGCTCTAACAGAAAATACCATGAGCAGAAGGCTTCACAAAGAGAAACTTTTATTGTTACAGCCCAGTAAGCCACAAACCCATTAACAGGTTATAAGTCCATTCAATAGGACAAATCATCACAGTCTGGTGGGCTGAGTCTAAATTCGAGGAGATTATTTCGGCACAGGAACCTCAGGTCCAAAGGATGTGCTCTGCTCTCAGCACTGCTTTCTTGGTGGCGAGGTTCCCAGTTTTCTATGCTCACTTCTCTCCCTTAGATCCCACAAGCTTGTAGCTTGAGTCCTACCTTACTAATACAACTGCAGAGCATTCACCATCATCAATATCACAGAGGTAGGATTCATAACACATGGGAGGAATGGCATGACACTGGGACTCCAAGCTGAGTCAAATCAACACATACATTTATGGGGGACACAATTTAATCCCTGAAAGTTGCTAATGTAATATTGCGAAGAATGAGAATTTCAGAGCACACGACTATTCTCCTGAGGAACCTGTACCTAGATCACCAATCACCAGGCAGTCGTTCAATGAGAACGAAGGGATACCACATGGGTTCAAGTCAGAGTAAGTTTGTGTCAGTGTTGCATCCCTTCCCTATACTTAGTCAATGTGTACACTGAGCAAATAATCCAATAAGCTGGAGAAGAACAAGGAATCAAGATTGGAGGAAGACTCATTAACTACTTGTGACACGCAGATGGAACAACCTTGCTTGCTGAAAGTGAAGAGGACTTTAAACAACGAGGAAGACTAAATTACGGATTACAACTCAACATAAAGGAAACAAAATCCACACAACTAGACCAATAAGAAATATTATCATGAATGGAGAAAAGATTAAAGTTATCAAGGATTTCACTTTGCTTGCATCTACAATCAATGCCCACAGATGCAGCAGTAAAGAAATCAAAAGACACAGTGTATTGGACAAATCTGTTGCAAAAGGCCTCTGTAAAACATTAAAAAGTCAAGAAGTCACTTTGCAGACTAAGGTAAGTCTGACACAAACCATGGTATTTTTCAATCACCTTGTACCCTTGCAAAATCTGGGCAATGAGAAAGGAAGACTAAAGAACTGATGCTTTCAGTTGTAGTGTTGGAGAAGAATATTGAATATACCGTGGACTGCCCCCTAATGAAGAAATCTGTCTTAGAAGTAGTATTGCCAGAATGCTCCCTAGCAGAGAAGATAGAAAGACTTCATCTCATATACTTTGAATGTGTTTGTAGAAAGGATCAGTCTCTAGGGAAAAACATCATGTTTGGTGAAGTAGAGGGTCAATTAAAAAGAGGAAGGCCATCAACAAGATGGGTAGACACCGTGTTTGTAACAACAGGCTCAAGTATAACAACAATCATGAAAATAATACAGGACCGGGCAGTGTTTCCTTCTGTTGTACATAGGATCACTGTGAGTGAGATCTGACTCAATGACGTCTAATACCAACATAATACACTGGCTATAACTAGTAGATGGCAATAATATGACAATCTACAGGATAAAGGAGCTTTTTAATGGAAAACAGCAAGGACTCAGCAAGGAGTTGAGTGACATCCAGCAAGGGCTAGGTGACCTAACAACAACAATCAATGCTTTGAAGATCTCATTAGCGAAAAGCTCAGTAGCTCCCTTTTAATATTCCTCTTTCCCTTAAATTTACTGAAGACCCCAGAGAATTTGTACAATCCATAGGAAGATGTTTTCAATATTTGTGTCT
Organism: Heterohyrax brucei; assembly: GCA_028571685.1. NCBI lineage: Eukaryota > Metazoa > Chordata > Mammalia > Hyracoidea > Procaviidae > Heterohyrax > Heterohyrax brucei. The sequence goes on from CM053141.1 coordinate 7,398,819, forward strand.
GCAAAGGTAGCACTAGACTCTATTCTTTTCATTGGCTTCGTGTAACCAGGCAGCACTTTTGTAAAACCTTTAGGCTTGTACCATGTGTGTGATTGGATGAGCCACTCACCAGTGAAGTTTCACTAACCACGACTCAAGTGATAAAGGGTGGGAATAATTTCCTTCATCGGTTGGGAGTTCCAGAGTCTTTGGGAAAGCCAAACTATTGATTAATGAGTGATTTCCAGATCTATCATCTTAATAACCTAGAGTCACGGTATTCTTTTCCCTGGAAGTTATAACTTAGGTATTGAGAAGTGTTTCTTCTGAAACCTCCAAATTCTGATATGTTCTTCCTCAGATAATGGACCCTGTTCACTATTCTCAGTGACTCTTGGCAGTCTTCTACTCACATTTTTGAGGTGGAACCATTGTCACCTAAGGTGATTTGAAGAGTCTTCAGAAGATTTCCTAATGACAGTACCTACCCCTGTGATACAGCCAAACTTAAATACTGAGTGAAACTTTACTAGCTTTGTGTCTTTCTCACCGGAGACAAGAGTTAATAAAAATTTAAACTCTCTAGGAAGTGCTTACTCACCTATGTTAAGAAATTTGGAAGACAGCTATCTGGACAACAGCCTGGAAGAGATCCTTATTTATGACTATTCCCAGGAAATAGCTGATCAAATGTGGAAGATATCAAACAATATTGTTAGTATCACATGAAGTAAACTGATGCTGAAGACAATTCCAAAGCAGCTGCAGCAGTGCATCAACACGGAGCAGCCAGAAACTCAAGCCATAGCTGGAGGAAGACATAGAAGCAGGGATGTCATTGCCAGTATCAGTTGTATCCCTGCTGAAAGCAGAGAATACAAGAAAAATGTTGATCTATGTTTTACTGACTGTGTGAAAGCATACAATGTGTGGCTCATAATTATGGGCAACATAGCAAAGGTTGGGAATTCCAGACTTGTAATTGTGTTTGTGAGGAACCTGCACAGAGATGAAGTGGAAGTCATTTGAACAGAACAAAGGGACACAGCATGGTTTAAAGTCAGGAAAAGTATGTGTCAGGGTTATATTCTTTCACCATAGTTAGTTATATGTATGCAGAGAAAATATGAAAACTTGGACTACATGAAGAAAAACAGGGCATTGGGACTGGAAGAAGCTCACTAACAACTTGTGTCGTGGAGATTGACACATCCTTTCTGAAAGTGAAGAGCACTTGAAGCATCTACTGATAAAGATCAAAATCCACAGCTTTCAGTAGGCGTTACAACTCAAGATAAAGGAAACAAAAATTATCACAATTGGACCAACAAACAACTTTATAAGAAACAAAGACTGAAGTTGTCAATGGTTTCAGTTCACCTGAATCAGTATCTACGCCCATGGAAGCAGCAGTCAAGAAATCAAAAGACAAATTGTATTAGGCAAATCTGCTGTAACAGACTTCTTTCAAGTGTTGAAAAAGATGTCACCCTGAAGACTAACATGCATGTGATCCAAGCCATAGTGTTTTCAGTCTCCTCATATGCTTACAAAAGCTGGACAGTGAATAAGGAAGACTTAAGGACTGACAACTTTGAATTGTAATGTTGGCAACCATTACTGAGTATGACATGGACTGCCATGAATAAATGTGTCTTGGAAGAAGTACGACCTGAATGTTCCTTAGAAGCAAGGATGATGAGACTGTGTCTTACATACCATGTACGTGTTATCAGGAGGGATTGATTCCTGGAGATGGATATCATGCTTGGCAGAGGGTAAGGAAGAAAGAGAGAGAGTCTCAAAGAGGTAGAGTGACATGGTCAATGCTACAGCAATGCTCTCAGGCATAGCGATGATTATGAGGATGCTGTAGGGCCAGGCAGCATTTCACTCTGTTTCACATAGGGTCGTTATATTGATTATATTGATGACAACCAACAAAAACAACAATGGTCCATTCCATTCCATATAAGTACCGCTTACTAAGAAAGAAACAGATTGATAAAAGAGTTGGGGGAATTTACAAGATTGCCATCTATTAAAAGTCAAAGGCAATTTTGACACCTTTCTACTATTGAACATGTCATTTAATAACCATAATTTACAAATACATATCATATAAATTACTACTCTGAGTATGTGTAATGAACTACACGAAACGTTGTGGTTGTTGTTGTTGGGTGACATCGAGTCAGTTCCAACTTATAGCAATCATATGTACAACAGAACGAAATACTACTCAGTATGAGCCATGCCCATAATCCTTGTTATGCTTGAGCCCGTTTTGGCAGCTACTGTGTCAAGCCATCTTTGTGCTGACTCTCTACTTTGTTGTTGTTGTTAGATGCCATCAGGTTGGTCCTGACTCATAGTGACTGTCATGGATCAGATTGTGTCCTCCTGAAAACACATGGCTGAGCAATGATTCCCAATATATTGTGATTGCCCTCCATTTTGTGATTTTCCTGTACTGTATGCTAAAGGATTAGGATGGGACTGTAAATCTCTTTATAAGATCCCTTATGCTCCACTTTATAGGGAGTTTCCCTGGAGTATGTCTTGCCAGCCAGCCGTTGGATCTGACTCATGGCAACCCCATCCTTAATCCTTTCATCCTACAAGAGATAAAAGGAAAGGGAAGCAAGCAGAGAATTGGGAACCTCACATCATCAAGCAAGCAGCACCAGGAGAAGAGTGCACATCCTTCAGACCTGAAGTTCCTGTACCAAGATGCTCCCTGGACAAAGACTGATATAATACGGGACTTTCCTCCAGATCCAACAAGGGGGAGAGCCTTCCCCTGGAGCAGACATCCTGAATTTGGACTTGTAGCCTGTGTAAGGCTGTGTAAGAATAAACTTTCCTTTGTTAAAGCCATCCACTTTGTGGTATTTTCTGTTAGAGCAGCACCAGCTGACTAAAACAGTGGCCCTATACACATCAGAATGAAATGCTGTCTCATCTTGCACCATGCCCACAATCATTTTCATGCTCAAGCCCGTCATTGAAGCCCTATGGCAATCCATCTCATCGAGAGTCTTCCTTTGTTTCTGTGACCCTCCACTCTACCAAGCAGGATGTCCTTCTCCAGGAACTGATCCCTTCTGACAACTTGTCCAAAATATGTGAGATGCAGTCTCATCGTTTTTGCTTCTGAGGAACACTATGATTGTACTTCTTCCAGAACATACCTGTTTGCTCTTTTGGCAGTCCATGGTATATTCAGCATTCTTCTCCAACACCACAATTCAAAGGCATAAATTCTTCTTCTGTCTTCCTTATTCACTGTCCAGCTTTCTCATTCATATGAGGTTGAAAATACCATGGCTTGATTCTTCAAGGTGACAGCTTTACTTTTTGATACTTTAAAGAGGTCCTTTGCAGTAGATTTTCCCAAGGCAATACATCTTTTGATTTCTTGACTGCTGCTTCCAAGAAATTGATTGTGGAACTAAGTAAAATGAAATCTTTGACAACCTAACCTCAATCCTTTCTCCATTTATTACGATGTTGTTTACTTATACAGCTGTAAGGACTTTTGTTTTCTTAATGTCAAGGTGCGGTTCATACTGAAGGCTGTGGTTTTTGATCTTTGTTAGTGAGTGTTTGAAATCCTTTTCACTTCCAGCAAGCAAAGTTGCATCATCTGCATAAAATAGGTTGTTAATGAGTCATCCCCCAAACCTGTTGCCTTGTTCTTCTTCACACAGTGCAGCTTCTTGGATTATTTGCTCAGTATACGAATTGAAAAGTTCTGGTGACAGGAAAAAACCCTGATGCATACCTTCCCTGACTTTAAGCCATGCTGTGTCCCTTTGTTCTGTTTGCATGACTGCCTCTTGATCCATGTACAGATTCTCTAAGAGCACAATTAAGTGCTCTGGGATTCCCTCTACTTTGTCAAGTATGATGTCTTTCTCCATGGACTGATCTCTCCTGATGTGTCTAAAGTATGTAAGATGTCATCCTGCCATCCTTCCTTCTAAGGAGTACTCTGACTGTACTTCTTTCAAGACAGGCCTCAGTTTAAAACAATTATTTTATATTATTAGAAGTTTGTGGGTTAGCAATATGGGGCGGGCTTTTCAGGAAAGGTTTTTATCAGTTTCACTGAGTTCATAAATGGAGTAGTTCAACTGAGACTGGATATCCAGGGTACCTTGACTCACCTATTGGTTGGTTGTTGCAGGCTTTTGGTGAACTTGTGTCTTCGGCAGAATCGATGCATTAGATGGCAGCATGGTGCAAAAAGCCAGAAGCTACAGGGCTCCCATTGCCTAGGCTTAGCATTATACCTCTCCAAGTCTGAAGACAAGACTATATTCATGGAGCAAGAAGACAGGCTACCGCTTTTGGGGAGAACTGAAAATGTAGATAATATTTAAGTTAATACACAGCATTTCCACCAAAAATTAACTGTGGAATAAGTAGACACAAAGTAATGAATTGTATTACGTAAAAAAGTATGTTGAAGTGCTAATCCCTGGCACATGTTTACACAGAACATGCTCTTGTTTGGAAAGAATGTTTTTGAAGATGATGTCAGTTAAAATGAGGTCATAATGGAGTAGAGTGAGTCTTAATCCAAATCAGCTAATGCTCTTACAAAAGAGGAGAAGATATATGGATAGACAGAGGAAATATAGAGGAAAAATATATAGAGTACAAAAAAGATTGTACTTTAGATGAAATTTTGTAGAGTAAACTAGTTTCTCACTAAACAGTGAATACACGTATTGTTTTGCGACATTGGTTGTCAACTTTGTAACATGTTGACGCTCTCCATGTCTCTACCTTGGGTTCCCCGTTACCAGCTTTCCCATTTCCTGTGGTTAGCAGTGGTCCATTCTGGAAGCGGTCATGCAGGTGGTTCAGGATTGAACAGGGTTTCATTTCTTTGAGCACGGGGTCCCCTCTCTCCTTCTGATGTTAGCCCTGGACTGGCATGCCTCTTTAGTCTTGTTTTGTTTCATGGGCCTGTCTAATCTTTGGCTGGACCACAGGAATGTCTCCAGTACTGAATTATAAGAGTGTGCAGGAGCCCATAGTATCTGGGTTTCTTTAGTATCAGATCAGTAAGTCTGATCTTTTATTTTTCTGGGTTAGAGTTTTGTTCTACATTTTTTTGCCAGCTCTGTCCAGGACCCCATATTGTCATCCCTGTCAGAACAGTTGATTGTAGCAGCCAGGCACCACCTCACTGTTCTGAACTCAGTCTGGGGAAGACTGTGGTAGTTGCGGTCCATTAGCCCTTTGGACTGCTCGTTCCCTTGTGTCTTTGGTTTCCTTCATTCTCCCTTGTTCTCGATGGAGTGAGACCAGCAGAGTATCTTAGATGGCCACTAACAAGCTTTTGGAGTCCCGGATACTACTTACCAAAGTAGAATGTAGAACAGTTTCTTTATAAATTACATTATACCAGTAGAACTAGATGTTACCTGAGACCATGGTCTCTACAGCTCTCAGCCCAGTAATTTAGTCTCTCAGGGAGTTTGAACATGTTTGTGTAGCTTCCATGACATTACTTTGGAAGATATTGGAGCAATGATTCTACAAACTGACAGACACCAAGGATCTCTAACCGTCACCAGAAAGTAGTAGAAAAACATAGAATAGACATTGTCACGGAGTCTTCCGAAGGAACCAGCTTTTCAACACCTTAATTTCAAAATCTTAGCCTTTCAGACCTATGAGGTAATATATGTCAATTCTTATAAGTCATCTAATTGATAGAATTTAAGTTATGACAGCCCTCAGAAACTCTTCATAAGGTAGACTTATTCTATCCAAAAGGCGTGGCTGATGTTCTAACTTTGTTTTATTGGATACTCATAATCCATGAGCTCATTTCAAACTCAACAGATTTTTTAAAATTAAATGTTGATCTCTTCAAATATTTAACATAACATCTTAATAAATAAAAGATTACAGACTTTATTCCACAAAGGGGCCTATCACAGTTTTCTAGCACGTTATGCTTTTATTTTTATATTGCCCATCTGGCAAGAGTCTGTCTGAGTGCCTAAGAAGCCAGAATGAAGTTAAATTCAGATCGACAGATTCCAACAGCACTGCTACATCTGACAATCACATGGCACTTACAACAAGAGGGGGGCGTGGTGGGGTAGCTTCTAAAGAGGTGGATGTTGAGCCAGACAAACCTAGGTTTTAGTGCCATTCTGAAATTCATTAATTGTGTGTTCTTGAAACCATATAATGACCTTTTCTCTTTCCACATTGGAATAGGGTAGAGTGATAGTGATGGTAATATTATAGCTTGTTGGGAGGCTTAAGTTAGATATTCATGAATTGTTTTAAACTATCAGAGTTCTGTATTTCATTCCTAATTTTAATTCAGATGTCAGCATACTTCTGATAGACTTGCACTGATGCCTGATTTATTTGGAAGACTCTTTTCCTTTAGGGGAATTATTTTTATAACTGAACATTCAAATCTTTTGACAATCCCCCTGTATTTTACTCTGATCCTGAAAGTTCATTTTTCCCCTGAAAGAAGTATTTACTTAAAAATACCAGGAAGATATCTGAATTTGAAATAGTATTGCTCACCATTTACCTTATGCTGACTGAATAACATTGCCTCCCTTCACCACTGAAACCAGCCCAGAGACCACCAGAATATTCCTTACAATTGCATGTTGGAAACTCTCAGTTTATGGACCACATATAGTTTCTATTGCACTCTACTTGAGGAGCTTTGTGTAGCCTCCTGAATTACTTCGTGTTTTTGTCTTCCTGTGATGAAAGGTCTTACAATGCATTCTACATTGCTTTCACCTTTGATTGAAGAGGGTTGCTGTTAGCTATAGTTGAGTCGTCTTTGACTCTTGGAGACCTTGTACTCAAAGAAACAAAACTCTGCCTCATCCAGAACCACCCCTATGATTGGTTGCAGAACAGATCACTGTTATTCACAAGGTATTCACTGACTCATTACTGCGAGGAGCTTGCTGGAGTTTTCTTCCTAGCCCATCTTAATATGGAAGCCCTGCTGAAATCTATTCAGTCTCAGAGCAGCACTAGAAGGGATACCCTCTCAGAACCTGTACTCCTCTTCTAGATCCTGCCGGCAGACCTAAAAATCAGTTGCCACTAGGTTGATTCTGACTCATGGCAATCCTGTTTGACAGAGTAGAACTGTGCTCTACGGGGTTCTTAGTTATTAATTTTGAAAGCCTCACATCCAAGCTATTGGTTAGCAGCTGAGCATGTAACAGTTTGCACCACCCACTGTGACTCTGCTATCAAACCTAAGACTTTCAAATTTCCTCCTAAATGACCCAGGTCTTCTTCTGAAGCTTGCATGGGTTTCTGTCCTAGGTTCATTCAAGGTCTTCACAGCTCCCTTCTCTGTTATCTCCTTGGCCCCAGTCTCTGCTTCTTCTTGCCTGGGAAAGCTTCCTTAATGTCCTGTGGCTTCTACATTCTTCTTCATGTTACCGAGAGCACAACGTGCTGCTTCTCCTCCGTAAAAGCCCCACTAGTTTCCCACTACATTTTTTGTAACAAATATTTTACTTTATGTCAGCTTTCCAAACCCAAACTGACAGCCATCCAGTCAATTCCAGCTCATAGTGACCATAACAGCTGGAGTCGAACTGCCCCCATGGAGTTTAAAAGGAATGTTGGGCAGATTTGAACTGCCGATTGTTCAGTAGTCAGACAAAGCACTTAACCACTATGCCACTGGCGTTTATTTTAGATATACAAAAATTGCTAATATAGAACCTAGAGCTCTGTGCCACAACCATTCCTGCTCCCGTTATTAACACATTGCATTCTTGAAGTACATTTATCACAATTAATGAACCAACATTGATAAATTATTATTAAATTTTCCCTAACATTGTTTGTCCCAGGATATTATCTAGGATCCCACACTACATTTCACTGTCATGTCTCCTTAAGCTCCTCACGGCTGTGGAGGTTCTCAGATTTTCCCTGTTCTTGGTGACCTTGGTTGTTTTGAGGAGTAAATCCGTAGCGATTAAACTGAATCCAACTCATAGTGACCCTATAGGGCACAACAGAACTACAACTTTGGGTTTCTAAGGAGTTGCTCGTGGGTTCAAACCACTGATCTTTGGTTAGCAGCCAAACAGCTAACTTCTGTGCCACCAAGGGCTCTCCTTTTCAGATCAAGTAATTCATGAAATCTCCTCATTTGGAGTTGGTCTGATGTTTTGCTCGTGATTAGATTAGTTTTATGGGTTTTATGTACCTGGTTGGTGCAAGCAGTTAAAGGGCTGAGCTACAAAACAAAGGACAAAACAAAGGGCTGAGCTACAAAACAAAGGAGGGAGGAAAGGAGGAAGGGAGGGAAGGAGGAAGGGAGGGAAGGAGGAAGGGAGGAAGGGAGGGAGGCAGGGAGGGAGGGAGGGAGGGAGGGAGGGAGGGAAGGAGGGAGGGAGGAAGGAGGGAGGAAGGAGGGAGACAGGACGGAAGTCACTACGCTCCTTCCACATTTAAGGAGGAGTTATATTCCTCTGTCAGAGGGCAGTGTCTACATTAATTATTTGAAATTCTTAAGTACAGTGGATTTGTCTCTTTTACCTCTTGTCATTTTTTTTTTATTTAACATAACTGAGTGAAAATGTACATTCACATGTAAATTTACATGCCCCCCTATATGCAGCTTCCACTGCTCTCCCTGTCCGGTGACTGCACACCATCCCTCTCTGCTCCATACATGTCTCATCCTCCCAACAGTCTCCTTTCCCCTCCTGTCCGTCCACTCCCCTTCCTCCAGCCAGAGGTCAGCAAGATGATATCCTATAGATGTATAGAACCATAAAGTGCTTCCAATATATGGTTACTCTGCATTGCCAAGTCCAATCCATTCCTGTCCAAAGAGTGGAACTTTGTTATAATTTATGGGAAAGGGCAGCATCAGGGAAGGGGGCCATGCTCTCAGAGGAACCCCAAAACCGCCGGACGATCAGTTGAGGTCTTTTAGTGGAGATCTCATGATGCACCACTTTTTATTCTTGTGTTGCCAGTGAGGCTCCTCTCTGTGAGCTCCATCGTGGCTATCACTGGTGGTGGCCGGGCACCATCTGGTTCTTCCAGTCCCAAGTCGATGTAGGCGCCCATTCTTGTGGGTCTCTCTGTCTTCTCGGTTGTCTTTACCGCATGCCATTTTGGCCCTCGGTGAGCATCCGTTCCTGCTGAGTTGGGACCATTTGCTGTGTCCTCGGATGGCAGCTTGACAGCTTTTAAGACCCCAGACGCCACTCACCAATGTGGGGTGCAGAGAGCTCTCTTAGCAAAACGCTAGTCATGCCAATTGGCCTGGAATTCGCCTAAGAGCATGGTCCCTCACCCCCCGCCCAGCTATTCTATCCTTGCTGTATTGAGTTAAGATGGAAGGAGTATTCAAGTTATGCTGAAGTCCACTTAATGTTGTTCTTGTTCCTAATGTGTGCTGTCACTGCTTTCTCCCAACTAGATTTCTAGTAACTATCTAAACTAAACCCTCCCCCCCCTCGCCCTCCCTCCCTCCCCTCCCTTGCAGCTGTCAAAGAGTCTTTTCTTCTATACACAAGTCTGTTTTTGAGATCTTATCGTAGAGGTCTCATACAGTATTTGTCCTTTTGTCGCTGACTAATTTCACTCAACATAATGTCTTCCAGTTAAAACCAGGTTAGGAGATGTTTCCTGGAATCATCATTATTCTTTATCATTGCGTAGTGCTCCATTGAGTATATGGACCACAGTTTACCTATCCATTCTTCTATTGTTGGGCATCTGGGTTGAGTCCACCTTTTTGCTATTGTGGACTGTGCCGCGATAAACATTCTGCTGCATGTGTCCGTTGGTGTGAAAGGCCTTGAATCTGTAGGATATATTCCAAGTAGTGGAATTACTGGGTCAAATGGTATATCAATATCCATTTTTTTAAGGAAACGCCAGATTGCCTTCCAAAGAGGCTGGACCATTTTGAAACCCCACCAACAGTGTAGGAGGGTTCCACTTTCTCCACAGCCTCTCCAGCATTTGTTGTTTTGTGTTTTCTGGATCATGGCCAATCTTGTTGGGGTGAGATGGTATCTCATTGTTGTCTTGATTTGAATTTCTTTAATAACTAAAGATCGTGAACATGTCCGCATGTGTTTTTTGGCTGCCTGGATCTCCTCTTTAGTGAAGTGTCTGTCCATCTCCTTTGCCCATCACTTAATTGGATGGTTTATCTTCTTGATATTTTGTAGTATCTTATAGATTATGGAGATCAGGCGATGGTCTGACATAGAGTTGCCAAATATTTTTTCCCATTTTGTGGGTGTTCTTTTAATTCTATTAATAAAGTCTTTGGATGAGCAAAAGTGTTTGATTCTTAATAGTTCCCATTTATCTATTTTCCCTTCTGTTGATTGAGGTTTCTTTGACAGATTTTGGAGTCTGTCCTCATTGTGTATTAAAACTTCCATTGTTGTTCCTACCTTTTCTTGGATGAGCTTTATCATTTTAGGTTTGATATTTAGGTCTTTTATCCAGTTGGAGTTGGTTTTTGTATAAGGTGTAAGATATGCATCTTGATTCAGTTTATTGCAGATGGATAACCAATTTTACCAGCACCATTTGTTGAAGATACTGTTTTTACCCCAGTTTAATGTCTTAGGGCCTTTGTTGAATATCAACTGTTCATAGGCAGATGGTGTCATCTCTGGGGTCTCAATTCTGTTCCATTGATCGATCTGTCTGTTCTTGTACCAGTACCAGGCTGTTTTGACCACTGTGTCAGGGTAGTCTGTTCTAAGGTCGGGTAATGAGAGGCCTCCCAGTGTGTTCTTCTTCTTTAGTAGTACCTTACTTATCCGGGACTTCTTCCCTTTCCAAACAAAATTGGTGATTCGTTTCTCGATCTCATTAAAAAAATGATGTTGGAACTTGTATTGGGATTGCATTATATAAATAAATTGCTTTGGGTAAAATAGACATTTTCACAATGTTAAGTCTTCCTATCCATGAGCAGGATAGGTTTTTCCATTTATGTAAGTCTCTCTTAGTTTCTTGTAGTAAGGGCTTGTAGTTCTCTTTGTAAAGGTCTGTTGTTTCTCTGGTTAGATTAATTCCTAGGTACTTTATCTTCTTAGGGGCTATCATAAATGGTATTGATTTAATAATTTCCTCCTTAACAGTCTCGTTGATGGTATAAAGCAATCCTACTGATTTACTTATGTTTACCTTGTATCCTGAGACTTTGCTGAACTCTTCTATCAGTTTGAGTAGCTTATTTATAGATTCCTTGGGGTTCTCTGCATATACAATCATATCATCTGCAAACAGGGAGATTTTAACTTCCTCTTTGCCGATGCAGATGCCCTTTATTTCTTCGTCTTGTCGAATTGCTCTGGCTAGAACTTCTCGCACAATGTTGAATAGGAGAGAAGACAGTGGGCATCCTTGTCTGGTTCCTAATCTCAGGGGAAAGTCTTTCAGTCTCTCTCCATTCAGGATGATGTGGGCAATTGGCTTTGTATAAATGGCCCTTATTGTGTTGAGGAATTTGCCATCTATGCCCATTTTGCTAAGAGTTTTTAGCATGAATGGGTGTTGGACTTTATCAAATGCCTTTTGGGCATCCATGGACAAAATCAGGTGATCTTTGTCTTTTGTGTTATTTATGTGGTTAATCACATTAATTGTTTACCTGATATTGAACCAGCCTTGCATCCCTGGTATGAATCCCACTTGGTCATGATGGATTATTTTCTTGATATGTTGTTGTATTCTGTTGGCAAGAATTTTGTTGAAGATTTTTGCATCTAGGTTCATGAGTGATATCGGTTGTAGTTCTCTGTCTTTGTTGGATCTTTCCCTGGCTTAGGTATCAGGGTTATGCTGGCTTCATAGAATGAGTTTGGGAGTACTCCATCCCTTTCTATACTGTGAAATAGTTTCAATAGTATTGAGGATAACTCTGCTCTAAATGCTTGGTAGAATTCTGCCGTGAAGCCATCTGGGCCGGGACTTTTTTGGTTGGCAATGTTTTGATGACCTTTCAAATCTCTTCCTTTGTGATGGGTTTATTAAGTTGTTCTGCTTCACATTGTGACAATTTGGGTAGGGGGTATGAGTCAAGGAATTTGTCCATTTCCCCTAGGTTTTCAAATTTGTTAGAGTACAGTCTTTCATAGTATTCTGTTATGATATTTTTTCTTTCTGTTGCGTCTGTGGTGACAAGTCCCTTCTCATTTCTAATTTGGGTTATTTGTTTCCTTTCCTGTTTTTCTTTAGTAAGTTTAGCCAGTGGTTTACCAATTTTGTTGATCTTTTCAAAAAACCAGCTTTTGTTCTTTTCAATTTTTCCAATTGTTTTTCTATTCTCTAATTCATTTAGCTCTGCTCTAATCTTTATTATCTCCTTTCTTCCGGTGACGGAGGGGTTCCTCTGTTGTTCTCTTTCTACTTGTTCAAGCTGTAGAGTTAGTTCCTTGATTTGGTTTCTTTCTTCCTTCCAGATGTGTGCATTTATGGAGATAAACAGACCTCTGAGCACTGCTTTGGATGTATCCCATAGGTTCTGGTAGGAAGTGTTTTCGTTCTCATTGGAATCCATTAATTTCTTTAATTCATCCCTGATTTCCTCTATAACCTATGTTTCTTTGAGCAAGATATTGTTCAGTTTCCAAGAGTTCCACTTTCTATCTCTGTTTTTTCTGCTATTGATTTCAACTTTGATGGCTTTATGATCTGAGAAGATGCTTTGCAGTAATTCAACGTTATGGATTTTGTTGAGCATTGCATTATGGCCTATCACATGGTCAATTGTGGAGAATGTTCCATGTGCACTGGAGAAGAAAGTGTAGTTGTCTGCTGCTGGGTTGAAAGTTCTGTATATATCAATGAGGTTTAGTTGGTTAATTGTGTCAAAGAGGTCTTCTGTATCTTTACTGAGCTTTTTTCTAGATGATCTGTCTAGTAATGAGAGTGGAGTGTTAAAGTCTCCCACTATTATTGTCGAGTCATCTAAGTCTCTTTTGAGCGTAGTCAGTGTTTCTTCGACATATTTAGGTGCTCCGACATTAGGTGCATAAATGTTTAATATAGTTAAGTCTTGCTTGTGTACTGAACCTTTCAGCAGTAAATAGTGTTCATCTTTGTCCACGATGGTGGATTTGACATTAAAATTGATTTTGTCTGAGATTAGAATTGCCACCCCTGCTCTTCTTTGTTCATTGTTAGCTTGATATATATTCTTCCATCCTTTAATTTTCAGTTTGTTCCTGTCTTTAGGTCTCAAGTGTGTTTATTGTAGACAACATATGGATGGGTCGTGTCCTTAGATCCAAGATGACACTCGGTGTCTCTTTACTGGAGCATTCAGTCCATTCACATTCAATGTAATTATTGATAGGTATGTGTTCAGTGCTGCCATTGTGATATGTTTATTTTTATGTTGATGTTTTCTCTGTTGTTCTTATTAGTCTATTCTGAGGCACTCTTTTTTGTGAGTTGATTTTTCACCTTTTTCAGAACTGGTTTTATAGTTGTTGAGACTCGTGTGTTAGATTTCTTGAAATGGTATAATACATCTTTGTTGTGCTTTACAGCTGACCCTATGAACCCCCTTAATAAACTATTTATAAACCCAATTTTAATTACTACCAGTCTTGTCATCTTCCTCTCCATCTGGAAGGACTATAACGACTGTAGTACATCCCTCTTTTATTATGAAGACACCATAGTTTTCATGAGGATCACTGGATTGCTTCTTTCCAAATGAAAGCTGTGATTTACTTTGGAGCCTTCCCTAAATGAGTATTGCGTAGTGTGTTGTTCTAAAATATAAAGTTAGTGGTTTCGTTCTTCTAAACCAAAGCCAAGACCTTCTTTCAGTATTTCTTGTAGTTTGGGTTTGGTTTTTACAAAGTCTCTGAGTTTCTGTTTATCTGGGAATGCCTTAATTTCATTTTCGTATTTGAAAGATAGTTTTGCAGGATATATAATTCTTGGTTGGAAGTTCTTCTCCTTCAAGACTTTGAATGTGTCGAGTCACTGTCTCCGTGCCAGCATGGTTTCTGCTGAGAAATCTGACGAGAGCCTACAGGGTTTCCCTCTGAATGTTAGCCTTGCCTTGAGTCTTGCTGCCTTTAAGAGTTGCTGCTTATGTTTCATTTTGTTAAGCTTGATTATAATATGTCTTGGAGTCTTTATTTTGAGATCTATATTGGGTGGCATACGATATGCATCTGAGATGTCTATATTCTCTTCCTTCATGATTTCTGGGAAGTTTTCTTTCAGCAGCTCAGCAACAATACTCTCTGTGTTCTCAGATGTCACACCCTGTTCAGGGAGTCCAATTAATCGAAGGCTGTTGCTCTTTATAGAGTCCCATATGCTTCTTAATGTTTCTTCATTTTTCTTGCTTCTTTTTTCTGATTTCTGCTCATAGACACTGGTATCAGTAGTTCTGTCTTCCAAGTCAGAAATTCTTTTTTCCATTTGTTCCATTCTGTTTTCTTGACTTTGCATGGAAGTTTTTATGTCTTTGATTTTCGTCTTGATCTGTTGGATTTCAGAGTACTGGTGTTCCATCAGATCGAACAACTTGCTTAATTTTTCATTTTGTTCTGCTGCATTTTGTATAAGGTCTAGAAGAGCCCTGTATATAATCAATTTGTATTCACTTCCTGATGCTTTCATAAAAGTTTCTTCATCTGGAAAGCTCCTTGGTTGCTTTGTTTGGGAGCCTTCTGAAGCCATGAGTGATTGCTTGTATGCCACCATTGTCTGTTGCTTTTTGGGTCCCATGTGAGTATATAGAGGCTGGAAGAGGTACTGTGAGGATGGACTGCAAATGTTTCTCTAGGCTGTCTTCAAATGTAAAGCAAAAGGTATCTGACCGGTTCACAATTCAGTTAAGTTTTGAGGTGAAGAGGTCCCTCTTCTCATCTGACAAAGTAAGCACCACTGTATCCAACCCCATATGATAACAAAGTAGTTCAGAATACAGCACTGCTACTGCCCTGGAGGCCTCTGCTGACAGGTCCTAGCCTTATCCAACACTGCGTCGAGTACTGGTTTTGTGATAGGAAAGCCTTCTCTTGTGGGCAGGCTCTGGTTCCCAAGCTAAGAATTAGGTCCAGCTGCGGCCACCGTACCCAAGATGGCGTCCTCCACACAGGCAGCAGACAGACGGGCTATAGGTGCCGAGAGGTAGTGATTCCTCTGCTTCTGTTGCAGGGCCCCCAACATAGGCAGCATTGTGCAAAATCACTACTTTTCTGTCGGAGAAGCTCTATTCCATTTGCAGGCGTTGGCTCCCAGGCTAAGAACGAGGTCCCACTAAAATCTCGGTACCAACATGGCGTCCCGCACCCTGACCGCGGAGCTCCGCACAAACCCCACTGAGGCAGCTACAAAAGGAAAGGCTCAAAATGTCTAGATTAACAGAGTCCCGAGCCTGGCTCTCAGAATATGGGAATTTCGCCTGCCTATCCCCCCAGCAGCGTGTCTGAGTCCAGGCGCCGGGCAAGACCCAGCTCCGCCCGCCAGCCGAGACCGAGGGAAAAAAAGTCAAAATGGTGCGTTTACCTTCCGTCCGTGAGAGCTGGGGCTAGCCAGGAGTGGGAGTCAGCAAGAGAGAGGAGGTTTTTCGCTGAGTGGGATGAAGTCCCAATTAACAGCTCTGTGCCGTGTCCTGAGGCTGATTAGGTGCTCAGAAGGCTCTGTTTGATTGTCAATTCAGGTCTTGGTTTCCAGAGGGATAGAAGGAGACGTGGGCTTAGTCCGCCAGCTTGACTCTGCCCCCTACCTCTTGTCATTTTTTGATGAAATAAAAGTGACTTAGCTTTTCACCATGAACCTTACCTCCTGTCCTAGTCAGCTAGTGCTGCTAACAGAAATACTGCAAGTGGATGGCTTTTAGAAGAGAAATTGTATTTTGTCACAGTCCAGTAGACTAAAACCTCAGGGTGTCAGCCCCAGAGGAAGGCTTTCTCTGCTGACTTTGGGGAAGCTCCTTGCTCTTAGTCTTCCCCTGGCTTGGAAGCTTCTGACGCATAAGGACTCCATTCCTTTTCAAAGGAGGTGCTTAGCTTCCAGCACTGCTTCTTAGTAGTATAAAGTCCCCTGACTGGGCTAGATACTTTCTTCTGTATCTCAAGAGACTGCCATAAGGCATAATACAACCTTCCATACTGAGGCCAGCTCCAGTAACTCGACTGTCACCCATCCTTCCTCATGTACATCACATTACAACCTAACGGAAACTCACCGTATACTAGAAGTCATGGCCTGTCCACATTTCTACACAAATTTAGGGGGAGCATGATTCAATACATGACAGCCCCCTCACACCTTGCAAGTATAATGCTGAAGCTTCGTTCACCAGTCTATGCCTCAGGCATGCCCGGCTTATCCTTACCACAGGGCCTGCACTAGCAGACCCCCCCTGAATGCTCTGGTCTCTCTTGTGAAGCTGTCCTTCTCAGTGGGCCTAAAGGAGCCACACCTGAAATCCCCCAGCACGTTAGATGCTTTTCATTGGCTTCTTAGAAGTCTTGTCAATGTTTGTACTATAAACACATTTTACACAGCTTACTGTCTCCTCACAGTAAAATATTAACTTCTGAAAAAAACAAAATTAAGATTAAAATGATACAGATATATGTAAATGTAGGTATTTGTTGTGAGTTGTCCTCCAGTTGACTCCAACTAATAGTAGCTCCGTATGTAACACAAAGAAATGTTAGCTGGTCCTGTATCATCTTCAAGAGTGGTGGTATTCTCCAGTCAATTGTTGCACCTACAGTGTATTCTGAGTGTCTTTCAACCTAGGGTGTTAGTTTTCCTGCATTATATCAGATAATATTCTGCTGTGATCCACTGTATTTCCATTGCTTCATTTTTGGAAGTAGCTCACCCAGTCTCTCTCCTTAGTCTGTCTTAGTCTGAAACCTCTTAGCAATGCATTACCTTGATGATGTTTGACATACTGGTGGTGTAGCTTCCAACATCGTTAACAACACAAAAGATACCACAGCAGAACAAACTGACAGACGGTAGAAACAAGTATAGACAGCTATTGGTAAAGCCATCATTTGATCATCTGAAACTTAAGAGAAGATGCTGTACTCAGAACAACATTCTCAACTATGTTATACTTGACTTCCTTTGATTTATCATGTTTGTTATCTCTGGATTCTCTGCAGAATTCTGTTTCCTGCTTCTTAATTCTTCATGAAACAAGGATATTCATGAGTCAGGTTTTCAAGGATCTCCTAGTGGATTCAAACTACTAGTATTTTGGTTAGCAGCCATAACACTTATCCGTTATACTACCAGGATTTCCAAAGTTTAATAAAGGAAATACGAATTATATATTACCCAGTTATAATCATCTTAGCAGGATTGCATACGTTCTTCAGCACAGGTTTTATATCCCTATTTTTGCACATAGTTGAGAAACAAGAAATGAAGTCCAGAGCAATTTT
The DNA here is from genome assembly GCA_028571685.1 of Heterohyrax brucei. Classification (NCBI taxonomy): domain Eukaryota; kingdom Metazoa; phylum Chordata; class Mammalia; order Hyracoidea; family Procaviidae; genus Heterohyrax; species Heterohyrax brucei. Next base: position 7,416,260 of record CM053141.1, read on the forward strand.
ATTTAACTTACAAAGTACAGCACACAAAAGGCAGTTATCAAAAGAGTTCCTCTTTCCTTACTGGGGGAATATCCACTCCAAATATCAAGTTTTGAGCCAAATGTTCGGATCTTTGATATTTATACTCAGAACTCCAGAAAATCACATTTCAAATCAGCAATTTCTTTTTTGTAAGAATAGTAAGTTAATGCCAGTTCCATTTCGATCAAGAATTTGGTAAAGATTTTCATTTGTTTGCCTCTCTGTGTGTCACTGTATATTTTTTGTTTTTGTTCCTAATAGGCATACTTAGTCTGAAGATATTTTCTCCAGAGTTCTAGCATCCTTATCCCAGGGGCTTACCTTTCCTGGTCTGTGTCAGGAATTTGGAAGAGTCAATGGCCAGTATTTGCAAGTGTGATTTACACTGTAATGAGTAAACTTCCTGATTGGTTTGTATCCCAGTTTACGGATGTGGACATAATCCACAATCCCTTTTATGATGCTAAGGACTTTTCTCCCATTCTTATTAGAAACTCTAGATTACAGAGTAATTAGCTTCTATGAAAAATGTATTTAAAATAGGTAATCTTCATTATCTAGTAAGATAATGGACAAAGTGACAAATGTGTTTTATGGATGACCATCTGCAGTTCGTTTACAAGGGGGACTTGTTTCTCCCTTCCCTGGGTCCCTCATGTGTGCAGAGACAGCCTCCTGAGAAGTAAACACGATTGTGGACAAAGGCTTCTGCAAAGATGAACTAAACATGAATCCAAGTGAAAAGTTCAAAACATGATGGATGAGCTGTCCCAGCTGAAGGTCACTCTGTCACCAAGAAACCTAAGAGGTTCACAAGCATCAGCAACATAAAATGTATTAGTCAAAGTGGTAAGAAATCACAATTCATTAAGTATGTGAGCCCCATATCCAAGTTTCATGAATGTCTGGTGTGTTTAAAGAAACAAGAGAGACGAAGTCATCATCATTGGACTGTGACTGGGGATGATGCTGACAGATAGTTCCTAAGGGGGACAGAAGGATGTGGCGGATCTGCAGAACATCTGGCCCCAAAAGGGTTTGCTGCTGCTATTATGGTTGCTGACTTCGGAGCTATCTCATCTCAAAGGACATAAAAAGTGGTAAACAGAGCCAGAACCCCATGTCTTGGCCAAAAAGTAACCATAATCTCATCAGTACTGATGTTTGGGAAGTCACAAAGGATAAAAAATCATTCAAGGGTAAAGGTGAACTTGATTTTGACTCTGCATATTATGGTAACGTGGAAAATGACTTAGGTTCTGTAGTAATTACTAACTTGAGGTTCTGGGTAGATGCAGAAGTAGGTGGATCTTCAGAGCTATACGGAAATAGGGTTAGTCTGTAAAAGGAGTGTTTCACTTTAATTAAACCCCCTCATATCACGATAACCAAAGATTTGGGGAATCCAGTCACCGAGTGGGATACCTGCTCCCCAGAGCAGTGTGAAGAGCTGGAATTCAAGCCTGAAGCCACAGTCACTAATTGTTTATGGAGAGGTAGCCTTAAAAAAAATAAAATAAAAACAAAAATGAAAGTTTTGCTCTATTAAACAATGATGTTATTTACTAAAGTGAAAATGAATAGTAATAATGCTGAACAGAAGTAATACCTTCTATACATTTAAATGACCTCATCCTTTGTAAACTTTCACTTAAATCACAATAATTTTTTTTGAAAAATGACCTCATCCTAATAAATTCTTAACTACTGAAATAACCTTAACCTCACTGAATGCCCCACACTCACAGTCTATTGAGGAATTTTATCTATAGAAAATTCTCAATAAAGAAACCTAGTAAAGGCAAATTGTCAGCTCCATTGAAAGTTGGTTTTAATAATTGACTGTAATTGCTTGAACTTTCTGACATCCTTGTCCAGTGCAGCCACTGAGCTGTGAAATACTCTTTAACTTGAACAATCCCAGTGAGGCTAAAAGATGTCAGACAGTTTCCTAAGATGCGATTTGTGAAAAGTTAAATGTGAGGAAAAATAAACAGACCAAAATACATAAGATTTGGTTGGAATTGAAGATAAGAAGAAGGACGGAAAAAGTGGGAGAAAATGGAAACAGGATAAGAGGTGCCCAGGAGAAGGGACCTTGCCATCTGCAGCATAACCAGCCTTTTGAACTGTTTCTGACGGTGGTAGAAATTCTATTGTGTGCTTACTTGATTGAAATGTAAGTTAGGGTAAAATGGCAGAGTAAAAGTGGCATAGGCACAGTGTGAGATCTCCTCTAACTTCCCAAGGGGAGAGAATTATGATGCGCAGCCCAAGACTGATTCCTCTGAGGCAGAGGTCATACACGCCTCCTCTGTCTGCCATCTTACCACTTCTGACACCAGCTGTCCCTCATACATTAGTCTGTACTGCGTTCGATAATTCATTGCAATGGCCACACAGAACTGACGACTGTACTCACAGTTACAGGGTTTACTAGGAAAATAACACTTGCAATCTATGCTCAGCAGCCTTCAGGATGCATTTTTCCATCAGGATAGTGTGTCCTGGCTATGCCTGCAGACATTACTTCTCCATGGCCCTCAGTCTCTGCCCAAACACACTCAGCTTTCTCTCTCTATGGGCCGGGAAGACTATTGCATCATCTCCTGCTTCCAGGTCTTTTCTGCTGGGTGTCTCCTGCTTATCTCTCCTTCTTTGGTGGTAGTGGGCTTCTCCTTTCTGCTCTCGAATTGACTCTCTTTTAAGACAAAACTGACCAATCTCCTTGATAGACCATGATAACCCTAATACACAGTCCCTCGGGTGGGAGTTACAAGATCATGGCTAGAAAGGCCACATACAAAAGCAATTAATCAGACCATAACTAGTGACTTATCCAGGCTCCAGCTGTGCCTGGGGATCATGCTCACCTTCATTTCTAAAACAAAAAATGTAGGAACTACTAGTGAAGATGAACATGGATTTTTGGCTTTGATCTCTTTAAAACTTTCAAGTTTTGTTTTGTTTTTTTCCACAGGCATAGAGTTATCTGAGTCATAAATGGTGTCTTTGTAGGTGGGATAAAACAGAGTGCAGAGAAGGGGACAGGTGCTTGTTAAGAGGATGCTAGAAATATAGAGCAAAAAGGAGGTTTGTGCCATCACTGGGTGGGAGGAGTCGACTGAGCTGCAGATAGGAGGGATGTAAAACTGATTTGGATTGTATACTTTCACTTAATCACAGTACAAAGAAAAGCAAATGTTCTAAGTATAGAATAGCATTTCTGTATCTAATATTCTCATTGGTACCAGAGAAAATGTTTTACACGTATGAAAAGGAAAGCTGGTTAAAGGGTGAGTGCCATATTTATGTACTGAATATAGTAAGTTTCTGCTGCTGTTCATAAGATTTTAAATTGGACCAGTAAACCACATCACCATAACTGGAGGAAGGATTGAGCTTATCAAGGATTTCATTTTACTTGGATCCATAATCAACACCCATGGAAGTAGCAGTCAAGAAATCAAAAGATGCATTGCACTGGGAAACTCTGCTATGAAGAACCTCTTTAAAATACTGAAAAGTAAAGACGACACCACAAAGAATAAAGTGTGCCTGACCCAAGCCATGGTATTTTCTTTCAGTTGCATCATATGCATGCAAAGTCTGGGCAATAAATAAGAGAGAAGAAATGATGCCTTTGAATTGTGGTGTTGGAGAATATTGAACTTACCATAGATTGCCAAGAACCAACAGATCTGTTCAGGAAGAAGTCCAACCAGGGTGCTCCTTGGAAGTAAAGATGGCAAGACTGTGTCTTGCATACTTTGGCCTGTTGTCAGGAAGGATCAGTCTCTGAAGAAGGACATCATGCTTAGCAGAGTGGACTGTTAGCAAAAAAGAGGAAGACTCTCAATGAGATGGATTGACACAGAGCCCGCTAAGGATAAAAATGATGGTGGAAGTGGTGCAAGATCGGGCAGTGTTTGGTTCTGTTGCACATAGGATCACTATGAGCTGTAACTGATTCAGCAACACCTAAGAACAACAACAACATAAGTTTAATAGTAATACTAGCAAAGTTTATTGAAAACAGCGGGTAAAAAGTTTTTAGTTATAATTATTGTGATCTATGTCAACAACAATATTCAAATTAGAAACTTTCATAATTCATAACACATATGTTAAATACACTACACACTTTTAAAAGTATCTTTATTATAAAGAATTTATTACAGAAATTTTCAAATACATCAAACATATTTTCAGATGGACTAATGAGATATAACACAACCCAAGAAAAAAAACTGACCAGTCGTTATCAACTCAGTTCCGACTCAAGCAATTCCATGTGTTTCACAGCCGAACTGGGTTCAGTAGGACTTCCAGTGCTTCTGATCTGTTGGAAGTAGACTGCCCAACCTTTCTCCTGAGGTACCTTTGGGTGAATGCAAACCACTAACCCTCCAGTTAGCAGCCTGGTACTTAACCTTCTGCACCCTCCCTCAGGAAATGGAAACAGTAAAAGTCAAAATGGAATTAAAAACTAAGGAAAATTAGAGGAGAAAGATGATGAGCGAGAAACTTCTAGGGTACATTGTAAAACAGCTGTCGTATAGGAAATCATTCAACCACATGGAAAACTGTGGGCATAACACAGATCTTCAAATATAGTAGTCTAATAGGTTAAAGTTACCAAATTCCATCTTCAGACAAGAGGGTTAATTCTACCTGAAAGATTTATGTAATCTCTCCATTGTTTTCCCTCTATATGTTGCTAATTAAAAAAATTCTGGTAGTGTAGTGGTTAAGCCTATGGCTGCTAACAAAAAGTCAGCAGTTTGAAACCACCAGTTACTCCTTGGAAACTCTGTGGGGCAATTCTACTCATTCACTTAGGGTCACTATTGGGTCAGAATCTACGCAACAGCAGCAAATTTGGTATTAGTAGTTATCTAGTTGAAACAGCCATCTTCTAATTTCGGTTTTATGTTTTTAATTCAAAGGAAAGAACTCAGTGAGTCACTGGAGTTTCAACGGCCCGTATGCATGCAGCAGGAAAACATGCCAGATACTGTATGTCAGGCATATGGTCGCAACATGGAAGGGGGGAGGCCACGGGAAGGGAGGATAAAAGACTGAGAACAATTTCAAATACTGAGAGAAATCCTTCTGGCTAAGAATAACGTACCTTCCCTGTCTTTCAAAAATTTCTACCACAGATGGACTTCTGGGCTTCTCTCCCCATAGAAAGTTAAAAGCAGTGGGGCTGATTTCAATTACTCCCTTGGATTTTAAGGAAACTGAGAGAAACACAGGTCCTAACATCCTCAGTGTTTAGAAGAACACCACACATCAGTCATCAGCCGAGATGAAAACCCATCACACCAAAACACCTGAGGGAGCAGTACACAGAACACATTTTGTAAACTTTGCTTGTTCCTCTAATGCTGTTTTCTTAAACTCTTGTAGCTTTGTAAGGACTGAGGAACGCATCCCACCCCCACATCTACTCCCAGCAGGCACTGTTTTTCGTTTTACTTAGTGTAACTGGGAGCACCTTAAAAAGCTGGGGATGGACAATTGCAAACTAGTGTTGAAAGACTAAAGAACCCTGCCCGCTGATTACCAGCTGGACTCATAAAGCCAGAGACATCCTATTATTTTTTTTCCTCAAGGCCGTCATAATCTTAGCTACACAGCTGACCAGAAGCTCGCCCATGAGATAGCTAGAAAAGGTTGCTTCAGATTCACAAATTATACAACTTTTTTCTTCAGTCGAAATAAGGTGTCCTCCAATGAAGTTAACCTGACTGATCGAGTCTGAAACACATTTTCAGCAGGAGGAGCTGTCATTTCAAGTAAGTTATGTGCTTTTCTTTCTTTCTTTTTTTTAAACACAATGGGGAAAATGAACATCACATGTTGGGGAACAGGCTGTCACCGTTTTCTCCCAGGCTCTATTTCCTTGCCCTGACACCCACATAGGTTACTAAGTGCTTCCAAGTCCTTCCAGCTTTGCTGGGTAATTTTCACCATGTACTCAGCTGTCCTTTTCCAGATGGCCGTCAGAAAGCATCACAGGAGAAGAGGTCCACCTGATCTCTTAAACTGGGCTATTTCAGAGTACCTTTAAGGAAGCGCTACAGTAGCGCTGAGCAAGGAAAGCAAAACCAAGAAACCAAACGGAGTGTTTTCCAGTCAGTTGTCAAAGCTGAGCTTCAAACCTCTGCTGAGAATTTGCATTTCCACCTCAGGTATGATGAATCAGAATCTACATTTAACAAGATCTCCAGGTGATACTTAGGATACACTAATAAATTTTGAAAACCATTGCTCTACCAGTGGTTCTTAGAATTATTCCCTAAGTAGAATGTTAGCATGCACGGGTATTAGCAATCCAAACTGGCCAGTTCTTTAAGTCCTGGAAAAAAGATGAGTCTAATACTTGAGGTAATTCCTTCAGAATTACTTAACCTGTAATCTTCGTAGGCCTCTGACAGCAGGGACAAATCCTGAGCCTAGCCTGGAGGAGTCTTGTCGTTGTTATTAGATGCCTTCAAGTCAGTTCTGAAGAGACCCTGTGCACCACAGAACAAAACACTGCTGAGTTCTGTGCCATGCTCACAATTGTTATGCTCCAGCTTATTGTTGCACCCACTGTGTCAATCTATGTCATTGAGGGTCTTACTCTTTTCCATTGACCCTGTACTTCTGCAAACACTATGTTCTTCTCCAGGGACTGATCACTCCTGACAAGATGTCCAAAGTATATAGGACATAGTCTAGTCATCTTTGCTTCTAAGGAGCATTCTGGCCATACTTCTTTGAAGACAGGTTTTTTTCTTTTGGTATTCCATGGTGTATTCAATATTCTTTTCTAACACCACAATTCAAAGACATCAATTTTTCTTGTCTATTTATTCTTCAGCTCTCACATGCATATCATTCAGTTGAAAATGTCATGAATTGGGTCAGGCACACCTTAGTCTTCAGGTTGACTTCTTTGCTTGTCAACACTTTAAAGAGATCTTTTGCAGCTGATTTGCCCAATACAATGCATCTGTTGATGTCTTAACTTCTGCTCCTATGGGGGTTGATTGTGGATCCAAGTAAAGCGAAATCCTTGACAATCTCTACTTTTTCTACATTTGTGATGATGTTGCTTATTGATCTTGTTGTCAGAATTTTTTTTTTTCCTAATCTGTACTGAAGGTCAAGGTGTTTCATCTTCATCAGTAAGTGCTTTAAGGGCTCCTCAGTTTCAGCAAGCAAGATAGTGTCATCCACATAATGTAGGTTGTGAGTTATCCTCAAATACCGAAGCCCCCTTTTCATGGATTATTTGCATGGATTATCTGCTTGGTATACAGACTGAATATGTACAGTGAAAGGATACAACCTAGATGCACAACTTTCTTGACTTTAAGCCATGTAGTATCCTCTTATTCTGTCCCAACATGTGCCTCTTAATCTATGTACATAAGCACAATTAATAGTCTCAGAATTCCCATCCTTAATAATGTTATTTATAATTTGTCAGGATCCACACAGCTTAATGCCTTTACAGAGTCAACACAACACAAATAAGCCTTGTTCTGTTATTCTCTGCTCTCGGCCAAGATCCATTTGACACCAACAATGATATCCCTGGTTCCACATCCTGTTCTGAATCTTTCTTGAATTTCTGATGGTTCTGTGTTAATATACTGTTATAGTCACTTTTGAATGGTCATCAGAGAAGTTCTACTTACATGTGATATTACTGTTTATTAATTACCACATTCAGTTGGATCACATTTGGGGGAATAGGCATAAACATGGATCTCTTCCTGTTGGTTGGCACAGATGAGTGATCACTTCCAGTGATGCATCTTTTTTTTTTTTTTTTAGAAAAAAAAAAATTTCAACTGATACTCCATAAATTCCTGGGACCTTCTTTTTCACCAGCACCTTTAATGCAGCTTTGACTTCTTCCTTCAAGTACTATTAGTTGCTCATCATCTGCTGCTTGTTGAAATGGCTGACCGTCAACAAATTCCTTTTGGTATAATGATCGTCTGTATTCCTTCCATCTTCTTTTGATGTTTCTGTGCCATTTTATATTTTTCCTGTCGAATCCTTCACTATTGAAACTTATGGTTTGAACTTTTTCTTCAGTTCTTTCAGCTCCAGAAATGCAGAATGTGTTTTTTCCTTTGTGTTTTCTATATATAGCTCTTTGCACATGTCATTATAATACTTTACTTTGTCTTCTCCAGCTCTCCTTCGAAAGCTTCTGTTCAGTTGTTTTACTTAGTCATCTCTTTCTTTTTCTTTAACTACTTGATATTCAAGAGTGAGTTTCAGAGTCTTTCTCTGACATCCAGTTTGGTCTTTTCTTTATTGTCTTTTTAATGACCTCTTGCTTTCTTCATATGTGATGTCCTTGATGTCATTGTAGCTCATCCAGTCTTCAGTCATTAGTGTTCCAACCATCAAATCTTCTCAAGGTGTCCTCTAAACCCAGGTGGGATATATACTCGAGATTATACTTTAGTTCTCAAGTACTTGTCCCAACTTTCTTCAATTTTGTCTTGTTCTTGAATATGAGTAACTGATAGTCTCTTCTACAGTTGGTCCTTGCCTTGTTCTGACTGCTGATGTTGAGCTTTTCCATTGTCTGTTTCCACAGATGTACTCAATTTGATTCCTATGTATTCTATCTGGCAAGGTCTATCTGCACGAGATATGAAAATTAAGTTTGTGAACTTAATTGTTCTAAGGGCTACATACCTCTCTGCTGAATATCACTATGGTCACCTTTGAAGTACTCCCCTTGGGAAACTGTGCACCAGTGCCAGTCACATACACACATATGCTTATGTGCACATGCATGTACATACGTATACATACATATACATACACGGTAAAGCACAAAGCTAAAAAAATTAGATTGGGAGAGCACTGATAAATATTATCAATGGAGTTAGAATTTAGAAAATTACTGACATAACTAAATATTTGCAGTTTAGCTGTATTTATACCATTACTCAAATCTGAATTGGACTTATTATGGAAATCTTTGTATATCCAGAACATAATGAATGAAAGCCTGATCATGGGATCAGAAAACTTAACTTTGACCTGGGATGCACTTAATTTTCACACAGCCTTTTTTTTTTATGTTCTTGTTACTGGTTGACTCATTGCATACACCCATTCAATTATGATCTAAATCTATCATTTCTGGAAAACTTTTCGTGTATTCCAACATCAATAGTTTGAAAAAATGACTTCAACAAAATGCAAAACTGAAAGGCTACAACATAATCAGAAATAATGGGCTACAGATAACTCAAGTGTTGGTATCAAAGGAAGCACAGGCTTTTCCTTTTCAGCGATAAAGATACAATTGCCATTATTGACACAAAAAGCATTTGCTTACCCTTTAATTAATCTGTTGTCTTATCAATAGCATTACATAGAAAATTAGATAAAAATTTCATCTTCCTTCTGGTTTTCCTGTGTCCAAAATTTTAATGTTTCATTGAATTATGCCCTCCATACCTTCTAGTCATTGATACCGATTGTCACCTGACACTCACTACCCATCTTCTAGCTCGCTAACTTGATCAGTAGTGCAGAAAGGAACAAAGTACTGTGTTAAAAATCAGTCCTGAAATCATCTATGGGGAATATGTCACTCCAAGCTCTACCCACTTATTGTTGTGTGTCCTTGAGCATTGTATTTAATCTCTCCATTTTCGGTCTTCATATGAAAAGTGCATATTACAGGGCTAACCACCTTGTAGTAAAGGAGGACTCTTGCCCAGTTCTGTCACTGTTACAGAATCAATTTTAAACCAATGTGACTGTAATTTTGAAGTTTTGTGAGAGTTCTCTAGAGAAACAGAGCTAGTGAGAAGTGGGAAAGAAGGAAAGCAGGGAGGCAAGGAGGCAGGGAGGGAAGGAGGAGGGAGGGAGTGAGGGAGGAAGGAAGGAAGGAAAGAAGGAAGGAAGGGAGGGAGGAAGGGAGAGAGGAAGGAAGGAAAGAAAAGGAGTCCTAGTGGCATAACAGTTAATTGCTAGGCTGCTAACCAAAAGGTTGGTGGTTCATACCCACCCACAGCTCTATGGCAGAGAGATCCAATTGTCTGCGTCCATAAATACAGCAGCCATGAAAACACTATGACATGGTTCTACTCTGTCTAAAATACTTTGTTCCTTTTTGCATCACTGATCAAGTTAGCAAGCTAGAAGACAGGTGGTAAGAGTCAGGTGACAATCGGTATTAACGTCTAGAAGGCATGGAGGGCATAATTCAATGAAATATTAAAATTTTGGACACAGGAAAACCAGAAGGAAGAAGAAATTTTTATCCAATCTATGTGGTCATTATGAATCAGGATCAACTCAGTGGTGCCTAGCAACGATAACGAGACAGAGAGAAAGAGAGGAGTGACTGATTTTAAGGAATTGGTTCATGTAATTATGGCAGCTGGCAAATCCAAAATCCATAGGTCATTCTCGAAATTCTAGCAGCCATGCATCCAAAATTGGTAGATCAGGTACCTTGTCTTATAAGACAAGACAAAACTGCCCTGCATAATTTCTAAGGAGTGCCTGGTAGATTCAAATTGTTGATATTTTGGCTAGCTACTAAATCACCAAGTTTTCCAGATCAAGTGGCAGGAAAGAGGAGTCACGCAAAATATCCATTTATCCGAGACAAATCCTCTGATTATTCTCTTAAGGCATGCAGCTGATTGGTGAAGCCTATTCATCCAATCATGGAAGGTCGTATGCTTTAGTTACAACAAACTGATTGAAATGGTGGTCACATATAAATACTTCATAGGAACACCTAAACTAATGTTTGATCAAACAAGCCAGCATCATAGCCTAGTCATGTTGACACCTAAAAGGAACCATCACAAATGTTGTTTACATGAATTTTAAATACACCTTCCATGAATTTTTAAATACACTTTGTAAAATAGTAATAAAATATGAACTTAACGAAGAAGAAGGAAAACAGGGGACAAGAGACGAAGGAGGCAGGAAGAGAAGCAGATGGGAGACATGCTTAAAAAGACAGCAGCTTGGCAATCAATTTATCTGATCAAGTGAAAATGACATGTGCACGGCCATGGTTCAGTGACTCTGCCTTTTGTGACAAGTCCAGATCCTTGCTGGCGTATAAGATGTGCAGTGTCAGAGACATTCCCTGCAACCACATGTGGTGTCCACACTCCTACTTTAAATGTTGAGGGAAACTATTTACTCAGTGACTTCAGTAATGCATAATATTCTTTTTACTAAATATGAGAAGTGACTTCTTTCTTGTTAACACAAAGAACCAACACCCATCTGTCGGTTTATCACACAGTGAGGGCTTGTATTTTGGTATGATGTTGGAAGCTATGCTACCAATACTTTAAGTATCAGAATGATCACCCGTGGTGGACAGGTTTCAGCAAAGCATCTAGACTAGGAAGAAAGACCTGGTATCTACTTCCAACAATTAGCCAACAGAAACCTTCTGGATGCAGAATATTGTCTGATATACTGGTAGATTTTATGAAGCTGGATGACATGAAGAGGAGTGAAGCATCAGTATTGAAGAAGGACTCATTAACAACCTCTGATATGCAAATTTTACAACATTGCTTGCTGAAAGTGAAGAGGACTTGAAGCATTTACTGATGAACATCAAAGACCCCAGCTGTCAGTAAGGGTTTTACCTCAACATAAATAAAACAAAAATCTTCACAATTCTACAATAAGCAGCATCATGACAAACAGAGAAAAGATCAAATTGTCAAGGATGTTGTTTAGCTTGGATCGACAATCAAGACTTGTCCTGGATTGAATTTCGTCCTCCTAAAAATATGTGTAGACATTTGACTAGGTCATGATTCTCATGATTCCTCATACTGTACGATGTTCCTTTATGTTATAAACTCTGCCCCTATGATGTTAATAAGAAAGGATGGGCAGCAGTTGTGTTGGTGGACAGGACTCAATGTGTGGGATTATCTTGTGCCTTGGGGCAGCTCTTGAGATATGAAGGAAGGGGAGGCAAGCTATCACCAAAAGGCAATTCTGGGAGCACAGCAAGTCCTTTGGATAGGACCCTGCATGTGCTTTGGAAGTTCCCAATCCAGGGGAAGATTAATGACAAGGATCTTCTTCCAAAGCCAACAGAGAAAAACTTCCTCTGGAGCAGATGTCCTGAATTTGGACTTTCAGCCTATTTTCTGCAAGAAAATAAAATTCTCTTTGTTAAAGCCATCCACTTGAGTTATTTCAGTTATGGCAGCACTAGATAACTAAGATGACACCCATGGAGGCATCAGTTAAGAAATCAAAAGACACAATATACTATCAAATACTTTGCAAAAGACTTCTTTCAAATGTTTTTTTTTAAAGATGTCACTTTAAGAAGTAAAGTGCTCCTGATTCAAGCAATCAATATTATATTTTCAATCATGTCATAGACATTTGAAAGCTAGACAATGAATAAGAAAGACTAAAGAAGAATTCATGTATTTGATGTTGGCAAGGATATTGAATATAACATGGTCTGCCAGAAGAAGGAATACATGTGTCTTGGAAGAAGTACAACCAGAATACTAGTTAGATGTAAAAGTAGTAATACTCCTTATGACACACATTGATCAAGTTATGAAGAAGCATATTGAGAAGTACATCATGCTTGGTAATAAAAGGTCAGTGAAGAACAGGCTTCTCAATAAGATAAGTTGACACAGTGGAAGCAACAATGGGCCCAAACATAATAATGAATTTAAGCACATCTGTGGACAACAAAGTTTTTTATTCTGTTGTATGTAGGGTTTTCACACTTCTTTTGCTTTGAAGTGAGTCTCTTGATACAAGGTGATGCTGTGTGAGGTACTGTGTTCATGGATAAGACACTCTAAGTCCTTGGATGGCAGTTTTGACAGAAGCATGGGATGCAAGGAAGGCGAATTTGTATCTACAGTAAGTGTCTATGTGGTAAGAGCAAAATGTTGTCCTCTCCATAATGAAAGTGGTCCAATGTAATCAAGTTTCCATTAGCTTTCTGGCTGATCACCTTGAGGATCACCCTGTTGTGGACCCAGTGTTGGCCTCAGCCATTTTCAGATTGGCACTTAGCAGTGTCTATAATCAAGCCAGCCGTAAGAATGGAAGTCCACATTGCTGACCCCATGCATCACTTCCATCCCTGCCACCATGGACACTTTGTTCCTGGGCACATTGTACAATGGCCAGGGTGAAGTGGAAAGGCAGATGACTGGTTTCCACAGAACACAACACCGTATCTACTTGGTTGTTAAAATATACCTTTGTTGAGGTCACCCTTTGGTTACCACTCACATTAGACACAAATATTTTAACTTCTCGGGCCCATTCAGAGAGGCCTATGCACATACATATTCCCCATTACCTCTTTGTCTCCAATTATCCAGTCACGTTCTTTCCAAGTCCTCAAACATCTGGCCAAATCACTGGCAAGAGCCACAGAAGCAGTACACAATCACACATCTGGCCATTTCTCCTTTCAAGTAAAGTTCAAAGTTCTGCCCACTGGGAGGATTTATCTTCACCACTGTCCTTCAGGGAGTTCCCATAAAGGTGCTGTGGTGCTCCTGCTGGCCCATTATTGGGTGCTATCTGCATACCACACAGAATCTTCTGTAAACCAGGCATGAGTTTTCTCTTCTTCAGCTAACCAAAAGCTTTTTCTCAAAATGGAGATAGTTATCTACAGAGAATGACAGGGTTTTGCTCCAGAATCCTAAAGATCTGTGCTGTGATTCACCAATAGGGACCTTGCAAAGATCCCAAACAGCAATTGTATCTGCCACTGATACTTGAAGTACTAGTAGATCAAATTTACCCTATGGCCCAAGTGATAGAGCAGTTTACACAGCTTTCTCTTGTTCTGGGGCTCACTCAAAACTATCAGCTTTTTGAGTCACTTGGTAATTAGATCAGAGTAGCACACCCAGATGAAGAGTATATTACCTCCAAAATGCAAATAGACTTACCACGTATTCTACCTTCTTTTTGGTCACAGAAGGTGCCAGATGCTATAACTCATCCTTCACTTTGGAGGGGATATCTACCTCATACCACTGGATCCCTAGAAATGTCACAGAGGTACAAGTCCATGATGGTGGCAGTGATCTCTTCAGCCTCTCCAGGAATGCTCTATTGTCACTGTACTATTTTCCTAGGTAGGGACAATGGTAATGGCTTCCACTTAGCCTTTCCTACCGTAATATCCTTATTCCACATGTCAGATGTCTGCTAGCTGACAAATACCTCTATTCCAACTATAAATTCTGGAACTAGGAAATCACTACAGGATGTATTTGGAGATTTACTAGGCAAAGTGTAAGCTGAACATGAGCTAAATTTCCATTTATAACCTGATCTCCATGTTTCTGGTGGGATACAGTGACACTTTGGGTCCCTTAGAATTAATGTAGATTCAGATCCAGTATGCAATAATCACTGAAACATTTTCCTAATGCACAGTCACTCTGGAGAAAGGCCATGCATCTCTTTGGGGAAGACTGGGAGAAAGATTAATAGTACACATTTTGGGCAATGTAGTGGGGTCACTGCTCAAGGGTACCGGACCTCTGCTTCATTCAAGGAATGGTGGGCCTGTAAACTTGTTCACATCTGGGAACTGGTTGAGGGGCCATGACTGTCTATTCTAGTGATTTATGTTTGACTTGACCTAGAATGCTTATGCTTGTATGGAACAAGTAAATATTAAGTAGATTTTCTATGTATTTCCCAACTAGGGACACCATGACTAAGTAGCCAGCACTGTAAGTCCATACAAGTCTGACATTTCTGATTACTACTTTGATTTGGCTGTCCATTACAGTAACAGTGTCCAGCTTCTCTTTGTCAACTGAATGCCGCTACTTGGCTTTTATCCCACTTTCATTACCAAATATCTTAGGCAGGGTTCCTAGAAAAGTAAAGGCAATGATGCATATCAGTTAAACTCATTGCTATCTAGTAGATTCTCACTCATAACAACCCTATATGATGGAGTTTTGTAACCCTTTGGGGGATGGCCATTGTACACTGTGTCACCGTGGTGAGTTAGCAAACTTAATTGTTTAGTTGTCTGTGAGGGAATTTTTAGCCAGGAAACAAATAACTGTATTGGAACACTCTCCTTGCTCATCTGATCTGGCCCTCAACGACTTTTTGCTTACCTGAAGATAAAGGAAATATTGAAAGAAAGACATTGTCATGACGTTCAGGACATAAAGGGTAGTACAATGACAGCTCAGATGGACATTCTAGAGAAAGCATTCCAAAATTGCTTTGAAGGGAGGACTAGACTCTGGGATCAGTGCATAGCTTCCCAAGGGGAGTACTTCAAAGGGGACTACAGTAATACTCAGCAATGAGGTATGTAGCACTTTTTCTAGGATGAGTTTGCAAACCTAATTGATAGACTTCATATATGTATACACACACACACACACACACACACACACACACACACACACACTTACACATCGGGAGATTTATATCAAGGAAGTAGAGGCTGAAATGTCCAAAGTTCATTGGTCAGGTGTCCGGCTGGATTCTTTCCTGACTTATGTAGTTGCAGGGGCTGACAAACCCAAGACTGGCAGGCTGGACAATAGGCTACTGGGGGCTCACAGGCTGTGAAGACTGATCAATCCATGATTAGACAGTAAGATGGTAGGTTGCTGGCTCACATACCAAGAACCAGAGTTAAGATGTTGGCAAGACAAATGGAGGATCCACAGCAGAACAAAAGTCAGTATGTTTTGATAAAAAGTCCATATGTATTAGACGTAGGCCATTTCCCCAAGGAAACTCTTTCATCTGACTGGCTGCTCACAGGACATCTCATTATAGAGGACATTACATCATTGCATACATGCTGAACTACATGGTAACTGTCAAACCACTGAGAATTATGGCCTAGAAATATTGACATGCAAACTTAACCATCATAAGGACTAAGGTGTACCAGACCTAAGCTGTGGTCTTTTCAGCTGCATCACATGCATGTGAAAACTGGACAAGGTGTAAGGAAGACAGAAGAGCAGATGTGTCTGAATTGTGGTAATTCAGAAAATTTTGAATATACTATGGACTGCCAGATTAATAAGCAAATCTGGGAAGACATGCACTGGACATGCTATCAGGAAGTACAAACCCCTGGAGAACAACATCATACTTGGTAAAACTGTGGGGCATGAAAAAGAGGAGGACTCTCATAGAGATAGGTTTATCCAGTGGCTAAACCAAAGGGCTCAGACCTAGCCAACACAGTGAGGATGGGGCAGGACAGAGAAGCATGTCATTCTGTTATACACAGGGTAGCAGTTAAATCAGAAGAAACTCGAGGGCACCTAACAATAACAACAACAATGTGCTGGAAGTTGAACTCCTAGGTTGGAGGGCACTTAGTGGACAAAAAATGCATTTTTTTTTTTGTTACATATAAGGCCAAAATAGTGGACTCAAAAATGCATTTTTTTTTGTTATATATAAGGTTGTCTATAATAAGTCAGGTGATTCAATGGCAACTAACAACTACAATATATACAAAAAAAGAGAGATTAACAGATTTAAATTATGACTTAAATTCAAAATCTTTCATACCTCCAATAATCAGCCATTGAGTACTTGTTTTATCATCTGAAGAGATATTGAGCAGACACTAGTGTCTACCATGGGTGGAACTGAATAATTTATAGAAGGAAAATGGTGAGTAAGTGTTCAGAAATAATATTTAAATGTATAGTGATGACACAGCGTTGACTTAATGTGGCAGAATGAGTGCACTGATAATCAAAACACTACAAAGATAAAATTATTCCATACTATTTTAGAAATTTTGTGAAGCTAAATCAAATATGTAGCCAAACAAAATATAGTTTCTGCCTTCTGGGAGCTGACATGTTTTTTAGAGTGACAGACAAAAGACACAGAGAGAGAGAGAGAGAGATACGAGGTCTGACAAATAAGTTCATGAACTCATCCTAGAAAACAAGTGCTATATTCTTCTTTGCTGAGTATCATTACAGTCACTTTAGAAGTACCCATCTTGGGAAGCTATGCATCATTGCCAATACCTAGTCCATGCTTCAAAGTAATTTTGGAACTCTTTCTGGAATGGCTATTGCATATAGTGGTAAGGTGTCACATTTGTGAACTTAATTGTATAGTTGCCTGTGAGGGAGTTTTTAGCCAGTAAAGAAGTTGTTGTACTGGAACACCCTAACTACTCACCTGATCTGGCCCCCAGAGACTTTTCTCTTTACCAATAGATAAAAGAAATACAGAAAGGAAGACATTTTGAAGATATTCAGATATTCAGGATTAGTTCATGTACTTAATTGATAGTCCTCGTGTGTATGTGTTTTTATATATATGTGTATATATATACACACACAGGTATGTGTGTATATATACTGCAGAGTATTTAGTATTATGAAAATGATTTATGCAAACTTTTGTCACAGAAGACAAAAGATGAAAATTTTGTATACCTGTAGTGATCAGGAAACCTTAATCACATAGCCTCTAAGTGCTACAGTTGCTAATCCAAATGGCAGTTCAAGTCCTCCAGACACTCCTTGGAAACTCTATAGGTCAGTTCTTCTCTGTTCTATTGGGTTGCTATGAGTTGGAATCAACTCCGTGGCAATAGGTTTTGTAGTGATCAGGAAAGAATTCTCCCCCAGAAGTGAACATCATTGAGAAAGCGAATGGTAAATGTAACAAATAAATGTTTTTTCTGTTCTTTTTCCTACTTCCTGTTTATCTTGGAAATTGAATGATGGTAATTGGGATATTGATTAACAATCTAAAATTCTTTGTGACTGGAGGAGAAATTTCTGCAGTAGACGTGACAGCAGAAAATTCTCCAAGTGGATTCCAATTTTTTTTTTTTTTTTTAAGAGCAATAGGTGGGAGCAGTTAAACATCTGTGGTAGAATACTAGCCTTCTAGGCAGGGGATTCAGATTTGATACCCAGCTAAGGTACTGCAATCAGTTATCACCTGTCTGTTGTAAGTGGCAGAGTGCACGTGTCTATGATGTTCAGCAGATTTCAACATTGATCCCAGACTAAGATGAACCAGAAAGAAAAAATGTCAGAAGCTCTCTTTCAAAAATAAGTCCAAGAAAACTCTACGGATCACAAAAGTCTTAACCTTTGGGGGATGGGGTTTCCCTGAGTTGGGAGTAACTCCATGGCAGCTAAAAACAGCAGTGGGTGGCAGAATGGGAACCTAAGAGAAGGTTCCCAGTAATCACAAGTGACTAGGTGGGAAACTGACACATGTTCCAGCGCTCATTTCCAGGTAGACATTGGGCACAGCAACAACTTCTGAATGATGGTGGATGTCTCCAGTGTACCATGGGAGGTAGGTGTCCCATCAATCAGCAGAATAGGTAGAATGATTTTTCCTATACCAGTATTCTGGTATCTTTGTGACGGTGTTGATTTAGGTGGGAAAATGGCTTTCATTCTTCTAAATTATTTTTGTAGAATACGTCCTTTCAGTTTACTAACAACTTCTAAATCTGTGATAATATTTATACTGTTAACCTGTTTATTTAGACATGGTTCCACCTTACAAAACAGATAAAGATATACCAGCTGCCTAATAAGTACTTCCCACCAAACATCTCATTGTGTCGGTGTCCCAGTTAACACCCAAGAACACACTTTATGCAAATACATTAACATAAACCATCAGAAGCTTAGAAAGTATGGTGCTTCCAATGAAGCAACTCATCATACAGTAATATCTAGGTGTTTGTGTTTGTATGTGTGTGTGTTTCTTTGTTTTGTTGCCATTCCTTCTGTAATTTAATAGCAGCTACCACCCTGCAATTATGACTCTTTTCCGAAGGGTAGATGGTGGTTGAAGCTTGCCCTTCCTTGTCTCCACAGAAAGGTGGCACTGACAGACCGGAGCTCTCTGGAGAACCCCCTGCAGACCTGGCACTCTGACAGAAACATCCTGTCTTCTCTCACTGCTACTGGGACTTGTTAAGCTGCTGAACCCCAGGATGTTTGGAGAAGAGCATTCCTTGTACATAGACTCCTGGCATTTTTCAAACTCTGAGGCCAGCCAGGTCATACCTTTCAGCATTGAGTGTGAGCCTGCCTGGTGCAAGGCCCCCGAGCTATTCTTCGAATCACAGCCTGGCATGGCGTCTGCGACCTTCCTGCCGCGTGTTGCACTTTTCAATTTGGATTCCTCATCGATTGAATACCAGAAACCAGTGTGAACAGGTCCATCTAGACATACGGCATCATTTAGAGGATCAGGAATGGGCTTCAGGGCCTCAAAGTATCACACAACAGTGATTCCCTGTTGAGAAAATTCTCTGTCCCTGTAAGGGAAAAACGAATAACTACATAGACTGAAACAGTTCCGGGACACCACTTTTTTTTTTTTTTCCTGCAGGGAAGTGTGACATTTAATGAACAGATAACTTTTTCTTGAGTATCTTGAAATCAAGGATTTCAAGGGAAAATATGTTCTTGGGTGTTAACAGGGCCACAGACACTCACAATGAGGCGTTCAGTGGGAAGTACTCATTAGGCAGCTGGCATATCTTTATCTGTTTTTTAAGGTGCAACCATGCCTAAAATCAAGGATTTTACAAGGATTGTAAAAACTACTTGGTAGTAATACAGTCCAGGGATCTTTATTTTTAACAAAAGATAGAAAAAGAAAGTAATTTCCTCCTAGTATTGTTCTGGTCTAGAATATTTTCATGATATTGGACCAAAAGCGCTGACAAATAATAAGCAGAAAGAACTATGGCTTTGATTCACTGGAGTGAATAATTCAGTATGAGCTATTTTAAAAAATATATATGTAGTTCATATTGCATTAGAATGCTAAAATAAAATTAAAATAAAATAAATGCCTTATAATTTTATTACACACATGTTAATCATTAATTTGCATGTTATTTCACTGACCAGTGTTCATTGTCTTGGTAAAGTTCTATCTCCTGGCTTTTCCTAAGCTTATTATTGCATACCTTTAAGCTTACAAACTTCGTTGTTATACCTGCCTATCTCTTTCACAGTGATCTATTTCTGATATGGGTGATAATGTAACCCACCTTGCCAGGTCTATAGGCAAACTCACTTGGAGAGGATTAGTGTGAAAATCAGGGAGAAGCATAAGAGACTAGCTGCCACCTCTGTGTCATTTTTCTATATTACTGTAGCTTGTATTTTGATAGGATGAAGAAAATTATGATACAGGTTTTCAAATATCAGAAGGGTTGCTCATGGTGGACAGGTTTCAGCCAAGTTTACAGGCTAGACTAAGAAGTAAGTATAGACTAAGAAGAAAGACCTGGCAGTCTATTTCTGGATGTTAGCAAATGAAAACTTTATGGATCACAACAGAACACTGTCTGATGTAATGTGAAAAGTTTAATTCCCTAGGTTGGAAGATACTCAAAATGCACAGTAGCCAAAAAAAATGGAGTCATGCATATCAATGATCATGAACAAGGCACAGAACAGGAAATGCTTTGTGGTATTGCATAAGAGGTCACCAGGAAACAGATCTGACTTAATGACAGATAACAAAAACAGGAGACCACAGCTGATTGTGGGGCAGAATAAGAGGCTGAGACATTGTTCGGTGGGCCCCTCTAACCACACTGTGGCCAAATTCAGTTCCAATGTTGGATTTCCTAGTTACTTGAGATCATGAACTTACCTTCTCAACATTTTTATCTATAAGCTAATTTACAGTATACAAGGTCCAATAATTAAGTTGGGGAATGCATCCTAGAAAAAGTGCTGCGTACCTCATTGTTAAATATCACTATAGTTACCTCCAAAACACTCCCCTTGAGAAGCTGTACACTGATGCCAGCACCTAGTCCATGCTTCATAGCAATTTTGGAACTACGCTTCTGGAATGTCTACCAGAACTATCATTGTATGAGATCTGGCAACTAAGTTTGTGAACTCATCCTAGAGAAAGTGCTACATACTTCACTGCTGAATATCACCATGGTAACCTTTGAGGTACTCCCCTTAGGAAGCTGTGCACCAATGACAGCACCTAGTCTACCCTTCAAAGCACTTTTTCTAGGGTGGGTTCACAAGCTTAATTGTCAGGCCTTGTACAATGATAGCTCTGAGAACCATTCCAGAAAAAAAAGTTCCAAAATTGCTCTGAAGGGTGGACTAAGTACTGGCATCAGTGCACAGCTTCCTAAGGGAGTACTTGGAAGATGACTGTAGTGACATTCAGAGATGAGATATGTAGCATTTTTTTCTAGGATGAGTTCTCAAACTTAATTGTCAGACCTCATATTCCTTTAACTTGCAAGCATTTGTAATTGTGGAAGACAGACAGTTCTACTACTCTGGAGAAGATAGTGGAACAAGAACAGACAGAACCATATTGATGACCACATAAAATGATCTCTACAAATTATTTATGTCAGATAATGATGGATGAACCAGAAGTCTTCAAAGTAGAGCTGCCTGTGCAAACCTAACCCACAAACCCTGAGAAACAAAGCCTCTGAGTGTGCTTATTAATGCCAATGAGATCTAATGCTCTTAATTAAATCACCTATAAACTGAGGTAGGCTTTCTACTGTTCCTGCTGTTAACTGCTGTTGAGTTGGTTCCAGTGCACAGTGACTCATGGGCAACAGAACAAAACACTGTCTGGTCCTGTGCTTTCCTCACTTTTGTTGTTATATTTGAGTCCATTTTTGTAGCCACTGTGCACAGTGAAGTATAATGCTGTTGCCAAGCCAAGCCAGCTGTTAGTGATAGCATAATAATATCCACGTGCCTACAATGAAGACCAGTTAATAGAACTATCATTCAAGTAAAATAAATGAACAGAAGATTTAAAAGTGTGGCTTGAGAAGACAAAGTATTTTGATAGCATATGCAGAGCTAGAGATAGAAATGCAAAGGGAAGAACATGCTCTACATTTCGCAAGCTGAAAGAACTGAAGAAAAACTTCAAGCCTTGAGTCGCAAGAGTGAAGAATTCTACAGGGAAGTTAAGAAACAAAGCAGGATGCATCAAAAGACAATGGAAAGAATGTACAGAGACATTACACCAAAAAGAACCAGGGGTGTAGGCCAAGATGTCAGACTAGTCACACATCTCCTTGATTCCCTTTGAGAACTAAGACCTAGAAAAACAATTGAATAGAGCACAGTGGACATTCTGGGAGCCCCGAGATCAGGGGGAGGATTGTAAAATCAGACTGATGACAGAAAGGGTAAAACTACCTTTGTCACAGGTGACACAGCAGTACAAAGTGTCATGCTTCTGCTGGCACAGAAGCTGAGAGACTTACAGTACTATGCATAGATTCTGCTAATCTGACACCAGAAAAGCTAAACAGGTTTCTGGTGGTATGAAGACAACAATCAATATCTAACCATCTAAAGAAGGAGACCACCATGTCTCTAGAAAACTCCCCAAATAAGAACCAAAAAAACTTCCCAGATGAAGAAGCCTTCCTGAAACTACTGGAGGTAGAATACAAAAGAATTATGTATAAAGCCCTTCTAGGTCTTAGGATGGAGATTAAACAGAATGCAGCAGAACAAAATGAAAAATTAAACAAGCTATATGAACTGCTAGGACATCAGTTATCTGCAATTCAGCAGATCAGTAATAAAAATTACAGAGTTAGACAAGTCAATGGAAAACTAAAAGAGCAGGATAGAGGAAATGGAATGCAGTTATTACTGAGACTGAAGATAAAGCAGCTGACACCAGCATCTATGAGGAAAAATCAGTTAAAAAGAGCCAAGAAAAATGAAGCCTCATTAAGAATCACATGGGATCCTATCAAGAGAACAATTTACATGTAATCAGAGTCCCAGAACAGGGAGAAATAGGAGAAAATATGAGAGAATTCTTGAAGAGTTGCTGACAGAAAACTTCCCTGACATCACAAGAGAAGATAGATATTCAACATGCTCATCAAACCCCACAAAAAGTAGACTCCAAAAGAAAGACACCAAGACATATTATAATTAAGTGTAAGAAAATGTAACACAAGGAGAGGCTCTTAAAGGCGGCGAGGCTTAAATAAAAACTAACATACAAAGGGAAGACTTGTAGAATGTCTTCTGATTTTTCAGCTGAGGTATTTTTGGCAAGAAGGCAGTTGGGTGACACATACAAGCCTTGAAGGACAAAAAAAAAAAAAATTCCAACTGAGAATTTTATATCCTACAAAATTGTCTTTCAAATATGATGGTGAAATTAGGACATTCTCAAACAGAAGCTTACAAATTTTGTAAAAACCAAACCAACGTTTTTCTAAATTCAACCCAACATTTCAAAGAATAGAATAGCAGGGACAGAGATCTGGAAACCGTGTTTTCAGAGGACATCAAAGTCAATTGGCATAATTAGCTTTTTGCTAAGAGAGTCTTCTGCATCCCATATTGACAAGTGGCATCCAGGTTCTTAAAGCCATCAAACTGCCATCTGAGGAATATCAATTAGTTCCAATCTACCTGAAATACATGATCACTGAGAATATTAAAGACACAAGGAAAAATAAGCCCCAAAACAGAAGGACCCATGTGATTTGGAGACTACATCAGCACCAGACCAGAAGAACCAGATGGTGCAAGGGCACAACCAAAGACAGTCTTGATAGGTGACACAATGTAGAGTTCCTGATGTAACATGATAAAAAGTGCTATGCAGATCAAGAACTCTACTAAAAGACCAGAACTGATGGTCTGACAACCTAGAGGGTTCCCTGGGAACATGGCTCCTTGACTTGCTGCTGCCCAAGACCTGAAACCAGTACACTTCAGACAAAGAATAGACTGCACTGAGGGAGAGAAAGTGAGCATGTGATGTGTGTACTTCATGGTTTTACACATTTATAGAAGGCTGTCCTATTGGTTTCTTTCTAGAGGGGAGAGAAGAGGCTGTGGAAGAGGGGACAGGTGTTCATTCGGAGGATATTGGTAGTAAAGAATGAAAAGGAGGAGTGTGCTGTCACAGGGTGGAGAGAACAGATAGAGTTGTACAGAGGTGGGTATGCAAAATTGACTTGGACTGTATACTTTCACTTAATCACAATAACAAAAAGGAATAGAAAAAAACTGTGCTAAAAAATATAACTGGACAAGAGTCAATCATTTCAAGGGGTAGTATATGGCCAGGAATCAATGGCATTGAAGGAAGAAGTCAAAGCTACATTGAAGGCATTGGCAAAAAATAAGGCTCCCAGAATTGATGGAACATCAATTGAGAAATTTCACCAAAAAGATGCAGAACTAGAGGTGCTCACTATTCTATGTCAAGAATTTTGGAAGACAGTAACCTAGGCAACAGACTGGAAGAAATCAATATGTAAGCCTATTCCCAAGACAACTAAATGTGGAAATTACTGAGCAATATCATTAATATATCATGCAAGTTAAATTTTTCTAAAGATCATTCGAAATGTGGTTCCAGCAGTATACTGACAGGAAACTGCCAGAAATTTAGGCCAGATTCAGAAAAGCACATGGAACCAAGGATATCATTGCCGATGTCAGATGAACCTTGGCTGAAAGCAGAAAATATCAGAAGATTCTATCTTTTTGCTATTGTGGACTGTGCTACAATAAACATTTGTGTACATGTATCTGTTTATGTGACTGCCTTTAATTCCGTAGGATATATTTCAAGCAGTGGGATTACTGTATCAAATGGTATATCTATTTCCAGCTTTTTAGGGAAGAACCAAATTGCTTTCCAAAGAGCTTGTACCATTTTGCAATCCCATTAGCAGTGTAGCAGAGTTCCAAACTCTCCACAGCCTCTCCAGCATTTGTTGTTTTGTGTTTTTTGGATCATGGCCAACCTCACTGGGGTGAGATGGTATCTCATTGTAGTTTTGATTTGCATTTCTCTAACAGCTAGTGATTGTGAGCATTTCCTCATGTGTCTTTTGGCTGCCTGGATGTCTTTTTTGGTGAAGTATCTGTCCATCTCTTTTGCCCATTGATTAATTTTTTTCCTCTTTTTTTTTTCTTTTTTTTTTTTACCTGTTTCTTGCTGATATTTTGCAGTATCCTCTAGAATATGGAGATGGGATGTGAGTCCGACATGCAGCTGCCAAATATTTTTTCCCATTCTGTAGGTGGTCTTTTATTTCTTTTGATAAAGTCTTTGGATAAACAACACTGTTTGATTCTTAGTAGTTCCTGTTTATCTATTTTCTCTTCAATCAATGGTGCTTTGTCAAATTTTGAAGTCTGTCTAAGCAGTTTATTAAAGCTTCTGCTGTTGATCCTGTTTTTTCTTTCATGGTTTTTATTATGTTAGGTTTGGTATTTATTTGTGCAAGTTGTGAGATATAGGTCTTCTGTGAATCTTTTGGCAGTTGGATATCCAATTCTGTCAGCACCATTTGTTAAAGAGACTATTTTGTAGATGGATATCCAATTTTGCCAGTACTATTTGTTTAAGAGTCTGTTTACATCCCATTTTCCAATGTTAGGAACTTTGTCGAATATCAACTGCTCATGAGAGAACACTGGCATCTCTGGATCCTCAAGTCTGTTTCCTTGTCCTATGTGTCTCCTTTTGTACTAGTACCAGGCTATTTGACTACTCTGGCAGTGTAATAGGTGCTAGGGTCCGCTAGTGTGAAGTCTCCCATGAGCACCTCCCCTTCAGTAGTGCTTTGCTTATCTGAGATTTCTTCCCTTTCCAAACAAAGTTGGTGATATTATTTCTCTATCTCATTAAAAAAATGTCACTGGAATTTGTATTGGAATTGCATTGTATATGTGGATTGCTTTGCTTAAAATAGACATTTTCACAATGTTACTCATCCTTTCAGTGAGCAGGGTAGATTTCTCCATGTATGTAAATCTCTCTTCATTTCTTGCAGTAAGGTCTTCTAGTTCTCTTTGTATAGATCTCTTATTTCTCCAGTTAGATTTATTTCTAGGTATTTTATCTTCTTGGGGCTCCAGTAAATGGTATTAATTTGTGACTTTTTCTTTAATTATCTCTTTGTTGGTATAAAGGAATCCTACTGATTCACTTATGTTGACGTTTTATCCTGATACTTGGCTGAACTCTTTTATTAGTTTGAATAGTTTTCTTACTACTATTACTTGAGTAGTTTACTTAGTTTACTTGACTATGGATTTTTGAGGATTCTTTGCATATACAATCATATCATCTGCAAATAGGGAGATTTTTACTTCTTCTTTGTTGATGCCAATGCCCTTTTTTTTCTTGGTCTTGTCTAATAGCTCTGGCCAGAACTTCTAGTACAATGTTGAATAGGAGAGGTGAGAATGGGCATCCTTGTCTAGTTCCCATTCTTAAGGGGAATTGTTTCAGTCTCTCTCCATTCAGGATGATATAGGTGGTTGGCTTTATATAGAAGGCACTTATTGCATTGAGGAATTTAATTTCTATTCCTATTTTGCTGAGAGTTTTTAGCATGAACGGGTGTTGGACTTCCTCAAATGCTTTTTCTGCATCAATTGACTAAATAAAATGATTCTTATCTTTTATGTTACTTATGTCATTGTTCATTGTTTTTCTGATGTTGAACCAGAATTGCATCTGTGGTATGAATCCAACTTAGTCATGAAGAATTTTTTTTTTTGATATGTTGTTGAATTCTATTGGCAAATACTTTGTTGAAGATTTTTGCACCTAGGTTTATGAGTGATATCGATCTGCAGTTCTCCATTTTTGTTGGATTTTTCCCCGGCTTTGGTATCAGAGTTATGCTGGCTTGATAGAATGAATTTTGGAGTATTCCATCCCTTTCTATGCTATGAAATAGTCTCAGTAACATTGGAGTTAACTCTTCTCTAAATGTTTGGTAGAATTCTCTGGTGAAGCCCTCTAGGCCATGACATTTTTTGGCTGGTAGTTTTTTGATGACTTTTTCAATCTCTTCCTTTGTGATGGCCTTATTAAGTTGTTCTTCTCCTTGTGATAATTTTGATGGGTGATAGAAATTTGTCCATTTCCTCTAGATTGTCAAATCTGTTGGAGCACAGTCTTTCATAGTATTCTATTACGATACACTTGATTTTAGTGAGAACTGTTATGACATCACTCATTTCTTATTCAGCTTGTTTGTTTCCTCTCCTATTTTTCTTTAGTAAGTTTAGCCAATGGTTTATCAATTTTGTTGATCTTTACAAAAAGGAAACTTTTGGTTTTGTTAACTTTTTCAATTATTCTTTTGTTCTGTATTTCATTCAATTCTTCTCTAATCTTTATCATTTGTTTTCTTCTGGTGCCTGATGGGTTCCTCTGTTGCTCTCTTTATACTTTTTCAAGCTGTAGAGTTAATTTTTTGGTTTGGGTTCTTTATTCTTTCTGGCTGTGTGCATTTATAGGGACAAATGGATCTTTGAGCACTACTTTGGCTGTATCCCATAGGTGCTGGTAGAATGTGTTTTCATTCTCATTTGAATCCATGAATTTCTTTATTTCATCCATTATTTCTTCTATAACTCATGGCTTTTTGAGAAAGATGTTGTCCAGTTTCCATGAGTTACAATTTCTATGTTTTTGCTGCTACTGATTTTGATTTTTCTGGCTTTATGGTCTAATAAGATGCTTTGCAATAATTAAATGGTTTTGGTTTTGTTGATATTTGCTTTATGTACTAACACATGGTCTATCATGGAAAATGTTTCATGTGCACTGGAGAAGAAGGTGTACTTAGCTATTGATGGATAAAAAGTTCTGTATAAGTCAATGAGATCTAGTTGGTTGATTGTTGCAATATGACCTCCTGTGTCTTTACTGAGCTTTTTTCTGGATGATGTATCCATTACTGAAAGTAGAGTTGTTGAAGTTTCCAACTATCATTGTGGAGTAATCTATCTAATTTTTCAATGTAGTCAGTGTTTGTTCACTATATGTAGATGCTCTGGTATTGGGTACATAAATATTTAATATTGATAACTCCTGCTTGTGCAGTGAACTTTCCAGCAATAATTAGTGATCATATTTGTCCATGATGGTGGATTTTACATTAAAATGTATTTTATCTGGGATTAGTATTGCCATATCTGCTCTTGTTTATGTATTGTTAGCTTGGCACTTATTCCATCCTTTAATTTTCAGTGTGTTTATACCTGTAAGTCTAAAGTGTGTTTCTTATAAGCGACATATAGAAGGGTTGTGTCTTTTGATTCAGGATATCATTTGTTTTATCTTTATTGGAGTGTTCAATATATTTATATTCAGCATAATTACTGACAGATATGTTTCTAGTGCTATCATTTTTATGTATTTATTTTTCTGTTGGTGTTTTCTATGTTGTTCTTAGTATTCTGTTCTGAGTCATTCTTCTTTATGGGTTGACTTTTCATGTTTTTCAAAGTTGCTTTAGTGGTTGTTGAGACTCCTGTATTACATTTCTTGTTTTGATATGTTGCATTGTTATTGTGTTTTTTGGCTACCCTATGATCTCCACTTGGACATGTTGTCAGGAAAGATCAGTCCCTGGAGAAGGACATTATGCTTAGTAGAGTGGGGAGTCAGCAAAAAAGAGGAAGTCTCTTAATGAGATGGATTGACACAGTGGTTGCAACAATGGGCTTAAGCATAAAAACAATTGTGGACATGGTGCAGGAATAGGCACTGTTTCATTCTGTTGTTCGTAGGGTTGCTATGAGTTGGACCTGACTCGATGGTAACAAACATCAACAACATGATCCCAATTAACAGTCTAAGTTTAAACCCAGTTTTAACTTCTGCACATATTTTTGACTTTCTCTCCATCTGAAAGGACTATAAATACTGTAGTATATCTCTCTTTTTAGTGTGATGTGGTCACCGGTTTCATTCTTTTAATACTACAGCTTTGATTGAGTTTTGTGACTTCTTTGAGTAGATTTGTGGATGCTGTGTCCTACATTACCTCCTTAAATATACACTTAATGGTTTTGTTTTTCTAAGCAAGGAGCTTCTTCCAGTATTTTTTTGTAGTTTTGATTTAGTTTTTACAAAGTCTCTAAGCTTCTGTTTATCTGTAAATGTCTTGATTTAATCTTCATATTGGAGAGACTGTTTTGCAGAATATATATTTCTTGGTTAGAAGTTTTTCCTCTTCAAGGCTTTGAATATGTCATCGCACTGCCTCCTTGCTGACAAAGTTTCTGCCAAGAAGTCAGGCAAGTGCCTACAGGGTTTCCCTCTGAATGTTAGTTTTGTTTTGAGCTTTGCTGCCTTTAAGAGAATCTGTTCAGTTTTCCTTTTATTAAGCTTGATTGTAATATGTCTTGGTGTCTTTCTTTCGGGATCTACTTTATGTGGCATTAGATACACATCTTGGATATCTATGTTCTCTTCTTTCATAATTTCAGGAAGTTTCATGTCAGCAACTCAACAACAATACTCTGTTTTCAAGTATCCCTCTCTGTTCAGGTACTCCCATTAAGCATAGATTATTCCTTTTGATAGAATTCCACATGTTTCTTAATCCTTTCTCGTTTTTCTTATTTCTTTTCTCTGATTTCTCCTCATAAATGCTGGTGTCAGTTGCTACAACTTCAAGGTCACTAAGTCTGAGTTTCATCTCCTGAATTCTGCTCATTGTGGTTTGCATAGAATTGTCTAATTCTGTAATTCTGTTATTGATCTGCTGGATTTCAGATTGTTAATGTTCCATCAATTCAAATAGCTTGCTTTTTTTTTTTTTGCATTTTGCTCTGCTGCATTTTGTTTAATCTCTAGGAGGGCTGTATATATAATTCTTTTGCACTCAACCTCTGACAGTTTAGGAAAGTCTTCTTCATCTGGGAAGTTTTGGATTCTTTATTTTGGAAGTTTTCTGGAGGCATGATAGGCTATTTCTTTAAATGATTAGTGACGGACTGTTGTCTTCAGGCCACCTAGAGACTGTTTAATTTCTCTGGTGTTACCTCAACAGGAGCTGAGGTTTAGTTCTGAGAAAGGAATTGGTCACTATCCATCTGTGTATACTCTAGAGAGACTAGCCCCAGTGGACTCTCTGGGGTCACATGCTCCACCTCCTATCTGGAAAAGATGATGCTCTACTTACAGGGTCAGTGGGGGGCTGTCAACCAACCCTATGATGTGGGTCAGTAAAGGCTGAAAGGGATTCCACTGGGCCTCTCAGCAGTTATTTCTCCAGGCAGTCTTACTTTAAAGATTATGAGCTATCCAATAGCTGCCTAAATCAGTCAGACTGTCAGGTGTGGCAGGCCCTGCCTTGCTGACAACTGACGCACTTCAGTTGTCCACGAAAGCTCAAAGTAGTTCAAAGTGGGAAGGAGTTACAGCCTTGCTGCCATCCTTAAGCAGGCCCTACCCATAAAGTAATACTGTGCTAAACACAGCTTTTCTGCTGGAAAAGCACTTTCTGGAGTGGTACTGCTTCTCAGTTTGGAAATTAGCCCCTGCTTGGACCTCTGGTTGGATGACTTCAGCTTTCAGCTGACCAAGATTGTGTCCTGGCAGAGCTGCACTTCCTGCGGCAAAACAGCGGAATCTGTGGTGTAGCTCAGAAAAGATGGAGGGGAGTAGCAGTGATGCCATCAGTAGAGAGCCAGGCTCTCAAAATGTGAAATGTGGCTATTCTATTCACTGTCTCTCTGCTGCTCTATACACTGTGTACTTTAGTACTGCAGTTCAGTGTTTTTGTCGCCTCATGCCAATCCCCAACTCCTGGATAACAACAAAAAGAAAAACTCTGCAGTTCCCCCAAGTGGAGAGTCAGCAGGAGTGGGGCTCAAAGCACTCTGCATCATCAGAGAGAGGTAATTTTCTGTTTAATGACATGTAGTCCAATCTGACAAACTTATGGCATACCCTAGGGCTCCCTGGGTGTCCAGAGTGCTCAGTTCAATTATCAATCCAGGCCTTAGTTTTCAGAGATAATTCAGGAGATGCGTGTCTAGTCCTCCATCTTTGGTCCACCCTCCAGTTCTTATTTAGTCTGTTGAAAAGAAAGCTCAAAGTTGTAGGGTAAAGATCATGTATCAAAAATTATTAAAAACAATGAAAAATGTTTCAGATACAGCTGTGACCCCAGTTACCTAATAAATAGTCTTTTGTAGTTTCATTTATTATCTAACAAGTGAATGTAAATCTCTAGCAGGGATCACAACCTCCCAGCATTTTTTTCTTTTCTTTAGAAGTTGTTTTCTTTTCCTCTGAAGCAATTAAAAATGTACTCATTGTCCTAGAAAGAATGAAAGAATAAACTGACAGTGGTGCTGTGTTGCCTGACAAAGCAAACTGCTGTCTCTGTAGTAAGGCATAGAGGAGGACTTGTTCACTGAGGCCAGAAAGAACAGGGGTTACAAATTCAAATAAGGCCCTGCCACTTTACTAAGATTTTCCTCCAGACCATTTGTTTGCTGTCATCCTTGCCATGCTACTATTTGGAAATTTAAAAAGACAAACATCTCTCTTCTCCATAAGTTAAAAAGAAAAAAATATTGTCAGGTTATGTGTCAATTGACTGGTGTGAAGGCCATTATGAAGATTTATTGGCTTGGAAAAATCACATTTTCTTGGGCACTACAAAACCTAAACTAAACACTACCTAGACTAAACACTTTTGAGCTTGAAAGCTTTTCTTTTCTTAATTGGATCCTATACCAAAACTTATCTTTTCTCATTTGAGTACAAAATTTCCTGTCTTGTGTGAGAAGTCTGTTCTATAAGAAATTACATGTGATTTTCCCCAAAATTATGAGATTATATTAACTAGTTATTTGACAAGGATGTATTTCTAAATCCAAACCAGTTCTTTCTAAAAATATATATATTTTTTTCCTAGCAGAATATTTACTTAGATTTTGCTAACATTTCTGATCATCTACTATACATTTTCATTCACAGGATTTATTGGGACTATGAGTAGGATTTTACACATTGAAAGAAATTGGCCAAGCCAAGTGCCGTCAAGTCAGATCCAACTCATGGTGACCCTAAAGAAATTAGGTTGTATATAAAAATACGCATTACAGAAGAAATTCTTCAGGGGTATGCTTAGTGAGTATTTTAGCAGAATTACTCAGGACTTGAAGATTTTTTTCTGTGCTTTGTCCTCAATCATCCAATTGGTGCAACCACACATGCTATCATTATGTATATACGCATATATGTGTGTGTATGTATACACACACACATATATATGTATTACATGTTGTTAAGCGCCATCCAAATGGTTCTGAGTTCTAGTGACCTGATATCACTCTGAAGACTAAGGTGTGATTGACTCAAGCTATAATAATTTCATCCACCTTGTATGTGTGCAAAAGCTGGATGATGAGTAAAGAAAACCAAAGAACTGACCTCTGAATTATTGTGCTAATGAAGAATATTGACTACATCATGGACGGCCCAAAATGAATTAAAAAAATCTGTTTTGGAAGAAGTACAACTAGAATTTTCCTCAGAAACAAGGATGGCAAGACTACATCATACATGCTTGGGACATGTTATTAGGAAGAACTAGTCCCTGGAGAAGGACATCATTCTGGGTAGAGGGCCAGTGAGAAAGAAGAAGCCCCTCAATAATTTAGATGTACACAGTGGCTGCAACAAAGGGTTCAAACACAGTATCATTTGGTGAGGACTGTGCAGGACTGGAAAGTATTTCCTCGTATTTTACATTGCTGTTTTTGTTGGTGGTGGGTGCTGTTTGAGTCTGACTCGACTCATAGAGACCCTATGTACAACATAAAGAAATACTGTCTTGTCCTGTTCCATGTTCACATTCATTGACATGTGTGAGCCCATTGTTGCAGCCACTGTACCTATCCATCTCATCTAGGTCTTTCTCTTTTTCACTGACTTGGTGGCAGTGGGTTTAAAGTTTACTTAGCATGATCACAATGTCCTTCTCTATATATTGATACACCTGATATCATGCCAAAACTATATGAAAGGAAGTCTTACCACCTTCTTTTCTATAGAGCATTCTAGTAGTACTTCTTCTGAAACAAATCTGTTCCTTCTTCAGGCAGTTTGTAATATATTCAACAGTCTTTCCCAACACTGTAATTTAGATACATCAATTGTTTGGTCTGTATTCATTGTTTAGCTTTTGCATGCATATGATGCAGTTGAAAAGACCATGGCTTGGTTTAGATGCACCTCAGTCCTTAAAATGATGTCTCTACTCTATCCTTTATCACATTAAGGAAGTCTTTTGCAGAAGATTTGTCCAATACAATATACCCTTTGAGTTTTAAACTGCTTCTTCCATGGGCATTGATTCAAGAAAAATGAAATCCTTCACAATTTTAATCTTTTCTCCATTTATCATGATGTTGGAAACCTTGGTGGCATAGTGGTTAAGTTCTACAGCTGCTAACTGAAAAATCAGGAGTTCGAATCTGCCAGGTACTTCTTCAAAACTCTATGGAACAGCTCTACTTTGTACTATAGGGTCACTATGAGTCAGAATTAACTCAATGGCAGTGGGTTTATCATGATGTCATTTATTGGCCAGTTTGAGAGTTTCTTGTTTTGTGTTGTGGTGTAATTCACACCAAAGGCTATAGTCTTTTATCTTCCCCAATAAGTGCTTCAAGTCCTCTTTACCTATAACAATAAAGCTTGTATCATCTGCCTAAGTTGTTAATGAATATTGAGCCAATACTTCTTCTTCATATAAGTATACATATATAGTTATAAACACCTTATTCTTCACATAAATATACATATATAGTTATATTTGTGTGTATCTTAAATGCATATGATGATCACAACATTTCCCCTTTGCTTAAAGTTGTGTACAAGAGTCATAGGAGGCTTATTTCTGGCTAAACTTCTTAAAGACGAAAAGGTTGATCCACAGACTGACAACTGGCACATCCAAAGTCAAATCTTGAGCAATCATATACAGTTACATATCTGTGACACTTAGGTAATAGACCCCAGCATGTCCACTCCTCTTTCAAGGTTCTCCTTTTTTCCTTTCACTGAGACAAAATTTGAGAAAACCCAAGAGACCATAGTTTCCAGAGGAAATATTTCAGTTCCAAAAAGTGCACAATTATGGCACATCACCAATATGGAAATGAATTGTTTGCATATTGATTAAAGCTAATAATAGAAAAAGTAAATTTCATTGTGCATACTTGCAAAGGCACAAGGACAAACATAGTCATCTTGTGTATTTATCAAGTAGATACTATCCTTGCTTTCAACTGGGAAATAAAATGGGAGACCTCAGAATCATAGCATCATAGGTTTAATTCATACCTCCCTCATGCTATCTCAGGAATCAAGGAGCCAGTATCCAATCCCCTGCTCACCTGTTAGTATAGTTTTAGTGCAAGTTACATTTCTTCATTGAGACAAATTTATGGAAGGGTTTGTGTTTAAATGAGATACTTTTAAAAAGTGGCTTTGTTCTTTCATTATTATTGGTAGTTTTATTTATCTTCTTTTAAGTTTGTGACTCTCATGTCTCTTCTCCCTGCCCTTGTGTATCCTCAATATTCTATGCAATTTAAATATAAAGGTCATAAGTGTGTAGCCTTCAGTAATTAATATTTACCCATTATTCCCTGTGGTTGCTGGTGCAAGGAATTTCCAGTATTCATCGAAGACATTTGTTGTTTACTTCACCCAGGTTAATATTTCTAGCACTGGGCAGTGCCTTATTAATGGATACATTTGATATGAAGGCAATATTTATTTATCTTAAAACACTATTATTAAAATAGTAGCTTAAATTAAGAAAGTTTAAAGTCAGAAAAGTATGATAAACTTTGTATTTACTGATTCATTAATGATAGGTCTTCATCATTACAAATATTTTTCTGGTAGGCTATGCCAACATTGTTCTATACTTTTTTTACCTTTTTTTCCTTGTTAGCTGAAATATATAGTTATTATTCTATTATACTACTTATTAATTTTATAATTTTATCTACAACAATTTTTTTATTTGGTAGTATATTATGGCATTAAATATAATAATCTCTGTTGTATTCTGAGGTTTCTATTTTAATAAAATTCCTTCAGGATCCGACTCGATAGCACTTGGCTTTGGCTCAAGATTTGTGATTCAGATCTCAATTCTATTCTCTGTTTCATAATTGTATCAAGATACCATGGTGAGACTTAATTCTGAGCAATATTCGAATACTCAACCATCTTGGTGGCCTAGTCATTCTACAGGTATATTTATTAAGTATAGACTTCCACTTGGGAATTGTTTTCTCAAAATATACAAAGCTACCTTGTAGAAATCCTTTGTTTATATGCATATTAAATATACAAAACATTCTAGTGCCATCTATGGAATTATATTTCTATAATAATGTCTCCTTTTTTACAAAGGAAAAATCATCACGTGTAAAAAATCACAAAAATATCAACAAGAAATACAACTTACTGTGAAGAGTAAAGTCTTCTCAAGAAAGAAAGGACTGTTCTGAAGAAGGATCTGTGAGCTTAAACAATTGGCATAGTGAGCTAAAGAGAACAACCTAGGTTTATTAACCATAAACAAAATTTTCAATAAAAAGTAACTATATGATAGTCTCATATGTAGGTAGTGAATTTTTACTTAAAATCCATGGATTAAAAAAGAATGAAGACCATTATAACAGAATTTTAAGTGCAAGTCTTCTATATGTTTATATTTGTATCTTTTTAGTGCTATATGTATATATCATTTTTGACTGTTGATACATCTAGAAATTATAATGAAGGTAAAAGAAGCTAAAGAAATGATCTATTTTCATAAGCATATTTTGGGGAAGCCAGCGTATAAAATATAATGTGTTTGTCTTTGACCCATGTCATTTTGGTCCTCGGTGAGCATCCGTTCCTGCTGAGTTGGGACCATTTGCTGTGCCCTCGTATAGCAGCTCGGCAGCTTTTAAGACCCCAGGCATCACTCACCAATGTGGGGTGCAGAGATCCTGCTTAGCAAAATTCTAGTTGTGCCAATTGGCCTTGATTTCACCTAAGAGCATGGTCTCCTGCCCCCTGTCGCATCTACTCTGTCCTTGCAATATTGGGCTAGTGATGGAGCTCACTAAGTTGAGTCTCACCGGCAACACAAGAATAAAAAGGGATGCACCCTGAGATTTCCACTAAAAGACTTCAATTGATGGTCCAGTGGCTTCGGGGTTCCCCTGGGAGCATGGACCCTGGCCCTGATGCTGTCCTTGTCCATAAATCATAATGAAGGTCCTCTCTTTGGACATGAATGGATTGGACTTGGTGATTCAGAGTGACCACATATTAGACCCACTTCATGGTTCTATGCATCTATAGGATATCATCCTGCTGACCTCTGGCTGGAGTAAGAGGAGTGGGTGGAGAGGACGGGGAAGGGGACTGTTGGGAGGATGAGACATGTATGGAGCAGAGAAGAATAATGTGCTGTCACCAGGCAGAGAAAGCAGTGGAAGCTGCGTATAGGTTGGTATGTAAATTTATATGGGAATGTACATTTTCACTCAGTCATATTAAAAAAAAACTAAATATATATACATATATATATATAATGAATTTGATCAAATTAGAATTGACTGGACATCAGTGAGCTTGGTTATTTTTTGGTTTATGATCAATTACCCAACAAAATGATGTTACTGGAATTCATACAAGAGAGGAATCCAGATCCACCAGAGTAGTAGATTATTCCTTGCATGTATGAATCAGAAGGTGGGCAGAGAGAAGGTACCAACAAAAGTCCTCACTCATCCAAGAAGTATGAATGATTGCTCCCCAGCTTTGCTGACGGCAGTTCTGGTGAGAAGCATACTTGACTACACGTCAGCAATTCTGGGTTTAAAACTTAGTTCTGTCACTAGACAAGGGACTGGGGCCCCTAAGCTCTTCCAGATCTGACACATGCTACTTCTAAGGGCTCCTTTGGAGTGTGGAGTTGAGCTGAAGGGCTGGAGTCAGCCAGCGCTTCTCTCAGTAACGGCTCCCATCACAAGCAAGGGGATATTTGCCTTTGGGTGAGGGGTAAAGCAGAAGGAACTCCCACAAAACATCAACAGGCTATGAAGGCACTTGGGACACTGTGAGTAGAGGACAGGTGCCATCACTGACCTTTCTGCTTTCTTGATAAAACATAAATTATGTTTTCTACTCTGACAGAGATTATCTGTTTAAGTCTTTCACCTGGTAGCTGACCCCAGAGGCTTTAGAATGTTTCATCAGAAATTCTTGCCACTGATTTGAGACCCCCTAAGGCATTTCTGAAAACACTTCGAACCTCAGCAAGACTGCCACGCTATTTCTTTTAGTGACACAAGTTTAAAATAGAAGAAAAAAAATCTAAAGAATGTGCATGTATGAGTGTATGTGTGTTTTATGTCTACAATTCAGAGAGGCTATTATTTAAAATTATTTACTCTCTTATTTTGCACAAAAGATAGCATTAATATTAAAACTGG
Source organism: Heterohyrax brucei (assembly GCA_028571685.1). Taxonomy (NCBI): domain Eukaryota; kingdom Metazoa; phylum Chordata; class Mammalia; order Hyracoidea; family Procaviidae; genus Heterohyrax; species Heterohyrax brucei. The sequence goes on from CM053141.1 coordinate 7,453,678, forward strand.
TTGAGAACAATACACAAAAATCAATATTAAAATAATTACAACATAAGTGTATGGGAAAAAATGCAGAGAATTTAACACAGTGAATATTCCTATCAATCCCCAGAACATATACATACATGTGTGCATATGTCTAACATGTTTATCCTTTTAGTCTTTTTTTCTTTCTTTCTCTCTGACTAATTTTTCTTTCAAGCCAGTATATATCCTTGTGTTGGTCTGAAACAAAAATGAGTTGGAGAGAGGCGGAAAAAAAAAAAAGCCGAGGTCTGGCCAATGGTCTCAGTGTTGGAAAGCGCACTGAAGTTGTACACTCAATACAGTATCACAAGTGTTCCCAAACTAAAAGTTTTACATAAAAATGTAAACACTATATCTTCTTAGCTTTAAAGTGACATAGTTACTTAAATCTTCCCTTAAAAAAAATGGTACTTTGACACTACCCACTAGACAGCAAAAATGTCCCTGAGTGGTACAGGTAATTTGCATTCAGGTATAATTTGCACTAATGACTAACTTAAAGGAGGCCCTGGATGGTACAAATGGTTAATGAGCTCTCTGCTACCCCAGTGATTGCAAGTTTGAATCCACCCAGGGACACCTTGTAAGAAGGGTATGATCCACTTCCCAAAACTCTGCCATTGAAAACCCTGTGGAGCTCAATTCTACTCGGACACACATGGAGTTGCTAAAAGGCAGAGTAGACATGTGGGCAGTTAGAAACTGTAAAAATGAAAAAAAAAAAATTCATTGCCACTGGGTCTATTCCAATATACAGAAACCCTGTAGGGCATGGTAGAACTACATCATAGGGTTTCCAAGGCTGTGATTTTTACCGAATCAAACTGCTACATCTTTCTCCTGAGGAGCAGCTGGTGCATTTGAATTGTCAGTCTTTTGGTGAAGATCCTAATGTTTAACCACTGCCCTACCAGGGCTCCTTTACATATACGTCGAGCAGGAGAAAACAGAAGTGACAGAGATTATGCCTGCAATCTTTACAAAAAAAACACAGTCCAGGAGTAAGTATCTGAGGTTCAGTCTGAAATACCTCCATTCTGTCAAACTGGTACCGAATCTAATTCCCTTCAAATCAAGCTTTGTCACTCTTGCATTCTTGAATTCATGGGCGGAATGATTCTTCATCCTAGGTGCCGTCCCATACACTATATGACACTTAGTAGCACCTCTGAAATCCATTCACAAATGCCAACACAACATCATTTCATTTCTCCCTCTGTTGTGACAACCAAAATGTCTCCAGGGCAGGAATAGGGAATGAGTTTGAGCTTTGGAGAATCTCATAAGGAAGAAGGGTACCAGCTCACGGTGTCAAAGCTTTGTTGCTCCTAACTAGAAATATTCTGAAAATGAAAGTGAGGTTCAGTGACTCCACCATCAGTCCAGGCTCCGAGTGAGCCTTTGCAGGAGGTGACACAGCTCCTATTTAATGAAGTGGCAACTCGAAAACTTGCATCAGCTCGCTGAGAGTGCTTCCTTCCCAATGCTCATGACCACGTTTTTGTTAAGTAAAACATCTGAAACATTTGAAATAATAGAAAGGAGAATTTCTGTTTATTGCTGAGTTCATAATTTAGAAAAATATTTCTGTTACGCAGGGAGAAATTTCAAGTATTTTTGTTATAAAAAAGTATATACATGAAAAAGAGAAGAAATGCAGCATTTCAATCCTGCTTCAAAGAGGGCTTATTGTAGATGCAAATAAAATCCCTGACAACTTCAATCATTTCTTCATTTATCCTGATGTTGCTTATTGGTCCAGTTGTGAGAACTTTTCATTTTCTTTATGTTGAAACGTAATCCATACTGCAGGCTCTAGTCATTGAACTTCATCAGTACGATCTCCAAGTCCTCTTCATCTTCTGCAAGAAACATTGTCTCATCTGCATAACGCAGGTTGTCAGAGTCTTCCTCTGTCTTGATACCCCATTCTTCTTCACGTAGTCAGTTCCTTTGATGATTTGCTCAACATACAGATCAAATAGATACGGTGAAAGAATACAACCCTAACACACAAATTTCCTGGATTTATAACACACAGTGGTGTTCCCTAGCTTGGTTCAAATGATTGCCTCTTGATCTAAGTACAGGTTCCTCACAAGTACAATCAAGTGTTCTGAAATTTCCATTCTTCACAATGTTATCCATAATTTGTTATGATCCACACAGTTGAATGCCTAATTTACATAATAAATAAAACCCAGGTAACCCTCCTTCTGGTGCTCTCTGCCTTTAGCTGGGATCTATCTGACATCAGCAATGATATCCTTCATTCAATGTCCTCATCCGAATTCAGCCTGAATTTCTGGCAGTTTTCTAACAATATACTTCTGCAGCTGCTTTTTAATAATCTTCATCAAAATTGTATTAGCATATGATATTGTTTGATTATTTGTGAATTTAATTGGATTATCTTTCTTGGGAATAGGCATAAATGTGAATCTATTTCACTCATCTTGCCAAGAAGCTGTTTTCCAAATTTCTAGGGACAGACAAGTGAGCACTCCCAGCACTGCATACATTTGTCAGAACATCGCAGTTGCCCTCCTGACTGTCTGCGCAGCTTGGACCTCTTCTGTCAGTGCCATCAATTCCTGACTAAACACTAACTTCTGCAATGGCTGACTATGGATCAACTCTTTCCGGTACAGTGATTCCAAGCATCCCTTCCATCTTCTTGTGATGCTTCCTGTGTCATTTATTATTTTTCCCTGCAGTATTGTCCAATATTTGAATCGGAGGCTTGAATTTTTTTCCTCAGGTTTTTCAGCTTGGCAAATGCTGAGTGTAATCTTCCCCTTCATTTTTCCATCTCCAGTTCTTTGTGCATGATCTTATGCTACTTTATTGTCTGGAAGAAGTATGAGCAGAATGCTCCTTAGAAGCAGGAATGGAGAGACTGCCTGTCACATATTTTGGACATGTTATCAAGAGCAGTGAATCTCTGGAGAAGGATATCATGCTTGGTAAAGAGAAGGGTCAGTGAAAAAGAGGAAAAGCCTCAGTGAGATGGATTGACACAATAGGCTTAATTATGGCAACGACTGAGAGGATGGGGTGGTACAGGACTTTTTGGGTTTTGTGTTTTTTTGTTTTGTTGTACATAGATTCACCATGAGTGTGAAGAAACCATGATATTACGGTGGTTAAGTACTATGAACACTAACAAAAAGTATGCAGTTCTAATTCAGTGGGCACTATTTGGAAACTCTACGGGTGAAGTTGTACTCTGTCCTATGAGGTCACTGTAAGTCAGAAACAACTCAACAGAAAAAGGTTTTCTGTTTGTTTGTTTGTTTGTTTTATTATTGGGGGTTGACAGCACCCAACAAACTAGTTTGTTTTCTCAATCCTTTGAAATACTATTTTCAGTTCTTTTACTTCATCATTTCTTCCTTTTGCTTTAGCTACTTGCCATTCTAGAGCAAGATTCAGAGTCTCTTCTAACATGCATTTTGATCTCTCTCTTTTTTGTCTTTTTAATGACTTCTTGCTTGCTTCATGTATGATGGCCTTGATGTCAGTCCACAACTTGTCTGGTCCTTGGTCATTGCTGTTTAATGTGTCAGATCCGTTCTTGAGATGGTGTCTAATGGGCTTGTTTAATTTTATTCAATTCCAACTTGAACTTGTGTATAAGCAATTTATGTTCTATTCCATAGTTGGGTGCTGGCCTTGCTCTGAATGATGATACTGAGATTTTATATTGTCTCTTTCCACAGATTTAGTTAATTTGATTCCTGTCTGTTCCATCCATTAAGGTCTGCTTATACAGTTACCATTGATGTTGGTAAGAAAAGGTTTTTACAATGTAAAAGTCATCGGTCTGGCAAATTCTATCATGCAATTTCCAACATAATTTCTGTGACTATGGCCATATTTTCAATTACAGATCCTTCTTAGTTTCTAATTTCAGCATTCAAATCACCAGAAATCTCCAAGGCATCCTCATTCCGTGTTTAATCAATTTCAGACTTCTGAAGTTGGTAAAAATCTTCAGTTTCTTCATTTTTGTCTTCATAAATAAATGACAGTTGCATTATCTAGTCTTCCTTGTGGGCATAAGTATAGTATCTTACTGCTGATAGTGTACTTCAGGATAGGTCTTGAAACGTTCTTTTTGACAATAAATGCAAGCCATTCCTCTTTAGGCAATTCCTGGCATGATAGATCATATGACTCTGATTCAAAATGACCAATACAAGGCCGTTTCAGCTCACTGATGTCTATGATAATGATGGGTTATGTTCCATTTTGATAATTTCCTAGATTCATACTGCGTCTATTCCAATTCTAATTATTAATAACTAACATGTGTCTGATTCAAGCCAAGGTGACTTCAGTAACCTAGTGTGCATGTGGGGCCCTTCCTGAGCAATGGTTAAGAGCTTCCAAAACCAAAAAACCAATTCCAGTGCCATCAAGTCAATTCTGACTCATAGCGACCCAACAAAACAACATAGAACTGTCCCACAGAGTTTCCAAGAGCACCTGGTGGATTTGAACTGCTGACCTTCTGGTAAATAGCCATAACACTTAACCACTACACCACCAGGTTTTCCAGTTAGGCTGCTAATGAAAAGGTCAGCAGTTCAAATCACCAGACACTCCTTGGAAACCCTGTGTAGTAGTTATGTTCTGTCCTGTACCTTTTGGCGTATATAATAAGAAGTTTTTCTTTTTAACATACATACAAATCTGGACAATGAATAGGAAGATTACAGAAAAAATGATGACTTTGAACTAATGATGTTGATGAAGAATACTGAATGTACCACGGACTGCCAAAAGAACCAACAAATCTATCCAGAATAGTCTTCAGAAATGAGGACATTGAGACTATGTCTTCCATACTTTGGACATAGTACAAGGAAGAATCAGTTCCTACAGAAGGACATCATACTTGGTAAGGCAGAGGGTCAGTTAAAAAGAGGCAGACTCTCAATGAGATAGATGTGACACAGTGGCTGTAACCATGGGTTCAAGCATAACAGAGATTGTGAGGATGGTCCAGGACCAGACAGTGTTTTGTTCTCTTCTACGCAGAGTTACTCTAAGTCCGAATTTAACGACATTATACCCAGATTTAATTGTCTTATATAAATATACCCCACATTTTATCATGAATTATTTCCCACACGCAGCAAATTGGAATCTTAATATTAATATACTCAACAATGTATATATCCTAATAGCATTTTAACACAATTATTTCATGCATATATCAATCCGTCTATTCATTTATCAATTCTTTATACTTTTTAGTGTATTTCACAGTAAATTGCAGAATACAATTTTTGTTTGATATTTATTTTAAATTTCACACCTGGATGCAAACTTTATCTATAATGAAATGTACAAATCTTACATGTTTACACTCTGAGTTTTGCCAAATACATACACTTGTGTAGTTGTTAAGTGCTATGCCTGCTAACCAAAAGGTTAGCAGGTCAAATCCTTGGAAACTCTATGGAGCAGTTCTGCTCTTCCTGTAGGGTCGCTATAAGTTGGAATTGACTCAACGGAAGTGGGTTTCTTTTGAGAGAAGTATGACCAAAAACTCTACAAAAGATGCAAAATACAATACTACCATTAGATAAGTTCATTTACTAATCATTTCACACTCCCACTTCTCCAAGAGTCAATCTGTGTTCTCCTGTTTTTTTGTTTTACATTGTTGATTAGATTTGATTATTTTATAACTTAATATAAATTGAATAGTATGGTGTATGCTCTTTTTCATAAAGTTTCTTTCACTCAGAGTCGAGTTTTTCCTACATCAATTTCATGTATTAGAAACTCATTTCATTTTATGTTACGTTGTTTAAATGTTCCAGTTTGTTTATCTGTTCATTCTTAATGGATGTCTTGACTTTTTCCAGTTTCCTGATATTAAGTATAAGGCTGCCATGAATATTCTTGTGCACATTTTATTATGATTATTTTTTAATATGATTTCATTTTTCCTGAGTTGAAACTTAAGATTGGAATCCTGGATCACATGAGACAGTTAAAAGTTTCATAAGTAAGTAAGTGAGGTAAGTCACAAGTCTGATAAGTCAGTCGTAAGTTCAGTTTTACTAGAAACTGCAAAACATTTTACAAAATGATTGTAATTACTTACATTTCCACCAGCACTACATGGATGTTCCAATTGCTCCATATGCTCAACATTTGTTGTAATTGATTTTTGCTAATTTTAGCCATTCTGGTAGTTGTGTAGTGGCATGGAATTTCATGCAATTATTATATAATTACAGGTGTGTATTACAGACAGCTTATTCTGTCCCATTTTTAGGAGATCTTTTTCGTTTCACAAGGGCATTAGAGTTTGTGGTGTCAGTTTGGATTTCCCTGATGGCAAATGATGTTGTAGACATTTTCATGTTCTCAATGATTATTTTTTTGTATCTCATATAAAAAATGTCATTATAATGTTTTCTTTTTTCCAATTTCATTGGACTGTCTTTTTCATTGTTTCTACTCATATCAATCCTATAGGACAGAATAGAATTATCCCATAGGGTTTCCAGGTGGATACAAACTTTCAGCTTTTGACTTAGTAACCAAGCCCTTAACCAATGCAGTATCAGGCCTCCACAAAGGTGTTGTGAATTTTTTGTGTGCTCAATAACCACTTTTGTATCTTATGTAAAATGTCTATTTTAATCTTTTTTTTTTTTCTGCAGTATTGCTGGACTGTCTTTTTATTGATTGTAAGAGGTTAATTCTTTCATAGAAATATTTTCAGAGTTGTGTCTGTGGCAGAATACTAGGAAGACAGACATATATTGGAAAGTTCCGTTTTGAGGACATCCTTCCTGGCAGTATGCCTAAACCTTCCTTGTTATTCTGTTTATCATTTAGAATATGGGGTAAGACACATATATAGATGATATATTAACCAAACCCAAACTCACTGCTATCTAATCTATTCCAACTCATAACAACTCTATAGACAGGGTAGAGCTACCCACAGAGTTTCCAAGGAGCATCTGGTAGATTTGAACTGCCAACTTTTTGGTTAGCAGTAGTAGCACTTAACCACTATGCCACCAGGGTTTACATATATGTATATACATATATATGCATATACATGTATATGTATGGTGTTTTAGTGAAAGTTTACAGCTCTAATTCTCACTAAAAATAATTTTGCTGTGACATTAGTCCCCACGACAGTACACTGTTCTTTCCCACTGCAAACTGCCTATGCCCATTCATCCAGCTCCTGTCCCTTTCTGCCTTCTTGTCCTGCTTTTTGGCAGGAGCTTCCCATTTGGTCTCCCACATTTGATTGGGCTAAGAAGCCCCTTCCTCATTTGTGTTATTATTTTGTTTAAAGATCTGAAGCTAAAATTTTACCTTGATTGGTTTGGCAAACTGCTGTTCATTCTAAATATTAGCTTTCTGGAATCTTTCTTAAGCTTTTTCATCTTAATTTTATTATTGTTCTTTCCTCACAGACCCTTACTTTTATCTTTTGTGCATGGCCTCACGAAATGTGAGGTTATCAAAGAGTATGTCTTCTATGGTTACTTCTCTCTGTCTCTCTGTCTCTCTGTCCACCTCTTTTTCCTCTTAGAAATAGGCAAGTTATATATCAAAATGATGCTTCTGAAATCTCTCTAAATGTGCTCATCTCCATCTTAGAATTCAGAATTAAACAAGCAACCCACCTAGGTGACACACCTCGTCCTACCTGGTGGTCGCTGCTCTGGTTATTGTAAACACCACAGTGACTCAGCAGATTTATCCCAAGCTTTCCATCTCTTCCACTTCAGACAACAGTCAGTTCCTGTTGCTCAGCATTCATTCCAGAAGAGTAGTTGCTTTTATTCTCTCTCTACTTTCTGCGAGATGAAATTGTCAGCAGAGTAAGTTTGAAATATATCAGATACAGTATTTTAGCCGAAAGAGACTTCCAGCAGATGCCTTGAAATTGGAATCTCCCGTCAGTGCTTTGTCATTTTGCTATGTCCTTCTTGTGATCTGTGTCACAAATGTACACGGCTCATTTCTCCTCTCACAGGTTTGGTCTGTTACTTCCCTCAACCATGATATGGTTTCCCTGTTTCTCCTTTTATCTTTAAACAAATCATCTAGAGTGAGACTTCACCACAAGCTTCAGGGAATTTTCAAGCAATTACACATCTTTTTCTGACATGCAGACCTCACCCTGTCCCCTTTTCCAGAAGATCTGCTCTTATTTAAAAAGTGCATTCGAGTTTCCAGCCTTAAAGAGATTTAAAATATTGGTTTCACTTCCATGTGTTAAAAACTTCAGGGTCTCTTTGCTCCCTGCTCCAAGTCTGGGTAATTCTGTGATGAGACCCAGGGGCACTGCTCCTGAATTCCTTGTCCCCCCAGAATGGCCAGCTCCTGATTAAATTCCATTCCCTTTCTTCTTTGCTTTCTGTAGAATGTGAAATTACTTCTCTCTTGGAAAATTCATGCTTGCCTCTTATAAAAAGAATCTCATGCATGTTCTTTGATTCAAAGACTTTACTGGTCCAGTTGTGAGGATTTCTGTTTTCTTGATGTTGAGGTGTAATTCATACTGAAGGCTATGGTCTTTGAACTTCTCCAGTAAGTACTTCAAGTCCTCTTGACATTCAGCCAGCAACGTTGTGTCTTCTATATATCACAGGTTCTGAATGAGTCTTTCTCAAAGCTCCATTCACCATTCTTCATATAGTCCAGCTTCTCAGAGTATTTGCTCCGCATAAAGAGTGATTATGTATGGTGAAAGGATACAGCCCTGACAAATTCTCCTGACAGTATTCCACACAGTATCCTCTCGTTCAGCTTGAATAACTACCTTTTCGTCTACGTAAGTTTCCTTATGTCCACAAAAGTAAGTGTTTTGAAATTCGCATTCGTCACAATGTCATCCGTAATTTGCTGTGATCCACACAGCAGAATCCACTGGGTAACAATGGGTTTTGCATTTTTTTTAGATTAATAATTATGGCTGAAGAGAAACAATTCTGCTGTCAGAGAAAATCGTTGAAATGCTTAAGCAAATATTAGCCAAGCCCAGAGATGCATACTTTGGCAAAGCACACAGCGATCTATAGGAATTAGAAAGTGGAGCCACATGGTGAAGACTTAGTCCCATCAGGACGATCCCGACAAAACATAAGTTCCTATTCTCACGTGCGTGTTTCTATTCCTGGAACACAAAGTCTGTGCTGTGTATTCAGAAGGGAACACCATCATCCATTATTTCTTGATGGCACATACCATACCAATAAGATTTTCTACACGGTAACAATTTAATGTTGTCACTTCATAAAGAACGTTTTGTCTTTAAAGAAGAAAAGGTCAAATCTTCAAAATTTTACATGGTTTTGATAGAAGTCAATACAGTGAAGGGCAAATTTCCTACAAAGAATTATTTGAATGTTTTATTTATAGGACTTTCACTCAAACAAATTATACACATGGGATCTAATACAACTGGATCCAGGGTTACAATGTTTACAGAATAGCAACAGAATCTCCACCTCCCCCCAGAAGAAATTGTGTTAAAAGTCTTACCATAAATACATAGTTACCGTAAGTAGATAAAAGTGGGCAGTTTAACTAACTCTCCACAATCCCATTGAAATTCGTAGCTTTAGACTTGTGTTTCAGATACAGTGCTTTTATTTATTTCCTTTTCTTTTTTCTTTGTATTATTTTATTTTATTATGACTGTGTGAAAATGTACATTCCCATATAAATTTACATGTGCACCTATATGCAGCTTCCACTGTTCTCCCTGCCCAGTGACAGCACACTATTCCTCCCTGCTCCATACATGTCTCATCCTCCCAAAAGTCTCCTTTCCCCTCGTCTCCATCTATTCTCCTTCCTCGAGCCAGAGGTCAGAAGGATGATATCCCATAGATACACAGAACCATAAAGTGCATCCAATAAATGGCCATTCTGCATCACCAAGTCCAATCCATTCGTGTCCGAAGAGGTGACCTTCATTATAATTTATGGGCAAGGGCAGCATCAGGGCCAGGGTCCATGCTCCCAGGGGAACCCCGAAGCTGCTGGACCATCAGTTGAGGTCTTTTAGTGGAGATTTCAAGGTGCACCCCTTTTCTTGTGTTGCCAGTGAGACTCAACTTAGTGAGCTCCATCACGGCTATCACCGGTGGTGGCTGGGCACCATCCAGTTCTTCCGGTCCCTAGTCGATGTAGGCACCCACTCATGTGGGTCTCTCTGTCTTCTGGGTTGTCTTTACGCCCTGTCATTTTGGTCCTCGGTGAGCATCCATTCCTGCTGAGTTGGGACCATTTGCTGTGCCCTCGGATGGCCGCTTGGAAGCTTTTAAGATCCCAGATGCCACTCACCGATGTGGGGTGCAGAGAGCCCTCTTAGCAAAATGCTAGTTGTGCCAATTGGCCTAAATTTCACCTAAGAACACGGTCTCCTGCCCCTTGCCCCAGCTACTCTGTCACTGCAATATTGGGTTAAGATGGAAGGAGTATTCAAGTTATGCTGAAGTCTACTTAATATTGTTCTTATTTCTAATGTGTGCTATCACCGATTTCACTCAACCAAATTTCTACAACTATCTAATCTAAACCCTCCCCCCACCTGCTCTCCCTCCCTCCCCTCCCTTGAAGCCGTCAAAGAGTCTTTTATTCTATACATAAGTCCATTTTTGAGATATTATCATCGGGGTCTCATACAATATTTGTCCTTTTGTGATTTTATTCATTTCTCATGTTGGATAAATATATTTTGGGAAGCAGTTTCAAACAAGCATTGACAAATTATCTCCTTCTGATATCAAAGCTTGTTTGGTGTTTTGTTTTGGCTTAGTTTGGTTTGTTTCTCTGTACAGTATAGTGATTGTAGATATTGTTTCCTGAATTTTCATTTCTATAGGATTTCCTACTTACAAGGTAGAATATGAAAGATCATCCTCACACTTCTAAAGTCTTTTCTAAAGACTTTTGCAAATGCACTATTTTAGATTGCTAAGGCTGTTGTACCAAATTACCACAAAGTATATTACTTTAAAGAATGTATATATATATACATACATATATATTTACTTTACAATTTTGACCATTAGAGATTCAAATTCAGGGAGTCATCAGAGGTATGCTCTCTCTGAAGCCATCAGGGAAGGATCCTTTTTCATCTTGTTCAGTTTCTGTAGTCCCAGGCATGTCTTGGTGTTTCTTGGGTTACAGAAGAATCCTCAGACACTGTCCTCCCTCTGAGCACGACTCCATCTCCATGTCTGTACTTCTCTTTCACAAGATGTCACTCTGACGGGGTTAAAACCCACACTACTTGAGCATAACTTCATGAACGTCATTGAAGTAACTGATAGCACTGGCAAAGAAAAACTCTACTTCACCAAACAGGGTCACATTCATTGCTACAGGGTTAGGGCTTCAAAATATCTTTTGGTGGGGGTGGGGGGGACAGAAATCAATCTATGATACCTATTTTGGCCTCTCTCGCTGGATTCTGTCTGCACTAATCAACTAACAGTGTCCTAAAAATTCTCTCACCCCATGTCCTCTGCGTTAACCTGTTCAGTGACTGGATAATTCCATCTTCCTAAGAATCTATAATGGTTATTTGAAATAAAATAGGTAAAATAATTAACAGAGAATGGCGTTCATATTTTATCAATAAATTTAGCCATTAGGGTTCTTTAAGCCTGTTAATGATTTTCTGACAACTATTAGTCAAGGAAGGTAGGATTGCCATTGAACAGATGTAATTCAAAAGTCTGATAATTGCAAAGTTAATAACCTGTATTCTTTCAAAACTCAAATTATCCAAGGGATTTCTTTGGTAGTTGTTGTACCCTCAACTATTTCTATGTCAGCAATAAGGACATTTGGTAGTGTACTGTTTGTATCACCCAATGTGTATCTCCAGGAGTCTACAAATGTACTCTAAATATACATTGAAGAAGCAGTGGTGATTCAGTGATAGAATGCTCATCTTTTATACAGGAGATTTAGGTTCAATTTCCAGTCAATGCATCCCATGCATGGCCACTACTCATCTATCAGGGGAGGCACGCTTGTTGCTATTATTCTGGGCAGCTTTCAACGGAGCCTCTAGACGAGAACAGACTAAGAAGAAAGTCCTAGCAAACTACTTCTGAATATTAGCCACTGAAAACCCTATGGATCACCACCTTCCAATCTCTCAATGGCCATAGAATGGCACAAGACTGGCAGTATTTTATTCCATGGTACATGGAATCTCCATGAGTAGGGAGCCAACTGGACAGCAGATAACAACAACATAAAATACTTTTTAAACTAAGGACATTTAGGCTCCTAAAGTGTGATATTATAAATTTCTGATCTTTAAAGGCATAGCCTTGTTGTATTTCTGTTACAATAGAGCTAGGAATCTAAGAGAAGATGTTATAGGTTCACACTCCAAAGAAAGGTAGAGTGGGTTGTCTTTCCTTAAATTCAAACTTAAGAGTTTGGCACACGGGGTCCACTTTATCTGAGTCCACTCAGAAAAGGTAACACTAGGGTGAGATCATACTCCAGAGGCACGCCTGGGTGACATTCACATTTATTTAGATGCTTCTGTCTTCCAAATTGATGATGGCATCAGCTAAGCTCAGCTCTCCAGATTTTTCTCTTTCTTTATCAATATCCACAATGGTTATTCAACTCTGAACTTCATGAAGACAATAAAAATATTCCTTGGAATGATATAATTTTTATAAAAGAGTAAACTATACACCATTTAGCGACAGGATAAAGTATGATTTGGTATAACAAATAATCTTTATTATTATGATTTTTTTTTATTTTTATTTAACATGACTGAGTGAAAATGTACATTCACGTATAAATTTACATGTCCACCTATATGCAGCTTCCACTGCTCTCCCTGTCCGGTGACTGCACACTATTCCTCTCTGCTCCATACCTGTCTCATCCTCCCAGCAGCCTCCTTTCCCCTCCTCTCCATCCACTCCCCTTCCTCCATCCAGAGGTCAGCAAGATAATATCTTATAGATGTATAGAACCATAAAGTGCTTCCAATATATGGTCACTCTGCATTGCCAAGTCCAATCCATTCCTGTCCAAAGAGTGGACCTTTGTTGTAATTTATGAGAAAGGGTAGCATCAGGGCCGGGGGCCTTGCTCTAAGAGGAACCACAAAACTGCTGGACCATCAATTGAGGTCTTTTAGTGGAGATTTCATGATGCACCCTTTTTATTCTTGTGTTGCCAGTGAGACTCCTCTCTGTGAGCTCCATTGTGGCTATCACTGGGCACCATCTGGTTCTTCCAGTCCTAAGTCGATGTAGGCACCCAGTCTTGTGGGTCTCTTTGTCTTCTCGGTTGTCTTTACTGCGTGTCATTTTGATCCTCGGTGAGCATCCTTTCCTGCTGAGTTGGGACCATTTGCTATGTCCTCGGATGGCAGCTTGGCAGCTTTTAAGACCCCAGACGCCACTCACCAATGTGGGGTGCAGAGAGCTCTCTTAGCAAAATGCTAGTTGTGCCAATTGGCCTGGAATTCGCCTAAGAGCATGGTCCCCTGTCCCCCGCCCCAGCTACTCTATCCTTGCAGTATTGAGTTAAGATGGAAGGAGTACACAAGTTATGCTGAAGTCCACTTAATGTTGTTCTTGTTTCTAATGTGTGCTATCACCGCTTTCTCCCAACTAGATTTCTAGTAACTATCTAAACTAAACCCTCCCCCACTCACCCTCCCTCCCTCCCCTCCCTTGCAGCTGTCAAAGAGTCTTTTCTTCTATACACCTCTGTTTTTGAGATCTTACCGTAGAGGTTTCATACAGTATTTGTCCCTTTGTCGCTGACTACTTTCACTCAACATAATGTCTTCCAGTTGAAACCAGGTTAGGAGATGTTTCCTGGAATCATCATTATTCTTTATCATTGCGGAGTGCTCCATTGAGTATATGTACCATAGATTACCTATCCATTCTTCTACTGTTGGGCATCTGGGTTGACTCCATCTTTTTGCTATCGTGGACTGTGCTGCGGTAAACATTCTGGTGCATGTGTCCATTGGTGTGAAAAGCCTTGATTCCGTAGGATATATTGCAAGTAGTGGAATTACTGGGTCAAGTGGTATATCAATATCCATTTTTTTAAGGAAGCGCCAGATTGCCTTCCAAAGAGGCTAGACCATTTTGCAACCCCACCAACAGTGTAGGAGGGTTCCACTTTCTCCACAGCCTCTCCATCATTTGTTGTTTTGTGTTTTCTGGATCATGGCCAATCTTGTTGGGGTGAGATGGTATCTCATTGTTGTCTTGATTTGAATTTCGTTAATAACTAAAAATCGTGAACATGTCCGCATGTGTTTTTTGGCTGCCTGGATCTCCTCTTTAGTGAAGTGTCTGTCCGTCTCCTTTGCCCATCACTTAATTGGATGGTTTATCTTCTTCTTATTGATATTTTGTAGTATCTTATAGATTATGGAGATCAGGCATCAGTCTGACATAGAGTTGCCAAATATTTTTTCCCATTCTGTGAGTATTCTTTTAATTCTATTAATAAAGTCATTGGACAAGCAAAATTGTTTGATTCTTAATAGTTCCCATTTATCTATTTTCTCTTCTGTTGATTGAGGTTTCTTTGACAGATTTTAGAGTCTGTCCTCATTGTGTATTAAAACTTCCATTGTTGTTCCTACCTTTCCTTGGATGAGCTTTATTGTTTTAGGTTTGATATTTAGGTCTTTTATCCAGTTGGAGTTGGTTTATGTATAGGGTGTAAGATATGGATCTTGATTCAGTTTATTGCAGATGGATAACCAATTTTGCCAGCACCATTTGTTGAAGATACTGTTTTTACCCCAGTTTAATGTCTTAGAGCCTTTGTTGAATATCAACTGTTCATAGGCAGATAGTGTCATCTCTGGGGTCTCAATTCTGTTCCATTGATCGATCTGTCTGTTCTTGTACCAGTACCAGGCTGTTTTGACCACTGTGGCAGTGTAGTATGTTCTACGGTCGGGTCAGTGTGTTCTTTTTCTTTAGTAGTACCTTACTTATCCGGGGCTTCTTCCCTTTCCAAACAAAATTGGTGATTTGTTTCTCCATCTCAGTAAAAAATGATGCTGGAATTTGTATTGGGATTGCATTATATAAATAAATTGCTTTGGGTAAAATAGACATTTTTCACAATGTTAAGTCTTCCTATCCATGAGCACGGTAGGTTTTTCCATTTATCTAAGTCTCTCTTAGTTTCTTGTAGTAAGGGCTTGTAGTTCTCTTTGTAAAGGTCTGTTGTTTCTCTGGTTAGATTAATTCCTAGGTACTTTATCTTCTTAGGGGCTATTGTAAAATGGTATTGATTTGATAATTTCCTCCTTAACAGTCTCGTTCTTGGTATAAAGGAATCCTACTGACTTACTTATGTTTATCTTGTATCCTGAGACTTTGCTAAACTCTTCTATCAGTTTGAATAGCTTACTTATAGATTCCTTGGGGTTCTCTGCATATACAATCATATCATCTGCGAACAGGGACATTTTAACTTCCTCTTTGCTGATACAGAAGCCATTTATTTCTTCATCTTGTCTTTCCTTGTCTCAAGGGAAAGTCTTTCAGTCTCTCACCATTCAGGATGACGTGGGCAATTGGCTTTTTATAAATGTCCCTTATTGTGTTCAGGAATTTGCCGTCTACGCCCATTTTGTTAAGGGTTTTTAGCATGAATGGGTTTTGGACTTTATCAAATGCCTTTTCAGCATCAATGGACAAAATCAGGTGATCCTTGTCTTTTGTGTTATTTATGTGGTTAATCACATTAATTGTTTTCTTGATGTTGAACCAGCCTTGCATCCCTGGTATGAATCCCACTTGGTCATGATGGATTATTTTCTTGATATGTTGTTGTATTCTATTGGCAAGAATTTTGTTGAAGATTTTTGCATCTAGGTTCATAAGTGATATCAGCCTGTAGTTCTCTGTCTTTGTTGGATCTCTCCCTGGCTTAGGTATCAGAGTTATGCTGGCTTCATAGAATGAGAGTACTCCATCACTTTCTATACTGTGAAATAATCTCAGTAGTATTGGGGGTAACTCTTCTCTAAATGCTTGGTAGAATTCTGCTGTGAAGCCATCCGGGCCCGGACTTTTTTTGGTTGGCAGTGTTTTGATGACCTTTTCAATCTGTTCCTTTGTGATGGGTTTATTAAGTTGTTCTGCTTCATGTTGTGATAATTTGGGTAGGTGGTATGAGTCAAGGAATTTGTCCATTTCACCTAGGTTTTCAAATTTGTTAGAGTACAGTCTTTAATAGTATTCTGTTATGATATTTTTGATTTCTGTTGCATCTGTGGTAACAATTCCCCTCTCATTTCTAATTTGGGTTATTTGTTTCCTTTCCTGCTTTTCTTTAGTAAGTTTAGCCAGTGGTTTAACAATTTTGTTGATCTTTTCAAAAAACCAGCTTTTGGTCTTTTCAATTTTTTCAATTGTTTTTCTATTCTCTAATTCACTTAGCTCTGCTCTAATCTTTATAATCTCATTGTTTCTGATGCCCGAGGGGTTCCTCTGTTGGTCTCTTTCTACTTGTTCAAGCTGTAGAGTTAGTTCCTTGATTTGGTTTCTTTCTTCCTTCCTAATGTGTACATTTATGGAGATAAACAGACCTCTGAGCACTGCTTTGGCTGTATCTCATAGGTTCTGGTAGGAAGTGTTTTCGTTCTCATTGGAATCCATTAATTTCTTTAATTCATCCTTGATTTCCTCTATAACCCATGTTTTTTTGAGCAAGATGTTATTCAGTTTCCAAGAGTTCCACTTTCCATCTCTGTTTTTTCTGGTATTGATTTCAACTTTTATGGCTTTATGATCTGAGAAGATGCTTTGCAGTAATTCAGTGGTATGGATTTTGTTGAGCATTGCATTATGGCCTATCACGTGGTCAATTCTGGAGAATGTTCCACGTGCACTGGAGAAGAAGGTGTAGATGTCTACTGATGGGTGGAAAGTTCTGTATATATCAATGAGGTTTAATTGGTTAATTGTGTCAATGAGATCTTCTGTATCTTTACTAAGGTTTTTTTCTAGATGATCTGTCTAGTAACGAGAGTGGAGTGTTAAAGTCTCTCACTATGATTGTGGAGTCATCTAACTCTCTTTTGAGTGTAGTCAGTGTTTTTTCGACATATTTAGGTGCTCTGACATTAGGTGCATAAATATTTAATGTAGTTAACTCATGCTTGTGTACTGAACCTTTCAGCAATAAATAGTGTCCATCTTTGTCCATGATTGTGGATTTGACATTAAAATTGATTTTGTCTGAGATTAGAATTGCCACGCTTGCTCTTCTTTGTTCATTGTTAGCTTGATATATATTCTTCCATCCTTTAATTTTCAGTTTGTTCCTGTCTTTAGGTCTCAAGTGAGTTTCTTGTAGACCACATATGGATGGGTCGTGTCTTTTGATCCAAGATGACACTTGGTGTCTCTTTACTGGAGCACTCAGTCCATTCACATTCAATGTAATTATTGATAGATATGTGTTCACTGCTGCCATTGTGATATGTTTATTTTTATGTTGATGTTTTCTCTGTTGTTCTTATTAGTCTGTTCTGGGACACTCTTTTTTGTGAGTTGATTTTTCACCTTTTCCAGAGCTGGTTTTATAGTTGTTGAGACTCTTGTGTTAGAGTTCTTGAAATGGTATGATACATCTTTGTTGTGCTTTACAGCTGACCCTATGAACCCCCTTAATAAACTATTTATAAACCCAATTTTAATTACTACCAGTCTTGTCATCTTCCTCTCCATCTGGAAGGACTATAACGACTGTAGTACATCCTTCGTTTTATTATGATGACACCATAGTTTTCATGAGGATCACTGGATTCCTTCTTTCCATATCAAAGCTGTGATTTACTTCGGAGCCTTCCCTAAATGATTAGAGTATTGAGTAGTGTATCGTTCTAAAATATAACGTTAGTGGTTTCATTCTTCTAAGACAAAGCCAAGAACTTCTTTAAGTATTTCTTGTAGTTTGGGTTTGGTTTTTACAATGTCTGTGAGTTTCTGTTTATCTGGGAATGTCTTAATTTCATTTTCGTATTTGAAAAATAGTTTTGCAGGATATATTATTCTTGGTTGGAAGTTCTTCTCCTTCAAGACTTTGAATGTGTCATGCCACTGTCTCTGTGCCAGCATGGTTTCTGCTGAGAAATCTGACGAGAGTCTACAGGGTTTCCCTCTGAATGTTAGCTTTGCCTTGAGTCTTGCTGCCTTTAAGAGTTGCTGCTTATGTTTCATTTTGTTAAGCTTGATTATAATATGTCTTGGAGTCTTTCTTTTGAGATCTATATTGGGTGGCATACGATATGCATCTGAGATGTCTATATTCTCTTCCTTCATGATTTCTGGGAAGTTTTCTTTCAGCAGCTCAGCAATGATACTCTCTGTGTTCTCAAATGTCTCACCCTGTTCAGGGACTCCAATTAATCGAAGGTTGTTCCTCTTAATAGAGTCCCACATGCTTCTTAATGTTTCTTCATTTGTCTTGTTTCTTTTTTCTGATTTCTGCTCATAGACGCTGACATCAGTAGTTCTGTCTTCCAAGTCAGAAATTCTTTTTTCCATTTGTTCCATTCTGTTTTCTTGGCTTGGCATGGACGTTTCTATGTCTTTGATTTTCTTCTTGATCTGTTGGATTTCAGAGTACTGGTGTTCCATCAGATCAAACAACTTTCTTAATTTTTCATTTTATTCTGCTGCATTTTGTATAAGGTCTAGAAGAGCCCTGTATATAATCAATTTGTATTCATTTCCTGATGCTTTCATAAAAGTTTCTTCATCTGGAAAACTCCTTGGTTGCTTTGTTTGGGAGCCTTCTGAAGCCATGAGTGATTGCTTGTATGCCACAATTGTCTGTTGCTTTTTGGGTCCCATGTGAGTATATAGAGGCTGGAAGAGGTAGTGTGAGGATGGATTGCAAATGTTTCTCTAGGCTGTCTTCAAATGTAAAGCAAAAGGTATCTGAGTTCACAAGTCAGTTAGATTTTCAAGTGTAGAGGTCCCTCTTCTCATCTGACAAAGTAAGTGCCACTATATCCAACACCAGATGATAATAAACTAGTTCAGAATACAGCAATGCTACTGCCCTGTTGGCCTCTTCTGACAGGGCCTATCCTTAGCCAACACTGCGTCAACTACTGATTTTGTGATAGAAAAGCGCTCTCCTGTGGGCAGGCTCTGGCTCCCAAGCTAAGAATTAGGTCGAGGTGCAGCCACCGTATCCAAGATGGCGTCCTCCACACAGGCAGTAGACAGAGGGGCTAAAGGTGCTGAGAGGTAGTGATTCCTCTGCTTCTGTTGCAGGGCCCCCAACGTAGGCAGCACTGTGCAAAATCAGTACTTTTCTGTAGGAGAAGCGCTGTCCCATTTGCAGGCGCTGGCTCCCAGACTAAGAACGAGGTCCCGCTAAAATCTTGGTACCAACATGGCATCCGCACCCTGACCGCAGAGCTCCGCCCAAACCCCACTGAGGCAGCTACAAAACAAAAGGCTCAAAGTGTCTAGATTAACAGAGTCCCGAGCCTGGCTCTCAGGATATGGGAATTTCGCCAGCCTATCCCCCCAGCAGCGTGTCTCAGCCCAGCCACCAAGCAAGACCCAGCTCCACCCACCAGCCAAGACAGAGGAAAAAAAGTCAAACTGGTGCGTTTACCTTCCGTCCATGAGAGCCGGAGCTAGCCAGGATTGGGAGTCAGCGAAAGAGAGGATGTTTTTCCGCTGAGTGGTATGAAGTCTCAATTAACAGCTCTGTGCTGTGTCCTGAGGCTGATTAGGTGATCGGAAGGCTCTGTTTGATTGTCAATTCAGGTCTTGGTTTCCAGAGGGATAGAAGGAGACGTGTGCTTAGTCTGCCTTCTTGACTCCACCCCCCTATTTTTGTTTTTGTAAAAAAAAAAATTGTTGTAATCCAGTTCATTTCAACTCAAAGCAATGTCATGTGTGCACAATAGATCTACTCCATAAGATTTTCAACAAGGTGCCTCTGGTGTATTCAAATCATCAACCTTTCGGCTGATAGTACTATGGTCAACTGTACAGGGCTGGTAAGCAGCCAAAAGGTTGATGATTTGAACACACCAGAGGCACCTTGTTGAAAATCTTATGGAGTAGATCTATTCTGCAAATATGGCATTGCTTTGAGTTGAAATGAACCGGATTACAACAATTTTTTTTTATAAAAACAAAAATAATAAAGCTTATTTGTTACACCAAATCATACTTTATCCTGTCGCTAAATGGTGTATAGTTTATTCTTTTATAAAAATTATATCATTCCAAGGAATATTTTTATTGTCTTCATGAAGTTTAGAGTTGAATAACCATTGTGGATATTGATAAAGAAAGAGATCTGGAGAGCTGAGCTTAGCTGATGCCATCATCAGTTTGGAAGACGGAAGCATCTAAATAAACGTGAGTGCCACCCAGGCGTGCCTCTGCAGTATGATCTTACCCTAGTTTCACCTTTTTGAGTGGACTCAGATAAAGTGGACCCTGTGTGCCAAACTCTTAAGTTTGAATTTAAGGAAAGATAACCCACTCTACCTTTCTTTGGAGTGTGAACCTATAACATCTTCTCTTAGATTCCTAGCTCTATTGTAACAGAAATACAACAAGGCTATGCCTTTAAAGATCAGAAATTTATTATCTCACACTTCAGGAGCCTAATTGTCCAAATCCAAGTCCCATACTTACTGGTAGTTCACAAGAATACCTTTGTTCCTTAGCATCCCTCATGTGGTGTGCCTTTTCCCTGTGTGTACTTCTATGTATAATCTGCTCCATTTATTAAGTTAGAGGTGGCTAGATCGTCAACCTACCCTATTCAGGAAGCATCTAAACTAGGAGAGTATCAATGGAGATGCTTTAACAAAGTAATGCAGCCCCAGAAGTGCTCACTCATCTATGTCAAGAAATATGGAGGACAACTACCTGACTAACCAGCTGGAAGAGGTTGTATTTACACTTATTCCGAAGAAAGGCAATCCAACTGAAATGAGGAAATTATTGAACAATATCATTAATATCACAAGCAAGTAAAATCTTGCCAAAGATTTTTCAAAAGTGGTTGCAGCAGTATACGGACAAGCTAAACACAGAAGAAGATCAGAATATCATCACTGATGTCAGGTGGATCTCACCTGAAAGTGGAGAGTACCAGAAAGAGATTTTATTGATTATGCAAAGGCATTTGACTGTGTAGATCATAGCAAATCATGGATAAAATTGCAAATAGTTGGAATTTCAGAACACTTGATAGTGCTCCTGTGGGAATCTGTACATAGATCAATAGACAGTCATTCAAACAAAACAAGATGATACTGTGTGGTTTAAAATCAGGGAAAACATGCTTCAGGGGTACGTCCTGTCACCTCACACATTCAATCTGTATTAAAAAAATAAAAACCAAACAAAAACAATGCCTATGAGTTGATTATGACTCACAATGACCCTACAGAACAGAGTAGAACTGCCCTGTAGAGTTTCCAAGGTGAGCCTGGTGGATTTGAACTGACACCCTTCTAGTTAGCAGCCACAGCACTTAACCACTATGACACCACGGTTTCTTCAGTCTGTATCCTGAGTAAGTAATCAAAGAAGCTGGATTCTAGGAAGAACAATGGGGTAAGAGGATTAGAGGAATATGCATTAACAACTTGTGACGAGAAGGTAACACAGCCTTGCTTGCTAATAGTGAAGAGGACTTGAAGCATTTACTGATGAAGATCAAAGACCATATCCCTCAGTATGAATTATACCTCAAGATAAAGAAAACAAGACCAATAAGCAACATTATGATAAGCAGAGAAAAGACTAAAGCTGTCAAGGATTTCATTTTTCTTGGATCAATGCCCAGAGAAGCAGCAGCCCAAAACTCAACAGGATGTATTATATTGTGCAAATCTACTACAAAAGACCTCTTTAAAGTGTTGAAAAGCAAAGCTGCCACTTTGAAGACTAAGATACACCTAGCCATAACCATGGTATTTTCAGTTATCTCATATGCAAGTGAAATTTGAACCATGAATAAGGAAACTCAAAGAACTGATACATTTATGTTGCGGTGTTTGTGAAGAATACTGAATATACCTTGAGTTGCCAAAAGAATAAACATATATGCTTTGGAAGAAGTATAGCCAGAATGCTCTTTGGAAGCAAGGATGGTGAGACTACCTGTTACATACTTTGGACATGTTATCAGGTGGGATGAGTCCCTGGAAAAGGACATCATGCTTGGTAAAGTCAAGGGTCAGCAAAAAGAGGAAGGCTCTTAATGAGATGAATTGATATAGTGACTGCAACAATAGGATCTAACTATCACAATAAAGAAAACTCTACTTTCAATGGGATCACATCCATGAATACAGGGATGAAGATGCCAACATGTTTTGCAGGCATTATTTAATGCCAAACTCAAGAACCAGAGATAGCCATGCTTCCCACTAGGTAGACTACAAGAGCTGGGCTGCAGGGAGGGGGAAGAAGCTAACAGAGACACTATGTCCTTCAGCACTGGGGCCTTGGCTCAGCCTTCCATCCTCAGCTACTCTCTATCTCTTCACATCTTGGTTGTTCAATCTGTCAATCAGAGATAACTATAACTTGTTTAGACTAGCCCCAGGTTCTTCCACCTAATGTTATAAACATTAATTGTGATGTTCCAGACCCACATCGTCTTGAGATACCTCCTTGGTAGAATGCAGAACCCTGCACCTATTACAAACAAGAGAAAGAGCACATGGCCCTATCGTAATTTTGTTCCCATTTTGAAAGAACCCACCTTTGCTTAAATTACAACATTTCAGACCCTACCTCTTTATTTGAAGTAATTTTCTCAAAGATTCTTATAAATGAAGACCTACGTCTTTGTCAAATCAAAGTCCTTAGTATGTCTTCTTTTGAATTCTAGGCTTCCGTGCTGTAGCAATTTGGATTACTCTCAAATAAAATCTTCCTTAAAATCTTTATAACTTGACCCCAGAATCTGTCATTTAATCAATACTCCCATGGATTTTGCAACCTAATGGATTCTCTTTGAACTTCAACTTGCTTAAGGGGGTGATGCATGAATTGCAACTCCTCCATCTGTCCCTGGCTTGCCTGCCTCCTTCCTCCTCTCTGAGGATACAAGTCCTTAGGTAGGTGGGTCTATCTATTGTGCTGGGCTGCAGTAAGTTATCATAGTACTCACCATCAGTACCTACTAAACAATCTCTTCCTCCAGGTCTGTCAGCAAATGTTATCACAAATACAAGACTCGGTTTCCTGCTTCTCTCTTGTTATAAAGGATACTGAGGGTACAACAGTACTGTGTATATGAGAGATAGTATACTTGAAATATCCTGGAAGGAGCATCCCTTACAATAGATGCTCATGGTGTTAGAGCTGTGACATCTGGTCTCTGCAGAACCCAGGAGGAGGCAGTATCATTATCCCTCTATTCAGAAAAGAAAAGAAGCTGGGAGAAGCTCCATGTTCAACTCAAGCTAGTATACAACAACCATACTTCAAACTCCTTTTATCTGTCTCTGTTTTTCTCTCAACTCACTTTCTCTCCCACCATTTCCAGCATCTCTATTGTACAGGAATCAATTCATAGGGATAGCAGGCCATGCAAGTGAAGCCTGGTTTTATGATAGAAAAGAACTACTATTGTTCCCTTCTGAAATGGAGTATTAAACAACGATGTTAACATTGTAGTACCTACTATGTATCTGACTCTGCAAGCCACTTTTTTTACATTGATTTACTTCTCTCAGAGCCCCTTTGCTGTGGACATTATAAACCTTAAAGCTGAAAATCCAGGGCTGAGGGAGGTAAAATAGCTGTTGGATTTCAAACAGCTATCATGATGACTCTGGATTTCAAATTCTGGCTACTCAGACCCTAAGTGAGAGTGCTTTCCATTACCTACCTTTCTTTCCTATCCAAACCAAACCAAACCAAACCCACTGCCGTCAAATGGATTCTGACTCATAGCGACTCTATAGGGCAAAGTAGAACTGCCACACAGAGTTTCCAAGGAGCACCTGGTGGATTTGAACTACTGACCTTTTGGTTACCAGTCATATCACTTAACCACTAACACATCAGGGATTCCTTGCCTCCTAAAGTTGATTGAAAAAAATCATCTGTGGTTGTTTTTTCTTTATCACCTTTCTTGGGACAGGGAATCATAATAGATACAGTCATCGAAAAGATACAAATTCAGAAATGAAGTATATATTCTAAAGCTAGCCACCACATACCGGTCAGTCTGTCACACTATGGTGGTTTGGGTGTTACTGTGATTCTGGAAGCTATGCCACTGGTATCTCAAATACTACAAGAGTCATCCATGGTGGACAGGTTTCAACAGCATTTACAGACTAAGAGAGACTAGAAAGAAAGTCTTGTGAGTCTACTTTTGAAAATCAGCCAGTGAAATTTCTGTGGGTCACGACAAAGTATGGCCTGATATAATGCTGAAATTTGAGCACGTAGATTCCTAGATTGGAAGGACTCAAAACACCAAGTGGCCACAACAATAGTCTCCAACAGATCAATGGTTAAGATGACCCAGGATCAGGCTATGTTTCATTCTGTCATTCCTAAAGTTTTCATGAGTAAGTCAGAGCTGACTAGTCAGCAACTAAAACCAACAACAACAACCATCCCTAGAAGGAAATCCGCTCTCCTTGGGGGTAGGTTTGATGTCTACTATGGGGGAGGGCTCAGCTTACCTCCAAGTGACCCATGCACATTTGTCAGCATGGTGAGCTTCTGTCAGACTGACTACAGGGACAGATACAGCTCTCCAGAGAAGAGAAAAAGGAATCATTCCATGGCCTCAGGACAGTGAGGCAAAAGAGGGAGAAATGTGGTCTGATTGACAGAGCCGAGCATAAATAGAAGAAGCTCAAGTTACTTGAGAATGATTCAACTAATAGAGCGAGGAAAAAGGAAAGAGTACATTTTAGTGGTGGTACACCGAGCCAATAATTAAGCATGCTTTTAATTCTGAAAGTCTCCTTAATTAACATGCAGGTCTTTTGAACTTTGACTTGTTTTACATTCGCAGTTGTTACTTTAGAACCCAGTGTTTACTCCTGAGAATGGCACACATAATGTGCCAAGATACTCACCAACTCCATGTCAATGCCTTTTTGTTTCCCCCTTTGAAAACATTTACTTGAATCAAGTGAACTGTGGTTGTCTATACTCCTGTAGAAAGCTTTTAGTTAAAAGTTATCATTCCCTGCCAAGGCCTATTTGAGAGTTATCACAAAGAAGATGTGTCTGTGAAGACATTTAAATAAAAAATGGAGCCGGGCCTCCAAGGATTTCTGTTAGAGGATTTATAATTAGCATGAGTCAGAAGGTTCTAAAAATTGAATTTCATGCATAATTGTGGTGTTCATTATGGTCAATAATTACCATTACAAAACATTAAATGTAACATGCAAATAATTCGGAGACTCAAAGGGTTAATAAAATTATCTTTGGAATGTAGTAGCAGGAATTTTTGGTAATCGGATCCGACTCGACGGCATTTGGCTTGGCTAACAATGATGTTGTAATAAATTGGAGTGTGTGTTCTTGCCCAAAGGTTTTTACATGTAGTTACTTCTAAGCATTTGATAGTTACAGGGAAAATGTCACAAAGACATTTTCAAAATTGCTAAAGGGCAGAGTCTTCAAAGTGATAGTTTTGTTGTTGTGCTGTTTTGTTGTTTTTGTTTTTCCTTTTACAGGAAAAAGAATGTAATTTCTATCACCCAAAATGAGTACATATACATCATATCGGCATACATGTGTAGACTAGGTCATAAAAAAAACATAAATATTTATGCCCTACTGTTTTGCTGAAACCTAATTTTTTTTTCAAGATTTAATAGTTTTAGTAGATACTTGCCTAGCCAATACACAAGGTCTGACAATTACATTCACAAACTTGCCACCATACACTTACGTTGACAGCACTGTACAAACAACTTGGTTAGGTTTTATAACCTTGGTGTGTCAGTGTCTCACAGCTGTGTTCATGTCAATGTGTGGTGGTGTCTTGCTCAGTAGTGTTGATTATTGTTGTTGCATGTTTTTGTATGCCATCACTAGAATGTCAGAGCTTGAATTAGAGCAAAGAACATTTAATTTCCTGTTTCACTCATCAAGAGTGGAAGTGAAGTCAGTGACATGTTAGTCCAAGTTTATAGGGATAACGCCATGAAGAAAACAGCAGTGGGAGAGAAAGCATCAAGGGATTATTCATTACGAATTCATACCAACTAAAGAAACAGTGGAAAACAAAAATTTTCACAACTGGATCAGTAAGTAACATTGTCACAAATAGAGAAAAGATTGAGGTTGTCAA
This sequence comes from Heterohyrax brucei, assembly GCA_028571685.1. NCBI lineage: Eukaryota > Metazoa > Chordata > Mammalia > Hyracoidea > Procaviidae > Heterohyrax > Heterohyrax brucei. Next base: position 7,480,081 of record CM053141.1, read on the forward strand.
GGATTTCATTTCACTGGAGTCCACAAACAACGCACATGGAGGCAGTAATCAAGAACATCCTGCTGACCTCTGGCTGGAGGAATAAGAGTGGGTGGAGAGGAGGGGAAAGGAGACTATTGGGATGATGAGACATGTATGGAGCAGAGAGGAATAGTGTGCTGTCACCAGACAGGGAGAGCAGTGTCAGCTGCATATAGGTGGGCATGTAAATTTATACGGGAATGTACATTTTCACTCAGACATAATAAAAAAATTAAATTTAATTTAAAAAAAAGAAATAAAAAGATGCATTGCACTGGGAAAATCTGCTGCAAAGACCTCTTTAATCTCTTTAAAGTATTCAAAAGTAAAGATGTCACCTTGAAGACTAAAGTGCGCCTGACCCAACACATGATATTTTCAATTGCATTGTATGCATATGAAAGTTGGACTATGAACAAAGAAGACAGAAGAAGAATTGATGGCTTTGAATTGTGGTATTGCAGAAGAATTTTGAATGTACAGTGGACCACTGAAAGAACAAACAGATCTGTTCTGGGAGAAATACAACCAGAGTGGTCCTTGGAAGCAAAGATGGTAAGACTGCATCTTACTTTCGGACATGTCAGGAAGGATCAATCCCTGGAGAAGGACATTATGCTTGGTAGCATGGAGGGTCAGCAAAAGAGAGGAAGACCCTCAAGAAGATGGAGAAAAACAGTGGCTGCAACAATGCACTTAAGCATAAAAAGACTGTGGACATGGTGCAAGATGAGGCAGTGTTTCATTCCGTTGTTCCTAGGGTCGCTATGAGTTGGAGCTGACTCGACAGCACCTAAAAACAACAACAGACAGTTAACCAAGTTTACTATCTGGAAGTGCTGAAAAGGCTGTATGAAAAGGTTAGACTGGTCCACAATAGCAAAAATATGGACTCAAGCCAGATGCCCAACAATAGAGGACTGGATAGGTAAACTATGGTATATATACTCAACGGAACACTATGCAATGACAAAGAACAACAGTGATTTTAAGAAACATCTCACAACCTGGTTTCAACTGGAGAACATTATGTTGAGTGAAAGTAGTCAGCAATAAAAGGACAAATATTTGTATGAGACCCCTACAATAAGAACTTAAAAACAGACTTGTGCATAGAAGAAAAGACTCTTTGAAGGCTGCAAAGGTAGGGAGAGAGGGAGGGTGGTGGGGAGGGCTTAGATTAGATGCCAGGCCCAGTGTCATCGAGATAGTTGATAGAAATTTGGTTGGGTGAAATCCATGACAGCACACATTAGAAAGAAGATCAATATTAACTGAACTTCAACATAATGTGATTACTCCTCCTATCTTAACCCAATATTGCAAGGACAGAGTGGCTGGGATGGTGGACTGGAGACCATGCTCTCAGGGGAAATCAAGGTCAGTTGGCACAGCTAGTATTTTGCTAAGAGAGTCCTCTGCACCCCACATTGGTGAGTGGCATCTGGGGTTTTAAAAGCTTCCAAGTTGCTATCTGAGAGCACAGTAAATGGTCCTAACTTAGCAGGAACAGATGATCGCCAAGGACCAAAATGACATGGGGGAAGAGAACCCAGAAGACAGACAGACCCACATGGGTAGGTGACCGCATCACCTTGTGACTGGAAGCACCGGATGGTGCCCAGCCACCATTAGTGATAGCCTCAATGGAGCTCACAAAGTTGAGTCTCACTGACAACACAAGAATAAAAAGTGTTGCACCCTGAGATGTCCATTAAAAGACTGCAATTAATGGTCCAGGGGCCTCAGAGTTCCCCTGGGAGCATGGCCCCTGGCCCTGTTGCTGCCCCTGTCCATAAAACATAACGGAGGTCAACTCTTGGATGGGAATGCATTGGATTTGGCAACACAGAGTGACGATATCATGTGTGCACTTTATGGTTCTATGCGTGTATAAGATGTCGTCCTGCTGACCTCTTACTGGAGGAAGGGGAGCAGGTGGAGAGGAGGGTAATGAAGATTGTTGAGAGTCTAAGACATGTATGGAGCAGAGAGGAAGAGTGTGCTGTCACCAGGCAGGGAGAGCAGTGCAAGAAGCATATAGGTGGGCATGAAACTTATATGAGAATGTACATTTTCATTGAATTATAATAAAAAAAGAGTTAGATGAAAATGATCTGAAATTTTCACCAGCAACTCATGGCTCTTGCATCATGACAATACACCAGCTCAGATGGCACTGTGTGAAGGAGTTTTTAGCCAGTAAACTGATAACTGTATTGAAACTTCCTCCCTACTCACCTGATCTGGCCCTCATTAACTTTTGTCTTTACCCAAAGATAAAGAAAATATTGAAAGGAAGACATTTCGATGACATTTGGGACATCAAGAGTAATGTGATGACAGCTCTGATGGCCATTTGAGAAAAAGAGCTCCAAAATTGCTTTGAAGGGGTGAACTAGTTACTGACATCAGTGCATAGCCTCCCAAGGGGAGTACTTCAAGGGTAACCATAGTGATATTGAGCAGTGAAGTATGTAGTACTTTTTCTAGGATGAGTTAGGAAACCTGATTGGCAGATCTCATATTCAACCATTTCTTCTGTGGTCACACAGTGATGCTGTAGGTCAGAAATGTATTTTACCTTCTACTGCTTTTAGGGAAGAACTTTCATTTGTATTATTTGTATATACCATGAACAATGAACCAATGGATACCCTAGTAATATACCTTTGTGCATGTGTTAAAATTTGCAAAAAATATTCTACTGTATCTACCTAAGCCAAGAAGCACATTCTTCACCAGGATCATTTTATGTCTTTATAGACCAATTCAATCTTTGTCTGAGGAGCTAGCTTCTGAAATGGTTTCAGTTCTAGGCTAAAAGAGAGTCTGTTAACCATGTCTTCCAGGACCCTCTAGTCTGTCAGACCATCAAGTCTGTCCATTTTACTAAAGTTCCAGTTCTGCACTCCACATTTCTCCCACTCAATCTGGGACTCTTTGCTGAGTTCCCTGTAAAGGCAGTCTTTGGTGGTGGCTGGGAACCATCCTCGGTCTTCCAGTCAGGAATGCTGATGGCATTCAGAAACTTGGGAGCAAAGCTAAGGGGTAAAATTTTGGATAATGTGCAGAAATTATGCAGTCACAAAGTTCTGATCATTCCTGCAGGAGATCTTGCTTTGGTTCTGGGCCAATGTGCCTCAAGTGTAGCCCTCCCTGTTCTATCAGCAGAAGCTTAGATCTTGCTATGATGCTGAATATGTTTCAATGGACCTTCCATACTAAGATGGACTAGGAAGAAAGGCCTGGTGATCTACTTCTGAAAATCAGGCAATAAAAACTCTGTGGAGCTCAATGGGCCAATCCCATTGTGCACAAAGTCCCCGTGAGTCAGTGGCCACAGCCAGCAAGAAGAAGAAAGTTTATGCAGGTTAGATGTAGCATGGCTTTCTTGGATATTCATTTTGTAGCTGCATATGTTTTCCAAGCTCGATTTGAGCAATGTTAGAGTCAGAAAAGAATAACCAGGAATAACAGCTAATTTTCAGTATTTCCCCCCATGGAGTAAACAACTTGAAACAATTTCTTCCTATGACTAACCCTCATGTTCAACCACATGTAAAATAGTTGGGGATAATTGCTGTTGAGTCAACAAAATACACTCAGTAACTGCTCTCTGGAGCTGGCACAATGCCTGCAGTTTTGGGAATGTGGAGAGAAACACTCTTATCTTTGAGAAGCTGATACTCTAAGTAGCATTTTCTGTAGTATATATTTATACAGCATTTTGTCATAGCAGTAGTCATTTTAAAGCTTGAAAGCTTTTTCACATACATTATCTTCCTTGTAGCATGAAACTTCAATTTGCTCAAGGAAAAAAAATACAAATAAAATGTAGCCTTGGGATGTTAGAAATTGTTGATTCTAGACATTGTTTTGGTACCTCATTGAAAATATGTGGTCTCCACCTGGTCGGGATGCAGGAGGATGTTGGGGTGTTCCAGACGTGGTGAAAGCCCAGCCCCAGCCCCTGAAACTTGCAAAGGGGATCCGGAATTGACTTGGTTGTTGTACAGATTCAGTCACGTGAGCTGCTCTTGCCCGAGTAATGGAAATCCAGGTGATTCAACTCTCCTTCCTTCACACCCTTAGAACCTGCATGCATAGGGTCTGAGGTCTTTTACTCAATGAGTATTTAAATAATGCTGTGTGTGCTAGTGATCACCAGTATGAGAGAGCACGCAGGTGTGTATTTCTGCATGTGTGACATGTGTCAGTTTGTCTGTCTACATGTGGTGTATGAGTGAATGTCAGAGTGTACAAGCTAGTGTGTGTGCTCATGTGTGAGTATAGCAATGGGGGCTACAGTGTGTCAGTGTCTGTGATGTGTGTGTAGCCACATGTCAGTGTATGTCGGTGTATGTATCAGTGTGCATCTGTATGTAAGTATGCATAAGTGTCAGAGTGAAGGGGTGACTTTTTTCTGTGAATTACATGTGAGTGAGAATAAGTACCTGGGTGTACGTGAGCGTGAGCCCGTACTGGTGTAAGTCTGTGCAGGTCAGTGTGCAGAAGTGCGCGTGTGGCTACGTGTCTCTGCCACTGTCAGTGTGTGCCTCTATGGCAGTTTGTGTAAGAGTGGGTTGTGTGTGTCTGTGTGTCAGTCTGTGCTGGGCATCAGTGTGTTTCTGTGTGCATCTGTGCCTGTGAAACAGGCAAGTCACATTTTTCTGGCTGACATCATGTCTCAGAGACTTGTAAACTACTATACAGTGTTACTAAGCTGCGGTCTGAGCCTGCAGGCTAACTCCTGAAACTGTTCTTCATTTTGATGTTGTAACTACAATTTGTTATAGAGGAACAATTGTTTTTGCCAGTCACAGTTAAGCTGCAGAACTAATTGTTACAAATCATTAAGTAATTCAGGCCTCTGCAACGGTACACTCAGTTCTGTAGCTGAAACTCACGTAGCAGCAAAGTCTAGACAGAGTGACTAAAAAAAGAAAAAATACTTGTGAAAATGCAAGACATTTAAATTCTTAAAAAGTTGAACTCAGATGGGTTGACAGTACTCTAGTTGACCTAAACAGTGCCATGCAATTGCAGAATATCATGGGAGAACTGCTCATCATAGACATCTTACCAGAAATGACTTATTTACAAGGCACAGTCTGATCCCGCACATAGACTTTAATAAGTGTACATCTTCAACTTGGAGAATGAGACACTAATTTACAGTATATCTTCACTTTAAGGACTGTGTACATGATGTTAAAACAGAATTTATGTATCAATAATAATGAGTCTTCAGTAGATTTTAAAAAAGAAAACTTACTGCCAAGTTGGTTCCATTTTATGATGACTCCATGCTTGTCAGAGTAGAACTGTACTCCAAACAGTTTTAAAAGGGTCTTTTTGGAGTAGATGACCAGGCCTTTCTTCTGAGTTCCCAGGGACTCCTCCAAATGAATGAAAAATAAGCCAAACTACCCAGCCATGTGGTTAATATATCTTACACACAAAAAGGAAGGAAGGGAGGAAGGGAGGGAACAGGAAGGGTGGGGATGGGAAGAGCATGAAGAAATACAGAGAGAAAGAGAAAAAGAAAGGGAGAAGGAGAGGAAGGGAGAAGGAGAGGAAGAGAAAGAGAACGAGAAAGCAAGGAAGGAAGGGAGGAATGGAGAGAGGGAGGGAGGAGGAAAGAACAGAGGAAGGGAGAAAAGAAGGAGAAAGAGAAGGGGAGAGAGAGAGACAAAGAAAGGAAGAAAGAAAGAAAACAAAAAATATTCAATAAGCCTTTCTGAGGTCTTAAAAGCATTTGTCAGTGTTGTATTTAAGACAACCATTGCTGTCTCTCTTCCATCCTCTTCTTGATTATCTTTCCCTCTCTTTCAATAGAACCCCAGGCTGTAGGCTGATTCAGGGTTCTCACATCTGTCTTCTTTGAGCACTAAGATCATTGGAGCCCCAGCAGTGGACCTCCCTGGCAACACACATGTCTAAAGTGATGCTCCTAACAGCCTAGCTCCAAGATGCTCCTCTGCTTGCTTCCAAATGTCTGTTTTATTCTCTTTCTTCTTAAATGACATTGGGAAATCTCCATCACAAAGTGAACACCCATGAATCCAGAAAAGGAAAAAAATGAAAATACTTTCCTCAACCCAAATATCTGAATCAAATCCATACCCACCGAGTTGATTCTGACTCATAGGAACCTGGTATGCAAAGGGGAATTGCCACACAGGGTTTTCAAGGAGCAGTTGTCATTAGGTACCATCCAGTGAGTTCCTGCTCACATTGAGCCTATGCATAAGAGAAGGAAACACTGCCTGGTCCTGCATCATACCTATTCAGTTTTGAGATTGTTGCTGTATTTCTGAAACAAGTCAGCGGATATAGCGAATTATGTGAAAGCCGTAAGGTCTGTTGATTAAAGTAGGCGTTAGGCTGACTTACACACTCAATTCTAGTAATGCTGGGTGGCCTCTCCATTGCCACCACGGTCTGCACTGCCTCTGGAGTGGAAGAGAAGGGGAGGACTGGGCTCCCATGAGGGATCTCACTGTCAAAAAAGGGAGGCACCTGCTGATACTCCAAAATCTGCTCCACAAAGCATTCTCCTTGCTGGGTCAGTGAGGGAAAGCACAGTAGGTTTCCTAAGAATACATTGTCCTGAGACAGTTCACAGGAACTAACGTTAGAGCTGGGGACTGTGGACATTGCAGCTCCTAGTCATCTAGGACTGCCTCACAAAATACTATAAAGAGAGTGGCTTTCCAGTACAGAAATGGATTGTCCCGCAATCCTGGAGACCTGCAGTTCAAGTTAGTGTCTCAGCTGTGTTGATTCCTTCTGAGGCAGATTGTGGCCCATGCCTCCCATCTAGCTTCTGGTGGCTTTGGGTCGTTTCAGCATCCTTTGAACTGCAGCTTCTTCTGCTTTCCTCATCACGGGGTCTTTCTTCCTCTGTCGAACTCTCTGTGTCAGTCAATCTCATTCACAAGACTCCTCTCAGAGAGGATTTGGACCCACTCTGTTACCAGACGCAGGCACAGGCACAGGGTTTAGGAATTCAGCATAGCTTATGGGGACATGCACCTAATACTGCCTGAGCGAGATCAATACTTGTAACACTGATTCCGACTGAGTTCGCTTTCAGAGACAGTATTTCTCAGGTCATGCAAGGGCCAAGCTAAGGAGACATCACTGTCATTACTGCTAAGCAGGACGCTTAAAATGCTCTGAGGTACCCACACTCAGGTCTATTAGCACCAAGTAATTTCGTCAAATATCAGAAAATAAGCCTATTCTCCAGATCATAACTCTAAGGGCTCATTCTAGAAGCAGGCTCCAAAAGGCAATTTTCTGCTAGAAAGGCTTCAGTATTTCTCTGGGTCAGTGGTAATAGAGAACGATTATTGTTGCGGTTGGCTGCTGTGGGGTCAGCCCTCTTACAATGGAATGAGAAGCTGCCCCGTCCTGTCCACTGCGGTAATGAGCAGCAGACTGAGCCATTGTGGACCATGTGGTTTTCATTGGCTGATTTCCATAAATAGACCACCAGGTCTTTTTTCCTAGTCTTACTATAGAAGCTCTGCCAATACTCGTTCAGCATCGTAGCTGCATCTAAGCCTCCACTGGAAGATGGGTGATGACTGCATATGAAATGCATTGATCCGAAATAAAACTCAGATGTCCTGAATAGAAACTGAGAACTCTACCACTAAACCAACACTGCCACCATGCAATATAATAAAAGACACAAATATGAGTTGCATCATTTTTCATTTGTATTGTTTTGTATGTGTGTCATCAAATAAGTCAAGTAAAATAAAAGTGAGTGAAATTAAGTTAAAGAATATATTTTACATAACTCAGCTGAAGATTAAAGTAAGCCTGACCCAAGTCGTGGTGTTTTCAGTTGTCTCATAGGCATGCAAAAGCCAGGCAATGAATAAGGAAGATAGAAAAAGAATTATACCTTCGAATTGTGTTGGCCAAGAGTATCAAAAGTACTGTCAAAAGAAAGAACAAATTTGTCTTGGAAGCAATACAAGCAGAGTGCTCCTTAGAAGCAAGGATGACTAGACTAAGTCTCGCTTACTTTGGACATGTTCTTAGGAGGGATGAGTCTCTGGAGAAGTACATCGTACTTGGTAAAGTAGAGGGCTATCAAAAAAAAAGGAAGCCTCTCAACAAGACGGATTGACACAGTAGCTGCAGTGGTGGGCTCAAGCGTAACAAGGACTGTGAGGGTGGTGTAGGAACAGGTGATGTTTTGTTCTGCTGTACATCGGGTCCCTGTGAGTCAGCACTGACTTGACAGCACCTAACAACAGCAATGGTACTATTGCAGCAATGAGAAAGCAGCATACCACAGGGATTCAGGGAAATGGGAGGAGGGGGAAGTAAGGAAAGGATACTTACAGGCTTGTTTTTGTGTGCCCTCCAGTCAATTCCAACTAGTGAGCACAAGGAATAGATCTGTCCCACGGGGTTTTCTAGTCTGTAATCTTTAAGGGAGCAGATTTCCAAGTCTTCTCTCCTGAGTAGCTACTGATTGAGTTCCAACAGCCAACCTTTCGCTTAGCAGCCCAGTGCTTAACTGTTCAGCTCATTAACCAGTAAGCTGGAGGTACTGTAGATCTTGGCAGGAATTAGTTAGAATTTATGAGACACCATGCTGCTGCAAATGTCCCACAGAGTTTCCTAAGCTGCAATCTTTAAGAAAACAGATCTCTCTGTGTTTTCTCCAGGGAAGCTGCTGGGTGGATTTGAACTGCCAACTTTTCTGTTAGTAGCACAGTGCTAAACAACTATACTACCAGGAGTCTTCTCATTTTGAGTTAAGATTCTCTCAATAGTGAAACTAGTGGGGAAACGTCTGAGGCTGTCGAGGGTTTCATTTTGCCTGGATCTGCAATCAGCATCCATAGAAGCAGTTGTCAAGAAATCAAAAGACACACTGCATGGGGGCAACTCTGCTGCAAAAGACCTCTTTGAAGTGTGTTAAGAAAAGATGTCACCTTGAAAACGAAGGTGCACTTGACCCAAGCCGTGGTAGTTTCAATTGCATCCTATGTATGCAAAAGCTGGATAGCGAATAAGGAAGATGCAACCAAAATGAACGCATTTGAGTTATGATATTGGAGAAGAATATTGAATGTACTTTGAACTACAAAAAGAATGAACAGATATGTCTTGGAAAAACTACAACCAAAATGTTCCTTATATGCAAGGATGGTCCATGTACTTTAAACAAGTTATCAGAAAGTATTAGTCCCTGGAGAAGGTCATCATGCTTGGTAAAGTAGAAGGTCATCAAAAAAGAAGACACTTAACCAGAGGGATGGACGCAGTGCCTGCAACAGTGGACTCAAACCTAACAAGAATTGTGAAGATGCTGTAAAACCAGTGTTTTGTTCTCTTGCACATGAGGTTGCTATGAGTCAGAACCAACCTGAAGGCACCTAATGGCCAACACAATCACAATTGGTTCTTTATACTTTTTCAAGATGCAATCAACATAGAATGTTACTAAGGAGCTATTCTGTGTAACCTTTGCCGCCAAGACTTTGATATTCAGTGTGCATTTTACAATTACTGCATATCTGAATTGAAGCAATCACCTGTATTGAATAACATAGTTCTTCAAAGGGCAGCAAAACTTCCCTGAGTTCTCTGGTCTCTGTCACAGAACTAGAGAACTCTGCACTTGAGCAGCAAAAGCAGCATGTGAAAACTAAAAGCAGCATACGTAACATGTAAATTAATGGGCACGGCTGGGTTCCCATAAAACCTTACTTACAAAAAGATATAGAAAGCCAGATTTGCATGTAGTTTGACAAACTACAGTCTAAATCACAGTGCTAAAACAAGCAGAGTCGGTAAAATAGAATAAAACTATATTTTGTTTATATTTTCTCAACTTTTATGACAATGAAATAGCTCTAGAAGAGAAGTATGCAAGTTTAGTTTTAAAGTTAAGTCATTAAAAACGCCAAATTTATGAAAAGAAACATTGTATCTTTTAAGATCTAGCTACATGAGATCAAACTGACAATAGCAACTGAAAGTTTAATGAAAGATTAGATACGACTCCTGACACTGAGTTTATGTTAATGGAAGCAGAACTCAGAACAGTAGGAGGAGAATGAAGATACAACTTTAAGAATGTAATCAAGGTTGCTGACTGTAGATGAAGAGATTGTTGAATTGGTGCATATTCTGCTGTATGTGTCCTCAACAACAATGACAACAAATAAATTAGAAAAAGAAAAAACTAAAAATCAAGATATTTTGTTATCTTTTTATTTTAATACATAGTTCTCTCACTATCAAGTATTTTCTTTTTCACCTTGTAATTAATTATAAAATGTCAAAGAAACAGCCAAAAAGAAGGCAAGAAAGTATGCACACAGAATTGCTAACAAGCCACTTTAACTCAGATCATCTTTTGTCCTGTCACCCTAAAAGTTATATCAGCAACTCACTCCTACTTTCTTATTTCTGCTTTCTTTCTTACAAAACCTGATTCTGAAAGTATGCCACATTCTCAGCTGCATGTTGAAAGGGTATGGCGAGCATATTGGGCGGATTGTATCACAGCTGTGGGCAGAAGGATGGAGGCATTTTTTTTTTTTCATCAACATCAGAGGCATATTTCTTTTTCTTCTCTGAACTTTTCGCCTTCCTTTATACCAGCGACATTTGTTGAACACAGTGATGATTCTCTTTTCATGTTATTTTTCATACCGTGTGGGATGGCTGCCTGGCTTGTGTTAATCTCAAGTATCCAACTTGTTGCTTTTTTACTTATGTGCCTTCTAATAAATATCTTGCTTTAATATTTTTCTCATGTGCTAATACTTAACACCTTGTAAATACAACCTAGATCAGTGCAACATTTTAACTTGGGAGTATCTGTTTTTGTTATTTCCCCCTTCCTTGATAGCATCTCCTCCACCATGACCAAATCTAATTCTACAGAAACAGAAAGGAATTCAGATTCCTCCTTTTTTTTTTTTTTTTTTTTTTTTGTTCCTATTTGTGTTCAGAAAGGATAGTTCACTGCTGGGGTCTTCAAAGAATTTCACAGTAAATATGACATGATACTAAAGTAATAAACCATTCCAATGGCAAGTCTTGCTTTGAGCAGTCAATCCTACGCACAAGAGATGATTTTTTTAACTTCCCCATGGCATTTCAACCTCACATTCAAGGGCAGTACAATGCCCGCAGTTTTATTGGCCATTTCACGGCATCTTTGATAAGCTGTAAAATGATATGTATCCACAATTTAATAACTTAAAAATTTAATAAAAACTAAGGGAAACGAATATTGCTTTTTCTTTGAAAATGTCAACAGTGAACATACTTCATGGTGTTTTAAACTTTAGCAGATATTTTGATAGAAATGCTTAATTTATCCAACACAGGTATCATTTTCATTGTTTTAACTCTGTAATGCAGTCTAAATTCCAGGCTTATATGCAATTTCAATGTACTCAGTCAGCTTTAAGGATGAATTCCTGAAAGTCAAAAATAAAAGCCATTCCAGAATTTGTCTCTTTCCCAGTGCCCTAAACCACTCAACATTAGTTACTTTCATTATGACCAGACACAGAATTACATCTGATCTTTATGTTCTCTTTCTCAGATGAAATGTTTCCTTGAATATGGACAAACCCTGAGGCAACAGATAACAGCTAATAGCTAATTCCCAATTAATTGGGACAATTCTTCCAGAAATAGTACACTGATGGATGTCAATATATTTACTGTACTTTGAGCCATGATGGCAAAACAGTTATTTGCTCAGCTGCTAAGTAAATGATGGTAGTTCAGCTACACCCCACGGCTCCACAGGATAAAGATCTTATAGTTTGCTTCCATCAAAAGTACTAACAGCCCAAGCAGTCCTAAAGGGTGGGTACATTCTGTCACATTGATTTAGCAGCATACAACCACAACTTAGACCTAGGCAGGTTCTGGCTCAAGACTTGAGAGGCTTGTACTGAGAAGGACCTCAATTGAACAAAATCCATTGTCTTTTCATTTTACAATATAACTGGGACGTTTGACAATTTGCTGCATTTCGTAGGCAGCTTGGTCTTCTGATAGGGCACAAGTGCTTGCGCTAGAGAGTCTGAGTTCCTGTGCACTTTGCTTTCAACTGTGCAGCCAGGAGACCATGCTCATTGCTGGTCCTTGCTTCTCTAGAGATCGTTCATTTTTATAATCAGTTTTTTTCTGGTTATTGCTCAGTGTTGCTATTTGAGGTCATTGACATTTTCAGTTTATCTCATAGATATTTGGAATCACAGTTACAAATTTTTCTATTAGTTGCAAATTTGCTTAAATGAGTTCTAGCTAGCTTATTGCAATGGGGTGAGATTTATCTTCTGTAAGGTTTCTGCTCTTCGGGGTCCTTTGAGATTTTCAAGATCTCCTTTGCCAGCCAAGTGCCATTGAGTCAGATCTGACTCATCTCCTTTATGATCAGTTTTATGTTTCACAGATGCGTGAAAGGATACAAAACTTTCCTATTTCTTAGCATCAAAATTGAGCACACATCTGCAGCACAACTTTGTTTTTTGTCCTCTAATCCACTGCATATTTGGTAAAGTGGAGGGTTGTGAAGATAAGGGAGACCCTCGGAGGCCAGAACAAGGGACTCAAACACAGCCGAGATCATGAAGCTGACACAGGACTGGAGGACGTTTTGTTACACAGCAAGTGGCCTTGAGTCAGAGCTGACCTCACAGAAAGTAGCTGCAGCAACAATCAAATGCATGGTGTAGTCAGTTAGCAATTCCCGTCAGAGTCTGAGAGGAACAGTTGAAGATCTACAGGAGAGGTTTGGAGATTTTATCCCATAAGCCACAGCACCTCAGTTGAAGTCAGCTCTCACATAGCTCCTTCCCAAGGCCAGGAGTTGTGCTATGAGTTTCATATAGATTAGTTTATCTTCATGGCACCCTAGGTAGGGCCTCCCATCTTTACCCTGTTCTTATTGTTTTGGGGTACCACTGAGTTGTCTCTGACTCACAATGACTCTGTTTATAACAGAGGGAAACAGTGCACAATCCTGGCACATCCTTAGAATCGTTGTTAGACTTAAGCCCATTGTTGCAGTCACTGTGCCAATCCTTGCTGAGGTTCTTCATCTTTTTTACTGACCACATACTTAGAAATAAATGAAACGAGGCTCAGAATTACGTCCCTCAGCTAAGAAAGCAGGTAGATGTTTGCCACCAGGGTGTCTCCAGTGCACAGCGGTGTTCAGTATCATTGAAATCACTCACTTGGTGGCCATCTTTCAATGCTGCCTCCTGGGACAAGCTGGGACTGGGCAGACGTGAGTGTAGGCCTTCTAAGAAAGATCCGTATGCCTCTCTGACATCGCCTGCTTTGACATGCATACAGATACCATCACCATGAGAAACACTGGTGTAAAGCAATAGTTGTTTTAATGTCTATCTGCTTTATACAATTTGATGCTGTGTGATTAGAGCAGATAAAGAACCAGGGCTACTATTTTTAACAAATTATGTTGGGAAACCCTGGTGGTGTAGTGGTTAAGTGCCACAGCTGTTAACCATAAGTTAAGCAGTTTGAATCTGCTAGGTGCTCCTTGGAAACACTATAGAACAGTTCTACCCTGTCCATAGGGTCACTATGAGTTGGAATTGAGTCAATGGCACTGGGTTTTGTCTTTAACAAAAGATCCTATTTCTAGACTAATACTTGTTGCTAGATGTCACTAAATGGGTTCTGACTACAGACAGTGTGTACAACATAACAAAGCATTGCCTGGTCTTGTGCAGTCCCACATCATTGTTACGCTTGAGCCCACTCTGTCAATCCATTTCATTGAGGATCTTCTTCTTTTTCACCGATGATTTCTTGATTAACTATCTTGAATTATGCTTCTCCTATAGTTAAAATGATTTCTTGATTAAGTACCCTGAATTATGCTTCTTCTACAGTTAAAATCTATGGAGTTTTTGTTGACTTTAATTTTTGTAACTATATACCAATGATCATGAATATGGCATAGAGACAGGCAACATTCTGTTCTGTCGTCTACGGGATCGCTACGAATCATAGCTGGCCACATAGCAATTAACAACAACATAGTTAAAATGGTCACTGCTTTTTCCTGTTGTTTGTCTTTGCCTGGCACATCCTTATTCTTCTCCTATATAGTCCCTTAACATTTTTAGGTGACTGTGATATATGAGATCCAACAATCAGGTTCACAAACTCGCCTCTGTGCTCTGACATTGACAGCACTGTACAAACACCTCAATCAGGTTTCATAATCTTTATGTATCAGCGTCTCACAGCTGTGTTCATGTCAACACGTGACAGTGTCTTGCTGAGTGGTGTTCAGTATTGTTGTGTGTTTTCGTGTGCTATCACAACAAGGCTGGATTTGAATTAGAGCAATGAACAAACACTAAATTTCTTGTTAAAACTGACAAAAGTGGAAGTGAAGTCAGGGACATGTTAGCCCATGTTTACAGGGATAATGCCATGAAGAAAACGACAGTGTACAAATGGATTAAACATTTTTCTGAGGGAAGAGAAAGCTTCACTGATGAAGAGATGTCAGGGAGGCCAATGCCAAGAAGAACTGATGAAAATTTTGCAAAAATTCATTGAATTGTGTGTTAAAATTGTTGGCTGACTGTGAGAAGATTAGCAGATCCAGAAACATTGATAGAAAAACAGTTAGGAAATCTTAACTGAAAATCTTGGCCTGGGAAACGTGTGCAAAAATGGTCCTGAAGGAGCTCACTGACGAGCAAAAGCAAAGGAGAGTTGAAGTTTGCTGAGACCTTTTGGTGACAGTGGATGATGTTTTGGGCTGTGATATCACTGGTGCTGAAACGTGTGTATACTAATGCGACCCTGAAACAAATTATCAAAGTGTACAATGCAAATCAATCAATTTTCCACGACTAAGAATATCTCATCAGTCCCGATATGGTAGGTCTCTTTCCATTATTTTGTTACAGATTTTTTAAACCTATTCTAAGTAATCTATAGCTTTTCAAATGTGTGTACATTCAGAATCACTATATTGAATATATTTTTGACAATATTTTCTAGTGTTTGTTCTTTTTTTGCTGTTTTTTCTTCATTGTGGTGAATGAGCTACATTTTATTTGCAACGATATCTGTTAATTTAAAAAGTACATTCTACCAGTGGTCAGTTTCAGGTTTCTAAAATTATTTTAATTTGTACTTACATAATAATAAAAAGAAAACGTTAAACATTTTTTAATTTTTTTTATTTTTATTATGACTGAGTGAAAATGTACATTCCTGTATAAATTTACATGCCCACCTATATGCAGCTTCCACTGTTCTCCCTGCCTGGTGACAGCATACTATTCCTTTCCGCTCCATACACACATTTTGATGATTCCTTGTAAATTTAGGATTCATCATGTCTTTATTTTCATCATTGTCTAATCATTTTATTTTCATTTAATATCATGTAGGATAAAAAAAAAAAAAAACTGCCATTGAGTCAGGTCCAACTCATAGCAATCCTAGAGGTCAGAATAGAACTGCCACATAGATTTTCCAAGGAGCACCTGGAGGACTTGAACTGCTGACTTTTCGGTCACTAGGGTTTCCACATGTAATATAGCAGAACAAAAATATTACAGTATTATATTAGTAAATATGTAAAGCTCTGTAAGAAAAGTTGTGATAATTGCATTGTTAGCTACAGCTATGAAAAGTAGTTACAGTTTCGAGTTTATGTAAGTTATTTATATGCCTATCCTGCTTTTATACAATTTTTGGATTTTTGTATTCTTTATTTTATAATCTAACTTCATTAACAAACTTTTATTCATCTGACTAATATTTTCAGTTTCATTTCTTCTAGATATTTCTTGCAACTAAAAAGTGTTGAGATACAGCTCATAAATTATTGTGTACTCCATTGTATATTCTTTTGATGTGAGTTTTTTGAACAGTTTTAAATTTTTTTTTTTTTATTTTTGGGGGGTGGTTCTTAATTTCTGTATGCTTAACATGCCTCAAGAGAATTTTTACAATTTTCAGTGGATCTTGATTCTCTGTAGCCATATCTTTTTTACAATAATTTTTATCTTGGTCATTTTCCTGTTCCTTCTTGAGTATGTCATCAACGTGCCTGACTTGTTTCTCTGCTCAAGATTCTCTCTAGTCTTGAACTATTCTCATTACCAGTTTTCATTTCATCGTTTTGAGCTTCCATCAATTCTTTATCTCATCTAATATCCTTCATGTCACTTGGCTTTTAATATCCTTACTGGAGCTCTGATGGCACCATGGTTAAGAGCTATGGCTGCTAACGAAAAGACTGACAGTTTAAAGCTACCAGCTGTTTCTTGGAAACCCTATGGGGCTGTTCACATGGTTGCTATGAGTAGGAATCAACAAGGCAGCAACAGGTGAAGATTTTGTTGTTGTTGTTGAAATACCCTGATAAAGAGCCTTAGTGGCATAGTGATAAAATACTCGGCTGCTAACTGAAAGATTGGTGGTTTGAACTGTCACTCTCTTTGTGGTCTCTTCCACTTCTACTCTGTCTTTAAGAGTGTTGCTATGACTCAGAATCAATTTGGGCCTTTTTTTTTTAATCTTTATTTTTAATATCCTTATATTGCTACCTGTTCTCTTTCTGTACCTCTGCCCTTTCAGAGAATGCTAAATACTTTTCTAAACAATTTTTGTAGTTCCCATAGAACAATATTTTTATAGTTTTGCTTATTCATTGAGTCTTAAGATAAAAAAAAAGATCAGAATATATATGATGATCAGTGTCAAATATACACACATATAGAGGGAGTCTGCCCCTGTCCATACCATGATTTCTCCCCAGTTATTCTGATTTCAGGCACCCAGCCTATAAAACTATGAAACAATTAATTTCTGCAATTAGTTGCTACAGTAGCCATAGGAAACTCATACAACCAGTACATTTGTTTTCCAATCTTGAACCAAAATTTTTCAGTTTTAGTGGCTGTTCTACATAAATCCTGACCTTACACAGTGAGGTAGACACTGCTAACTTGCCATCCAGATGCCATTGGATCCTTGGACTCTTCCCATGACTCTTTCTCTGTTTTGGGTGCTTTTGCTTCTAAGCTAGCAGCTGCATTTTGTCCTCAGTGGGGAGCATTTGGGCTACAGAAGACACTATCCAAGTAAAAAGAGTGATGACACAGGAGCCTGAGAAAACGGCCCCTTCCCACCTCCTGACCTGGACCAGAGCATGAAAACCCAGTCCCCAGTCTTGGCGGGAGGCTGCAGTCTGGAGCTCCCTCGGGGTCCAACTAGTGGACACCGACTGATATTACATCATTTTTTGTCTTCTTCCTCTCCTCCTTGTCCTATCCCTATTCATCTATCAGTTTTGGTCTCTCCTGGGGATACTTCCCTAAAATCATTTTTAACCAGACACACATCTCAATTTTTTTTGAGGGGGGATCAGGTAGAAGACTCAGTTTAAGAAGAGTAGGTTTTCCAAAACCGCGTTTAATGAATGTTATGGGTTGAATTGTGTCTCCCCAAAAATACATGTAGCCACATAGCTGGGCCATGATTCCGAGTATCTTATAATTATTGTGATTTTCCTATGCTGTATGTTAAAGGATTAGGGTGAGACTGTGAATCCCTTCATAAGATCACCTCCCTGTTCCTCTGTAAAGGGAGTTTTCCTGGAGTATGGCATGCACCACCCTTTATTCTGTCATCCTACAAGAGATAAAAGGAAAGGGAAGCAAGCAGAAAATTAGGAACCTCGCATCACTGAGAAAGCAGCAGTGGGTGTAAAGCATGTCCTTCAGATACAAGGTTCCTGTGCCAAGATGCTCCCTGAACAAAGACTGATGCAACACAAGGACTTTCCTTCAGAGCTGATGAGGGGGAAAGCCTTCCCCTGGAGTGAACATCATGAATTTGACCTCGTAGCCTGTTGGACTGTGTAAGAATAAACACTTCTCTTCTTAAAGCCATCTACTTTGTGGTATCTCTGTTACAGCAATACTAGCTGACCAAAATCGTGATGTGTGTTAAGTGTCTTCACACACATGTTCATGAGTACATGCAAAGCGTTTTCTTTCTTTTTTATTTTTATCACAATAAAAATTCAGTTCTCACTTATGTCATAGGCCAAAGTGAGGTCTCATATTGAATAGTAGGCTGGGAAGAGGAGCTGCATGGATTTCCGCCCCTTAAATTCATGCAAGCACCTAAGTATCCTCCTCCTTTGTCACGATGGATCCACTCTCCTCCAAACACCCAGAATCTCTTTCAGTCCCCAGCATATGAGGAAAAAGATGGTCCCATGAGGTGTGAGGTGTGTAGGGCTAGAGATGAACTCATCACTCCTTCAAACATTCCACTAAGCAGCATCCTATTAACTAAAAGTCAAACCCATTACTGTTGAATCTGTTCTGACTCCCAGCTACCTTACAGGATAGAGTAGAGCTGTCCCACAGGCTTGCCAAGGCTGTGAATCCTTATGCAAGCATACTGCTGTGTATTTCTCCTGTGGAGCAGGTGGTGGGTTCAAACTACTAACCTTTTAGTCAGAAGCCAAGTGCCTAAGTATTGTGTCATGAAGACTCCTCAGCACTCAACACACAACTGCAACAGAAGTGGAAAATCTGCTTTAACTGTGGTATACAGAAAGTTTTATAGCAAAAGTGCTGAGCTAGCTGTTTACAAACCTCCTTCCCTTTAGGGTTTCAAGGGCACAAGTAAGTCAGGATGAGATGAGGATAATGCTGGAGACCTTGGAGTTGTCAGCCCCTCGTTCTGGAAGCCTACCTTTTCAGAGTGTCTTGGAGATTCTCCAGTCTCTTTGAGGCTGTAATAAGCTGAGATCCCACTGCTGTCTGCTGCTGACAAATGCAGGGTTATGTCTGGTTCATTCTAGGCCCTCCCAATTTTTGGAAAGGGCGTGCACTCAAATGGAAATCATTTTATCTGCAAAAATTCTCAGCACAGCTCTAAATAGTCCTGCCCCTGAGGCTGTATGTTTTCCTCCCTTGCCAATCAGTCTAGGGATATAAACAGATTCCACCATTTCCTCACTGCTAAAAATTGACAGTTTGACTTTGAATGGATAAAATGCCCAAGACAGTGTACACAGAGCACAACACCATAAACCCTCAGCTCCCAGCATACCCACTCACTTTCTGATTTATGAAGTATATGTTTCTGGGTTTCAGTTCTTCTTCTGTAAGATTGTGCTTGTGCTTGGATGATGCCCATAGACACCTGTGGTGGTGCTAAATAGCAACTCCTTATGCTGCTGTTTTGAGCTCTGTTGCGAGTCCTATTTAGAGGGACCAAAAATGTGACTTTCTGTATTGTCCCATGAGCAGCAGAGCCACTGAGTCTCCATGGCTCTCTCTCTATGCCTCCACCTCTGTCTTGGCCTTTCTCTCGCTGATCTTGAAAATCCCAGCCCCAGTTCATTCTAAACCCAAAAGTGCAGGGTTCATGTTGGTATAATGTTATCTCATGGCATATGCTATACAAAAAAAAAGCTTACTGGATACACGAAAGCAGATGAGTGAGTGATAAATGACTGTTAAGCACAAATAGAAGATCAATTAGCAACTAAATGCCCAGGAGGCATAGAGAAGCTGCATGGCTGTACGTATGTAATATATCTCTTTGGGAATAATGGAACTGTCCACCTCTATTCAGTGTCACAGATAGTTGCTCCCGCTGTGTGCCCTATATCCCAGTGACATTTTGAAGGACACTGTATTCCTCTATGAGTCTTAGAAGCCATTCCACATGGAGGAGTCTCCTTCCCCACCCAGTTAAAGGCTTGTGTTGTTGAATTCCTTTAGGGATGACACTTACACAGAAGCAAGGAGGGTCATAGCCAGGCCAGGACTATAGGAACCAGTGGAGATCTCTCTGTTGTCCCTTTCTCCTGGTATCAAGTAAAGCTCCACAGAGGGGCTGTTTCATTCACTTGGAGCCAGGGGAGAGGAAGATAATCACAGGAAGGGAGCCCCAGCAGATGTGCCAGGCTCCTGCAAATTGCAGGCACACTTCTTTCACTTAGCCTCTAGCACCCATCACGACCTCTGCCTCAGAAACTGCTGGGAACTCTTGTTAGGGCCTGACTTCCTTGTGACCCTCTCTGAAGTTCCTAATCCAGGTATTTGTTTCCTAGGATTTTTATAACAAATGACAACAAACTGGAGGTGGGGGAAAGACTTCAGACAAAGGACATTTGTTGTCCCAACAGCTCTGGAGGCAAGAAGTCTAAAACGAGGGGCTAAGGTCTTTCTGAAGTCTCTGGGACACCATCCTTCCTTGCCCTGGCAAACCCAAGC
Source organism: Heterohyrax brucei (assembly GCA_028571685.1). Lineage (NCBI taxonomy): Eukaryota > Metazoa > Chordata > Mammalia > Hyracoidea > Procaviidae > Heterohyrax > Heterohyrax brucei. The sequence continues at coordinate 7,500,420 of CM053141.1, forward strand.
GATCCCTGGCTGTGGCTGTATCGCATTGATCTCCACCTTCGTCTTCACATGGTGTTGCCGGTCTGCGTACATCTGTCTTGTGCATTGCGTCTTCCTCTCTGTGTCCGCCTCTTCTCCTTTTATAAAGATATTAGAAATACAATCCAGGTTCATTGTACTCTAGTATAAGTTTATGATAACCTAATCCATTACATGCACAAAGACACTAGTTGCCAAAAAAAAGGTCACATTTACAGGTACCATGCAGTACAGCTTTAGCTTATCTCTTTGAAGATCCAACTCAACGGCACTTAGCTGGCTGCCCCTGAAAGGCACAATTTAGTCTTTACACCCCAAGATTTCCACACTGTAGATGATGACCTACCGACATCTGATAACTGGTGGTTAGAAATGTCTTGGGTTTGTAGCCGTCAGCACAGTTGCCCTGACATACTGAATACCTAAAGCTTGTTCCTGGGGCCACAACTATGTAATTTCAGATGAAGACAATGTAGTCACTGAGGAGGACTGAAAGGCTTTAGAGTCATTGAAGACGGAGGACAAATGTCTGAAAGTGAATCAAGACCTTTACTTAAAACATCTGAAAACTCTATCCAGGGTGGTGACCAGCTAGAGTCCTTCCATCTTACCAAAGGCAGAACAAAAGGGAATGGGCTTAAATGACAGCATGAAGAATCTCTTTTAGCTATGGGAAATACCTCTCTGACATTGACTTATGACTCGTTAGGATAAGTTACCAAGAAAGATAATAGTCTTTGAAGATTTTAATATATACATAACCCTTCATAGAATGCGCTCATTGTGGCCTTGAAGATTGTACAGTAAATTTCACATATCGCTCCACATTTTCCCACATAAGTCAATTTTACAGCGACAGGTGGAATTAAGTGAGTCTTGAGATCATTTCTCATTCTAAAATAAGAGTCAGTGGTCAAAGAACGTGTGGCTAGCCCATCACATTTGTGCTCCCTACATACTTCATTCTGTAGCAGACACTTCCCTCCCAAGGACAGCATATCCTCTGTGCTTCTCCACCTGGCTTCTCCACTGGAAAGTGCCGCGTGGTAGCATGTGCTGTAAGAATCACAATGACCAAAGGACCCCATGGAGTCAAAAATGGCCTCTGTTGAATAAGACGGCACATGTGTGGGGATGGGTTTGAGAAACTCGAAAGAGTACCTTCAAAGCCCCCAAGAGATTTATCATAAGGAATCTGATAGAAATGAAGTACTGTGCTATGTGTTCTACTGTATAACTTCAGTTTTCAATATGGCGATGTAGTGAAACTACTTTTTGGCATTCAGAAACAGTTCAAGACACTCTGACTAAAGTCAATGGGATCACCACAGGGAAGTATCACTGTTTCTCTCAGTGTACTAGATTACAACTCTGATGCTTGCTTATTCTCCTTGAAGATTCAGGTAATTCATTGCTTCTCCCAAGCCAATATCCAGGAAAAAAAAAAAAGAAACAGGCTAGTTTCAATCATTTTCAGAATGTTTGCACATTTATTCCAAACTGTGGTATGTTTAATGATTTTTAACTTGGTGACAGCCAGCTACCGATATGGCCCCTGGGGCATGTTCTCCCCTTTTCCCCTTCTTGTGTTGGTTTTCTTATCACTGACAGGGGAGAATGACTGATCAGCCTTGGCCCCCACTTGAAACCCCTTGTCAGCCCTTCCAACGCAAGTATCCTGAAGTAAATAGATATTGTTAGCGTGTCCCACTGGCTCCATTGAACAGCCTGAAAAGGTGCTGACAGACACTGGTTGACAAGCTGCTCCACCGCTGGAGCTTGGAGATTTACTTACATGTGAATTTGCTGGCTTTTAAGACTTGAATCACCACAACTGTGCCGAGGGTCACTACTCTCGGCCTCAGTTCATAGTGAACAACAGTAATCTCAAATGCATGTTGGGTGTTTTGTTGTTTCGCTGTTTTCGTTTATTTACTTTGTGAGATTCTAGGGAATAGGCTTAACAATGTCTCAGAAACATAGAAAACACAGACTGGTGTTCATGAATAAGGCAAACAAAGTGAGTGTTCTCCCTAACAGATTATTAAAGCAGGCACAGGATTGAATGGAGAATTCCACTGTAAACTCCCTTCAAACATAGGTCGCTTTTCTCTAAAAAAAAAAAAAAAAAAAAAAAAAAAACCTGTATATTTAAATGGCAAAATATCTTGGCATTTACCAGATTCATACATCTTGAAGTGAGTCCAGAAGGGAAAAGATATCATGAATACAAATGGTCTGACTTCATCCTCTTGCCTTTCAGCTAAAAAATGTTTTGCTGTCTGGGAAATTTATCAAATATTTTAGGATATTGAAGTTACAAACTTGTGAGCAAAGGATATCAACTCTTATTATCTAGAATTATTTGGGGGGGTACAGTTTACGTATTTAACTTTTTGCACAAATAAGAAAACTATTGAGATCATAATTAAAGCATTGTATTAGTATTATTTTACTTTTTCTCTTTATGCTATATAAAGGTTTTAAGGACTACAAGGAAGCCCATGTTTGAAGTAGTTAGGAGTTCAGCTGCTAACAAGAATGCTGACAATGTGAATCCACCAGGTGCTCCTTAGAAATCCCGTGGGGCAGTTCTACTCTGTCCTGTAGGATCTCTACAAGTCAGAATCAACTGGAAAGCAAAGGATAGAGTAGTAAGAGTAAGCACTGTGTGTGGTCACTAATTGTAGGGCTACATTTTAAAATAAAAAAAGAAGCCCTTAAGTTATGAGAATCTTATTAGACCTACCAAATTTCCAAAATTAAGTCTTTAGACTTAATCCTGTGTCTTGATATGGTTTTGCTTCCTAAATAGTAAATCAGTTTTCGAAATATTCTGAATCAGAATTTTCCAAATTGGAGATACTCTGTGGGAGGAATCTTCGAGAGCTCTGTATAAGCGTCTAGAATTATTTATGAGGTCACTTAGAGACACTGAGGTTGTACTGGGGTAGTGGAGATGGTAGGTAAGTGGGAAGACTCAGACAGACTTAGTTTCAAGTTCAGATTAACATTTTCCAACTGTGCAATATGAATATCAACATCTGTCTTGCAAAGTTTCAAGGTGTATAGATAAAGTATAAGAAGATTTGTAACACAGGAAGTCTTTATTTGAAAATATAATAATTATTATGTAAAGACCAGCCTGAACCATTTTCAGGATAAACTTGACTACATGTACAGATGGAGAGCCTGTTGGAAGTCACTTTGGCTTGAATTTAAAGCAGAATACTCTCCAAACTTTAGAAACACAAACAGAACAGAATTTAGAACCATCTCAAGAGTTTTCAGCTGTGTACTTTGTAGTCTAGATAGACATCACATGAAGTTTTAAAAACTTCTTTTTCAAAAGCCATATTTTTCATCTGAAGGGTTGGATACTCAGCAATCTAGTGGTTGGATATCTTAGTTATCTAGTGCTGCTACAACTGAGGTACCGCAGGTGACTGCCTTCGACAGAGGGAAACTTATTCTTTCACAGTCCAATAGGCTGGAAGTCCAAACTTAGGTTGCCAGCACTAGGGAAAGGCTTTCTCTCTTTGTCAGCTCTAGGGGAAGTTCCTTGACATCAACCATCCTCTGCTAAGAAGCTTCTCAGTGCAGGGATCTAGCGTTCAAATGATATGTTCTTCTCCTGGCACTGCTTTCTTGGTGGTATGAGGGCCCCAATTCTCTCTATTCCCTTCTCTCGGGAGATTGGCTCAGGACATGATCCGATCTTATAGATTAAATTGTGCTTCATTAGCGTAACTGCTAATTCAACCTTATCAACATTATAGAGGTACAATTTACGACACATAGGGAAATCTCATCATATGACAGAATGGCAGCCAATCACGTAGTAGTGCAAATTATGGCCTAGCCAAACTGATAAACGTGCTTTTGACACAATTCAATCCATGACAGATGATATGTTTCCCTTTCTACCAAAAGTCATAGAGTTGAGACAGGAACCATGAGACCGAAATTGCTCTCAGCTTGCTCCCTAGACAGAGCTGACCAAGCTCTGATTCCTTGCACACCTTTCTGAAAGTACATATGTACACATGTAGGTGAATGTTCATGTACATGCATGCATGCGTGTGTGTGTGTATGTGTGGGAATTGTAGGATGGAGGGGAGATGACATCAGAGGGTGCAATGAGTTATATTTCCTCCTAAGCTAGCCTGGGCACAAAATCTAATGTTTATTCTGACATGGTTGTATCTAAAATAGGCAAAAACTCTGTTAGAGCATGAGGGTTAGATGAAGCAAAGCTCCAAAGTAATGGCTTCTTCCTTGTCTCATGTGGCATCCTAAGGGACCTGCCCTAGGTGGCACTGAGGCACAGTGACAATTTGCGTGGTAAGTTAAGAAAACCATTAAACACATTACAGCCTATGTGAAGATTTCAGTAATTCGTTGCTACTGTAATAAATATTCAATACCACACAGTATGCAAAATGGCATGCGGACGATTCTATGTGTTCCTTTGGCACCCTCAAATGACAATACCAAAACCCCCAAAACCAAGCCCACTGACTGCTGTTGAGTCGCTTCTGACACATGGTGATCCTGTAGGATAATAACTAAGCCTTTCAGTCAGTTGCTGTCAAGTTGACTCTGACTCATGTATCAGAGTACAACTAGGCTTCCTAAGATTTTTTGATGGCTGATTGTTTGGAAGTAGATTGCCAGCTCTTTCTTGCAAATAACCTCTGGGTGGCCTTGAACCTCCAAACTTTTAATTAGCAGCTAGCTTTTTTAAGAGTGCACTACCCAAAGAGAAAACCCTGGTGGTGGGGTGGTTAAGTGCTATGGCTGCTAACCAAAAGGGCAGCAGTACAAATCCATGAGGTGCTCCTTCAAAACTCTATAGGACAGTTCTATTCTGTCCTTCAGGGTTGCTATGAGTTGGAATCGACTCAACAGCTGTTGGCTTGCTTTTTGGTTTTTTACCATCCAAGGACTTTAGAGAAATCTTTGCCCAGATACCTAAAGCACATTTCTTTGAGCTTTCTCAAAGTGACCAGCATTAACATGGCATTGACATAGCTGCAATTATTGCCGTCTTTACTTACCTGAATCACTGGTTGTCACACTTGTGAGTACTTCTGAACCATTCAGCATGCTGGCTGGATCCCACTTGCCCCACAAGTCTGGGTTAGGTTGGAGAATATGCATTTCTGCCAACGTCCCAGGTGATGCTGATGCTGATGCTCTTGGGCTGAAGGCCAAAGTTTGAGAAGTGCCTACTTGAAATATCTTGTCATTAAGGAAACTACAACTATTCAGTGGCCCATGAAGTTAGCAAAGGCTTAAACACATTCCCATAAAAATAATACAGGGGCAGTCTTCTTTTCTCATTGGTTCCATTTCTGCTTGTCGACATGACTCCACTTAAGTAAAAATCAATTTTATTTCATTCCTAACATAAAAACATAGACAATTTAATAAATCTTTATAACATGTCACTTGATAATGGATATAAAAATAACAAATGGGCATTAAAATATTAAAAAGCAGCAGGAAATATTCTCAAGAAATCAAGACTTCATTGTGGAAAAAAAAGTTGTAATCACCATGACTTTTTCTGCATAGTGGTTAAGTGCCATGTCTGTTAACTAAAAGATCAGCAGTTTGGATCCACCAAGTGTCCCTTGGAAACTCTATGGGACAGTTCTACTCTTTGCTACAGGGTTGCTGTCATGGATTGCATTGCATCCCCCCCAAAATGTATGTATTAATTATACTAGGCTGTGAGTCCTAATGCAGTTCCTTTCCTCCCAAGTGTTGTGATATCGATGATGGAGAATGGGCAGCAGTTGTGCTGGTGAGGCAGGACTCCAATGACCAGCTGTGGGGTAGAAGGGAGAGGAGTGAGCATCGAGAGTTGGGAACCTCACACCATTGAGACCAAGAGCAGGGCACATCCTTTGGGCCTGAGGTTCCTGTGCTGAGACAATCCCCTGGAACTTAGACTTAGCATACTGGACTGTGACCATTTCTGCTGTTGAATGGACTTGTAACTCATAAATGGATTTGCAGCTTACCAGACTGTGACAATACAATTTCTCTCCATGAAACCATACCCTCACGGTATTTTCTGTATAGAGCTGCACCAGGTGACTAAAACAGTTGGTATGAGTTGGAACTCACTCAACAGTGGTGGGTTTGGTTAGGTTTGGCTTCCAAATTATTGGGGCCCAAACCAACAGTGAAATGTTAATATGAGAGTTGGCAATTGAGAACTACATTGAAAATGTTTATCACTTTCTCACTTTTCCCTGATAATGTACCCATAGAGCCCTTACTGTTTATTGTGGTAGTCCATTGCGGTAGTCCTGCCCTTTGTTAAAGAAACCCAATAGAGTTCAATGAAGGAGGAAGAGTTCAACCAACCAAAAAGCTGGGTTTAAAGACCTTTCAAGAGTAGCTTGAGGATAGACTGAAGTTTATAATGCTGAAGAGATGGATTAGAGTTCATCATTTTCCCCATGCTGTGCAAATTATATTTTAAAAAATTCATAGTTATTCCACTATAAAATGATATCATTTATTAAATCCATCACCATCAATCCCCAGCTCCTGGCAACCCCAGATATTACAGAGGAACTGAGCTCCACAAAGTTTTCTGGGCTGTAATCCTAAGAAATCGCTGCTGTTGAGTGGATTTTTGACTCATAGCGATCCTATATGATAGAGTAGAACTGCCCCATAGAGTTTCTAAGCAGTGCTTGGCAGATTTGAGCTGCCAATATTTGGTTAGCTGTCATAGCACTTAACCACTACACAGCCAGGAGCTGCTGGTTGGGGTCAAACCACAAGCCTTTAATCATCAGCTCAGTAAAAACTCTTTGTGCCACCCAGGGACTGTGCCATGTCCTTTATAAGAAGATCATACAAATATTGTCCCATTTATTTTATGATGACTCTGAAAGCTAGTATGCTCTTGACTTTAATCTCTTAGCATTCAAATTCATCCTTAAGGAGACTGATGACTGGAAAATACTTATAGAAGAAACTTTTATGTGTCAAGTAATAGTAATAGCCCAATAACTGAAACTTGGAGTATACATTTTTAAATTAATATCCTTTTACAAAAATTGAACATCAATGTGGGATTGAATGCTACTTGCCTCTCTGTTTAAAAGGATAAAAAAATTGCAATATGAAGTCACTAAAATTCAGAAAACGATTAGGCACAGCGTTTGATTTCACCGTCCTTAAAAGAAATCAGCCAGACTACATGAGGTCAGTCAGAGAAGGCCAAGCATGCAAGTGAAAAACTTTAAAATTAAGTAATCAACATGCTATCGCAACTTCTAAAGGTTGCATAGATATTGCCTTTAGCACAAGCTCTCCTACATAAGCCCAATGTGTTCAAGGGAAAATATTAGCCAAGTAGTAATAAAAGCCTTTCCTTCCCTTCAACTGTCCCCTTTGGCAGCCCACTGGTCCTTCTGCCGTTGTATGTTTTTGAATAAAGCCCCCTTATCTTTTACCAAGTGGCTAACATCTGTATGACTGGCTAGGGAAGGAAAGCTTACAATGAGGTTAGTCTTTCCAATGGTAAACTATCTGTTTTTGTGCTTTTGATTAAAATTTAATAAAAAAATATTTCATCAAGGTGACTACTCGCTAAAAGCAGGTGAGGAAAGATCAACATTTACTCCACACAAAACTAATCCCCCCTCTATCTGCGTTCTCATGTTCGCTATTCATCTGGAAGAGGCTGGTGTCTTAGGAAACAGGGCAAAACCTAAGCCTGAGGAGTCCTTTTCACTCTGTGTCCAGGCCCTGAAGGAATCTAAAACTTGATCTGGGAACTCCCACCTTCACCACTCACCTGTTGAAACCAGAGCCCTCCTCTCAGCAGCTGCACAGACCTGGAGCTCCACTGGGGAAGGGGGAGAAGGTGTCTCGGCATCTCCACCCTGAATGAGCTAAGGGAGCATAATTCAAGAACAACACAGCTGAGCCAAAGTAAACGGAAGAGGCCAAGCAACGGAGTCCCAGTGTGAGTGCGTGGAGTTCAGGCCCCGGAGGTTCTATGTGTCAGAAAGCTCAGCCGTGTGGCTCCTCAGTCAGCCCTCCATGAGGAGAGCCCTGCAGCGCCCAGACTGCTGCACCTGTCTGGGCCTAAATGCCCAGGAGAAAGAGGAGGGTATCAGGCACACATCCAGAGGAGGTAGGGGATGGGAATGGTGACTTGTATGTAGAATAGCAGTACTGAGCAGAGTATTTTCCAATGAATGACTTAAAAAGCTCTAGTTATGGATTTTCCTGCTACTAAAGACTGAGTTCATTAAACAGCACATGTGATAGTGATCCTTGCATGCATGTGTGTGTTTCAGTAAATAGTACATAAATAAGAACAATACTCTCACACACATACACACACACATACAGTCACACACAAGGTCTGACAATTAAGCACGTGGACTCGTTCTAGAAAAAGTGCTGTATACCTCACTGTTGAATATCACTATGGTCATCTTTGAAGTATTCCCCTTGGGAATCTATGTAGTGATGCCAGAGCCTAGTCCACCCTTTTAAAGCAGTTTTGGAACTCTTTCTGGTACGGCCATCAGAGCTGTCGTGATAATATCCTTGATTTCCTGAATGTCATCAGAATGTCTTCCTTTCAATATGTCCTTTACCTTCAGGTAAAGACAAAAATCACTGGGGGGACCAGATCAGGTGAGTGGGGAAGGTGTTCCAATACAGTTATTTGTTTACTGGCTAAACTCCTCCTCGCAGACAGCTATATAATTAAGTCTGTGAACTTGTCAGCATGCCACCAAGCATAACGGCCATTCAGGAGAGAGTTCTGTAACTGAAGGGCAAACTAGACACTGGTGTCGGTACTTTAAAGGTGACCATGGTGATGTTCAGCAATGAGGTATGTAGCACACAGAACAACTAAGTTCAGGGACTTAATTGTCAGACCTGTGTGTGTGTGTGTGTGTGTGTGTGTACATGATTGTGCATATAATCCTGAATTTGGAAAAAAGGACCATGATTATGTATGAGAAAGGAAAATGGGAAGCTATAAGGTAGCAATAATAAAATGAACACATAATTCAGAGAGGAAAACTGAGGCTCAGGAGAGGAGACGAAAGGAGAGAGGAGAGGAAAAGTGAGAAAAGTAGGAAAAGAGAGCTGGAGAGAAGATGAAAAGAAAGGAGAGGGGAAGAAGAAGCGGAGGGGAAGGAAAGGGTAGAGAAAGGGGGAGAAGAAAGCAAAGGGGAGGAGAGAAGGAGGAGGAGAGGAAAGAGGAGGGCAGATAAGATCTTGGTCACTCTTTTACAAAACTTCTATGCTAAATAACTCAGCATCCACGTTTTTGAAAGTTCAAAAGACAGAAAAATGAAAAGAAAAACAAAAATCATTCAGGTTATAGTTACTAAAGCAATGAGCTTCTGGGAACACACCATGAAATTCAAGCTAAGAGCTAGCTCTCAGAAATTAAAATCCTATACATATTCTTTAGAAATTAAGCAGGTTAGTTGCTACTTACCACGCAGTCAGCTCTAACTCATGGAAACCTTGTTCACAGCAGAGTGTCGCCAGGGCTGCATCATCTTCATCATCTTGGCCATGCTCAAGTCCTCTGTCACGTTCACTGGGTATCTCCAGTGTCTTCCAACCCAGAAGGTTCATTGTCCAAAAGTATATCAGGCAATATTCTGTTGTGGTACACAGGCTTTTCACTGGATTGTTTTCAGAAGTAAATCACCAGATCATTCCTTCTAGTTTTTTATTTTTTAGTCTAGAAGCTCCACTGAAACCTGCCCAATGTATCTAATGTGTAAGAAGTCCATTATTCTAAAAATTGCATGTGGAACACTGCATATGGGAGTGAAATTAAGTTCTAGTGACTCCACAAACACACATAAATGCAGGGTTTTCTTCTGTTTGTGACCTGTTGCTGCAGTATAGAGTATGTTCCTCAGGAGTGTATGTGTCTTTCTGGCGTGGACAAAGCCCTTTAAACCACTTGGAGGTCCCTGCCTCTGTGGTACTGTACCACTTCCTCCTGGTTTGCTGTGGGAGTGCCAGCTTCTCTCTAGACTGTATATGTGCATTGACACAAAGTCTCCCCAGTGCCTGGATTGTAAAATCTGTACTTGATCTCATGACACAGACTACTCACCGTAGTCGGACCATCCTGCAAGTCCCTGAGCCTTTTTAAGGCCCTCCAGGAGACATCAGAACTCTGCCCTGGTGTACAGTGGTCACAGTGCTGTCATCCATTGCTGCTCCAACTCTCAGCTGACATGTTTCCAATGGCACACCTCAATGAGGTTTCCCACCCCTGCAGGTGCACCCTCAAAAATAAGGTACAAACTCTCTTACCATTGCCAAGTGCCGTTGAGTCGGATCTGACTCATGGTGACCCTAGGGGCCAGGGTAGAACTGACCCCCAGAGTAGAGTGCCTAGTGGATTTGAACTGCCAACCTTGTGGTTAGTAGTGGTAGCACTTAACCCACTCCCTCCCCCACCCCCCCATATAACCATATTCCTTCAGTGTCCTGCTCTTGCGTCTAGGAAGTATGGGCAGTAATTTTGCTGTTCTCTTTTCTCTCTCTCTTTTTTATTTTTTCTCTCAGAGTCCTCATCTTTACCCTAGGTGAGTCTCCTTTCTTCAATCTGGGAAGACATACTGCCTCCTTTTCCACTCCATGCTTCCTTGTATGAACTTCATGCTCTGTGAAGTTGAGTTAGTAAGCTCCTGATTCCTGCAACACAAAACCCAACTTTTCAAGACATTTGACTTTTAATATACATTTCAAAAGCCAGTTGATCATCTCATTCCTGGTTGCATCCTCTTCTAAAACAAAAAGTGCCTCCCACTCATGGGTGAAAGTGGAACAGCCCAAAATACCAGAAAAGGAAACACCATAGGATGTGTATATGCACACGCTGCTATACCATGCTTGTGCTTCTCTTGCCTACAGGACTCAGAAATTCAGGCAATGTTTCATTCTGTGTACAGAGGGTCTCTATGAGTCAGAACCAATTCATAGACATCTAGCAAAGCAGAAGATAAAACAAACTCCTCAACATTATTCTAAATCATCATCACCTTATTACTCCAAGTCCAAATAATCAAAATAAAAGTAATGAAATCATTCTATTATTTTTTTTTTTAACCTCACTATATTGGCTATTATAGAAATAGGTCTGGTGAAGAGGGTGTAGGCTGTGTGCACGTGTGTGCATGTGCATGCACTCACACATGTGTGAAAGTTAACCGAATAATTTTGAATGCTACTATCTTACAGATTTAAAATCTTACATCATATTTATATAGAGGAAAGAAAATATGATTGGTGGAAAAAAATTATAAAATCATAGTGAGAACTAGTTAATATCTTGATCATGGTGGTGTTACATTTCTATGGGTTTGTAAAACTCAGAACACTTCATTAAGTCCTCGACTAATCGCCAAAAGTTTGCTGGTTCAAAGACACTCTGGGGCTGCTGAGAAGCCAGCCTTCATGATCCGCTTCTGCAAGGTCACAACCTGGAAATTCCTGTGGAGCAGTTTTATTCTGCACAAGTGAAGTCAAGGTAGGTCAGAATCAACTCTGCTGCAAGTAGCAACAACAAATTTAAAAAGTGTATGAAATAGAAAAAGGAAAGGAATAGAAGGGGAAAAGGAAAGACAGAATTTTAAAAAAATATGTCATCTAATAAATCAAATAGACTTCTACCGATAGACTGAACCTCAAGCCTAGAGGCAAAACTTTGAATTACAACACCTAACCCTTAACAAAGTTGGACGGAGCTTACTTTTTAAAGACCTTGAGGAAAGAAGATTCCATCTTTTTCCATGGTAACCCACTCTAGCCTCAGGAAGTTCTTTATATCTCAAATTATTACCTTATGATACCATTTAAGCTCATTTCCGCTCATGTCTCATTTTTGCTCACTGAAGACAGAGAACAGCTGGTGACCATCTTTGCAGTAACACTTGTTCATATTCCTGAATATTGCTCTCAAGTTCACTGTCAACCATCTCATCATTAAACTAAATACTTACAATTCCTATAACCTTCTAGAATTCTTGCCAACTCATTAATCATCCCTCATGTGCTGGTGCACAAACTGAAGGGTAGGGCTTTAGAAAAGGTTTGAATGACAACCAAAAAGGGAGGACACCATGCTTAGGTGATTCTGCATGATTTCTGTGCAAGCAGGTGCCTGGCATTTGTCATTTCACAGTAATCGTCATTGATGCACTTAGCTTTTGAATCCTTGTAATCTCTGGATTCTTTAAAATATATATGATCATAGTTCCTATGTCTGGGCAGAGTTGATATCTGTAGTTTGAGATATCACACGTGATCTGATTTGTGGCTTGTAAAATGAAAAGGAGATAATAATGTTTATGACAGAGATCATGCCAATATTTAATGAGATCACATACTAAGGTATTAAACTGAGTTTCAAGCACTCATATAGAAGACTAGAGAGAATCAATGACCATATTATTTTTAGTGAGATCACTAATTTCAGGAGTTGTGAGGGCTGGATACTATTCCTTAGAATGAAAGAATTATACTATATAAGGCTTTCTTTTCAAGAACAATATCACTTGTGAGAATTTTGCATGTATGAGTGCCTGTTTATATATGTGCTAAGAGGCTGTATGTGGATGCGTATGTGTATAAAGGTAGGTATGCAGCTATGAGTGGCTGTGTGTGTTGGTGGGGTGTATGCATGAAAGTGTGTATTATGAGTATGTGCACATATGTATGTGTATATGTATGTCTTTGTATGTGTTCACCCATGAGTATTTGAACTGGGAGGAAGAAAGATATTCACAAAACTGCCAGATGTTTCAGCCCAGAAATTTGACTTCAGAGCCACTGGGTACACCTCTTTTGGCTTTCCCTGATAGTAAGACCCTGGGAGTTGAATCTGGGAATACATTAAGCAAACACACGTATGAGGTGTGCTTTGTTGTTATTCGTATGAGTTTGTTCTTGTTTTGTTTTTCTGCTCCCTATTTAGAATTTGGAGCCCTGGTGATGCAGTGGTTGTGTTTGGCTGCTAACCAAATGTTAGCAGTTTAAATCCATCAGCTACTCTTTGGAAACCCTATGAGACAATTGTCTTCTGTCCTATAAGGTCATACAGAGCCAGAACCAACTCAACAGCAATGAATTTTTTAAATTAGTATTTAGACATGAGAAATATTGGTGTCAAACTTTCCCTCTGATTCCGTCTCCCTTTTATACTGCCTGTATTTTGTGTTCAGCTTCCATAATGACCTGCTGCAGACCATATAATAACACTTCCAACCTAATCCTTTTATAACTACCAGCTTTCTTGGACTCCATCCATTCAGCAAATGTCTACCAACTAGTATCCATGAAAGGTCAAAAGTGTTATGAAGTTGTCAACAAAATAAAGCCATGTTTTCAGTGATATGTTGTCTAATGAAGTTAGGATAAAGAAAAACTTCATTTCTCCACGAAGTGTTAGTAGCTATGAGGCCTAAGACCACTGTGAGTACATGAGAGAGGACTGCACCTCAAGTGGGCAGTGAAGATGAAACATTAAGACATCAGCTAGTACAGAGTGGAAAGAAACATAGCTCTCTGGACAGGGGTTCAGCCATCAGGAGTGGACAGAACTTGAGATCAGGAAGGCAAGCTCCATATAGGTGAATCTCATCCAAGTAAGATACTTTTTACTTCACAGTGAAGGTGGTCGGCAAGGTTGGTGATCATTATCAGAATAGTAACACAATCAGAATATTCCCTTAGAAGCAAGGATGCTGAGGCTTCAGCTTACGTATTTTGAACATGTCATCAGAAAGGAGCATTTGTTAGAAAAGGCTGTCATGCTTGATAAAGTAGACAGTCATAAATAAATGATGGGAAGCCTCAGTAAAAGGGATTGCCACAACAGCCACGATAATGTACCCTAACATAGCAGTGATCATAGAGATGTGCCAGAGTTTCAGTCCGTTACATATATGTAGGTCATCATGAACCAGAACCACCTTAAAAGCAACTGATAGCAATACCCTTGCACCAGAAGTTACCAGTGTTGACCAACAATGAGAAAACAAAACAACCCAATTACAAAATGGTAAAAAGAACTGAGCAAAAAGCTTACCAAGGGAATATATAGATGGAAAATAAGCATGCCAAAAAAAATTAAACATTGTATGTGGTTAGAAAATTGTTATTAGGTGCCATCGAGTCAGTTTCAACTCATAGTGACCTTACGCAAAATGCAACAAAACACTGTCCAATCTTGTGCCATTTCTACAATTGTTTTTATGCTTAAATCCATTGTTGCAGCCACTGTGTCAATCCATCTCATCAAAGTCTTCTTTTTCTCTGACCCTAACTTTACCAAGCATGATGTCCTTTTCTGGGAACTGATCCCTCCTGATAACATGTCCAAAGTATGTAAGATGCAGTCTCTCCATCTTTGCTTGCAAGGAGCATTCTGGTTGTACTTCTTCCAGTGTAGATCTCTTTGCTCTTTTGGCAGTCCATGGTACATTCAATGTTCTCCGGTATCACAATTCATAGTCATCAATTCTTCTTCTGTCTTTCTTGTTCATTGTCTAGTTTTCACATGCATAAAATGCTACTGAAAATACCTTGGCTTGGGGCAGACACACCTTAGTCTTCAAAATAATATCTTTGCTTTTGAATACTTTAAAGAGGTCCTTTGTAGATTTTCCAGATTTTCCCAATGCAATGTGTCTTTTGATTTGTTGACTGTGGCTTCAATGAGCACTGATTGTGGAACCAAGTAAAATGAAATCCTTGACAACCTCAGTCCTTTTACCACTTCTCATGATGTTGCTTACTGGTCCAGTTGTGAAGATTTTTGTTTTATTGGTGTTGAGTTGCAATCCGTACAGAAGGCTGTAATCTCTGATCTTCATCAGTGTTTCAAAACCTCTTCACTTCCAGCAAGTACTGTGGAGTCATCTCTGTAATGCAGGTTGTTAATGAGTCATCCTTCAATCCTAATGCTTCATTCTTCTTTATGTAGTCCAGCTTCTCAGATTATTTGCTCAGCATACAGATTGAAAAGGTATGATGAAATGTATAACCCCGACACACACCTTTCCTGACTTCAAATCATGCAGTGTCTCCTTATTCTGTTTGCATGAATGACTGCCTCTTGATACACATACAAATTACTCAAGAGCAGGGATTTAACACAGTAATGAGTTATTACTGCACATCTATTTTTTTGTTAGGTGCCACATGATTGGATTTGACTCATAGTGACCCCACACATACCAGAACAAACATTTTCCAGTCCTCTAGAATCCTCACAATCATTGATGTTTGAACCCATTGATGTTTGAACAGCCATTGTGTCAATCCATCTCGTTGAAGGTCTCCTGCTTTGTCTGCTGACCCTCTACTTTATGAAGCATGATACTCTTCTCTAGGAATTGATCCCTCCAGATGAAACTTCCAAAATAAGTAAGATAAAGTCTCACCATGCTGGCTAAAGAGTTTTGAGGAAGTACTTCCTTCAACACAAATTTGTTCATTCTTCTGGAAGTCTGTGATATATTTAGCATTTTTTACCAACACCGTAATTTGAATCTGTCAGTTCTTTTTATGTTCTCCCATTTCTGTTGTCTAGCTTTTGTATGTATATGAGACAACTGAAAAGACCATGACTTGAGTCAAACGAACGTAAGTTTAAAAAAGTGCCATATTTGCATTCTAACACTTTACAGAGGTCTTTCACCAATGATTTAGGCAATGAAATGCATTGTTTGATCTCTACAGTGGCTAAAATTCAAAATAAAGACAACATCAAATGCTGTAGAGAATGTGGAGCAACAGGAACTCTCAATCATTACTAACAGAAATGTAAAATTATGCAGACACTGAGGAAGACAATCTGGCTATTTATTACAAAGCTAAACACAAGCTGATCATGTGACCCACCCAGTAATTGCCTTCGTGGATGTCTGAAATCTGAAATCTGAAATCTGAAAAGAAATCTTTATAACAGCTTTATTCATAATTGTCAAAACTGTAAGCAATCAAAACGATCCTTAATAGGTAAATAGATAAAGAAACTACAGTACATCCATATACTGGAATACTGTTCAGTGATAAATGAGCTATCAAGCCATGAAAACACAAGGAGAAACATTAAATGTATAATGCTAAGTGAAATAATACAGTTCCAAAAAGCTGCATACCAGATGATTCCAACTATATGACGTTTTCAGGAAAAGTAAAACCTATAGAGATAGTGAATAACTCAGAGCTGCCAAGGTTTCACAGGAAGTAGAGGGATGAATAGCAGGCACAGGTTGTTTCGGGCAATGAAACTTTTCTGTATGTGACACTGTAATGGTAGGTACATGACACAGATGCACTAGTTAAAGTTCTTAAGGCTGTATAATCCAAAGAATTATCCCTAATTTAAGCTATGAGAGTTTTAACTTTTGCTGTTGTTGTTCTTGAGAATATACACAGAAAAGATACTGATTCAATAGTTTCTATATACACAGTTTAATGACGTTAACTACATTCTCCAAGTTGTTTTTTAACTATTCTCACTCTCCTTTTCTGAGTTGTTCCTCCTCTATTAACACATTAACATAAACTCACTGCCCCCTAAATTTCAACTCTAATCTTTAGAGTTGCTGTTGTTCATTTTATACCATGTAGTTCTTAAGAGTACAGTGCTCAAACCAGCCATTTTTTACCGGCAAAGCTGAATTGCTAGTTGATTTTAAGAACACATCAGGTGATATGTTTGGTTTAAAGTTTAAAGGTCAACAAGAAGATTATTAAGGAAGAAATCACCAAATCAATACCATTTACTATAGCCCCCAAGAAGATAAAATACCTAGGAATAAATCTAACTAGAGAAATAAGAGATCTATATAAAGAGAACTACAGGACCCTACTGCAAGAAGACTTACATAAATGGAGAAAACTACTCTGCTCATGGATATGAAGACTTAACATTGTCAAAATGTCTATCTTACCCAAAGCGATCTACATATACAATGCAATCCCAATACAAATTCCAGTGACATTTTTCAGTGAGATGGAGAAACAAATCACCAACTTTACAAGGAAAAGGAAGAAACGCTGGGTAAGCAAAACACTACTGAAGAAGAAGAACACACTAAGAGGTCTCTCGCTACCTGACTCTAGAAACTATTACACTGTCACAGTAGTCAAAACTGCCTGGTACTGATATAAAAAGAGACACAGACCAAAGGAATAGAGTGGAGACTCCAGAAATGCCACCATGCTCTTATGAACAGTTGATATTCAACAAAGTCCCTAAGATTGTAAATGGGGGAAAAAACAATCTCTTTAGCAAATGGTGCTGGCAAAATTGGATATCCATTTGCAAAAAAATTGAAACAAGACTCATATTTCATACCTTGACCAAAAACCAACTCAAACTGGACAAAAGAGCTACATATTAAACCTAAAATGGTAAAGCTCATGGGAAAAAAAAGGATCAGTCACGGAAGTTTTAATACACAACATAAACAGACTTCAAAATCTGACAAAGCACCATCAATAGAAAACAGACAAATGGGAACTACTACTGCGACAACTTTGCTCATCCAAAAACTTTATTGAAAGAGTTAAAAATCCACCAACAGAATGGGAAAAAATATATATTTGGCAATATATGTCAGACCAACATATGATTTCCATAATCTACAAGGTACTGCAAAATATCACTAAGAAAAGGATAAATAACCCAATCAACCACTGGGCAAAGGAGATGGATAGACACTTCTTTAAAAGGATGTCCAGAAAGCCAAAGAACATGTGCAGAAATGCTCAGGATTGTTAGCCATTGAAGAAATCCAAATCAAAACAACAATGAGATACCATCTCGCCTCAAGAAGGTTGGCCATGATCCAAAAAAAACACAAAGCAAAAAATGCTGGAGAGGCTGTGAAGAAATTGGAATTCTCCTACACTGCTGGTGGGATTGTGAAATGGTACAACTTCTTTGGAAAGCAATCTGGCACTTCCTTAAAAGGCTAGAAATAGACATACCATTTGATCCAGTAACCCCACTGCTGGAAATATATCCTACAGAAGCAAGGGCAGTCACATGAACAGATACATGTACACAAATGTTTATTGCAGCATAGTCCACAATAGCAAAAAGATGGAATCAATCCAGATGTCCAACAGATGAATGGATAAATAAACTATGGTACATATGTGTGTGTGTGTGTGTGTATGTATATATATATATATATATGTATATGAACACTATGCAATGATAAAGAACAATGATGATTTTAGGAAGCATCTCATAACCTGGTTTCAACTGTAGACATTATGCTGAATGAAATCAGTCAGCAACACAAGGACAAATATTGCATGAGAGCCCTACTATAAGGACTTGAAAACACTCATGTACAGAAGAAAAGACTCTTTGACATCTACAAGGGAGTGGAGGGAAGAAGGGAGGGAAAGGTTTGCTTATAGATTAGTTGATAGAAATTCGCTTAGGTGAAATTAGTGACAGCACACATTAGAAAGAAGATCAATTTATCTGGACTTCGACATAACCTGAAAATTCTTCCAATCTTAACCCAATATTGCAAAGACAGAGTAGCAAGGGTGGGGGTCTGGGGACCAATTGGCATAACTAGCCTATTGCTGAGAGAGTCTTCTTCACCCCATATTGGTGAGTGGCATCTGGGGTCTTAAAAGCTGGCAAGCTGCCATTTGAGGTGTACCAAATTGTCCCAACTCAGCAGGAGCAGATGATCACCAAGGACAACAACGACATGGGGAAAGAGAACAAAGAAGACGGAAAGACCCACGTGAATGGGTAACTACATCAACATGTAACCAGAAGAAGCAGATGGTACCGGCCACCATCGATAACAGCTGTGATGGGGCTCACAAAGTTGAGCCTCAGTGGCAACATGAGAAAAAAGGGGTGCACACTGAGAATTCCACTAAAAGACTGCAATTGATGGTCCAACAGACTGGACTTCCCCTGGGAGCACAGCCACTAGACCTGATGCTGCCCCTCGTAAATCAGTACTGAGGTCAACTCTTCAGACAGGAATGGACTGGACTCGGAGACACAGAGTGACCATATTGTGTGTGCACTTTATGGTTCTGAATCTGTTGGATGTCGTCCTACTGGCATCTTACCAGACGGGAGTGGAGAGGGTAGACAGGAGGGGGTGGGAGATTGATAAGAGGATACGACATGCGTAGAATAGAAAGGAGGTGTGTGCTTTCACTGGGCAACGAGAGTAGAAGGAGCTACAAATAGGTGGGCATGCAAATTTAAACTGGATTGTACACTTTTCCTCAATCAAAATTAAAAAAAAAAAGTTTAAAGATCATCTCTTGACAATAATATCAGGCTTTGCCCAGCCTTCATGAATTCACAAAGTCTGTAGTCTATGAGAATTTTAACTTTTAATTTTTTGTTGTGATTGAGTGAAAGTTTACAATCCAAATCAATTTGCCACCTAAAACTCCAAGCACTTACCTCTTTGCAACTTTCTCTGCTCCCCTCACCCTGTGACAACGCAATGTTCTTTTCCACTCTTTATTTCCAGTGTCCACTCAACCAACACTTGTCCCCTCTTCCCTACTCTCTCCTCTCCCCTCTAAAAAGAAACCAGTCGGACAGCCTCATATATACACTAAACCATAAAGTACACATACCACCTGCATCACAGTCTATGAGAATTTTAAACTGATCTGCATTGTCCCCCTTCTGATCAGGATTCTTCTACATAATATGTGATCAAAGTGTTCAGTGATGGCAGATGCACACCATCCCGTTCTCCCTGTTTCATGATAAAGAAGGAAGTTGTCCATGGAAGCAATTAGCTACGCATTTCATTTGCTCCTCCTATTCATGATTTTCCTTCTTCTTCTATTGCTCCAGGTGAACAGAGACCAATTCTTGTGCATTGGATGGCCACTTGCCAGCTTTTAAGCCCTCAGGAATTATGCATTGAACTAGGAGGTAAACAGAAGCTCTAATTATGTTATTAGGCCAATTAACTGGGATGCCCCATGAAAACCTGACAACAAACCATCAATCCAACAAGCCAAAATATATTTCACTGTACATGTACAGCCTCAGAAGCTACTCTTTTTGGGGTCATCATTTAAAATATGTCTACCTCAAAACTTGTTTTTCCAGTTCAACTTTTTACAAGTGTACATCTCATTGGCCATACTTGAGATAACTGGATATGTTAACACTACTCTTGCTGTGACTTTCCCATAAAAATAAACTGCAAGTCAGTATTCCATAAGCAATAACCCCACTTTTCTCCTTCTCTTCTGCCCCTGATAACCATTAACAAAGAAACTTTTGTCTCTATCCATTTACCTTTTCTTTTCCTTTCATATAAATGAGGTCATACAATATTTTTTCTTTTGTGATTGATTTATTTCATTCTGCATAATGTCTTCAAGCTCCATTCATACTGTAGTATCTAAACAATGAGATTTTGCCAATAAAATTTGATATTGGTTCTTCAGTTTTAATGAATACACCCCAGGAGTGTGAAATGTTTATAAAGAATAGTGTGGGAAAAAGAGTACATGGGACTTCTCTGTACAGTCTTTCTTTTTTCCCATAACTTTTCAGGCTAATTTTTGAAAACATAAAATGACACTGAAAAATAAAGTCTGTTAACTAAAAAAAAAGAAATCACAATAGATATATTGGGGGGTATCCAAGTTGGACTTGGGGAGACTAGTCAGGCGTTGTTACCACAAAATCCCTGGAAAGTATAAAGAAGCTTAAGTTTTGGTGATGAAGGGCCATAGTGGAGCAAAGGATAGTCATAACATTGAGCAGGTAAACCAGGAATTACTCGGTTGTTGATTAACAGAGGACTATATAGAAAAAGTGAGGATAACACATTTATATGGACTATACCGAGTCCAAGGAGCCTTTGTGCCATCCAAATGGAGACAGCTGACCAGTAGATTCATGAATGCATGTGTTTACAAGCCTGAAAAAACCTCTACATGTGTGCCCTTGCCCGCAGGAAACAGTGGCAGATTTTCTCCAATATTCTTAACACTGCTCACCAGTTGAATCCTGTTTGTTCAGCTGCATCCAGCACGTGTGGTGGTTTTCGTTGGCACCTGCTGTTCTCCCTTGTAATAATGATGCTGTTACAATGCCGACAGCCATCATTCTCTTGCTATCATGAATTACCCAGCATTTACATTTTAAGTACAAAGGCTTCTGCAACTGCGAATGTGGCTACCCCAAATAAAACCAAACCCACCGCCATCAAGCTGGTTACAATTCATAGTGAACCTAAAAGACCCATACAGTTTCCAAGGAGTGCCTGGAGGATTTGAACTGCTGACTTTTTTGTTAGCAGCCATAGCACTTAACTACTATGCAAGCAGGGTTTCCACTCTGGCTACAGCTGCATAGTTGCTCCTGCAGATGCTGGAGAGATATTTGCTGTACAACTCGCAACCAAGATGTGATGCCTCCTCATGAGCCTGACCACTGCTCAAGGAATAGATCTCTCTTTCCTTGAATTTTCTTTTTAACACGGATGCCTCTCTTGAATATCTTTTCTTCTGAGCAAAGATTTTGAAGGCAAAGTAAAGTGCTTCCAGATTCACTGTCAACTGAAAACATCTTTATAGCTGAACAGAAATCGATTTCACCAAGATGTTTCCTTTCATGCAAGGTCAAACTTCCCCTACACCCAGCCCTACATTTGCCCCCTGGTGGCAATCCAGTTTAAAATCTTAATAGCTGAAGGTCTCCTGCCTATATTTTCCTACGTTTAACTGTATAGGTCAAATCAGCTTTTGGAGAGTATGTTTATCAAATGTGCGGACAGCATGCCCACTAGGAGGTCTGCCTTGGATATAAACTGTAATTCAGCTTTCATCCTATGGGTATGGAGGCACTAAGCTGGGAGCTAAATTGCTCTGAGTCATCAATTTTCTCATTTTTATAATTAAAGAAAGGCATTAAATAATTTTCCTAGTGTGTCCATCTGGAAACTCTAACACATACCTCTCTGTGTTCTTTTACTAATTCAACAGTAACCACTGGGTAGACTTGAAGTTAGGATCCCTGGTTGCGCAGCAAAGAAGTGCCTGCTGCTCACTGCAAGATCAGGAGTTTGAATCCACTAAGTGCTTTGGGGAGAAGATGTGGCCATCCGCTTCTATAAAATTACAGACTTGGAAACACTATCAGGAATCTGTGCTCTGTCCTGCAGGGCCACTACAAGTCTAAATAGACTCAGTGGCAATGGAATTTTTAACCATGAAATCCTGGTCTATGGGCTGGGCTCCAGGGTTGTATCTTTTCACCATACCTTTTCAATCTGTATGATGAGCAAATAATGAGAAACTGGACTATATAATGAATAATGAAGTCTCAGAATTGGAAGAAGACACGTTAACAGTCTGTGTTATCCATGACACAACTCTGCTGAAAGTGAAAAGGATTTGAAACATTTACTGATGAAGATCAAAGATCACAGCCCTCATTATGAATTGCACCTCAACATCAGGAAAGCAAAAATCCTCACAACCAGACCTGTAAGTTACATCATGAGAAGTGGAGAAAGGATTGAGGTAGTCAAGGATTATATTTTATTTGTTTCCACAATCAATGCTCATGAAATCGGCAGTCAGGAAATCAAAAAATGTATTGCATTGGGAAAATCTTCTGCAAAAGATCTCTTTAAAGCACTGAAAGTTAAAGATATCACCTCGAAGACTCAAGTGCACCAGAACCAAGCTGTGGTATTTTCAACAGTATCACATGCATGTGAAAGCTGGGCAATGGATAAGGAAGATAGAAGAAAAAAGACAGCTTTGAATTGTAATACTGGAGAAGAATACTGAATGTATCAGGGACTACAAAGGTACAAACATCTGTTCTATCAGAAGCGCAATCAGAGTGCTCCTTGGAAACAAGGATAGCAAGATTGAATCGTATGTACTTCGGGCATAAAGATGGATCAATCCCTGGAGAAGGACATCATGCTTGGTAAAATAGAGGGTCGGAGAAAAAGTGGAAGACCTCAACAAGGTGGATTGACACAGTGACTATAACTATAGGCTTAAGCTTAAAATGAATGTGAGCATGGCACAGGACTAAGCATTGCTTTGCTTTACTGTGTGTAGGGTCACTATCAGTCCAAACTGATTTGACAGCACCTAACAACAGCAAAAGCAAACTTGTGCAATGATAATCATTTCCGTTATTGGTAATTATTACATTTTTATTTTCAGATTTGGATTTTAAGGCTGAGAATCTGATACCAGAGCTCATTCATTTAAAAAAAATATTGCAAGAGCAATTTGGTCCCTGTCATGGGTTGAATTGTGTCCCCCCAAAAATGTGTGGTTTTGCTAAACTGCATGTTAAAAGATTCCAGTGGGGCTGTAAATTCCTGCATAGGATTACTTCTCTGCTCCGCTGTAAAGGGAGTTTCCCTTGAGTATGGCTTGCCCCACCCTTAATTCTTTCAGCCTGCAAGAGATAAAAGGAAAGAGAAGCAAGCAGAGAAGGGGAACCTCGTTACCATCAAGAAAGCAGCACCCGGAGAAGAGTGCATCCTTCAGACCTGAGGTTCCTGCGCCAAGATGCTCCCTGGACAAAGACTGATGCAATCCTGGACTTTCCTCCAGAGTCGACAAGGGGAAAGCCTTCCCCTGGAGCGGACACCCTGAATATGGACTTGCAACCTACCGGACTGTGTAAGAATAAACCTTCCTTTGTTAAAGCCATCCACTCGGTGGTATTTCTGTTAGAGCAGCCCTAGCTGACTAAACCAGTTCCATTTGCATATCCCTGGAAAACATTAGCATGTGCTTTTTTCCTAGCAATTGATGTTAGAAGACGTTACTATTTTCTTTGTGCATTGAAAATAGGAAAGTGGTGATTCTAGATTGGTCCTAACAGGGAATTGTCAGTTCAGGAAGAAAAAAGCAAGACTCAAGGATGCCTACAGAAACAGCTTAGAAGAGTTTCATTTCAGCTTGGAGCTTCTCTTCCTGTTCTCCAGGTGTCAGGATAAGCCGACAGGTGGAATTGCTGTTCGCAGTTCACTGAGTGAAGCCCAGGGCACCTGACATCTGGAGAGCCCACTCAGAGAAATGCCAGTGCAATATAAAATGGGAAACAGAGTTTGTGGAGAGAGTGTTTAGGTGCAGAGAATTTTGTAGACAGGTAATACTCTTTCAGTGAAAGCAAACCACTCAGAAACATAGAGCATTTTCAGGGTATGACCCACACTTCCTTCTTGTCTTTTCTTGCTCCATATTTCCCTCTCCATTCTCAGCTGGAGCCAGAGAAGCCTTCTTTTAGTTCTTTTTGCAGAAAAGCAAAAACTTGTCAGAGCAGGACCAGCATAAACAAATGCTTCATAAAGATTTAGCTTTCAAATGTGCCAGTTGTTAACATGCAATTACAGGGAACCATCCCTGAGCCTCCCTTGTGTTTGCACAGATGTGAGCTCTTTAACTGTCCATTTCGTCACACATTGGCTGCTAAACAGAAAGAAAAATCTTGATTTACAACTAGATATAGTGTGTCCCATCTACGTGTCTGGCTCTCTTTGTGTCTGCCTCTTGCTCATGGTGTTAAGAGATCCAGACTGAGGAAGAAAACAACACTCACTCAGCTGGACAGACAACAAGGGCTTCTCTGACAACATAGGTGCCATCCTGTGTGTTTCCCCAGAAAACTATCTGAAGACCTTTATTGCACACAGCTTTGCCACCTACAAGACTATATCACATTGCATGTGTTGTGAGGATTAAGGTGTCATTTGAAATCTGTTAAAGATCTTCCTGAAGGTCGTCTCCAGAGGTCAAGTTCTTGGGTGAGTTCTCTGTGGGAGTAGAATTCTGGTCGTTTCATCTAAGAGAAATTGAGACCTGGAATTCGGATGGTTTTCCCACAGAACAGGCAGAGAAGACAAAGAATCTGGCCCCCAGGTCAGAACCAGGGGATTATAGAATTTTCCTTCCTGTCATTGTTTCATTGTATAGAAGGTATAGGCAATCTGAGATCTCTTAGCATTTATTACAGTTTACTGGATATTTGTCTGTTGACTATCAGAAAATGAGCTGAAACATTTTTTTTCTACATTTTCTTTTTTTTATTATGATTGAGTGAAAATGTATATTCCCATATAAATTTGCATGCCCACCTATATGCAGCTCCCACTGTTCTCCCTCCCCAGTCACAGCACACTGTTCTTCTCTGCTCCACACATGTCTTGCCCTCCCAGTAATCTCCTATCCCTGTCTCTCCAGCCACTCCCATTCCTCCAGTAAGAGGTCAACAGGACGACATCCTATGGATGCATAGAGCCATAAAGCACACATATGATATGGTCACTCTGTGTTGCTAAGTCCAATCCATTCCTGTCCAAAGAGTTGATCTCCATTATGATTTATGGACAGGGGTAGCAACGGGGCCAGGGGCTATGCTCCCAGGAAAACTCCAAGGCCCCTGGACCATCAATTGTGGTCTTTTATTGGATATCTCAGTGTGTAATCCTTTTTATTTTTGTCTTGCCAGTGAGACTCAACTTTGTGAGGTCCATCATGGCTGTCACTGGTGGTGTCTGGGTGCCATCTGGCTCTTCTGGTCATGAGCTGATGTAGACACAGACTCACATGGGTCTCTCTGTCTTCTGGGTTCTCTTTTGCCCATGTCATTTTGTTTCTTGGTGATCATCTATTCCTGCTGAGTTGGGCCCATTTGCTGTACCCTCAGATGGCAGTTTGGCAACTTTTAAGACCCCATATGCCACATACCAATGTGGGGTGCAGAAGGCTCTCTTAGTAAAAAGCTAGTTATGCCAATTTGGCTTTAATTTCCCCTGAGAGCATGGTCTTCAGCCCCCTGCCCCAGCTACTCTGTCCTTTCAGCATTGGGTTAAGATGGGAAGAGTAATCATGTTATGTTGCAGTCCACTCACTACTGATCTTCTTTCTAATATGTGCTGTCACAGATTTTACTCAAACAAATTTCTATAAACTATCTAATCTAAACCCTGCCCCCCTCACCCTCCCTCTGTCACCACCCTTGAAGCCATCAGAGTCTTTTCTTCTATGCATGAGTCCTTTTCTAAGTTCTTATTGTAGGAGTCTCATACAATATTTGTCCATTTATCGCTGACTACTTTCACTCAGCATAATGTCCTCCAATTGAAACCAAGTTAAGAGATGTTTCCTGCTATCATCATTGCTCTTTACCATTGCGTAGTGTTCCCTTGAGTACATATACCATAGTTTACCTATCCATTCCTCTGTTGTTGGACATCTGGGTTGATTCCATCATTTTGCTGTTGTGGACTGTGCTGCAATAAACATTTGCATGCATGTATTAGTTGGTGCGAATGGCCTTGATTCTGTAGTATATTTTCCAAGCAGTGGGATTACTGGGTGAAATGGTATATCTAGACCCAGCTTTTTAAGGAAGTGCCAGATCACTTTCCAAAGAGGTTGCACCATTTTGCAATACCTCCAACAGGGTAGGAGAGTTCCAATTTCTCCACATCCTCTCCAGCATTTGTTGTTTTGTGTTTTTTGGATCATGGACAACCTTGTTGGGGTGAGATGGTATCTCATTGTAGTTTGGATTTGAATTTCTTTAATAGCTAATGATCATGAGCATGTCCGCATGTGTTTTTTGGCTGCTTGGATCTCCTCTTTAGAGAAGTATCTGTCCATCTCCTTTGCCCAGGATTTAATTGGATCATTTATCTTTTTCTTATGATATTTTGTAGTACATTATAGATTATGGAGATCAGGCATCAGTCTGATATATAGTTGCCAAATATTTTTTCCCATTTTGTAGGTGGCCTTTTAATTCTATTAATAAAGTTATTGGATGAGCAAAAGTGTTTGATTCTTAGTAGTTCCCATTTATCTATTCTCTCTTCTGTTGTTTGCAGTTTGTTGGACAGATTTTGAAGTCTGTATTTGTTGGGTATTAAAGTTTCAATTGTTGTTCCTAATTTTTCTTGGATGAGCTTTGTCATTTTAGATTTGATATTTAGATCTTTCATCCAGTTTGAGTTGTTTTTTTGTATAGTATAAGATATGTGTCTTGTTTCAGTTTATTGCAGATGGATATACAATTTTGCAAGCACTATTTGTTGAAGAGATTATTTTTACCCCAGCTTAATGTCTTAGGGCCTTTGTTGAATATCAGCTGTACATAGGAAGATGGTGTCATCTCTGGAGTCTACATTCTGTTCCATTGATCTATCTATCTGTTTTTGTACCAGTACCAGGCTGTTTTGACTACTGTGGCAGTGTAACAGGTTCTAAAGTCAGGTAGTGAGAGGCTTCCCAGTGTGTTCTTCTTCAGCAGTATTTTACTTATCCAGGGCTTCTTCCCTTTCCAAAGTTGGTGATTTGTTTCTCCATCTCATTAAAAAATGTCACTGGAATTTGCATTGGGATTGCGTTATATAAGTAGATTGCTTTAGGCAAAATAGACATTTTTTACAATGTTAAATCTTCCTATCCATGAGCGCAGGGTAGTTTTATTCATTTATGTACGTGTCTCTTAGTTTCTTCCAGTAAGGCCTTCTAGGTCTCTTTGTAAAGGTCTGTTATTTCTCTGGTTAGATTTATACCTAGGTACTTTATCTTCTTAGGGGCTACAGTAAATGGTATTGACTTGGTGACTTTTTCCTTAATAATCTTGTTGTTGGTATAAAGGAATCCTACTGATTTGCTTATGTTTATCTTGTATCCTGAGACTTTGCTGAACTCTATCAGTTTGAGTAGTTGACTTATGTATTCTTTAGGATTCTCTACATATACAATCACATTGTCTGCAAATAGGGAGATGTTTACTTCTTCTCTGCCAGTGGAGACACCTTTTATTTCTTGGTCTTGTCTAATTGCTCTGGCTAGAACTTCTAGTACAATGTTGAATAGGAGAGGTGAGAGTGGGCATCCTTGTCTAGTTCCCCGTTCTCAAGAGAATTTGTTTGAGTCTCTCTCCATTCAGGATGATGTAGGCAGATAGTTTTGTATAAATGACCCTTATTGCATTGAGGAATTTGCTGTCTATTCCTATTTTGCTGAGCGTTTTTAGCATGAATGGGTGTTGGACTTTTCTGCATCAATAGACAAATCAGGTGATTCTTGTCTTTTGTGGCGTTTATGTGGTTGATCATATCGTTTTTCTGATGTTGACCCAGGCTTGCATCCCTGTTATGAATCCAACTTGATCATGATGATTATTTTTTTTCATACATTATTGTATTATGTTGGCAAGAATTTTGTTGGAGATTTTTGCACCTAGATTCATGAGTGATATCGGTCTGTAGTTCTCACTTTGGTTGTGTCTTTCCCTGGCTTTGGTATCAAGGTTATGCTGGCTTCATAGAATGAGTTTGGGAGTATTCCATCCCTTTCTATACTGTGAAATAGTCTCAGTAGTAATGAAGATAACTCTTCTCTAAAAGCTTGGTAGAATTATGTGGCGAAGCCCGGGCTTTTTGCTATTGGTAGTTTTTTGCTGACTTTTTTAATCTCTTCCTTTGTGATGGGTTTATTAAGTTGTTCTGCTTCACCTTGTGATAATTTGGGTAGGTGATATGAATCAAGGAATCTGTCCATTTTGTCTAGGTTTTCAAGTTTGTTAGAGTACAGACTTTCATAGTATTCTGTTACGATATTTTTTACTTCTGTTCGATCTGTTATGACAACTCCCTTCTCATTTCTTATTTGGGTTATTTGTTTCCTTTCCTGTTTTTATTTAATAAGTTTAACCAATGGTTTGTCAATTTGGTTGATCTTTTCAAAAAACCAGCTTTTGGTCTTTTCAATTGTTTTTCTATTCTATAAATCATTTAGTTCTAGTCTAATCTTTATGACCTGTTTTCTTCTGGCACCTGAGGAGTTCCTCTGTTGTTCTCTCTGTACATGTTCAAGGTATAGGGTAAGTTCTTTGGTTGGGTTTCTTCCTTCCAGAAGTGTGCATTTATGGAGATAAACTGACCTCTGAGCACTGCTTTGCCTATATCCCATAGGTTCTGGTTGGAAGTGTTTTCATTCTCATTGCAATCCATAAATGCCTTTATTTCATCCATGATTTCTTTGATAACCCATGCCTTTTTGAGCAAGATGTTGTTCAGTTTCCATGAGTTCCACTTTCTATGTATGTTTTTTCTGCTATTGGTTTTGACTCTAATGGCTTTACAATCTGAGAAGATGCTATGCATTTATTGAAGGGTATGGATTTTGTTGAGAATTGCTTTGTGTCCTTACACATGGTGTATTCTGGAGAATGTTCCATGTGCATTGGAGAAGAAGATGTATTTGTCCACTGATGGATAGAAAGTTGTGTATATGTCGATGAGGTCTAGTTGGTTAATTGTGGCAATAAGGTCTTCTGTGTCTTTACTGAGCTTTTTTCTAGACAAACTGTCTAATGTAGTGAGTGGCGTGTTGAAGTTTCCCACTATTATTGTTGAGTGATCTGTCTTCTTTTGCAGTGTAGTCAGTGTTTCTTCTATGTATTTAGGTGCTCTAATATTAGGTGCATGAATATTTAATATTGTTAAGTCTTGCTTGTATATTGAACCTTACAGCAATAGTGTCCATCCTTGTCCATGATGGCGGATTTTACATTCAAATCAGTTTTATCTTAGATTAGAATTGTCACATCTATTCTTCTTTGTTCATTGTTAGCTTAATATATATTCGTCCATCCTTTAATTTTCATTTTGTTCATATCTTTAAGTCTAAGGTGAATTTCTTGATCCAAGATGTCACTCGATGTCTCTTTACTGGAGTGTTCAGTCCATTCACATTCAATGTAATTATTGATTGGTGTGTGTTTAGTGCTGTCATTGTGATAAGTTTATTTTCCTGTTGATGTTCTCTCTGTTGTTCTTATTAATCTGTTCTTGGACTCTCTTCTTTGTGAGTTGATTTTTCACTTTTCTCAGGGTTGGTTTTTTGGTTGATGAAACTCCTGTATTATATTTCTTGATTTGCTATGTTTATGGTGCTTTATGGCTGCCCCTATAATCCCCCTTAATAAGCTATGTATAAGCCCAATTTTAATTACTATCAGTGTTATTAACTCCCACTCCGTCTAGAAGGACTAAAATGACTGTAATACATTCCCTCTCTTCAATATGATAACATTATAGTTTTCATGATCATTTCTTTCATTGTTATAGGTTTGACTGAGTTTAGAGCTTTCCCTAACTGAATAGGTTTCTGGGTGATGTGTCCTCAATTTGCTTCCAAAATATAAATTTAGTGATTTTGTTCTTCTAAGCCACAAGTTTCTTTCAGTATTTCTTGTAGCTTTGGTTTGGTTTTTACGAGGTCTCTGAGTTTCTGTTTATTTGTGAATTTCTTAATTTTATTTTTGTATTTGAAAGATAGTCTTGCAGGATATATAATTCTTGGTTGGAAGTTCTTCTCTTTCAAGGCTTTGAATGTGTCATGCTACTGTGTCTGTGCCAGTATTGTTTCTGCTAAGAAATCTGACAAAAACTCATAGGTTTTCCCTCGAGTGTTAGCTTTGCTTTGAGTCTTGCTGCCTTTAAGAGTTTCTGTTTCTGTTTAATTTGGTTAAGCTTGATTATAATATGTCTTTGAGTCTTTCTTTTGAGAGCTATACTGAGTGGTGTTTGATATGCACTTTGGATATCTATATTCTTTTCTTTAATAATTTCCAGGAAGTTTTCTGTCAGCAGCTCAACAACAATACTCTCTGTGTTCTCAGGTGTCTCGCCCTGTTCAGGAACTCCAATTAATCATAGATTGTTCCTCTTAAAACAATCCCACATGTTTCTTAATGCTTCTTCATTTTTCTTGTTTCTTTTTTCTGATTTCTCTTCATAGCTACTGGAGTCTGTAGCTCTGTCTTCTAAGTCAGAAAGTCTATTTTCCATTTGTTCCATTCTGTTTTCTTGGCTTTGAATCTAATTTTCTATCTCTTTGAATTTGTTCTTGATTTGTTGGATTTCAGCATATTTGTGTTCCATCAGATCAAACAGCTTGCTTAATTTTTCATTTTACTCTGCTGCATTTTGTATAAGATCTAGGAGAGCTCTGTATATAATCCTTTTGTATTCACCTTCCAATAGTTTCAGAATGGCTTCTTCATCTGGGAAGTTCTTTGGTTGTTTCTTTTGGGGACCTTCTGAAGCTATGGGTGATTTCTTTGTTACACTTTTATCCAGAGTTTATTCCTTTGGGGGCATCATGTGAGTCAACAGAGTCTGGGAGAGATGCTGTGAGGACAGAGTACAGTTGTTTTTCTAGGCCGTCTTAGAACGAATGGTAAAAGGGTATCTGACCACTTCCCAAGTCAATCTGGTTTTCAGGTGTACAGGTCCCGCTTTCCAGCTGGCAAAGTAAGCACCTCTATATCCAACCCTGGATGTTATAAACTAGCCTAAAATGCAGAAGGGCTACTGTCCTGCTGGCCTCTGCTGTTGGCACCCAGCTGTAGGTGACACTGCGTAAAATACAGCTTTTCTACCTGAAAAGCACTCTCTTCTGGGGAAGCCCTGCCACCCATCCTAGAAATTAGGTCTAGCTGAGGCCTCTGTATGGGTATATCTACCTCCTGGTAGAACAAGATAGTGTCCTTCACAAGCTCTCTGCCTGCCTCTGCACAGGCTACTCAACAGTGGAGGCGGAAAGAGAGGTGAAAGTTGCTGAGACGCACTGTGTCCAAAACTGGGCTCTTAAAATGTGGCAATTTCACCTGCTGATCCCACCAGCTGTGGGTCCGAGATTAGCTGCTAATCAAGTGCCGGCTCCACCTGCCAGCTAAGACAGAGTGAAAAAAGTTAAAATGGTGAGCTACCTTCAGTCCATGAAAGCTAGCACTCAATCAAGAGCAGGCAACAGCACAAGAGAAGAGGGTATCCTTTCAGTGGTATGAAGTCCAAATTAACAGCCCTAAGCTGTGTTCTAAGGCTCACTTGGTGTCCAGAAGGCCCCATTTAATTATTAATTCAGGTCTTGGTTTCCAGAGGGATTTAAGAAGATGTGTGTTTAGTCTGCCATCTTGACTGCACCACCCCTTCTTTTTCCAATTTCATTCCATTTGAGTGTTAAAATGACAGACTACTCAAAGGGAATTTTGCTTCTCTCAGCTTACTCAGAATAGAGCAATGATACATACAGTCACCAGTATCACATCCCCTTAAGCCAGCTCAACAGGGCTAGGAACTACCATTCCAGTCCACGAGCATTGTGCGGAGGTTTGCAAATCAGCACATCCATACCTTGAAGCCATGTGCTCTAGGTGATCCCCAGATTAATGGAGACATAGCAGAAAGTTGGCAGGAATCTCACCTGCATTTATTTCATAAACTAAGACTTTTTTTTTCTTTCTGGATTCCATCTCTCCTCTAAGGTAGAGTTCCTCAGTGTAAAATGCCACAGGGCAGGACAAGAAAAGTGAACATGAGACTTGGCTACAAACAGTTCTATTTTTAAACCAGTTGATGTCTCATCCATTTCAACTACTGGCAACCTCATGTGTTTCAGGGGAGAAGTATACTCCCCAGGGTTTTCAGTGTCTGGTTTTCCTAAAGTAGATTATCAGTCTTTCCATCTGAGGCACCTCTGAATAGATTCAAAACTCCAACCTTCCAATTAATGTTCAAGAATGTTAACTATTCCACCCTGGCACCCCTCTGTAAAGTTAAGCAAGGGTTAGGGAGAGAAGGGAATACTTCTAAATTTGTCTTAAATTTGTGTTCTCTTTTCTAAAGTGATTATAGAGAAGGTGATCTGACATTTTTCCATAAAATATTAGAAATCCTGTGTGTTGTTTTCACGGTCAGTAAACAGAATAAGGATAAGCCTCCAAATATTTCTTCCTGCTTTGCCTGTTAGAACTTGGTGTGAACTCAGAAGCCTATGTGTCACAGAAGTGCCCAGCTCCATGGGATGGTGGCTGCAGTCTATAGTAGCATACACAGCATTGGTCACTCACAGTTCACCCTCCCAATCCATGCAAGACAACAATGTGTGGCTAACACCAAGCCCTAATATTGATCCCAAAGGGCTTAGGTCCCAAGCCTGACAAATACACTTGCTAATATTTACAAGATTAAGGAGTTTTTTTTTAATTGAAAATTCATAATATGAACACTTAATTGTATCCACAATTATTTTCATATTTAAGGAAGCAATCGAATACATTGTTTTTTTCCTAGACTCCTTGATGCAATATCGGACTTTCTTTTATTTTCCTAGAGCCTTCTTTTCCTTCCTTTGAATCTCTGATGCCATAATGGTTAAGAGCTTAGATGCTAAGCAATAGACTGGCAGTTCAAATCCATTAACTGCTCCTTGGAAACCACATGGGGCAGTTATGCTCTGTCCTGTAGGGTCTCTATAAGTCAGAATTGACTCCAAAGCAATGGGTTGCTTTCTTCCTTTAGACTCTGCCTTATACAAATGGAATTTCTTTCACTTGAATAGACATGATATGGAGATTGTAGGAAATTCTTGGCTTCTGATTTAAAGTGCTTTCACTCTCCTTAAAAATTTACTGTGAATATTACAGAGAGAGAAACAATAGAAAGGAAAGGAAGAACTTTAGGTATAACATAACAGTGATGTAGATGAAAGTGGCTGCAGCCACGTAGCAGAGAACATGAGTTCTCTCATGCACGTAGCAGAGAACATGAGTTCTGCTGAGAGCTAGATATATATTATTTCATATACAATGAACTAATGATATAGGTACTGTTAAGTCTATTTTATAGATCAACAAGACTGAGAATCTGAATTCCTTACTGATTTGCCCCAAATTATATATAATAAATACTGAAGCCAGGATTTGATGCAACTGTTCAGATCAAGTAGAGACCCATCCTCCTTCAAAAACAAAGGGGATGCATATGTAACATGTCCTCCACCTGAATACCATAAGAGTAACAGCTCTGTTGGTTCTAATTTACCTGGACTGTCAGTTTATTTTTATTTATTTATGTATTTAAATAGCAGTCTTCCAAATAGTTCAAGAATTCAGCTTCTAAATACATGTACAATATGAAAACTAAGAGTTGTGGAACCTAAATAAGAAGAAAGAATCAAAGTTTTCAGTTATTCTGTGAACACTCTGAAAGCAAGATCATGCTTTTCTCATTTACCGAATATGCAACAGTCAAGAGAGTCTGTGGAACTTCGAGAATGTGGGCACCCACCCATGAGGTCATCACTAACAGAAAGCAATGTACTTGAACCTCTAGCCTTTGTCTTGAAAAGAAAACTTCCCAGGCAGTTCTTGTTGTTTCTCTTTGGTTTAGTACTTATGCCACTTGCTCCTTGAAGTTGAGTTTCTTTGCATTTAAGCTTTGGGCCTTCAGAGCTCAGCACAACATTGAGTGTGTTTTATGGACTCAACAAAGAAACAGGTAAGTAAATGCTGCAGAGACAGCTAGTAAAGGGAAAATGCACAAATGCAAACTCCGTGTACATCCAACCTTGTCTCAGGCTTTACCAAGCTCCACCCTGAATGCTGGGCTGGATCCTGGATCCTAGAGTGGACTTTATTTCTTCAGATTGTCAGACCTACAAGCCCAAAACCTGAAACCAAAAAAAAAAAAAAGAGAAAGAATCTGTTTCTTTGCTTCTTTTTTCATTGAAAACTATAATTTCTGATAAACTATTAATCCTAAAAGGGAAGGTTAAATTTTATATGTGACTTATATATTGTCAGTCAAAGAAAAAAAAAAGCTTACATAGCTATTTAGAACTAGTTAACTCTCTGTCCAATAAATTTTTCTTTTATTTGACTTAAATGTATGCTTCTGGCCTCTATTTTCATCAGAAAATCTACATATTACACAAGAGAACCAATACATATCACTGGTCTTAAAGAATCTACAAAGGAAAAGGAGACAATTAGAGACAAGTGACAGAGCAAGAAGAAAAGAGAGAGAAGAAGAAGAAAAAAAAACTGATGTATTAACTAGAAGGCACAGTCAAGGTTGAAGAAGGAAAAGGCATGGCTGTGAGAATGTGAATTTCCAGTAAAGATACCAAGAAAGCTCTTGCATGGCTCCTCCTTTAACATGGACATCAGAAGGTTTCCACAAGATTGTCACCAGGAGATAATGTAAATACCACATTAGCATATTCATGGGAATGGCCAGTGTGCTTCAAGATTTCAGGCCTTGCCAATATCTGTTCCAATCAGTTGGATTCCCAAGAATTCCCAACAACTATTTCACTGAGTACTGTTCTGTGCTGCGATGGGTATGCAAGCTCTTCCTTTGATAAAACGAGCGGTTGCTATGCATAGCCTGTTGCTGGTGAACCACAGTGTAACAGCCCTAGTAAAGGCACTAGATTCCTGCATAAAAGAAGCTGCTGAACATGGTAGCTTTTCCAGATAATTTACCATGTCCTAACTCTCTTCTTTATATCACTTGTTAGTAGTTCCTAGAGATAGTGCTCCATATAATACACTGACAAGAACAGAAGACCTGAGAGTTACCAACATTCACACTCATGCCAAGTCTACCAGCTACATTTAACATTAGTACTGTGACACTAGCCTCAAGCTGCAAAGCTCCTGGGTCACATTCTCACCTAAGCAAGAAAAAAACACAACCAGAACATTCTTCTATCCTTTTGTGTGGCTCTATATCTACTCATCCACCAACAGAATATGTGGCTTTGGCATCACAGAGCCAAAGGAAAATCAACTGGTTTGTTTTTAACAAGACTAAGTGATACCAACTGAGACAAGAGAAGGCTGATGCTTACCTTTGTGCAGGTTATGTCTAGAATGTCCATATTAGGTCAGCCATAGGGGTGGAGAGGTTGTGGTCCTTGACTCCTTTCCAGAGCAATGGATACATTGCACTTAGTCTAGGCAGAAGGCATGTGACCTTTATGGTTGACTACTGTGTCTGAGCCAACAAGAATATCAGGAAGCACAGTCTTATAGACTTGTCAGATCCAAAGTGAGGTGACACTCAAAAGAGCAGAATCACTAATATACCTAATGGAAAGGAGCCAGTCCGAATTTGGAATGTGGACTCTGAAGGAGTTTATTTTTAGTGAGCAGGTTACTCTAGGCTTCTTACTTGGCTCCCTGGTCTCTAAAGGGATTATAGAAAGAGAATCCAAGGTTCTGCTTTATAAGGTCAGATATAAAGGGAAGTTTTATCAAGAAACTGGTGCCAGGAATGTTCTAAAGTGCTAAATTCCTTCCCATCACAGCAGTATATGAAATTAGGCATAACACCCATTCTATCAGGAATGTTGACATTAACAAGTCATGTACTGAGAAACCTTACACTTTTTTATTATAGATACTCTTTTCTTAGTTAAAATTTTGTATTTTCAACAGCACAAGAAAACATTGATAAAGTGTATATGAAAATTATTATCAGAAGAATGATAACTTTTCCAAAGCAGTCAAGTAGTAGAAGGAGTAAGATCTATAAAACCAGGCTTTACACCTGGCTATCTGATGGGCTTCAGCAAATGTTGTCTTTCACCTCTGGCCTTATTTCCTCATGCTGGTTGGCAATGTCTAGACCCTTCAGTGCTTAATTTAGATAGATGAAAGTCCGTAGACTATTCAGCATGTGCAAAGCAAAGCAAAAATAAAAGCAAAAAAAAAAAAAAATTAAATCACAAGAGAACAGAAAACATTCCCTCACTAATTATGTGAACCCCATAAATAAACCTTGCCAGTGGTTTAGTTAATCTACTGTATTAAAATGATTTGGCTTACACTAAAGAACATCCAAACTATGTTAGAGTTTGGAAAGGATGATTTTATGCATTTTATACACAGATAAAGCTTGGACCTTTAGTCAAAAGTAATCCATATTCAAGAGGAAAACATATTCAAATACGAGAGTAAATCCAAGATGTATTTCCGCAGTGGAATTAGAAAGCATCAAAACTATGACATCAATTCCATTACCCACAACAGTAACAAAACCCAGCAGTGAGCTAATGATGTTGACTACAGAAGTGATACAATTCTCTCAACTTTAAACCTCCAAAGTGTTCCATTTTATGATTTTATAGAGTCCATTCTCAGATGGCCCTTTAAAAGATAAGTTGTGCCCACCTTAAAATGCAAAGTGCCCCTTCATCTAAAATGTTCTCACCACAGACCGGGAAATACATGCTCAAGACTCAAGAAGACGAGATTGCCCTGCACTGACTTTATTGATTTCTGTTATACTCTGTCACTCATAAAAACCATGTGTTGGTAAGAAAAAAATATCAAAATCAAAGCAAGGATGTGTCACGGTTGTATAATATAGCATAGCTGGGTTTTCATTTCCTATTAAACAATGATGAAAAAATGTATCACATGCAGTTTGTGCTCTTCAGATAAGATTTGATACCCAAATACATACTATTGGAAAGAAAGAGAGACAGAGGATAGAAAGAAAAAGAAAGATAGAAAGAGATAGAGAAAGTGAGAGAAGGAAGGAGGGAGGGAGGGAGGGAGGTGTTTGGATGAATTGTTCACTGATAAGAAACTTCCCGTTTGCCAGACTCACATCCACTCTATAGACACATCATTTACCTTAGTCACGAGCATGCTTCTCAGCTAGGGTTTATAGTACATCAAAAAAGACATCCGTAAGAAAATGCAGACTGAAAAATGAGAGACATATGATGCTTAGACCCTTTACTATGGGAAAGGAAGGGAAAATCGAAGGGATGCTGTATAGAAAAATAATTCCTGTCATGGGCTCAAAAACTTCAGGAAAGTAATAAGTATGCAAAGGAAGGTGACAGCCTGAAGGACCACACCAATAGCACAGACCAATGTCTATAGTCTGTGTGTTCTACATCACCAAAATAGTAAGAAGAAGAAGCAGACCACATTCAGATTAGCAGAAGACTCTCTTGAACTAAAAGTAGCTTCCTTTTCCTGGAATAGCTGAAGCATTCCTTACATTCAAGGGTTTACTCAGCATAAGGGTGAATCCAGAGACTCAGGTCATAAATTGTCTCATGATCAGCTACTAAGTTATTAATTTTATGAAACTATTCTACTAAAAGACTAGAACTGATGGTCTGATAGCCTGGAGGGTCCCCTGGGAATATGGCCACTAGACATGCTGCTAGCTCTGACTGGAAACTTGTACTGAAGTTAACTCTTCAGATAAGCATGGAATGAACTTGGGGACATCATGTGAGCATATTATGTGTGTATTTTATGTTTTATACATATACAGGAGGCTGTCCCGGCAGTTTTTTTTCTATATTGGAGAGAAGAGGGTGGAGAGAAGGGGACAGGTGCTTGTTAGGAGGACACTAGAAGTATAGAGCTAAAAGGAGGAATATGTTGTCACTGGGTGAGGAGCACAGATGGAGCTGCAGACAGGTAGGCACGCAAAATTAATTTGGATTGTATACTTTCACTTAATCACAATAAAAAAACAAATTCCTGTTGGTGACAAACAGGCTAGGAAGAATGGAGCTATAAGCCTTTCAAGTTCATTCTAAACCCACCAGTACATTTGCCTTTCCCAGGGTATCTTCTAAGTTTGTGGTGTTAGCATATCTCACCTTTGTCTTCTTTTCCACTGTGCATTTCAGATAACACTAAGAGAGTACAGACTTGGAAGCTACCATGCATGTCTTTCTATATTGTGCAAAGGATACAGGTAAAATTCTTGTCTTCCTGTGGAAGGCCAGGTTTGATTCCCTGCCAATCCACCTTGAGTAGAGCCACCACTGTATATCAGTGGAGGTTTGCATGTAGCTAGCACACTGAACTGGTTTCACTGGAGCTTCAGACTAAGACAAACTAGGAAGAAAACTTAGCAATTCACCTCCAAAATTCAACCAGTGAAGACCCTATGGATTGTAACAGATCAACATGCAACAAATCTTGAGGATGGTACAGGACCAGGAAGTATTTTGGGGGTATATTTTGAGGAGACAGTACATACAGAGTCAGTAAAATCCCCTTCTCAGGTAGGTTTCAGTTGAGTTCATACCTGACATATTCTCATGGCATCGCCACTGCAGATGGTTTCAGTGACCCCGTAAAGGGCCTCACTGGGTGTCATGGATTGAATAGTGTCCCTGCAAAACGTGTGTTGGATACTTAACTCCTGTAGTGGATGTGATCTCCTTTGGGTAATAGAGATTTCTTTGTTTTATTACTGTGGCCATGTCAGTGTAGGGTGTGTCTTAAGAAAATTCCTTTTCGAGATTTA
This sequence comes from Heterohyrax brucei, assembly GCA_028571685.1. Taxonomy (NCBI): domain Eukaryota; kingdom Metazoa; phylum Chordata; class Mammalia; order Hyracoidea; family Procaviidae; genus Heterohyrax; species Heterohyrax brucei. The sequence continues at coordinate 7,539,647 of CM053141.1, forward strand.
AAAGAGTACTCAAGCCCAGAGAAAAGCACGTGGAGATGAGGGAAAACAAAGACCACACCACATGAAGACTATCAAGGAAACAGGAACGAAGTTGGAAAGAGACAAAGATCTTTTCTCAGGGCCCGCGAGAGACAAGCTTCCCTTACAGCCAGTACTCTGAAGGCAGACTCAGTTTCCCAAACCAGCAGAAAATAAATTTCTGTCTGTAAAAGCTACCACTTGTAGTATTTCTGTTACAGCAGAGCTAAATAATACAAGCAGTCACCCTTCCATGGTATTTCAGCTACAGGAGCACTAGATAACTAGGACTTGGAGGAGGGTCCATGTTTATGCTTTTTGTCGTAGACATTTAGTGCCAAGCCTTTCTCTGTCATGTTGCGGTGACTTATGTGTTACTGTGATGCTGGAAGTTGTGCCACCAGTATTCTAATCGTCGCCCATGGTGGAGAAGTTTCAGCTGTACTTCTAGAATAAGACAGACTAGGAAGAAGGATCTGGAAGTCTACATATGAAAGGAATTAACAAGTTAACACTTTATGAATATAGCAGCAGTACATTGACCTTATTGACATGAATGGTGTCAAGCTTTGGGGATCTTTATTTGCTGATGTGGCATGACTTAAATAAGAAGGAATAGCTGCAAGCACCCAATAATGATCAGAACCCATGAATACATAAAGTATGAATTTAGGAAAGTTAGAAATGGTAAAAAATGAAATGGGTATGATAAACATCAATACTCTAGGTTTCACTGAGCTGAAGTGGACTGATACTGGTGATTTTGTATCAAACAGTCATATGGTCTACCCTGCCAGGAATGACAACTAAAGAGGAATGGTGTTGTATTCACTCTCAGAAAGAACATTTCAAGATCTAGCCTTCAGTGAAATGCCGTCAGTAATAGGATAACACCCATAGGCATAGAAGGAAGACAAATTGTGACTATTACTCAAATTTATACATTAACAACTAAGGCCAAAGATAAAGAAACTGAAGATTTTTTTTTTACCAGCTTCTGAAGTATTAAATTGATCAAACATGTAATTAGGTTGCATTAATAATTACTGGTGATGTGAAAGTTAGAAACAAAGAAGAATCAATAGATAGAAGATATGGCCTTGGTGATAGAAATGTTGCTTCAGATCACATGCTAGAATTTAGTAAGACCAATGAGTTCTTCATTGCAAACATCTTTCATCAATGCATAACTGGTGGCTAACATATGAACTTCACCAGATGGAACACACAAGAAGTAAAGCAAGTACATTTGTGGAAAGAGATGATGGAAAAACTCAATATCATCAGTCAGTACAAGGCCAGGGACTGACTGAGGAACAGACCCTCAGATGCTTGTATACAAGTTCAAATTGAAACTGAAGAAAATCAGAACAAGTTCCTGAGAGTCTACGTTCACCTTTAGTGTATCCTACCTGAATTTAGAGACCATCTCAAAAATAGATTCAGTGTGTGAAACACTAATCACTGAAGACCAGAGAGGTGATAGAAAGACATCAAGGATACCATACATGAAGAAAGAAAGAAATCATTTAAAAATCAGGAAAGGAAGAAAAGACTAAAACTGATGACGGAAGAGACTCAGAAACTTTGCTCTTCAAAGATAAATAACTTACAAAGAGCCATGGTACCAGAAATAAAAGAAAACAAACAAACAACAACAAAATAAAAAACACCTTGTCAACATTCATCCATTTCAGAAGGTAACAGATGATTGGGAACAGAAGGGAGTGAAGGAAGAGATCCATGCTACGCTGAGGGCATTGGTGAAAAACTAGACTCCAGGAACTGAAGAAATATCAAATGATATGTTTCAACAAACTAATGCAGAGATAGAAGTGTTCGTTCTCATATCCTAAGAAATTTGGAAGCCGACTACCTGGCCAACTAATTGAAAGAGACTCATGTTTATACCTATTTCAAAAAACGGTGACCCAATCCAGTGCGGAAAGTATCAAACAGTATCATTAATATCACATTCAAGTTAAATTTTCCTGAAGATCATTCAAGAGCAGCTGAAGCAGTACATCAACAGAGAACTCCTGAAGTTCAAGCCAGATTCAAAAGAGGACAGGGAAGGAAGGATATCATTGCTGATGTTAGGTGAATTCTGGCTGAAAGCACAGAATATCAGAGAGAGATTTCTCTGTGTTTTATTGACTATACAAGGGCATTCAACTGTGTGGATCATAACAAATTATGGATAACAATTCAAAAACTGGGAACTCCAAGACACTTAACTGCTCTGAGGAGCACCTGGTGGATCTGAACTGCCAGCCTATATGTGCATATATGTAAATAGTCATACACTTTTAAGCATAAATACAGTCACATTTCCACAATCCTATTATTTAACTGTTGTTTCGCAGTTCTATAAGTCCGAACACTTACCAAAAATATCCTCTTTTCTTGCGTACTTCGTAGGAAAATCATTCACCTTGATCAGGCTGTGCACACCTCACCTACATCTGGTGCTATATTTCTCCTTCCCCAAAATAACAAGTGTCTACTATTTACAGAGTGATCACCTACCTCCCCACCTAGTAACCACTGGTGAATGTTTTATTACACAGAATTAATATATTTTTATAATAGTGCAATTATATCACATTTGTCCTGTATTTGATATGTGTTATTTCACTCAGCATAATGGCTTCCAGGTTTATCTGCATTATATTTTGAGAACTCATTATTATTCTTTCTGGCTGCATAGTATTCCGTTGCATGTATGTACCACGATTTGTTTACTCATTCATCTAATGAAGCATCCTTACAGTTTTTTCATCTTTTTACTATTGTGAATAGTGCTACAGTGAACATAGGTGTGCATATGTCTGACCGTGTCTTTAGTATTGGATAATGAGGGCATGTATCTAGCAGTCAGATTGCTGATTTGTAATGCAGCTCCATTTCTAGCTTTTTGAGAAAGCACAGAAATGGCAATTACTTTAAAGATGTAGATCTGTTCGTCTCATCAATTTCTAGCTTGTGGTTTAGGTAGACATATTTTGGCTAAATGTTGACCAACTGCACTTGATGCAGTTATGTTGTCTTTCACCATCTCTCCAGATACATCCCTGTGAGTTGTGTTTATCTGTTGTCAAGTCAGCCCCAGCTTACGCACAGAAAAATGAAATGCTGCCAGGTTCTGCATCATCCCCTGATCACTTGCAGGGAAGACAGCTGTAGGATTGGTTTTCACTGGCTGATGTTTAGCAGTAGATCACCAGGGATTTTTTTTCTAATCTATCTTAGTCTGGAAGCTTCATGACAACCAGTTCAGTATTACAGCAACAGTTAAGTTTTCACTGATAGACAGGTAGCATTTGTTCATCAGGTACACTGGCTGGGAATCAAACCCGGGTATCCCACCTGGAAGGCAAGAATTCTACCCATGAACTACCAATGCCTCATTCCTGTGGGTATTAGTTACTTACACAAAGGATTAAGTGCTAATTACTCTACTGGGCACGATGGAATTAGAGTGTTGAATGAACTGGGCATAGAAGTTTTTGTCTTTGGTGGAAGGATGCATTAGAAGACGAAGTATATATTCCAAAGTAAGTAATAAGAACCTTAGAAATAGCCCCATAGTTCTAAAACATGAATAGCTTACAAGATCCTAATAGCAAAACAACAACAACAAGAGTTTCTGCAGCCACATTTGAATATTAGGGTAATAATAGACAAAATGACAACATGTATGAGAACGGCCAATTAAATTCCCAAACTCATCCCAGAAAAAGTTCTACTTACCTTATTGCTGAATATTACTATAGTAACCCTCAAAGTACTCCCTTTGGGTAGCTGTGCACTGATGTCAATACTTAGTACACCCTTCAAAGCAGTTTTGTAACTCTTTTTCTGGAGTAGTCATGAGAGCTGTCATGGTATTACTCTTGATGCCTTGTATGTCATCAAAATGTCTTCCTTTCGATATTTTATCTTCAGATAAAGAAAAAATACATTGGGGGCCAGATCAGGTCAGAAGGGATGGTGTTACAATAGTTTCATTTGTTTACTGGCTTAAAAATTCTCTCACAGATTGACTAACTGTACAATTAAGTTCACAAAGTTGCCAACAAGCCACCGTGTGAAATGACCATTCCAGAAAAGTTCCAAAATTGCTTTGAAGAGTGAACTATGCACTCACTGGCATCAGTGAACAGCTTTTCAAGGGGAGTACTTCAGAGGTGACCATAGTGATATTCAGCAATGAGGGATGTAGCGCTTAGAACAATAAAGGTCGTGGACTTCATTGTCAGATTTCCTGTCTTCACATGATGCAGATTATAAAGTCTATGTCAAAAAGACATAGACATAACAGCAAGCGGCACACAGAAGCTGTGTCACCAGCGCCCCACCGTCTCAAGAGAAAGAAATGAGATCTATCGCTGAACAAAGACACAGAAGAAAAGGGTGATAGTTTGTGATCTAGGGAACTACCTTTTGGAGTAGTTCATGTGAAATTCTAGTTGTCACAGATACAGATATGAAGAGGTCAAGCATATTGTACTTTGTAGTCTTTTATATCTCATAATAAAAATTTATGATAAGGAAAGTATACTTTTTCCTATGTGAATTCCTGCATCTGGTTTTTGTTATAAAGACAGGGTCTGGGACTTTGAAGTGAATGGAGGTGATCATTTGAATCAACAGAGCTTAGTTTAAATAACTTGAAACAATGAATGTATTTCTCATTTATTGTCAACTGTCATACATAGAAAATGGATCTTAATAAACTGGCTTCTTTAATTTCATCTCAGCCTCTTTGATATTCTATAAGAAAACGGCATACCGCTTTGTGAAAACAGACTATAGAAGACCTCTTTAAAGTGTAAGAAACAAACACGTCACTTTGAGGGCTAAGATGTGCCTGACCCAAGCCATGGTATTTTCAGTCACCTCATAGGTGTGTGAAATCTGGGCAGTGAGTAAGGAAAAACAAAGAAGAATTGATGCCTTTGGATTGTGGTGACGGCAGAAAAAAAAAAAAAAAACCCGAAACCTGAATATACCACAAACTACCAGAAGAGTTAACAAATCTATCTTGGAAGAAATACAGCCAGAACACTTCTTAGACTCAAGGACGGCTAGAATTCATCTCATATACTTTGGACATGTTATCAGGAGAAATCAGTCCCCAGAAAGGAACAGCATGCCAAGTAAATTAGATGGTCAGCAAAGAGACCAAGACCTTCAACAAGGTAAATTAATACAAAGGCTACAGTGAAGTATACCTTTGTTGTAAATTGACCAAGTATTTGTATACAGGAGAGAAATAGTAACAACACAAACTCAGATTTTTTCAAATATTTCAAATTCTCAGTAGGTGGATGAATAAGAAGGATTTTCTCAAATAAATTGCTAATTGTTTCTCTTTTTTCTTTTGCCCAAACTGACTAATGTTAATGTAATTTGGCTATTGAATTATACTTACAAATTGCTGTTATTGGATTCATCACATGGTGGCATCATTTAAAATGTTACACTGGTAACTTGTTTAAAAAATTGTTAATGCATATTTGAACATATATTTAATAGTATGTGAGTAGTTATTTGCTCTTGATTCTCATTTCCCTCACCTTCCCTATGTCTGTATCAGTCATTATATCCTAGGACCAAAACTAATGTCTCTGTATTCGTTTTTACGCTGTCTCACTGATTATCAGAAACCTTTGCTAACTATCTCATGCTTTTTAGGTCAGAAGTCTGAAGGTGGGTTAGCTGGACTTTCCACTGGTCAGTGAGTACGTATCTGAGGGAGAATAATCCCAAGCAGATGGACTAGGAAGCACAAAGCTGCTGAGACAGGAACATGGAGGCCAACAAGGAACAGAGCAGGACAGGAGGACCTGAGACCATTTATGAGGCCATGAAGCAGCCAGGATAACTCCACAGGATCTTGTAACCATTGAAAAAGCCGAATCCTGCTCTGAAAGAGAAGGCTGCTCACACGCTAGAGACCTTTGCTGACACGTTATCTTCTTGGTGAGGATTTCCCTGATCATCCTACTGAAAATGGGAAATCCCATTGTCCGTGGCCCTTCTCAGCCCCTTGCATGCTCTAGAGGTTATCCTAACTTTAAGACAAACCCTAAGATTTATCACTTGGTGAGTATATCACACAATTTCCACCAAAATACAAACTCAGTAAGTCAATGACTTAAATTTATTCACATTTTACTGATTCCTCAAGCCCAAGAATATCCCCTGGTGCATATTAGGTGCTCAGTAAATATTTTTTCAACAATTCAGTGGGTGAATGAAACATCAGATAGCAACTGTTTGTTTCTGAAAGTCTATTATAAACACAAGGTAAGTAAACAGAACTACTTGACAATAATAGGCATTATTTGTTGATTTGAATGATACAGACTTCTGTTTTTCTTCTTGTCCTCCTTTTGTTTTCTTCTTCCTGTCCTATATAAAGTTATTTATTGTAGGTTTGGAGGATATTAGCATTTCTAAGCTCTTACATGAAGAACTCCCAGCCCTTTTGTCCTGGGTCTGTTTGTCATTGAAAAGTGTCACAGTTAAATCTGATAAATGGCAGTGCACTTTGCAAATAACACTAGACCTAGCTACAGTAACCAGAATTTAGAGGTGAATTAAAACTGTTTTACCACTAAGGAAGGTACCTTCAGTTTCACCTAGTAATTTCACACTCTTTTGTACCAGGAGAACCTCATCAACGCTCTTCTGTATGTACACACAGACACACAAAAACACATACACATACAGATACATACTCATTCATACTCTCATGGACTTACATGAAAACATTCACACACATACTCATACACTCACACATACAAAGACACAAACACACGCACATACTCTCTCTCATACAGCTCTATCGCTACACCTCACCTTAGCTTCCCGCAAAATGAATGTGATTGTGAATTTTATGTGTCATCATGACTAGCCTGTGACACCCAGCTGTTTGGTCATACACAGGTCTAGACATTGTTATGAAGGTATTTATATGTATTAAGTTACATCAATTGACTAAATAAAACAGGCTGCTTTCCAAAGTGTGCATAAATCTCGTTTGATCAGCTGGAGGATTTGTCTTTCCCTCCTCAAGTACAATCAGAACTTAGGTGACTTATAAGTGGCTACATCAGGGATATGTACTCAACATTGACTCTCATGTTGAAACAACTGTAATAGTATTAATTTCACTCAAAATCAAATTAAATTGTCATTGGTCAATTTGTGGAGAAGAAAAAAACTGATAATTTGTACTATATTTGAGAAAATCATCATAATTCATTCATATACTGAGAATATGAAATGTTAGAATAGTACCTGAGTTTGTGTTAAAATTTCTCTTCCAGAATACAAAAAAGTGGTCAATTTTATGGTTCCAGTGGCTGAAACAGCAAATATAGACACAAGTTACTTAATACTGTGCTGATTCAATTACTAGTCATCTGAATTTTTTGGTTGATACAATGTATTTTCACTAATGGAAGACATGTTTGTTAAAAGATGAGCTCAGTTTTTATTATGATTTATGGATTTTAATACGGATTATACAGGATGACTGTATCCCTACCAACACCGGATATGGTAAATCCTACTGAAATGAGATGATAATAAAGTCTTTTTTTCCTTGAAAACTGGCAAAATAAAAGGTAACACATAAAGGCACCTGATAAGGACTGCACATATAGTTTATTGCAGTCTTCCTCACAGCCTTTTATTGCTCTTCATGAAACTTTTCAAAATGTGGCACAATGCATTCATCTTTACTACAAAAGCAGTACTAAAAAGACCAAGGTTCTTTTTTAATTTTTATCTTAGGAATATGACCACTACTATGCATTCTTCATTACTAGAATAAGCAGTGCTTACAGCCCAAATAAATAACCTTGTTTGATTTTTTTTCTTTTTAAATGCCCTGATGCACAGCTTCCCTGACTTTAAACCATGCAGTGTCCCCTTGTTCTTTTCACACGACTGCCACTGATGATGTTACCTTCCTGATCTGATGGTTTTACCCTGATGCTGTTTCTTCCTTGTAGGAGTATGGATATAATCTTATTACTGACAGAACTGTACTTAGGAGAGATCTTGAATTGTTCTTTTTAAGGGTCAGTGCAAACTTCTTCCTCTTCAAGTTATCATCCCAGCACAGTAAATCATAGGATTGTCCCATTAAAAATTGCCAATACCAGTCCATTTCAACATACTAATTCCTACAATACTGATGTTTAGGCACTGCATTTAATATTTGATGACTTCCAATTTTCCTAGATTCATGTTTCATACAGTCTACATTCTTATTTTTAATATTTGCCACTATTATTTTTCACTTCAGTTGTGCCATATCAGGAAACTATGGCCCCAGAAGCTTAATTCCATCTGCTTCATTAAAGCCAATTCTCTCTGAGGTGGCAGCTTTCCCCCAGTCATCTTTTGAGAGCCTGGGGACGTGAAGGGCTCATCTACACACATAACATGAGTATTCTACTATTATTCATAAGGTTTGCACTGCCAATTTGTTTTCAGGAGTAGATTATACGATCCTTCTTCTTAGTGTGCCTTGGTCTAGATTCTTAGTTGAATCCCTTCCACCATGGATTACCCCACTCATATTTCAGTATCACTGGTATGGTTTCCAACATCACAGCAAAACACAAGCCAGCACAGTATAACAAAGTCACAGGCACGTGGGGGGAAACAAACCTTAAGAAATTTCGGTCTACAAAAATTATCACTACTGTTTATTGTTCATTAAACAAAAGCATTATTAGCAGCTAAAAAAGAAAAAAAACAACATTCCTGGAAGACTGTGGAAATGCTCATCATGGTGCATTCCACCTACAATACATGGAATTGATGCATAGTCCCTAGGATTGAATGCAGTGTCAGAATAACTTATAGGAGTTTGAGCATTATTCTTTGTTGCAAAAGGATTACTTACTTTTCAGAAGCTCGAAAAAGAATCCTGAAAGATTTAAGAGTGAAGACTCAAAGTGGAGCAAGCAGCCAGTGAATGTCATCAAGGAGAAAATGACCCCTCTGGCTGAAAGGGAACTGAAGCCAAAACCAGTGCCGTTGTTTCAAGTCCATTCAGACCCATAGCAACACTCTAGGACACAGTGGACCTGCCCCAAAGGGGTTCCAAGCAGTGGACAGTGAGTTCGAACCACCAACATTTTGTTTAGCAACTATGCTCTTAACTACTGCACAAACAAATCTTCAAACATATGTAGCGTATACAGGAAGAGGGTTGGCTTGTGGTTTGATAGATGCTAAACATTTTGAAAATAAGACTACTGTCTTTGCAAAGAGCTCCAGAGGAATAAAAAATGGTTGATATACGGTATGTCACATGAGTCACCAAAAGTCTTAAACAATAGGAAAAAGAGCTAATTTGTGACACTATTAGTTTTCTCACTGTTGTTGTTAGATTCTCTCCAGTCAGTTCCTACTTATAGCAATGTATACAAAGTTCAGCTACTTAAATGTTCTCAAAATAGAGAAGCATCTCATCCTCACTGTTCTAGGTGTTTGTGTGTCATGGTTTCAAATGTTCATCGTCTGTGGACATGGAGTCTCTCTGCACCAAACTTCATTTGCAACTATGCCACCATAACCCTCTTACTGTGTGTGCTGTGTATTCTCTAGGGGTGGGATCTGAATTTTGTTTCAGTATGGATTGCACCTCAACTTCAAGAAAACGTAAACCCTCACAACCGGACTAGTAAGCAGCATAATGATAAATAGAAGAAAGATTGAGGTTGTCAAGGATTTCATTTTACTTAGGTCCACAATGTATCCCTATAGAAGCAGCAGTCAAGAAATCAAAAGATTCATTGCATCGGGAAAATCTGTTGCAAAAGACCTCTTTCAAGCGTTGAAAAGTAAAGATGTCACCTTGAGAACTAGGTTCACCTGATTCAAGCCATGATATTGTCAGTCACATTATATGCATGTGAAAGCTGAACAATGAATAAGGAATACAGGAGAACTGACACTTTTGAACTGTGGAGTTGCAGAAGAATATTGAACATACTACAGACTGCCAGATGAGCAAACAGATCTGTCCTGGAAGAGGTACAACCAGGGTGCTCCTTGGAAGCAAGGTGACTAGACTTTGGACATGTTGTCAGGAAGAATCATTCCCTGGAGAATGGTGTCATGCTTGGTAGAGGGTCAGCGAATAGATGGATTGACACAGTGACTGTAACAATGGGCTTAAGCACAAAAACAATTGTGGGAACAGCACAGGACCAGGCAATGTTTTGTTCTGTTGTGCACAAGCTTGCTATGAGTCAGAACCAACTTGATGGCACCTAACAACAACAACCCTCTTAATTATCTCAGAAGTTCCAGTGGCTTCAGAGCAACTCATAATGTGGCTGTGAAGTAGAATAAAGACTGTGTGTATGTCCTTTTAATGGAAGATGTCTACATGAATGAGAAATACTAGAACATCTGTCTTGCACATCTTCTAATAAATCCTCATAAAATTAAAATGATCAACTGAAAACCTGTGTTGTGATGCCTGTGTTCTTCCTCTAGCTCTTTAGGAATCAACCAGAGCATTCAGCATCTGACAGATTTTCTAGGAAGATATATTGGGTGTGATAACTAAGAAGAAGAAGAGAAAGAGAAAAATTGTTTCTAATGGAAGATACTCAGGTGCCAAGCCAACAGGACCCTGAGCCTTGGAGGTAATCCATTACTCCACAGCCATTAATGTTTCTTAACCAGGTTTTACATAACAGCTGGTGAAGAAGAAATATTTTCAGGGCAGCTTCTCAGCTAACCTCAGGTCACATCAACACTACTTCTCTGTACCTAATGTTTGAGTTCATGAACATTTCCCCATGGGGAAAATGAACTAATCCCCATGAGAATGGGGATTAGCCCCACAGAGAACAATTAAAGAGGATTGACTTTTGTTGTTTTGATTATGTAACTACAAGACCAGTCATCAAGACCAGATTTTCATTTGAACTGTCCTGCTGTCACCAAAGCATAGAAAACATGTTTTTCCTAGGTGGAGCGGTGGGTCTGGCTCATAGCCACCCTATGTACAACCGAGTGAAATGCTGTTTGGTCCCATGCCATGCCCACAATCGTTGTTATGCTTCAGTTAATTGTGACAGCCATTGTGTCAGTCCATCTCACTGCGGATCTTCCTCTTTCTTGCTGACCTTGTATTTATCAAGCATAATGTCCTTCTCCAGGGTGGCATCTCTCTTGACCACATGACCAAAGCATGTGAGATGTAATTTCAACATTCTTGTTTCTAAGGAGTACTATAGTTGTACTTCTTCCGAAACAGATTTTTTCTAATTTTTATTATTTATTAACTACAGTAAAAGAATAAAATTTCTAACATCAATTATCTCATCTATGATACACCTTCACCCTCTTACCCACCTTGTAGGCAACACAGTTATTTTCTTCTATAGATAATTCTATTTTTAAGTCCTTATAATAGGGGTCTCATACAGCATTTGTCTTTTCAACACTGACCAATTTCGCTCAGCATGATCTCTTCCAATTGAAACCATGTTATGAGACGTTTTCTAAAGTCGTCATTTTTTTTTAACCATAGCGTGGTGTTCCATAGAATATACATACCATAGTATGTTTATCCATTCATCTGTTGATGGGCATCTGGGTTGATTCTGTCTTTTAGCTACTGTGGACTTTGCTGCAACAAACGTTTGCATACATGTGTCTGTTCGTGTGACAACCTTTGTTTCTGAAGGACAACTTCCAAGTAGTGGAATTATAGGATCAAATGGTACACCTATTTCCAGCTTTTTTAGGAAGCACCAGACTGCTTTCCGAAGAGGTTGTGCCAACTTGCAATCATGCTACCAATGTAGGAGAGTTCCAATCTCTCCACAGCCTGTCCAGCATTTGTTTTGTGTTTTTTGGATCATGGCCAATCTTGTTGGAGTGACATGATATCTCACCATAGTTTTGATTTGAATTTCTCTGGTAGCTAATGATCACGAGCACAAAACAGATCTTTTTGTGCTTTTGGCAATTCATGATATATTCAATATTCTTCACCAACACTGCAGTTCAACAACATCAATTCTTAGCCTCTTTTCCTTATTCATTATCCAGTTTTAACATGCATAGGATGCAGTTGAAAACAACAACGACTTGGTAGGTCACACTTTAGACTTCAAGGTAATAGCTTTACTTTTCAACATTTTAAAGAGGTCTTTTGCCACAGGTTTTACAAATGCAATGCTTCCTGTGATTTACTGACTGCGGATTCCAAGGCTTTTGATTGTGGATCCAAGAAAAACGAAATCCTTGACAACTTCCATCTTTTCTCCATTTATTGTAATATTGCTTACTGGTCTACTTGTGAAAATTTTTGTTTTCTCGCTGTTGAGATGTAATACAAACTGAGGGCTGTGGTCTTTGAGCTTCATTAGTGTTTCAAGTCTTTTTCATGACTTCAGCAAGTAAGGTTGTGTCATTGCATAACATTGGTTGTTAATGAGACTTCCTCCACTTCTGATGATATATTCTTCTTCCTACTGTCCAGCTTCTTGGATTATGTGCTCAGTACACAGACTAAAAAGATATGGTGAAAGGAAACAACTCCAACACACAGCTTTCCTGACTTTAAACAATGTAGTGTCCCCTTTTTCTGTTCAAATGACTACCTCTTGATTCATGTGTAGATTTTTCATGAGCATAATTAAGTGTTCTAAAATTCCCATTATTTGCAATATTATCCACAATTTATCATGATCTACACAGCACAATGCTTTTGCATAGTTATAAATAAACGAATAAAAGTACATAAATATCTTTCTGGTATTCTCTGCTTTCAACCAATGTCCATCAGTCATCAGCAGTGCTATCCCTGAATTCATGTTCTCTTCCAAATCCAGCCTATTTTTTTTTTTACCAGTTCCCTGCCAGTATACTGCTGCAACCACTTCTGAATGATTTTTAACATTTTAGTTGTGTATGATATGAATAATATTGTTCCATAATTTCCGTATTTGATTGGATCATGTTTCTTGAGAATAGGCATAAATACAGAACTCTTCCATTTAGGTGGCTGGGTAGCTGTCTCTCGAATTTCTTGGCATAGAAAAGAGAACTTACAGTACTGCATCCATTAGCTGAAATATCTCAATTGATAATCCATTAATTCCAGGAGCCTTGATATTCACCAATGCCTTCAGTGCAGCTTTGACTTCTTCCTACAGTACTGTCAGTTCTTGATCACATGTTACTTCTTGAAATGGTTGAATGTTGACCAATTATTTTTGGTATAATGATTGTGTATTCCTTCCATCTTCTTTCAATGCTTCCTGAGTCATTTAATATTTCACACTGTAGAAAACACAGAGCATGTTCTTCCCTTTTGGTTTTCTATCTACAGATCTTGGCATACATCATTTTAAAACTTGACTTTGTCTTCATGAACTGCCCTTTAAAATCTTCTGTTTAGCTCTTTTACTTCATCATTTCTTCCTTTTGCTTTAGTGACTCAATATTCAATTACAAGGTTTAGAGTCTCTTCTGACATCCAGTATGTCTTTTCTTTCTTTCTTGTCTTTTTAACAACTTCTCGCTTTTGTCACATAATATCCTTAGCGTCATTCCACAGCTCATCTGGTCCTCTATCATTAGTTTTCTTCATATTAAGTTTATTCATGAGATAGTCTCTAAGCTCAAGTAAGGTGTACTTAAAATCATCCTTTGGCTCTCACAGACTTGTTCTAATTTTATTCAGTTTCAGTTTGAACTTGAGTATGGGCAGTCGATGGTCTATGCCTCAGTCAGAACCTGGCCCTGTTCTGAGTGATGATATGTAGCTTCTCCATCATCTCTTTCCACAGATGTACATTCTGTCCAGTAAGGTCCATGTTTATAGTTACCATTTGTGTTGGTCAATATCTGTCTATTTCAGTTCACTAACCCCTAGAATATCTGTGTTTATGGATTGCATTTCATTTTTGATGATTTCCAATTTTCCTAGATTATTAATTTGTACACTCCATCTTTCCATTATTTATGGATTCGTGCAGCTGTTTCTTCTGATTTTGAATCATGCCACATCAATAAATAAAGATACCCAAAGCTTTACTCCATCCATGTCATTAAGGGAGACTCTACTTTGAGGAGGCCTGTCTCCAGTTGTCCTCTGAGTGTCTTTCAAATTGGTTGACTCTTCTTATGGCACTATAACAGACAATATTCTGCTGTTGTTCATAAGATTTTCATTGTCTAATTGTTTTCAGAAGCAAACTGCCAAGTCCTTCCTAACCCGTCTTACTTTGAAAGCTCGGCTGAAATCTGCCAATCATGGGTGCAGCCCTACCGGTTTCAGCATACCAGTAGCATAGCTTCCAGCATCACAGTAACATGCAAGCCCTCACAGTATGACAAAGCAACAAATACATGTGGGCTAAGTTAGACAGCACTTACAAAATTGTTGGAGACTAGTGTTTTTCCTCATGGGTAACTCTTATCAAAGAACTGGATTTTATTCCCCTTTGCTCTGTTTTTCTCCATTTCTTTATGAATTACTCCATTCAATATTGTATGCTGGGTGTCAATAGATCTAGACCATGGATAATCATTAGCACACTTTCTGATGACATTGTTGTGGACCAGAAAATCATTGTTAGAAAAAAATGAAAGCTTATCTTATGAATCTAACTTGTTCACAGTATTAACCAGGTTACCGTGGCTCAGGACAGTGGTCACGACTTTCAAACAAATGTGTTTTATACTACTGGGTACACAACCTTTGTCATACAGTAGTTTTAAGATATACATTGTGAGAAAAATTAAGTTTCAAGGAGTTCGTTCTTCTTGGAACAAGAATCAATACCTTGAAATCTGCAGTACAAGAAATTAAATGATGCTTTAAATTGAGCAAATTAACAACGTAAGTGGAAAACCTCTTTCAAGCATTTTAAAAATGGAAGACAATGTTACTTTGAGGACCAAGGTTCACCTGACAAAGACATGCTCAGTATACATGCAAAAGCTGGGCAATTAAAAAGGAGCACCAAAGAATAAACTACATATTGAAACCAAGATATTAGTGACGAATGTTGAATATACCATGGACTGCCAGAAGAACAAAGAAATCTGTCTTGAAAGTAAATATAGCCTGATTGCTCCTTGGAAGTAAGGATGGCAAGATTTTGACTTGCCTACTTCGAACATATTATCAGAAAGTAACATTCCAGGAGAAGAACATCATGTTTAGTAGAGGGTCAGCAAAAAAGAGGAAGAGCCTCAATGATGTGGACAGACACAGCGGCTACAACATTTGGCTCATGCATAACAACAATTATGAGGACGGCTTATGACAAGACAGTGTTTCATTCTTTTATGCATGTTGTTGCTACTGTTGCTAGGTGCTGTTGAGTTAATTTCAACTCATAGAAACCCTGTGCACAACAGAGTGAACCAGCATATTCTCCTGTGCCATCCTCACAATTACTCCTATTCTTGAACCCACCATTGTAGCCACTGTGTCAATCTCTCTCACTGAGGGTTTAATAGATAGTAATTTATTAAATAGATAGTAATCTAAACCTTGTAAAATTTAAAAATTCTGTGAAATAGATAGTAATCTAAACCTTGTAAATGCCCTGATTCTTTTATCACCCTGTTTCTTCGTTAGCAAGGAGGAATTGTATATAATGGAACCGCCTGTTTTTGTTGATGTTAAATAGTAACAACAATAACAATAAAAACCACTGCTGTCCAGGTGATTCTGACTCCTAGAGGCTCTATAGATCAGAGTAGAACTGCTCCATAGAGTTTCCAAGGAGCTCACGGTGAATTTGAACCACCAAACTTTTGTTTAGAATCTGTAGTACTTAACCACTATGCAACCAGGATTCCCTTTTTGATATTAGGTACCATTCTGACTCAAAACAGCCTTGTGTACAACAAAGCAAAATACTTCGCTGGTCCTTCACTTATGTTTCAGCATATTGTTGCAGCCACTGTGTCAATCCAGCTCGTTGACAGTCTTCCTCTCTTCTGCTGGCCCTCTATCTTACCATATGTGATGCACGGTTCCCACAACAGATCTCTCCTTATAACATGTCCAAAGTACATGAGACGTATTCTCAACACTCTTGCTTCTAAGGAACATCCTGGTTGCACTTTCTCCAAAGCAGTTTTGTTCATTCTTTTGGCAGTAAATTATACTATCAATATACTTCACCAAAACTGAAATTCAAGGGTGTCGGTTCTTCTTTGGTATTCTTATCCATTGTCTTTCTTTCACATATATATGAAGTAATTGAAAGCATCATGGCTTGAGTGAGGCGCACCTTAGTCCCCAAGATGATATCTTTGTATTTTGACCTGGCCTTGGCAGCAGATTTTTCCTATGCAGTGGGTCTTTTGATGTTTAGCTGCTGCTTCCATGGGTGCTGATTGTGGATCCAAATAAAATGAAATCCTTGGGAACCTCGGTCTTCTCTCAGTTTACCGTAATGTTGCTTATTGGTCCTGTTGTGAGGATTTTTGTTTTCTTTATGTTGAAGTGCAATCTATACCGAAGGCTACCGTCTTTTTATCAATAAGTGCTTCACGTCCTCTTCACTTTCAGCAAGTAAGGTTGTATCATCTGCATGAAGTAGGTTGTTAATGAATCTTTCTCCAATCCTGATGCCTCGTTTTTTCTGTATAGTTCAGTTTCTTGTATTATTTGCTCAGCATACAGATTGACAAAGTGAAAGGGTATACATTTTCTGACTTTAAACCATGCAGTGTCCTCTTGTTTTGTTTCAATGATTGCCTCTTATTTCATGTACAGAGTCCTCATGAGCATATTTAAGTGTTTTGGAATTCTTGTTCTCCATAATGTTTCTATAATTTGTTATGATCTACAGAGTTGAATGCCTTAGCATAATCAATAAAACACAGGCAAACCTCTTTCTGTTATTCTCTCATCTTAATGAGTATTAACCTGACATCAGCAATGATATCCCTAGTTTCACATAATCTTCTCAGTTTGGCCTGAATTTCTTGCAATTCCTTGTTGATATATAGTTTCTGCCACTTTTTAACAAAATTTTGATTGCCTGTGATGTCAATGCTATTGTTCAATAATTTTCAGATTCAGTTGGATCACCTTTCTTGGGAATAGTCATAAACATAGGCATAAATACAGCACAACTCAAAATGAGAAGACACGGCTCAAACATCCATTGATAAGTGGAACCTGGAAAGTAGGAAGTCTGAATCTAGGAAAACAGGAAATCCTAAAAAATGAAAGAATCACAAGAAGATTGATACTCCAGACTGAAATAGACTAGTATTGATCATTTTGAATCAGATAATCGTATAGTCTACTACACTGGGATTGACAACTTGAAAGGAACGCCATTGCATTCACTGTCAAAAAAGGACATCCCAAAATCTATCCTGAAGTACAGTGTTGTCCGTAATAGGATAATATCCCTGATATCAAGAAAGACCAGTTAATTTGACTATTATTCAAACTTACTAAGTACTAGGGCTAAAAATGAAGAACTTGTATATTTTTTACCAATTTCTGCAGTTTAAAATTGATAGATCATACAATCAGAATATGTTGATAATTACTGGCAATCAGAATGCAAAGTTGGAAACAAAGAAAAAGAATTGGTAGCTGTAAAAAATATGGTCTTAGTGATAGAAATGATGCCAGGATCACACGATTAAATTTCACAAGATCAAAGACTTCCTCACTGCAAATTACTATTCTCACCAACAAAAATGGTGACTACTTACAGGTACTTTGGTAGATGGAACATACAAGAATGATATCAACTGTTTTTATGGAAAGAGGTGATGGAAATCTCAAAATTAGCAGTCATAACAAGGCCAGTGGCCGAATATAGATCAGACCAACAATTACTCACAAGCAAGTTTAAGTTGAAACTGAAAAGCAAAAAAAGAATAAGTCTGCAAGACCCAAGGCATAACCTTGATTATATCACACCTGAATTGAGAGGCCATCTCAAGAATAGATTTGACATCTGGAACATTAATGACCTACGAACAGATTAGCTGTGAAATGACATCAAGATCATCAGACATGGAGAAAGCAAGAGGTCATTTAAAAGATAACAGAGAAAGAAAGGAGTTAAACTGACGTCAAAAGAGATTCTGAAACCTGCTTTTGGGTGTAAAGTAACTAAAATGACGGGAAGTAAAAAAGCTCATCAGAAGACTCCAAAGTTGTCTCTATAAGACAAAGTAAAGTATTATGCTGACATGTACAAAAAGCTGGAGATAGTAAAACAAAAGGGAAAGTATGCTCAGTATTTATCAATCTGAAGGAACTGAAAACAAAATTCAAAGCTTAAGTAGCAGTACTGAAGGATTTTATGTGCAACATACTAAATGATGCATTAAACATCAAAGGAAGATGGAAGGAATAACACAGTCTTTATAACAGAAAGAATTAGCCAATGTGCAACCATTTCAGGAGGTAACATATGATTAGGAACCTATGATGCTAAGAAAGAGGCCCAATCTTCACTGAACGCATTGGCAAAGAACAAGGCTTCCGGTACAAACATGCTAGTCTGGAAAAAGTAGTCTGCCCAGTATTAATAGGTTGATTGTGAATAGTGAAAATACTACAGGTATGAAGTCAAATTAGAAGACTCTAGCAAATACTCAAAAATAAGACTAAATGTGGATGGTGAAAGCCGTAGTGTCACCAGCGTTGGTATTACCCCGGGCAGTAACTCATGATGCTAACTGACCCCCCTCCCCATGGACTTACTACCTTACCAGACCATGAAGAATCCTTATTCTTGATTTTAATTTTACAATAATATGTGAGAAGCATATTTGTAAATTGCTTAAATGTAATATTTCTTACATGAATTCTAACAACAAAATTAGACTGTATGGGCCATAACAAGTTATGGATAACATTGCAAAGAATGGGAATTCCAGACACCGAAGTATGGCCATAGGGAAACTGTACATAGACCAAGAGACAGCTATTCAAATAGAACTAGTGGCTATTGTGTAGTTTAAATTCAGGAGAGGTATGTGTCTGTGTTGTGTCGTTTTACTATATTTGTATAGTAAAGTATATTTTACCTAATTTGTATGCTGAGCGAATCTAAGAAGGCAGATTATAAGCAAAATGCACCATCAGAACTGGAGGAAAACTCATTAACAACTTGTGCTATATAGATGACACAACCTTGCTTGCTGTAAGTTTAGAATACTTGAAGCACTTATTGATGAAGCTACAGCCTTTAATATGAATTATGCCACAACAAAAAAGAAAGCAAAAGTCCACACAAGTGGACCAATTAGCAACACCATGATAACATCATGATAGATGGAGAAAAGACTGAAATTATTAAGGACTGAATTTTCTTGGATCCACAAGCAGTGCCCATAGGAACAGCTTTCAAGAAATCAAAAGATGCATGACATTGGGCATATGAGCTGCACAAGACCTCTTTAAGGTGTTGAAAAGGAAAGATGTCTCTTTAAGGACTAGGGTGTGCTGGCCCAACAAATATATTGCTCCATATGTCTGTGAAAGCCGCATATGTATATCAATGTAGGCTTTGGTCCATTTCATTAGTATTAAGGTGATTGGGCATATTCAGCCAAGAATAAATGATAATTGACTTGAATATTACAGTTAACAAAATTAATTCTACATGATAGACTTATGATGAGTTGCCTGTTGGCAGAAATATGTGTGTTGTCATCATGGACTGTGCTGCAATGGACATTCGTGCACATGTATCAGTTGGTGTGAATGGCCTTGATTCTGTAGGATATATTCCAATCAGTGGAATTACTGGGTCAAATGGTATATCTATATCCGGTATTTTAAGGTAATGCCAGATTGCTTTCCAAAGAGGCTGCATCATTTTGCAATCCCACCAACAGTGTAGGAAAGTTCCAATCTCTCCAGAGCCTCTCCAGTGTTTAGTGTTTTGTGTTTTTGGATCATGGCCAACCTTGTTGGTGTGAGACATTATCTCATTGTCGTTTTGATTTGAATTTCTTTAATAGCTATTGATCATGAGCATGTCTGTATGTGTTTTTGGGCTGCCTGGATCTCCTCTTTAGAGAAGTGTCTGTCCATCTCCTTTCCCCATTGCTTAATTGGATGGTTTATCTTTTTCTTATTGATGTTTTGTAGTACCTTATAGATTATGCAGATCAGGTGTCGGTCTGACATAGAGTCGCCAAATATTTTTTTTTTCATTCTGTAGGTGGCCTTTAAATTCTATTAATAAAGTCTTTGGATGATACTCAATGGAACACTATGCAATGATAAAGAACAACAATGATAGCAGGAAACATCTCTTAACCTGGTTTCACCTGGAGGACATTATGCTGAATGAAAGCAGTCAGCAACAGAAGGACAAATGTTGTATGAGACCTCTACAACAAGAACTTAAAAGCAGACTCTTGCATAGAAGAAAAGACTTTTTGATGGCTGCAAGGTGGGGAGGGCAGGAGGGCGAGGGAGGAGGATTTAGATTAGTTAGCTGTTAGAAATTTGGTTTGGTGAAATTAGTGACAGCATACATTAGTAAGAAGATCAGTATTAAGGGGACTTCAACACAACTTGCATACTCCTCTCATCTTAACCCAATATTACAGGGACAGAGTAGCTGGGGCAGGGGGCCAGGGGCTATGCTCTCAGGGGAAATTGAGGCCAATTTGGCACAACTAGCGTTTTGCTAATGAGACCTCGCCACATCCCACATTGGTGAGTGGCGTCTGGGGTCTTAAAAGCTGCCAAGCTGCCATCTGAGGGTATAGCAAATGGTCTCAACTTAGCAGGAACAGATGATCACCAAGGTCAATAATGACATGGGGGAAAGAGAATCCAGAAGACAGAGAGACCCACGCGAGTGGGCGTCTACATCGACTTGTGACTGGAAGAACCAGATGGTGCCTGGCCACCACCAGTGATAGCCACGATGGAGCTCACAAAGTTGAGTGTCACTGGCAACACAAGTATAAGTAGAGGTGCACCCTGAGATCTCCTCTAAAAGATCACAACTGATGGTCCAGGAGCCTTGCAGTTCTCATGGGAGCAGGGCCCCTGACCCTGATGCTGCCCTTGTCCATAAATCATAATGAAGGTCAATATTTTAGACTTGGTGACACAGAGTGCCTATATTGTGTGGGCACTTTATGGTTCTAGGCACCTATAGGAGGTTGTCCTGTTGACCTCATACTGGAGGAAGGGGAATGGGTGGAGAGTAGAAGATAGGAGACTGTCAGTAAGATAAGACATGTATGGAACAGGGAGGAAGAGTGCACTGTCATCATGCAGGGAGAACAGTGGAAGCTGCATGTATGTCAGCATGCAAATTTCTATGGGAATGTACATTTTCTTTCAATCATAATAGAAAAAGAAAGAAATACATATGTTGTGTTTAAGGAGAAGATACTAAAATCAGTACGAGTTAATAAGTGCCTACCACAAGCCAATTAATGTGTTAGGTGTTTTTAAATAGTATCTTGTAGAATGCCCAGTGAATTGAAATAGACTTATATTGAACAGATTTATTAGCAGCAAAAGAATCAAACCTGTTGCCATTGAGTCAATTCTAAGTCATGCAGGACAGAGTAGAACTAACTCAATAGAGTTTCCAGGGCTAGATATTCAAAGTGCAAGATGCCAAAATGCCATGGTAATATCGCAGCCTCCCAGCTTATCTCTCTTTTTTAAGGTTTAGCATTGCTTCATGAGGATTTTCCTCCAGGTCCATGAAAGGAAAGTGGGTACCCTACCTTTATAGCCATCTTTGTAATTGCTAGTATTTTGGTTAGCAGCTATAGCTCTTAACCACTGTACCACCAGGATTTACAATGTTGGGACAGGAAGACCTAATTTACAGATGTAAAATATTGACTCCTTACCCCTACTATAATTAACTGTAATTTTTTATTTGCTATGGAAGAGAGATAAGTAATAAATATTTTAGAGGATTATATCCAGTCATGTGTTATATGACTTTGATCTTTTTCTTCCAGTATATACCAGGAGTGTTTCTTAGAAAGCAGGCAAAAGTAAGGCATTGGGCAATTGGGATGGTCTTTTGTCTAAAATGTTAAATGATGGGCACATCCACAGGTCAAATGTTTTAGAGCTGAAATCATTTTAAAGTAACACACTGATTCCTGACACATTCCAAGGTCAGGTGAAAGTACCTTAATCATATAACTAACAGGGATTTTAAGAAAATGAATGAAAGAAAGAAAACAGAACTGTGATGAAATCCAGCTAGCATGCTCTTTCCCCTGGCTTTGCATGGAGATTTATGGGCCAGGAAAGTAACTGCTTTATGTTATCACGGCCTTGTCAGTGCCTCTGTCCCCCTTCTCATACCAAATACCAGAGACTAGCAGAGGAGATTGGTTTTGAAGGATCTTGAACTTGTCAAAACAACTTTTCTCATTAGTGACTTTGCAGGCACACCAGTGTGAGACACACGTCTGGTTGCAGTAACAGCAGCTCAGCATGGCCCACACTATGTCCATGCACATTCTGGACAGAACATGTCTTGATACCATGGAACAATCCTAAACCCCTGCCTGGATATCTGTGCTTTCTAGAAGCAAACTGGTGACTATCAGAAGTACCTTCTGGGCTCACTAGGGATAAATTCGTCAGCTCAGTGATTTCTATCTTTCTGACAGCATGATTTTCTCACAGAGCTCAAGATAAAGGACTGAGCACTGGCTTGTTTCACGGAACTCCCCTTCCTACTCATGTTCAGAGTCAAATTTGGTTTGTTTCTTTAAACAGAGTATATGTCTAACATTTAGAGATACTGTTCCTCATTCTGATCAAGGTGTAGTCCATGTGCAACAAGTCTCCAAGACCACGGAAGACAAATTCTAGAGCATAGCTTGGAAGTGCAAGATGCCAAAATGCCATGGTAATATCGCAGCCTCCCAGCTTATCTCTCTTTTTTAAGGTTCAGCATTGCTTCATGAGGATTTTCCTCCAGGTCCATGAAGGGAATGTGGGTACCCTACCTTTATAGCCATCTTTGTTGTTTTTTGATGGAGAGAAGTAGAAAATGCTAAATGTCCATCTTCTGGTAATTAGTTGTGTGAGCTGTAAGCTACCTCACATGTTACAGACCCAAGTTTTCATCTGTAAAACTGTTACAATTATAATACCTTTGTCATGGACTTTGCATGAAACTGCAAATGTAAGCATGGAACAGAAGTCATCAACAACTTTGTTTTGCAATATTTTTACTTCTATGCCTGTGTTTGTGACTGTATGAAACAGTAAAACAAACTCCCAAACTACAGTTACTTCAGGCGAGCATGAGAGAGAGGGAAGGCGGAGCCCAACTTCAAAATAAAGAGCGATCAGTATAGACATGACAAGCTACTATTGATATCCTACAAAGGTTCTGTCAGCTAACTCTGGTTCCCAGATGGCCAAGAATCATATAAACCTACCTCTTTTGAGTGTTCCTGGTGTCTTAGGTACTATGAGTGTAGCATCTTATGAAAACTCCAAAGCCATGTTCAAAACCATGTATACTGCCAAATCCCAAGCCACCATGACCCAATGCTACAAACACCAGACTGGGCTGGTATCATTTGTTTGGGCAAGAGTTCTTGTGTTTTTGGTAGATTTTTCAAGAGTAGTGACTGTATATACCTGACTTGAGTTTGCAAGTTATAGATAAATATAAAACAGTGATATGTATTTACAAAGTCAATAAAACATATTTCGCACCTTGAACTTCTTTTCTTAATCTATCTGTGGAATCAATAGGCGCAGTGCTTTAGCAACAGAAAGGCCATTCTGGTAAATGACAGTACTTGGATGACTATAACTGTGTTTTTTTCAAGTAATGAACACCGACGAGCCCTCAGGACAAAAATTGCAAAAGGCTATCTAGAGAAATGACTATTATTACTGTAATAAGGTAATTATTACAGTGGAAAAGTAAAGCTGTCTAGTGAGGTGCAGCCAATTCTTTGATGATGGGAATTTTGATGGTGATGGCAGCCTCTGGAGGAAGTATGACTTCTTGTTGGTAAATTTTCACTTGCTGTATAAAAGTTAGAGTCACAAAGAACTCTGCCTGAGTCTCCCTTGTCAGGATACGCTGCTGTGTCGGCAATTTCTATTGTTTAATAATGCACAAGCCCCACACATCCCATGCACCCTGTATACCAGCATACCCTGTATACTAGCACATGACTGGCACACCAGCACCCATTGTACTCTAGGACACAACTGGCACACCAGCACACACTGAACACCAGCCCACAACTAGCACGCCAGCACAACTTATACACTAGCATACAGATAACACACTAGTATACCTTGTACACAATCAGCATACCAGCACACCCTGAACACCAGCACACAACCAGCATATCCTTCAGATTAGTATACCTTGTACAGCAGCACATTTCTGGCACACAAGTACACCTCACACACAGGCACACCTACACACTTTGTAAAGTATCACACACCAGTACATCAGTACAACCTACAAATCTGTGTGCCCTGTATATTACCACACCCTAGCAAACTTGGTACAAGAAGAAAATCACACACATCTGGTACACTCAACACTGTACACCCCTCACACCTGGTATTCACACTCATTACACTAGCATGTACCACACACTCAGCAAACCCACACATACCACAAAGCCCAAACACCCCACATGTCCAGCATGCCTCACGTACCTTATACCCCCAGTAAACCCCCCACAACCTACACATCCACACAACTGGCATACCCAGTGTGCCCAGAATACTTCACATGCCCAGTATGCCCCACATACCCCATACTCTCAGCATGCCCCACACTAAGCACACCCCACACACCCAGCAAACCCCACATGCCCAGCATGCCATGCACACCCAGCATGCCCTCATACCTCTGACATCCCACACACCCAGAACACCCTCAATGAACAATATACCGTACACACTCAGCACACCCCCACAGCACTTTCCTCACGCCAAGAACACCCCACACATGCCACATACCCTGCTCTCAAACATTCCCCACATACCCTGTATACCCCACATGCCCTGCACACACACACCTCACACACCCAGCATGTCCAACACATCCTACACACCCAGCACACCTCACACACCTCTCACACCCCATACACCTGCACATCCGACGTATCCCACATACCCAGCATGTTCCACAGGCTCTGCATACCCTGCTCACCCAATAGACCTTCACACACCTGATACGCCTGCACACACCAGAAGCCTCCCACATTCAGCAAGCCTTACTCTCCTCACATGCCTGTCTTGCACTGCACATTCCAAATGCCCAGCATACCAACACACTTCACACATCCAGCACACTTCTAACATGCTCGGCATGACACACACACTCTGCATGTCCAGCACACTCCACCTACCCCACATGCCCAGCATACACCAAGCGTATCCTACACACCCTTCATGCCCAGAAAACCTGCAGATACCATGCAGCCAGCACACCCCACATGCTCAGCATGCTCCACATACTTCGCATGCCCAGCACACCCTACACAGTCTACACACACCACACACTCAGCACACTCAGAAAAGCCCCCATACCTGCATTCCCACACACCCCACATAACTAGCATACCTTGCACACCTTTATGCTCCACATTAAGCGTGCGCTGTATGGCTGGCACACATGACACATCACTCACACCCATATACCTGGCATACCCCACATGCTGGGCTTACAGTCTGGCCCAGAGTCATTGCGCTTCTTTTGAACTTTGTTAACTTCAGCAAGAAGAGCTACCATGGTGTATATGTGAGTCTGGAAGCAGTTGGGTTCAGCACCAGCAAGTCCTAAGGAGAGCTGAATGAGTGCTGAGAGTCCCTGCCACACCACTCTGCTCGTGTCAAGAAGAACAGCCACTGTCTCAGTACACATGTGGAGCGTATGTTCACTGGAGTGGTATCCATGCAGCAACTAGGCTTCCGGGGACTCATGGGTCCTGTCCACAACCAAAGTCTTTGCCCACTGCCACTCCTGTCTTCACAGCCTCTTGGGTCAGCTAAGCAACCTTCCTGATGCTGCAGTGGGTGGACAGGAGGGCCTGGTTTTCCTGTATAGCTCCTTTTCCTCACTAATCATTTTGGAAATATTCTATCCAGGGCTGCCCTCGTGTTGCAGTCTCAAGTATTTATTTTGAAAGCAAAAAAAAATTAAATGAACATCAAAAGATTTATTCTTCAGTGGTTAAAAGCAGTAAAAATTAAAAATTGGAAGCAGCAAACAAAACTTGCTCATAAAAATAAGGATAAGGACACAGCTGTAAAAGATATTTTTTAAAGGGAAGAAATCATTCTGAATCCACCAGTGGAGCACAAAATTCACTTCACTGGTTCCCTGTCTTTTTCCAGTTTTTGTTGTTTTGCAGGTATGGTTTTTGCCTGATTGCATAGAATGGTTTATTATGTTTTTTTTTTGACTTTCTGTATCATTATGAAATCTTTGCAATTATTATTCTAATAAATTATAGTATTGATAATAAAAAGATTTATTTTTCTTTGTATTTCTGCTCCAACAACCATAATACTCCTGGAAGCAGAATGGGAGCCTCTAAGTTTTGTGATTAAGAAAGAGAAGAGGGAAGATGAGAGGGAGGAGGGGGCAGGAGTTGACTGAATGGACATAGGAAGTTTACAGGGTGGGAAGGAGGAGTGTGATATCACAGGTCAGGGACAACAGTTAGATAAGGCTGTGGGTGCAGGATTTATAGGGAAAATTGACTGAAATTGTGAAACTTTGCTTAAAGCGCAATAAATATTGTTTTGTTGTAATTTTTTAAAAAAAGAAACTGACTAAAAAAAGGCAAAAGATAACATGACATTCCATTTGCTCTAAGGTTTAGTGTTCACAGTGGGAGTTGATTTTAGTTCTTTCATTGCATGCCTGGTGCTGAGCGCAGTGCCTGCCACAAATGCAACATTTACTGTGTGTCAATGAAAAGAAGAGAAATGTCATCATCTCATCATACATAACATGTTAAATGCTTCCATGCATAAATTAATTCCTGATGGTAATTGTTCATGTCTGAAGATCCAGTAACACTGACAAGGCAGTAAGTTTTCATTGCATAGATCACCAATTTACGCCAGACAGTTCTATTGCCCCTGAGTCTGTTCCATCTCACAGAGACTCACAGAACAGAGAACTGCCTTATGGTTTACAAATCTGTAATCTTTACAAAAGCAGACTGCTGCATTTTTCTACCACAGTTTGAAACACTGACCTTCCAGCTATTAGCCAAGGGCTTAAGCACTCATCACCAGGTCCCCTCTACCAAACAGTTGACTAAGATTTAACTTAGATATGAGAATAGCATGGATTCTTTTACCAACTGCAGACATGGTGTGAAGAGGGGCAATGGAATAGAGCTGATATTTTCAGAGTACCACTTGCACAAGGCACACTGCCTCAGGCCACTGACGGGGAGATTCTATTTAAAGTTTAGAGCCTCCCTGTGACAGATAGGTTGTCCTCTTCACTGTGAGGTGAGGAACTGGGGCAAAGGGATTATGTGATTAATCACGTGGCTTGTAGTTACGTGGGAAGGCTATATTCAAGAACAGGTCAACTCGTTACTGAGCTGTTAAGATCTATATATGTACATATATATATATATAACATTTTAAAAATGTGTCTAAGGATGAATTCTTCGTTATAACTGAAATCTGATGGTAATGAAAATGATGCATTTAATGATACGTGTGTTAATACAAAGAGCTTTGAAAGATGCATCAACTCGGTGTAATCAAGGAAACCAAAGAATGGCTTCCAACAGAATCAGAACTCAAATTCTGGGAATTCAGGCTAGAAGAGATCACTGAAGGAAGTGGTTAAGAATGTGTTGATAGCATTTAAAGAAGAATTATATCACGACACTGAAACTTTCATTCATTTCACATTTGTGGAGTGTCTTCTAGGTATAAGAAGCCCTGGTGGTATAGTGGTTCAGAGCTTGACTGCTAGCCAAAAGGTTGGCAGTTTGAATTCACCAACTGTGCAGAGTAGAACTGCTCCATAGAGTTTTCAAGGCTGTGGCTTTTCCAAAGCTGATTACCAAGTTATTTTCTAAGGCATCTCTGAGCAGAACTGAATCACCACCGTTTCAGTGAGTAGTAGAGTGCTTAACTGTCTAGGCTACCCAGGATCTCCCTGCATAAAGTAAGATTGTCAAGTGACAACAAGCCAACATTCTTATCACCTATGTCCTTCAGCTTTGGAAAGGTCTACTACAAACTCACCTACCTTAAGGAAGGGAGATTGAAGGCAGATTTCTTGCTGCAATTGATTTTACACTTATCTTTAGCTTATGATAAAGTGGTATTTCTAGTTGTAAAGTTATATATGCTAATCCAGAAATCACACTACCATTTTGGTAAGTAGATAAAGAACAAACCAAAATATTGCAGCAATTTATTTATGCATCTGCTTATCTATTTATCAGTTTTTATATGACTAGTGTAGAGTAAAATGTCTCCGCTCCATCACAGCTTTCCAGGGTTGAATACCTGACCTTACCGTTTCTGTGCTCTGATGCATAGTGAACTGAGATAAAGAAGAGTGTCTTTGGGAGAATGGAGGAAAAGCAAGGGTCTTTCATATGATAGCCAACACTAGAAGCCTGGCCTTCTCGGTGGACAAGAAACAGTGTCAATAAGCTTATTGTAAAGAAACTCTAGTGGCATGGTGGTGAAGTGCTACAGATGCTAATCAAAAGTTAGCAGTTCAAATCCACCAGGTGGTCCTTGAAAACCTGTAGGACAGTTCCATTCTATTCTATAGGGTCACTATGAGTCAGAATCAACTGAATGGCACTGAGTTGTTTGTTTTTTCAGGATACACCCAGTGTAGCTGTAAGATGTTTTCTCTTATTTGTGTTGCAGATACTGTACCTGGCACAGGGCTAGGGTGTCTCCCATTCCTCTATCACCAGTTGTTTCTCGGAAGACTCAAATCTTCTCTTTAGAGGGAAAATAAAAATAAAAATAAACGAAAGGCTTCCTGGTCTACCTGGAAGTTGAAAGGAGCCTATTACACACTTTGAGGGTGTTTTATTGAGGCCTTAGGAAAAATAGACCTGTGGTGGGAGTTGAGGGAGAGAAGAATGGAGGGCAAAGAGTCCTTGATGTTTATGTAAGGTAGACTGTGCAATCACACAGTCTAAAAGGCTTTGAGTAGTGGTGGAGAAGAATTGCTGGCCCATTCTTTGCAGGTTTTTTGTGTCTGGTTGTCTAAGATGAAGATCTGATTTTTCTGTGACACATATACCTCATTCTCCTCTACATCAGGAGCACAGATAAAGACTTGCATGTTGTGGTAAACAGATAAAAAACTGCAGAAGTCTAAAAATCTATTAGATGACTTATACAATACATGTAAAGAAGTGGTGACATCTTTAAAGGAGCAAAGCAAGGAGCGTTCAAGCTGAAGACCACTGAACACTGGTGTCTGGTCAGATCAGCTAACCCAAGTCCCATCAATCAGCACAGCTCTCCCCAACTGAAAGGGGACACTCTGAGTCCCTCCCCAGCTCCCTATAGCTATGCCTGAAGCTATCTTCTGAATACCAAAAGTAGAAAAGAATCTAGAAAAAAATTCTGGGTTGAAGCTGATTAAATGCTAAAAAGTTAATTAACAGGATTTAGTAGTTTTAAGAGGAAAAAATGGATAAAGTAAAATAGACTTTCTTAGGTAACACACGGAGTCTAAAAGTCAACTTAATTAAGTCAAAATGTAAAATTCTATGTGATAAACACAGCATACATAAAACTGAATATTTTATGTACCATGGACTGCCAAAAGAACAAACAAGTCTTTTTTATGATGATGATGATGATTGAGTGAAAATGTACATTCCCATATAAATTTGCATGCCCACCTATATGCAGCTCCCACCTCTCTCCCTGCCCGGTGATAGCACACTCTTCCTCTCTACTCCATACATGTCTTATCCTCTCAAAAATCTCCTATCCCTTCCTCTCCACCCACTCACCTTCCTCCAGTAAGAGGTCAGCAGGACAAAATCCTATAGATGCATAGAACCATAAAGTGTACATATGATATGGTCACTCTCTGTCACCAAGTCCAATCCATTCCTGTCTGAGAGTTGACCTCTGTTATGTTTTATGGACAGGGGTAGTAACAGGGCCAGGGGCCATGCTCCCAGGGGAACTCTGAGGCCCATGGACTATCAATTGAGGTCTCAAACAAATCAGTCTTGGAAGAAATATAACCAGAATACTCCTAAGTAGCCAGGACAGCAGGACTAGGTCTAATGTACTTTGGACATGTTATCAGGATCAACCAGTCCCTGGAAAAGGACATCATGCTTGGTAAAGTAGAGGATCAACAAAACAGAAGAAGACTCCCAGTGAGATGAATTGACACAGTGGCCAAAACACTGGGCTCAAGCCTAACAAAGAACATGAGGATGGTGCAGGACTAGGGAGTGGTTTGTTCTGCTACAGACATGGTCTCTATGAGTTGAAACCCACTCAGCAGCACCTAACAACAACCTAAGGAAATGTATTGGTAGTATAAGTGTCAGGGAATAAAAAAAAAAAAAAGAATGTTTTACAATGTCAGCTAGCACTGAGGCTTTTCAGTTATCCTCTTCTGGGACTCTCTACAACGCCAGGCATTGTGCTGAACTCATTTTAAAAGCTTAAACAGAAAGCGATTGGTATTAAGCCATGAATGTATTTTAAGTTAAAATTAAGTCTAGGGGTGCGGTGTCAAGATGGCGGACTAAGCACACATCTCTTTATATCCCTCTGGAAACCAAGACTTGAAGTGATAATCAAATGGAGCCTTTTGGTCACCTAGTGAGCCCCCAGGACACGGCACAGGGCTGTTAATTTGGACTTCATACCACTGAACGGAAAACCACTTCTCTTTTGCTGATTCCCACTCCTAGCTGGCCCTGGCTGTCATGGACTGAAGGTAACGCACCATTGTGACTTTTTTCTCTCTCTCTTGGCCAGCGGGTGGAGCTGGGTCTTACCTAGCAGCTAGTCTCAGATGCACTGCTGGTGGGATAGGCAGACAAAATTGCCATATTTTGAGTACCAGGCTTAGGACTCTGTACACCTAGCCAATTTGGGCCTGTCTTTTTGTGTCTGCCACAGTGTGGTTTGTATGGAACCACGGGGCCTATGTGCGGGACACCATGTTGGATACAGAGATTTTAGAGAGACCTAATTCTTAGTCTGGGAGACAGCACCTACAAACAGGACAGTGCTTCTCCGGCAGAAAAGCAGTAGTTTACACAGTGTCACCTATGGTGGGGGCCCGGCAAAAGAGGCTAAGGACTCACTATGTCTCGACACCTTTAGCCCCTCTATCTGGCAACCATATGGAGGGTGCCATTTTATATATGGTGGCCGCACCTGGAACTAATTCTTAGCTTAGGAGCCAGAGCCCGCCCACAGGAAAGCCCTTTTCTACCAGAGGAGGAGTAGTTTACACAGTGTTGCCTAAGGCTGGGCCCTGTCAGCAGAGGCCAACAGAGCTGTAACATTACTGTATTTTGAAGTAGTTTGTATCATCTGGGGTTGGATATAGAGGTGCTTACTTTGCCAGTTGGGAAGAGGGATCTCTACACCTGAAAATCTGACTGACTTGGGAAGTTGTCAGATATCTTTTGTTTTACATTTTAAGATAGCCCAGAGAAACATCTGTGGTCCATCCTCACAGTATCTCTTCCAGCCTCTACTTACTCAAATGAAACCCAAAAAGCAACAGACACTTGTGGCAAACAAGAAATCACCCATGGCTTCAGAAGGCTCCCAAACAAAACAACCAAGGAGTTTTCCAGGTGAAGAAACTTTTCTGAAATCATCGGAAGATGAATACAAAAGGATTATATACAGAGCCCTTGTAGACCTTATACAAAATGCAGCACAAAAAAATGAAAAATTAAGCAAGCTGCTCGATCTGGTGGAGCACCAGTACTCTGAAATCCAAAAGATCAGGAACAAAATCAAGGACATAGAAACTTCCATTCAAAGCCAAGAAAACAGAATGGAACAAATAGAAAAAAGAATTTCTGACTTGGAAGACAGAGCTACTGATGCCAGCATCTATGAGGACAGATCAGAAAAAAAGAAACAAGAAAAATGAAGAAGCATTAAGAATCATGTGGGACTCTATTGAGAGGAACAACTTTCGACTAATTGGAGTCACTGAACAGGATGAAACACCTGAAAACACAGAGTATTGTTGCTGAGCTGCTGTCAGAAAACTTCCTAGAAATCATGAAGGAAGAGAATATAGACATCCCAGATGCATATCATATGCCACCCAATACAGATCTCAAAAGAAAGACTCCAAGACATATTATAATCAAGCTTAACAAAATGAAACATAAGCAGCAACTCTCAAAGGCAGCAAGACTCAGAAAGCTAACATCCAGAGGGAAACCCTGTAGGCTTTCGTCAGATTTCTCAGCAGAAACTGTGCTGGCATGGTGACAGTGGGGCATGACACATTCAAAGCTTGAAGGAGAAGAACTCCCAACCAAGAATTATATATCCTGCAAAACTATCTTTCAAATATGAAAATGAAATTAAGACATTCCCAGCTAAACAGAAACTCAGAGGCTTTGTAAAAACCAAACTGAAACTATGAGAAATACTGAAAGAAGTTGTTGGCTTTTGCTTAGAAGAACAAAATCACTAGCTTTATATTTTAGAAGGACACATCATCCAGAATCTTACTCAGTTAGGGAAGGCCCCAAACTCAATCACAGCTTTAATACTGTAACAAATAATCCAGTGATTATCATGAAATCTATGGTGCCATCACATTAAAAAGAGGGATGTACTACAGTCATTACATTGAAAAGACCCAAAGCTGGTTTCTTGAAAAGGTCAACCAAATTGACAAACCACTGGCTAAACTTATTAAGGAAAAACAGGAAAGGAAACAACCCAAATTAGAAATGAGAGGGGAGTGGTCACAACAGATCCAACAGAAGTTAAAAATGTCATAACAGAATACTATGAAAGACTGCACTCTAACAAATCTGAAAACCTGATTCATGGTGATCTTATGCATGATAGAACAAAATGCTGGGTGGTCCTGGGCCATCACCATGATCAGCTGCAGAACCAGACTTCTGTGACCCATAGAGTTTCCATTGGCTCATATTTGAAAGTCGATTGTCAGGCCTTTCTTCCTAGTCCATCTTACTCTAGAAGTAACTGAAAACTGTTCATCATAGCAACACACAAGCCTTCACTGACAGAGGGTCATGGCTGTGTATTAGCTAGGTATTAAGTTCATGTCTCCCACAAGGAAGGCAAGAATACTGCCCCTGAGACCCTGTTGCCCCCATTGAGGAGACGAAATAAAAAGTGTCACTGTTAAAAATAAATAAATAAATAAGTCTAAATAACTGTAGTAATTACAATTTCCCAGAACTAATTCGCTTATGATACTTCAGAAATCTACATAATATCAAAAAAAAAAAAAATAGTAGAATTTTAATTCTAATAAACTAGGACAAAACACCCAGAGAATTAAAAGAAGAAGAAGTTGGCAACACGGAAGTAGAAAGAAATTCAGTATGAAGTCAAAGGATGTGATGATTTTTATCTAATTCTGGGTCACCATGAGTCAGATCTGACTCAAAGGCACTTGGCTGGCAAGGTAAGAACACATCATATGCTCTGTGGATGGTAAATCAAGAACTATCAAACTAATTTAATTTGAGGGATGAATTGCAATCAATTTATTGCATTGTGGTTGTTATTTTTCTAAACACAAATTGTATTTTGCCTACAAGACATACCTTCCTAGGGCCCTGAGTATGGAAACTGCCACCTGTTTCTGATGGCTTCACACCTGGTCCATTGCAATCCTCTAGATGTCTTCTGTAGGCTCCTAAAGAAGCGTATGCTGAGACTTTAACACAGGGCTCTTTTCTGTCCTATGTCCACATCTACAACAGCTCTAAAGTCCAAACACAGTCAGTTACAAAAACAATCAAATCAGAGCAAAAGTTTTCCCATGACTACTTTAACGAATCATGAGGGAAACGCATTTTCTACCTGAATGGATTGAGCAAAATTCAGTAAAACTACTACAGTAGAAAATAATGTCAGGGATTAAAAGAAAAATGTACAGAACCTTTCCTTTCCTTCCTTTTAACATCATGTAGCCAGCCAAGTGCTGTCGAGTTAGATCTGACTGTACTTCATTCTGGAGTCCCCGGGTGGTGCTACAAGGAGCCCGGATGGTTCAGTGTGTAAGTGCTTAGCTGACATCATGAACTGAATTGTGTCCCCTAAAATACGTGTCAACTTAGTTAAGTCGTGATCCCCAGTACTGTGTGGTTGTACTCCATTCTCTGATTTTTCTGTGTTGTATATCATAAACTCTATTTGTGGTTGAAGAGGATCAGAGTAAGATACTATATTCTTGCTCAAGTCATATCCCTGATTCAGTGTAAATGGAATTTCCCTGGAGTATGACCTCTACTGCCTTTTATCTCAAAAGAGTTAAAAGGAAAGGGAAGTAAGCACAGAGCTGAGGACCTTATACCACCAAGAACAAAGCACTGGGAGCAGAGTGTGTCTTCTGGACCCTCGAAAGGAAGACTGAGGAGCAGGACCTTCCTCCAGAGCCAACAGAGAAAGAAACCTTGCCTATAGCGGACACCCTGATTTTGGACCTATTTCTGTTGGGCGGATTTCAGCTCACAGCAATCATATAGGAAAAGAAATAACTGCCTGATAGGATCTCCAAGGAGTGCCTGATGGATTTAAAGTACTGACCTTATTGGTGATGTTTCCTCTAGCCTACTGGACTAAGAGAAAATAAAATTATCTTTATTAAAGTCATCCACTTGTGGTATTTCTGTTATAGCAGCACTAGATGACCAATGCAGCTGGTAACTAAAAGACTGGATGTTAAAACTCAGTAGCAACTCTGTGGGCAAAAGATACAGCAGTTCTATAGGGTTACCATGAATCAGAGTTGATTTGAGGGGACACAACAAACAGAAGGTGATGGTATGGTTAACACTCTTGACTATTCCTTGAAAGGCTAGAGGTTTGAGTCTACCCAGAATTGCCTCAGAAGAAAGGCCTGGTGATCTTCAAAAAAATTATGCATTGAAAGCCCTATGAAGCGTATTTCTACCCTGACACACATGGGGTTGCCATGAGTCAGGAGTAATTTGACAGCAACTGGTTAATTGGTATTCTATTTAATTTCTTGAGTAGGACAAGCTGGTGATACCCATTTTACCCATGTAGTTAAAAATAAATAAATAAATAAATAAATAAAACCTCTGTATACTCGTTTACTTTATATAAAAAGAGTCAAGTTTAGAAAATACTATATAATTTAGGAAACATTGATTAGCTGCTATGTGAAAAGACAGTAATATCTTCACTGTTTTCATTCACTGACATCTTGGGGAAAAATTATAGAAATGAGATAGACATGAACAGTATCTGAGCTATGGTTTGGGAGCACACCCATTGCCATGGAGTTGATTCAGTGCCTAGTGCTGCCATAGCTCAGAAAAGAACTGCCACACAAGCTTCTCAAGGACCGGTGAATTCAAATTGCCAGCCTTTGAGTTAGCTTTAGCCACTCTGTCTAGGGGTTGGAGCATAGTTATTGCTAATTGATCCATATCTTTTAATTAATAAATTGGTAAGCAATTACTAACTGTAATTTATCACTTAAGGTTAATCATTAAAATATATTATAAAATACAAAATGTAAGAAGATACAGCTAAAATCTTTTGAAATCTCATTTTCTAATAGCTGAAATTGTTTTATATTGTAGGAGTTTTTCCCCCCTCTTATTGTCCCTTGCAAAACAGTAAAGTATTCATAGATAGGACTGATGTAGCTGGACTCATATCCATCTATCCATCACCTACCTACCACACGATATGTAGGCACTCTTTGCACCTGGTGCATGACTCCAATTTCAAAACACAGCTCAGGTTGTGTTGGTAATATCTTTGTGGGAGTGTATAAGCGTGGCAACACAAATAACACAGAGGGAAGCAGGAACAAATCCAAACTTCCTCCTTCTAAGACAGAAGTGAAGGCATGTTGACTGACATTATTCATTTTACCCTCTGGCTCATACTTTCTTATTTTTTCCAATTAAAGTTTGTTTTAAAAAAAAATCAAGACCTTTCCAGCTGAGGTGTTTCTTAGCACCTGCAATAACATGTTGCCATTGGTTTTCTCCCATGTGCTCACAGCACAGACGATGCAGATCCTTGTGACTCTGAGATCCTTGTGGAAGGTGTTTTCCCTTCCCTGAGTCCTAGGAAGCAGTGTTTATGCAGGGAGGCTGTGACGTGGCTGAGTACACACGAATGCAGCACTTCTATCAATATACGCAATCCCCTGGCACTAGATTTCCAGAGGCTATTTTATTTGGATTTATACATGCAACACCATTGAAATAAACCTTAATGCATATGCAAGTCTGCATATCTCACAGCTGGAGCCAAAGGAATTTTGCTGCTGTGAAAACTGTCTGAAGAATTAATTTGGCCTTCAGATTCCTTAATGTGTTGCAGAATCTGCAAACTGCAGCCCAAATCATTCCAATAGGGGGATTGTGGCTTCTCCATTGCCCACCTTAACTTTCACGCTCAACGTCTTCCGTTTCCTCAGCCGTTTGAGTAATCCTGATGTGAGCCAACCATGGTGCTGGCTAGTTGGTACACCTCAGTGTTGACCAAAAACCTGTTCAACTGGCAACCTTTCAGCTGTTTTCTACCTGTTTCGCTTCTCCTCAGCTGCCCTCCATTTGCCCTCCCCACTCTTCCCTCCCTTCCCTTCTCCTCTCTTTTTTCCCCTCCTCTTCTTTCTTCTTCCCGTTATTCCCTTCACTCTTTTCTCCCCCTCCTCCCCTTCCTTCTTCACCAACTATTGAATGCATCAAAATAAATGAATGAAAAATGACTCTTACTGAATCAAAAAGATGGAGAACTAAAGGAGCTATGAAAAGGTCCCGTTTTTTCAGTGGCATTTTACTTGATTAGCTCATAGAGATACATAGTTTACAAGAATTCTCAGAAAAGGTGTTCCACCTGATTTTCAGCTATTTTTCCATGGCTGATGATACCTACTATAAAAAGAAATTCTTCAAAACTTAGTATTGTCTAAAAAAAAAAAAAAAAAAAAATTGGAAGGGGGTTAATTTATAAAAAAGACTAATAAATAATAATTTGGAGATACTTGTTTAGACCACTTTGTGGTTCTACAAAGATAAAATGCCATTGAAATGCTGAGGAAAATAAAATTTTAACATTCTCAGGTAGGATTTACAAAGATGACTGCTGATTTATGGAGATGGTCTGAGAAATAAAATTATACAAAAAGTCACTGAATTTTTTTTTATTTTAGTATTCTCCTCAGTTATGGCAAAATTACATAAGAGTACATTATAGTGAAAAATGGTGCAGTTTGTGAATGTGCAATAATTGTCTGCAATACCTCTTAAAGTAAGGAGATCCATTTGTTCTTAACACTATTTGATAAGCACTTTTTTCTGTAAGAATAGCCTGGAGGAGAAAGCTTACCTTCAGTTCAGGCATGGGGAGGAGACAGACTCTCATAAGGTCTGAATTTTATTCTTAATTTAACTGGGAAGGAAACAAGCAATTCATTACTCAAAGGAAGTCAGGGGTTGAAAGCTGTGCCCAATTATGGCATCGAGTAAAATCTGTCTTATTTTCCACTCTGAAAATATTACATTCTAGTGTCATAAAACTGAAGATAAATGCCTTGACCATCTAAAGAATGTCATAGGTTGTGAGAGTTTTTGTGTGCTCCACATAGGTGTTCCTAGTCAACCTTCACTTTGATTGACCAGGTAGATGAGCAAACTCTTCGTAAGGATGATCAGTTTACTTCCAAAACCAGGCATTCAGCAGTGTTAAATGGGATGATGGGATGAAAGGCATGATCAGCATAGTGCTTACAAAGGGACAAAGAAGTCATCCTCCAAACAGATGTAATAATATTACATTATCATGTTTGGCTCCATAATTAACAAATTACAAAGGAACTTTAAGGGTCATTTTGAAATGTGTTTGTCTATGTATGCATACAAATACACACATCACGTTTACGCATTTCAGAACAGAACGCACACACTCAAGTGTACACATAGCTATATACAGATACACACACAACATTTATTTAGTACCCCCTTCACTTCCTCGGATTTGAGCATTCATTTCTTAAAGTGATCCTTCGAGAATTTTCAGTCTAATTGTTCTCTCAAGCAGGGGGTGTTATACCGTCAAAGTGACAGCTGGGTAATAAGCTAATAAAACACGTTCTCCAGTCTACACATTTAAAAGCTTTATACAAAATGAAGTAACCATTTTTGTTTCAGATATGACATTTGTTTTTAGCAGACAGTTCAAGTCTCCCTGTCATTAAAGACCTAACCTACGACAGAGTAATCTTACTGACACACATGACAAGAACTCCAGGAGCTGAGCAGGTATGTGGATTTACTCCTGCTGGTTTGAACTGTTATTCTTTTAAAGGCTTACCCAACCTTATAGTAGAAGAACTTGGTTACAGGAGTCAGGGAGAATTGCTTTGTTTGCAGAAGGGTAGCTCACATACGAAATACTAAAGTCTTAAAATAGTGAATTGTATCTCAGGTGCTCGTAATTACAACCCCTTCTCTGAAGTACACGAGACTGGGTTGATTCAGTGGCAGAATTATCTCTTTCTGCATGGAAAACCTGAGTTTAATTCCTGGCCCATCACCTTCACGAAGAACCACTACCCATTTCTCAGTGGAAGCTTCATGTTGTTAACATTCTAGAAAGAGTTTTCTGCGGTTTTTCCAGACTAAGATAGGCTAGAAAGAAAAGGTTTGGATGTCTACTGATGAAAACTCTGTGGAGGACAACAGTCCAGTCAGTAAGCGATAACGGGGGTGGCACTGAGCTGGGCAGTATTTGTTTCCGTCATGAATGGAGTCACAGCTTGATCACAGCTACAGACAACTCTAAACTACAGGCTCCAGAATTCTTCTCTTACTGGTGTTCCAGTGGTCAATTGAGGCACTAATGTTAGCACAAGTCTTTGGTTCTTCCCTCTGATAAACACCCTTGATAATGAGATGCTCACAGTGTCCCTTGGAGATAACCTAGTGTCTCATGCAATCCTCATCATCTTGTAAACAAAAGCTATTCCTTTGCATGAGAGTGGACCAGTCAGGATCAATTTCATGTAAAATTTAAGTAAAGTGAACAAATTGTCTTAGAAATGTATTTACTCTTGATTTTTTACTTCCTTCACCCGCAGTAGATGTGTTTGCAATTAGAAGTTTCGAGGAACCTGTGAAAAGCAGGAGACTGACAGGGCAGAGCTGAAGAGGGGTGCTTTTGCAAGGCTGTGCAGGCAGCCTGCAAGTGGTATAGGAACGTGAAGAAAGAGGAGCAGGATCCGGCAGCATTGCATCTCAGCTGAACCAGATGATTTCTGTGGAAGCTTGGATACAGAACACTCATGTCACTGACTGACACCATGTCAGCCACCAGGAAGCCAACAGTGGCTCTCTCCTGGTTGCATCTCCACTATGCCTTTAGAAATTTGAGAAATGAATTCCCTGTCACCATTTTTATCCAAAGAATCCATGAGTTTGGTCAGATGTGTAACACGCTAGTAGGAGTATAAAATGGTCTTTCATTAACTCAGGCCCCCGATCTTACAATGCGTATACCTCGCAATTCAGTTTGCCTTTCTCAATGTCATCAACTGAACTCTAACTAATAGGGACCCTGTAGAATAGAGTGGAAGAGCCCACAGAGTTTCCAAAGAGAGTCTGGTGGATTCGAAATTCCAGCCTTTTGTCTAGCAGCTGTAACACTTAACCACTGTGTAACTAGCCTTTCCTATTTAAATTTAGTGTTTTAAAAGCCCTTCTTGAGTTTCCTTTAATTTGTCCTTTCTCCAGGGACAAGTGTCATGGTAAACTAACACTGTAGTTACCACAGAGGACCACTAGGACACCCAGGGAAGGCCTATACAATACTTATCTTTAAAGTGCCCATTCTTGAAGCCTAATACTGAAGTTGTGTGATGACTGGAGAGAAAGATTCCGTTACAGAAAGTTAAGATAAAATACTGACAGAAGGTTGCTGTCTGTAAGATTATTTGGCATTTCACACTAAAGTTATAATCTATTTTATGAGAAAATAGACAAAATTTTGTGTTTTTTCTGTACTGACAAAGAATTCTAAGGAAGTCTGACTTTGAGGAGCGTTGGTAAGAAAGATTGGGTCAGTGGCTGTTCTGTTGATTGACAGTTTTACACACACACAAGTGCACACACACACACACACAGTAACCATTAACTTTGCAAAACAACCTGGAGAAGTCTGCTGTGGACTTAAGCTCATTTCCAGGGTGTTCTTTGCGGAGGCTTTTTTTAGAAATGAATATAGTGGCAGAATGACTAATCTGATAGGTATCACCACAGGCGCGTGAAGGCAGACCTGAAGCTCAGACACCTGACAGCAGACAGCACACGACACAAGGCTGTATGCTAATTCTCTGCGTATATAGGTCATACAGGAAATCCACATCCTCCCACCCTCTTCATTAGTTTGCCATGATCACAGTGTTTAAGGGAAACTAGCTGATGGATCCCACTGTAACACCAGATATTGGTGAGTTTTGATATATTAAGAGGGCGAGAAAACATTCTAGGACGTGTTTGAAATGCCAGGAATATTTACATTTGAAAGTGCTGCATCCTCTAGTTGCCCCCGCCTATCTGTAAATGAATTCCAGGCCATTCAGAGCTCCTTTGATTGACAGTGTAAAGACTCCCAGACCATTAGAATGTCAAAGAAAGACGGTATCTCCCCGCTCCTTCTCCACACAGTTTAGGATTTTGTCAGATTCTCCGTAATTAACCCTGATATTTGACGTTTAATATCTGGACCATCCACAATCATGTTGGGTTACTGGTCTTGGGCAGACAAGTACTCAGGATGTATGTAAATTATTCCAGGGTACCGCAAGAGACATTAAACAAAATTTCAAATAGGCCATTCTTTTGCATTTGCAAAGAACAGTGCTTACATTAACCCTAATTATTTGCTTTTCTTCATTTTTTTTTTTCTTTCTTTTTAAGCCTTCTTCTCAGTTAAGAAGCTCAGGGTAATGTGTCACATGGAGGCCCTGGGTGGTAGAAATGATTAACACAACCTGCTGCCAGTAGAAAGGCTGAAGGTTCCAGTTTGCCTAGAGATGCCTCAGAAGAAAGGTCTGGTTATCTATCTGTGAAGCATCAATCATTGAAAACTCTGCAGAGCACAGTTACAAGATGATACACACAGGATGACCAGGAGTGGGAATAGATTGAGTGGTAACTGGTTAAATGCGCTATACGACCAGCATGATAAAGTTTCTTATCTTCAAGTGTGGTCACAATGAGTAGGAATTTACTCGAGATGCTAAGTGACCAAATAAACAACTAAAACTAGCTATATTAACCAAAACAATCACTTTAGAGAAATATCTGTCTCCTTCTCACATCCCTTAATTGTATTATTTTGGCCACTAATCAGCCGAAAGATACATGCAGAATTACTCACAATCATTAGCTATTAAAGAAATTCAAATCAAAACTAGGATGAGATACCGTCTAATGCCAACAAGGTTGGCCATGATCCAAGAAACACAAAGCAACAAATGCTGGACAGGCTGTGGAGTAATTGGAACGCTCCTGCACTGCTGCTCCAATTGCAAAACAGTACAACCTCTTTGGAAAACAATCTGGAGCTTCTTTAAAAAGCTGGAAATAGAGATAATATTTGATCCTGTAATTCCATTGCATGGAATTTATCCTTCAGAAACAAAGGTTGTCACATGAACAAACACACGTACACAAATGTTTGTTGCAGCACAGTCCACAATAGCAAAAAGTTGGAATCAACCTAGATGCCCAACAACAGGTGAATGGATAAGCAAACTATGGTACATATACTCAATGGAACACCATGCTCTGATAAAAAACAATGACAATTTCAGAAAACATCTCATAACACGGGTCATTTGGAAGAGATCATGCTGAGTGAAATCAATCAGTGTCAAAAGGACAAATTTTGTATGAGACCCCTGTTACAAAGACTTAACAAGAGATTATCCACAGAAGAAAATGACTGTGTTGGCTACATGGGTGGCTGAAGGGCTGAGGGCCTGTCATAGGTGAGATAATTGATAGATGTTAGAAATTTTATTCTTTTACTGTAATTAATAAAAAAATAAATAATAATAATAGCTTTGATCTTCTAAACTCTGAAACAAAACACAGCCTAGAAGCTATTATAGTGAGAGAGTAAATTTAAGTTGTAAAAATTTGGATAGGAATCATTATTGAGAGTTATGAATTCAAGCTTATACAAGAAGGTCAT
This sequence comes from Heterohyrax brucei, assembly GCA_028571685.1. Taxonomy (NCBI): domain Eukaryota; kingdom Metazoa; phylum Chordata; class Mammalia; order Hyracoidea; family Procaviidae; genus Heterohyrax; species Heterohyrax brucei. The sequence goes on from CM053141.1 coordinate 7,582,140, forward strand.
CAATTCTGTCTCAGACATCTCATGGTGCTGTGACAGGTAGCACAAGTAGATGGCTTTAACAAAGAAAAGTTTGTTCTGTCACGGTCTGATAGGCTAGGAGTTGAAATTCAGGCAGCTGACTCCAGGAAACTGCTTTCTGTCTTTGTTGGCTCTGGAGAAATGTCCTTGTGATCCATCAGTGTTCTCTTGGTCTGGAGCATGTCAATGCTGGAACCTCAGGTCTTGATGATATACTCTGCTTCTGGCGCTATTTTCCTGGTAGAATGAAGTCCTCATGTCTCTTGGCTCTCCTTTATTTTTTATATCTCAAATGAAACTGGTTTAAGAAACTATTTGATCTTGTAGATCTCATCAATATAAACTGCTACTAATACATATTATTAAATTATCATGAGAGAAATTACAACACACAGAAAAATCTCATCAAATTAATAAATAGTGGACAACCATATAACAACAGGAATCATAGTCCAGAAAGAGAGTGGTCCAGAGGAGCCACAAGATACTGTATTTGCGAATGTACAGTAAGTCTGCGAACAGATTGTGTTGCATCATTTAATGCTGTCTGACTTCACAATTGTTCTTTACAATGTATCAAGTACAAAGGTAGACTCAAGATCTGGCAGTAATGTAGTTGCTGGTTGCTGCTTGTTATTGCACTTATTACAGTGTATCTTAGGTGTTTGGAGGCATAATGCTTATTACATTACTGTTAATATTAGGTGGGTCCCTAGTGCTACAGTGGTTAACAAGTTGGCTGCTAGCCAGAAAAGGTCAGTAGTTCAAAACCACCAGCTGATCTATGGAAACCCTATGCGACAGTTCTATGCTGTCCTGTGGGGATGCTAGAAGTCAGAATAAACTTGACAGCAGTGGCTTTTTGTTTGTTTCTTTAATATTATATACATTATTGTTAATCCCTGGGGTACTACTTTATTTAGATGAGTCAGCTGAGACTTGGAAGAGCCAAGTTGCTTTCCCAAATCAGGCAACACCTACATGGCCCTTGCTGCCTTCCACGTACAATTTTACTGCAGCAGATGATCAGTCTAATTCTGAGAGGAGACAGAGCACATAATTAGATTCCTTATCTGGATAACCACATACCATAAACTACAACAATGTTTTCTCTCTTTTATTATCTCATGGTCTGGGGCAGAGAGGCATCATTTCATAAATTCTGCAAGATTTGTAAAGCAGTGTAAGTACACAATACAGTGAAGCCCCCACTGGTCATATAGATAATTGTCTAATAATATCACAGGGGGTTAACAGTGATATAGTCAAAAATTACTAAGCAGACAGGTTCTCTCCCATGAACAGTTGCTAGTTGGAAGAAATTTTGAGATATACACAAAAAAATGACTTGCTAACAAAGATACTACAGGGACACTAGGAAAATCTATGTAGACTCCTGGTCTCAGGACAAAGCTTTCTTGTTGAGTGGGGGGCTTGTCTCATCTGACCAGGTGTGGCTTACCCAATAGCAAGATAAGCACTGTACTTACCTTGCTTACCAGATCACATTTCATATTTTTCACCACTTCAAAGAAGCTGTATCTACGAGTAGCTAGCACCTGTCTGCCTTTCAAACCTTCAGCAGCTTAGCACAGAATCAAAGCCTCTTTTCAGATTTACAGTCCACTGAGGGGTGGATGACCCTGTGCGCAAGGCAAACACAGACTTGACTTGTGCTTCCTATTCTACCATGAACAATTTCACATGAGTTTCTTGTGAACTGATTCACTACAGAATGTGAAATTGATTGTGCAGGGTTAGTAAGCAAGCCCAAGCTTGACTTGCCTACTGGGTCATCTCGCCTTGCCCAGCTACTGCAGGACACAGCCTGTTGCGGACACCCTGACATCTCCTAGCTGAGGAATTCTCAAATGCATCCTGGTGTTAATTCTTCTCTTCGTCTGAAGCAGACGTGATAACACTGCCACCTAGATAGAAATACCTCTTTTCCTTTTACTCTTTTTTTTCCATCTTTTTAATCATCATTAATTTAACCTCATCTTTCTTCGGCAGGTTCAAGTAAACTTTCAGTTTCTCTTATTACCTAATCAGTAAGAAGTTTCTCTTCTCTGCTACACACCTCCAGATTCCTCACATACTTCATTTTAGCTAGAGGAAAAAAAAAAAAAGATTCCTGTTACAGCTGGTGTGTGCTGTGATCACTGGAAAATGATAGTGTAAGAATAGGACCGGTTGTCTCCTATAACCTCCTGGGGGTGAGAATACAAACCAATACTGATTCAACTGGGTGGCATAGGAAATACTAACCAACACTGTCTCTACAATGTACCACAGAAAGTACTAATCAATAATGACCCTAAAGTGTGGCACAGATGATATTAACCAATACTGTCCCTACTGTGTGACACATGGTTTACCAATCAATACAGACCCTCCAGTGTGACATTGACTCTGGAGTGTTACACAAGTGATACAGACCAACACTGATACTACAGTGTGCCGCATGGGATACTAATCAATACTGATCTTACAATGTGACACAAGATATGCTAATCAATACTGATTCTACAGTGTGACATAGAAGGTAATAACCAATACTGCCTCTACAGCGTGACACGTGGAATACGAATCAATACCGACCCTCCAGTGTGATACGTGGAATATTACTCAATACTTCCCCTACAGTGTGACTCAGGAAATACTCATCTATACGGACCCTAGAGTGTGATACAAGTGATATAAATGAACACTGATCATAGAGTGTCACACATGGGATACTAATCAATACTGACCCCACAGTGTGACACAAGGGATGCTAGTCAACATTGATCCTACAGTGTGACATAGAAGATACTAACCAGTACTTTTCCTACAGTGTGACATATGGAATACTAGTCAATACTGATCCTAGAGTGAGACACAGCAGATGCTAATCAATACTGACCCTACAATGAGACAAAGGACATACCAATCAATATTGATCAGACAGTGTGACACAGGATTCTAATCTAGGCACATAAGCCTAGATTCATCAGGTTTTGCTGATGAAACAGAGAAGGAGGGTACTAGAAGTATTTTTCAAGCCACTAGCAGACTATGTCACCATCCACCTGTCAGTTTGTCACAGTATGGTGGCTTCTTGTTGCTGTATTTCCAGTGCCAGTAGGTCACCCATGGTAGATAAGTTTCAGTTTAGCTTCTGGGTTGGTTTGAATCTCCATGCTCTCCTTTAGCAGTCAAGCAAATTAACCATCTGTACCATCTGGAGACCTCTTATGGATGACAGAGAAGTGAATCAATGAAACAAACCAAAAAAATCAATGCACTGTGTGAATTCAGTTTACAGTTCATTGTCCTTAGCTTCCATTATCTTTGGGTCTTTTGCAAGAATGTGGTCATAAGCCTCTTCCAAAAAAACACTGTGTAAAGAGAACTTTTATTATTCTTCCATGCCCAGGGATGGCTGATTTAATTGTTTTGTGTCTCAAATTCCTTTACTGGAGAAAGAAGATGTATTTTCATTCCTAATGAGTACATTCGTCACCTCTCCTGTGCCTTCCACCCACAGCACCCACTCCCTTAATGCACACATTGTAGTTCCTCAGAAACTGTTGCCTGAATTAGCAGACCCTGCTCAATGTCAGTCATCAGGCAGCCCACCTCAGCGTCAGTATGTTATTAAACAGGAGCCATGGGTTGGGGTCAACGGAATGCTGTCTGCTTAGAGCAATGGGATTTGGCTTTTTGCAGAGTCGTGGGTTGTAATACGAAGGTGATCTTAGGCTGATAGATTATCCCTGTGCATGTTATGGGCTGATATTTGGTGGGCCATATAGAGCAATTCCTGATCAGGAGGGCATCACCTTACTGCCCAGGACCACTGACAAACTGGACTGCTGATGAGAATACGGGCAGCAAAACATTTTCATTCTTCTGCCTTGTAACCATCTGGGCTTATAGCCTATCTGCTCTGGGAAGGTTAAATGAGTAAATAAAAGATAGACAATTTGTAGCTGGCAGGTTGGGGTACCTGTCAATGTTGGACATATTATTCATTACAGTTGTGTTTGTCATTTCCTTTGTGTGGTAGGGTTACAGCCTACAATGTCCGCCAATCATGCTCATTATTTAAATGAGACAAATGAGCTGTTGTCCTGGAACATGATGTGAATGACAATATTATTCTGACCTATTCTGACCTGTCTTGGGCTTCCAGCAGCTAGAGGAAAACACCAGGCTGATGAGGTAACAGCAGCCTCTCCATAAATCAAGCTTTCTAGACCCGACGATAACTTTTACAAGAGAGGCAATGGATTTTTAGACATTAGAATTTTATACACAGAAGTCAGGAAAGGTAAGTAGAACAGATTTCCCTGGAAAGAAGTGAAAAACAAGTTGTCTCCTGTGATTACAGAAGGAAATGCTACTTTGCTAAATTTGGTAAACTTTTATCATGCGTGTGTGATAACATGAAAATTTACAAAACAGCAAAGATGTAGGGAAGATATTTGTATCTTATTTCTGCAAAGGACTATGTAGTCAGTAACTGCGGACATATGATGATGTCAGTAATCTATAGTATTAAAAATGTAACAATTACAGCCATCTAAGATACTCCACTGAAATACTAGTGCCGTAGTGCTAAGTGTTATACCTGTTAACCAAATAGATCAGCAGATAAAATCTTTCAGCTTTCCTTAGAAATTCTATGTGGCAGTTCTATTCTGTCCTGTAGGGTTGCTATGAGTTGGAATTGACTCACAAGTTTTGGGGGAAGATATTCCACTGGTATTACTCTTTTCAGGAGCAAGGGAAAATGAAGAAAACCAAAGACATAAGGGAAAGATTAGTCAAAAGAACCAAGGGACCACAACCACCACAGTCTCCACCAGAATGAGTCCAGCATCAACTAGATGGACCCTGACTACCACCCCTAACTGCCCTGACAGGGATTACAACAGAGTACCCTAGAATGAGCTGGAGAAAATTGTAGAACTAAAATTCTCACTCACAAAAAAGATGATACTGATTGGCCTGACAGAGATTGAAGAAACCCTGAGGATATGGCCCCCAGAAATCCTTTTAACTCAGCGATGAAGTTACTAATGAGAGTTGCCATTCAGACAAAGATTACACTGGCTCACAAATAAAACAAGACTAAAGAGAGAAGGAATGGAAGGCAGGAGGGGACAAGAAAGCTAGTCATAGGGAACTCAAGGTCAAGAAGCGAGAGCGTTGCATATAGTGGGATTGTTAACCAATGTCGTAAAACAGTACGTGTACTAATTGTTTAATGGGAATCTAGTTTCTTCTATAGACCTTCATCTAAAGTAAAATTAAAAATAAAAAAATAACATTCATAATGTATCATTTACTTGAGATTGTTATTCGTAAATTTTATAGCAAGAGTAGCCTCAGTCAAGTTATTGAAAAAGATCTGATAAATACTATTTCTTCCACTAATGTTCTCTCTGTCCATGTGCTTGCCAAAGATCCATTAGCCACATGTTGTTCATTAGATTCTCTGTTATTCTTTTTCTGATCCATGTTATCTGTTATTGTCATATCCATTTAGACGTGTGACTTGAAACATGCATGTAAAAATAACTTGTCATTTTAAAAACCTGCAATAATCTGTTTGTGTTTTGCAATGTTTAATGATAAATTCCTACAGGCTTGGGGAATATATTAATAGAGGTTGAATGATTCAATTTATACACAAATGAATATTTAGGGTAGAAACATTAATCTTCAAAACCCATAAAATATCTATGTGAAGTAAAAGTCATAAAAATTGCTTCATTGTAGATGTGACATGTGAATTACAAACATATTCACATATGAGGACAAAGGCCATTTTCTGGAGTATGAGTAGGACATCATTTTACATTTATGTTTCTCTTATTGTTGTTAGCTACAATGATGTTTATAGCTCATGTTGTTACTGTTAGGTGCTATTGAGTTTACACTGACTGATAGCAACCCTGTGTGCAACAGAACGAAACACTACCCAGTCCTGTGACATATTCACGATCCCTGTTATCCTTGAACTATTGCTGAGGTCACTGTGTGTCTATCTTATTGAAGGTCTTCCTCTTTTTTTGCTAACCCTCTGCTTTGTCAAGTGTGATTTCCTTCTACAAGACTGGTCCCTCCTGAGAGAATGTACAAACTATGTAAAATGAAGTCTTACCATCCTCACTGCTAAAGAACATACTGGCGGTCCTTCTTCCAAGACAGATTTATTCGTCCATGGTATATTGAGTATTTTCCACAGTAATTCAAATGTGTTAATTCTTCTTTGGTCTTCTTTATCTACTGCCCAGCTTTGTTATGCATAGGAGGCCAATGAAAACAACAAGACTTGGGTAAGGCACACACCTTAGTCCTTAAAGCAACATTTTCACTTTTTAATGCTTTCAAGAGGTCTTTTGGACCACACTTGATGGTCCTTCCAGAAGGAAGGCCCCCTGGGAGCATGGCCCCTGGACTCTCTAACTCCAAAGTATGTCTAGCACCCTGGCCAGCTTCCTAGACAAAGACTGACCTGAACCATACAAAACATAGAGTAATACTAGAGGCGAACAAGCCTTTAAAAATGTGCATGGTTTTGTCTAAGGGACACTTGGCTGGAGCTGAGTTGAGTCGGTGAGGAGGGCCAGATCTCTATCAAAAGGTCATAGGAAGTTCCAAACAATAGGGGAAGTGTCTGTCGTGTGGGGAGGGGGAGAGGTGAGGCAGCAAGAATAGAATAGAGGTGAAAGGTCTGGCAAAAAGTTATATGGCAACATGATATAGACTGTAAAATTGTTCTTAATTCACCATAAAAAGAAAAAAAAGGAAGTCTTTTGTAGCAGATGTGTGCAGTGTAATATATCCTTTCATTTCGACTTCTGCCTCCATGCTTGCTGATAGTGTATCCAAGTAAACCCCCTAACAGTTTGAGTCTTTATCATGTTGTTGCCTGTTGGTCCAGTTGTGAGGATTTGTGTTTTCTTTATGTTGAGATGTAATCCAGAAGGCTCCAGTCCTTAATTTTCTTCAGTTAGTGCTTCAAGTCCATTTTGCTTTCATCAGGCAAGATTATATCATCCACACACCACAGGCTGCTAATGAATCTTCCTCCAGTCTTGATGCCATGTTCTTCATATCACTCAGTTTTGGCCCAGCTTCTTGGATTTCTTACTCAGCATAGACACTGACTAAACTTGATGGAGGGCTACAACCTTGGCACACAGATTTCCTGGTTTTACACTACTCACAATATTTTCTCATACTGTTCAAATGCCTGTCTCAATCTGTGCATAGATTCCTCATGAGCATAGCTAAGTGTTCTGGAATTCCCACTCCACAATGCTATCCATAATTTGTTATAATCCACATGGTCTAATGCCTTTGCATAATCAATAAAACAGTGGCAGTGGTGTGACTCATAGCCACATTGTGTAAAATAGAACTAGACTTTACCTTGTCCTGATTCATCTTCACCACTGTTGGTATTTTTGAGTCCTTCGTTGCGGCTATTGTGTCGGTCCATCTCGTTGAGAGTTTCGTTCATTTTCTGTGATCCTCTACAGGTAATTCCCAATTTATGGCATATTTGTGTTATGACAAACCACACTTATGACCACTTGATATTTTCTCATTTTTTTTGGCACATCTTACTGTTAATAACTTGGTGTTGCTATTGTTTTAAGATGTTCACTTACAGATGTTCAGAGATTTGATTTATAAAGACACTTACAATAAATGACAACAATAATGAAAACTGAAAAAAGAGTATTGGACTTACTTCAGAACAGATATGCAACCATGTCCTCGAAAAGGAATCTCTGTGTTAGAAACTGCTTGCACTTTACCACGTATGATGTCCTTTTCTAGCTTTGTCAACCCATTGCCCTCAGGTCAGTCCCAACTCATAGTAAATTAGGGTAGAACTTCACTAGAGGGTTTCTAGAGCTTTAAATCGTTCAGAAGGAGATTGCGACATGTTTCTTCAGAGAGCAGCGTAGTAGGTTTCAACTGCAGACCTTTCAGCTAGCAACTGAAAATTTTAAGCACTGCATCACCAGACCTCCTTTTCTAGCTAGGTTCTTGCAAATAACATGTTTTGTTTATTTTTTTGCTGTTTACGTTTTAATCACTACAAATGTGACTAAAACGTGGAGGACTAATACACAGTTAGGTCTTGGGTGGCACATGTGGTAAAATGCTTTACTGCCAGAGAATAGGATTGGGTTCAAACCCACCCAGAGGCACATCAGAAAACAGGCCCAGTAATCTGCTTCTGAAAGGTCACACTTTTGAAAACCCTATGAAGCAGTGCCACTTTGTAGAGAGGAGGTCACCATGAGTCAGAATTGACTTGACAGCAACTAACAGCCACAAAGATCTCCAGTTGTATTTCACAGCAATTCAAAGATCTGGGAGAAAGAATATACAAAGGAAGATTACATGGTAGATGTTTGGTAAAGATTAGAATGCAGGTCTCTGTCTCTGGGGACTTTATCTCCTCAGGGCCCGGAGATAAAGACCTAAGTGGGCCAAGGAATCTTGAATGTGGCTGATGGAGGCTATGGTCTCAATAGGGCTTCTCTTGTATTAGGAAACAGTAAGGGAATTGACAGTTGAAACAAATCAACCTGTATTTGGGGAAAATAAAGAGCCATAAATGTTGGTGTGGGAGAGAACACTGGAGATGTGAAGTTTCATGTTCCAAGTTTACGGTTGAAAAACTGAAACCCAGAGAGGTTAAAGGAATTGCCATGGTGGACACTACCAAGGACTGACAGGAGGAGATTACTGGAATTTTACTATGCTCAGTCCGATGGTATTTGTATTTGATTCATCTTTAAGACTCATGAAGCATTTAATATTTATATATATTCTCCTGAGTCGTCTAATATTTGTATATGCTCTACATTAAGGCACAGTGTTTAGCCTTCAGAAGAGGACATCTGGAAAGCTTTTAGACCAACAAGAAGCAGTTTAGAATTTAGAACACATGGGATTTTTTATTGAATGGATCCCTTTATGGCTGAGCTTTTAGAATAACCTTCCTTAAGAGTGAATTCAAAATGCTCTAGTCAATCCAATATAGCTGAAATACATCTTTAATCAAGTTTTCTTCTTCAAATCCAACACACCAAACAATTACTAGAAAATAGATTTCTGTTGGAAGACTCACTTCTTTCTTAAAACTAGTTTCCCCACAGCCTCCACCCCAGCAGTACTTGCTTCCAGTGACACTCACAATGTTTGTCATTGTGACAAGTAGTTTTACATGTCAATTTGGTTGTTGTTTTTTTGTTAGATGCTATTGAGTTGGTTCTGATTCATAGCAATCCTATGATAACAGAACAAAACCCTGCCCAGTTCTGTGCCATTCTAGCAATCATTGCTGTGTTTGAGCCCATTGTTGAAGTCATGTGTGAGTCCATTTCACTGAAAGGTATGTGGTTAACATTGTGTATCAGATTGGCTGGGCCATGATTCTAAGTGCTTTGGCAGTTGTATAAAGTTGTACTAACTTTTCTGTTGCAAGTTGATATGTGCTCTCCCCCATGATGGAATCTGCTTAATGGTACCAGTGGTAGCAGGGCTTGTGGCAGCTTACTAGCCTACAGCCTTTATTGGTCCACCCACCACCACCATTCTTCTCTTGTCTTACCAAAGTTTCTGGCTTGTTCTGCATCCTGCAGCTGCCTTTTATTTGCCTGACCACCTGTTCTTGGCATTTAACTTAGCTGTTTACCTGCTAGTCTTGGGTTTTTCAATCTTTACAGCCTGTGAGCAAGAGCACTATTCTCTGACCTGCCAGTCTTGGGTTCACCAGCCTCTTTAGCTATGTAAATCATGAAAAGTCTTGAGGTCTTGCCTGACAATTTTGGGATTCAACAATCTTCAAATCCTCTGATCAGAAGCTGTGCTCTACAACCTACTGATCTTGATTTTGACAGCCCCTGTGGCTACTTGAATCAAGAGAAAACTCGATCACATATATGTGTGTGTGTGTGTGTGTATGTGTATATATATGTATGTATGTGTGTATATGTGTATTTCATTAGTTTTCTTTTCTAGAGAACCCATCCTAAGACTTTTTGTAACAAAAAAAAATAAAGTTTAAGATGGGTTTTCTAAATTTGTTCTCAAGTTTGGTTAGTCTTAAGGATGTTAATGACTCTGCTTCCTGTAGTAAGGAGGGCACGGCTAATTACATCATGTGCATGCAAAAGCTGGACAATAAATAAGGAAGACAGAAGTAGAACTGACACCTTTGAACTGTGGTGTTAGAGAATACCAAATGTACCATGGACTGCCAAAGGAACAAGAGATCTGTGCTGCAAGAGGTACAACCAGAGTGTTCCTTGTAGACAAAGATGGAGAGACTACATCTTACATACACTGGACATGCTGTTGGGGGAATCAGTCTCTGGAGTAGGACAACATGCTTGGTAGAGTGGAGAGTCAGTAAAAACAAGGAAGACTCTCAACAAGGTGGATGAGGCAGTGGCTACAACCATGGGCACAAACATACCAACAATTGTGGACACAGTGCAGGACAGGGCAGTGTTTTGTTCCATTGCGCATAGGGTGTCTACGGGTCAGAAGTGGCCTAGCAGCACCTAACAGCAACAGCAACTACAATGGGGCTGATTGGACCTCATGCTCGTAGGGGCCGAGTTGTGGCATTCAGTCAAGAAGGACAAGGTGGGCGTGGTTACAGCAACAGACAGCAGAGCCAAAGCAGTAATCAGAATAGTCTGACTCATTAGGATTTATGGCATTAAATACACAGTCATGGTGTCCCTAGGACGGGAACAGGTAGGAAATATACTAAATATTTACTTGATCACTTACAGATAAATTCTTGGTCAGGTGAACAGCAGTCTAACTTAAATTGCCCAGAAAAGAAAGGCATGGTTCCTCAATCGATTCCTAGCCTTGAGTGAGTTTAAAACACTCACAATCCCTTGAATGAAGGGGAGGCCTAGTCCCCTTGAGGAATGACTCTAATACACTGCCAAAAATGTATACTGTTAATCTCTCTCCCAGTCTTCTCTAAAAGGATTTCTGGCCTTTTACAAGAATTACTGTCTACTGGGGAAAAGGAAATAATCAGACTTCGGGGATTACTGGATACTGACTCTGAACTGACTCAAATATCAAGAGACCCCAAACATTACTGTGGCCCACCTGTCAGCGTGAGGGCACATGGGGGTCAGGCATATTAATGCAGTCTTGGATCTTGCCTATCTTGCAGGAAGTCTAATGTTTCCCAAACCCATCCTTCGGTGATTTCTTCAATTCTGAAGTGCATAATTGGGATAGAAATGCTCAGCAACTGTCAGAACCCCCACTTTCAGTCCTTGACAAAAGGAATAAGGGCTACTACGGTAGAAAACACTGAGTGGAAGTCATTAGAAATGCCCTGCCTAGGCAAACTGTAAACCAAAAGCAATAGCACATTCTTGGAGGGACTGCAGAGATTGCTACCAATATAAAAGATTTGAAGGGTGTAGTGGTGGTGATTCCTACCACATTCCCATTCAACTTGTCTGTCTGGCCTGTGAAAAGAAGAGATGGAACTTGGAGACTGAGGGTAGATTAGTGAAAACTTGACCAGGTGATGACTCCAACTGCAGCAACTGTTCCAGTTGTAATTCCTCTACTTGAGCAAATTAAAACATCTCCTAGTACGTAATATGCAGCTACTCACCTGCAATGACTGTTTTTCAATACCTGTTTTGAATGACCTTGAGAGGCACTTTATCTTCAGCTGATAAGGCCACCAACTCACCTTCAGTTACCTACCTCAGAACTATGTCAACTCTCCAATCTTATGTCACAATTTAATCTGCGGAAAACTTGATCACCTTTCCCTTCCAAAAGACATCACACTGGTCTGTTACATCGAAGATATTGTGCTGATTGGACCTAGTCAGGAAGAAGAATCAATGGCTCTAGACTTGCTGGTAAAACATTTGTGTGCTAAACCAAATACAAAGAAAGAAACACTGCCATTGAGTCAATGCTAACTCATAGCCCAGTAAGTTTCCGAGGAGCACCTGGTAAATTTGAACTGCCCATCTTTTGGTTAGCAGATGTAGCACTTAACCATTACACTATCAAGGTTTCTCATACATGTGCTGGAGGGTAGGAAATCAGACCCACACAAATTTACTTTCCACCTCAGTAAAATGTTATAGGGGTCTAGCAGGTGCAGCATGGTGAGATACTCTCTCTAAAAGCCAAAACCACTGCCTTTGAGTCAAATCCAACTCATAGAACTTCTAAAGGTCAGAGTCAAGCTGCGTCATAGAGTTTCCAAGGAGTCCATGGCACGTCTGAACTGCCAGCCTTTTGGTTAGCAGACTTAGCACTTAACAATACATCACTAGGGTTTCCATTCCTTCTAAAGTGAAGAATAAATTATTGTATCAACTAAAATGGAGGCACTGTGCCTAGCGGTCCTCTTTGGATCTTGGAGACAATATATTCCTCACTTAGGTCTATTACTCTGCCCTATTTATCAAGTGACTCAAAAAGCTACTAGTTTTGAATGCAGCCCAGAACATGAAAATTCTCTGTAACAAGTTCTGGATTCTGTGAAAGACACTCTGCCACTTGGGCCATGTGATCCAGCTGATCCCATGGTGCATGAAGTGTCAGCGGCAGACAGAGATGCTACTTGAATCTTTGACAGGCCCCTAGTGGTTAATCATAGCGCATATCCTTAGAATTTTGGAGTAGAGCCCTGCCCTCCTCTCTAGATAACTACTTTCCTTTTGAGAAACAGCTTTGGTCTTATTACTGTGTTTCTGTGGAAACTAATTGCTTACACATGGGACATCAAATCACCATGCTGCCTGAGTTGCCCATAATAAACCCGATGTTTCCTGACCCACAAGTCATTAATTTGGATTTGCTCCATCATTAAATAGAAGTGACATATGCAGGATCCGGGTCCAAGCAGAAACTGAAGGCACAAGTAAGTTGCATGAGGAAGTGACTCAAATACCAGTTGGTCTCCACCCGTCACATTACTTGCCATCTCCCAGTCTGTACCTATGCCATCAGGAGGAGTTCCTCATGATGAGTTGACCGAAGAAGAGAAAACATACGTCTGATTTAGAGATTGTTCGGAACCATGTCCAGACTCCACTTACAATGGATAGTGGCAGCACTACAGTTCCTTTCTCAGACCTCCCTAAAGGTTGCCCTAAAGGGCTGTCTTTCCAAAGAGCAGAAATTTCAGCAGTGCAACTGGTTGTTTACTTTGCTGGAAAAGACAAATGGCCAGATGTGTGATTATATACTTATTCATGAGCTAAGAACAATGGTTTGACTGGATGCTTGGAAAATCAGAGCAAGGATTCATGGGGACAAGGTATATGGACAGCCCTCTCTGAATGGCCCCAAGAAGTAAACACACTTGGGTCTCATGGGAATGCTCATCAAAGGCTGATCTCATCAGAGAACTATTTTAACAATCACGTGGACAGAATGACACATTCTGTGGAAACCAGTCATCCTCTTCCTCCAGCTACTCTTGTCGTTGTTCACTGTGCTTATAAACAAAATGGCCCTGATGGCAGAGATAAAGGCTGTACATGAGCCCAATAATGTGGACTTCCACTTTCCCAGGCTGACTCAGCAACAGCACTGCTGACTGTCTGTTATACCAGCAGTAGAGACTAACACTGAGTCTTCTGTGTGTCACCATCCCTTGAGGTATCAGCCAGCAATCTGATGCCAAGTTGGTTACACTGGACACTTCTATCACAGAAATGGCAGTATTTTGTCCTTACTGGAATAGACACTTACTCTGGATATGGATTTGCCTTCCTTGCATGCAGTGCTTCTGCCGAAATTACCATCTACAGACTTACCGGATACCTTGTCCACTGTCATTGTAACCCATACAGTGTAGCCTCAGATCAAGCAACTCACTTCACAGAAAACTAAGTGTATCAGCAGGCTCATGCTCACAGGATTCCCTGGTATTACCATGTTCCTCATCATCCTGAAGCAGCTGGATTGATGATATGATTAAATGGCCTCTTAAAGACACAATTACAGTGCCAGGAAGAAGGAAATACCCTGCACTGTTGGGTCAATGTTCTCCAAGAGGCTGTGTAAGCTCTAAACCAGTGTTCAGTATTTGGAGCTGTTTCTCCCACAGCCAGGATTCATGGGCCCAGGAATGAAGGTGTAGGAATGGGGATTACTTCATTCTCTATTACTACTAGTAATCAACTTGAGAGATTTTTACTTCCTACCCAGGCAATCTTGTGCCTTACAGGTCTAGGAATCTTATTCACAAAGGAAGGAATGTTCTCATCTGGGGATGCATCTCCAATTCCACTGAACTTAAAGCTAAGACTGACATCTGGCCACTTTAGGCTCCTTATGTCTCTGGATTATCAGATAAAGAAAGGAGTTACCATACTGGCTGGTGTAACTGATCCTGCTTGTCAACATCTAGATTAAATCAGATTGATATTAAAATCAGATTGATATTACATAATAGAGGTAAAGAAGAGTATTCTGAAATGCAGGTGATCCCTTAGGGTATGATCATGTCTGTGATTAAAGTCAATGGAAAATTGTTTCTGTTGTTAGGTGCCATGGAGTCAGTTCCTACTTACAGTGACCCTATATAACAGAATGAAGCAATGTCTGCTCCTGCACCACACTTACAATTGTTATGTTTAAACCCATTACTGTAGCCACTGTGCCAATCCATCTTGTTGGGAGCCTTCCTCTTTGTTGCTCACACTCTACCAAGTATGATATCCTTTTCAATGGATTGTTTCCTCCTGAAAACATTACAGCAACACAATTCTAACACAACTACTAATGGTCCAGACACTTTAAGAATGAAGTTTTGGGTTACCACAGTGGATACAGAATTACGACAGGCTGAAGTATTTGCTGAGGACACAGGGACTAGGCAATGGATGGTGGATGATGGTAGTTCTGAATAACAGTTATGTACACTTGCAAATTGCAGAAATGAAGATTGGGATGGTTACAAGTATTATTGCTTTTTCTGTATACATCAAATATTCTTGTTTTCTTCACTTGTATAAGATGTAAATGGAAGTAGTGCTTTGTCAATTGTACACACGTTAGTTGCACTATGATAGATGCAAGTACAACTTTGTAACTGTCTTTATTCAGAGATTATATATAGTTTCTAGAGATGTGTATAGATGCTGAGTTGACTAAGGGTGGCCCATGATTGTTAAGATTGTGCTACAGTTTGACTGGGACATGATTCTTAGTGTTTGTATATGATCATACCAATAATGGGATCTGTGGTAAGTAGCCACTCAGTTGAAAGGAATTTTACTTGGTTATGTGGCCTGCATCTGAATCAGTGGATGCTGGCATTTGCCCTCTCTGTTCCTCCAGCTACCTTCTGTTCACCTGACCTCTGGTTCTTAGGACTTGAGCTAACAGGTTATTTGGTGATCTTGGCATCTGGTGATCTTCAGAGTCTATGAACAAGAGAAGCCTCAGTCCTGATTCATGGACTTGGAATGTGTCTGTCTCTACAAATGCATGAGCCATTTCCTTGATATAAATTTATCTCCCTATTTACACACTTTACTGGTGTTTGCTTCTCTAGAGAGCCTAGACAAAGACACTTATCGTATAGTATGTACTTTAATTTTTGAATGTCAACAATTCATTTTGGCACAGTGGCTTTGTGTTTTCCTTCCGTCTTCTTTTGATGCTTTCTGCATCATTTAATGTTTTCCCTGTAGAATGCATAATATTGCAACTTGAGGTTTGAATTTGTTTCTTTTCAGCATTTCCTTCATCTTGATTTTCTACCTCCAGGTCTTTGCGCATATCATTATAGTATTATACAGTAATATAGTTGGGTTGTCTTTATGGATTTTAAAGAGTTCTTTATATATAATGAATACTAGTCTATTATCATGAATGTGGAAACCTCGGTGGTGCAGTGGTTAAGTTCTACATCTGTTAACTAAAATGTCAGCGTTCAAATCTGCCAGGTGCTCCCTGGAAACTGTGGAGAAGTTCTGCTTTGTCTCATAGGGTCACTGTGAGTCATCATCGACTTGATGGCACTGGGTGTGGTTTGGTTCTGATCAGGAATGTGGATGTTCTGGTGTGGTACGAATGGTTAGCACTGTGCTGCTAACTGAAAGGTTCAAGGTTCAAGTCCTTTCAACTGTACTTCAGAAGAAAGGTCTGGTGATATACTTCAGAAAAGTCAGTCCTTGAAAACTAAGGAGTACAGTATTGCTCTGACAAACATGGAGTTACTAGAGTTGGAATGGACTCAGCAGCAACTGTTTTCTTTCTTTTCTTTAATGAAACTAATAATAACTGTCACAAGAGGAAGTTCTTTTAAAAAATCATACCCATATATTGTGAGCATTACCTTCTAGGTTATGATTTACTTTCTCATGTTATAAGTGTTATCTTTCACAAAGATCACTATACATTGAAAATAATGAGAATACTGAAATACCTAATTTTGTTCATGAGGAATATGCACATAGATCAAGAGACAGTTATTTGAACAGGACAGGGGGATATTGCATGATTTTCTGTATATTGTCATTATTTTGACACAGGAAACATCAAAAGAAGATGGAAGGATTATACACAGTTACCATACCAAAAAGAATTGGTCAATTATCAAAACTTTCATCAAAAGTTTTTTATGAAAAACAAAACTCCTGGTATTGACAGAATACCAACTGAGACATTTCAACAATTAGAGGCAGCACCTGAAGTACTCCCTGGTCTATGCCAAGAAACTTGGAGGAGAGCTCCCTGACCAATCAACTGGAAAGGGTTCATACTTATGCCTACTGCCAAGAAAAAAATGATCCAACAGAATATGGAATTAATGGCACAATATCATCAATATTACACCCGAGTAAATTTTGCTGAAGATCTTTCAAAAGTTTCAGTAGCAGCACATCAACAGGCAACTGCCAGAAATTCAAACACAATTGAGAAGAGGACATGGTATAAAGGATATCACTTCTGATGTCAGATGGACCCTGGCTGAAAGCAGAAAATATCAGAATACCTGTAGCTTATTGACTATGCACAGGCATCCGACTGTGTGGATCATAACCAATTATAGACAACATTGTGAAGAATGGAAACTTCAGAACATTTAATTGTGCTCATGAGGAAACTATACATAGGTTTAGAGTCAGTCACTTGAAAATAAGAAGGGGATACTGCATGGTTTAAAGTCAAGAAAGTTGTGCATTAGAGTTGCATCCTCACCATACCTATTCAATCTATATGCTGAGCAAAAACTACGAAAAACTTGACTATATGAAGAACTGGGCGGTGGAACAGGAGGAAGACTCCCTAACAACCTAGCATACACAGATGACTCAACCTTGTTTATGAAAAGTGAAGAGGACTTGAAGCATTTACTGATGAAGATCAAAGACCACAGCCTTCAGTGTGAGTTATACTTCAACATCAAGAAAACAAAAATCCTCAAAGCTGGCCCAGTAAGCAATATCATGATAAATGGAAAAACACTGAGGTTGTTACGAACTCCATTTTACTCGATTCCACAATGAACACCAATGGAAGCAGCACAAGAAATCAACCAACTCATTGCATTGGGAAAAGCTGCTGTGAAAGATCACTTTAAAGTGTTATAAAACAAAGACGTCACCTTTAACACTAAGGTGAACCTGCACTAACCCATAATGTTTTCAGTTGCTTCATACACATGTGAAAGCTTGACATTGAATATGGCACACTGAGGAAGAATGAATGCATTGAATTATGGTGGCGAAGAATATTGAATATATCATGGACTGTCAAAGAACAAACAAATCTGTCTTGGAAGACGTACAGCCAAAATGCTGAGATTGTGTGTGATTATGCCTCAAAGTAGGTCAGCGAAGAAGACTACTCTCCACAGGATCGACTGACACAGCTGCTGCGACAGTGGGCTCCAATCTGACAGTGAGTGCAAGGATTGTGCAGTGCAGGAGCTTTCTGTTCTGTTGTGCAGGGGCTCGCTGTGAATCGTAACCAGCTTGAAGGCACCTAACAACAACAACGATGAGATGAGAAGCTGTACTGTTTAGATCAGGTTTGGCTGTGACAGTGTTAGATGTCCCCACGTTGATTCCAACTCGTGGAAATCCCACGTGACAGAGTAGAATCGCCCCACAGGATGGCCTTGGCTGTAACATCCAGATGACCGAATTCTTCACCTGCAGAGCTGGGGGGTGTGTTTGAGCTGCCAACCCGTCAGTTAGCAGCTGAGCACTTAACCAGTGTGCCACCAGGGCTCCAGGTGGAATGTAACAGAGGCGCATAAAATAAGGCTTAAATAACAGAAGTGTTTTGTTTTCGGTCCTTTGGCTCTCACATCTGGAATAAGAAACCAGTATCCTGTGAGCAAACTCTAGTCTGCTGCTGTCTTCACAAATAAAGTTTTATTGGAACATGGATGCTTGCTGTCACAAGTTGCTGCCAAGTCAGCTCTGACTCACGGCACCTCCATGAGTGTCAGTGTTGAGCTATTGTCCACTGTGGTTTGCATCCCCATATCTTCCTCTGGGGCATCTCTCAGTAGACATGAGCCTCTAAACTTTCAGTTTGCCGCTGAATGCGGTTTCAGCAAGGTAGTTACAAAAAAAATGAACAAAAATTCTAGGCTTGGTAGAATAAACCACCAAGTAAATATCCTTTCATTTGCTACTTTTACTACTCAGAAAATAATGTTCTAGCCATGCCCTTAACACAGTTATAACAGGTTATACCTGTGAGCATTCTGATTTTTCTTGGAGAAAAGTCTGTTACAGAAATACTTGAACATTATGACAAATTTCAGACTATAATTTATAGAACATTGCATACCATTTAGCTAGCAGATCATAGTTGATCCTTTTTAAATGTCATAAAAACCTTCCATTAAGTACTCAGAATTTGTAGGTAGAGAATTTTAAAACACAAATTACAAGGGTCCTTAAAATATATAATGCTTTACACACAGTAATGCTTTATCAGACTATCATGATCTTTCATGTAAATATGGACTTAATGTCTTTTTAAAGAGCAGTTTTGACTTTTCAGCTGGCTGGTACGTCTTGTGCAAAAGTAGATGCTTTTTCAATTATATTTAGGGAACCAGGAAAAGGGGATTTTGGTGTCACCCAACATTTTGGGGTTGATTCCTGATTTTTCTGTTGGAGCCCTGGTGGTATAGTAGTTAAGAGCTCAGCTACTAACCAGAAGGTTGGCAGTTCAAGTGAACTAACTGCTCCTTAGAAAACCATAGAACAGTTCTACTCTCTTCTATAGGGTCAGCTGAAGTCAAAACTGACTCAAGGGTGACGGGATTGATTTTTAAATACTGAGATTGCTAGTTTGTGTCAGTAAATAGATACAAGGTCATCCTACAAAGCCCTTCCTGTTGACAGTGAGATGTTCTGGACAATATTGGAAAGTCCTAAGGCCAGGAGGGAATGACTATACCTCTAATAACCATTTGATCACCCCAATCTTCTTGTGCCTTTGGGAAAGGCAAATACTCCTAGTACTGCCAACAAAAATACCCCAAGTGAGTCATTGTAAAGAACTAGAATTGATTTTCTCACATTTTAGGAGACTACTAGCCTGAATTCAGGGTGCAGGCATGAGGGAAAGTATCTCTCTGTTCCTGGGAAAGTCTTTTATCTCTTTCAGCTTCTTCTGAAACACCTACAGTTGTTTGGTTTCTTGACAATCATCAGTGACATCTATTTTGCCTGCATTAGCACTTATATCTAACTTGCTCTTTTTAAGTCTCAAAAGTCATTGTGTCAGATATACCCTGCTCTAATACAGCCTAATTAGCATAACAAAATTCTATTCTCAAATGAGATTACAGTGTATCTTTTAAGGAGACACAGTCCGTTCCCACTGTGTCCTTGAAGTTTGCTGACTTCAGTTCATCCTTAATTCGAGCACTTATTACCAAGTAGCCTAGATTTCTGCCTATTTATTGTCTCCACTTCCATGTACTTTGTCCTTTTATTCCTGTGTTAAGGAAAGACCCACCAGAAAGCCCCAAAATAAATGCAGCTAGGAATTCCCGGAACCCTTTGCCCATTTGAAAGCTGTTATATGGTGAATATGAATAAGCTATGTCCTTCTAATTATCTAGTCCCAGAATCAGAACAACTAACATCAGGGTGGCTGTCTGTGTACTGGAAACCTTAATGGTATGCTGTTAAGTGCTACAGCGGCTAACCAAAAGACTGACAGTTTGAATCTTCCAGGTGCTCCTTGGGAACTCTGTACGGCAATTCTACTCTGTCCTCTAGGGTTGCTATGACTTGGAATCGACTCTATGGCAACATGGTTCTTTTTTTTTATTGTTTTTTTGGTCTCTATAGCGTGATCCTGAAGTTTGAATGACTCCTTCAAGGGTAGAGGTAGCTTTGCAGAAACCAACATGTACACTCTGGCTTCAGGTAACTTAAAAGTCTAAGTATTTGCAACTATTTATGCTGTATTTGTCTTAGGAATTGTCTCACAAAGATGACCTAAGCTATTCATTTTATTCCACTTCTGGCTCTGGCCACCAAAGCAGGAATTGGATGGTCTGAGGACTCCTTCTTAAGAGGAATGATATATATAAAGCCAAATTTTACACACCTAAGCTTTCTTGGTAACTTCTTTTAAGACTGAACAATGCAAGCTGAAGTGTCAGTGAGAGGGCATTCAGCTAGAGCTTCAGACCTCTTATTCCATAATAAAACAGACCCTTCTGCCCACGGGGCCACTTTGAGCATCTCAAGGGTAAGTACCAAATGGGGATTATTTTAAACAAACTTTCTCTTCTCCTTGAGATCTTAGATGCTATCTGACTGTCTGTTCTCAATTAAAGCAGCAATCTGTCAGCCACTGTATTAACATCCCCAGAGGGAGGGTGGAGGGCTTTTCCCTGAGAACCAAAATCTCCATCAATTTCCCAATCATGAAAGGCTTGGGGCGGGTGCACCACATACTCTTCTGCCTTCATAGTTCTCATTCTCTCAGAATCCTTTCCAGTTTGTGCTTTACATGCTTATGTTTCTTAACTGAAGCTGGGCTGGTTTGCATACTTCTCTTTAGGGAGATCAACCCTCAAATCATAAAGCTCCCCTTGCCTGCTACCTGCTACCTTTGAAGGGAGGGTTGCTTCTGCTGTCCTCCTTCTTCTGTATTTCAGGATGTATCCCTTTCCATCTGACTCACTAGGACACACTCTTTAACCTCATTTCAAATAATCCAGAAGACAGCATTAATTTTGAGTGGAACCTTATTTGAAAGTTTAAAAGACAGGTTTTCTCCCTACATTTGCTCATTCAATTTGTCACGGTGCTTTTTAGGACACAAATATAAATCTGGGAAGAATACAAAAATTGAATTTGGGGGGTGGGTCACATAAAAAGAAAGCTAGGCTTCTTTCAATAAAATGAAACCTGCTTGTTGGTGAGTCAGCTTTGACTTATAGTGACCCTCCAGGACAGGACGAGACTGACCCATTGGATCTCCCAGGTTGTAATCTTTATGCCAGTAGACTGCTGTGTCTTTCCACTGTGGGGTGACTGTTGGGTTCAAATGCAGACCTTGCAATTAGCAGCTGAGCATTTAATCACTGTGCCATCTGGGCTGCTTCCTATGCTGCTAAACAACAACAACAACAAAAAAAAATACCGAAAACAAACTCTTTGCTGTCGAGTTGATTCCATAGTAGCCTCATAAGACAAAGTAGAACTCCTCCATAAAGTTTCTAGGGAGCACCTGGTGGATTTGAACTGCCAGTGTTCTAGAGAATGTTCCGTGTTCACCGGAGAAGAAGGTGCACTTGCATGTGAACTGCCAACTTTTTGATTAGTAGCTATGGCTCTTAACCACTAATCCACCAGGTTTTCCACCAAAAGCTAAATTTTTAGTAAATCTCTGCTCCATTCCAAATGTTGTGCCCTGCCACCAGCAGCCATTAAAGAGGACTGGTTGTTTAAGTGTTTCATGCCCTGAGTCACAGACTCCTGTTTTTGAGGCAGAAGCTCAGGGTGCGGTGAAGAACAGCAAGGTGAAGAGCTCAATGGTGTGGGCTGGTTGAGCCCTCCGCCACCCCGGCAGGCCAGCGAGGAAAGGGCGGTGCTGCTTGGGGAAACTGTTTCTGAGTTTCCAACAGCTTTCTCCGATTCTCAGAGTGGAAGCCAGGGTGATAAAGTGCTGCTCTTTCACCAGAAAAAAATGTTTGCTTACTATTTCCTCATCCCCTGGAGGCACCAGGGAGGAAAATAAGCACATCAGTTGTCATTATGACAGGCAAAAAATGGAGGCATCATATTTCAATAACCCAATGCGATGAGCAGGCCCATCGAGTGATGAATTATGAACTCTGCCTTTCACACTCGACTATAAGTTAATATTATCTCCCCAGGATAATTAGAGTGAAGTTCAATTACTGACCCTGAATTGCCGTGTGGGCCACACCATGGGTTTTGACACAGCATTTTACACATTTATCTTTCCACCTAACGTGCTAAATCTGCATCACAGAGGTGATTAATCTTGCTGCACCCCTTCCAGCTTGTACTATTCTTCTTGCATGGATTGGCTGGTCCCTAGAGTCCCTGGGAGCACAATATGAGCAGGTCTATTACACTGTATTTTTCTGCCAATTTGTGTTCTTCTTTGTATTAGTTTATTGTGGTCACTTCTGAAGTCAGCTCCAATCAGTGGTTCCCTGAAGGTCACACGCTGTGCCTGGCAACCAGGCCCATCTACCTGAGGACCAGAAAGGGGTCAGGTCTTTTATATACCTGTGCCTGTGTGAGTGTACCCACAAGCCCCCATTGAGAGCCAGGAGCCCCTTTATTTCCATGGGGATTGGTGAGAGAGACGGGGCTCGTTAATCTTGAGAGAACTTCCGTAACAGCCTAGGAAGCTTCTTCAGTGCTCATTGTCACTTTTTACCCTTAGTGAAGCAAAAAAGCATCACCCCTGCATACCCGACCCAGTAGTCTGGCACTAATCAGACTTCCGCTTCGAGGGCAGTAGTCTGAGGAGGCCGGGAATGATAATTAAGGGTGCACTGTGCTAGTAGAGCCGCACAAACAGGAGGTGATGAAGTCACAGAGACTTCCATTTGACAGCCGTGCATATATCACAACTTGGGATTTTCAAGAACAAAAGAAGTGAAGACTTGTAGTCTGGTATCTGAAATGTGTTTTGTTTTATTTGTTTTAAAATGCATGCTCCCTCCCTGTAGGGCTGAAAGACTTATTTCTGGAAAATCATTTTCAGAGGAGAATGGGGTTGGTTTCAGAAAAACAAAACATAACTAAACCTAATTCTGAAATTTCACCAACCTATCTGTGAGTCATAATCAACTCAGTGGCAGTAGATTTGTGGTTTGGGGGCTGTTATCATCTACAAAATCCTAAAAATTGGTGGTGTAATGGTTAAGAGTTGTGTTTGCTAACCAAAAGTTCCAATCTGCCAGGCACTCCTTGGAAACTCTATGGAACAGTTCTGTTCTGTCCTGTAGGGTCACTATATCGGAATCAATTAGACAGCAGTTGATATGGTCTTTTGGTTACCATCTATAGGATGGATTTCTGTTATGAGTGTTGAGAAAGACAGGATCTAGACATTTGCTCTGGACTTGGATAGGTTTGATTTTGAATCACACTCTGAGTCTGACTTTCTCCATTTACAAGTCAGCTACAGGCGGTGTCCCTGTTTCCATGGGATATTGTGTGGGATACATATAACATAGTGCTCATTGCAAAGTAAATGTTCAGCTAATGGGTGTCTGTCCTTGTTGTTCTTGTCAAGTCATTCATTTATTAATTCAAGGGTCCCTTTTACCTCATTGCAGCTCAAGTCTCTGTATCAGTTAGGTGATTATTTATCTAAGAATACCAGGATAGGGGCTTCAGGGTGGTGCAAATGGTTAAACACTGGACTACTAGACAAAAAGTTGGCAGTTCAAACTCACTCAGCAATGTCTCTCAAGAAATCCTGGAGCTCTGGTTCTAAAAGTCCACAGCCATAAAAGCCCTGTTGAGCAGCTCTTGTCAGCCCACATGGTATGAATCAGAACTGACTTAACAGCAGCTAGCAACTATACTATCACCAGAATGAAAGGGTGCCTGGGCAGAACTAATGGTTTGCTCTTGACTACTAGCTAAAAAGTTGTGGGTTCAAATCCTCCCATAGTGGCTTCAGAAGAAAGGCCAAGGGATCTATTTCCAAAATATCAGCTATTGAACATACAACAGAGCATAGGTCTACTCTGACACATAGTTTCCATGACTTGGAGTCGACTTGAAGGCCACTGGTTTCAGTTTGATTTTTTGTTCAGTTTTTTAATAAGGATGCAAGGTGCCTGTTTCAGTTGAAGAAGAATTTACTGTATTTTAAGCAGATAGCAAAAAACTTTCTTTTGTTTACCAATGTGGCCCTTTCCACCACATGAAGTTATTTTCACAAGGGCCACTATGGCAGTTTTCTCTTTTTTTCCTTCTTATAAAAATATTTGGGGGGAGGGGTAAAACAAAAGCATAGTGTGTTTGAAAAATCACTTCTCATGGGATGACATGGCTAGCAAACAAACTTAGAAGGCAAGCAAACACAGAAAACCCAAACCAAACTCAATGCCAATGAGTTGCTGTTGACTGATAGATACTTTATAGCGCAGAGTAGAACTGGCCCATAGAGTTTTCAAGAAGTGGATTTGAACTGTCAAGTTTTTGGTTAACAGCTGTAGCATTTAACTAGTACACCACTGGGGTTTCCAGCAAACACAGAAGGTTGTTGTTGTTGTTAGGTACCATTGAGTTGGTTCCAACTCATAGTGACCCTAAGAACAACAGAATGAAACACTGCCCAGTCCTGTACCATGTCCAGAATTGTTTTACGTCCATTGTTGTAGCCGCTGGATCAATCCATCTCCTCGAGGGTCTTCCTCTTTTTCACTCACCCTTCACTCTACCAAGCATGATGTCCTTCTCCAGGAATGTGTCCAAATTATGTAAGATGCATTCTTGCCATCTTTACTTCCAAGGGGCACTCTGGTTATATTTCTTCCAGAATAGATCTGTTTGTTCTTTTCCCAGTCCACGGTACATTCACCATTGTTCTCTAACACCACAATTCAAAGGCATCAATTCTTCTCTGTCTTCTTTGTTCATGGTCCAGCTTTCTCATGCACATGATGTGATTGAGAACACCACGGCTTGGATCAGGCACACTTTAGTCTTCAAGGTGATATCTTTGTTTTTCTATACTTTAAAAGAGATCCTTTGCAGCAGACTTTCCCAGTGCAATGAGTCTTTGGATCCCTTGACTGCTGCTCCCACAGGTGTTGATTGTAGACCCAAATAAAATGAAATCCTTTACAATCACAAACCTTTTCTCCATTTATGACAATATTGCTTACTGTTCCAGTCAGGAGGACTTTTGTTTCCCTGATGTTGAGGTGAAATCCATACTGAAGGCTATGGCCCTTTATCTTCATTAGTAAGTGTCTCAAATCTTCTTCATTTCCAGCAAGAAAGGTGGTGTCTACGTAACGCAGGTTGTTAATAGCCATCCTCCAACCCTGATGCCTCGTTCTTCTTTGTATAATCCAGTTTGTCACATTATATGATCAGCATACATATTATAAAGGTGGAAGGATACAGTTCCAATGCACACCTTTCATGACTAAACCATGCCATGTCCCTTGATCTGTTTGCATGACTGCCTCCTGATCCATACACAGATTCCCTAAGAGCACAATTAAGTGTTCTAGAAGTCCCATTCTCCACAAAGTTAGCCTCAATTTAGCATGATCCACACAATCAAATGCTTTCGTATAGTCAGTGAAACACAAGTAAACAGCCTTCTGGTGTTCTTTTCTTTCAGCCAAGATCTATTTGACATCAGTGATGATATCCCTGGTTCCATGTCCTCTTCTGAATCCAGCCATAGAAGGTAGGCATGACTTAAATAAATATGTGGTAGAAGGGTTCACACTCTATTTGGTGAATGTTACAGTTCTTTTTAGAGTTTCTTTTGTTTTCACCATTGATATCTAAAAACAATTATTCTTTTTTTCATTTTTTATGGTTGTCCTTTTTTTATATATTATCATGGAGTGCTTTCTTAATACAATGCCCCTTGAGGCTGATTGATAATTGTTAGGAGTTGCCACCAAGTCAGCTCATATTCACGATGATATTATGTACAATGGAACATAACATTGTTCAGTCCTAGTCTATCTTTGTGATGATTAATATGCTTGAATCCATTGTTGAGGCTGTTGTGTAAATCCATCTTATTGATGGTTTCCTTCATCGTCACTTCTTCTATCTAGTGACCAAGATCATTTTACTCTCCTGAGATTACTTAATAGATCTCTGATGCAGGCTCAAGGAAACCCTGGCAGCATAGTGGGTTATGTGATGCCTCTGCTAAGCAAAAGGTTGGCAGTTCAAATCCACCAGGCACTCCTTGGAAATTCTATGGCAAAGTTCTACTCAGACCTCTAGGGTCGCTACGAGTTGGACCTGACTCGACGGCAGTGGGGTTTTGGGTTTTCAGGCTCAAGTTTTAGGGCCAGGTATAGGGTGTAGAACCAGCTGAGGTTTGTTGGTATTGCAGGAAGATGATCCACAAGACACAAGAAAGCAGATGACTAGATCTTTCCATTCTGCATAGTACATAAGCCTGAAATCAGTGATGGCAGAAAGTCAGGGGACCAAGGAAGACAGGGAAGAGATTAGTAAAAAGAATTTTTTTTCCTCACACCTAAAGGGCAAGTTCTTTGGTTACTAGTTGCCTTGAGACAACTGGACTCATGGCAGCTCCATATACATGAGAAAATTACTATGCTCCATGGAGTTGCAGTGGCTGATTTGTCAGAAGCAGATGGCCAGGCCTGTGTTCTGAGATGCCTCGGAAATGCCAACCTTTTGGTTAATAGCTAAGTGCTTAATTGTTTGTACCACCCAAGGACTCCGTTCTATAGCTATTCCCTCTTCAAAAGGAAAGAGGAGGCAATTTTACACCGTCCTGTTTGTTTCATATAAGAAATTCATGGCCTCATCAGCAAGATGAAAGTGGCTGATCCAAGCCCAGGGGCTGGTTTTGGAGCCCAGCACTGAACATGCCTTACACAGACAGAACAAGGGCTCTTCGAGAAGCTGCTGCTTTTGCTCCCAGATGCCAAGGCGCCAAGGTAGTGTGAACTTTTGTACACTTATGAGCAGCAAATATGCACAGGAAATTCAGTCATTGAAAAAGAACTGGAAGATTGCTGAAATCTGGTCACCACCTGCTCAGTTCAGCCCAAGACTCCAGTAGCCAAGTGGTGATTCTCAGTGCCATCTCTGAAGTGCTCCATGTGATTAAGCTCAAATCTCAGAATGATCCTTTCACTTTAAAAACAATCCACCTAAGTGGAAGTGTTTGCATCATGTTCTGTCTGGAAGTGGGGTTAAAAACAGAGGCGTCTCTTAAAGCTCTCCCCTGGGATTCTTTTCTCTGGAAAATTATACTCAGTATCCAACTATTTTGACATGGAGAGGATAAAGGAACTCAGGAAGCACGTTGCAAGTTTCAGGTGAAATACTGTAAGTACTGATGACAGCAAGGACAGCTGAGCGAAGGCAAAGGATCTCTAAAACGTAGAAAAAATATTGCTTGGTTGACTTAACATAAGCCTGGGAGAGTTTAACTATGCAAGGAAGGCGGGGCAGGATGTGAGCCTTAGCCCACAGGAACTCCATGCATAAAAAATCAGTGGGTGTCACGCTTCTCCTCTGCCTCCCCCCCCCCCCGTTTGTCTTCCCCTCATCAGATGAAACGAGAGCTGCATCTGGCTCTTTCTTCCTCTCAGAGTTTTGCAAAGCGCCACATGGATCCTGTTACTTTGCACAATTCCAGCTACCTATCCTCTCTCTCTGCACCCTTCTGGGGACTACACACAAGTGGACATTTTCTTTTTGAAATCCTTTGTCCAGCTGGCATCCTCCCGATGATTTGAACAACAACAACCAAAAAAAATGCATTTTTCCCCTTTGTGAAGAATAGCATCTATTTTCATTCTTCGTCTGCTCTTGTATTCCATCCCATAAGCTGTCCCTGGGGTTCATTCAGCTGTAGTTTGAGTTTCCGCTCAGCACATTTTCCTTCTGAATCAATAATCTAATATTTGTACTTTTCAACATGAAACAGAGAGCTTTCTTTTCTTCGCTCTTGGGCTGCTATGGTTCATACTGAAGTTAACAAGGTAAGTGGCAGAGTAGACTTTGGGGAGCTAGAATGTTCAGATTCTAAGGAGCTTGTCTGCTAGGGGTCATATAGAAGTAATTCCATTTGGGAGCTGACTCATGTAGCCATACATTATTTTCTATCCCTGTAATGCATTGACTTGGTTTTCCCATTAAACACTGAACCAAAAATTTGCATGACTTCTCCATGTCATTCCTGTGGAACAGATAATCCTGGCATCAGTAACAGCTATACTTGCATGCCATTTCCCATGGCATTAGATACTGCTTATAGAAAGGAATGATATGCTGCCCCTGGCCCATCACCTGCATTCTTCATCTTGACCTTATAGAACCAGGAAGAGACTTAAGAGAAAAGAAGAAGAAAACAAGAACACGTTCATACCAAAGGAAACAAGAAAGATGGAAATCAGGGAACCTTAGGCAAAGAGGAAGAAAGTAGGTGACCATGTTAGACACATACAGAACCAAACCAAAAAACGAAACCCAATGCTGTCAAGTTGAATCTCACTTACAGCTACTCCATGTGACACATAGCAGAAATGTGTTCTCTAGTGTTTTCCTGGCTATAGTCTTAAAGGTAGTTGATCACCAAGTCTTTCTTCTTCGGTGCATCTGGATAGGTTGGAATGACCAGTCTTAATGTTAGAAGTCAAGAGCAAGCATTTGCACTAACCAGGGACTTCTGGATACATAATCAGAGTAGGATATCCTATAGAAGTACATACCCACTCACATACTAGAAAATTACAAGTATATACAAAGGACCAGAGAACATCCAAATCTACAGTATTCCCCTAAATTGCTGTTTTGTTTCGCATTCTGTCTGTGCAGGCATCCTTCCTCCCATTTCCCTGAGAGCAGTTACAGAAGTAAAGATGATAACTAAGGCGGGTCAACGAATGTGGAGCAGATCCTCTTACCACCCTTCCTTCAGCTCTACAAATAGGCTACAACACACCCCTGTCACCCTGTCAGTTAGCTGTGATCTGGTGACTAAGATCTAGAATGTGGACAAAGGCAGCACAATCCTTTTTCACGTCTGACCCCAAATAGTTACTACACAGTCTTCCTGGATCATTATTTCTTCCATCTGCCTAGAGCCACTTTGGAAGCCATATGTTGAAGACAGCAGATGCTGTTGATGGCATGAGCACCTGCCCTCTTACCACTACCCACAGAATTTTATGTGTATGAGAAATAGACACTTATAGAAGTAAATCTTGCATCTGCAATTGAAACTGGCTGTTGTTCTTCATTATCATCCAGTGAGCCTAGATTCATAGAACACGGAAGGAAATGTTGTCCAGTCCTGCACCATCCCCACAATCAGCTGCAGACTGGACTGTCATATCCATTAGGGTTTTCATTGCCTGATTTTTGGAAACAGATCACCACACCTTTCTTTTTAGTCAGTCTCAGTCTTGAAGCTCAGCTGAAAGCTGATGAACATCACAGCAGCTGCAAGCCTCCATTGACAAAGGACTGGTGGCATGATTGCAGCCAGACTTGTGTTAATTAAAACACTTTGTAACCCGGTGGCCTTCCATTTTAAGTGGCATCTCTCTAATGGGAAGTCCTTATTCCTCCAGCAAAATGACACTTTGGAACGTTCTGTTGCCAATTCATTTCAACTGCAGTATGTTTCTGGTACTAAGTAAGGTTGACTGACTTGAAAGGAAACAAAATCAAAACCATAATAGCCAGTGGCTGAATTAACATAAATCATACTTCAGCTAGATTTTGCCAAAATCTTGGTTTTATTTTCTCTTCTTCTCCCTTTTTAAAATAAATTTAGAAATACACTGATTGAATATTTAGCAAAATTAGATAATATAAGAATTCATTTCCAAACACAAATTATTTTGTATAATTATAAAGAGAAACATAAGTAGACAATTTCCGTACATTACGTGAGGGCAACAAACAGTTAACCTAGGACAGAGATTTTTCTTGACAGTGAGGCGGGGGACATAGATTGAGAGACAGATGCTTTCACAGAGGTGATTTAGTCACTCTCACGGATTGAACTGTGTCCCCCAAAAGTGTGCATCAACTTGGCTTGGCCATGATTCCCAGTATTGCTTGATTGTTCAGCATTGTGACATCTGATGTGATTTTCCCATGTGTTGTAACTCCTGCCTCATAATGTTAATGAGGCAGGTTTAGAGGCAGTTATGTTAATGAGGCAGGACTCAATCTACAACTTGAAGTTGTGTTTTAAGCCAATCTGTCCTGAAATCTAAAAGAGATAAGCAAGCACAGAGATTTAGGGACCTCCTACCACAATAAAGCAGCTCTGGGAGCAGACCTGGTCTTTTGGACAAATGGTCCCTGTGCTTGAGAAGCTTGTAAATGAGGGGGACAAAGATGACAAAGACTTTCTTCCAGAGTCAACAGACAGGCTTCGTCTGGAGCTGATGTCCTGAATTTTAACTTCTAACCTTTGTATTGGGAGAGAACAAACTTCTTACTGTTGCAGCCATTCACTAGTGGTATTTCTGTTATAGCAGCACTAGATAACTAAAACAGCTGTCTAGTGCTACCATAACAAAAATTACCACATATGAGTGGCATTAAGGAATTAGAAATTCACTTTGTCATGGTCCAAGATGCTGGAAGTCAAGATTCAGGTTGAGGCTCAAGGAAAACTCCCTTCTCCACCCTTTACAATTTCTAATTGTCATTGTTAGGTTCCATTGAGTCAGTCCTAGTGATGACAACCCTATGCACAACAGAAGGAAACACTGCACCAGTTCTGTGCCTTTCTCACAATGGTTGTCAAGCTTGAGCCCAGAGCAGCTACTGTGTCCCTCCACCTTGCTGAGGGTCTTCCTCTTTCCTGCTCACCGTGTACTTGACCATGCATTAGGTCCTCTTCCAGGGAGTGAGCCTTCCTCATGACATATCCAAAGTATGTGAGATATAGTCCCATCATCCTTGCTTCTAAGGAACATTCTGGTTATTGTTCTCTCAAGACAGATTCGTTTAGTTTGGTTTTTTGAAAAGCCACAGTGTATTCAATATTCTTCACCAATATCACAATTCATAGGCACCACGGCTTCGGTCAGGCGTATCTTAGTCTTCAAGGTGACATTTTAACCTTTTAACACTTCAAAGAGGTCTTTTGTAGTAGACTTGCCCAATGCAGTGCATCTTTTGATTTCTTGATTGTTGCTTTTACAGATGTTGATTGTGGATCCAAGTAAAAAGAAATTTGTCAACTTCAGTCTTTTCCCTGTTTATCATGATGTTGCGTATTGATCAGTTGTGAGGATTTTTATTGGCTTTATATTGAGATGATTCTCACATGAGCTGGAAGGATAGGAGTCCAAATTCACAGCATTGGCTCTAAGGGAAGGTTTTCATTCTCTGGAGTAAGTTCCTTGTCATCAATCGTCCCTTAATCTAAGAATACATGTCTTCCTCAGAAATACAGTACAGATAGGGAAACATAAAGGCCCAGGAGAGTTCTCGGGGTGGCGACAGAGAAGACAAAGAAAGATAGAAGCTTGGCTGAGACTAGTTAGACACAGAGGTTATCTTGTGTTCAAATAACTTTTAATTCTATTTGTCTCCCTCAAACACAACATACAGTACAGAAAATTACATGACAGCTATCACCACTCAGACCACATGACTGAAGGCTATGGTCTTTGGTCTTTACCAGTAAGTGCTTCAAGTTTTCTTCCCTTCAGCATGCAAGATCATGTCATCTGCATAATGCAGGTTGTTGATGAGTCATCCTCCAAACCGGATGCCCCATTTTTCTTCTTAAGTCTTGCTGCTCAAGTTATTTGCTCAGCATACTGGCTGACTAAGGATGAAGAAAAGTTATAACCCTGACATGCAACTTTCCTGACATTAAACCACACAGTAGTCCCTTGTTCTGTTCAAATGTCCACCTCGATCTAAGTACATATCCCTTAGGACCACAATTAAGTGTTTTGAATTCTCATTCTTCACAATGTTACCCATAATTTGTAACTATTTAAGCATCTAGTAACTATGTCAATTCTTGTCTTTTTTGGCATTGTATTGAGTCTAGCTTTCCCCTGTGGGTGCTTCCATGTCTGTTGTGTACTTTTTTACAATTCGAGAATGACTAGGTTTAGGACTATTGCTACTTCAATGTAACAAAGCAAAGTCTATTTCCATACAGCATTACCTCCATAGCTATAAGGGTCAGGAGTTCAATACACATTTTAGGGGACACAGTTAAATCTATAAATGCAGGTGTGAGGTTGTAAGTCTAGAAAGGAAAAAGAGAGTACTTTCAATCAAGAAAGAGTAGTATCATCACCTAGTTTGTCTGAGTGGTGATAGCTGTCACGTAATTTTCTGTACTGTATGTTGTGTTTGAGGGAGACAAATAGAATTAAAAGTTATTTGAACACAAGATAACCTCTGTGTCTAACTAGTCTCAGCCAAGCTTCTATCTTTCTTTGTCTTCTCTGTCCCCAACCAGAGAACTCTCCTGGGCCTTTATGTTTCCCTATCCGTACTGTATTTCTGAAGAAGACATGTGTTCTTAGATTAAGGGATGATTGATGACAAGGAACTTACTCCAGTGAATGAAAACCTTCCCTTAGAGCCAGTGCTGTGAATTTGGACTCCTATCCTTCCAGCCCATGTGGGAATCAATTTCTCTTTGTTAAAGCCATCCACTTGTAGCATTTCTGTTACAGCAGCACTAGATGACTAAGACATCTCCGTCCCCCAAAGAGATATACGGAAGTCCTAATCTATAAAAACTGTGAATATAGCCTTATTGGGAATTAAGTTCTTTGCAAACATCATCAAATTAAGATGAGGTCAGACTGGAGTAGGCTTGGCCCTGTAGCCAATGACTGTGTCCTCATAAGAGCCAAAAATATGGACAGAGGCCCACAGGAAGAACTTCATACAAGGGCTCAGTCAAGGAAAGAGGTGAGTGAGGGAACTACAAGCCAAGGAATACCCAGGGTTGCCGGTAGCCACAAAAAGGTAGGAGACAGGTCTGGAATGGCCTCTCCCTCTGAGTCTTCAGAAGGGATCACAGTTACTGACAACCTGATTTTAGACTTCCAGCTTTTAGAACTGAGAAATACATCTCTCTGTTATTTTATGATAATTTGATAAGGCCACCTCAAGATGATATCGCTGAGTGGCTGAATAAGCTCAGACTTCCGTTTATATTCACTAAGCTAAAATTTCAGACACACAAAACTTACAAAAAAAAAAACTATGTACTTTAGATGAAGATTTACAGGACAAACTAGTTTTTCATTAAACAGTTAGTACAAATATTGTTTTATAACATTGGTTAACAACCCCTCAACAGGTCAACACTCTCCTTTCTTAACCTTGTGTTCCCTATTACTAGCTTTCCTGTCCTCTCCTGCCTTCTACTCCTTGACCCTGAGTTAGTGTGACCATTAGTTTCATTTTGTTTTATGTGCCTATCCAATCTTTGGTGAGCCTCAGGAATTACCTCAGTAATGAGGTGAAAGGGTATCTGAGGGTCATACTCTCAGGATTTCTCTAGTCTCTGCCAAACTAGCAAGTCCAGTCTTTCTGACTTAGAATTTTGTTCTGTGTTTTTCTTCACAATTCCTCCAAATTGTTCTACGTTTGTCTGGGACCCACTGTTGTGATTGCTGTCAGAAAAGTCAGTTGCGATAACTGGGCACCATCTAGTTGTACTGGATTCAGGCTTCTGGAGGCCATTGCAGATGTAATCAGTTAGTCCTTTGGACTAATCTTTCCCTTGTTTCTTTAGCTTTCTTTATTCTTCCTTGCTTCGATGGGATAAGACCAGGAAAGTAGCCTAGATGACAGCCCACAGTCTTTTAACATTCCAGGTGTTACCTATCAAAGTAGAATGTAGAACATTTTCTTTATAAACTATGTTATGCCAATGAAACTAGATATTCCCTGAGACCATGGTGCCTATATTCCTCATCCAAGCAATTGAGTCCTGTAGGCAGTTTGCATGTGTTGACTTGTACAAGAAGTGCTGGCTTCCTCTGTATTGTGTACTGCCTTACCGTTTACCAAAATTACCACTTATCTGTGGCCTGTTTAGTGAAACTCCCCTTCTTTAAAACAGACTAGTTAGAGGTTTTCCTCAAGTTTATGATTTTATTTTCATTGTGTTTTGTAAGCCCCAAGTGACTGTTGTTGGTGTTATAGGCTACCTATTGCTTAGTAACCTCTTGTATTAATGAACAGAACTACTCCATAGGTTGTTTTTGAATGTAATCTTCACAAAAGCAGATCTCTAGGTCTTTCTTCTTTGATATTGCTAAGTGAGTTGAAACCACCAATCTACAGATTAGCAGCTTTCATAAATCAGACTCTTTCCCAGTGATTAAGGAGAGTTTAAGCTACTTTTGTTTATCTCAAATAAAGTCAGTTGGTTTACGAAGTATTTTAGCACAGCCTTCTCCCTCTCTTGCTGCATGTCTTCTCTTGGTGGTGTTTTCTCCATGCGGACCTATTTTTCTTTTATCTTATTATGATTAAATGAAAATATACATTCCCATATAAATTTGCATGCCCACCTATATGCAGCTCCCACTGCTCTCTCTGCCCAGTGACAGCACACTCTTCCTCTCTGTTCTATACGTGTGGTATACTCCTAATAATCTCCTATCCCCTCTTCTCCACGTTCCCCCCTGCATCCAGTAAGAGGTCAACAAGAAAACATTTTATAGATGCACAGAACCCTAAAGTGCACACACAACATGGTCACTCTGTGTCTCCAAGTCCAATCCATTCCTGTCCAAAGAGTTGACCTCCAGTATGATTCATGGACAGGGGCAGCATGAGGGCCAGGGCCATGCTCCCAGGGAACTCCAAGGCCCCTGGACCACCAACTGCGGTCTTTTAGTGGAAATCTCAGGGTGTACCCCTTTTTATTCTTGTGTTACCAGTGTGACTCAACTTTGTGAGCCCATCACAGCTATTGCTGGTGGTGGCTGGGCACCATCCAGTTCTTCCAGCCACGTGTCAGTGTAGTCTCCAGCTCTTGAAGGTCTCTCTGTCTCTCGAGGTTCTCTCCCTCTCTTCTGGGTTCTCTTTCCCAATGTTGTTTTGGTCCTTGCTGATCATCCATTCCTATTGAGTTGGCACCATTTGTTGTATATCAGATGGCAGCTTGGCAGCTTTTAAGACCCCAGACACCACGCACCAATATGAGGTGCAGAAGACTCTCTTAGCAAAATGTTAGTTGCGCCATTTGGCCTCTATTTCCCCTGAGAGCATGGTTCCCAGTCCCCCGGCCCAGCTACTCTGTCCTTGAAATATTGGGTTAAGATGGGAGGAGTAATCATGTTAAAACTGATCTTCTTTCTACCGTGTGCTGTCGCTGATTTCACCCAATCAAATTCCTATCAACTGTCTAATCTATACCCTACCTCTCCTTCCCTCCCTCCCCACCCTCGAAGCCATCAAAGAGTCTTTTCGTCTAAGTGTAAGTCTATTTTTAAGTTCTTACAGTAGGGATCTCCTGTAATTGTTCTCTTGTCACTGACTACTTTTACTCCACATAATGTCCTCCAACTGAAACCAGGTTATAAGATGGTTCCTAAAATCTCTGTTGTTCTTTATCATTGCATAGTGTTCCATGGAGTACATATAGCATAGTTTACCTATCCATTCCTCTGTTGTTGGGAATCAGGGTTGGTTCCATAATTTTGCTATTATGGGCTATAAACATTAAGTGTGCATGTATCATTTGGTGTGAAAGGCTTTGATTCTGTAGGATATATTCCGAGAAGTGGAATTACAGTGTCAAATGATATATCCATTTCCAGCTTTTTAAGGAAGCATCAGATTCCTTTCCAAAGAGCTTGCACCATTTTGCAATCCCACCAACAGTGCAGGAGAGTTCCAATTTCTCCACAGCCTCTCTAGTATTTGTTGTTTTGTATTTACTGGATTATGGCCTATGTTGTTGGGGTGAGATGGTATCTCTTTGTAGTTTTGATTTAAATTCCTTTAATAGCTAATGATCATGAGCACGTCCACATGTGTTTTTTAGTTGCCTGAATCTCCTCTTTAGAGAAGTTTCTGTACATCTCCTTTGTCCATCATTTAATGGGATTATTTACCTTTTTCTTATCGATATTTTGTAGTACCTTATAGACTATGGTGATCAGATATCTGTCTGACATGTATTTGCCAAATATTTTTTTCCCGTTCTGAAGTCTTTGGATAAGTGAAGATGTTAGATTCTTAGTCGTTCCCATTCATCACTTTCTCATCTGTTGATTTGTTTGTCAAATTTTGAAGTCTGTCTGTGTTGTGTTAAAACTTCCATTGTTGATCCTGTATTTTCTTGGATGAGCTTTATCATTCTAGATTGGATATTTAGGTATTTTATCCAGTTTGTGTTTGTTTTTGTATAAGTTGTGAGATATGGGTCTTGTTTCAATTTATTGCAGTTTGATATCCCATTTTGCCAGTACCATTTGTTGAAGAGATTGCTTTTACCCTAGTTTAATTTCTTAAGCAGTTTGTAGAATATCAGCTGTTCATAACAGGATGGTGTCACCTCTGGGGTCTCAACTCTGTTCCATTGATATACATGTCTCTTTGTAACAGTACTATGCTGTTTTGACAACAGTGGCAGGGTAATAGGTTCTAAAGTTGGGTAGTGAGAGACCTCCCAGTGCATTTTTCTTCTTTAGTAGTGCTTTACTTATCCGGGGTTTCTTTGCTTTCCAACAAAGTTGCTGATTTATTTCTCCATCTCCTTAAAAAATGTCACTGGTATTTGTACTGGGATTGAATTATATAGGTAGATTGCTTT
This sequence comes from Heterohyrax brucei, assembly GCA_028571685.1. NCBI lineage: Eukaryota > Metazoa > Chordata > Mammalia > Hyracoidea > Procaviidae > Heterohyrax > Heterohyrax brucei. The sequence goes on from CM053141.1 coordinate 7,619,214, forward strand.
AGGTAAAATAGACATTTTCACGATTTTAACTCTTCCTATCCATAAGCAGGGTAGGTTTCTCCACTTATGTAAGTCTCTTAGTTTCTTACAGTAAGATTTTGTAATTCTCTTTGTAAAGGTCTGTTATTTCTCTGGTTAGATTTATTCCAGGGTTTTTTTATCTTCTTGGGGGCTATAGAAAATGGTATTGATTTGGTGTTTTTTTCTTTAATAATCTCATTGTTGGTATAAAGGAATCCTACTGACTTACTTATGTTGATCTCGTATCCTGAAACTTTGCTGAACTCTTCTATCACTCTGAGTAGGATTCTCTGTGTATACAGTCATGTCATCTACAAATGGGGTGATTTTTACTTCTTCTTTGCTGATGCAGGTGCCCTTTATTTCTCAGTCTTGTCTAATTGCTCTAGCTAGAACTTCTACCACAATGTTGAATAGGAGAGGTGAGAATGGGCATCCTTTTCTACTTACCGTTCTCAAGGGAATTGTGTCAGTCTCTTTCCATTCAGGATGATGTAGGCAGTTGGCTTTGTATAAATGGCCTGTATTGTATCGAGGAATTTGCCATCTATCCTTTTTGCTGAGAGTTTTTAGCATGAATGGGTGTTGAACTTTATCAAATGTCTTTTCTGCATCAATAGACAAAATCAGATGATTCTTGTCTTTTGTGTTCTTTATGTGGTTGATCACATTAATTGTTTTGCTGGTGTTGAACCAGACTTGCATCCCTGGTATGAATCCAAGTTAGTAATGAATAATGTAATTTTGTTCATGTGTTGTTGCATTCTATTGGCAAGAATTTTGTTGAAGATTTTTACATCCAGATTCATGAGTGCTATTGGTCTGTAGTTCTCCTTTTTTTGTTGAGTCTTTGCCTGGTTCTGGTATCAGGGTTATGCTGACATCATATAATGAATTTGGGAGTATTCTACCCCTTTCTATGTTGTGAGATAGTCTCAGTAGTACTGGAGATAACTCATCTCTAAAAGCTTGGTAGAATTCTGAAGTGAAGCCACATGGGCCAGGGCTTTTTTTTTGGTTGGTGGTTTTTTGATGACTTTCTCAATCTCTTCCTGTGTGATGGGTTTAGTAAGTTGTTCTGTTTCACCTTGTGATAATTTTGGTAGGTGACATGAATCAAGTAGTTTGTCCATTTCCTCTAGGTTTTCAAATTTGCTAGAGTACACTCTTTCATAGTATTCTGTTATGATATATTTTATTTCTGTTGGCTCTGTTGTGACGACTCCGCTACCATTTCTTATTTGGGTTATTTGTTTCCTTTCCTGTTTTGCTTTAGTAAATTTTGCCAATGGTTTGTCAATTTATTTGATCTTTTGTGAAATCCAGCTTTCAGTCTTTTCAATTGTTCCTCTATTCTGTCATTCATTTAGTTCTGCTCTAATCTTTATGATCTGTTTTCTTCTGGTGCCTGAGGTGTTCCTCTGTTGTTCTCTCTCTACTTGTTAAAGCTGTAGAGTTAATTCTTTGTCTTGGGTTCTGTCTTACTTCCAGATGTGTGCATTTATCGAGATAAACTGACCTCTGAACACTGCTTTGGCTGTATCCCATAGATTCTGGTAAGAAATGTTTTCATGCTCATTGGAATCCATCAATTTCTTTATTTCGTCCTTGATTTCTTCTATAACTCATGGGTTTTTGAGCAAGATGTTGTGCAGTTGCCATGAGTTCCACTTTCTATCTATGTTTTTCCTGCTATTGAACTCAAATTTATGGCTTTATGTTCTGAGAAGACGCTTTGCAGTAATTCAAGGCTATGGATTTTGTTGAGATTTGCTTCATGTCCTAACACACGATCTATTCTGGAGAATGTTCCATGTGCACTGGAGAAAAAAGTGTAGTTGTCTGCTCATGGATGGAAAGTTTGTATTTGTTGATGAGATCTAACTGGTTAATTGTGGCAATAAAATCATCTGTGTCTTTACTGAGCTTTTTTCCTGTCCAGTATTGAGAGTGGAGTGTTGAAGTTTCCTAGTATTATTGTGGAGTGATCTAGCTCGTTTTTGAGTATAGTCAGTGTTTCTTAGGTTCGCTAGTATTTAGTATTGTTAATTCCTGCTTGTGTATTGGACATTTCAGCAATAAATAGTGTCCATCCTTGTCCACGATGGTGGATTTTACATTAAAATCTATTTTACCCGAAATTAAAATCACCACATCTGCTCTTCTTTGCGTATTATTAGCTGAATATACAGCTTTCCATCCTCTAATTTTCAATTTGTTGACATCTTTACCTCTAAGGTAAATTTCATGTAAGCAACATATGTATGGCTTATGTCTTTTGATCCAACATATTACTTGTCTCTTTACTGGAGCATTCAGTTCATTCACATTTAATGTAATTATTGACAGGTATGTGTTTAGTGCAGTCATTGTGATAAGTTTGCTTTTGTGTTCATGTTTTCTCTGTTGTTCTTATTTATCTTTCCTGCAGCATTCTTCTTTATGAATTGAATTTTCACCTTTTCAAACATTGGTTTTGTGGTTGTTGAGACTCCTGTATTATGTTTCTTGATTAGATATGTTATACCTTTATTGTGTTTTATGGCTGTCCCTATGATCCCCCTTAATAAACTATGTATAAACCCAATTTCAATTACTACCATTCTTATCAAATTCATGTCCATCTGGAAGGAGTATAACGACTGTAGCACATGCCTCTTTTTAATATGATGACATCATAGTTTTCATGATATGATCACTGGAACATTTCTTTCACTATAATTGCTTTGGATGAGTTTGGAGCCTTCCCTAACTGAGTAGATCCTGGGTGATGTGTCCTGTATTTGTTTCGAAAGTATAAAGTTAGTGGTTTTGTTCTTCTAAGCCAAGAGATTCTTTCAGTATTTCTTGTAGCTTTGCTTTCATTATTACAAAGTCTCTGAGTTTCTGTTTATCTGTGAAAATATACATTCCCATATAAATTCGCATGCTCACCTATATGCAGCTCCCACTGCTCTCCCTGCCCAGTGACAGCACACTCTTCCTCTCTGCTTCATATATGTCTTATCCTCCCAACAATATCCTATCCCCTCCTCTCCACCCACTCCCCTTCCTACAACAACAGGTCAGCAGGATGGCATCTTACAGATGTATAGAACCATAAAATTCCCACAAGATAGAGTCACTCTGTGTTACCAAGCCCAATTTATTGCTGTCTGAAAAGTTGACCTTCATTATGATTTATGGACAGGGGCAGCATCAGGGCCAGGGGCCATGCTCCCAGGGGAACTCCAAAGCACCTTGACCATCAATCGTGGCCTTTTATTAAGGATCTCAGGGTACACCCCTATTTATTCTCTTGTTGCCAGTGAGACTCAACTCTGTGAGCTCCATTGTGGCTATCACTGGTGGTGGCCAGGCACCATCTGATACTTCTGGTCATGAGTCGAAGTAGAGACCCACTCACGTGGGTTCCTCTGTCCTCTGGGTTTTCTTTTCCCCATGTCGTTCTTGTCCTCAGTGATCATCCATTCCTGTTGAGTTGGGACAATTTGCTGTACCCTCAGATGGCAGTTTGGCAGCTTTTAGGACCCCAGATGCCGCTCATCAATGACAAGTGCAGAGTCCTCATTAGCAAAATGCTATCTGTGTCAATTGGTCTCGATTTCTCATGACAGCAGGGTCTCTGGCCCCCCACCCCAGCTGCTCTGTCCTTGCAATATTGGGTTAGATGGGAGGAGTACTCAAATTCTGTTGAAGTCCAGTTATTATTGATCTTCTTTCTAATGTGTGCTGTCACCGATTTCACCCAACCAAATTTCTATTAACTATCTAATCTAAACCCCCACCCCCCTCCCTCCCTTTCCACCCTTCCAGCCTTCAAAGTCTTTTCTTCTATACATGAGTCTGTGTTTAAGTTCTTATTGTAGGCGTCTCATACAATATCTGTTCTTTTGTCGCTGACTACTTTCACTCAGCGTAATGTCCTCCAGTTGAAACCAAGTTAAGAGATGTTTTCTGCAATCATTGATGTTCTTTATCATTGCATAGTGTACCATTGAGTATATATACCGTAGTTTACCTATCCATTCCTCTGTTGTTGGGCTTCTATGTTGACTCCATCTTTTTGCTATTGTGGACTGTGCTGCAATGAATAATCATGTGCATGAATCAGTTGGTGTGAATGGCCTTGATTCTGTAGGATATATTCCAAGCAGTGGAGTTACTGGGTCAAATGGTATATGTATATCCATTTATTTAAGAGACTGCCAGATTGCTTTCCAAAGAGTTTGCACCATTTCGCAATCCCACCAAAATGTAGGAGAGTTCCAATCTCCCCACAGCCTCTCCAGCATTTGCAGTTTTGCACTTTTTGCATCATGGCCAACTTTGTTGGGGTGAGATGGTACCTCATTGTAGTTTGGATTTGAATTTCTTTAATAGCTAATGATTGTGATCACATCCTCATGTGTTTTTTGGTTGCCTGGATCTCCTCTTTAAAGAAGTATCTGTCCATCTCCTTTGCCCACCATTTAATTGAATTATTTATGTTTTTCTTATTGATATTTTGTAATACCTTATAGATTATGGAGATCAGGCATTGGTCTGACATAGAGTTGCCAAATATTTTTTCCCATTCTGTAGGCAGCCTTTTAATTCTATTAATAAAGTCTTCGGATGAGCGAAAGTGATTGATTCTTAGCAGTTCCCACTTATCTATTTTCTCTTCTGATGAATGTGGTTTGTTTGACAGATTTTGAAGTCTGCGTTATGTATTCAACCTTCCATTGTTGTTTGTACTTTCACTTGGATGAGCTTTCTCGTTTTAAATTTGATATTTAGATCTTTAATCCAGTTTGAGTTGTTTTTCATATAAGGTGTAAGATACAGGTCTTATTTTAGTTTACTGCAGATGGATATTCATTTTGCCAGCACCATTTGTTGAAAAGATTGTTTTTACCCCAGTTTAATGTCTTAGGGCCTGTGTTGAATATCGACTGTTCATAAGATGATGCTGTCATTTCTGGGATCTCGACTCTGTTCCACTGATCAACCTGTTTTTATACCACTACCAGGCTGTTTTGACTACTGTGGCAGTATAATAGGTTCTAAGTTCGGGTAATGAGAGGCCTCCCACTGTGCTCTTCTTCTTTAGCACTACTTTACTTAACTTATCCAGTGCTTCTTGCCTATGCAGACAAAGTTGGTAATTTGTCCCTCCATCTCATTAAAAAATGTCACTGGAACTTGTATTGAAATTGCATTATATAAGTAGATTGCTTTGTGTAAAATAGACATTTTCCCAATGTTAACTCTTCCTGTCCATGAGCATGGTAGGTTTCTCCATTTATGTAAGTCTCTCTTAGTTTCTTGTAGTAAGGGTTTGTAGTTCTCTTTGTAAAGATCTATTATGTCTCTTGTTAAATTTATTCCTAGTTACTTTATCTTCTTAGGGGCTATGGTAAATGGTATTGATTTGGTGATTTCTTCCTTAATAATCTCGTTGTTAGTATAAAGGAATCCTACTGATTTACTTATGTTTATCTCGTATCCTGAGACTTTGCTGAACTCTTCTATCAGTTTGAGTAGTTTCCTTATGGATTCTTGGGGATTCTCTGCATATACAATCATGTCATCAGCAAATAGGGAGATTTTTAGTTCTGCTTTGCTGATGCAGATGCCCTTTATTTCTTGGTCTTGTCTAATTGCTCTGACTAGAAGTTCTAGTACAATGTTGAATAGGAGAGGTGAGAATGGGCATCCTTGTCTAGTTTCTGTTCTCAAGGGAAACTGTTTCTGTTTCTCTCCATTCAGTATGACCTAGGCAGTTGGCTTTGTAGAAATGGCCCTATTGCACTGAGGAATTTGCCGCCTATTCCTATTTTGCTGAAAGTTCTTAGCATGAACGGGTGTTGGACTTTATCAAACGCCTTTTCTGTATCAATAGCCAAGATCAGGTGATTCTTGTCTTTTGTGGTATTTGTGTGGTTGATCATGTTAATTGTTTTTCTGATGTTGAACCAGCCTTGCATCCCTGATATGAATCCAACTTGGTCATGATGGATTATTTTTTTGATATGTTATTGTATTCCATTGGCAAAAACTTGGTTGAAGAATTTTGTATCTAGATACATGAGTGATATTTTTCTGTAGTTCTCCTGAAAGATAGCTTTGCACAATATAGTATTCTCAGTTTGAAGTTCTTCTCCTTCAAGGTTTTGAACGTATCATGCCAATGTCTCTGTGCCAGCATTCTTTCTGCTGAGAAATCCTGTGAAAGCCTATAGGATTTCCTTCTGAATGTTAGCTTTGCTTAGAGTCTTGCTGCCTTTAAGAGTTTCTGTTTCTGTTTCATTTGTTTAAGCTTGATTATAATATGTCTTGGAGACCTTCTTTTGAGATCTATATTGAGTGGTGTTTGGTATGCATCTTGGACATCTGTATTCTCTTCTTTCCTAATTTCTGGGAAGTTTTCTGTCAGCAGCTCAGCTACAATACTGTCTGTGTTCTAAGGTGTCCTGCCTTGTTCAGGAGCTCCAGTTAATCGTATATTGTTCTTCTTAATACAGTCCTGCATACTTCTTAATGCTTCTTCATTTTTCTTTTTTCTGTTTTCTCCTCATAGTTGCTGGAGTCAGTAGCTCTGTCTTCCAAGTCAGAAGATTTATCTTCCATTTGTTGAATTCTGTTTTCTTGGCTTTGAATTGTATTTTCTCTCTGTTTTATTTTGTTGTTGATACATTGGATTTCAGAGTACTGGTGTTCCATCATTTCATACAGCTTGCTTAATCTTTCGTATTGCTCTGCTGCATTTTGTATAAAGTCTAGGTTGGTTCTATATATAATCTTTTTGTACTCTCCCTCTGATAGTTTAAGAAAGGCTTTTTTGTCTGGGAAATTCTTTAGTTCTTTCTTTTTGGGGCCTTCTCAAGCCATAGGTGAATTCTTCTTAATGTTTTTTTCCAACGCTTGTTGCTTTTTGGGCATCTGGAGGTTGTTTTGTTTCTGTGGTGTTACCTTAATGAGATCCAAATCTCAGTCTGAAAAGGAAGTTGAACACCGAACATCTCTATATACTCCAGTAACTAGTCGCAGTGGTATCTCTGGGGTAGCAGTCTCCACCTCCTGATTGGCACAGACATGACACCAGTTATGGAGTCACTGGGAAGCCATCAGTTGACCCTATAATGTGAGAGCTGGCCAGGTAAGTACCTCTATATCTAGCCCAAGATGCTGTAGACTAGTTCAAAATAATGAAAGGCTACTGCCCTTCCTTCATCTGGTGGCCACACTGTGCAAAAGACGGCATTTCTGTCAGAAAAGAGCTCTCTGGGCTGGCACTGCCTCCCAGCCTGGAAATTAGGTCCAGCTGAGGCCTCCATATGAGTAAATCCACCTCCCAGGCAATCAAGACAGGGTCCCACACGTTCTCCCACCCACCTCAGAATAGGCTATTCAATCGTGGAGATTAGGGGAGAGAAACCAAATGTGCCAAGGTACACAGATTCCAAGGCTAGGCTCTCAAAATGTGGCGACTCTGCTTTCTGATCCCATCACTAGTGCATCCAAGTCTTCCTGTCAGTCAAGCCCCAGCCCCAACCACCAGCCAAGATAGAGTGAAAAAAAGTTAAAATGGCAAGTTAACTTCAGTCCACGAGAACTGGCACTCAACAAAGGCAAGGGTTGGTGAAAGAGAAGTTTCCTGCTCAGTGGTATGTAGTCTGAATAGACAGTCCTATGCTGTGTTGGTTCACTAGGCTCTGTTTAATCATCATTTCAGGCCTTGGTTTCCAGTGGGATTTAGGGAGATATTTGTTTAGACTATCATCTTGACTCCACCCTTGATCTATTTTTCTTTGTCCAAAAACCCTGTTAGTTTCTCTAGGGCTCAGTGTAGCCTCATGAGACTGTCTGATCTACAGCCTCCACCCACTGTGAGGCTGAAGAGATTCAAGTTTGCCTTGACTTTCCAGTGCCATCAGTGGGCTCAATGACCCTCAGTCACTATTCTGCTCTTGGTTTTCCAGTATGTCTAAACTATCTCTGAATTGAAGCTAAGCTGATAGGTGGATTCCCAGTGTCTGTTGGTTCTCTGTCCCACATTCCTTCCCATTTCATCAGCCACATATCCTCTCTTACTGATTCCCAGCACATTTTGCATGCTGCAGGACCAAGTCTTGCCTTTCTGTATCATTTCTACTCAATGATTCATTACTGTTGTTGTGCAACACTTGTTTGTCTCCCTGTTATTTCTAGTTATGTAAGTTCTGCCTTTATTAGTACATGCAGTGTTTTGACTTTCAATAAACATCCTTACATCTTTGGGTGCAATTAAATCAGCAAGTACCTAAAACACCTCAAAATTAAGCACAAATGTGACAAATCAGCAGGAAGTTCAACTGTCATGGTTCTGTGCCTGAGATCCATGGTACATTCTTAATTTTTTTCCCCCTGTATCTCAGCGTGAACATCCCAGTGGTACTTGAGCAGCTCAACAGAACTGCTTATTCGTGGAGCCAAACAACTGCAAAATGTGGATAAAAACAAACAGAGCACAAAGACTGAACTGAATGTTAGAATTCCTACCTATCCATTGGCATCCTTATTTTGAAGAAGCTGGCCATGTTGGGAAACCCTGGTGGCATAGTGGGTAAGTGCTAAGGCTGCTAGCCAAAAGGTCAGCAGTTCAAATCTACCAGGTACTCCTCAAAAACTCTATGGAGAAGTTCTACTCTGTCCTATAGAGTCTCTAGGAGTTGGCCTCAATTCAATGGCACTGAGTTTGATTTTTTTGTTGTTATTGTTGGCCAAGTTGGGATATATTCTTTTCCTAATGCTTCCTAGTGCACATAGACACTATGAAAATTCTTGGGAAAGGGTAATGTATGTACATTTAGAACTCCAAAACTTTATGTTAAATTTAGACATAAGTTCTTACAATTCTATTATTTTTCTATTCCTGAAATTTCTGTGCTGTATCTTCAGGTCTTGATTAGATACTGAATTATGAAAGGTTTAGGAAGACAGCTGTTCCAGAAGCTGGAAGTATTAGACATCTCACCAAAAAATCTGCCTTGGTATAATTCCCAGAAAGATCTTGGAGCCTGAAGAGATTGATATAGTTGGCTTAGTTTGGAATAAACATCTCCAAAATGTTGGGCCTGTTTCCAAACTGAAATAAAATTCTAGGTCCACCCATTTCTCTAGTTATTAAGATAAAGAGAAATCCCCTGTTGAAACTGGATTGCACAATTGGTAGTTTTGTCATTACTGAAACAGATCTACACACAGATTTCATGCTTGTCTTCTTTTCTAAGTCCAGCTGCTGATGAAAAAAGGAAAAGAGGACAGACGTCTTCTCCTGACGGTTTGTTTAGTGTTGTCTCTACTGAGGTTGCCAACATTTGAAGATATCAGTGTGGCAAATCTGATATTCATTTGGTCTGGGCATTGGGCTAAGGTCATAGAAATGGACTTTACATATTCAAGCCTGATTTGTAAAGTCTGTAAATCAGGTAGAAAATGTTCACTTTGCACATGGCTATACATCTTGATTTTAGAGGTATGAATGGCAATAATGTGTATTATGAGGGGAAAAAAAATGAGACATTCAGTGGGCTATGGATTGCTTCTCCTTAAGAAAAGGAGGCAAGTAGATTTACCTGTCCCTCAATTCTCACTGCTAAAGGCCAAGTTATGCCCACCTATCTGCTTAGTTACTAGTGTTGCTATAATAGGAGTGCTATAAGTGGCTGGCTTTAACAAACAGAAATTTATTTTTCCACAGTTTATGAGGCTAGAAGTCTGCATTCTGAGTGCTGGCTCTAAGGGAAGATTTTCCTTCTTTGTCAGCTGTGGAGGAAGGTTCTTGTCTTTTCAGCTTCTGTTTTCTGATTCCTTAGAAATCTCCATGTGGCTTGTCATCTATCTTAAATTCTGTTCTGCTCTGTTCACTTGTTTAATCTCTTCTATTTCTCAAAAAAAAAAAAAGACTCAAGATATATCCTATACTACTCCTGCCTCATTAACATAACAGGGACAAATCATTTGCAAATGGGATTATAACTAGAGTCATGCAGGTTAGAATTTACAACATGCATTTTGGGGGGAATAATTCAGTGTGAAAGATTGCTGTTAACCTCTTCCATTCTGAAAGTTAAAAGAAAAAAAAAGAAATTGCTGGCATTAGCTAAAATAAAAGGAAATAAATTATAATTGGAGTCCATATTAAAATAATCATAGATCGTTATTCTGTGTTCACCTAACAACAACACTGACAGAAACTCATGTTCCCTCTAACCCTACCACCAATCTACAGGTCAAGTCTTCTGCACCTTTCTGATGAAAACAGATGGGTCATAGTATTTTAGGACATTTCCCCATAACTGCAGTTAGCAGTTGATTGAAAGCAGTCCGGTCTTTGTACCCATGTAATGGTTTTGAGAAAACCCAAGCCAAACCCATTGCTGTTGAGTGGATTCCTACTCACAACAGTCCTAGAGGACAGAGTAGAACTGTCTCTCAGGGTTTCCAAGGAGCACCTGGTGGATTCAAACTGCCAACCTTTTGGTTAACAGCCACAGCTCTTAATCACTAAACCAGTAGGGACTCCAGTTTTGAGATAGTGTGTATTTATATAGACAAAAAGTCTGAAAGAGATAAAGTCATAATTGCTATTGAAGGCATGTTCTTTGTTCTCAAAATTTTGTTTCTTTCCCCTCTTCTGCTGAATGCTTTATACCAGGTACATAGTGTGGAGTTAGTTATACAGTTGCTGTTACAGCAGGCAGTGCCTATAACAAAATAAAATATCTCTTCATTTTCTGGCAAGAAAAACGGATGTTTACCTAGACTTACTCTAGTCTCAAAGAAAACAATTTGAGATATCAGAGTTTAAGGAAACTAAAGACAAATCGAAAAACTGAATTAGTAAAGTCTATACAGTTACCACGCATCTTCAAAGTGGGAAGTTCCAAATGTAGAAATGCATAACTTTGATTCAGGTAAGAAATACATAAGCACATTTCTCTTCTTTCCTTTTTTATTGTACTATAGATGAAAGTTTACAGCACAAACTAGTTTCTCATTATACAGTTAGTACATATGTTGTTCTATGACTTTGCCTGACAATCCCACAACAGGTCAACAATTTCACTTCTCGACCTTGGGCTCCCTATTGCCAGCTTTCCTGTTCCCTCCTGACTTCTATTTCTTTCCCCCTGAGTGGCATATCCTTTCAGTCTTCTTTTGTGTTGTAGGCCTAGTGAGTCTTTGGCTGAACGGTGAACCACAGGAGCAACTTCATTACTGAGCTGAAAAGTTGTCTCAGTGCCATACTCTTAGGGATTCTCTAGTCTCTTTAAGGCCTGCAACTCTGGTCTTTTGAGTTAGTGTTTTGTTCTATATTTTACTCCAGCTGTCTCTAGGACCCTGTGTTGTAATCACGTCACAGCAGTTAGCGGTGATAGCAGGGCACTATCTAGTTGTCTGAACTAAGCTTACCAAGCTATTGAAAACGTGATCCATTAGTCTTTTGGACTAATCTTTCCTTTGTTTCTTTAGTTTTCTTCTTTCTTGCTTGCTTCCAAGAGGGTGAGATGAATGTATATCCTCAATGGTTACTCAAAGTGTTTTAAGTCTCCAGACTACTCAACTCGGCAGAATGTAGAACATTTTCATGTAAGCTGTGTTATGCCAGTTGAGCTACATGTTCCCTGATAGCATGATCCCCAAAGCTCTCAGCTTAGCAATTTAGTCCCTCAGGGAATTTGGGTATATCTATGGAGCTTCTATGACCTTGCTTTGTACAAGTTGTGCTAGCTTCCCCAGTAGTGTGTACAGTCTTATCCTTCATCAAAGTTACCACTTGTCTGTTGTCTACTTAGTGTTTTTCCATCCCTACATCTCTCATCCCTGGTAACCATCATATATTGTTTCTCTGCATATGTAAATCTTGTCACATGTTTTCATAGCAGTGGTCTCACACAACACCTGTCCCTATGTGTCTGACTCATTTCACTCCACATAGTGTCCTCTGTTTTTCTCCATATTATGAGATGACACCAAGTTTTGTTATAATCATCTGCTAAAAAGACTGTCCTTTTACCACTCACTGGACTTTGGTCCCTCATCAAAGTTCAGGTGAAAATTCTGTACCACTGGTCGATATATATGTGATTGCACTAGTACCAGATATCTTTATGTCTAAGATGTGTCTCTTCATTTAGGCCACTTATATTGAGCATTAATTGCTGATAGGTGTAAGTTTACTGCAGTCATTTTGTGGTACTTTCTTTTGTGGTACTGACATTTTCTTTGTTCGTTTTACTTCCTGTGCCGAATTGCTTTGATTCATGAATTTCTTTGGTTTTTGTAGATTTTCTTTTTTTTGAGACCTGTTTTCCTTCTTTGAGTTGATGAGTATCTTTATTAACTTTCTTTGTTATTGCCTTGATATTTATTCTTATCTTCCTGGGTTTAAACCAGTCTATTATTATTTAGTATTGCCTTACTTTCCTCTAGAAAGTTCTATATCTGTACCATTTATTCCTCTTCTATTGTTCTGGTTCCCTATTTTACTTTTCTTTTGGGTTTCAATAGTTGTTAGAAGTTTATTTCCTAGGTTTGTATCTGTCTGATACAATCATCCATCCTAGATTCAAGCTGCATCCTGATGTTATTTGTTCTCTGACTGAAAATTTCCTTTGATAATTCTTGGAGGCAGAGTCAAGATGACAGAACTGCCACACATCCTTGTTGGTCCCTATAGCAACAATGGACCAGAAAAACAACTGAATGGGTGAAATAGAACATTCCACTTAAATACCAAATGAAAAGCTTAAAGGTCAGACTGGGTGACAGAAACGGGAGTTCCAGTAGCTACCATTTGAGCCAATAAATAAAGCAGCAACAAGTCAAACAAGGCGGCACCATGCTAATCATAGGAGCACTGGGATGGCAAAGGAAAACTCTCCAGGCAAAGCAGTGCCATGTAGGACTGAGGGATGCTGTGTCAGTCAAAGGATCCTGGAACTGAGTTTATGAGTGCAGGTCCAGGGGGTGGGGAGAACTGCATTGCTTACAGCAATGTATGTATGGGGCAGAGGTCAGAAGTGCAGAGTAGAAGGTCACCTGACCTCACAGAGAAATGCCAGGCTGTGTACAAAAGAGCCACACCCTGTGAGGGAACACATTGAGAACCAGAGTAGTGTGGGGCTAGGCAGATGGGAGTTGTACCAGGTACAGCAGCACCACACAGGGTAGGTCATGCGTCTGCACACAGAAATGCTGGTCTAGGCCCAAGACAGCCACACCAAGTGGAGGAACACAGCATGGGCTGGAGTAGTGCAGGATACGGTGGCTGAATTCTGGACCACATGTAGGGAAGTTGCACCAGTAGAGCAGCACTGTGCATGGTGGAAGGTTTGTAATCTACCAAGTGGAATGCCAGGCAAGGCCCCAAAAAGCCTCACCTCACAGAGGAGCACAGCCTAGACCAGAGTTGCAGGGGACTGTGCTGCCAAGCACTGGGCCAGATGTTGGGGAGTTCCACCAGGCTGAGCATTCCACTAGGTTGAGCAATGCCATGTGAGGCAGAAGGTCACTGGACAACATGGAGAAACCCTGGGCTGAGTGGATAAGAGTCATGTCAGGATGAGGAACACCATGCAGGAGCATAAGACCAGGTAGCTGAGTGCTATGCCAGGTGGAAGACTACAGTGCCAGGCAGAATGCTCCACCCTCCCTTCTCTGCTCTACAGTTGGCTTTAAAATCTGATATACCACCTAGAACAGAAGTAAGGCATTTCATCCACATGCCCTGAGCTAATCTTCAGGACATGAAGGGGGAAACAACAAGAGGGCAGAAGGAAAAAAAAAGAAGCTCTGCCAGCTCTGCTAAGCTAGCAACTTATTTTAACTTTCTCAGCACACTCACAGCTCCAACCATCTGTTGATAGGGCCACTGGAATTATTAAGTTTCCCCAAATCAAATTAACTCAAACAACTACACTACTTGAAAAGTCAAAGGCTAAAATAAAATATACTTAGAGGTATAACTCAAAGCACAATAGCTCAACAAATACATTGCAAAAAATTTCTGATGGCTCATAGACAACAATCAATTTCTAAACACTTAAAGAAGCAGACATCTATGGCTTCAGTAAACTCACAAAACAAAGAAACAATATAATTTCCAGATGAAGAAGACTTCCTGCAATAATTGGAGGTAGATTACAAGAGAAAGCTATACAACTAATCAAGAAAGAGATTACACACAGTACCACAGAACACGCTGAAAAATTAAGCAAGCTAAAAGAAATTCTTGAACATCAGTGATCTGAAATTTAACAGATCATCAATAAAATTGATAATGGAAAGCCAAAGAGCAGCACTGAGCAAATGGAAGGCAGAGTTAATGAGACTGAACATGAAATAACTGACATCAGTGTACAAGAAAAAAATCAGATAAAAGAATTCAAAGAAATACTCACTGAGAGTTATATGAGGTTCTATCAAGAGTTATAACGAATGAATGGTTAGAGTACCAGAACAAGGAAGGTTAGCAGAAATGACAGAGTATTGTTGAAGACTTGCTAACAGAAAACTTCCCCACTACTAATAAAGATGAGATGAAAATGCTCACAGAACCCCACACAAGGTAGACATCAAAAGAAAGACACCAAGACACATTATAATCAAATTTAACAAAACTAAAGATAAGAAGATACTTTCACAGGCAGCTAGATGTAAGCAAAAACTAATCTACAAAGGAGAACCACTAAGACTGAGCTCAGACTACTCAGCAGAAACCATTCTGCCAGGAAGGCAATGGCATGGAGTATGCAAAGGCCAGAAGGAAAATAACTGCCAATTAAGAATTACATACTCTGCAAAATTATCTCTCAAACATGATGGTAAAGTTATGACATTCACAAGTACCAGGATTATCAATTCAGTTCACAAATGCATACTAGAGAAAGTGCTACACAACGCATTACTGCAAATCCCTTCAGTCACCTTCAAAGTACTCCTCTTGGGAACTACACACCAATGCCAGCATCTAGTCTACCCTTCAAAGCAATTTTGGAACATATTTTCAGGGATGGCCATCAGAGCTGTCATCACATTATCCTTGATGTCCTGAATGTCATACAGATGACTTCCTTTCAATATTTCCTTTATCTTCAGGTAAAGAAAACATCATTGGGGACCATATCAGGTGAGTAGGAGGGTTTTCCAGTAGAGTTTTTTGTTTACTGACTAAAAACTCCCTCACAGACAATTATACAATTAAGTACATAAACTTGCCACCATGCCAACATGTACAATGGCCACTGCAGAAAGAGTTCCAAAATTGCTTTGAAGGGCAAACTAGACAGTGGCATCAGAGCATAGCTTCGCAAGGAGAGAACTTTTAGGGTGATCATAGTGATATTCAACAGTGAGGTATGTGGCCCTTAGAAAAATTATGTTTACAAACAAAACTGTCAGATCTTGTAAACAAAAGTTTAGGGGATTTGCAAAAAAGCAAGCAAAATTGGGTATCTTAACAGGTAGGAGAGTGTTCTGCCCTCAGTGTTACGGGCTGATTGGGTACCTTAGGTGGTGGCAGACTGTTCTGCACTGCAGAGCTCTGGGCTGATTGCATTGATTGGGTATCTTAGATGACAAGAGGAGTAAAGATACGGTGAGCAGTCCCCACTTGTCTGTCAGTGGAGGCTTGCTTGTTGCTGTGATGCTGGAAGCCAAGCCACTGGTATTTAGATACCAGCAGGGTCAACCATGGTAGACATGTTTCAACTGAGCTTCCAGATTAAGACAGACTAGGGAGAAGAACCCCGCAGTCTATTCTAAAAATAAATAGCTAGGAAAAACCTTATAATAGCAGTGGACCATGCCATATATAGTGCCAGGAAATGAGACTCCCAGGTTGGAAGGCACTGAGAAAAATGACTGCAGAAGAGCTGCCTCCTCAAAGTAGAGGAGACTTTAATGATGTGGATGGACTAAAGCCTTCAGTATGTACATTTGCTGATGTGGCATGACTCAAAATGAGAAGAAATAGCTGCAAACATCCATTAGTAATCAGAACATGGAATGTACAAAGTATGAATCTAGGACAATAACAAATCATCAAAAATGAAGTGAAATACACAGACATCAGAATCCTAGGAATCAGTGAACTGAATTGAACTGGTACTGGCCATTTTGAATCCGATAATCATGCAGACTATTATGCTGGGAATGAAAACTTGAAGAGGAACGATGTTGCATTCATCATCAAAAAGAACATTTCAAAATTTGTACTGAAGTACAATGCTGCCAGTAATAGGATCATATCCTATCCTATATACCTACAAGGAAGGCCAGCTAATACAACTATTATTCAAATTTATACACCAACCACTAAGGTCAAAGATAAACAGACTGAAAATTTGTACCAGCTTCTGCAGTCTGAAATTGACAGAACGTGCAATCAGGATGCAATAATAATTACTTGTGACTGGAATGCAAAAGTGGTAAACAAAGGAGAAGGATTGGTAGTTGGAAAATACAGCCTTAGTGATAGAAATAATGCTGGAGATAACATGACAGAATTTTGCAAGACTAATAACTTCTTTATCTCAAATAACTTTTTGAACCAGCACAAGCAGTGACTCTACACATGGACCTCACCAGATGGAATCAGCAACCAAAATAACTGCATCTGTAGAAAAAGAAGATGGAAAAGCTCCATATCAGCAGTCAGAACAAGACCAAGTGTGAACTGTGGCACAGATCATCAACTGCTCATTAACAAATTTAAACTGAAACTGAAGAACGTTAGAACAAGTCCATGAAAGCCAAAGTATGATCTTGAGTATAACCTTGCTGAGTTTAAAGAATGTTTCAAGAACACATTTGATGTGTTGACCACTAATGACCAAAGACAGATGAATTGCACAGAGACATCATCCATGAAGAGAGCAAGAGGTCATTAAGAAGACAGGAAAGAAAGAAAAGATCAAATTGGATGGCAGAAGAGACTCTGAAACCTGCTTTCAAATGCTGAGCAGCTAAAGCAAAAGGAAGGAATGGTGAAGTTAAAGACGTAGACAGAAGATTTCAAAAGGCAGCTTGAGAAGACAAAATAAAGTATTATAAGGACATGTGCAAAGAGCTGGAAATGGAAAACCAGAGAAGAACATGTTCTAAATTTCTGAAGCTGAAAGAACTGAAGATAAAATTCCAGACTTGAGTTGCAATAGTGAAGGGTTCTACAGAGAAAATATTAAACGACTCAGGGAGCATCAAAAGAAGATGGAAGGAATACACACAGTCATTACACCAGAAAGAACTGTTTGATGTTCAACCATTTGAAAAAGTATGGTACGATCAGGAACTGATGATACTGAAGGCAGAAGTTGAAGCTGCATTGAAAGCATTAGCAAAAAACAAGGGTCCAGGAACTGATGGAATATCAGTTAAGATACTGCAACAAACAGATGCAGTGCTGGAAGTGCTCACTTCTATACACTAACAAATTTAGAGGACAGCTACCTGACCAACTGACTGGAAGAGATTGATATTTTTGCCTATTCCAAAGAAAGAGGATCCAACTGAATGTGGAAATTACTGAACAGTATCATTGATAGTACACGCAAGTAGAATTTTTCTCAAGATCATTCAGAAGCGATTGCAATAGTGTATTGACAAGGAAATGCCAGAAATTTAAGCTGGGTTCAGAAGAGGATGAAAAACCAGGGATACTACTGCTGATGTCAGATGGATCTTGGCTGAAAGTAGAGAATAACAGCAAGATGTGTAACTGTGTTTCATTGACTATGCAAATGCATTCGACTGTGTGGATCATAACAAATTGTGGCTAACATTGCAGAGAGTGGGAATTTCAGAACACTCATTTGTGTTCTTAAGGAATCTGTCTATGGATCAAGAGGCAGTTATGAGAACAGAGCAAGGGGGCACTGTGTGTTTTAAAGTCAGGAAAGGTGGGCATCACGGTTGTATCATTTCCGAAAAACTTTTCAAACTGTATGCCTAGAAAATAATCCCAGAAACTGGATTCTATGAAGAAGAATGAGACATCAGGATTGGAGGATGACTCATTAACAAACTACATTACACAGATGACACCATCTTACTTACTGGAAGTGAAGAAGATTTGAGATACTTACTAATGATGGTCAAGGAACACAGCCTTCAGTATGGATTGTATCTCAACACCAAGGAAACAAATATCCTCTCAACTGGACCAGTAAGCAACATTGTCATAAATGGAAAAAGGATTAAGGTTGTCAAGGTTTCATTTTACTTGGGTCCACAATCAATTCTCATGGAAGTAGCAGGCAAGAAATCAAAAAGATGCATTGCAAGGAGGTGGAGTCAAGGTGATGGACTAACAACAAGTCTCCCTAAATCACCCTGGAAACCAAGACCTGAAATGATAATTAAACAGAGCCTTCTGGACACCTAGTGAGCCCTGGGATGCAGCACAGGGCTGTGAATTTGGACTTCATACCATTGAATGCAAAACCTCCTCTCTTTCACTGACCCCACTCTCAGCAAGCACAGGCTTGCACAGACCAAAGATAACTCACCGTTTTGATTTTTTTTTTCCTTTGTCTTGGCTGGCAAACAGAGCTGGGACTTGACTATCCGCTGGTCTCAGACTCACTGCTGGTGGGACTGGCAAGCATAATTGCCATGTTCTGAGAGCCTGGCTTTGAACTCTATGCATCTCGGCTCCTCTGGCCTATCTTTCTGCCTCTGCCATGTGGTAGCCATACAGATATGCTTGTACAGGAAGCCATCTTGATCCACTGGAAAATGGAGAAGTCCAGGCAGAGGACCAGGCTATACTTGGTTCCTAGGCTGGGAGGTGGTGCCTGAAGGGGAAGAGTGCTTTTCCAGTAGGTGGGCAGTATTATGCAGTGTCACCTGAGGCTGGGGCCCAGTGGCACAGGCTGTGGACTCTGGGCATGTCTGCACTCTTGGACTCTCTTTCTGCTGGGATCCTGGTCCTGGCTAGGTGGCAAGCTTGTGCAGGATGCCACCTTGTTTCACTGGGAGGTGGAGTCACCCATACAGAAGCCTCAGTTGGACCTAATTCCTGGGCCTGGAGGTAGTACCAATCCAGAAGAGACAACTTTTACAGCATAAAGACAGAATTCTATACAGTATTGCCTACAGCTGTGTCCCTGCAGCAGAGGCCAGCAGGCCAGTAGCCTTTCTGTATTTTGAGCTAGTTTGTAACACCTGGGGCTCAGTAAAGAGGTGCTTGCTTTGCCAGCTGGGAAGAGGGATATATATACCTGAAAACCTGACTGACTTTGGAAGTCTTCAAATACTTTCTTACTTTTGATTTTAAGACAGTCTAGAGAAACAACTGTGGTCCATCTTCACAGCATCTCTCCCAGCCTCTGCTGACCCATGTGAAGCTCCAAAAGCAACAAACTCTGGAAAGAACGGTCACCCAGAAATCATCCATCACATCAGAAGGTCCCCAAAAGAAACCACCTCAGGACTACCCAGACAAAGATGCTTTTCTGAAACTATCAGCAGGTGAATACAAAGGATGATATACAGAGCCCTCCTAAACCATACACAACATGCAGCAGAGAAAAATGAAAACTTGAGCAAGCTGTTCAATCTAATGGAGCATCAGTACTCAGAAGTCCAACAGATCAAGAACAAAATCAAAGACACAGAAACTTCAATTCAAAGCCAAGAAAACAGAATGGAACAAATGGAAAATAGACTTTCTGATTTGGAAGACAGAGCTACTGATTCCAGCATCTACAAGGAGAAATTAGAAAAAAGAAACAAGAAAAAGGAAGAAGCATTAAGAAGCATGTGGGACTCCATTAAGAAGAACAATCTATGATTAATTGTAGTTTCTAAACAGGGTGAGACACCTGAGAACACAAAGAGTACTGTGGTTGAGCTACTGACAGAAAACTTCCCAGTAATTAGGAAAGAAGAGAATATAGATAGCCAAGATATGTATCAAACACCACTCAATATAGATCTCAATAGAAAGACTTCAAGACGTGCTATAATCAAGCTTAACGAAATGAAACATAGGCAGAAACTCTTAAAGGCAGCAAGACTCATAGCAAAGTTAACTCTGAGAGGGAAACCCTGTAGGCTTTCGTTGGATTCTCAGCAGAAATGATGCTAGCATGGAGACAGTGGCATGACACCTTCAAAGCATGAAGGAGAACTCCCACCCAAGAATTCTATATCCTGCAAAACTATCTTTCAAATATGAAAATCAAATTAAGACATTCACAGACAAACAGAAATTCAGAGACTTTGTGAAAAACAAACCAAAGCTACAGGAAATACTGAAAGAATCTCTTCACTTGGAAGACCAAAACCACTAACTTTACATTTTATTAGGACACATTATCCAGAATCCTACTCAGTTAGGGAAGGCTCCAAACTCAATCAAAGCTGTAGTACTGGAGGAAACGGTCTAGTGATCATATCATGTAAACTATGATATCATCATATTAAAAAGAGGGATGTACTACAGTTGTTATAGTCCTTCCAGATGGAGAGGAAGTTGACGAGACTGATAGCAATCAAAATTGGATTTATATATAGTTAATTAAGCAGGATCATAGGGGCAGCTGTAAAACACAATAAAGCAGCAACAGACCATATCAAGAAATGTAATACAGGAGTCTCAACAACCAAAAAACCAACTCAGAAAAAGGTGAAAAACCAACTCACAAACAAGAAGGTCCCAGAACAGACTAATAAGAACAGAGAAAACATCAACACAAAAATAAACATATCACAATGGCAGTACTGAACACATACCTGTCAATAATTACATTGACTATGAATGAACTAAATGCTCCAGTAAAGAGACATCGAGTGACATCTTGGATCAAAAGACATGACCCATCTATACATTGCCTACCTACAAGAAACTCACCTTAGACTTAAAGATCAGAACAAACTGAAAATTAAAGGATGGAAGAATGTACATCAAGCTTACAACAAACTAAGAAGAACAGGTGTGGCAGTTCTAATCTCAGATAAAATTGATTTTAGTGTAAAATCCACCATCACGGACAAGTATGGACACTATTTACTGCTGAAAAGTTCAGCACACAAGCATAACAATATTAAATATTTGTGCACCTAATATCAGAGCACCTAAATATGTCAAAGAAACACTGACTACACTCAAAAAGGAGACTGATCATACCACAATAATAGTGGGAGACTTCAACACTCCACTCTCAATATTGGACAGATCATCCAGAAAAAAGCTCAGTAAAGACACAGAAGACCTTATTGCCACAATTAACCAACTAGAACTGATCGACACCAACAGAGGTTTCTATCCATCAGCAGGTAACAACACCTTCTCCAGTGCGCATGGAACATTCTCCAGAATGGGCCATGTGTTAGGTCATAAAGTAATTCTCAACAAAATCCATACCATTTAATTAGTGCAAAGCATCTTCTCAGATCATAAAGCCATAAAAGTCAAAATCAATAGCGCTAAAAGCATGGTTAGAAAGTGGAACTCATGGAAACTGAACAACATCTTACTCAAAAAGACACAGGTTATAGAAGAGATCAAGGATGAAATCAAGAAATTTATGGAGTCCAACAAGAATCAAAACACTTCCTACCAGAGCCTTTGGGATGCAGACAAAGCAGTGCTGAGAGGTCACTTTATCTGCATAAATGCACATATCTGGAAGGAAGAAAGAAACCAAACGAAAGAAGTGACCCTACAGCTTGAACAAGTAGAGAGAGAACAACAGAGGAATATTTCAGGCACCAGAAGAAAACAGATCATAAAAATTAGAGCAGAAATAAATGAATTAGAGAATAGAATAACAATTGAAAAACCTGAAAAGGCCAAAAGCTGATTGTTTGAATAGATCAACAAAACTGGCAAAGCATTGGCTAAACTTACTAAAGAAAAACAGGAAAGGAAACAAATAGCCCAAATAAGGAATGAGAGGAGAGTTGTCACAACAGAACAAACAGAAATCAAAAATACCATAGCTAGATACTACAAAAGACTGTACTCTAAGAAATTTGAAAACCTAGAGGAAATGGACAAATTACTTGATTCATATCACCTACCAAAGTGATCACAAAGGAAGAGATCGAGAAAGTCATAAAAAAAACTGCCAGCCAAAAGAAGCCCTGGCCCAGATGGCTTCACCACAGAATACTACCAAACTCTTGTGGGATTCCATTACAAGATGGCAGAGTAAACAGACGTCTCCTCATTTCTCTCTAAGAACTAAGGCCTGCATGATATTTTTTATGGAGCACTGAATATCTGGGGAGCCTAAGGACCTAACATATTTGACTGGGCAACAGTATTGGACTAATCTCCTCTCAAAACTGATTCAGTGACTGTCTGACCTCTGCTTCTGCTGCTTCATTGTAACAGAACTGCAGCTTCCACAAACAGCTGGTAACTGTAACATACTTTCATTAAAAGCTGGCAAGTGGAATCTGCTGTTCCTGACTGCCTATTCAGGCCAGGCTGTAGGACAACTCCCAGCTCCCAGTTTAGTACCTGGACAGCTCCCAGCTCCCAGTTCAGTACTTGGACAGCTCCCTGAATAGAAGTGCAGTTCACTTTTAAGGCTGAGAGGCTTGTAATTCTCTCTGAACATTTATTTCTCTATTGAAAAGCCTCTTTTCTTTCACTCACATTGTAAGGTTGGCTGACAGACTCCCCACGTTCTCCATAAACAGAGCAGCTTCTTTGCTATCCAATAAGGACAGTCTTCCACCCTTGAGAGTCCCCCTGGGGAAAATCACAAGAGTAATAGAGACAGCTGGTGACCAACAGTTCTCTTAGATCCATTATCAGAGAAATCAAATAGTATCCAGATGGCACGCAGGCAGCAGACCATAATTAATCATTTAAAGAAACAGCCTTCAAATGCTCCAGAAAATTCCCTAAATAAAAATGTAAAAAATTCAAAAAATTTCCCAGATGAAGAAGCCTTTCTGAATCTAACAGAAGTTGAATACAAAAAAGTTATATATAAAACACTCCTGGAGATTAAACAAAACACAATGGAACAAAATGAAAAATTTGGTAAACTATTTGAAATGCTAGAACATCAACGATCTGAAATGCATTAGACTAATAACAAAATTACAGAATTGAATAATTCTATCCAAAGCCAAAAGAGTAGGATTGAACAGATGGAAGTTAGAATCAGCGACCGAGAAGACAAAGTAACTAAGGCCAGCATTTATGAGGTGAAATCAGAGAAAATGAATAAGAAAAATGAAGAAGCGTTAAGAAACATGTGGGACTCCATGAAGAGGAATAATTTACATTTAATTGGAGTTCCTGAACAAGGGAGGATTAATGACAACATAGAGAGTATTGCTGCAGAGATACTGACAGAAAACTTTCCTGAGATTATGAGCAAAGAGAACATAGGTATCCAAGATGTTTATCAGACACCGCAAAAGTTAGATCCAAAAAGAAGGATGCCAAGGCATATTATAATTAAGATTAATAAGCTAAAACAGAAGCAGAAGCTTCTGCAGACAGCAAGGCTCAGGTTGAAACTAATATTCCAAGGGAAACCCTGTAGACTTTCATCTGACTTTTCTGCCAAAACAATGCTGGCTGGAAAACAGTGGGCAGACACATTCAAAGTCCTGAATAAGAAAAACCTCCATCCTAGAATTATTTATTCTGCAAAACTATCTATCAAATATAATGGTGAAATTAAGACTATTGACAATAAGGAGAAATTTAAAGACTTCATGAAAACTAAACCAAAATTACATGAAATATTGAAAGAAGCTCTTCCCTAAATGTATGTTTTAGGTGGTAATTCAATGCACTTCATCCAAATTTCTAATCAGTTAAGGAAAGCACAAAACTTCACCAAACCAAACCAAACATTACAGTATCATAATAAGGGAATCCATGATCGTATCATGACAACTATAGTACCATCACATTAAAAGAGGGATACACTAGAATAGTTACAGTTGTTTTTTATGCAGAGAAAGTTTCAGATTTATAAAATAGCTAAAATTGATTTTAATAAATATATGTTAAGGGGAATAATACATGTAGCCATAAAGCAGATTAACAATATATTATTTGAAATTAAGAAACACAGTACAGAAGTCTCAACGAATATAACATCAACACTCATACAATCCATAAAGAAGAATGTCTCAGAACAGATTAATAAGAACAGAGAAAACATCAACACAAAAATAAACATTTCACAATGACACCACTAAACATATACCTGTCAATAGTTACATTGAATGTAAATGGACTGAATGCTCCAGTAAAGAGACAGCGAGTGATATCCTGGATCAAAAGACATGACTCATCTATATGTTGCTTGCAAGAAACACACCTTAGGCTTAAAGATAAGAGCAGGTTGAGAATTAAAGGTTGGAATAATATATATCAAGCTAGTAATACACAAAAAAGAGCAGGTGCGGCAATATTAATCTCAGATAAAATAGACTTTAATGTAAAATCTACTATTGTGGACGAGGCTGATCACTATTTACTGCTGAAAGTTTCAATACTCAAGCAGGACTTAATATTAAATATTTATGCACCCAATACCAAATCACCTAAATACATTGAACAATTACTGACAACATAGAAAAATGAGATTGATCATTCCACAATAATAGTTGGGGACATTAACACTCTCATTTCAGTTAAGGATAGATCATCCAGAAAAAAAAAAACTCAGTAAAGATACAGAAGATCTTATTGCAACAATCAACCAACGTGACCTTATCGACATATATAGATCTTTTCATCCATCAGCAGATAAATACACCTTCTTCTCCAAAGCACATGGAACATTCTCCAGAATAGACCACATGTTAGGTCATAAAACAATTCTCCATAAAATCCAAACCATTGATTTATTGTAAAGTACCTTCTTGGACCATCAAGCTATAAAAGTTGAAATCAATAACAGAAAATTCATAGGTAAAAATTCATACTTGTGGAAACTGAACAACACTTTACTCATAAAACCTTGGGTTATAAAATAAATTGAAGACACGTTAAGAAAATTTATAGATTCAAATGAGAATGAAAACAAATTCTACCAGAATTTATGGCATACAGCAAAAGCAGTCCTCAGACGTCAGTTTATCTCTATAAATGCACACTTCTGGAAAGAAGAATGAGCACTAATTAAAGAACTAACCTCACAACTTGAACAAGTAGAAAGAGAGCAACAAAGGAACCCTTCAGGCACCAGAAGAATACAGATTATAAGGATTAGAGCAGAACTAAATGAATTAGAGAATAGAAAAACAATTGAAAAAATTAACAAAACCAAAAGTTGGTTCTTCAAAAAGATCAACGAAATTGATAAACCATTGACTAAACTTACAAAAGAAAAACAGCAGAAGATACAAATAACTCGATTAAGAAATGAGCTGGGAGATATTACAACTGATCCAACTGAAATAAAATATATTATAACAGAATACTATGAAAAGCTATACTCTAACAGATTTGAAAACCTAAGGTAAATGGACAAATTTCTAGATTCATATGACTCACCAAGACTATCACAACAGATCAATTTAATAAATCTATCACAAAGGAAGAGATTGAAAAAGTCATAAAAAATTTATGAAAAAAGTCACCAAAAAAATTCCTGGCCCAGATGGCTTCACCAGAGAATTCTACCAAAGTTTTAGAGAAGAATTAACTCCAATACTATTGAGGCTATTTCACACCATAGAAAGAGATGAAATACTTCCAAATACATTCTATGAAGCCAGCATAACCCTGATACTAAAACCAGGGAAAGATACCACACACACAAAAAAATTACAGACCAATATCACTCATGAATCTAGATGCAAAAATCTTCAACAAAATTCTAGCCAATAGAATTCAACAGCATATAAAAAAAATAATTTATCATGATCAAGTTGGTTTCATTCCAGAGATGCAAAGCTGGTTCAACATCAGAAAAACCATTAATGTAATCAACCATATTAATAATACAAAAGATAAAAATCACCTGATTTTGTCAATTGATGCAGAAAAGGCATTTGATGATTTTCAACATCCATTCATGCTTAAAAGTCTCAGAAACATAGGAATAAAGGGGAAATTCCTCAATATAATCAGTAACATCTATGCAAAACCAACTGCCTTCATCATCCTGAATGGTGAAAGACTAAAAAAATTCCCTTTGAGAATGGGAACTAAACAAGGATACCCACTCTCACCACTTCTATTCAACATTGTTCTGGAAGTTCTAGCCAGAGCAATTAGACAACTCAAAGAAATAAAAGGCATCCATATTGGCAATGAAGAAGTAAAGATTTCCCTCTTTGCAGATAATATGATTGTTTATAGAGAGAATCCAAAGAAATCTGTAAGTAAATTATTAGAGCTAATAGAAGAATTCAGCAAAGTATGAGGATACAAGACAAACATAACTAAATCAATTGGATTCCTTTATATCAACAGTGAAATTATTAAAGAATGAATCACCAAATATATTTCGTTTACTACAGCCCCCAAGAAGATAAAATGTCTAGGAATAAATCTAACTAGAGAAATAAGAGATCTTTACAGAGACACTACAAGACACTAGGAGAGACTTACATAAGTGGAATAATCAGCCCTGCTCATCACAGGAAGATTCAGTATTGTGAAAATGTCTATTTTGCTCAAAGCAATCTACTTATATAATGCAATCCCAATGCAAATTCCAGCAACATTTTTTAGTGAGATGGAGAAACAAATTATCAACTTTATTTGGAACAGGAAGAAGCCCCAGATAAGTGAAGCACTACTGAAAAAGAAGAACACACCGGGAGGCCTCTCACTATCTGACTTTAAAACCTATTACACTGCCACAGTAGTCAAAACAGCCTGGTACTTGTACAAAAAGAGACATACAGACCAATGTAACAAAGAAGAGAGCCCAGAGATGCCACCATCCTCCTATGAACAGCTAATATTTGACAAAGGTCCTAAGATTTTAAACTGGGGTAAGAACAGTCTCTTTAACAGATGGTGCTGGTATGATTGGATAGCCCACCTGCAAAAAAGTGAAAAAAAGACCCATATCTCAAAACTTATACAAAAATCAACTCAAATTGGATAAAAGACTTAAATATAAAAGCTAAAATGATAAAGCTCATCTAAGATAAAATAGGATTAACAATGGAAATTTTAATACACAATACAGACAGACTTCAAAATCTGACAAACAAAACACATTCATCAGAAGAGAAAACAGATAAATGGGAATTAATAAGAATCAAACACCTCTGGTCATCCAAAGATTTCATCAAAAGAATTAAAGGACCACCTACAGGATGGAAAAAAATATTTGGCAACTCTATGTCAGACCGACACCTGATCTCCATAATCTGTAAGGTACTACAAAATATCAATAAGAAAAAGACAAATGATCCAATTAAGGGATGGGCAAAGGAGATGGACAGACACTTCTCTAAAGAGGAGATCCAGGCAGCCAAAAAACACATGCGGACATGCTCATGATCATTAATTATTAAAGAAATGCAAATCAAAATGACAACAAGATACCGTCTCACCCCAACAAGATTGGCCATGACTCAAAAAACACAAAACACTAAATGTTGGAGAGGGTGTGGAAAGATTGGAACTCTCCTACACTGTTGGTGGAATTGTAGAATGGTGCAACTTCTTTGGAAAGCAACTTGGCATTACCTTAACATAATGAATATAGATATACCTTTTGATCCAGTAATTCCTCTGCTTGGAATATATGCTTGGAATATATTCTACAGAATCAAGACCACTCACACCAACTGACACATGTACATGAATGTTCATTGCAACACAGTCCATGACAGCACAAAATGCAATCAACCCAGATGCCCAACAACAGAAGAATGGATGGGTAAACTTTGGTATATGTACTCAATGGAGTACTTTGGATTGATAAAGAACAATGATGATAGCACATCTCTCAAGTTGGTCTCAACTGGAGGACATTATTTTAAGTGAAAGTAGTCAGTGACAGAAGGACAATTATTATATGAGACCCCTATGATAAAAACTTTAAAGCACACTCATACATAACAGAAAAGGCTCTTTGAGAGCTACAAGGGTGGGGAAGGTGGAAGGGCAGGAGGGTGATGGGAGAGGGTTTAGATTAAATAGTTGTTACAAATTTTGGTTGAATGAAATTGGTGACAATACACATTAGTAAGAAGATCAATATTAATGGAAGTTCAATACAACTAGTGTACTCCTCCCATCTTAACCCAATATTGTAAGCACAGACTATGTACACTTTCATTTTTTATTTAATGAAAAAAAGGAAAAAAAGTACAACAAAAGACAACAATCACCTGATCTTGTCTATCGATGCAGAAAAGGCATTTGATAAAGTCCAACACCCATTCATGCTAAAAACTCTCAGCAAAATAGGAATAGACAGCCAATTCCTTAATGCAATAAGGGCCATTTATACAAAGCCAACTGCCTAGGTCATCCTGAATGGAGAGAGACTGAAACAGTTTCCCCTGAGAACAGGAACTAGACAAGGATTCCCACTTTCAGCTCTCCTATCCAACGTTGTACTAGAAGTTCTAGCCAGAGCGATTAGACAAGACCAAGGAATAAAGGGCATCTGCATCAGGAAAGAAGAACTAAAAATCTCCCTATTTGCAGATAATATGATTGAATATGCAGAGAATCCCAGGGAATCTATAAGGAAACTATTCAGACTGATAGAAGCGTTCAACAAAGCCTCAAGATGCAAGATAAATATAAGTAAATCAGTAGGATTCCTTTATACCAACAACAAGTTTATTAAGGAAGAAATCACCAAGTCAATACCATTTACTATAGCCCCTAATAAGATGAAGTACCTAGGAATAAATTTAACCAGAAAAATAACAGACCTTTACAAAGAGAACTACAAACCCTTACTACAAGAAACTGAGAGTTACATAAATGGAGAAACCTACCCTGCTTGTGGATAGGAAGACTTAACATTGTGACAATGTCTATTTTACCCAAAGCAACCTACTTATACAATACAATCTCAATACAGGTTGTAGTGACATTTTTTAATGAGATGGAGAAAGAAATCACCAACTTTGTTTGGAAACGGAGGAAACCCCAGATAAGCAAAGTACTACTGATCATGGACATGACATATGACCAGGCTCTGATTTGTTGCATTGTTCATAGCGTTGCTGTGAGTTGGAGCCAACTCAACAGCACCTAGTAACAACAACAACAAAGCAAAATTACGTGAAACGCTGAAGGAAATTTTTCAATTATGGACTCAATAACATCAAATATGTCCTCAAAGATTCAATGCATGGTAGAGCTCCCAGATACCAACATAGACAGGGAATCCACAACAGGTAATCAAAGCCAAACCATCATCATCACAAATAGAGGAACAAAGATTTCAGTATTTAAAAGATGAAAGTATTATACCAAAAAGAAGGAAAAATTAATGCGTTCATGTGAGAGTTTGACAAGGTCATGAAGTTACACTGGCATCACTGTAAAAATAACTTGGTAAGGTTTTATGTTCTTGGTATATCAGTGTCTCACATCTGTATTTGTTTCAATGTGTGGCAGTGTCTTGCTGTGTGGCACTCATTGTATGATTTCTATGCTGTCACAAAAATGTCAGAGCTTGAATTGGAACAATGAACAAACATTAAATTTCTTGTTAAACTTTGAGAGAATGGAAATAAAATCAAGGACATGTTTGTTAAAGTTTATGAGGACAATTTGATAAACAAAACAGCAGTGTACAAATGGACTAAATGTTTTTCTGAGGGGAGAGAAGCTGTCACTGGTAAAGAGAGGTCAGGGTGGCCAGTAACAAGCAGAACTGATTAAAATATTGAAAAAATTTATTGAATTGTGCATCAAAATCATTAACTGACTGTGAGAAGCACAGCAGATCAAGTAAACATCAATAGAGAAACAGAAAAATCATAACTGAAAATCAGCATGAGAAAGGTGCATGCAAAAACGGTCCTAAAGGAGTTCTCCAACAAACAGAAGCAAAGGTGAGTCAAAGTTTGACAAGACATTTTGGAGAGGCAAGACAGTGTTTTAGGCTGTGTTATGACTGCTGATGAAACATGACTGTATCAATACAACCTGAAAAAAGGCACAATGGAAGTCAGCCAATTCTCCATGACCAAAATGGTTCCATCAGTCCAAATCTAGAGTCAAAATGATGTTGCTAACATATTTTGATATCAGAGGGATTGTTCATTATGAATTTGTACCTACTGGACAGTTTATCAAGCTTACTATTTGGAAGTGCTGAAAATGCTGCATGAAAAAGATGAAAATGACCTAAACTTTTCACTGACAATTCATGGCTATGGCGTCATGTCAATGCACCAGCTCACACCGCACTGTGTGTGAAGGAGCAAATAAATAGATAACTGTATTGGAACATTCCCCATGATCACCTTACCTGGTCCCCAGTGACTTTTTTCTTTACACAAAGATAAAGGAAATATTGAAAGGAACACATTTTCATGACATTCAAGACATCAAGTATAACATGATGACAACTCTGAGGATCATTCCAGAAAAAGAGTTCCAAAATTTCTTTGAGGGGTGGACTAGACTCTGGCATCAGTGCGTAGTCTCCCAAAGGGAGTACTTCCAAGGTGACCATAGTGATTTTCTACAATGAGGTATGTAGCACTTTTTCTAGGATTAGTTCAGAAATCTAAATGGTAAAATTCATAGCTCCTTCAGTTAGAGAAGAAGTCAAGATGATACAAAAACATTAAAGATGGGCTTAAATTTAGGTTAACAGAGGAGATTGTAGGGGGAACTGAAAAGGAAATTAGTAATTCTATATATCAAAATAGCAAATAGAACAAAATAACACGAAGTTTGGGCAAATACAAAAAAAAAACAAGCCTTGAAAAACATGAAAAGAAGCATAAGGAAAAAAATCTTAGTACAGACAATTATGTGGAACAAAGGAACTCTCCACTACACACAAAAGAAAGACATCAAAATGACAGCATGATGCTGACATCTAGCAATAATCACACTGAATGTAAGTGGACTAAAGTCACCAATACAAATATAGAGAATGGCAGACAGGATTTAAAAAAAAAATGATCCTCCTATATGCTGCCTACAGGAGACATACCTCAGACTCAAAAATACAAACAAACTACAACTGAAAGGATGGGGGGGAAACTGGGCTAACAACACTGAAAAAAGAGCAGGAGTGGCAGTATTAATCTCTGATAAAATTGACTTTAACATTAAATACACCACATGGGATAAAAGAAGGACACTATATAACAGTAAAGACCTCAATAATCAGGAAGACATAACCATATTAAATGTCTAAACACCCCATGACAGGGCTCCAAAACACGTAGAGAAAACACTATCTGGTTTGAAACTAGAAGTAGACAGCTTCATGGTAATAGTAGGAGACTTCAACACACACCACTTTCAGTGAGGGACAGAATATCACAAAAAAAAAAAAAAAAAAAAAACTCAATAAACACATGGAAGATCTGAATGCCACAATCAGCCATCTGCACCTTTTAGACATATACAGAAAACTCTACCCAATATCATCCAAGTATGCTTTCTTTCCCAGTATACATGGAATATCTCTAGAATTGACCACATATTAGGCTGCAGAGCAATCCTCAACAAAATTCAAAGTCTTAAAATAATGCAAGGATTCTATTCAGACCATAAAGGCTTAAAAGTAAAAATCAACAGTTGGAAAAAAATAAAAAACATGGAAACTGCACAATATTTTACTCAAAAACAACTGGATTATAAATGTAAACAAAGATGGTAGAAAGAAATTCAGAGAATCAAATGAGAATGGAGGAAAAAAAAAAAAAAGAAAACCTACCCAAACCTATGGGACACAGTAAAAGCAGTATTCAGAGGTCAATTTATCTCAACAAATGAATACATCCAAAGAAGAATATAGGCCCAAACCAAAGAATTAATTCTACAACTTGAACAAGTGAAAAGAGAACGGCAAAAGATCCCACTATGCACCAGAAGAAAGCAAATAATAAAAATAAAAGCAGACATAAATGAAACAGAAAAGCAGTTGAAAGAACTAGTAAGATCAAAATCTGGTTTTTTGAAAAGATCATCAAAATAGATAAACCATTGGCCAAGCTGACAAAAGAAAAACAGGAAAGGAAACAAATAACTCAAATGAGAAATGAGATGGACAATATCACAACAGATCCAACTGAAATAAAAGGAATCATAACAGAATGCTACCAAAAATTGTACTCTAATAAATTCTAATACCTAAAAGAAATGGATAATTTTCTAGAAACACACCACCTACCAAAATTAACACGAATAAAGGTAGAACAACTAAATATAAGTGAAACCATCACAAAAGAAGAGATTGAAGAAGTAATTAAAAAATAAAATAAAATAACTCCCAACCAAAAAAAAAAAGCACTGCCCCTGATGGCTTCACTGGATAATTCTATTAGTGTTCTGTGAAGAGTTAGTACTATTATTATTAAAGGTATTCCAGAGCATAGAAAAGAATGAGGTACTCCCAAATAAATTCTATGAAGCCAGTATAACCGTGACATCCAAACCAGGTAATGACAACACAAAAAAGGAAAATTGTAGATCAACATTTCTTACTAACTTAAATGCAAAAATCTGCAACAAAACTCTAGCCAATAGAATTCAAAACATAACAAAAAAATAATTCACCGTGACCAAGTAGAATTCATACCAGAGATTCAGGGATGGTTCAACATTAGAAAAAACAATTATTATAATCGACCACATAAAACAAGACAAGAACCACCTGATTTTATCCATCGATGCAAAAAATGGCATTTGATAAAGTCCAACACCGATTCATGTTAAAAACTTTCAGCAAAATAGGGATAGAAGGGAAATTCCTCAACATAATAAGGGGCATCTATGCAAAACCAGCAGCCAATAGCATCCTAAATCAAAATAAGTTAAAAACATTCCCCTTGAGAAAAGGTACCAGACAAGGATGCCCATTATCACCATTATTACTCAACTATTCAACATTGTGTTGGAGGTTCTAGCCAGAGCAATCAGGCAAGATAAAAAAACTGGGCATCAAAACTGGTAAAGAAGTAAAAATTTCTCTATTTGAGGATGACATGATCTTATATACAGAAAACACCAAATAATTCACAAAGAAACTGCTAGAACTGAGTTCAGCTAAGTATCAAGATACAAAATAAGCATATATAGATCAGTCAGATTCCTTTACATAAATGAAAAGACAAAGAAGAAATCAGAAACTCATTACCATTTACTGTAGCCCCCAAAGAGATAAAATATCTAGGAATAAATCTAACCAGAGAAGTAAAAGACCTGTGCAAAGAAAACTGCAAGACCCTACTGCAAGAAACCAAAATAAACGTACATAAATGTAGAAATATACTTTTCTCATGGATAGGAAGACTTAACATCATGAAAACTGCTGTTCTGCCCAAAGCAAGCTATACATACAACAGAATCCCAATATAAATTCCAATGGCATTTTTTAATGAGATGGAGAAACAAATCACCCATTTTGTATGGAAATGGAGGAAGCCCCAGATAAGTAAAGCAACACTAAAAAAGAAGAACAAAGTAGAAGGCCTCATGCCATCTGACCTTAAAGCCTATTACACTGCCACAGTAGTCAAGACAACCTGGTACTGGCACAAAAACAGACACATAGATCAATGGAACAACAGTGAATCCAGATATTGCATGATCCAGCTATGAGAAGCTGATATTTGACAAAGGTCCAAAGGCCATGAGCTGGGGAAAAGATAGTCTCTTCAGCAAATGGTGTTGGCATAATTATCAATCTACAAAACAAACAAACAAAAAAATGAAACAAGACTTGCTCCTCACACCATACACAAAAACTAGCTCAAAATGGATCGAAGACCTAAAAATAAAATCTAAAACAATAAAGATCACGGAATTGAAAACTGGGATGACAATGGAAGTCTTAATACATGGCTTAAATAAACTTCCAAAAATAAAAATATCAGCTGTACACAAGCACCTGAAGTGAAAATAGGCAAATGGGAACTCCTAAAAATTGAACTTACGCTCATCCAAAGACTTCATCAACCAAGTAAAAAGACTGCCAACAGAGTGGGAAAGAATTTTCAGCTGTCCTGATTCCAATCATCACATCATCTCTTTAATCTACAAGGTAGTGAAGAATCTCAACAAGAAAAAGACAAATAACCCTATAAAAAAGGTGCAAAGGATATGAACGGTCACTTCAACAAAGACAACATCCATGATGCTAACAGACACCTGAAGAAATGTTCATTATAATCAGCCATCAGAGAAATCCAAATCAAAATTGCAATAAGATACCGTCTCATCCCACAAGGCCACCATTAATCTGAAAAACACAAAATAATAAATGCTAAAGGGGTTGTGGAGAGACTAGAATTCTTCCACATTGTTGGTGGGAGTGTAAAATGGCATACTGCTATGGAAATCAATTTGGTGCATTCTTTAAAAGCTAGAAATAGAAATAGCAGATGATCCAGCAATCCCACTTCTGAGAATACATTCTAGAGAAATAAGGGCTATCACAAAAACACATATATGCACAAGAGTGTTTATTGCAGCACGGTCCACAATAGCAAAAAGATGTAATCAACTTAAGTGACCATCAGCAGATGAGTGGTTAAACAAACTGTGATATATTCACACAATGGAATATTATACAATAATGTAGAAGAATGATTTTAGGAAATACCTCATAACATCTGGAAGACATTACAGTGAGTAAAAGCAGTCAGAAGCAAAAGGACAAATACTGTATGAGACCATCAGTGTAGAGATGCAACACAAAGTTTAAGCAAAAGAGAAGATAATTTTTGAGGGTTATGAGGGTGGATAGGAAGGAGAGGATATCTGTAGATTAGATAGCAGTTATGATGTGGGTTAAGGGACGGGTGTCACAGCATGCAATAGAAAAGAGGTCAGTACAAGACTATATCAACACTAAGTCATTTCCTAAACACAAGCCAACTTTTCGAAGGATGGAGTAGCAGGGACAGTGAGGTCTGAAGACCATCACTTTGGGAGATACCGAAGCTAATTGGTATGCCTAAGTTTTGTTTTTTTTTAAGAAAATATTCTGGAGATGAGGGCAAGATGGTGGACTAGACACACATCTTCTCAATTCCCTCTAAGAACTAAGGGCTGGAATGATGACTGAATGGAGCAGCACTGACATCTGAAGAGTCTCAGGATCTGTCATAGGGTTATCAGATCTGACTAGGCACCAGTAACAGACTAAACCATCTCTTTCAAAGGTGAGGCAGTAGCATGCTGAGTCCTGCTTCTGCTGACTCATCACTTGGGTAGACTGCTGGTACTGATGCCTTGTTTGTTACCTGGGAGTCAGGGACTGGGCATGAACAGCAATACGCCAAACCACAGTGCTTAAGTAAACAGCACCTAGCACAGCAGAAAGACTAGGCATGGGTTAGCCACATTTTGAGAGTCCATCTGCTGACTGAGGGCACCACTGCCTCTACATCCTCTCTTTGTGAGCTCTGCCATAGATTCTGCTGTTTTGTGGCAAGAAGGGGCAGCTTGCCCGTGATGCCATCTTGGCCAGCTGGGAGACAGAGTCATGAAGTTGGGGGCTTTAGATGCGCCTGATTCTCAAGTGGAGCAACAGCCCACATGGCAAGAGCTTCCTCAGCGGAAACGCTGCATTTGAGACAATTCATATCTAGATTTATAAGTAGGGACTGACAAAGGATGGCAGGAAGGCCCTAACCCCTCCCTACTTTGAAGCATTTCATAGTATAACGGAAAGGCCTATGAGGTACTTTCATTGTAAGCCACTAGGCAGGGTCTGCTACACATGAGGGCCTAACTGTTTTCAGCAGCAGTTGGACAGCCCCATGCTCAGCAGTCAACTATTCTTTCAAAATAAGACCACCTGGAGAACTGACTGCTGAGAGGCCCAGCAGCATTTCCTCCACCCTTCACTGATCCACATCATAGGGTTGGCTGATGACCCCCAGTAACTCCATAGGTAGGGTGCCAACTTTGCCAGATAATAGGTAGAGCTTACCACCCCAGAGAGTCCACCTGGGGCCAGTCAATAGAGTATACAGAGATGGCTGGTGAACAACTCCTCTCTTAGAACTACACCTCAGGTCCTGTTGACATAACATCAGAGAAATTGAACAGATTCTAGATAGCACACAAAAATTGATTGCTAACCATTTAAAGAAGCAATCCATCATGACTCTGGAAAAGTCCCAAAATAAAGAATCAAAAACTTCTCAGATGATGAAGCCTTTCTGAAACTATTGGAGATCGAGTATAAAAGAACTATACAGAGAGCTCTCCTACAGATTTAAGAAAAAATGCAGCAGAATAAAATGAAAAACTAAGTAACTATCTGAACTGAAGGAACATTAACAATCCAAAATCCAGCAGATCAATAACAAAACTGTAAAATCAATCCAATGCCAAAAGAACAGAACTGAGAAGACAGAAGTCAGACATAGTGACCTTGAAGACAGAGCAACTGACACTAGCATTTATGAGGGGAAATCAGAGAAAAGAAATAAGAAAAATGAAGAAACATTAAGAAACATGTGGGACTTTATTAAGAGGAATAATCTATGAATAACTGGAGTCCCTGAACAGGGAGGGATAGATAAAAACATATAGAACATTGTTGTAGAGTTGCTGAAAGAAAACTTTCCTGAAATTATGAAAAAAGATAACATAGATATCCAAGATGCATATTGAACCCCACAAAACTTAGACACCAAGGAATATGATAATTAGCTTAATAAATGAAACATAAAGAGGTTCTCTTAAAGGCAGCAAGGCTCAAAGCAAAGCTAACATTCAGAGGAAAGCCCTGTAGGCATTTGTCTGATTCTCCACAGAAATAACGTTGACAAGAAAGCAGTGGGATGACACACTCAAAGAATGACACATTCAAAATTTTGTCCCTGAAGGACAAAAACTTCCAACCAAGAATTATATATCCTGCAAAATCGCTTCACAAATATTACAATGAAATTAAGACATTCACTGAAAAAGAGAAGCTTACAGGCTTTGTAAAAACCAAACCAAAAATACAAGACATAGTGAAAGAAGCTTTTCACTTAGAAAAACAAAAACATTAAGTGTATGCTTAAGAAGGCAATGCAGGATGCAGCATCCAGAATCCTACTCATTTAAGGAAGGCACAAGCCTCAATCAAAGCTGCAATATTTAAAGAAGGGAACCAGTGACCATATCATGAAAACTATGAGATCATCACTCTAAAAACAGGGGTATATTACAGCAGTTATAACCCTTTCAGATACAGAGGAAATTTAAAGGATATGCAGAAATTAATGTCTGGTTTAAAGTTAGAATAGCAAGGAGGATTATAGGAGTAGCTGCAAAGCAAAATAATAATGTGACATATCAAAACAAGAAACATAACACAGTAGTCTCAACAACAAAAACTCAACACTGAAAAAGATGAAGTCAATCCATAAAGAATTACCCAGAACAGAATATTAACAGCAATAAAGAAAACTTCAACAACACAAAAATAAATGCATCACAATGACACCTCTAATCACATACCCCCCAATAATTAACCCGAATGTTAACAGACTAAATGCTTCAATAAAGAGACAGCAAGTGACATTCTGGACCAAAAGACACAATCCATTTATATGTTACTTACAGAAACACACCTTAGATTCAAAGATGCCGAGGCCCGTCACCCCCAGAAGCCCCTGTAAGCAAAGCTACATGCCTACATGA
This sequence comes from Heterohyrax brucei, assembly GCA_028571685.1. Taxonomy (NCBI): domain Eukaryota; kingdom Metazoa; phylum Chordata; class Mammalia; order Hyracoidea; family Procaviidae; genus Heterohyrax; species Heterohyrax brucei. The sequence continues at coordinate 7,657,024 of CM053141.1, forward strand.
TGATGAGTGGAGGCATCTCACCCTTGGCATATTTTTGGCTGTACTCTCCCTAATAATATTTTGCATCCTAATTAAACTTTCCTCAAAAGTACCCTCTCATCTCCCGGCACAAGGATTAAGGAAGATGTCTTCTAAGAGGGACTTTACAACCCCCTCAGCTTATGAAATAATGTTGAGGAAACCTGAATGGGAGTTCTTACAGAAAAGGGCTCGAAGGAATGAATCCCGACACAGCACTCCCATCCCGGGAACACCGAGGCCGGCCCAGCCCCACTGGCTTCCCCCAACCGCACATCCCCCTCCACATGTGAAATACAAGATTGCAGGAAGGCCCTGGGAAGCTCCCCAGGGACAATCCCCTGCACAGCCCTTAGATATAGGGGGATCCCTATATCCCACTCCTTGCATCAGGAATATGGATAGACTCCCAAGTTTATTATAATTGGAATGGCAAATGAGTAAACACTAAAGAAATTCCCTTCTTAGAACAGCTTAAGAGAGGCATAGGGTAGGGGACAGTAGGTGCTTACTGTCCCCACAGGAAGAGATAAAATAAGAAAAAAGAAGGAACAAATAGAGACAGCCAGAAAATAACCTTTAGATGAGCCTACCCCTCTTCCTGCACCTTTAACCTCAAGGCATAGATAGAGCTGATTGAGCTCAAGGCATAGCTTTGTTTTCACTGTTGACTATAATCACAGTATACTTGTCTTGGACCATTACCTAGAAGGCCCTAATGATTAACATGAAAAGAGACCAAGAGGTGTCAGTTCCTTACTAGCCAGCAGTTTACACAGTCAAAGAGCAGGGTGAAATCACGTCACCTCATTGATTATATAAAAAATAAAGAAAGACAGGCCTTAACAGGTTGCTGACCTCCAGATTCCTGGTTGTCTGAGCCTCATTTCTTCACCGACGCCACTCATCCCTTCATGATACCAGACCCTGTCGAGGCTGGCCCCTGGCAAAAAGATATGAACAAACTGAAAATTAAACAGTGGACAATATACAACAAGCTAACAACATATAAAGAAGAACAGGAATGGGTATACTAATCTCACGTAATACAGACTTTAATGTGAAATCCACCATTGTGGGCAAGGATGGTCACTGTTTACTGCTGAAAGTTTCAGTATATAAGCAGAGCATAACAATATTAAACATTTATGCACCCAATACCAGAGCATCTAAATGCGTGAAACAAACATTGGCTACATTGAAAACTGAGAGGTTACTCCATATTAATCTTTGGAGACTTCAATACTCCACTTTCAGTATCGGACAGATCATCCAAAAAAAACTCAATAAAGATACAGAAGATCTTATTGTAACAATTAACCAACTAGACCTCATCAACATATACAGAACTTTGTATCCATCAGTGGACAAAAACACCTTCTTCTCCACTACACATGGAATATTCTCCAGAATACACTATGTGTTAGGACATAAAGCAAGTATCCACAAAATCCAAACCCTTGAATTACTGCAAAGCATCTTCTCGGACCATAGAGTCATAAAAGTTGAAACCAATAGCAGAAGAAATAGGTAGAAATTTGAACTCATGTAGACTGAACAACACCTTTCTTAAAAATCCATGAGTTATAGAAGAAATCAAGGATGAAATAAAGAAATTTATGAAGTCAAATGAAACTGAAAACACATCCTACTAGAGCCTATGAGATAGAGAAAAAGCAGTGCTCAGAGGCCAATTTATCTCTATAAATGCACACATCCAGAATGAATGAAGGGCTCAAATCAAAGAATTAATGCTGCAGCTTGAACAAGTAAAAAGAGAAAGACAGAGGAACCCCTCAGGCACCAGAATAAGACAGATGATAAAGGTTTAGAGCACAACTAAATGAATTAGAGAACAGAAGAAAAATTGCAAAAGTTTAAAGAACTAAAAGCTGATTTTTTAAAAAAGATAAACAAAATTGATAAACCACTGGTTAAATTTACAAAAGAGAAACAACACTGGAAACAAGTAACCTGCATAAGAAAGGACATGTGAAACGTCACAACAGGCTCAACTGAAATAAAATGTATTATGGCAGAATACTACAAATAACTGCACTCTAACAGATTTGAAACCCTAAAGGAAGTGGACATATTCCTAGATTTGTAAAACCTACCAACATTATTACATGGAGAAACAGAACAACTTAATAAAACCTGTCACAATGGAAGAGATTGAAAAACTAATGGAAAAAAACTAGCAACTAGAAAAAGTCCTGGTCCTGATGGCTTCACTGGAGAATTCAACCAAACTTTTAGAAAGGAGTTAACTCCAATAGTGCTGAGACTATTACAAAGCATAGAAAGGGATGGAATATTTCCAAATTCATTCCATGAAATCAGCATAACCGTGATTGAAAGCCAGGAAAAGATCCCACAAAAAAGGAAAATTACAGACAAATATCATTCATGAACCTACATGCAAAAATCTTCAGCAGAAGCCTTGCCAACAGAATTCAACAATATATCAAAAAAATAAGTCATCACGACCAAATCGGCTTCATACCAAGGATGCAAGGCTGTTTAAACATCAGAAAAATAATTGATGTGATCAGCGTATAAACAGCGCAAAGGATAAGAATCACCTGATTTTGTCAACTGATGGACAGAAGGCATTTGACAAAGTCCAACACCCATTTGTACTAAAAATCTTCAGGGAAACAGGTATAGAAGGCAAATTCCTTAATGCAATCAGGGCGTCTATGCAAAGCCAACCTCTTACATCATCCTGGATTGAGAGAGAGTAAAAGAATTTCCCTTGAGAACAGAAACTAAACAAGGATGCATACTCTCACCACTTCTATTCAACATTGTACTAGGTTCTATCTAGAGGTTAGAACTAGAGGTTCTAACTAGAGCAATTAGACAAGACAAAGAAATAAAGGGCATCTGCATCAGCAAAGAAGAAATAAAAATCTCCCTATTTTCAGATTATATGATTGTACATACAGTGAATCCTAAAGAATGCCTAAGTAAACTACTGGAACTAATAGAAGAGTTCAGCAAATTATCAAGATATAAGATAAACATAACTAAATCAGTAGGATTCCTTTATACCAATGAAAAGACCAGGAAAGAAGAAATCACTAAATCAATGCCATTTACTATAGCCCACAAGAAGATAAAATACTTGGGAATAAATCTAACTAGATAAATAAGAGAACCATACAATACTTTACTGCAAGAAACCAACACAGACTCACATAAATGGAGAAACCTACCCTCCCCATTGTTAGCAAGACTTAACATTGTGAAAATGTGCATTTTACCCAAAGCAATCTACATATAAGATGCAATCACAATACAAATTCCAGTGACATCTTTTAATGAGATGGAGAAAGAAATCTCCCAATTTGTTTGGAAAGGAAGAAACCCTGGCTTAGTAAAGCACTACCAAAGAAGAGGAGCACAGTGGGAGGCCACACTCTACCAAACTTTAGAAACTATTACCCTGCCACAGTAGTCAAAACAGCCTAGTACTGGTACAAAAAGAAACATATAGACCAATGGAATAGAGTTGAGACCCCAGACATGCCACCATCCTCTTATGAACAGGTGATATTCAACAAAGGCCCTAAGATTGTATGTTGGAGTAAAAACAGTCTCTTTAACAAATGGTGCTGGTAAAATTGGATATCCATTCACAAAAAACTGAGACAAGACTCATATATCATGCCTTACAGAAAAAATTAACTCAAAATGGATCAAAGACCTAAATATCAATCCTAAAACAATAAAAATTATGTGAGAAAAAATAGGATCAGCAATGGAAGTTCTAATACACAGCTCAAGTGGACTTCAAAATTCAGCAAAGCATGATCAAAAGAAGAGAAAATAGATAAATGAGAACTACTAAGTATCAAACACTTTTGCTCATCCAAAGACTTATCAAAAGAGTTAAAAGACCATATACAGAATGGGAAAAATATTTGGCAAATACATTTCAGACAAACATCTGATCTCCATAATCTACAAGGTACTATAAAATACCAACAAGATAAAGAAAGGTAAATAACCCAAATAAGCGGTGGACAAAGCAGATATACAGACATTTCGTCAAAGAGGACATCCAGGAAGCCAAAAGACACATGTGGAAATGCTCACAATCATTAGCTATCAGAGAAATTCAAATCAAAACTACAATGAGATACCATCTTACCCCAACAAAGTTGGCCATGATCCAAAAAAACACAAAGCAACAAATTCTGGAGAGGCTGTGAAGGGATGGGAACTCTCATACACTGCTGGTAGAACTGCAAAGCGGTTCAACCTTTTTGGAAAGCAATTCGGTGCTTCCTTAAAAACTTGGAAATCTATTTATCATTCGATCTGGTAATCCCACTGCTTGGAATATATTCTACAGAAAAAAAAGACTGCCACGTGAACAGATACATGCACATTGATGTTTATTGCAGCACAGTCCACAGTAGCAAAAGGATGGAATCAATATCAGTGTCCACCAACAGATAAATGGATAAACAAAGTATGGTACATATTCTCAATGGAACATTATGCAATGATAAAGAACAACAATGATTTTCGGAAGCATCTCATAACCTGGAAGACACTGTGCTGAGTGGAATCAGTCAGCTGCAAAAGGACAAACACTGTATGAGAATCCTATGATAAGAACTTAAAAATAGACTTATGTATAGCAGAATAGACTCTGACAACTACAAGAGTGGGGAGGTAGAGAGAAGATTGATCATAGATTAGATAGTTGATAGAAACTTGGTTTAGTTAAATCAATGACAGCACACAGTAGAAAAAAGATCAACTTAATTGGACTTCACTATAAACTGAAAACTCTTCTACTCTCAACCCAATATTGCAAGGATAGAGTAGCTGGGGTGGGGTCTGGGGACCATGCTCTCAGAGTACATCAAGGCCAATTGGCATAACTAGCCTATTGCTAAGAGAGTCTTCTGCACCCCATAATGGTGAGTGGTGTCTGGGGTCTTAAAAGCTAACAAGCAGCCATCTGATGTGCATCAAACGGCCCCAGTGCATCAGTAGGTGATAATCACCGAGATGAGCTAAAAAGTACTCAAGAGACAGAAGGGGTTGTAAATGGGAGACTGCATCATGTGAATGGGAGACTGTATCGACATGTGACCAGAAGAACCAGATGGTGCCTGGCCATCACCAAAGACAGCTGTGATGGGTCACACAATGTTGAGTCCCTGTGGAAACATGAGAAAAAGAGGTGTGCAGCTCAAGAACTCTAGTAAAAGACCATAACTGATGAACCAATAGTAAGGGTGGTCCCCTGGGAATATGACCCCTAGACCTGTTGCTGCTGCACCTGTCCAGGATACACTACTGAAGTCAACTGTTTGGACAAAAATGGACTGCACTCAGGGACACAGTGTGACCATATGGTGTGCGTACTCTACGGTTCTATGCATTTATAGGATGCTGTCCTTTTGGTCTCTTTCTAGATGGGTCTCTTTCTAGGAAGGGTGGAGAGGAGTGGGCAGGAGCTTGTTAAGAGGATACAACAAGTATAGAATGAAAAAGAGGAGTATGCTGTCACCAGGCAAGGTGAGCAGAAGAAGCTACAGCAGGTCAGCATGTAAAATTAATTTAGAGTATATACTTTCACCTAATCACAATAAAAAGGAAGAAAAGAGATATAACCAGAATGCTCTTTTGAAAAAGGGTGGTGAAAATAAGTCTCACATACTTAAGATATATGATTAGAAGGGATTAGTCCCTGGAAGAGGACATCATCCTTGGTAAAGTGAAAGATTGGCGAGAAAGAGGAAGACCATCAATGAATGAACTAACAAAGTGGTTGCAACAATGTGATCAGGCATATCCCAGGCACGTGTTTTTAAGGAGCATCTTTTTCCTCCAGTCCTTAAAACCAGGATCCATCAGCAAAAGCAGTGATGCTGACAATAGCTTTCTGAATTGGCACCACAATGCAACTTTTAAGAATGGCTGTTGTGGAAACAGGATGCCTGGAGTAAGAGAAAAAGGAAATGGATTGAAATGTAAAGTGAAATGGATCCCACCAGCCTTGAGTGAGCTCCTTCCATTGATAAAGTGATTCCACTGTGATACCATGAGTTTAGCCTATATTCACCCAAGACCCTCTTAGCTTCTAACACAGGTTTTGTTTGCTCTAAGCAATTAATGGCATCATGGATTAGTGCCTATGTTAAAAGGCTGTATCATGGCCCTTTCTGAGATGGTAGTGGGCTTTTGGGGGTGGGGAATCCTAAGGAAAAATAGCCTTTCTTCCTTTGGAAATACCATATATGAGCACTGTGAGCTGTCGTCAATTATGAAGACTTCCGTCAGATTGATCTAAATAATCAAGCCATCTCTTGATTTTATACTTCACCAAGTGACTGGTATTGTCACATTTCAGAAAATTGAATTCAGCTTTATGAAACATATGTTTAAAAGCTGTACACTTTCAATAATTATGCTATAACATCCCTGTTTTTATGCAAAGCTAACTAGATATTGTCATATTAAAATAGCAAATCCAATTCATTTCTTATGAAACACATGTTTAAAAAAAAAATAAAAGGAACACTTTAATTATTTCAGGAGTGTTCAGGCCAGCTCGCCAGCCGACTGGATATTACATTTGTTTAAAACTCAATCATGCAAAATGAAGACTCGATTTGAAAAATTTTAATAAAGATAACCAGCCTATCATGCTATCATTTGAATGCTAATGGGCACTTTCATTCAGCGGAGGGAGAGCAGAGTGTCAACTTCGCCGGAGGCTCTTTATTCCCCAATAAAAACATTTACATTCTAATGATTTTATTAAAGCGCTGGAGCTGTCAGCAGCCCCAGATGACTCCCTGGCAAACTGTATCCGTTATCAACTCATATTGCCTTTATCAAAACCACCCAGTGGTGAGCCCCAGCACCACAATGAGAGGTCTCTTGCTCACAGAGCTGGTATTTAATCATTTCTTCTCCAGCATTGTTCTGCTTACGGAGCATAAATAAGAGCTTCAAATAACCCCAGAGTGCTCCTGACAATGGAACAAAGTACAGGCCCTATTTATCTTTCTTACATTCTTCAGGAACCTTCTTCCATGCCTGCATCCACCTTTTATTTTTTATTGTTGCTGGCACTTAATTTTTTAAAAAAAAATTTATTCACTAGCCCTATCATCATTCAATGGTCCTGTTATTCTTCTTCACCCACAACAGCAGAACTCACGAGAGAGCAAGGCCAAGAGTGGCTCTGGTGACAGAGGAATAATAGGGTGGTTCCTGGGGACAGGGACGTGGGCAGCAATGGAAGGCTGAGGGTAGGTTGCTGCCTTTGTGTTTCCCATTTAAACTGGCAGTGTCCTTTGGGTGGGAGAGAGGAAGAGGAGGAGTAGAGGACCCTGGGCTTTTTCCTGTGTCCACTCTCTGAAAAGACTGTGGAAACCTTGCTGCAAAGCATAGGGGTCTTTTCCTTTTTCTCGCTCTGTTTGAATCTATGTCCTCATTTTGGAGTGTTGTCGATTCCAACTGATAGTCACCCCTTTTGGCAGAGTATAACTGGCTCATAGGGTGCTCTAGGCTGTAATCTTCACTGGAGTGGACCACCAAGGAAGCCTCCGAGTGGGTTTGAACTGCTCAATTTTCTGTTAGGAGCACAGAACTTAGCCACTATATCACCCTTTCGGCATGATTCTCTTAAATGTATCTGAATTCATTTGAAAAGTATAATACCTTTTAAAATGTTCCAAAAAAAGCAAGAAATTCTTGAACAAAAGCAAGAAGACCTTCCTGAAGTATTGCACTCTCACATGGAGGAAATCTGCTCTGAGATTGAAACCTCACACCATTTCTGAACTACCTTAGGAAGATTGCTTCACTGTTTTATTTTTAATGTTAGAACTTTTCTCTGGATAAAACAGAAGTAGCGGACTAGATTCTTACCTGGGAGACATGGAGTTGGAATAAAACTTTGTGCACACGAAGAAACATCCTAATGACAGAAGGCTCTTCATAAATTTGAGAATATGCTATCACCAATTTGGATCTGTGATCAATTGTACAGTGAATCCTAGAATTGGACAGGCAAAAATTACTAAACAAATGGAAACAATTGGACACTGAGTGGGCTTTGAGAATGTCTGGGGTCACCCCAAGCAAGCCCTCCTAGTGTTTGGAAAATGAAGCATATGTTTTATGGTCATCGACTAATTTAGCGTCTTCTCTCAAATTCCACATCTTTCTTCTCAGTTCAACTTCAGTCCAACCTTTTACTATTTCAAAAATACTGCTTTGCATATATTAAGACAAAAGATGAACATCTATGCCCAGTCAACGTGTTATTTATATGCTCCCTTCAAGAAGTTAAATGTCAGATTCCACAGAAAATAGATTCGCAAGCTTCTGCTGAAAAAATGTATTTGGATACTACAAGATTGCCATTTAAAAAAAAATAAGAAACCATACATAGTGAATCTGGATTTTTTCTGATCCTCAGCCTAGATCTGAGGATGAGAGAAGAGAGGGAAAAAGTAACAGTACTAGGCTCAGACGTCTTTAATGTGAGGAGGTCCTGTGAAGTTCCAGCAATATAATCATGTGTGCATCACAACATCAAATTATTTTTCAAAGTGAACACTGTCATTAAAAAAAAAAACAAAAACTGAATTTAGATGAATGTTAGAATGATTCTGTTTACCTATGGACGTGTCCGTGGGTTTGCAGTCTTCCTAAAATGAATCAGTCTCTCTCTACTCTTTTATTCATCCATTCATATATGTCTATTAACCACTGTCAATCTGCACATGTACTTATGTACCCACTCATCTATCCGTCTATCCAATTATTTTTTTATTTCTTTATTGGCTTATTAAAAGCTAAGCTAAGTGCTGTCGAGTCAGATCCGACTTATTAAAAAGCCAAATCTTTTCTTAAAAAGTATTTTATTGTACTTTAAGTGAATGTTTAAAATACAAGTCAGTTTGTCATACATAAACTTACACACACATTGCTCTGTAATTCTAGTTGCTCTCTCCACCCTGTGACAACACACTTCTCCTATCCACTCTGTACTTCTCATGTCCATTCAACCAGTTCCTGTCCCCTTCTGCCCTCCCAACTTGCCTCCAGGCAGGAGCTCTCCAGTTAGCCTCATGTCATCTACTTGAGCCAAAAAGGCATACTCTTTGCCAGTATTATTTTATGTCTTATAGGTTAGTCTAATCTTTGAAGAGCTGGCTTCAGGAATGGCTTCAGTTTGGGGCTAAGAGAGTCAGGGAGCCATGTCTTCAGGGAGCCTCCAGCCTGTGGGACCATCAAATCTGGTCTTCTCAATAGAGTTCAAGTTCTGCATATCTATTTCTCTGGTGCTACATCAGGGACTCTGTATTGTATTCCTCGTCAGGACAGTCATTGGTGGTAGACAGGCACTGTCTTATTCTTTTGGATTCCTGCTGATGTAGTCTCTGGATTAGGTGGCACTTTCTGTTTCTTGAGCTCATATTTCCCTTGTGTCTTTGATGTTCTTCATTCTCATCTGCTCAAGGCAGATTGAGATGAATTGGTGCTACTTAGAGGGGCACTCGCCAGCTTTTAAGACCCTAGATGCCACTCACCAAAGTGGGATGTAGTACATTATCTTAAAAAATTTGATTATTCCAACTGCACTAGATATCCCCTGAAATATGATCTCTAGACTCCTCCTCCTCCTATTCTGCCCTTCTGAGTAGTGAATGATATTTAGGAAACTTCTTAGATTTTGGTTTAGTCCAACTGTGCTGATGTCTTCTCCACTGCGTGTTGTCCTTCCCTTCACCTAACCCAATTCCTATTTACTGTTTAATCAGTGGGTACCTCTTCCTCTCCTCCTCACCCTTAAAACTATCAAAGACTGTTTCCTTCTATGTTTAAACCTTTTCTTGAGTCCTCATAATAGTGATCTCATACAATATTTGTCCTTTTATAACTAATTTCACACAGTATAATGTCTTCCAGATTCCTTCATGTCAGAGGTGTTTCACAAGTCCATCAATGCTCTTTATCATTGTATAGTATTCCACTGTATGAATATTCCACTTAGGCTGATTCCATCTTTTTGTTGTTATGGACAGTGCAGCAATATACATTGGTGTGCACGCACCTTTTCTTGTGACAGCCCTCGTTTCTTTAGGATCTATTGCAATCAGTGGGATTGCTGGATTGTGTGGTATTTCTAGCTTTTTTAGAAAGTGCCAAATTGACTTTCCAAAGTGGTTGTAACATTTTACATTCCCATTAGCAGTATAAAAGTGTCCCAGTTTCTCTACAACCTCTTTAACATATATTTTTGTGTGTTTTGGGGTTAATTCTGACATTATTGGGGTGAGACGGCATCTCATTGTAGTTCTGATTTGCATTTATCCAGTGACTGGTGATCGTGAGCATTTTGTCGTGTATCTGTTAGCACCCTGAATGTCTTCTTGGTGAAGTGCAGGTACATATCCTTTGCTCATTTTATTTTACTGTACTGTTTCTCTTTTTGTAGTTGAAGTTTTGCAGTGCAGTGTAGATTATGGGGACTGGATGCTGATCAGATTTGTTGTAGCCATTTTTTTTTCTCCCCAGTCTATGGGATGTCTTCAAAAACCAACTCTTGCACCTCGTTAGCTGCTAAACACCAAATAGAGCAAACAGAACTTCTGAAGTCTGTTATGCAGTCAGGAGTAGGAAATGTTGTACCCAGGAGGCACTTCCTTTTCAAGAGCTGAGTCTTCAATCACCCACTGTAGGATAAAGCTTGAAGAATGTTTATCAATACATATTGTTGTTAGATGTCACCAAGTCACTTCCTATCTGAGCAGTCTTATGCACAACAGAACAAAACATTGCTGAGTACTGTACCATCTTCACAATCCTTGCTACGCTTGAGCCCCCTGATGCAGCCACTCTGTCAACACACCTCATGAGGAACTTCCTCTCTTGCTAACTCTGCCAAGCATGATGTTCTTCTCCCAGGAATAGCTTCTCCTGATAAAATGTCCAAAATACTTGAGACAATGTCTTAAGATCCTCACTTCTAAAAAGCATTCTTACTGTACTTCATCAAAGACTACTTTGTTCATTCTTCTGGTAGACTGTGGTTTATTCAATATTCTTCTCCAGTACCGTAATTCAATGACATCAATTTTTTGATCTTCCTTATTTATTATCTAGATTTTGCATGCATCTGAGGAGATTGAAAATACCATTATTTGGGTCAGACACAGCTTAGCACTCGAAGTGACAATTTTTGCTTTTTAACACTTTGAAGATATATTTTACAACAGACAAGACCAGTGCAATGTATAGTTTGATATCTTGACTGTTGATTCCGTGGAACTTGATTGTGGATCTGAGTCAAATTAAATCCTTGGAAATGCCAGTGTTTTGTCCATTTATCACTATGTTGGATGTTAGTCCATTCATGAGAGTTTTTATTTTCTTTGTGTTGATGCGTAATCCATACTGATCTTCATCCATAAATGCTTGAAATCCACTTCGTATTCAGCAAGCAAGGTTACATCATCTGCATATAAAAGGTTGTTAATGAATCTTCTTGAAGTCCTGATGCCAAATTTTTCACATATCTGGCTTATCAGAATATTTGCTGAACATACAGATTGAATAAGTATGGCAAAAGGATACTATCATGATGAACATTTTTCCCGATGTTAAACCATATAATATTCTCTTCCATTTGGACTATTACTTATTTGGTATGATTCACACAGTTGAATGCTTTTGCATAGTAAATTAAGCAGAGGCAAACATCTCTGGTATTTTCTGCTTCTAGCTAAGATCCATCTGACAGCAGCTATGATAGTTCATGTTCCCCATCTTCTGAATCTGGGTGGAATTTTTGGTGGTTCCTTGCTGTGGTATAGCTCCAACTTCATTTGAATGATCTTCAACAAAATTTTAGTTACATGTGAATCTAACAATTTTATTTGTTAGCTTACTTATTCTGTTGGATCACTTTTTGTTGGAATGGGCATAAATATTCATTTCTTCCAGTCGGTTTTCTAGGTAGCTGTCTTCAGATTTTCTTGGCCTAGACATATGAACACCCCCCATGCTAAATCAGTGTGTTGAAACATCTCAAATTGTATTACTGGAATCGTGTTTTTCACCAATGTCTTCAGTGCAGCTTGGATTTCTTCCTTTAATACTTTTGATTCTTAATCACATGTTACCTCCTGAAACAGATGGGTGTCGACTAATTCTCTCTGATGCAGTAACTGTGCGTTCCTTCTGTTTTCTTTCTATGCTCCCTATTTTGGTTAGCATTTTGTCCATCTATTAAAAACTTATTGCCATTGAGTCTGACTTGTAGCAGCAACTCTATAGGATGGAGTAGAACTGCATGAGGAGTTCTGAGAACTTAGTAGTGTATTTAGACTGCGGAAGTTTTGTTTTGCAGCTTATTTCTTAACCACTGTGCAACCAGGGCTCCTTAGAATGCTTCGAAACTACAATTCAAGTTTTGAAATTTTAGCTCATTTCTTTCAGCTTGAGAAATGCCAAGAATGTTCTTCCTTTTTGATTTTCTAGCTCCAGATCTTTTCACACTTCATTATAATACTTTGTTTTCTCTACCCGCCTTTGAAATCTTCTGTTCATTTCTTTTACTCAGTGTTTCTTCCCTTTACTTTAGCTGCTCTGTTTAACAACACGTTTCAGAGTATCTTCTGACATCCATTTTTGTCTTTCCTTTCTTTTCTGCTTTTTTAAATGACCTATTCTTTTTTTACGTGTGATGTCTTTGATGTCATTCTGCAACTTGTCTGGTCATTGGTCATTAGTGTTCAGTATGTCAAAACTTGAAATGGTCTCGACTTAGGGTAGAATATGCTTAAGGTTGGACTTTGGCTTTTAGGGACTTTTAGTTTTCTTTTGCTTCAACTGGAACTTGAATATATGCAATTGATGGTCTGTTCTGACTGATGATATTTAACTTTTCCATTGTCTCTTTTCACAGATGTAGTCATTTTGATTCCTATGTGTTCCACCCCAGGAATTCTACATATGTAGTTGCTGTTTATGTTGTTGAAAAGAGACATTTTCAGCAAATAAGTCATTGGTCTTGAAAATTCTGTCATCGTTTCTCCAATCTTGTTTCTGCTGCCAAGACCATGTTTTCCAATGACAATTCTTCGTTTCCAAGGTTTGCATTCCAAACATATTAGTTTACAGTACATCTTGATTGCATGCTTAATCCCAGACTGTAGAAGTTGATCAAAATATTTAATCTCTTCATCTTTGGCATTAGTGTTTGGTGTACAAATTTGTATAATATTAGTATTAGCTGGACTTCCTTGTTGGCATGTGGATATTATTACTAACAGTATTATACTTCAGCATAGATCTACAAATGTCATTTTTGATGATGATTGTGATGCTAGCTCTCTTTAGTTTGTCATTCCTGTATAGGAGACCACATGACTGATTCAAAACAGCCAATATTAGTACACTTCTGCCCGCTAATGTCTAAGATATCAACCTTTATTCATTCCATTTTAGTTCTGACAACTTTTAATTTTCCTAGAGTCATGTTCTTGCATTACATATTCTAATTATTTATGAATGTTTGACCATTGCTTCTCATTATATGTTGTTTCACATGAGCAAATAAAGTTCCTGAAAGCTTTACTCCATCCATGTCATTAAAATTGACCTGCTTGTCCGTTTGTTGTACTGTGGTGCCTTACAGACAAAGACAAACTAGGAAGAAGGACCTGAAGGTCCACTTTCAAAAACAATTGGCCAGTAAAAACCTCATATATTTCAGTTGGTCATTGTCTAGTATAATGCTGAAAGATGAACCTCTCAGATTAGAAAGCATTCAAAATATGAGTACTTAGGTTTCCTCTAATAGGGAACTTTGTAAATATCAAATTATTTAAAATGAAATACTTATTTTGAGGTTTAATGGCTATGAAATAACACATCTTTCTGGAACTGGAGTCCAGATGTGAAGGAAAGGAGGTGGAGATCGCAGCGTGTGTGTAACGAGGATTGGAGGAGTCACCCAGGCTGCAAGGACAATGTTGTTGGTACACTATAATGCTTCATATGTACCTTAAAGAGTGTAGCCTTCTGTGCTACTGCAGGAAGAGTTAACACTACAGAGAAGTTCCTAAGGCCAGATAACATTCTGAGACTCGTGCATATATTAGCTCCTTAAATCTGCATCAATCCCTTCGAGGTAAGTTTTGTACTTATACCATTGAGAATGGGGAAACTAAAGAGCAGTAAAAGCCAAATGTGATCCACGCACTCCATTCCAGGGATGACACTCTTCACTGCTTTCGCTGTCAAGTACAGATGTCCCTGAGATGTGAAATGATCAGTTCTTCTGGTTCACTGTGTGCGGAATTAAACACCACCAGACCCACCATCTCCCACTGGTGACCTTTTCCCTCTTCTTCACTCTCAATTTGTTTCTATTTTTCCTTTGTCACACCGATATCCTTTCCAAGGCAAGGCAAACAAAATATTATAACTTTTCCTCCAATTTTTCCAGTATAATACAATGTGTTGCTGTCATTAGGTGCCATTGAGTCAGCTCTAACTCATAGTGACACTGTGCACAACAGAATGAAACACTGCCCAGTCTTGTGCCATGTCCACAATCATTTTTATGTTCAAGCCTATCATTTCAGCCACTGTGTCATCCCATGCCATTGAGAGTCTTCCTTTTTTTTGCTGACCCTCCACTCTACCAAATATGATGTCCTTCTCCAGGGACTGATCCCTCCTGACAACATGTCCAAAGTATGTAAGACACAGTTGCACCATTTTTGCTTCCAAGGAGCACTCTGATTTTACTTCTTCCAGACCAAATCTGTTTATTCTTTTGGCAGTCAGTTGTACATTAAATATTCTTCTCAAAAACCAATTCAAAGGCATCAATTTTTCTTCCCCTCTTTATTCATTGTCTATCTTTCAGGTGCATATGACACAATTGAAAATACTATGGCTTGGGTTAGGTATACCTTAGTCTTCAAGGCGACATCTCTACTGTTCAATACTTTAAGGAAGTCCTTTACAATAGATTTTCTCAGTATAGTGTGTCTTTTAATTTCTTAACTGCTGTTTCCATAGACATTGATTGCGGAGCCAAGTAAAATAAAATCCTTGACAACTTTAATCCATTCTCCATTTATTATGATGTTGCTTGCTGGTCAAGTGGTGCAGATTTTTGTTTTCTTGATGTTAAGTTTCAATCCAAACTGAAGGCTGTGGTCTTTGATCTTCATCATTAAGTGTTTTGAATCCTCTTTACTTCCAACAAGTGAGATGGTGTCACTTGAGTAACACAGGTCATTAACGTGTCTTCCTTGAATTCTGATGTCTTGTTCTTTTTCACATAGTCCAGCCTGTCAGATTATTTGCTCACCATAGAGACTGAAAAGGTATGGTGAAAAGATACAACCATGACGTACACCTTTCCTGACTTTAAACCACGCAGTGCTCCCTTGTTCTGTTCACACAACTGTCTCTTGATCCATGTATAGATACCTTAACAGCACAATTAAGTTTCCTGCAATTCCCATTTTCCACAGTGTTGGTCATAGTCTGTTATAATTTACACAGTTGAATGCTTCTGCCTACTCAATAAAACACAGGTAAACCTTTTTCTGATATTCTCTGCTTTCAGCCAAGATCCATCTGGTATCAACAACAGTATCTCTGGTTCCACATCCTCTTCTGAATCCAGCTTGAGTTTCTGGCAGTTCCTTGTCAATATACTGTTGCAGTCACTTTTAAATGATCTTGAACCTTACTTGCCTGTGATATTAATGATATCATTTAGTAATTTCTGCATTTGGTTGAATTACCTTTCTTTGCAATAGACATAAACATGAATCTCTTACAGCCAGTTGAGCAGGTAGTTGTCCCCCAAATTTCTTGACATAGTCTAGTGAGCACTTCCAGTGCTGCATTCATTTGTTGAAATATCTCAATTGATATTCCATCAATTCCTGGAGGCTTTTATTTTATTTTATTTTTTGAATCAGTGCCTTCAATGCAGCTTCAATTTCTTCCTTCAGTACTATCAGTTCCTGATCACATGCTACCTCTTGAAATGGTTGAACATCAACCACTTCTTCCTGGTATAATGACTCTGTATATTCCTTTCATCTTCTTGTGATGCTCTTTGAGTCATTTAACAGTTTCCCTGTGGAATCCTTCACTATTGCAACTAGAGGCTGGAAATTTTCCTTCAGTTCTTTCAGCTTGAGAAATGTGGAACATGTTCTTCTCTTTTGGTTTTCTGTTTTCAGCTCTTTAAACATGTCATTATAATATTTTATTTTGTCTTCTCTAGCTGCCCTTTGATATCTTCCATTCAGTTCTTTTAGTTTATCATTCCTTCCTTTTGCTTTAACTGTTCAATATTCAAGAGCAAGTTTCGGAGTCTATCCTGACATCCAATTTAATCTTTTCTGCCTTTCCTGTTTTTGTTTTTTGTAATACAATATACACATCAATAAATAGAGTCATTTATTAGCTTCATCCTGTATTATTTAAAATAAAGCTTTCTGAACAATTGTAATGTGCCAAGACTGGATTTAGGTGATGGGAACATGAGAGATGAGAAAGAAAAAAAAAAGTTGCTGTTGAGTCAATTTTGATTCATAGTGACTCTGTAGGACAGTGTAGAAAGTCCCTATAGAGTTTCCAAGAAGTACCCGGTGGATTCAAACTGCCCACTTTTTGGTTAGCAGATATGATGCTTAATTACTACACCATCATGATTTGCTGGCAGATAACAGGTAAAATTCTCTGCCTTCCAATAGCTTTCAATCCAGTTTTTCAGAGAGACAGTAAAGAAACAAATCATTATCTGTTCATATAATGTAAATATAACATTACCCATTGCCACTGAGTTGATTCCAACTCATAGTGACCACATAAGATAGAAAAGAACTGCCCCATAGAGTTTCTAAAGAGCACCTAGTAGATTCAAACTGTACCACTTTTAGTTTGCAATTGTGGCACTTAACCACTACGGCGCAAGGGTTTCAAAATATGACATATATAGATATATATATACACATATATATAGCATATATTATACATATGTTATATATATGTTGTTAGGTGCCATGTATTATATGTATATTGAAACATTATACGCACACACACATATGAAGGATACATGCACTAGCATATTATATTTAACACAGAGAACCCAATGTAGAAGTGGTTAAGCATTTAATTCTGTCCTATAGGATTGCTAAGAGTGAGAATCAACTTGGCTAAAATGCAAATTAACAAACATGTTCACATATATATATACACACACACACATATATACATACACACACACACAAAATATTGCATGTCATCTGCATAACGCAGGTTGTTAATGATTCCTCCTCTAGTCCTGATGCCTAGTTCTTCATATAGTCCAGCTTGTCAGACTATTTGCTTGGCTTACAGAATAAATAGGTATGGTAAAATGATATCACCCTAATGCATATCTTTTCTGACTTTAAACCATGTGGTATCCTCTTGTTCTGTTTGCATGACTGACTCTTGATCAATATACAGATTCCTCACGAGCATAATTAAGTGTTCTGGAATTCTTATTTTCTGCAAATTATCCATAATTTGTTATGATCCATGAAGCTGAATGCCTCTGCATAGTCAAGGAAGCACAGGGAAACATCTTGCTGGTATTCCCTACTTTTACCCAAGATCTATCTCACATCACCAACAATATCTAGCCCCTCTAGCCCATCGTCTTCTGAATCTGGTGTGAATTTCCGGCAGTTACTTTTCAGTATACTTGTTGCCATCACTTTTGAATGATTTTAGCAAAATTTTACTTATGTGTGATATTAACGATATTGTTCAATAATTTCTTCCTTCAGTTGGATCACCTTTCTTTGGAATGGGTGTAGATAATGGATTTCTTCCAGTCATTTGGTGAGGTAGCTGTGCTCCAAATTTCTTGACATTCATTAGTGAGTACTTTCAGTGCTGTTTCCATTTGTTGAAACATCTCACTTGATACTCCATCCATTCCTGGAGACTTGTTTTTCACCTTCCATGCAGCTTCAACTTCTCCTTTCAGTACCAACTAAGGCTGAATCACACAAATTCTATTTGATTTGGAGTTGGCTAGCTCAGTAACTACTTGTATGGTTCTAAGTCTTAGTTCCTTTTTCAGTCATCTAATACTGCTGTAACAGAATGCCACAAGTAGATAGCTTTAACAAAGAGAAGTTTATTCTCTCACAGTCTAGCAGGCTGCACATCCAAATTCAGGACATTAGCTTTGAGTGAAGGCTTTCTGTCTGTTAGCTCTGGTAGAAAATCCTCCTCATCAGTATTTTCTTGGTGTGGGAGAATTTTGGCACAGGAAAAGTCGGGGTTCAAACAATGAACTCTGATCCCAGTACAGCTTTGTTGGTGGTACGAGGTACATGAATCTCTGCTTGCTTCTCTTTTCTTTTATCTCTCACAGGAAAACAGATGGTACAAGGCACTCTCTGTGGGAACTCCTTTTACATTGTTGCATGGAAGCAACCTTAGTAAAAGTGTTACAGCCTCACCCTAATCCTCTTTACCATAATTCAATGTTGCTGTATTAACTGCAGGCAGACATTAGGATTTACAACACAGGAAAATCACAAATAGAGGAGAAACTCACAATGCTGGAAATCATAAACCTTTCAAATTATTGCATACTTTTAGGGGAATACAAGTCCATCCATGACCATTTCGATCAGCATCCTGGGAAGAGGAATGACTAAGAACAAACTGAAGAAAACACAAAGTAGGGTGGTGCCAACTGACAGATGTTTTTGCAACCCCTAAGAAAAGCTTATTCAAGAAAGATAGCAGAGTTTTGGTAAACTTCTGGAGGAAGCTCTATGTCCTTTTACTGAGTCCATAGACTGAGATTTGTTCCCACTATGCACAGTAAAGTAAACTAATTTGCACTTGGTACTTGATTTGGGATTGGTGTTCAAGTGATGGAGCTTAGGTAAAGAAGATACAGCAGACCAGGATCAGGTGGAGGGGAACTAGTGAACCCAGGAAAAGCTCTGTACTGTTCTTTAGACCATGAGCCCCTCCACTTGCAGCTGAAGCCAACTAATCTAGGTTTTAGCTTTATCTGTATTACCAGAAATTTCTATCCTTCCATTTGTTCTTTCCCAGGACTCCCCTACCGCAAGGATGTATCCTACGTGAAGTTTATCTGTCATCTCTTCCCCTCCTTCATCAGCCATCTGACACTTTTGTCCTACTGTGGTGGCCTCTGCTTTGTTACGATATTGGAAGCTATGACACCAATATAGAGTTGCAACTGAGTTACTGGAGTAGCGAGTCTAGAAAGAGACGTATGGTCACCTAATTCCAAAAACTACCCAATGAGAGTCCTATGGATCACAGAACCTTGTTTGAGGCTTTGATTTCCTTGCTTTGTACATGTCATCAGGAGAGAAGGATCACTGGGAAAGTGCATCATGGTTTCTAAATTCAAGTATCAGCAAAGGCAAGGAAAACCATCAATGAGATGGAGTGACCCAGTGGCCGTAACAATGGACTGAAACCATACCAAGGATCACAAAGAGGTTTTAGTCTGTCATTGCCTGATATTACCTGGTATTGTCACAAACCAGAGCTGGCTCATTATCAGCTTGACAACGACTATCCTACTGCTTTCCCCACATCGGTATTTTCAACCACCTGTACAATTTCTCCTTCTTACTTAGAGCTGCTGGTGGAAGCTTCATGTAGGAAAACAGAAGTAAGGAATAAACACTATATCCTCAGTGTTTTCTGTTCTTTGCTACCTCTGCTCAATCTGTTTTCCAATGCTTCAGTCATTCATTCTTCTAATTTTATATTAACAGCAACATGATACCTTTGATCTTTCCCTAAACATTAACCAAGTCAACTTAAAAACAACATAGCTTTTAACAATCCATTGAGGACAGGTTCTGCATATTGTTTTCTTCCTGCAAGGCTTAGAGGGGTCTGTCTGAGCCTGCGGTCTTGCTGTGTCTGTGTGCTTTTCCTGACCCTTTGATACATCAGTGTTGGCAACCTTGCAACCTGACAAGGCTCCATCCTGACAGAGTCTGTCAGACACAGAGCCTCTCCTCTAGCCCATCCCTTCCACCTGCTATTGAAATGAAGATGTTGGCACAGAGGAACACATTTTTATAATGTGAAGTAAACGTCAAAATGAAAAAAAAAAGTCTTACCTACATGAATAATAGAGGGGAAGCTTCAAAACGAGCATAAATCATTATTCTGGCAGGTAATTTTTTATATCTTTGTATGCTATCTTTTTTTTTTTTCTATTGATAAATTTATCAGTGTAAAGTGTAGACTTTTTTATGAAATGAATACATATGAATTTGAAACCAAGTACAATTATGGAACCCCAATATTGTACAAGCAATTCCAGGGTAGAGTTTGAGATGGCATTTCTTTCTGTTTACAGTAGTTTATTACTTTTACAAAAAAGAAAAAAAATATTTTACAACTTATATACTGTGAATATCTTAAGCCAGATAGTAATTTCATGTGAACACATGTGAGAAGAAGCCAACTGATTACAGTTGTGTGAAGCTGAGACCTGTTGTTTTCCAGTCGGTGGATGAGTGAAGCAATTAACACCGATGAACACCAGTACTGAGACCAGTTTAGTGATTACACACTGCCCAGGGTCATCGCACTTCTTGTGTCCCTGTATTTGACAAAAAAAGAAAAACACTTTCTCCTTGGATATAGGCCCAGTGAAAGAACTTTGAAAGTCTGCTTTAAAATCACAACAAATCCTGGGTCATTTTGACCCTTTTGTGTGCATCTGTGTGAGAGAGAAGATAAGAGTGTATGCATGAAAATATGTATGTGCATGTATTTGAGAGAACGTGTGTGTGTGTGTGTGTGAACACTGCCTCCAACTCAGCTGTGCCCCCCTATACTTTTTGTTGTTAGGTGCTCTTTAGTTATTTCTGACTCAAAATGACCCCATGTAGGTTAGAACGAAACACTACCCACTCCCACCCTTCTACAAAACTCCAGAGAAATCTTTCTAGAAAATTAAACTGATCACATCAAGCCCAGTAAGAGCAGCTCCCATGACCACCAGCATGAAGCCTACACTCCTTGCCTTAGCATACAAGCCCCGTGTTTGCATTCCTCCCTCCTTCCTGCTCCTGCCTTTTATACCACCCCACCATCCACTCCATAGTATAAGCAGTAACCCAGCAAGGTGATGGCTAAAAACATTTAAGCTTCAGGATCCTTCAGTGGGTAGATTCATAAACTTGTAATTTTTTTCTTAAAGAAAATCCAAATTGTAGAAGTAAGGCCCACGAGAATCTGCACCCATACTTAAATCTTCAAACAAACAAACAAAAACAACACAACCAGTTTCTGTAGAGCCAGTGTTGACTCTTGGAACCTCATGTGTGTCAGAGTAGAACTGTGCTCCAGATGGTTTTCAATGGTTGATTTTTCAGAAATAGATCTCCAAACCTTTCTTAAAAGGAATCTCTGGGTAGAATTGAACTGACAACATTATGTTTAGCAGTCAAGCACTTTAACTATTTGCATTAATGTTTTATTTCTGCAACTGCCTTAATCATCCAGTGTTTAACAAACAAAAGCTTAATCTCTCACAGTCTAGTAGGCTAGAAGTTCAAATTCAGGGAGTCAGCTGCAGGGGAAGGCTTTCTCTTTTGGCTCTGGAGGAAGGTCTTTGTCATCAGTCTTCCCCGGAACAGGAGCTTCTCTGCACAAAGATCCCAGGTACACTCTTCTCCCAGTTCTGTTTTCTTGGTGGTATGAGACCCGTAACTCTCTGCTTGATTTTCTTTCCTTTTACCTCTTGTAAGATAAAAGCTTGCACTGATCATACCCCAGGGAAACTCTCTTTACAATGGATCAGAGATGTGACCTGAGCAAGGTTGTTACATCCACCAAATCCTCTTTAACATAATCTAATTTTGCCTCACTAACCACCAGCACAGATTTAGGATTTACAGCACATAAAACATCACCGTAATACTAGGAATTATGCCCTAACCAAATCGATACTCATGTTTTGGGGAGGACTTAATTCTATTCATAACATCAACTCTGCTTCCCCATCTCTCTATACAGGCAGCATTCACTATTTCTCATCCCCTTCCAAACATTGCTTTGAGTGACCTTTCTTCAGACAACCCAGTGACACAACTTCACATTCAGATACCAGCAAAACATCTGACATGCAGTAATGTATGTTAGATGGCATGATATCACACTATATACTTAATACCAAAGGCCAAACCAAACCTAGTACTTTCAAGGCGGGTCCAACTCACAGTGATCCTAGAGGTCAGAGTAAAATTGCCCCATAGAGTTTCCAGGGAGCACCTGGAAGATTTGAACCACTGATCTTTTGTTTCTGACTTAACCCACTATGCCACCAGGGTTTCCTATATACTTAGTAATATTTATAAATTAATAATAATGCATTTTCTTGTCGTTCTGTTTTGCCAACTAATTCCTTGGCACCAACACAACCACCCCCACCACCCCACCACCAGCGAAAAAAAAACCCTGCTGTTGAATCAATTTTGACTCATAGTGACCCTGTAGGACAAAGAAGAACCACCCCACAGAGTTTCCAGGGAGTACCTGGTAGATACGAACCACCAACCTTTTGGTTAGTATCCATAGCTTTTACCTACCATGCCATCAGAGTTTACAAAGGAGGTAAGGATTAGAAGAGACAATTGGATAAAAAATTGCAAAATGAGAAATACGTTTGATGTGAAATCTCCAAATTAAAATTGAAGTTGAGAGCCTGGATAAAATTATGGTGATAGGGAACTGCACCAATGCAACAAAGCCACTCACTGTGCTCCTGATCAGAGTACCTCAGACTCCCTGTCATCTCTCCACATCAGCTCATTTTGAAATAATTCCGGAAGCAGATTCCTCTAAAATGCGGTTTGTCTTGATGGTTTAGAGCAGGGTTCCTGGAACCAGTTGCCAGAATTGTCATTTCCTGCCCTGCTTCTTACCACACAGGAGTCCTTGGGTAAGCTACCCAAACTTTTCCTTCTTTAGTTTTGTCTTCCGAAAGTTTGCATAATAATATCACCTACCAGAATGTTCCTTGGAAGCCAGGATGGGACATATCACCAGAAAGACCAATCATAGAAAAAGACATCATATTTGTTAAAATAGTGGGTCATGAGAAAAGAGAGAAACCTTCAGTGAGGTGGATGACACAATAGCCACAGCCATCTTAGGATGCAGACATGCTAAGGGTCATGGATTGAATTGTATTCTCCCAAAATATCTGTCAAATTTTCTAGGTCCTGATTCCCAGTTGTCATTGTTGTTGTTATGTGCTGTCAAGTCAGTTCCAACTCATAGCAACCCTATGAACAACAGAATGAAACACTGCCCAGTCTTGCGCCACGTGCATGATTCTTTTTATGCTTAAGTCAACTGTTGTGACCACTGTGTCAATTAATCTTGTTGAGGGTCTTTCTCTTTTTTGCTGACTCTCCACTCTTCCAAACATGACATCCTTCTGTAGGGACTGATCCTCCATGACAACATGTCCAAATTATGTAAGACACACTCTTGCCATCTTGGCTTCCAAGGAGCACTCTTGTTGTACTTCTTCCAGAACAGACGTTTATTCTTTTGACGGTCCATCATACATTTAACATTCTTCTCCAATACCACAATTCAAAGTCATCAATTCTTCTTCTGTCTTTGTTTGTAGTCCAGCTTTCTCATGCATATGATGTGATTGAAAATACCATGGCCGGGGTCAGGAGTGTTTTAGTCTTCCCAGAACTGTACAATTATCTACCATTTTGTCATCTGATGGTATTTTCCTCCTTGTTGTAAATCCTATCACTATGATGTTAATGAGATGGATTAGCAACGGTTATACTGATGAGATCTACAAGATTAAATAGGGTCTTAGGCCAATTTCTTTTGCAATATGAAAAAGAGAAACAAGCAAAGAGATGTGGGAACCTTATATCACCAAGAAGGCAGTGCCAGGAGCAAAGTGCACCCTTTGGACCTGAAGTTCCTGTGCTGAGATGCTCCCATATCAAGGGCAGACTGGTACATCACAAGGACTTTCTTCCAGAACCAACCAGAAAGAAAGCCTTTATTTGGAACTGGCATCCTGAGTTCAGACTTCTAGCCTACTAGACTGTGAGAGAATAAACTTCTCTTCGTTAAAGTTATCTACTTGTGATATTCTGTCATAGCAGCACTAGATGACTAGGCGACTGAGGATCATGAAGACAGCACGAGATAGAGCTGACAGGAGGTTAGATTAGTCGGAGTATGTATAATTCCTGAAACAATGACTGGCATGGAATTTGCTCTCAGAAAAGTGGATTATATTGATTTTAAGTTCTTTCAGCCTTTTTCTCTGGGAGGAAGAATGCACTCATCCAAAGTTACAAATAGAAGTGAAAATGAATGTATAACAAATTAGAACAACTGTATAGAATACACAGAAAGCAAAGAAGCAGAAGAAAAAGACACAAACAGAAGAACTAGATGGTACCCTGCCACTACCAATGATTGCCCTACAAGGAACACAGCAAAGAGTCTTCAGTATAGAAGAAGGAAAATGGGATGCCAAACTTGAACTTTATTAAAAATATCAGACTTTATGGTCTGATAGGATGGAGAGTCGCCAGAAGACACGACTCCTGAACTCTCAGCCAAGAACTGAAACTCTTCCTGAAGCCAACTCTTCAGAAAAAGATCGGGCTGTACTACAAGACAAAATGTATGTATGCTTCTTGATTTAAGTAGATACATGAGCCTAACAGTGCAGCTCCTGTCTGAAGGTTGAGATGAGGGGGCAGAGGGGGGCAGGAGCTGATTTAATGGACATGGGAAATACAGGATAGAAAGGAGGAGTATGCTGTCACAGGGTGGGAGAGCAGCTACAATTACATAGCAATCTGTGTCTAAGTTTTTGTATGACAAATTGACTTGTAGTGTAAACATTTATTTGAAGCAAAATAAAATATTTTAAGGGGGGAGGGAGGAAAGAAAAAGATCCAAAGCAACACAATGTCCAAGGACAACCCAGCTACCAAAGACCTTGTTTATATCAGTGCTTTCTTTCAACCTGTATTTCTCATAATCATTTTGTGGCCATCTGTTATTGTTAAGTCCTATTAAGCCAGTTTCTACACATAGTGATCATATGCACAACAGAATGAAACAATGCCCAGTCCTGCATGATCCTCCCCACGGTTGCTGTGCTTGAGCCCATTGTCGTAGCCACTGTGTCAAACCATCTGACTGGGGGTCCTTCTCTTTTTCACTGACCCCCTACTTTACTAAGCATGATATCCTTATCCAAAGGCTATTCCCTCCAGATACGTGTGTAAAGTATGTAAGACAGTCCCACCACCTTCACTGCTAAAGAACATTCTGGCTGTACTTCTTCTAAGACAGATTCGTTAATTCTTCTGACATGGTATATTCAATATTCTTCACCAACACCACAATTCGAAGGCATCAATTCTCTTTCCATCCTCCTTATTCACTGCCTTCCCTTCACATGCATATGAGGCTACTGAAAATATCATGGATTGGGTCAGGCACACCTTAGTCCTCAAGGTGACGTCTTCACCCACCTAGTTTGTATATAATAGGAATAAATGCATTCTGAACTGATTTAAGATTTAGCAACTGGAGACACTTATGGATTTTTTTTTTTTTTTTTACTTTCTTAGCTTTGGTGATAATGACAATGATTAAGTGAAAGTATACAATCCAAATCAATTTTGCACGCCCACCTCTCTGCAGCTCTATCTGCTTTCTTCACCCTGTGACAGCATACTGCTCCTTTGCACTCTTTACTTATAGTATACTCTTAACGAACACCTGTCCCCTCTTCTCCACCCTCTCTTTTACCCTCTATAAAGAAACCGGTAGGACAGCCACCTACAAATGTATAAAACCATAAAGTACACACACCACATGTTCATTTTGTGTCCCTAAATCCAGTCCGTTGTTTGTCTGAACTGTTGACCTCAGCATTGGTTTCAGGTCTGGGCCAGCACTTTTTTTCTTTAAATATCCACTGTTTTAAAACTGAAACTTGTTTCTACGTTTCTGGTAGACTCAGAGAAATGGGCGTGGATGGTTGATTCAATTAAACAAACTGGGAACACCCACAGCAAATATGCACACTTCTATTCACATTTTTGCCTTCTTGGGGGACTGACTATGATAAACTAACATAAGTGCATTTGATGCAAAGCAAGTGGAGGCAACCAGCTCCGACAGAAAGAGAAAGGGCAAACCGTCTTCCCTGATGATTTACAGCACGGGAACCTGGGGGCCGTGTATCGAGTAATAGACGGGACTGATGGCAGCAAATGCCAGGTTTGGGTAGTAGGTCATACAGCTGGAAGTCAGAACAATAGATGGCTAATTCATTTAACAGAATGGATACCCAGGGACCACAAATGACAGCTTAAAAGACCAAGAAGCATCCTGCTGATCCATTGGGAAAACCCAGAGTTGTTGGAAAAAAGATAGCCTGTTCTTGGCCCTATAGAAGCTGATTTGAATTCACATAGAGGCAGGCGAGAGCAAATTAGCTAATGGAAGAGGGAAAACAAATCTTTTGGAATTCATGAAAGTATAACAGACACTTTGGTCAACAATGCAAGACTACTGCTCGATATACTTAAGCCACCATAACATTCAACTTTTTCTGGTGTTATTAGAATATAGGATATGTTTCATTGGCCACAAAACATTTGTTTTTATGTTTATCAAAAAATGAGACCTAGTGTTTATGCTAATAACCCAAAACTCACTGCTCTGAAGTTTATTCCCACTTGTGGCATACCTATAGGATGGTGTATAATTGCCCTACAGTTTCCAAGGGGTGTCTGCTGGATTTGAACTGCCAGTTTTTCTGTTAGCAGCCATAGATTTAACCCTACATCACCAGGGTTTTCAGTCTATGACATATCTTTGTGACTAAAACTAAGAAACTGACACACTGTTTATGGTGATGTTTATAGTCACTATGCATGAGTTTATAAAAAGGTTTATCAAAGTATGATATAGTAACATATCATTTGAAATTGGAAAAATAGGAAATGTCATTAAAGTCTTTAATCTATGCATTAATTCTCTCTTTCATAAGTAGTTTCTTTAGAAATCTATGTCACTTCTATTTTATTTTTCAGTCATCTGTTATTTGAAGATAGGATCCCTGGTTGAGCAGTGGGTAAAGCAATTGATTGCTAACCAGAAGTTCCATAGTTCAAAGCCACCATTTGTACTACTGGCCAAAAAAAAAAAAAAAAAAAAAAGTAGCAATCTGCTTCTGTGATGATTATAGCCTTGGAAACCATATAGGGCCATTCTACTCTGTCCTACAGGGTTGTCATGAGTTGGAATCAATTTGAAGGCAGTAGCTTACTCCCTGGAAGGGATTTAACATACTTACAAATAAAATCAAGTAAATATTTTAAACACTAAATCAAGAACTGGAAACCTTGGTAGTATAGTGGTTAAGTGCTATAGCTGCCACCCAAAGGCCAGCAGTTCAAATATGACAGGTGATCCCTGGAAACTCTTTGGAGCAGTTCTGCTTTGCTCTATAGAGTCTCTATGAGTCTCTGACTCTGAACCAACATACCAGCATTTTCTTTTTTCTTTTAAGCAAAGAATTATCTATGTGCTATTTGCAGGCCTTGGTAGGGTATTGTCAGATGGTGTCAAGTCGATTACAATTCACAGTGACACTAGGTGCAACAGAAAGAAAACTCCTTGGTCATAAGCTATCTTAACAGTCATTATTCTTGAGACCATAATTGTAGCTACTATGTAACTCTGTCTCATTAGGTCTTTATCTTTTCTGCTGATGTTCTATCTTAACAAGCTTGATAAAGTGCTATTTAATTATAATTTATTTTATAATTATAGTTTTCCCACCAGAATTCGACCTGATACTCTTAGCCACAGCATTTTACCCTTCTAGTAGTCTTGATTAGTTTCACCTATGACCGGTTTGACTGCTCTGTGATCTCTCCTCCTGGGACCTTCCTACCATTTTCCTCATCCAAGCTTCCTCATTTCACATTCCTCCTTCAGAACTTTAATGCCATGCCACATTAATACAGGCAGTCTTAGGTTATGAACAAGATGTGTTACGAAGTTTGTTTTTAAGTCTACTTTGTAGGTAAGTCAGAACAGGTATGTAAGGGTCTTATGTAGCATCAGCCTAATGTTTCTTTTAGTATATGGTATATACATTTACCTTCATAGACATACAAAAGAAACGCTGGTGGTATAGTGGTTAAGTGCTACGACCGCTAATCAAAAGGTTGGCAATTCAAATCCGCCAAGTGCTTCTTGGAAACTCTATGCAGCAGCTCTAATAGAGGAACTATGAGTTGGAATCGACTCAATGTCAGCGAGTTTGATTGGTTTTATGATTATAAAACACTTAAGAAGCACATCAACCCATACAATGTTTTCATAAGCATCACAAAGTAGAGCAAGCATTTGTAATTATGAACCACTCTGTGTAATTCAGATTTTTAATATTACAGACTTCAAGGCAGTCTGCACTAGAGGATGAATTGTCTGCAAATTGGGCATTGTAACCTTGGGACTTCTTATAAAAGTGCTTTCTTCCAGAGAGTTACAGCCCCATTTGCCCTCTCTGTCTCTGTCTTTTCTTGGTACACACCTGGCATCCCCAAGCTGGACTGAAGCAAGCATGCAGTGCTCTGTGGCTCCATCCACCTAGGACTGAGGGAGGAACACCAAGTGTTCTGGCATTATGAATCACAACTGTCTACAATTCCTTCCTCAGACTGTCTGTTCATTGTTGTGTATCATCAATCTCACTGTCACTATTGGGTCCTTTTGTTTCTATCTGTCATTTTTCTTTCATCAACTTCCTAAACATCATTCTCTTTTCCAAAGATTGATACTTCAACTCATTCCTACCTAGTGTACAACTCCATTCCTTCAGTGAAACTGCTTGTTTCAAGGTTTCCAGTGGCCTGCATATTTCCCAATTTCTAAGATCTTTTTTAGTTACCATTAATTTCAGTGCCTTAGCAGCACTCACCATAGCAACCAACCCTTCCATTTGGGGTCCTTTTTGGTAGTAGGTTTCCAGGATGATACGTGGACTGTCTGGGTGATTCTTTTTTTCCTCTTCTTTTACTCTTATCTCTACATCTTTAAGTGCCTCCACATATGTTTTAGTCAGCTAGGGCTGCTCTAACAGAATTAGCACAGAGTGGATGGCTTTAACAAAGGAAGGTTTATTCTTACATAGTCTGGTAGGCTACAAGTCCATATTCAGGGTGTCCACTCCAGGGGAAGGCTTATCCATTGTCGGCTCAGGAGAAAAGTCCAGTATTGCATCAGTCTTTGTCCAGGGAGCATCTCGGCGCAGGAACCTCAGGTCTGAAGGACATGCTTTTCTGCCAGTGCTGCTTTCTTGATGATACGAGGTTCCCAATTCTCTGCCTGCTTCTCTGTCCTTTTATCTCTCATGGGATGAAAGGATTAAGGGTGGGGCAAGCCATACTCCAGGGAAACTCCCTTTACAGTGCAGCAGGGACGTGATCTTATAAAGGGATTTACAGCCCCACCCTAATCCTTTAACATACAGTTTAGGAAAACCACAAAACGGAGGACAATCACAAGCTACTGGGAATCAAGGCCCAGCCACATGGCTACACATATTTTGGGGGGACACTATTTGATCCATGACAACATACAATCCTGAGTCTGATGGATTATAGGTTAGCATCTATTTTAATTGTCTAGGAAAAATTTTAAATATCAAGATACAATTTCCACTCACTACTTAAAAGCTTGGTATGCAATGTTACCAGCATGGAAAATACAGTTTGTAGGGAAAGCCCTTCCCTACAAATTCTTAAAAACTAACATGTTGTCAAATCATATTTCATGAAAGAAAAGCAATACTGATCAGAAATACATGTGTTACTATACCTAATCACCATCTTCACCTCCATAAAGCTCTAGGGTTGAACCTCTTCTAAGACAGACCTGTTCATTCTTTCAGAAACCTATGGTACTTTCAGTTATTCTTCACCGACTCCACAATTCAAAGACATCAGTTCTTCAGCCTTCTGTATTCATTGTCCAGCTTTCTTATGCATATAAGGCATTTGAAGACACCACAACTAGTGTCAGGTTCATCTTAGTATTTGAGGTGACATCTTTGCTTTTCAACATTTTAAAGAGGATTTTTGTAGCAGATTTGCCTAGTGCAATGAGTCATTTGATTTCTTGAGTACTGCTTTCTGTGGATATCCATTGTGGATCCTATCCTAGTATAGTAAAATCCTTGGCAGCTTAAATCTTTTTTCCATTTATTATGATATTGCTTATTGGTCCAGTTGTGAGGATCTTTGTTTTCTCGATCTTGAGGTGCAGTCTATACTGATGGTTGTGGTACTTCACATCTCTATTAGCAAATGTTTCAAGTTTTCTTCACTCTCAGAAAGCAAGATTGTGTCATCTGCATAATGTAGGTTGTTAATGAGTCTTATTCCAACCTTGATCCCCGTTCGTCCTCATTTTGTCCAGCTTCTTGGATTATTTGCTTGGCATGCATGCTGAATAGATATGGTAGAAGATATAGTCCTGATGCACACTTTTCCTGATTTTAAGCCAAGCAGGGTCCCCTTATTCTTTTCAGACAACTGTCTCTTGATCCAACACAGAGTTCTCGTGAGCACAATTAAGTGTTCTATAATTCCCATTCTCTATAAGGTTATCCATAGGAGTGCGGGCGAACTAATCCCACGTCTCCTTCTATCCCTCTGGAAACCAAGACCTGAAGTGACAATCAAACAGAGCCTTCTGATCACCTAATCAGCCTCAGGACATGGCACAGAGTTGTTAATTGGGACTTCAAACCACTCAGCGAAAAACCTTTCTTTTGCTGACTCCCGCTCCTGGCTAGCCCTGGCTCTCACGGACGGAAGGTAAACGCACCATTTTGACTTTTTTTTCCTCGGGCTCGGCTGGCGGGCGGAGCTGGGCCTTGCCTGGTGGCTGGACTCAGACGCGCTGCTGGGGGGATAGGCAGGCGAAATTCCCATATTCTGAGAGCCAGGCTCGGGACTCTCTTAATCTAGCCACGTTGAGCCTTTTGTTTTGTAGCTGCCTCAGCGGGGTTTGTGCGGAGCTCCGCGGTCAGGGTGCGGGACACCATGTTGGTACCAAGATTTTAGCGGGACCTCGTTCTTAGCCTGGGAGCCAGTGCCTGCAAACAGGACAGCACTTCTCCAACAGAAAAGTAGTGATTTTTGCACAGTGCTGCCTACGTTGGGGGCCCTGCAACAGAAGCAGAGGAATCACTACCTCTCGGCACCTTCAGCCCCTCTGTCTGCTGCCTGTGAGGAGGACGCCATCTTGGATACGGTGGCTGCAGCTGGACCTAATTCTTAGCTTGGGAGCCAGAGCCTGCCCACAGGAGAGTGCTTTTCTATCACAAAACCAGTACTCGACGCAGTGTTGGATAAGGCTAGGCCCTGTCAGTAGAGGCCAACAGGGCAGTAGCATTGCTGTATTCTGAACTAGTCTGTTATCATCTGGGGTTGGATATAGTGGCACTTACTTTGTCAGATGAGAAGAGGGACCTCTACACCTGAAAACCTAACTGACTTGTGAACTGGTCAGATACCTTTTGCTTTACATTTGAAGACAGCCTAGAGAAACATTTGCAATCCATCCTCACAGAACCTCTTCCAGCCTCTATATACTCACATGGGACCCCAAAAGCAACAGACAATTGTGGCATACAAGCAATCACTCATGACTTCAGAAGGCTCCCAAACAAAGCAACCAAGGAATTTTCCAGATGAAGAAACTTTTATGAAAGCATCAGGAAGTGAATACAAATTGATTATATAGAGAGCCCTTCTAGAGCTTATACAAAATGCAGCAGAGCAAAGTGAAAAATTAAGCAAGTTGTTCGATCTGATGGAACACCAGTACTCTGAAATCCAACAGATTAAGAAGAAAATCAAAGACATAGAAACGTCCATGCAAAGCCAAGAAAACAGAATGGAACAAATGGAAAAAAGAATTTCTGACTTGGAAGACAGAGCTACTGATGCCAGCATCTATGAGCAGAAATCAGAAAAAAAGAAACAAGAAAAATGAAGATACATTAAGAAGCATGTGGAACTCTATTAAGAGGAACAACCTTCGATTAATTGGAGTCCCTGAACAGGGTGAGACATCTGAGAACACAGAGAGTATTGTTGCTGAGCTGCTGAAAGAAAACTTCCCAGAAATCATGAAGGAAGAGAATATAGACATCTCAGATACATATCATATGCCATCCAATATAGATCTCAAAAGAAAGACTCCAAGACATATTATAATCAAGCTTAACAAAATGAAACATAAGCAGCAACTCTTAAAGGCAGCAAGACTCAAGGCAAAGCTAATATTCAGAGGGAAACCCTGTAGACTCTCGTCAGATTTCTCAGCAGAAACCATGCTGGCACGGAGACAGTGGCACGACACATTCGAAGTCTTGAAGGAGAAGAACTTCCAACCAAGAATTATATATCCTGCAAAACTATCTTTCAAATATGAAAATGAAATGAAGACATTCCTAGATAAACAGAAAGTCAGGGACTTTGTAAAAACCAACCCAAACTACAAGAAATGCTGAAAGAAGTCCCTGGCTTTGGCTTAGAAGAACGACACCACTAACTTTATATTTTAGAATGACACACTACTCAATACTCATTTAGGGAAGGCTCCAAAGTAAATCACAGCTTTGATTTGGAAAGAAGCAATCTAGTGATGATCATGAAAACTATGGTGTCATCATAATAAAAAGAGGGATGTACTACAGTCATTATAGTCCTTCCAGATGGAGAGGAAGATGACAAGATTGGTAGTAATTAAAATTGGGTTTATAAATAGTTTATTAAGGGGGTTCATAGGGGCAGCTGTAAAGCACAACAAAGATGTATCATATCATTTCAAGAAATGTAACACAGGAGTCTCAACAACCACAAACTAGCTCTGAAAAAGGTGAAAAATCAACTCACAAAAAAGAGTGTCCCAGAACAGACTAATAAGAACAACAGAGAAAACATCAACATAAAAATAAACATATCACAACGGCAGCAGTGAACACATACCTATCAATAATTACATTGAATGTGAATGGACTGAATGCTCCAGTAAAGAGACACCAAGTGTCATTTTGGATCAAAAGACACGACCCATCCATATGTTGTCTACAAGAAACTCACTTGAGACCTAAAGACAGGAACAAACTGAAAATTAAAGGATGGAAGAATATATATCAAGCTAACAATGAACAAAGAAGAGCAGGGGTGGCAATTCTAATCTCAGACAAAATGAATTTTAATGTGAAATCCATGATCGTGGTCAAAGATGGACACTATTGCTGAAAGATTCAGTACACAAGCAAGACTTGACTATATTAAATATTTACACACCTAATGCCAGAGCACCTAAATATGTCGAAGAATCACTGACTATGCTCAAAAGAGAGTTAGACGACTCCACAATAATAGTGGGAAACTTTAACACTCCACTCTCATTACTAGATAGATTATCTAGAAAAAAGCTCAGTAAAGATACAGAAGACCTCATTGACACAATTAACCAACTAAACTTCATTGATATATACAGAACTTTCCACCCATCAGCAGACAACTACACCTTCTTCTCCAGTGCACATGGAACATTCTCCAGAATTGACATGTGATAGGCCATAAGGCAATGCTCAACAAAATCCATACCATTGAATTACTGCAAAGCATCTTCTCAGATCATAAAGCCATCAAAGTTGAAATCAATAGCAGAAAAAACATAGATAGAAAGTGGAACTCTTGGAAAGTGAACAACATCTTGCACAAAACACATGGGTTATAGAGGAAATCAAGGACGAATTAAAGAAATTCATGGACTCCAATGAGAACGAAAACACTTCCTACCAGAACCTATGGGATACATCCAAAGCAGTGCTCAGAGGTCTGTTTATCTCCATAAATGCACACATTGGGAAGGAAGAAAGAAACCAAATCAAGGAACTAACTCTACAGCTTGAACAAGTAGAAAGAGAACAACAGAGGAACCCCTCGGGCACCAGAAGAAAGGAGATCATAAAGATTAGAGCAGAGCTAAGTGAATTAGAGAATAGAAAAACAACTGAAAAAATTGAAAAGACCAAAAGCTGGTTTTTTGAAAAGATCAACAAAATTGATAAACCACTAGCTAAACTTACTAAAGAAAAGCAGGAAAGGAAACAAATAACCCAAATTAGAAATGAGAGGGGAGTTGTCACCACATATGCAACAAAAATCAAAAATATCATAAAGAATACTATGAAAGACTGTACTCTAACAAATTTGAAAACCTAGGGGAAATGGACCAATTCCTTGATTCATACCACCTACCCAAATTATCACAACGTGAAGTAGAACAACTTAATAAACCCATCACAAAGGAAGAGATTGAAAAGGTAATCAAAACACTGCCAACCAAAAAAAGTCAGGGCCCAGATGGCTTCACGGCAGAATTCTACCAAGCATTTAGAGAAGAGTTATCCCCCAATACTATTGTGAGACTATTTCACAGTATAGAAAGGGATGGAGTACTCCCAAACTCATTCTATGAAGCTAGCATAACCCTGATACCTAAGCCAGGGAAAGATCCAACAAAGACAGAGAACTACAGACCAAGATCACTCATGAACCTAGATGCAAAAATCTTCAACAAAATTCTTGCCAACAGAATACAACAACATATCAAGAAAATAATCCATCATGACCAAGTGGGATTCATACCAGGGATGCAAGGCTGGTTCAACATCAGGAAAACAATGTGATTAACCACATAAATAACACAAAAGACAAAGATCACCTGATTTTATCCATTGATGCCGAAAAGGCATTTGATAAAGTCCAACACCCATTCATGCTAAAAACTCTTAGCAAAATGGGCATAGACGGCAAATTCCTCAACACAATAAGGGCCATTTATACAAAGCCAATTGCCCACATCATCCTGAATGGAGAGAGACTGAAAGATTTTCCCCTGAGATCAGGAACTAGACAAGGATGCCCACTCTCACCTCTCCTATTCAACATTGTGCGAGAAGTTCTAGCCAGAGCAATTCGACAAGACGAAGAAATAAAGGGCATCTGCATCGGCAAAGAGGAAGTTAAAATCTCCCTGTTCGCAGATGATATGATTGTATATGCAGAGAACCCCAAAGAATCTATAAGTAAGCTACTCAAACTGATAGAAGAGTTCAGCAAAGTCTCAGGATACAAGATAAACATAAGTAAATCAGTAAGTGTCCTTTATACCGTTAATGAGACCGTTAAGGAGGAAATTATTAAATCAACACCATTTAAGATAGCCCCTAAGAAGATAAAGTACCTAGGAATTAATCTAACCAGAGAAACAACAGACATTTACAAAGAGAAGTACAAGCCCTTACTACAAGAAACTAAGAGAGACTCAGATAAATGGAAAAACCTATCCTGCTCATGGATAGGAAGACTTAACATTGTGAAAATGTCTATTTTACCCAAAGCAATTTATTTATATAATGCAATCCCAATATAAGTTCCAGCATCATTTTTTAATGAGATGGAGAAACAAATCACCAATTTTGTTTGGAAAGGGAAGAAGCCCCGGATAAGTAAGGTACTACTAAAAAAGAAGAACACACTGGGAGGACTCTCATTACCCGACCTAAGAACACACTACACTGCCACAGTGGTCAAAACAGCCTGGTATTGGTACAAGAACAGACAGATGGATCAATGGAACAGAATTGAGACCCCAGAGATGACACCATCTGCCTATGAACAGTTGATATTCGACAAAGGCCCTAAGACATTAAACTGGGGTAAAAACAGTATCTTCAACAAATGGTGCTGGCAAAATTGGTTATCCATCTGCAATAAACTGAATCAAGATCCATATCTTACACCCTATACAAAAACCAACTCCAACTGGATAAAAGACCTAAATATCAAACCTAAAACGATAAAGCTCATCCAAGAAAAGGTAGGAACAACAATGGAAGTTTTAATACACAATGAGGACAGACTCCAAAATCTGTCAAAGAACCTCAATCAACAGAAGAGAAAACAGATAAATGGGAACTATTAAGAATCAAACACTTTTGCTCATCCAGAGACTTTATTAATAGAATTAAAAGGACACCCACAGAATGAGAAAAAATATTTGGCAACTCTATGTCAGACCGAAACCTGATCTCCATAATCTATAAGATACACAGAATATCAAGAAGAGGAAGGTAAACCATCCAATTAAGCGATGGGCAAAGGAGATGGACAGACACTTCACTAAAGAGGAGATCCAGGCAGCCAAAAAAACACATGTGGACGTGCTCACTATCTTTAGTTGTTAAAGAAATTCAAATCAAGACAACAATGAGATACCATCTCACCCCAGCAAGATTGGCCATGATCCAGAAAACACAAAACAACAAATGCTGGAGAGGCTGTGGAAAAAGTGGAACCCTCCTACACTGTAGGTAGGGTTGCAAAATGGTCCAGCCTCTTTGGAAGGCAATCTGGCGCTTCCTTAAAAAAATGGATATCGATATACCATTTGACCCAGTAATTCCACTATTTGGAATATATCCTACAGATTCAAGACCTTTCACACCAACGGACACATGCACCAGAATGTTTATCGCAGCACAGTCCACGATAGCAAAAAGATGGAATCAACCCAGATGCCCAACAATAGAAGAATGGATAGGTAAACTGTGGTACATGTACTCAATGGAGCACTACGCAATGATAAAGAATAACGATGATTCCAGGAAACATCTCCTAACCTGGTTTCAACTGGAAGACATTATGTTGAGTGAAAGTAGTCAGCGACAAAAGGACAAATACTGTATGAGACCTCTACGATAAGATCTCAAAAACAGACTTGTGTATAGAAGAAAAGACTCTGACAGCTGCAAGGGAGGGGAGGGAGGTAGGGCGAGGGGGGATGGTTTAGTTTAGATAGTTACTAGAAATCTAGTTGGGAGAAAGCGGTGATAGCACACATTAGAAACAAGAACATAGGACTTCAGCATAACTGGAGTACTGCTTCCATCTTGACTGAATACTGCAAGGATAGAGTAGCTGGGGCAGGGGCTGGGGGACCGTGCTTTTAGGCGAATTCCAGGCCAATTGGCACGACTAGCATTTTGCTAAGAGAGCTCTCTGCACCCCACATTGGTGAGTGGTGTCTGAGGTCTTAAAAGCTGCCAAGCTGCCATCTGAGGACACAGCAAATGGTCCCAACTCAGCAGGAAGGGATGCTCACCGAGGACCAAAATGACATGTGGTAAAGACAACCAAGAAGACAGAGAGACCCACAAGAGTGGGTGCCTACATCGACTTGGGACCGGAAAAACTGGATGGTGCCCGGCCACCACCAGTGATAGCCCCGATGGAGCTCACAGAGAGGAGTCTCACTGGCAACACAAGAATAAAAAGGGGTGCATCATGATATCTCCACTAAAAGACCTCAACTGATGGTCCAGCGGTTTTGGGGTTCCTCTGAGAGCATGGCCCCCTACCCTGATGCTGCCCTTTCCCATAAATTATAACAAAGTTCTACTCTTTGGACTTGGCATGGCAGAGTGACCATATATTGGAAGCACTTTATGGTTCTATACTTCTATAGGATATCATCTTGCTGACTTCTGGCTGGAGGAAGGGGAGTGGATGAAGAGGAGGGGAAAGGAGGTTGTTGGGAGGATGAGACATGTATGGAGCAGAGAGGAATAGTGTGCAGTCACCAGACAGGGAGAGCAGTGGAAGCTGCATATAGGTGGGCATGTAAATTTATACATGAATGTACATTTTCACTCAGTTATGTTAAATAAAAATAAAAAATAAATAAATGCAAAAAAAAAGGTTATCTATAATTTGTTACAATCCACACAGTCCAGTGCCTTTACATAGTCAATAAAACATGAGGAAATATCTTTCTGGCATTCTTTGCTTTCAGCTAAGATCTATCTAACATCAGCAATGACATTCCTGTGTTCATATCCTCTTCTAGATCTGGTTTGAATCTCTGGCAGTTTCCTTTTGATATGCCACTGCAGCTGATTTTGAATGATCTTCATCAACATTTTGACTACAAGTGACATGAATAATGTTGTTAGATAATTTCTGAATTCAGATGGATCACCTTTCCTGGGAGTAGCATAGAGATCTTTTCCAGTCACTTGGTGAGTGTCCTGGTCACCTGGTACTGCTCCAACAGAAAATATCATAAGTGGAAGGCTTCATGAAGAGAAATTTTGTTGTCACAGTCCAGTGAGCCACAAATCTACTTACAAATTGTAAGTCCATTCATCAAGACAGTTTATTGTAGTTCAGTAGGTTGAGTCCAAATCCAGTGAGAGTATCTTGGCAAAGGAACCTTGGGTCCAAAGGATGTGCTCTGGTCTCAGTGCTGTTCTCTTGCTGGTGTGAGGTTCCCAACTTCCTCTGCTCCCTTCTCTCCCTTACACCCCATCAACTTGTAGCTTGAGTCCTGCCTCACCAACACAACTGTTGCCCATTCTCCATCGTCAATATCACAGAGGCAGGATTCACAACAACGCATGAGAGCAATGGCACCATATTGGGACTCCTAGCTGAGTCAAATCAACACATACATTTTTGGTGGGACACAATTCGATCCATGATGGTCAGGCATCTGTCCTCTAAATTTCTTGGCGTAGGTGAGACAGCACTTCCAGCAATGCATTTCATTGTTGAAACATCTCAATTGATACTTTAATGACTCCCAGAGACTTGTTTTTCATCAATGCCTTCAGTGGAGGTTGGGCTGCTTCTTTCAGTACCACCATTTCCTACCATCTGTTGCCTCCTGAAATGTTTGAACATCAATTCTTTTTTGGTTTAGTGACTGGAAATTCTTTGGTGGCATAGTGATTAAATGCTATGGCTGCTAACCAGAAGGTCAGCAGCTCAGTTCTACCAGGTGCTCCGTGTCAACCACATGGGCCCATTTTACTCTGTCCTGAAGGTTAGCTGTGAGTGAGAATCTACATGACAGCAATTGTTTAGGAAACCCAGGTGGCATAGTGGCTAAATGCTATAGCTGATAACTAAAAGGTCAGAAGCAAATCCTGCAGGCACTCCTTGGAAACTCTATTGGAAAATTCTACACTGTTCTTTAGGGTATCTATGAATGAGAATCTACTCAATGACAATTGATTTTAAAATATCACTTAGGATAGTAGAACATTATGATAATGAAGGATTCATATTACAGTCAGATGTATCAAATAAGTATCTGAAATCTTGAGGACTAACATCTAAATGGACATTTAGTTTGTCGAGAACTCCAGTATATTTTTAAAGATTATTTCCTCTTTAGAACTCTGATTATCATATATTTGAGAAAGACAAAGACTAAAAAATGTGCTATTATTTCTCCAAAAATGATTAATTTTGAACAGAAATATCAGTAGCTTCAAGCGTCATTGTTACTGCATTGGTTACAAGTAAACTTGAGTCTTAGAGAAAAACAATATTTTATGACATGAGACTTCTCTTGAGTGTACCTGTGATGCCTGGAGTCTTGAAAGCTATGTCCAAACTCCTAAACTAGATTAAGTAGGTTGCTGAAGACCATTGACTATCTTGTAAAATTCCACAATTGAAAACAACTATTAGACCCTAAAGCAAGATATGGAGATTCTACACAGAGTTTAGACAGAACATTACGCTACTTAAAGCTCACACAGCCCACAGAGTCTTTGCCCACCTATGGAAACCAACCCTATCAAGAAAATTTCCTGCTCCTAGAAGAAGGTGATTTTCATTTAGTTCTGGGACAGTATCAGTACATCAGAAGGAATCAAGGAGGTCATATTGTAACATTAAAATATAACTACACGACAGTTACTTTTACACTGAGACTACAGAACCATTCAGAAGTAACAGTCTGCTATCTTGGTAATAGCCAAACATGCCATTGTTCTCTCAGGTATTATTTAAATAAAATTTAATTTTAAACATAGTACTGGCATGACATCCTTCATCAACTCAAGATGCATAGATGTTGAGCATAGAGATCTGTACAAAGGAGGGAATAAATTTGATCTCTTCCTGTGATGTAGGATTGTAAGCCTGAAGACATTATGACCGCCTTCATTTTTGTTAAAAATGTTAAGTTGTTTACATAGTAATCTGCAAATAATTCCTTAAGCTATTCTACTGTTTTTTCGTGCTCATTGAACTTGATCCCTCTGTCCTTAGGAAGCATTATAAATTTTTAATATTTCCTATGAGGTGGACATTTTAGTGAACTACTCACAGCAGTCTCCCGTCAGGGACAAGCATATGGAAGCACATGAGGGGAAATTTATCTCACTCACACAATATGTAGCACTGCTTTTCACCATGGCTTGGACTAATTTAACCTGCAGTTTTCTGAATTAACAAGGCTTGTCTTCAAACCTTTTGACATCGGGGCACTCTGTTCCAATATTATTTTATTGTTTGCTTCCCACCCTCCCTGAGGAGACGTGTTATTTAATCCACCTGGAATCTTGGTAACTGCGTTCTGCTCTCCTGACTTTTGTGATTGATGTTTCATATTTCCTACAATGGTCGATCTTTTACTTCTCATACCCATCCCTCCAGCCACTGACCAACCCACACCCCCATTTTCTTTTTTAAGAAGAAAGAATAAACATTTGACAAGAGAACTGTTGGTCATGCAAGCTCAAACACAGTTGCAGTTAGAGGGAGAAATAATTCAATTTGACAAGTCTTAAATGCTGATAGATCATTGGCTGATGCTTGGGCCAAGCATTGGGCCACTCATAATTTCACCCACAGATACAACTATTCTATGGAATATGATATACTTCCTTTGGTATTAAATCAGCCCTGCTATAATTTGTCTGCCAAGGTTCAGAATGAAAGGAAATAAAATACTAAAGCAGCATCATATAATTATATCCTGAATTCCATGGAGGTTGACATTTCTCTCTCTACACATACAGTTCTTTAAGGAGAAATGGCAATGGAAGGACAACAAAGAATAGAAAAACATGGAAGGAAAAAGACAGGAGAAGGGGAATTTACATACTGCGCATTAGGCTAGAAAGCAGCCTTCTGTCACATGGCGCATTCCTTACTCGTTCATTTGCTTTTTATCAGATTTCACATTTAATACCTCCTTCCCCCATCTCACACTACACAATAGTGCTGATAAAATGGAAGCAAATTTCTTCTATTAGTGACTGACAGCAATTTGAGTGAAATGAAGTTGTACCATGATATTGTTATATATACAAGGTGCAAATAACCTAGTTTGAATAATCACAGCTGTGTCCTTTTAAATGATTTTTCTCCCCATTTAAAGGAAACTCTTTGATGTGATAATATTAATTCCCTCTGTGCTGGAAGAAGAGGGAAGAAAGCTCAGAGAAGCGGAAATTAAATGAGTAATGCAATGTCAGTCAATCTTTTAAACCAAGGCCTTATTAACTGCTAATCATTTTGTCATTTTGTCGCTCAAAGTAATAAATTTGATACGAAAAGATGGGAATGTCTTATGTTTACTTTTATTAGCTTTAAACAGAAACAGTTGTGGAGATATTACATTATCAAGACGTGTGGCATTTAAGTGGCTTCTGTTAAGCCTATCACCATTTTTCTTCCTCAGTGCTGCCTGATTGCCATAATTTTTAATAATCTCGCTCTGTCTGGAAAAACTTTCACAAAAATTATCCAGTCTTTGCCTACAGTTCTGTTACAAATGGAAAAGATATGTGCTCATCCAGAACATTTAGACTTGCTAATTAACCAGGACACCTGGTCTTTGAGAAACAGAAAGTAAATTGATTGCAATGCTCAAACCAAAGACCCAAGAGGAAGTTCCTGAGATCTCATTCCCCAACCCATGGGGAAACAAAACCAAACCCGTTGCTGTTTGTTTCATTCTGACTTTTAGCCACCCAGGAGGACAGAGTAGACCTGCACAAGCATGGTTTGTGTGTAATTCGGCCAGCAAGGGATGGCCCTGCAGGTATTCTGAGGAGGGAAAACGCTAGAAGGAGACCCGGAAACAGGAAGTGATATCGTTCTTACAGGCCTGCTCGTGTGGAAAAGGTTCTGTGTGATGATTTTCTTTCTGGTTTGTTCCTCCCATCGTGGCGTCCTTGTCAAGGTCAATTGGCAGTCACAGCTGGCTTTTCTCTGCATGTGGGGGCAGGTGAAATCTGATTTCCAGTAGTTTAAGGACTAATGGAATTTTACTGACCTTAGTAACATCAGGTTATAGTTCTGTCCCAGGACATTTATACTATATTCCAGGAATTTGGTCACATCTAATTTGCCAGAGGTAACTGAGCTGATGACTATGTAAATATCTTTACTAATTTACAGGGAGTCCAGAACTCAGCTCCAAAAGAATTAATGTGTATGCAGTCATGACTTGCTCACCCCAACACGTGCAAACAAGTTAGATTTGGAAAATCTCAAGCTTATCACTGACCTTGCCCATACTGAAACCCCAAACAGCACCTTTACAAAAGGTATGCGAAGGCATTTTATCCAACAGAAGGCCTCCAAGGAAGCATGAGATACTATTTGTTCTAGAAGCAAAAGTGATAAAATGTGTAGTTGTACATAATGTGCTGATACATGTGTGTAACCCAGTGTCTTACTGAGTCGACACTGTAAAAAACTTTGATTCCTCTGAGGTCCCAAATTGAAAATGAAATCTTAAAATCTGTGACATGTTTACAATTTGATAGATCCAGAACAAGCCTATAGATCTCATTCTAGTGTTATGTCTTTCCAGAAGAGTGACTGAAGAATCTGTCCAAAATAAAAAAGTTATGTTTAAATGCAACGTGCACCCACCCTGAATCTGCAGTGTCTTCAGGTGAACTGAGAGCTCAGAAACAGGGAGCTGATTGGAAACTCATTTGTAATTCAAATTTAGCTCATAGATGCTTCCAAAGTCATCACTCAATGAAGTTCTGTTACTGTCTAGGCAAGACAACATTCATATATTGGTCTCATGTGAGATCTGAAGTTTGCAGTGTGTACTTGCCACTCATGACACTTGCA
Organism: Heterohyrax brucei; assembly: GCA_028571685.1. Taxonomy (NCBI): domain Eukaryota; kingdom Metazoa; phylum Chordata; class Mammalia; order Hyracoidea; family Procaviidae; genus Heterohyrax; species Heterohyrax brucei. The sequence goes on from CM053141.1 coordinate 7,700,217, forward strand.
TCCTGAGGTGACTTGCTTCTGCCTCATGGTTGATCAAATCCATTAGATTCAGAGGCAGTATGTCTGGGTAAGACGATGGGCAAAGTGTAAATACTGTTTGCTTTGATCTATTGTCTCTTCTGTTTTTTTGCTTTAACCAGCCCTCATATTTGTTCCCCCTCCCCACACAGACACTGACAACCCTATGGAGAAATTCTCCTCTGTAATGTACGTGACCACCATGTCTTGGAATTGACTCACTGACAACAAGTTTGGTTTTTTTTTTTATCTTTGTTCTTGAAAAACCTAAAGAACTCTTTGTATTTATTGTACTGAGGACATTTTCATCTCTTACTGTATAGTGAGGCTTCTGTGGAAACTATTTCCTGGATTTTGCTGATGAATTTAGACTCAGCTAACATTTGTGTTGGAAGTCTGTTGCTAGGATCTGATAAATGATGTGATGTGTGGCATATTTAGAGACATTTTCTTTTGCTACAGGGATTTAATTCAAAGGAACAAAACTGTGTTTTACTCTTATAGTCTTTTATAAGGACAACTGGAGTTTGCTGATAGTTTTAAGTATCTTTTAATTCCACACCAAGAAAAAAAAAAGGATGTAACATTATGACAAATGTTGAATTCAAAAGTCAGGCCATGGAATGCAAAAGTCAGGTTGTTCCCTTCCGTTGCCACTTAGTTGATACCAACTTATAGTGACCCTATATGACACAGTAGAAGTGCCCCATAGGCTTCCCAGGGATTAACTGGTGAATTTGAACTGCCAGTCTTTTGAAGAGGAGCTCAACTGTTAAGGACTGTAACGCCAGGGCTCCTTTTGGAGGATCTGATCTCAATTCAAGGTGTCAGTAAGACTGTGCTTTCTTAGACACATCTAGAGGAGAGTTCTTCCTTGTGTCTCCCAGCTTTTGGTGGCTCCAGGTATTCCATGATTTCTGGTAGCATCCCTCCATTCTCTGCCTCCATCTTTACCTGTCATTCTCATGTCTCTATACCTGTGTGTTCGCTCCTGTTCTTACAAGGATACCAGGCTTTGCATTTAAGGCCCACCCTAAATCTAAGATGAACTTGAGATGCTTAGTTAATTGCATCGGCAAAAAATGCTATTTCCAAATAGATCATATTCTGAAGTTTCAGGTAGGCATCAATTTTGGAGGACATTATTCAGCCCACTAGACCAAACCAAACTAAATCCATTGTTATGGTACCAGTTCCGACACACAGCAACCATGTAGGAAAGAGTAAAACAAGGCTATAATAATCTTTGTGGAAGCAGATTGCCACATGTTTCTCATGAAAGACAGCTGGTAGGTTCAAATTACCTCTGACATTTTTGGTTATCAGTGTAACACTTTAGGCCCTATACCACCAAGGCTCCTTGGACTTTGTGCATCTCAGTGGTTTTCCAATTCAATGGCACTGGATTTGGGTTTGGTTTTGAATGTTTCTTGAAAGTCAGAGTGGAAGCCTTATCTTTTTTCCAACATTCATGTCTTAATGATTCACTTGGTTTTATTGAGGTACCAGGCCATAAGACATTCAGAGTCTCCAGACTGGTTTTTACATGTATACATATGAAATGTATATTTATGAATGTATGCCTATATGTGTATGTATATATGTATACATGTACACACATATGTGTATAAACACATATGCATGTATATATGCACATATATATATGTATACACACACACACATACACGGCCTTGGTGACGGAAATGATGCTGGAGATCGCATGATAGAATTTTACAAGACTAATGACTTCTTCATTGCATATACATTTTTTAACTGACTTAAACAGTGACTGTACACATGGGCCTCACCAGATGGAATACATAGGAATCATGTCAACTACATCTATGGAAAAAAGATTATGGAAAAGCTCCATGTCAGCAGTCTGAACAAGTGTTCTGACTGTGGCATAGACCATCAATTGCTCATATGCAAATTAAAACTGAAACAGGAGAAAATTAGAACAAGTCCACAAGAGCCAATGTATGACCTAAAGTATATTCCACCTGAGTTTAGAGACCATTTCAAGAACAGATTTGACGTATTGAACACTGACTAAAGACTAGATAAATTGTGCAGTGACATCAAATACATCATCCATGAAGAAAGCAAGAGGTCACTAAAAAAGGTAGGAAAGAAAGAAAAGACCAAATTGGAAGTCAGAAGAGACTCTGAAACTTGCTCTCTAATGTCAAGCAGGTAAAGCAAAAGAAAGAAATGATGATGTGAAATAACTGAACAGAAGATTTCAAGGGGCAGCTAGAGAAGATAAAGTATTACAATGACATGTGCAAAGAACTGGAAATAGGAAACCAAAAGGGAAAACATGTTCTGCATTTCTCAAGCTGAAAGAACTAAAGAAAAAAATCAAGCCTTGAGTTGCAATAGAGAAGGATTCTACAGGGAGGATATTAAATGACTCAGGGAGCATCTAAAGAAGGTGGAAGGAATACACCGAGTTCTTATACCACAAAGAACTGGCTGATGTTCAGCCATTTGAAGAGGTAGCATATGATCAGGAACAGATGGTACTGAAGGAAGAATTTAAAGCTGCATTGAAGGCATTGGCAAAAAACCAGGCTACAGGAATTGGTGGAATATTAACTGAGATAATTCGGCAAACAGATGTGGTGCTGTAAGTGCTCACTTATTGATGCCAAGAAATTTGGGGGACAGCTACCTGATCAACTGACTGGAAGAGATCCATAATTATGCCTCTTCCAAAGAAAGGTGATCCAACTGAATGTGGAAACTACCAAATAATATGATTAATATCACATACAAATAAAACTTTGCTTAGGTTCCTTCAAAAGTGACTGCAACAGTATATTGACAAGGAACTTCCAGAAATTCACGCTGGATTCAGAAGGGGATTTGTAACCTGGGATATCACTGCTGATGTCAGATGGATCTTGGCTGAAAGCAGAGAATACCAGAAAGATTTTACCTGACTATGCAAAGGCAATCAGTCATGTGGATCATAACAAATTATGGTGAACACTGCATAAAATGGGAATTCCAGAACACTTGTGCTCTTAAGGAATCTGTTATGGATCAAGGGGCAGCCATGTGAACATAACAAGGAGACATTGCATGGTTTCAAGTCAGGAAAGATGTGTGTGTCAGGGTTGTATTCTTTCACCACACCTTTTCAATTTGTACACTAAGCAAATAATCCAAGAAGCTGGACTACATGAAGAAGAGCAAGGAATCAGGGTTAGAGGATGACTCATTAACACCTTGCTTTATGCAGATGACTCTATCCTACCTGCTGGAATCAAGGAAGATTTGAAACACTTACTGGTGAAGATCAAAGACCACAGCCTTTAGTATGGATTGCACCACAACATTAAGGAAACAAAAATCCTCACAACCGAACAAGTTAGCAACATCATGATAAATGGCGAAAGGACTGATGTTGTCAAGAGTTTCATTTTATTTGGGCCCACAGTCAATGCTCATGGAAGCAGCAGTCAGGAAATGAAAAGATACATTGCACTGGGCAAATCTGCTGCAAAGGACATCTTTAAAGTATTGAAAAGTAAAGATGTTACCTTGAAGACTAAGGTGCACGTGACCAAAACCATGATATTTTCAATCACATCGTACGCATGCAAAAGCTGGACAATGTGCAAGGAGACAGAAGAATTGATGCATTTGAATTGTGGTGTTGGAGAAGAATGTTCAATGTACCATGGACTGCCAAAAGAAAAAACAGTCCTGAGTCCAGTAAGGAAGAGTCAAACCATTGTATCTGCTCAAGGTATTCCTGTAATGTATTGCCTGTGGTTGTATGACACTGACTTTATGCAGAAGTGGGACTGGCATCTATGTGTACAAGTGCTGGTTCTCAAATTACTGCTGTTACTTTGGTTTTCACCCCAAACACTGAATGCATGTGTTGCTCCACCTTGTGTCAGGTGGTGCTCTAGAGGTGAGGGCACTTAAGAGCTGGGATGAGGTGTCCTGGGGGTATATCTGAATATCTCTGAGAGATGTCTGGGGGTGGGCATGACTTTACAATACATCTCTTGAAGCCCCTGCAAGATGCTGTCATTTCCCTTAGAATGGCACCTGTCCCTGGGAACTCTACCCATAAGAGTCATCTACTTAACAAAAGAAGAATGAGGATACAAAGTGGGCATCATTCCACAGAAGAACACAATGGCCTGCACATATTTACTATGCTGCTGACATACAAGGTCCGAGAGTATACAGGAATTTGTATGGCACAAACAGATGAATGCTCAACTGCTAAGCAAAAAGCTAGGAGTTCAAGTCATCTCAGAGGTGCCTTAGAAGAAAAGTCTAGCCGTCTACTTCCAGAAACAATAGCCATTGAAAACCCTATGGAATACAATTCTACTCTGATACACCTGGGGTCACCATGAGTTGAAGTTGTCTTAATACAAATTGTTTTCTTTTTTGTTTTTACCAGTCTGCTGCCAGGTTTCCTTGAAAGGAAAAACTTGGGTCAATAAGAACAAATTCCGTGACTCATCTTCCCCCCCCCCCATTCTGGGACTTCATAAGTTAAGCCTTTCTGGCAACACAGTCATTTCAGAATATATTTTATTTATTTGTTTCTGCTATGAATGCATAGTCAGCCTCATTACATGATGTTATATAAGTGAATATGATGGTAAGTTTATATTGTGGTTTTTGATTCATTGACCTACTTACGACAGCATGACAGCTCAAATCCCGCAATAGGGACAGACCCCATGCCCCCAAACTTGAATGCCCTCCCCATTGAACTTAAAACCTTAAAGAAAAATCCTTAGCAGGAGAGCATGGGAAAGTCAGGTTTTAGAAAGTGTACCTCTCGCTCTTTCAACCAGTGGACTCCCACATGCATGAAACAAATCACATGTGGCATGCAATTGCTACATGCATGTCTCTTTCTGTTGTCTTGCGATATAGACCCAATTTCATCTAAAATCTGCAGCTGGTTTCTTTAGCAGTAATGTTAGGACTCAAGTAGTCAGAAATGAGTTATTATCCAATTAACTCATGCTAAATTGCGGTTTGTGTTTAATAATGAAAATCATGAAAAAAAGGTACCATCAAATGTAAACACAAATTATATATATACCTTAATTATTGCCAGTAACAAAATGCATAAGGAAGATATATATTTTCCTCTGACAGTCATTCTCTGATTATTTGCAAAGCAGTTACAGCAATTTTCATTTAAATGATATGTTTCTTACGATGAACTCAACAGGATACGTGTATGTTTATGTCTATAGACACATAAATTATAGCTGTTAATACTGTACTAATGTAAGAATAAATACATTTTCTTTATGGAACTTGCTGATAGCAATTAATACCATCATTCACATTTTTACATGGTTGGATTCTTGAACAATTTGTCCAAATCCACGTGCCACATTGAAGGCAGAACTGGAAATGAGAACAGAACTCAGTTTCATTGCCCAAGATTGGTTGGCTGATTGACTCACATGCTGTCAGGTAAGCCAGCCTTCCAGCTGCCATAATTTTTGGAAATACCTCCCAGGATTAGAAATAGAGACTCTTGTATATAATGCCATCCCATCAACTTCTTCATGGATGTAAATACTCAGTGATCTCTTGTTTTGAAGGATCAATGAGCATTCTTTTTTTTTCTCCCCAGGTAATCTGTTCTCTTTCAACCAACAAACCAGCTGCCTTCAAGTCACTTCTGACTCATGGATGTCTTATACATGTCAGGGTAGACCAATAGTTCATAGAGGTTTCTGTGATTGATTTTGAGGAAGTAGATTGTCAGGTGTCTCTTCTGATAAGCCTCTGGGTAGATTCAAATCTTCAACTTCTTAGTTAACAGCTGAGCATGTTAAACATCTGCACCACTTAGGGACTCCTCCTCTTTCAAGATATGAATTAAAACCAAATTTGGAAAACCACAAACCAGTACCAACGCATTGATTTAAATCTTAGTACTCAGAAGCCAATTACCACCCTTGAAATAGCTACGTTCAAAGTCAAAGCATGAGGTTCTGGTGTAACTGAAGAGCTGTAGTTCTTTTCAAATGGTTAAGAGCCCTAATATTTTCTATTTTTTGCTACTTCCTCCCTGCTTGCGGACAAGGCACAGCCTCATCTCAGGCTTTGGGGTTGTAAGGAAGAGTTGAGAGACATCGTTCTCCAGGGCCTGCATCCGTCACTGGCCCTGTAGAGAGAGCCCTTGCTGTGTGTTAAGACACTTCATTAACTTCTAACTTCATTATGGGCTGTGTTAGTGAGGGAGAGGTGCTGTAGAAGCGAGCAGAGTATTCGGGTGTTGTGACCTTCAAGTGCCATGATTTATTGGAGTAATATCGCATAGAAAACTAGCATGGAGAAATAACATATTTATCAAGCTCATTTCCCAGCCTAACTTCTGAGACTAACAGATCTAAATTTATATATTCACATTAAAACTTTGTTATTCACTTGTTTAAATGTCATTTTAGAAGCAGTGTGATTTTCTGTAGTGGGAAGCATTAAAGTCATAATGAGACATGGAGTTGATGTTCTATTTGCTTCCATGACCCACAACCTATCTAGTCATAATCTTTATTTTCTGATATTACAGCCACTCTTTCAGGTGATGGATTTCAGATGAGAGGGTATGTGAGTAGGCATGCTATTCCCAGACATGTGGAAGAGGCATCAGGGTAGTGACTTTAAACAACAACTCTTGAATTGTCACATGTGACTTAGTAATGTTCCATGAATCACAGCTGTACATCTTTGCTGAATTAGGTGCTAATAAGCATCATAGGAGAATCAATTGCAAATTTCAGTACTCAGAAGCCAAGACTCACTGACAGCATTAGATTCTTAAATATAAAATGTATATAACCAGCTGCCGTTAAGTTGTTTCTGACTCATGTTGACCCCATTTGTATCGGAGTAAACTGTTTCCCACAGAGTTTTCAGTGACTGATACTTGGGAAGTTGATTACCAGGTCTTTCTTCTGAGGTGCCTCTAAGTAAACTCAAACTGTCAATCTTTCGGTTAGCAGTCAGGAATTTTAATAATTTACACCACCCTGTGATTCTGTAAAGAACATTAACTCCCAAAATACTACTGTCCTTAACTCAGTTTTGACTCATAGCTACCACATAGGACAGACTTGAACCACTCCACAGGGTTTCCAAACTTGGCAGTCCTTATGGAAGAAGACTGCCACATCTTTCTTCCATGGAGCAGCTGGTGGGTGCGAACAGTTTTTTGGTTAACAGCTGAGTGGCCAACTGTTTAACTATGGCTCTCCTAAGATATATTAGCTATAGCAATAAAACTTTTATGCTGGTCCTTGTTGCTGTTGATTCTAACTTATGGTAGTCCTGTGTGTATAGAGGAAAACTGCTTCATTAGGTTCCCAAGGTTGTAACTTTTCAGAAGCAGATCACCAGTCCTGTCTTCTGAGGGGCCTCTGAGTGAGTTCAAAACATCAGTATTTTGGCTAGTAGCAAAATGTTCAACCATTTTTGTTATCCGTGGATCTTTGAGAGCAGAATTTTCTCTTACCAGCATATGTTACAACTCTGGATTCTGCATGAGGACTTTTCCCTCATATACAAGTCCACGCACAGATATGCTCTGGGATTTAAAAATTGCTGTTTCCAGGGGTGGACTCAACATGGTGGAGTAAATGCACATCTTCCTAAATCCCTCTGGAAACCAAGAGCTAAAATGATAATTAAACAGAGCCTTTTGGATACCTAGTGAGCCCTGGGATGCAGCATAAGACTGTTAATTTGGACTTCAAACCACTGAACGTAAAACTTCCTCTCTTTCAGTGACCCTACTCTCAGTGAGCACAAGCTTGCACAGACCGAAGGTAACTCACCATTTTGATTGTTTTTTCCTCTGTCTTGGCCAGTGGGTATAGCTGAGGCTTGACTGGCTGCTGGTCTCGGACATATTGCTGGTGGGACTGTTAAGCGTAATTGCCATGTTCTGAGAGCCTGGCTTTGGACTCTATACACCTCAGATACTCTGGCCTATCTTTCTGCCTCTGCCATGTGGTAGTGTACAGATGTACTTGTGTGGGACACCATCTTGATCCATGGGAAATGGAAAAGCCTGGACAGAGGCCCCGGACAGACTTGGTTCCAAGGCTGGGAGGCGGTGCATGCTGGGGGGAGAGTGCTATTCCAGTAGGGAGGCAGTACTTTGCACACTGTCACCTGGGGCTGGGGCCCAGAGGTCAAGACTGTGGACTCTGGGCATCTTGGCACCCTAGGCCTCTGTTTCTACTGGGAGCCTGGTCCCAGCCAGGTGGCGAGCTTGTGTGGGACACCATCTGGTTTCACTGGGAGGTGGATTCATCCATACAGAAGCCTCAGCTGGACCTAATTCTTAGGCTGGGAGGCAGTGCCTACATAGAAGAGACTGCTTTTCCAGCAGAAAAGCAGAATTGTACACAGTATCACCTACAGCTGGGGCCCAACAGCAGAGACCAGGAGGTCAGTAGACTTTCTGTATTTTGAGCTAGTTTATAACATCTGGGGTTCAATATAGAGGTGCTTACTTTGCCAGCTGGGAAGAGGGATGTATACACCTGAAAACCTGACTAGAAGTTGTCAAGTACTTTTTGCTTCTCATTTTAAGATGGCCTAGAGAAACAACTGTGCTTCATCTTCACAGCATCTCCTCCAGCCTCTATTGACCCACATGAAGCCAAAAAAGCAGCAAACGTTGGAGAAGATGGTAACCCAGATATTACACATGGCATCAGAAGGCCACCAAAGGAAACCAACTCAGAACTTACCAGATGAAGAAGCTTTTCTGAAACTATCAGAAGGTGAATACAAAAGGATCATATATACAGCCCTCCTAGACCTTGTACAAAATGCAGCAGAGCAAAATGAAAAATTAAGCAAGCTGTTCGATCTGATGTAACATCAGTACTCAGAAATCGAACAGATCAGGAACAAAATCAAAGACATAGAAACTTCAATTTAAAGCCAAGAAAACAAAATGGAACAAATGAAAAAGAATTTCTGATTTGGAAGACAGAACCACTAACTCCAGCATCTATGAGGAGAAATCAGAACAAAGAAACAAGAAAAATGAAGAAGCATTAACAAACATGTGGGACTCTATTAAGAAGAACAACCTACGATTAATTGGAGTTCCTGAACAGGGCAAGAAACCTGACAACATAGAGAGTACTGTTGCTGAGCTACTGACAGAAAACTTCCCAGAAATTAGGAAAGAAGAGAGTATAGATATCCAAGATATGTATCAAACACCACTAAATATAGATCTCAATAGAGAGACTCCAAGATATATTACAATAAAGCTAACAAAATGAAACATAAGCCGAAACTCTTAAAGGCAGCAAGACTCAAAGCAAAGCTAACATTCGGAGGGAAACCCTGTAGGCTTTTGTCGGACTTCTCAGCAGAAATGATGCTGGCATGGAGACAGTGGCATGACACATTCAAAGCCTTGAAGGAGAAGAACTTCCAACCGAGAATTATATATCCTACAAAATTATATTTCAAACACGAAAATGCAATTAAGACATTCACAGATAAACAGAAATTCAGAGACTTTGTAAAAGTGAAACCAAAGCTACAAGAAATACTGAAAGAATCTCTTGGCTTGGAAAAACAAAGCTGCTAACTTTATATTTTAGAAGGACACATTATCCAGAATCCACTCAGTTAGGGAAGTCTCCAAACACAATCAAAGCTATAATAGTGAAGCGATCTAGTCATCATATCATGTAAACTACGATAACATTATATTAAAAAGAGGGATGTACTACAGTCATTATAGTCCTCCCAGGTGGAGAGGAAGTTGACAAGACTGGTGGCAATTAAAATTGGATTTATATGTAGTTTATTAAGCGGTATCATAAGGGTAGCTGTAAAGCACAATAAAGAAGCAACATACCTTATCAAGAAATGTAATACAGAAGTCTCAACAACCACAAAACCAATCCTGAAAAAGGTGAAAAATCAACTCACAAAGAAGGTCTCAGAACAGATTAATAAGAACAACAGAGAAAACATCAACACAAAAATAAACATATCAGAATGCCAGCACTGAACACATACCTATCAATAACTACATTGAATGTGAATGGACTGAATGCTTCAGCAAAGAGACATCTAGTGACAGCTTGGATCAAAAGACATGACTCGTCTATATGCTGCCTGCAAGAAACTCATCTTAGACTTAAAGATAGGAACAAACTGAAAATTAAAGGATGGAAGAATATATATCAAGTTAACGATGAACTAATAAGAGCAGGAGTGACAATTCTAATGTCAGAGAAAATCAATTTTAATGTAAATCTCAGCATTGTGGACAAAGGTGGACACTATTGCTGAAAGGTTCAATACACAAGCAGGATTTAACAATGTTAAATATTTATGCACCTAATATTTGAGCACCTAAATATGTCAAAGAAACACTGACTACACTCAAAAAGGAGAAAGATCACTCCATAATAGTAGTAGGAGACTTCAACACTCCACTCTTGATATTGGACAGATCATCTAGAAAAAAGCTCAGTAAAGACACAGAAGACTGTATTGCCACATATAACCAACTAGACCTCATCGACATCTACAGAACTTTCTGTCCATCAGTGGACAACTACCTTCTTCTCCAGTGCACATGGAAAGTTCTCCAGAATGGACCACATGTTAGGACATAAAGCAATTCTCAACAAAATCCATACCATTGAATTAGTGCAAAGCATATTCTCAGATCATAAAGCCATAAAAGTCGAAATCAATAGCAGAAAAAACACGCATAGAAAATGGAACTTGTTGAAACTGAACAAAATCTTGTTCAAAAAACATGAGTTATAGAAGAAATCAAGGACGATGTCATAGGTTGAATTGTGTCCCCCCAAAAATGTCTGTGTTAATTTGATTTGGCTGTGAGTCCCGATATGGTGCCTTTCCTCCCATGTGTTGTGAATCCTGCCTCTGTGAGATTGATGTTGGAGAATAAGCAACCGTTGTGTTAATGAGGCAGGTCTCAAGCTACAGGCTTGTGGAATATAAGAAGAGAACTGCGCAGAAGAAGTTGGGAACCTCATACCACCAAGAGGCAAGCACCAAGAGTAGAGCATGTCCTTTGGACCCGAGGTTCCTGTGCTGAGATGCTCTCACTGGATGTGGACTCAGCCTAGCGGACTGTGATGATCTCTCATATTGAATAGACTTGTAACTTATGAATGGATTCGTGGCTTACTGGACTGTGACAATAACAGCTTCTCTTCATGCAACTTTCCACTTCTGATATTTTCTGTTAGAACAGTACCAGGTGACTAAGAGATGAAATAAATAAATTTATGGATTCCAATGAGAATGAAATCACTTGATATCAGAACATATAGAATACAGCCAAAGCAGTGCTCAGAGGTCAGTTTATCTCCATGAATGCACACATCTGGAAGGAAGAAAGAAACCAAATCAAAGATCTGACCCTACAGCTTTAACAAGTAGAGAACAACAGAGGAATTCCTCAGGCACCAGAAGAAAACAGATCATAAAGATTAGAGCAGAACTAAATGAATTAGAAAATAAAAGAACAATTGAAAAAAATTGAAAAGATCAAAAGCTGATTTTTTTTTAAAAAGATCAACCAAATTGATGAACTATTGGCTAAACTTACTGAAGAAAAACAGGAAAGGAAACAAATAACCCAAATAAGAAATGAGAGGGGCATTGTCACCACAGATCCAACAGAAATCAAAAATATCATAGCTGAGATCTTTTAGTGGCGATCTCAGGGTGCACCCCTTTTTATTCTTGTGTTGCCAGTGAGACTCAACTTAATGAGCTCCATTGCAGCTATTACCAGTGGTGGCCGGGCACCATCCAGTTCTTCTGGTCCCAAGTCGATGTAGGCACCCAGTCATGTGGGTCTCTCTCTTCCGGGTAGTCTTTTCCCCATGTCATTTTGGTCCTGGGTGAGCATCTGTTCCTGCTGAGTTGAGACCATTTGTTATGCCCTTGGATGGAAGCTTTTAAGACCCCAGACACCACTCACCAATGTGGGGTGCAGAGAGCCCTCTTAGCAAAATGCTAGTTGTGCCAATTGTCCTTGATTTCACCTAAGAGCATGGTCCCCTGCCCCCTGCCCCAGCTACTCTATCCTTGCAAAATTGGGTTAAGATGGAAGAACTATTCAAGTTATGCTGAAGTCTACTTAATATTTTTCTTGTTTCTAATGTGTGCTATCACCAGTTTCACCCAAACAGATTTCTAGCAACTATCTAAGGATGAAGGTCCACTCTTCAGACATGAATGGATTGGGTTTGATGATGCAGAGTGACCATATATCGATTGCACTTTATGGTTCTATGCATCTATAGGATATCATCTTGCTGACCTCTGGCTGGAGGAAGGAGAGTGGGTGGAGAGGAGGGGAAAGGAGACTGTTGGAAGGATGAGACATGTATGGAGCAAAGAAGAATAGTGTGCTGTCACTGGGCAGGAAGAGCAGTGGAAGTTGAATATAGGTGGGTGTGTAAATTTATATGAGAATGTACATTTTCACTCAGTCATAATAAAAAAATCATAGCTGAATACTAGGAAAGATTGTATTCTAACAAATTTGAAAACCTTGAGGAAATGGACAAATTCCTTGATTCATATCACCTACCAAAATGATCACATGGTAAAGCAGAACAACTTAATAAACCCATCACAAAGAAAGAGATTGAAAAAGTCGTCCCAAAACTGCTAACCAAAAAAAAAAGCCCAGCCCCAGATGGCTTCACTGCACAATTCTACCAAGCTTTTAGGGAAAAGTTATCTCCAATACTACTAAGAATATTTCATTGTACGGAAAGGGATGGAATACTCCTAGATTCATTCTATGAAGCCAGCATAACCCTGATACCGAAGCCAGGGAAAGACCCAACAACAACAAATAAAGGAACTGCAGACTGATATCACTCATGATCTAGATTCAAAAACCTTCAACAAAAATCTTGTCAATAGAATACAATAAAATATCAAAAAATATAATCCATCATGACCAACTTGGATTCATACCAGGGATGCAAGACTGGTGCAACATCAGAAAAACAATTAATGGGATGAACCATGTAAATATCAAAAAAGACAAGAATCATCTGATCTTGACTATTGATGCAGAAAAGGCATTTGATAAAGTCCAACACCCATTCATGCTAAAAACTCTCTGCAAAATAGGAATAGATCACAAATTCCTCAATGCCATATGGGCCGTTTATATAAAGCCAACTGCCTATGTCATCCTGAATGGAGAGAGATTGAAACAGTTTCCCCTGAGAACAGGAACTAGACAAAGATGTTCGCTCTCAGTTCTCCTATTCAACATTGTGCTAGAAGTTCTAGCCAGAGCCATCAGAGAAGACCAAGAAATAAAGGGCATCTACATCGGCGAAGAAGAACTAAAGATCTCCCTATTTGCAGATGATATGATTGTATATGCAGAGAATCCCAAAGAATCCATAAGGAAACTACTCTGATAGAGGAGTTCCGCAAAGTCTCAGGATACAAGACAAACGTAAGTAAATCATTAGGATTCCTTTATACCAACAAGGAGATTATTAAGGAAGAAATCACCAAGTCAATTCAATTTACCATAGCTCCTAACAAGATAAAGTGCCTAGGAATAAATTTAACCAGAGAAATAACAGACCGTTACAAAGAGAACTACAAACCCTTACTACAAGAAACTAAGAGAGACTTAGATAAGTGGAGAAACCTTCCCTGCTCATGGATAGGAAGACTTAACATTGTGAAAATGTCTATTTTACCCAAGCAATCTACTTGTATAATGCAATCTCAATACAATTTCCAGTGACATTTTTTAATAAGATGGAGGAACAAATTACCAACTTTGTCTGGAAAGGCAAGAAGCCCTGGATATTGCAAGGATTACTAAAGAAGAAGAATACACTGGGAGGCCTCTCTTTATTTGACCTTAGAACTTATTGCACTGCCACAGTAGTCAAAACAGCCTGCTACTGGTACAAAAAGAGACAGATCAATGGGACAGAATCGAGACCCCAGAGATGGCATCATCTTCCTATGAACAGTTGATATTCGACAAAAAGCCCTAAGACATTAAACTGGGGTAAAAACAATCTCTTCAACAAATGGTGCTGGCAAAATTTGATATCCATCTGCACTGAATTAAAACAAGACCCATGTCTTATATCTTATACAAAAACCAACTCAAACTTGATAAATGACCTAAATATCAAATCTAAAATGATAAAAGCTCATCCAAGAGAAAGTAAGAACAACAATGGAAGGTTTAATACACACCATAGACAGACTTCAAACTCTGTGAAACAAACCACTATCATCAGAAAATAGATGAATGGAAACTACTAAGAATCAATCACTTGTGCTCATCCAAAGATTTTATTAGTAGAAAAGGTCACCTACAGAATGGGAAAAGAATATTTGGCAACTATATGTCAGACGGACACCTCACCTCCATAATCTATAAGGTACTACAAAATATCAATGAGAAAAATATAAATCATCCAATTAAGGGATGGGCAAAGGAGATGGACAGATAGTTCTCTAAAGAGGAGATTCAGGCAGCCAAAAAAATACATGCGGACATGCTCACGATCATTAGCTATTAAAGAAATTCAAATCAAAATGACAATGAGATACCGTCTCACTCCAACAATGTTGGTGATGATCCAAAAAAATTCTGGAGAGGCTGTGGGGAGATTGAAACTCTCCTACACTGTTAGTGGGATAGCAAAATGGTGCAACGTCTTTGGAAAGCAATCTGTCGCTTCCTAAGAAAACTGGATCTATGTATACCATTCGACCCAGTAATTCCACTGCTTGGAATATATTCTACAGAATCAAGGCCATTGATACCAACTGATACATGCACATGATTGTTCATTGCAGCACAGTCCATGATAACAAAAAGATGAAATCAACCCAGATGCCCAACAACAGAGGAATGGATAGGTAAACTATGGTGTATGTACTCAAAGGAACACTATGCAATGATAAAGAACAAAATGATGATAACAAGAAATGTCTCTTAACCTGTTTTCAAATGGAGGACATTATGCTGAGTGAAAGTAGTCAGCGACAAAAGGACAAATAGCGTACGAGACCACTATGATAAGAACTTAAAACAGGCTCATGCCTAGAAGAAAAGACCCTTTGATGGCTGCAAGTGTGGGGAGGGAGGAAGGATAGGGGGAGGGTTTAGATTAGATAGTTAATAGAAATCTAGTTGGGTGAAATCAATGACAGCACACATTAGAATGAAGATCAATAATAACTGGACTTCAACAGAATTTGAGTACTCCTCCCATCTAACCCAATATTGCAAGGGCAGAGTAGCTGGGGCAGGGGGCCAGGGACCATACTCAGGTGAAATAGAGCTCAATTGGCACAGATAGCATTTTGCTAGTGAGGACTCTGCACTCCACATGAGTGAGTGGTGTCTGGGGTATTAAAAGCTGCCAAGCTGCCATCTAAGGGTACAGCAAATGGTCCCAACTCAACAGGCACAGATGATCACTGAAGACAAGAACAGCATGGGGAAAACAGAACCCAGAAGACAGAGAGATCCACTTGAGTGGGTCTCTACATTGACTCGTGACCAGAAGAACTGGATGGTGCCTAGCCACCACCAGTGATAGCCACGATAGAGCTCACAAAGTTGAGTCTCACTGGGAACAAGAAAATAAATAGGGGTGCACCCTGAGATCTCTGATAAAAGACCACAGTTGGTGGTCTGGAAGCTTCAGGGTTCTCCTAGGAGCATGCCCCTGGCCCTGATGTTGCCCCTGTCCATAAATCATAATGAAGGTCACCTTTTTGGACAGCAATGGATTGGTTTTGGTGATGCAGAGTGACTGTAAATTGTGGGAACATCATGGTTCTATACATCTACAGGGTGTCATCCTGCTGACCTCTTGCTGGAGGAAGGGGAGTGGGTAGAGAGGAGGGGATAGAAGACTGTTTGGAGGATATGACATGTATGGAGCACAGAGGAGGGATGTGCTGTCACCGGGCAGGGAGAGTAATGGAAGCTACATATACGTGAACATGCGAATTTATATGGGAATGTACATTTTCATTCAATAATAATAAAAAAATGGCTACTTCCAAATGTCTAATATTAGCTTTGGTGATGGAGAATATTAAACATACCATGGACTGCGAAAGAAGAAACATCAGGAAGAAGTATAACCAGAGTGCACCTTGAAAGCAAAGATGGAAAGACTGAATCTTACATACTTTGGATATGTTCTCAGGAGGGATCTGTCCTTAGAGAAGGACATTATGCTAGGTAAAATACAAGGTCAGCCAAAAAGAGGAAGACCCTCAAGGAGATGGACTAACACAGTGGCCGCAACAATGGGATTACTCATAAAAATTATTGTGGGCATGGCACTGGACTAGGCAGTGTTTCATTCTGCTGTGCATAGGGTCTCCGTGTGTCAGAACCGACTTGATGGCACCTAACAACAGCAACAACATTAGTTCCTTATTTGAAGTGTGAACAAGTAACATATGGCAGAATGAGAAAGATAAGCAGATAATGCTAGTGAACTTTCTATTTTTCTGTAAAACAAAGAAATGAACTTTTCTTGATGCATGTTTGAATTAACACCAAAATATACCAGAATTAAATCTAACACTCTTTTACTTCCCCCTTCAAATTTATTAGAGGTGATTTCAGGCAATCTGTGACTTGACCCCAGTCTCATGTTCTCATGCCTTCTGGCATCATTCTCGATCAGACATAGGGATGGATAACTTTGGAAATATCCTGAAAGTCAGGACCAATGAAGTATTTGGGCACAACCAATGATCATGACACACATGTAATATAAACCTGATGTCACACCAGCACATCCTAAATCTTTACTGTTTGTTCCTCCTCCAAGTTGAATGATTTTAACAATCACAACACAACAGTCAGCAACATCTTCTATATGATTTTGACTTTACCAAAAGGGAAATACAAATTTTTAAATGTTTTCTGTGCCTTTCCTTCATTTGGAGAGTCTCTAACTTATGTGCTCAAATAAACAAGTATACTTCACATAGCTCTCCTCTCCTTTATGTGAACTTGGACAAAAAGTGGCTCACATCAGGATTCCCAGCACTCAGCCCTACCCAGATGGAGATTATCATATCACTAGGATAGGGATGAAAACCCTGTTTGCGAAGGGGTTATTGCTACAACTGCTAGCCTAAAGGTTGGCAGTTTGAATCCACTAGTTACTCCTTGGAAGCTGTATGGTGACAGTTTTACTGTGCCCTATCACACTACCCTGAGTCAGAATTGACTTGATGGCAATGGTTACTGTATGATAAGATAGAGATAGCTGCACCTTCCTTATGAAAACTGGCATGGAAATAGGATAGATGGTATGGTGACCAGCTGAGCTGAATTTCAAATCCTCGTGAGCATCCCAGAAAAGCATGTGTGTCATGGATTAAATTGTGTCCCCTCAAAAATGTGTGACCATGTGGCTTGGCCAAGATTCTCAATACTTTGTGATTGTCCTCCATCTTGTGATTTTGCTGTGCTGTATGTTAAAAGATCAGGGTGGGACTGTAAATCCCTTCATAGGATCACCTCCCTGCTCCACTGTAAATTGAGTTTCCCTGGAGTGTGGTTTGCCCCACCCTTAATCCTTGCACCCTACAAGAGATAAAAGGAAAAGGAAGCAAGCAGAGAGCACATCCTTCAGACCCGAGTTTCCTAACTCAAGATGTTCCCTGGACAGACTGATACAATATCAGACATTCCTCCAGAGCCAACTAGAGAGAAAGCCTTCCCTGGGAGTGGACATTCTGAATTTGGAATTGTCATCTGCCGGACTGTATAAGAATAAACTTTCCTTTGTTAAGGACATCCACTCTGTGGCATTTCTGTCAGAGCAGCTCTAACTGACTAAAACAGAATTTGGTACTGAGAGTGGGGTGCTGCTCTAACAAATACCTAAAGCGTGGGAGCCATTTTGAAACCATGAATGGCTAGAAGATTCCAAAGGAATGAAGCGGGTACCGATGGTGAGAAACAACAGAGGACTGGTGACAACAACAACAGCAACAGAACCAGAGGCAGTGCTGCAGCGACCCATGGAGCGACCCACGGAGCAAGAAAGCCAAGTGCCTGTGCACAGAGTTTTCCTCATGGAATGGGGTACCTCCAGACACTTGAATCAGTGGAGCTGTTTTAGAACACTTCTCCTGGCAGGGCAAACGTGCGCCTGAGGCCTGGGCCGTGTGGCCGTAGGAAGCAAAAGCTAAAAAGAAAAACAGCGTGAGAAGCTGAGTGGCCTCAGTCTCAAAAGGTATGGCCATAATCTCAGGGATCTGAAAGGGTGGAATCATGGCATCTTGTGTTTGCAAGGGTGGAACTGCCACTCGGACTTAAGGTGCCCTTAAAGCTAATGGGACAAAGTTTCTGTCCAACTTGGCCTTGAAGGCAGAGTTGCAGTGTGGGGCTGGGGTGTCTCTACTCAGAATCCAGAGACTATGGCCAATACCTAGCATCTGGAGGGCAAGGGCATTGTTTAAAATGTCTCAGAAAATAGAAGATTATTTTCAAAGCTTTGAGGGCTAATGTAATGTGTTCTGCTGACTTGCTTGTTAATGTCTTTTTTTCCCTAAAATTCCTCTCATTTGTAATGAAATGTCTAACTTGTGCCTATTCTGCCATTGTACCTTTAAAAACAGATAACTTACATTCTAGGTTTCACAGATATAGAAGAGTTTTTATATTTTGGACTTGAAACTGATTTTGCTATGATGAGATAAATGTATTACATCTTTCAATGATGTGATTTTTGGGGTGCCAAAGGGTGGGATATCATGGATTAAACTGTGTCCCCTCAAAAATATGTGTGGCCATGTGGATTGGCCATGATTCCCAATATTTTGTGATTTTGCTGTGCTATATGTTAAAGGATTAGGATGGGCCTGTAAATCCCTTCATAGGGTCACTTCCTGCTCTACTGTAAAGAGAGTTTCCCTTGCATCCTACAAGAGATAAAGGAAACAATCAAGCAGAGAATTGGGAAACTCATACCATCAAGAAAGCAGCAGTGGGAGAAGAGCACGTCCTTCAGATCCGAGGTTCCTGTGCCTAGATGTGGCCTGGACAAAGACTGATACAATACCGGGTGTTCCTCCAGAGCCGACTAAAGAGAAAGCCTTCCCCGGGAGTGGACATCCTGAATTTGGACTTGTCACCTACCAGACTGTGTAAGAATAAACTTTCCTTTGTTAAGGACATCCACTCTGTGGTATTTCTCTAAGAGCAGCCCTAGCTAACTAAAACAGTGTCTTACTAATGTCCATCATCTGATGGATGGACAAACAAAATGTACTCTATATGGAATAGAACTCAGCCTTCAATGGAATAGAACTCAGCCTTCAATGGAATAGAACTCAGCCATCAAGAGCAGTGAAGTCTTGATACATGCCACAGTGTGGATGAACCTTGAAAGTATGGTGCATGGTGAAGTCCAAAGAAACCAAACCCATTGCCATTGAGTTGATTCTGACTCTGAGGGACTTTATCGAACAAAGCAGATCTGCCCCATAGGGCTTCCAAGGAGTGGTTGGTGGATTCAAACTGCCACTCCTTTGAGTAAGCACTGGACCACAAGGACTCTAGGGTAAAGTCAGACATTCGAAAAAGGGCAAATAGTGAATGATCCCACTGACACAAAATACCTAGACTAGGCAAATGTATAGAGACCAAATTTCATTGAGTGGTTCCCAGGGGCTGGAGATGAGGGAAAGAAGGGAACATTGTTGGGGGAGCATTGAGTGTCTGTTAACAGCAGTGAAAACCTGGCAGTGAAGAAAGGTGGTGGTTGTGCAACATGATCGGTGTAATCATATCACTGAATTCTACAGGTGGAAAAGGTTGATTTGCAAATGCAGCACAATTTAAAAAAAAGCCAAGAAGAAGGAAAATTCTATTGCCGTAAAGTGCGTGCGGTTGGAAATGTGGTCAGATGGGTTATGTAGTGTGACATACATTTTCTGTCACCAGCTGCTGCTGGAGATGAGTAGGTTTTCCAACATCAAATGGTCAGGTTTGCATATCGATTTTTGCAGGTTCATAAACCCTGTGCTGAGCACTGCTGACATCATAGACTGTCAACCCCTTAACAGCATCACTGAAAGAACCACTTGGGAATTTATTATTTATTGGAGGTACCCTGCAGAGGCCAGAGAAGGCCTTCAGTTTCTCCTCCTTTCTCCTTCTCCCATGTGTGTTCCTAAACCCTCCTCTGTGCCCTCCATCCCATATCTTACCCTTTCTCGAGTTCAATTATCCTGTCAAATTTAATTTTGTTTTTCTAAGATGAATTAATTATTCTCACTTGGATTTGTAGGTTCAGCTTTGATCTTGCTATGAATAGCAAAAGTTTATGAAGCTTCTATTAATGCCACATTTGTTTGGTCCATTAAGAAAAGCATTATCAGATAATGATAAGAAAAATAAAATTAACTACTCAAGTTATAGAGTTGATTTTGTGATTTGGCTATTTTGATAGATTAGAGGGTCAAGCAAAGTGTGAGTTTTAAAGGGAATAGAAAGGGGGACATTTTAATCACTGACCAGCACTATGAAGGGATTTAAAAGAAGAAAAATCATCACCAAGTGACTGGAGGTTCTGTGGCAATGTGAGTATGTGAATGAGATCGCCCTGATAATTTCAGATCCCCTTTATGCTTTTAATAAAGAAAAGGCAGTGTCTGAGGGTTACAGTTCCAGATGGGGAGGCTGCATTGCTGCCACCATTGATCAGAGACCCTCTTGCCCACCCAGTGCCTTGTGCTACATCAATACATTGGAAACATAATTTGTATCAGCAGTTGTTTCTTTAATTAACAGTTCTTCCAAATCTTTCTCATTGATTCATGCCATTAACTTATTGACTGAATGCTTTTGCTGAGAAGGTAAATTCTACTGAGAGTCTACATCTGATTGCCTGAGTCTGGATTACAGGAAATATTCTGAAGACCAGGGGGAGTAGTGGTTCAGAGATCCAGGTTCTATGCACTTCACGTATTTTAATGTGAGGCACTTTCATGGGAAATAGATTGGAACCCCAAGGAAACGTCTTAACGTGTTGATTTTCAAATGGTTGCCAAGGTCTGTAATGAATGCCAGCCAAGCAGACTTACTAAATTTAATTTAGAATTAGCTAGTGAGACTATAGATCATAAGGTAGATACAGTTATAGCTTTACAAAACTGATGCCAATCCTTTGATTTCACTGAGGCATAAAAAATAAATCAGATATTTGACAAAAAGTAAAGTAGATCTTTCTTATTAAAATCTAAGTAAATCCAAATAAGTTAGAGATAGATGTCAAAATTAAACCACACTAAGATAAATGACTGAGCCACTAGCTATGGATTCTAACTCAGAGCCACCCTGTAGGACAGAGGAGACCCTTGGGGTTTCTGAGGCTGTAATATGCACAGAAGCAGATTTTCATGTCTTTCTCAAGCAGAGTGGCTAGTGTCAAAGTGTCTAGTGACATTCCAGTTAGCTGCTAAACATGTAACTTAGTATTCAGAGCTCCTGAAAGTAGCTTATAGGCAAATCATTATGTGATATTTGGGTGGGACTTTTTTTTCCTAAGGGAGAAAACTAGTGATAGTTTTTGAAACATCTAAATGGCAAAGATAAAATTATGCCAAAAGCTAATATATATATACATACACACATGTATGTATGTATACATGTATGTATGCATACATGTAGGTATATATGTGTGTGTATATGTATGTACATACATACACACATGTGTGTATGTATGTATACATATAAATCTCTGTAACAAACATGACTAGAAAATATTCTGAATATTCAAAAACTTTATGTATCTGCATGGTTATCAAGGAAATGTGGAGACACAGTGGTTAAAGATTTAGCTGTTAACCAAAATGTTGGGAATTTGAACTTACCGTGTACAATCTGCTTCCATAAAGGTCATAGTCTTGAAAACATTATGGGGCGGTTTTTCTGTCTCCCGTAAGGTTACTGTGAGTTTGAACCGACACAACAGTAACAACGGGTTTGGTTTGGTTTGGTTTTTGCTTTTGTTTATGATCAGCACTAAAACCTCTGTGTCAAATGTGGAATATAAATGAACATACATTTTATAGAAGGGAAAATGAAAAATAGTTAATAACCATAAACATAATTCAATCTTACTGGTAACAAAATGAATCAAAGCAAAAATACCGTCTTTCAAAATGTTAAATAAATGAAGCATAAATATAATATTGAATACTGGAAATGGTTTGGCAATATAGGTTCCTTTGGAACTTGTTAGAGTAAAAAATAGTTCAATGATTTATAAGATCTATCTAGCAGTGTACTTAAAATTTATATTTATTGTATTTTATCAGTAAATCCACTGATAGAAATATACCTGAAGAAAATGATGAATAAATTGTTTGTGTATAATTTTAGTGTAACATTATTTGTAAAAGGATATTTGAAAAGTCATACGCATACACAATGTTAAAGGGATATTAACACAGTACAGTCCAAATTGATGTTGTTGCTTTGTGCCATTGAGTCACTACCAGTAAATACCAGTGGTATAGCTTCTACCATCACAGCAACACACAAGCCCCATGGTACAGCAAAGTGACGGACAAGTGGGCTATGTAACTTAGTGGCCTCTCAGAACAACAGCAACAACACTGAGTCACTTCTGATGTATAACAGTCCTATGTCTAACAGAAGGAAATGGTGCCTAGTCCTGTGCTATTCTCACAATCATTGTAATGCGTGAGCCTATTGTTTCAGCCTCTGTGTCAGTTCATCTCATTGGAGGTCTTCCTCTTTTTCACTGACCCTCTCCATAGTTCAAATATTGGCTGTGGAAATGCTGTTTTTCAATAAAGCTTAAGGACAAGATGTAACTGGTTAAACATAGCAGGACTTCATGCAGAAAGAGACCGGTTAGAAAATATTTCCCATGACGTAAATAACAGGGCTGCCAATTAAGTAGAAAAAGTGCTACAGACCTCACTGCTGGATATCACCATGGTCACCTTCGAAGTACTTCCCTTGGAAAGCAGTACACTAACAGGCGCACTAGTCCACCCTCATAGCAATTTTGGAACTCTTTCTGGAATGGCCATTGCACATGGCATGGTGGGAAGTTTGTGAACTTAACTGTAGAGTTGTCTGTAAGGGAGATTTTACCCAGTAAACAAATACCCTCACCACTTACCTGACCTGGCCCCAATGACTTTTGTCTTTACCTAGAGATAAAGGAAATATTGAAAGGAAGACATTTTGATGACATTCAGAACATCAAGGGTAATATGACGACAGCTCTGATGGCCATTCCAGAAAGAGAGTTCCAAAATTGCTTTGAAGGATGGACTAGGTGCTGGCATCTGTGTATACCTTCTTAACAGAAGAACTTTGAAGGTGACTGTAGTGATATTCCTCAATGAGGTATGTAGCACTTAGAACAATTAAATTAATTTAATTATTGGATCTCGTATACGAGTTTTGAAAGTAGGAGAAACAACTTCATAGGCTCCTAATGCGACATTTAGTGTGAAAAAGTAATCAACGTAAAAAAAGTAAAAGTGAAATCACACACATACACACACACATACATATATGATCACATATGGCAAATGTGATCGTGGTTGATCCCTTATCCAGGAACTGTGCTACTGGTAATAATTTTCCCAAAGCATTTTATAACCATAGTAACATATAAGCCACCACCGTATGACAAATTGACGGATGGATGGTGGTGAGACTGCTTAAGCTATTATGTCTTGGACTACTTCACTCTCTTTTCTGTGTCTCTCTCTACCTTCCTCCCGGCCTCTCCTCCCCTCTGGAACACACGAAAAAACCTCCCCAGCTCACATGCAGCCAGCACAGTGGAGAGCTGTGTTGACCATCCTCCTTACCTCGGATGCCCCTGTGAATCTATTTAGCACCATAAAATGCGATCATTTAAAAAAAGAGTTATCTCTTTCACATTTAGCAAGAAGGCAGTTTATCTCGTGGTTTTCTGTGTGTGGCACTGAGGTTGTTTTGCATCAGTAGCTCACATGAAGGACTTGCTCTGCTGTAATGTGTGCAGAATAAAATTTGCATTTGTGATTACTTTAAGTGAATGATCCCAGGAACCCACTTTTCTCAAACAACTGCTTGGAAATAATATGCTCCCTTCCCATAAATAAAATACTTCTCCACGAACAAGCCAGTTTTAAAAAGATGCACAACAATTGAAAGGAAAGGGAAAAGGAAAAAGCCAAAGCATGAAAAGGAAAAGGAAAAATAAAAATAAATCCAGCAATGACAATAATGAGAAAAATCATGAGTAAACAACAGCAAAAGAAAGGACGGGCCTTTTAAAGGCATGTAAACCCTTTAGCAAACCAGGCATCTATATGCAGATGGAACATAGCCCTGGACCAATGTGAATAGCATCAACATTTCACCTTTCCTAACATGAAGCCCTTGAGTCTCACTTGATCATTGCTTCCATAAGCAAGTAAGTATAGACAGAGGACTGTATTTTGTCAGTTAGATCTCAGTCAATCTATAAATTCTGATTTATAAAATAAACTCCAGCCATATTCAACTCTATGTTTATATTATACTGTCTACTACTATTATGGAAACCCTGGTGATGTAGAGTGTTAGTGTTACAGTTGCTACCTGGATGGTGGGAAGGTCAAATCCTTTAGGCACTCTGAAACTCTATGAGGCAACTCCACTCTGCCTATGGAGTTGCTATGAGTCAGAATTGGCTCAGTGGCACGGGGTTTGCTTTGCTTTTATCTACTACTATTACGGCAACTTTGGTGGTGTAGTGGTTGAGTGCTGTGGCTGTTAACCAAAAGATCAGCACTTCAAATCCACCAAGTACTCCTTGGAAAGTCTTTGGGACAGATCTATTTTGTCCTACAGGGCCACTTTGAGTCAGAACTGAGTCAACTGCAGTGGGTTATCTACTATTATAAGAAGAATTGTAGTTTAAGATGTCACCAGACTAGTATTCTCTAAGAAGCCTTTGAGGAGCATAGATTAAAAAGTCAAGGAGAAATGAGTAACTTCAAAATGACTGTATTACCATTTTAGATTTGGAAAATATCCCCTTGCTGTTGTTAGTTGCTATCAAGTAGGGGGGGACTATACATGTAATGTAACAAATTGTTTTCCCATGTTGCATCCGCTTCATTATTGGAGATGTAGTGGAGTCCATTTCTTCATCTATTGAGTGAACTCATCTCACTGAAGGTTTCCCCAACTTTTGCTGATCCTCTGCTATTCCATCCATGATGTCCTTTTCTAATGATTGAGGAAATACACTATGGTTCTCTTAATAAATAGAAAAGAATGAACTAAAGTTAAGTCAGCCCAAACTTCAAATTTTGTAATGGGATTATTAATGTAACTATTTCGGGTAAACCTATGCCAGTCTGGTTTAATGAAATGTCAGAGATTAGACAACAAGAATTCTTGGACACTCAGCCTGCAGAGTCATAGGTGCCTTTGGGATCATGTAAGGCAATCTCCTGCCCCAAACAAGAGTCTTTCCCCAACTTTCCAAGCAGTGTCATGATGTAGAAACAGCGGTGTTATTTACTGTACACATGGGCACAGGTAGGGATTTCAAGTCCTTTGACCCCTTTTGTAATTTACTAAAATGTATGAAATTTTATATTAACATAGGACTATATGTTATATTAAGTATATTAATATAATGGCAAATGAATTATAGTTGCAAGCAATTTCATTCTCTTTATATCAACCATCAGTGCCATGGAAGCAGGGAGAGCAGTGGAAGCTGCATATAGGTGGGCATGTAAATTTCTACGGGAATGTACATTTTCACTCAGTCATAATAAAAAAAAGAAATATAAAGACTTATTGCATCAGGCAAACCTGCTGTGAAAGACCTCTTTAAAATTTTACTTATTTATTTATTTTTTATGTATTATGACTGAGTGAAAATGTACATTCCTGTATAAATTCACGTGCCCACCTATATGCAACTTCCACTGCTCTCCCTGCCCGGTGCCAGCACACTATTCCTTTCTGCTCCATACGTGTCTCATCCTCCCAACAGCCTCCTTTCCCCTCCTCTCCACCCACTCCCCTTCCTCCAGCCAGAGGTCAGCAGGATGATATCCTACAGATGTATAGAACCACAAAGTGTATCCAATATATGGTCACTCTGCATTGCCAAGTCCAATCCATTCGTGTCTGAAGAGTGGACCTTGGTTACGATTTATGGGTAAGGGCAGCATCAGGGCCAGGGGCCATGCTCCCAGGGGAACCCTGTAACTGCTGGACCATCAAATGAGGTCCTTTAGTGGAGATCTCAGGATGCGTCCCTTTTTATTCTTGTGTTGCCAGTGAGACTCAACTTAGTGAGCTCCATTGCGGCTATCACTGGTGGTGACCGGGCACCATCCAGTTCTTCCGGTCCCAAGTCAATGTAGGCACCCACTCATGTGGGTCTCTCTATCTTCTGGGTTGTCTCTACCCTGTCGTTTTGGTCCTCAGTGAGCATCCATTCCTGCTGAGTTGCGAAGGCAAAGACATCACGTTGATGACCAAGATGCACATAATCCAAACCACAGTCTTTTCAGTTACTTCTTATGCATGTGAAAGGCAGACAATGAAAGAAGACAGAAGAATTGATATATTTGAAATGTGGTCTTGGTGAAGAGTATAAAGTATACTCTTCAGCTGTCAGAAAAACTGAATGAACCAGAGAAAAGAATAGTACCAGAATATTCTTTTGAAGCAAGGGTGGCAAGACTTTGTCTTATTTTCTTTGGACAGGTCATCAAGAAAGACCAATCATTAGAACATGTGTACCTACATACATACACAGCCACTGACACAGACAGACACATGTGTGGCCTTGGGTTAAGTGAACAGTTTGTGCTAGACTAAGGAACCCCAGTGGCACCGTGATTAAGTTCTCATCTGCTAACTGAAAGCTACTCAGCTGGAGAAAAGTGTGTCTGTCTATTTCCATAAAATTTTCAGCATTGGAAACCCTGTGTAGCAGTTTCTGTCTGTACTATATAATTTTTTTTTTTTTTTACTAACCAAAAGGCCTATTTATGCCTGTCCCTAAGAGAAGTAATCCAACTGAATGCAGACATTACTGAACAATATCGTTAATATCACACACAAGTAAAATCTTGCTCAAAATCATTCAAAAGCAACTGCAGCAATTTGTTGACTTGTTACTGCCAGAAATTCAAGCCAGATTCAGAAGCGGATCCAGAACCAGGGACACCATTGCTGATGGCGGATAGATCTTGTCTGAAAGCAGGGAGTACTGGAAAGATGTGTATCTGTGTTTCATTGACTGTGCAAAGGGATTCAATTGTGTGGATCATAATACATTATGGCTAACATTGTGGAGAACTGGAATTCCAGAACACTTAATTGTGCTCATGGGTAATCTGCATGTGGATTAAGAGGCAGTTGGGCAAACAGAAAAAGGGGACACTGCTTGGTTTAAAGTCAGGAAAGGGTTGTATCCTTTCACCATACATTTTCAGTCTGTATTCTAAGTAAATAATCTGAAAAGATGGACTAAATGAACAAGAATGGGCCATCAGGATTGGAGAAAGTCTTATTAACAACCTGCTTGTTGCAGATAACACAACTCTGCTTGCTAGAAGTGAAGAGGACTTGGAACACTGATGAAGATTGACAAGCACAGTCTTCAGTATGGACTGCGCCTCAATATCAAGAAAACAAAAATCCTCACAACTGAACCAGTAACCAACATCATAATAAATGGAAAAAGGATTTCATTTTACTTGATTCTGCAATCAATGCCCATGTACACAGCAGTCAAGAAATAAAAAAAAGCATTGGATTGGGAAAATCTGCTGTAAAGGACGTCTTTAAGGTATTGAAAAATAGAGATATCACCATGAAGACTAAGGTGTACCTGACCCCAGCCATGGTATTTTCAGTTGTATCATATGGTACATGCCAAAACCTGGACAATGAATAAGGAAGACAAAAAAAGAATTGATGCCTTTGATTTGTGGCATTGGAGAAGAAAATTGGAATGCACTATGGACTGCTAAAAGAACCAACAGATGTGTTCTGGAAGAAGTATAAACAGAGTGCTCCCTGGAAGCAAAGGTAATGAGTGCATCTCACATACTTTTGATGTGTTGTCAGGGGGAATCAATCCCTGGAGAAGAACATCATGCTTGGTAGAATAAGGTCAGCGAAAATGAGGAAGATCTTGAGCAGATGGATTGATACAGTGGGTTCAATGATGGGCTCATGCATAAAAACAATTGTAGACCTGGTCTGAGACTGGACAATGTTTTGTTCTGTTGTGCATAAGATGACTATGGGTCGGAAAGAACCTAATGGCACCTAACAACAACTACAGCAGCCAAAAGGCTGGTGGTTTGAAACCATAGTGGTTAATTGCTATGGCGTATGTCTAAAGGGTCAGCAGCTGGACTTCGGCAGGTACTTCTAGGAAACTCTATGGGACAGTTCTACCGTGTCAAATAGGGTCCCTATCAGTCAGAATTGACTGAATAGCAACATATTTTGTTTGGCTTGGTTAGTGGCACCTCAGAAGAATGGCCTGGTGATCTTTTTCCATTTAGATCATAAAACAAGAAATTCTATGCAGTAGTTCTACTCTACTGTGCATAAGGTCTCCATAAGTAAGAATTGACTTACAACATTTTTTTGAATGTACACATATATACATGCACACACACACTTTTATATGTATATATATATATATATATATATACACATGCGTATATTATATCTACTACCCTTCTGTCAGTTCTTTCTATTGTGATGACTTGCATGTTGCTGTGATGCTGGATGTTATTCCATCAGTATTCCAAATCATAACAGCATCACCTTAGTAGATAGATTTTAATGGAGCTTGCAGACTAAGATTAGAAAAAAAAGGCCTGGAGATGTACTTCTGAAAATTAACCAGTGAAAACCTTTCGGATCACAACAGAACACTATCAGACTTGCTTGTTTTAGACATGTCATCAGGAGGGACTCATTACTGAATGAAGACATCATGTTTGCTAAAGTGCTGGCAAGAGCAATGGAGACCCTCCGTGTGATGAGCTGAGATAACAGCCTCAGCAATGGACTTGAACATGCCAGCAATCATGAGGATGACTCCAAAAAACCAAAACCCAAATCCACTGCTGTGAAGTCAGGTCCAACTCATAGCAACCCTGTAGGTCAGAGTAGAACTGCCTCATAGTGTTTCCAGGAGCGTCTTTAGGTTAGCAGACATAGCACTTAACCTACTACACCACCAGGGTTTCCCAAGTATGACTCAGTCCTAGGAAATGTTTTGTTCTGTTGTACGTGAACTTGTCATGAGTTGGAGTCAGCTGAACACCAGGAATGTAGATCTGTCTTTCTGTCAACCTATCTATGTACCTCTCTGTCTGTCTTTCCATTTATCTGTCCATCTCTCTGCTAGTCTTTCTCCTACCTACCTGCCTACCTATCTGTTTATCTACCTGCCTATGTATTTATCCACCTACTCACCTACCCACCCACCAATCAATCCATCCATCCATCCATCTGTCCATCCGTCTACCCAACCACCCACTCATCTATCAAACACAGACATATACGAACATAAATTAATCTACTTACCAGAATTTATTTCATATTTTTTTTCTGCATTTATGCGTTTGAGTGCTCCATGTATACAGGCACTAAACTTAGTACACCAGGACATATAGTGTAATGAAAACAAGCTGCAGCAGGCTCAAAATGAAGCTACAGATTGTATGTCCCTTTACTCTCAAGTGAGACAAATTCACCTCCAACATTTACTGCTTAAATGTTAAAGTAATACATACATCTCTGGGATTTTTCTTTCAGTATTGGTTTTTGTTATAAAAATTCAACTCTCTTCTCCCACACAGGCATACAATTATGAAACTTACTGCATTTCCTAACTTGATACAGGCTGCTTCTTTAAGTATACAGATATTTGAGGTAGTTGTAGATGTTTGAGGGGAACACAGAATGACAGCAGTGCATCGTCTCCAGTTGGTCTGTAAGTTCATGAAGTGTAGGAAGAATGAAATCGGGAAATCTATTGCAAAAGACCTCTTTAAAATATTAAAATGCAAAGCTGTGGCTCCGATGACTGAGGTATACCTAAGTTAAGACATGGTGTTTCAAGTCACCTCACATGCGTGCAAAAGCTAGACAATTAGAAAGAAAAAAGAACTGACACATTTCAATCAAGGTATTGAAAAATATTGAAAGACAGGAGTCCTTTGTGCTTGCCTTCACTTAGTTTCACACCCACAGAAAAACTGTTGCGTAAGACATGCTGTGTCTTAGGAGGGGGTTGTCAAATATTGATTGTGTAGAACCAAACTGTAATAGGTAGCTCTTTAAAATGTGACCAATCAGCATAAAAGCTTGAGCATCTGCAGTTTCTCCTTTCTTTTCTATAACTTTGGGTATGTTGTGGATGGTTGGCTATACCAGATCATCAGTATTATTTTTTCCTATTTCCAGTACAGAGAAGAAATCAGAGCAACAGTAAAATTGTTTTTGCATCTCCCCTCTTTTTTCTAGTGGAATAGAAGTAGGAGATGAAGGTTCTAGATTCTCCAGAAAAAAAGTATCTCAAATAAATTACATATTTGTTAACAGAGCTAATATATGAAATGTGTTCACATCTGTGAATAAATCACTAAGTACATATCATTAATAAAGACATATGAAGCCTTTCACATTATGTCAAATTATTAAAATTAAGAAGCTGGAGAGAGGGAGAGTAAGCCAATAAAACTTGAATGTGTAAGTGATCATTAGAGCTGGGTGTGATAATTGAAATTTGCTTTGCAGTAATTTCATTAAAAATTCATAATCATTCCAGTCTTTCCCTTGCTCCCTCTATGCTAGTGAGAAGTTAAACCCAGTGCGTGAATCATGCTGAGGATGTGTACACATTGTTGATGACAGTGCTGAAAATCTGAAACTGAATGTGAGGGAAAGATTTAATACACCGTAGATAAAATCCATTCTTTGGATCATTAGTGTCAGAGCCTGCCTCCCCTCAGGAGTTTGTATGTCCCCCACCATTAGATTTTAAATTTCATGATGAGATTTTTTTCTTCTTTTTTCTAATCTTACACTGTCTTACGTAGTGAAGGATGGTGGCGGTGGCGGTGTTGCTGACGGTGGGGTTGGTAGCTTCCCTCCAGCTGGCTCCGGCCCACAGCAGCACTTTGAACAGTCCTGCTGTATCTTCACTGTAGTCGCGTGTTGGATTCCATTGTTCCATCTGCTGCCAACCCTCTCACCGAGGGCCTCCATCACCACAGTGTTCCGTTTGCAACCACAACATCATTTTTCTAGTGATTCGTCTTTCCTGGTGAAATGTCTGAAGTTAGCAAGCAGAGGTTTCTCTTCTCAGGAGCATCATGGTTGTATTTCTTCTAAGATTGATTTGTTCATTCTTCGGGCAGTCCATGATCTAGTCAGAATTCTCCAATACCACATTCAAATGCATCAATTCTTTCTCCGTCTTCCTCTTCCTCTGTCTAGATTTTTCACATATATGAGATGACTGTAAAGAATATGTCTTGGGTAACATGCCTTTCAGTCCTCAAAATGATATCTTTGTTTTTTAACACTTGAAAGAGTTTATTGCAGTAGATTTGTCCAAGCAATATGTCCTTTGATTTCTTGGCTTCTGCTTCCACGTACATCAATTTGAATACTTGGCAATTATCCTGAACCCATCGTTGTTATGAATTGATTTATTTCTTGGGATTCTATATATTACCATTTATTATTATTATTTTTAATCAGGGGGAAATAATTGCTATCAATGTCTTATTATAAAAGCCTCTCTGACAAATTTTAACAAAGCAACAATATTACATAAGACCCCTGTTTTAGCCAGCACTTACTACTGCTCCAACAGAAAATTTCAAGTGGGAGGCTTTATCAAGAGAAACTTTATTTGTCACAATCTGGTAAGCCACAAATCCATTTATGAGTTGCAAGTCCATTCAATAGGAGAAATTGTCATGGTCCAGTACGCTGAGTCCAAGTTACAGGAGAGCATCTCAGCACAGGAACCTCAAGTCCAAAGAACATGCTGTACTCTCAGTCTTGGTGGTGTGGGGTTCCCAACTCACTCTATTCACTTTGAGTCCTGCCTCACCAGCACAACTGCTGCCCATTCTCCATCATCAACATCATAGAGGCAGGATTCCCTACACATGGGAGGAAAGGCACCATACTGGAACTCATAGCCAAGTCAAATCAATACTTATATTTTTGGGGGGACACAATGCTATCCATGACAACACCCAAAAGGCATATACTGATACAAGATGTTCTAAAGCAAAATCTTTAAGAAGACTCTGAGGTCACATGGGGAGCATCAGTTAATGAATTCATCAATTCATGTTCTATATCTTTGAGTTTTAGTCTGACAAGTTGATTAGTTTGAATCTCCAAAATCTCATGCCATGTCATAGTGTCAGGAGGGTTTTGTAAAATGTAAAATACATTTTTCTGAACATCATATCATTCTTTTAAAATAAATAAGGTCTGGCTGTGTAAAGGTCACCAGTTCAAATCCACCAGGCGCTCCTTGAATACTCTGGGGGTCAGTTCTATGCTGGCCCCTAGAGTTGCCATGAGTCAGATCCGACTCGACGACACTTGGCTGGCTGTGTAAAGGGAAATTTAAGCATGTGTTTTTAATTCGTCTAAAATTAGATTATTAAGGTGTGTATTTGTAGGCACTCTTTGAAGTCCAAGAAGGCTTTAGAATTGGACTTACAAGTCATTTGAAGATTTGTATCTCAAGACAGGCTACCTCTTTTTGGTAAAAGCAAACCAACTGGAAAATATCTACCTGTGTTGTCCATAAATCTTGAAATTCAACTGTTGTGATTCACTCTAAAAAATTAAATAGTTATAGTCATCCTCGTCTTTAAAAGTGGGATTCTAGATTGCTTAACCAATATGCAATACTAAATGCTAGTCTATCAAATTCTCTAAGATACATGTGCAAATGACACATATTATCCTAATATGTCCTGAAAGAACAACTTTATACTCATGTATCATGGAAGACAGATTTGCATCCAACTGTAAATTTCTTAAATGCAATTTGAAGTCTGTCAAACTGTAACATTTAGTATGTCAATGCTACTTATAAAATACCAGTCCACACCCCCAGATTATACCATTTAATATCCAGTAAGGAACCCTGGTGGCATAGTGGCTCAGTGCTACAGCTGCTAACCAAAAGGTTGGCAGTTTGAATCTGACAGGCTGTCCTTGGAAACTATAAGGGGCAGTTCTACTCTGTCCTATTGTCTCACTGTTTTAGTCAGCTTGCTCTGCTCTAACAGAAATGCCATGAGGTGGATGGCTTTAACAAAGGGAAGTTTATTCTTACACAGTCCAGTAGGTTGCAAGTCCAAATTCAAGATGTCCACTCTAGGGGAAGGCTTCCCCCTTTGTTGGTTCTGGAGGAAAGTCCGCTATTGCATCAGTCTTTGTCCAGGGAGCATCTTGGCACAGGAACCTCAAGACTGAGGGACGCACTCTTCTCCCAGTGCTGCTGCTTTCTTGATGGTGTGAGGTTCCCAATTCTCTGCCTGCTTCCCTTTTATCTCTTCTAGGATGAAAGGATTAAGGGTATGACAAGCCATACTCCAGGGAAACTCCCTTTACAGTGGAGCAGTGTGGTGATCCTATGAAGGGATTTACAGTCCTACCCTAATCCTTTAACATAGAGCCCAGCAAAATCACAAAATGGAGGACAACTGTAGAATACTGGAAGTCATGGTCCAGGAAAATGGCTACACATATTTTTAGGGGGACACAATTTAATCTGTGACAGTCACTATGAATCAGAATCAACTTGACTACAGAGAGTAGAGATCCCCGGTAGTACAACGGTTAAGCACTAAATTACCAACCAAGAGTTTGAATCCACCACCCACTCCAAGGGAGAACCATGTAGCAGTCTGCTTCTGTAAAAATTATTGCATTGGAAACACTGTGGGCAGTACTGTTCTGCCCTATAGGATTCGTATGAAACTGATCTATGGTAATAGCTTTGTTTTCTTGTTTAAGTGTGCATGAAAAACTAAATAATTTATTTGGTCCAAATTTAATATTCTACTAATTTGCTTTTGACTTGATCGTGTATCCTGGCAAAAGGTTTCTAGAATAGTTGACACATCAGGGATGTTTTATGAATAAAAAATGTAGAATTATATTAAATTTTGTCCTGAGCCACTGATTTTGCTTCCTAAACAAATATTAATATATAATCAGGCCACCCTAGAAAGTTTCAGTAAGTTGTAGCAAAAGACACTCAATATTCGCTAAGCAAAACATTCACGTAAATTTCCTGAAGTATTTGGGACTTTTTCTTCAGCTTCTAAAAGTTTGGGAAACACATACAGAATTCTACTGGGAAAGCCTCATTCCAAAGCATACCTCCTTCAGGGGCATTGTGTAATGAGCTGGAAGAAAATTAAATTACTTTGCAACAACCATGGGTAATGTAATTTTATAGGATGAAAATTAAAGAAAAAAAAGACAAAGTATGAACTTAACTCCTTCTCATGCAGTCATCTATACTTTCTTAATTTCTCCATATGTATTGAAGGTTTCAGCACTAGGATTGCAGTTTTCTTCATCACAGTAATTCTGTCATTATTTGTTTGGCTTCTACTGACATCCTTATTCTAAGGACAGTTCCT
This sequence comes from Heterohyrax brucei, assembly GCA_028571685.1. Classification (NCBI taxonomy): domain Eukaryota; kingdom Metazoa; phylum Chordata; class Mammalia; order Hyracoidea; family Procaviidae; genus Heterohyrax; species Heterohyrax brucei. The sequence goes on from CM053141.1 coordinate 7,735,041, forward strand.
CTCACTCCTTTCTAATCACTCAACCAAAGACAGGGCAGTATGGCTACTGTTAATAATTTGTATTTACCAATCACCACAGTCAGAATTTTTATTGTGCTCATCCAGTTGGTGTAGCTTAGTTGGAAACAATCCTTTCAAGAATACACTTCTGTCTGTGCAATTTATTGTTGCTAATTATCTATGAGCCCTGATCAGCATTATTTTTTAATTGTCACTAAATATATCTACAGCAAAATGCACACCAATTCAACAGTTTCAATGTGCACAATTCATTGGGTTTGATGACGTTCTTCAAGTTGTAAAACCATTATTTTCCAAGTTATTCCTCCCACATTGATAAAAACTCACTGTTCCCTAAGATTCCTATCAAACTTCCTGAGTCATTGTCGATTTGATCTCATACACTTTTACTGTGGAACTCTTGTAAATGTTTGAAGAACAATTAAGACCAAGTCTACACAATCTCTTCCAGAAAATAAAAGAGGAAGTGACATTTTCTTGCTCACTTTATGAAACTCATATTTCCATGATATAAAAATTAAACAATGCAAAGGAAAAAAGTAAGAAAAATGAAGACCACTGTCTCACGCATGCAAATATAAAACTCCTTAACAGTATGTCAACAAATAAGACTTGGCAACAGTCATATATATGTATACATATATGTATAATACTTATATACATATGTGCAGGTCTGTATATATATTTATATATACATATATATTTTTATATTTATACAAATATACATACACACACACACACACACATATATCTGTATACAAATATATACACCAACCCACAGCCACTGAGTCTGGCTCATAGTGATGCTATGCCAAGTCAAGTGCTGTCGAGTCGGATCTGACTCATAGTGACCTTAGGGGCTAGATATAGTATATACTATATAATACATCATTACCAAGTAAGATTTATCTAGAAGATCTGAGGCTGGTTCAGTATTTGAAAACCAATGAATATAATACACCATAGCAATAAATTAAAAAGAAAACCATGCAAACACATCAACTGACACCAAAAAATATGATGATATTCAACGTCCATTTAAAAAAATTACAAACAATTAGCAAATTAGTAATACTCATTTTAAAACCTGTTTCCATGCAGTCAATTCCAACTGTAGTGACCTCATAGAACAGAATGCAACTATCCCACAGGGTTTCCAAGGAGTGGCTGAGGGATTCAAACTGTCAACCTTGTGATGAGCAGCCATATTTCCTAACTACAGTGTTACCAGGGATCCAAATTAGGATGATAGGTACATTTTTTTAAACTTGATAACAGAACATGTATTAAATCCTTCAAGTGACATCGTAGTTGATGATGGAAGAATGAGTGCTTTCTCCTGAAGGCTGGAAAAAAGGCAAAGATGTCCACTCTTACCTCTCCTACTCAAAATAATGCTAGAAACTCTAGACAATGATTTTATATGATAAAAAGAAATTAGAGGCATACAAATTGGGAAGGAAAAAATAAAACTTCCTCTATTGACAGAAAATGTAGTTGCCCCTATAGAAAATCCCAAGGAATTAAAAACAAAACTAAATCTCCTAGAACTAGTAAGATTAGAAAGATAAAAAAAACCACAAGATAAACACAGAAAATTAATCATATTTCTCTATATTGCCAATGAACACATGGTTCCAAAATTGAAAATGCAGTACCGTTTAAAATCATTCCAAAAATGAAACACTGAGATACGAATATGTCAAGTACTGAGGATTTATATGTATAAAAGTAAATTTAAGTGTAAAATGCAAGGTATATATATAATTACACATAAAAATTTCAGTAAGTAGATAGAAACATACCTGCATATGAAATTTTACCAAAATTCCCTGCCTCGCAGGTGCTTGTGAGGCATTTAGGACACCAAATACTTTCAACAATAGTTAGAGTTGTTAAAGAAAACAATTGAAAAGAAACACATTAAACTATTGTCAACAGAAGGGTACAAGTAAAGTCCTTTTGTTATTATCTCTAAATAAAGTTATTTTTAGTCAATTTAATGATTGTAAAGAAACAAAATCCATTTTAAAGGAAAATTATAAGCAAAAATATGCCATCCAACGAAATCCTGTTAAATAATAGTACATAAAATGTTTTTATGGTATTCACTAGCAAATACATAGAGCTTGCAGCCAATTTCACCCTTTAAAAAGGAGTTGTTATTTTTTATTATAGGTATTACTTAGAAATAAAGATACCAATTTGTTAAAATAGAAAAACATACTTCTTCAATGCACAATACTGTGCGAAAGAGTCTATTTCTATCCAAAGCATGTGTCTGTGTTTTTCTATGTTCTGGGATAATTGAGAAGGAAACTTATCCTTCTAAATCATATCATGGAATTTCTTGGCTGTTCATCACAGATTGAATCTGCTGTTGTTTTAAATGTTCAAAATTGCCATATTTTCATTTTTTTCTATTACTGAACAATAGATAACAGATATTTTCATCTGTGCTGTGGTCAAAGTTAAAATATCAGTATAAACATTAGACTAGTTCATTAAAACATAGAAGCCTCTTTCAATGGTCTATTTTTCACTGCTATTTAGCTACTATGTTCTTCTTTTAAAAGAATACTTTGAATTTCAATGGCCTAGTAGAATAATTTGAAACCTTCCTGGAAGTGGTTAAGAGCTGGTCTTAACCAAAAAGTCAGCAGTGTGAATCTAACAACAGCTCCATGGAAAGCCTATAGAGAAGTTCTGCTCTGTCCAATAGGGTTGCCATTAGTGTAACTTAACTCAGTGGCAATGGCTTTATAGCATAATTTGCATTGTGCCTGTAGTCTAACATTTAACACACTTTCTAAAGACATCTAGTCCAGTAAAGTAAAGACCTCAACCTGTGATTCTAACTGTCATACACACATGTGCCCTGCAGTTGGCCACATCGTAAACTAAAAGCCTGGTCAGTGGACAAGCTCTACCAATGGAAAGCAAATTGTTTGAAGAACATTCACTTACAAATTTGGATCTCTCACCAGAATTAGTGTCAATCATACCAAATCATCTAAAACATTCATTCTGTCCTTAAGCACCTGGGCAACACAATGCCTGGATTTCTTTCCTTGGGAGCTTGAATTGTCTCTTTCAGTGTGGTATCTTCAAAGACTGCAAAGAACGTCACATCAAAAACTGAAGAATAAATAATCAGACAGGGCTGCATCCCACCAAGGAAACATGTATGCTGTCTTTTCTGCTTCTTCCTGATAATTTCAGAGGCATCCCTTTTCTGCATACTCTGCCACTTCCTTTTGTTTAGAGAGCACACTGTATTCTCCCTCCTGAAATGTGCAGCTACATGGTTTCAGAGTAAGAGCCATGATGATGCAGTGATTAAAGTGCTCAGCTGCTAACAAAAAGATCAGCACTTTGAACCCCTGCTCCAGGGCACAAAGATGTTACAGTCTGCTTCCCTAAAGGTTACAGCCGAAAAACAACAAGGGGCAGTTCTACTCTGTCCTACACCATCAGTATGAGTTAAAATCAACTTGATGGCAACAGATACAGTCTCCGAGTAGTTTAAGAGGAACAAAAGCGGAAGCCACAATTTTGTACTCTTGAAGATGGCCAATTTTGCTTTCCTTCCCTCTCAGTATAGAGCAGCGGCACGTGAAGGCAACCCACCTGCCATCTGTATGCATCACTCCACTTGCCTTTGGTGCGTGCAGGCAGGGGAGGATCAGAACGCATGACATGCTGGAACTGCACTGGGCACCCCTGTTGAGGATACACAGCTGCATGACTGCTACTGAGCCAATCTGATTACATTAAGTACCAGACATTGAGATAAAAGAATGGAAACATTTTGTCCTTAGCCCCCTTCCTCTCTGAGTGTCTATGCTAGTAAGTCTTGATTGGAAGCAGTTTTTCCTTCTGGGAGGCTCTTCAAAATGCCTGGAGACTACTTTGATGTTCATAATTAGTGAGAAGTTGCCAGGTATAAAGCTAAACATCTTACGGTGTGCAGGACAGTCCCTATGACAAATGATGCTCAGGTCAAACAAATGTTAAGAGTGCTAAATATAAGAAACTTAAATATATGGGAATGGGAATGGGAAAGTGCTGGTGGAATTTTTTGTGTTCTGGATTAAAAAATATTCATTCAAATATTTCTTATGAAACATTTTGCATCTGTTTTTCCAAGCAAATAGATCTATCAAGAAAGAGTTATCAGTTTCAATTATTTATGGGAACGCTTCAAAGCTTTCTTTTATATCCTCACCACAGGCACACACAAACATATTTATAATGGTAGTGAATATTCCACAGAATGTTCCTTAGAAGAGAGGATGGAAACACTTCAGATCACTTAATTGGGACACATCTCATCAAGAAAGACCTAAAACAGACCTGCTCCCATTGAGTCAATTCCAACTCATAATGACTCCATGGGACAGAGGTTTGGTTGAGAGAATCCATAAGTGAGATGAATTAGTGCATTAGCCACAGCAAAGAGCTCAAACATGTCAATGATGACAAAAAGGGGTATAGGACTGGGCAATCACTCTGTGATACATATGGTCACCAGCAGGAGACAACTAGACAGCAACCAACAGCTATCAGCAACAACAAATATTCCTGGAGACTTTACCTTGTACTAGGAGTGCTTGATTAGAGAACAATCAACATCATATCTATCCCCTTCTACAAGTAATGAAACACAGTGTTTGATAAGTGCTGAAACTAGCCAGTTCCTGAACATAAACTGAACTTCGGGGCTGGGCTTCAACCTGGGGCTCTCAGGCTGCACAGTTAACACCGTTCAAAACTGCTCTGCTAACTTTAAGGCATTAATAAAACAGAAACCCAAACCTGTAGAGGCTGAGTCAAGCCTGACTTACAGAAGCCCTGTAAGGCAAACTGGAATTGCCCCATGGAGTTTCTACAGAACACATGGTGGATTTGAACTGCTTACTTTTTGGTTAGCAGTCATAGCGCTTAAGTACTGTTTCCAACCATACACATTGCCAGATGGAATACACAGGAATCAAATTGACTGATCAGTGGAAAGAGACAATGGCAAAGCTCAGCATCTCATCAGAACAAGGCCAGGTCAGCTGCAGAAAAGACCATCAATTCCTCATGTGCAAGTTCAAGTTGGAACTGAGGACAACTAGAAAAAGTCAATGAGAACAAAATATGACCTTGAATATATCTCACCTGAACTTAGAGACCACCTGTAGGATAAATTTGACACACTGCATACTAATAACCAAAGACAAGACAAATCAAAGAAGGACATTAATAACATACACCGAAGCCAGAGGTCATTGCAAAGACGGGAAAGAAAGAAAAGACCAAAATGGATGCCAGAATGCTCTTGAATGTCAAACACCTAAAGCAAAAGAAAAGGTGAAGTAAAACAGCTGGACAGAAGGTTTCAAAGAGTGGCTAAATAAGACAAAGGGAAATATCATAATGACACTTGAAGAGCTGGAATTAGAAAACAAAAAAAGGAAGAACACGTTTGATGAAAGAGCTGAGGAAAAAATTCCAGCCTCAAGTTGCAATACAGGGAAAATACTAAACTACTCAGGAAGCATCAAAAGAAGATGGCGGGAATACACTGTATTTCTGGTATAGTCAATATACCAGAAAGAACTGGTTGGTGTTCAACCATTTTAAGAGGTAGCATAGAATCAGGAATGGATTGTACTGAAGGAAGAAGTCGAAGCTGCATTGAAGGCTCTGACAAAAATAAGGCTCCAAGAACTGATGGAATATCTTTGGAGATGTTTCAACAAATGGATACACATATTTACGTTCACTGATTTATTCCAAAAAAAAAGACAGCTACCTGGTCTACTGACTGAAAGAGATCTGTATTTATGGCTATCCGTAGAAAGGTGATCCAACTAAATGTGGAAATCACGAAAATATTACATACAAGTAGAATTTTGCTCAAGATCGAGCAAAAGGAATTGTAACAGTATATTGACAGGAACACTGCCAGAAATTCAAACCATGTTCAGAAGAGGATGTGGAACCGGAGCTATCACTGCTGGTGGCAGACAGATCTTGGCTGAAAGAAGAGAGTACCAGAAAGAAGGTTACCTGTGTTTTATTGGTTATGCAAAGGCATTCCACTATGTGGATCATAACAAATAATGGATAACATTGAAAGGATGGAAATTCCAGAACACTTAATTGTGCTCATACGGAACACATACATAGATCAAGATGCAGTCTTTAGAACAGGAGGATACTGCATGGTATAAACTTAAGAAAGATGTACATCATGGTTGTATCATTTAGCCATATCTTTTCAATTTTTATGCTAAGCAAATAATGCAATAACCTGGGCTATACAAAGAAAATAGGATATCAGGATTGGAGGAAAACTCTTAATCAACCTGTGTTATACAGATAACATAATCTTGCTTCCTGAAAGTGAAAAGGACTTGAAGCATTTACTGATGATCAAAGACTACAGAATTCAGTGTGAATTACACCTCAGCATAAAGAAGGAAAAAAAAAAAATCCTCACAACTGGACCAATAAGCAACCTCTTGATAAATGAAAAAAAGATTGACATTATTAGTATTTCATTTGTATCCACAATGAACGTCCATGATAGCAGTAATCAGAACATCACTAGAGTCGTTGCACTGGGCAAATTTATTGCAAAATATCTCTTTAAATATGTTGAAAAGCTTCTGAGTTCTCTTTTCCCAATGTCATTTTGGTCCTTGGTGATCATCCATTCCTGCTGAGTTGGGACCATGTGCTGTACTCTTAGATGGCAGCTTGACAGCTTTTAAGACCCCAGACACCACTCACCAATGTGGGCTGCAGAAGGCTCTCTTAGCAAAATGCTAGTTGTGCCAATTGGCCTCTATTTCCCAAGAGCATGGTCCCTGGCCCCCACCCCAGCTACTCTATCCTTGCAATATTGGGTTAAATTGGGAGGAATAATCATGTTATGTTGAGGTCCAGATAATATTGACCTTCTTTCTAATGTGTGCTGTCACAGATTTCACCCAACCAAATTTCTATAAACTATTTAATCTAACCCTCTGCCCCCCACCCTTCATTTCTCCCCACCCTTGCAGGGAGAGCAGTAGGAGCTGCATATAGGTGGGTATGCAAATTTATATGGGAATGTACATTTTCATTCAATCATAATAAAAAATAAGTTGAAAAGCAAAGACATCACCTTGAAGACCAAGGTATACCTGACCCACGTCATGGTATTTTCGGTTGCTTCATATGTGTGTGAAAATTGGACAATGAATACAGAAGACCAAAGACTCGATGCCTTTGAGTTGTGGAGTTGGTGAAGTATATTGATTATGAGAACTGACAATGAAGTTTGCAAACTCATCCTAGAAAAAGTGCTATATACTTCATTACTGAATATCACTGTAGTCAGCTTTAAAGTACTCCTCTTGGGAAGCTGTGCACCCGTGCCAGCACCTGGTCCACCCTTCAAAGCAACTTTGGAACTCTATTTCTGGAGTGGCCACCACTGCTGTCATTGTATTACCTTTGGTGTCCTGAATGCCATCAAAATGTCTTTCTTTCAATAGTTCCTTTATCTTTAGGTGAAGAAAAAAGTCATCAGGGGCCAGATCAAGTGAGTAGGGAGGGTGTTCCAATACAACCAGTTGTTCACGGGATAACAACTCCATCACAGGCAGCTATGCAATTATGTCTATGCACTTGCCACCATGCCATTGTGCACCAATGGCCATTCTGGAAAGAGTGACACTAGGCACCAGTGTCACTGCATAGCTTCCCAGAGACAGTACTTTGAAGGTGACTGCATTTATATTCACCAGTGAGGTATGTAGCACTTAAACCAATTAAGTTTGTGAACATAATTGTCAGATCTCATATACCAAGGTCTGTGAAAAGAAGGAAAAAATGTTTTGGAGGCAGTATAATCTGAATGTTCCTTAGCACCAGGGATCAGAATACTATATCTCATGTACTTTGGACATGTTATCAGGATGGATCAGTCCACGGACAAGGACATCACTGTTGGTAGAATAGAGGTCCAGCAAAAAAGAGGAAGACCCTCAAAAGATAGACCGACACAGTGGCTGCAGCGGTGGGCCCAGTCTTCACAAGCATTTTGACTATGGCACAGAACAGGTCAGTGTTTCTTTCTGTTGTAAGTAAGGACAATATGAGTGTAACTTCACTCAAGAGCACCTAAAATAACAGATTTGGTAAACTGGTGTGTGTGTGTATTTGTGTTTTGTTTGTGTTTAGCTTTACTTCAAAAGAATATAACAACAGTGTTGTACAACACATTTTCAAAAGTTTTTCTAGTTTTGTTTGGCAACTACAAAATATAAAGTATTGGAAAATTTTCAGGATTACCCTATACATGGAAACCCTGGTGGTGGAGTGGTTCAGTGCTATGCTGCTAACCAAAAGGTCAGCAGTTCCAGTTCACCAGGCTTTCCTTGGAAACTACGAGGCAGTTCTACTCTATGAGGTCATTATGAATTGGAATCAACTCAACGGCAGTGGGTTTGGTTTAGGTTTTGGACTCCACGCACAATTTCAAGAACAGTGTTTGTGATTACTAGAGCCAAGGAGAATCAGTTTCTCAAAATTAAATCTGATGCTTAATACATATTAATTCTAGTGTTATATTCTCTTACATGTTAACCCTATCTTGAGATAGGAAGAAATTCCTTGTAAAATTAATTCTATTTTTTCTGATACATTGGGAATGCTCTTAAACAAATATATTAAAAACCATAAGATCTAGTTCCCCAAACACCAAAATGTGTATATTTTGCTACTTTTGTCCTCTCTAATTTCTGTGTTTTCTTGTCAGACATCCCCTGCATCATGGAAACGTTCCTGGGGATCTTGTAAAGTTCGTCAATCCTGAGTTAATTTCTGCTCTCACCTTGCAGACACAACAGAGTGAAACCAATTCTCAAGAAGCTAAAATACCGGAAGCTTTGCTACCATCCACTTACCTTTGAGGCGATCTTCTCTACCTGCACTAAGTCTATGCCTGCAGTACCCATCGTGCAGCCTCTTACTCCTCAGGTTTCCTACTTGGTGGCTCTATGTTCGTCCCTCCTCACAGTCTAGCCCTCTCTAAACTTTCTGAATTTCCTCTTCATACAACTCATCGTTCAGGACTTGCTGCCGCTATCACAGTGTTCCTTCTATCCATCTCCTTGCTTCTACAGACTTTTGGGGGTAACCTTCCTTGAGATAAATATTCAGCATCCTTGCCCCTTTAAGCTCCTCTGTGAGGACATCACAATTTCTTATTCCTTTCCACACCTCAACTGACTGACTTGGTCAGTACATGATTTTTCCCTCAAGCTGTGTTTTTCTAGTCCCTGGTGGCTTAGTGGTTAAGTGCTATGGCTGCTAACCAGAAGGCTGGCCGTTCATATCTGCTAGGCCAGATATGGAAACTGTATGGAGCAGTTTTACTCTGTCTACAGGGTTGCTATGAGTTGGAATCGACTTGATGGCAGTGAGTTTTTGGTCTTTATCCAACATTATTTTTAAAAAATAACCTGTTTTAGACAGCTATATTTTGCTGCCTGCCATAAGAGGCCAGATGACCAAGGTTCAGGCATTTCTCATCTTGATTCACCTGGAACTTTGATATTATTGTGCAAGATTGCCTCAGACTGAGAGTACTTGCTGAGAAAAATAGCAGGTCACAAGTGCGTCAGCCTGGTTCCTTATGAAGCCAAAAGTTGGGCTCTATGACACTTCAAGTTTAGATCAGGCCCAATGTGCCACTCTGTCTTTGCCTGACAGTCCTTTAGAGCCCCACAGGCAATGTGGATGCTTTTAATCAAAAGTAAACATCACTGGTTGCCGTGATTAGCACAATGAGGCTCAGCTACCACACAAGTTTTCTACCATCTAAATAAGAAAAACAGATCATCTCCTTCAAATTGCAAAGCAGGCAAACCCCACAAGAAGCAGGAAGATACTGAGAATATTATTTGCCCTTATCTTCCTTGGAGAGCCACAGTGAGGATTCAGGCTCACAGAAAACGAGGGATGCATGCTGCATCTCTGCAAGAACCCCACCCTGTCAGCCCCTGGAAAAATCTGTGAGAAATACACACAGCAAGGGACTTTGGTTTCCATTTCCTCAACCTTTGTTTTTATTATTATTTTTCAACATTCTACAAGGGGTTTCTAACATGAAATTCATCAATCCATCTGATATTCCCACCCCTGAGGTTTCTGAAGTGTTATCCTCTTTTAATAGATTTATGCTAGGTAGACAAGGAAAAAAAGTTGTGATTGGAAAGAGGCTGGGGGTTCTTTAAAACTAGTGATGTGCTGGGATGAAGGGGCTGAGGTTGGGGGTTGAAGTCTCTGTGGGTCTGGAATGAAGCCTGCTCTGGTCAGATTGGAAGTGGCTCACAAATCCGGGGCCTGGTAATCTGATCATCTGCTTTCTCGTTTTCATGCTGTGTTTTCTTCAGAGCCCCTTCTGCTAGTCCCAGCCTGTGACAGTGTGATAAGACACAAGAAATTTAGTCATCATTGCTGCTGCAAAGGAGCTCTGTGAGGGGATTATGATATCCCATAGCCCTTACATTAGCCACGGACAGGGGCAGCCTCTGCTGTGATTACAGAACTGAACACTGTGAGGACTCCCCTATGCTTTTCCTTCTTGCTGATGTTTTCTTCCTGTTTTATTTATATTTTTATCTCATAAAAAAGAAAGCTTTAAAAGATTAACCCAGAAATAGTCATCATCCCAATCAGCCTCCCAAATCTCAGTGTGCTGAGCTCAGAAGTGGTTCGTCCCAGACGTGGTTGCACTTCTCACCACCATGGGCTGGATAACTGTCAAGAGTGTTATCGGGCCTGCTCATCTGCCTTTCTGTCTTTATTAGGAAATGCAGACAGTGTAAGCTGAACAAATCAACATGGAATACGGAGAGGATGCCAAGGTATCAGAGATCTAGTGAAAATTAGAATGCATTGCAGAAGCAAAGCAGACTCAGTTACTTACTACTGCTTACGGACGTGGCAGTTCTTTGCCAACAGGCCATTTCTAACAATGGGTGACCCATCCTGATTTGGAGGAATTCAGGACCATATGCTACAAGCAATGGAGAAACGCCTCCAAGGAAACCACTCATTAGTAGCATTTGTTCTCCAAAACTCATAGGTAAAACATCTCATCTACAGAACTCCCCTTAAAAACTCTATACTTAAAAGCAAATAAACACACAAAAATTCACAAGCCCTGACTTTAAAATGGGTATGTAGAAGTGTATCTCTTTGGGGCAGTTAAAAATATGTAGAAAAGGTTACATTTTTCCTCTTCACAGCCTTAGATACAAGAATAAAATAGCCATGCTTTACACAATGAAAAAAAGAATGTTTTAAATTTTAAATAACTGAAAAGAGAACAGAAATTATAAAATACAAATTAGCAGCTTATAAACTGAAAAAACAGTCAATGTTAAACCTATGAGAAAAAGCCAATCCAAGGATGTGCTGGCAACCACCGTGGGCAGCTGGGGCTGGATCCCCTGGGGACCTCCGAAGAGAGCACAGAACATGCTTAACAATGTTTGCCCCAGGCATGCGTCATGGTCCACCATTCACTTTATTCAGTGGGGAAGGAAACACCCTGACCTTCCAAGGACTGTTGAATGTGAGTCTGAGCTCCCACAAATGCCAAGGTAGTTAAGATAACTCTTGGCTCCCCATTTAGAGTAGGGTGAGCAAGAGCTAGTGAAAAATGGAGTTCTGACCCAAGTCTACTAGGGATCAAGGAAGTAAAACTAGATGGGCCCATGGACCTGTCGGACCAATTTGAAATAAACTTGATGCAGTACCAGCTATGGCTTTTTTCTTGTAAGTGCTCACCCATATGCATCAATGTTCCAATGGTTCTTCCTGCAGATCAAATAATACTCTGGCTACCTGTCTGTAATTTTCATTCTTAGATGTCATGGATTGAATTGTGTCTCCCCAGAATGTCTTTCACTTTGGCTAAGTTATGATTTCTGGTATTGTGTGATAGTCAGCAATTTTGTGATTTTCCTTTGTGTTGTGAATGCTATCATTATGATATTAGTGAGATGGATTAGCAGCAGTTACGTTGAAGAGACCTAGAGGACTGGAGAGCTACAAGAAAGAAATACTGGGAGCTGAGGATGTCCTTTAAGATCAAAGTTTCTGCCTAGAGATGCTCCTAGACTACAGGAAGGCTGAGGACAAGGATCTTCCTCCAGAGCTGGCATAGACAAAGCCTTCTCCTGGAGCTGCCACCTTGAATTTGCAGTTCTAGGCTACTAGTATGTGAGAGAATAAACTTGTGCTTGTGGAAGCCATCTACTTAGAGTATTTGTCTTACAGTATCACTTAATGACTAAGATACCAGGAATGCTTTACTCTTGAAGCTATCTTCTCAGACTCTTTTGGTCAATGCACCCAGGCGGGCATCCAAGCTGCCCTTTCTAAGAGGAAACATGCCTATCTTGTCTCTGATAGCTAAAGTGTGTTAATGTAGAATTATATCATTGCTATTCATACTAGCCATCTCCATCCATGCCAGCATCTCTTACAGGCACCTCAGTCCTACAGAATAGAGCCTACCAATGAATTTCTTGAAGATATTCATCATCTCAGTGAAAGGTGACTCCTAGACCCTTTCAAGGAAACATGATCAGATGATCCGTTCTTTACTCATATATTAAAACTATCCAGCATGCCTTATAGAATCCCTGGTGGTGTAATGGTTAAGTACTACACCTGCTAACCAAAAGGTGGGCAGTTCAAATCCACCAGACTCTCCTCAGAAACTCTATGGAGAAGTTTTACTGTGCCCTACAGGGTCCCTATGAGTCAGAATCAACTTGATGGCAGTGAGTGAAAACCATCTCCAATATCCCAGAGCCTACTAATCTCCTCTCAAAACTCCGAGAGCACACTTTCAGCTTCTCTATTTCATTTACTTATCTGTATGTCTAAGATTCATACAGACAAGCCAAGATTGTATTTGAATCCTCTTGGTGTCCTCCTAAAGTTTTTAACACCTGACTAACAATATTTATTCAACCTACATGCTGAGCAAATAATCTGAGAATGTGTATATACGAAGAATAAGGCATCAGGTTTTAAGGTAGACTCCTTAACAACCTTTGTTATGCAGACACCACAATCTTACTTGCTGACAGTGAAGAGGGCTTGAAGCCTTACTGATGAACATCAAAGACTACAGCCTTCATTAGAGACTGAGCCTCAACATAAAGAAAACAAAAATATTCACAACTGGACCAATAGGCAATATCATGACAAATGGACAAAAGCTTGAAGTTGTGAAGGGTTTCACACTTGGATCTACAATCAGTGTTCATGGAAGCTGTAGACAAGAAACCAAATGATATATTACATTGGGAAAAACTACTGAAAAAGACCTCTTTGAAGTATTGGAAGACAAAAATATCATTCTGAGCACAAAGGTAAGCCTGACTCAGGCCTTGGTATTTTTAGTCGCCTCATATGCACATGAAAGCTGGACAATGAATAAAGTCATAGAAGAACTGACACCTTTGAATTATAGCTTTGTTAGAAAAATACTGAACATTCTATGGATTGTCAGAAGAATGCCCGTATTTATCTTGAAAGAAATACAGCCAGATTGTATCTTAGAAAGGGCAGTCACAAGAGTTCATCTACTGCATTTTGGACATGTTATCAGAAAGGACTAGTTGCTGGAGAAGGACCTCATTCTTGGTAAAGTAGAACATCAGTGAGAAAGAAGAGGAGCATCAAGAAGATGTTGACAAAGTGGCTGTAACAGAGGGCTCACTCCTAACACTGATTGTGAGGATGGCAAAGGGTTAGATAGTATTTCATTCTGTTGTACATAGAGATAATATGAGTTGGAACCAACTGGACACCATCTAATGATAACAACAACAAAATCTGCTGCCATCGAGTCAATTCCAACTGAAAACCACCCTGTAAGACAGAGTAGAACAACCTCATAGAGTTTTCAAGGAGTACCTGATGTATTTGAACTGTCAATATTTTGATTATTAGCTGTAGCATTTAGCCACTACACCCCCAGGGTTTCCAGTAACAACAAAGACAACACTAATGCGCAGCCAAATCCACAGGACTTACACCATGTGCCTCCATCATATGATTCAGGTGCCAATGCTAGCACTCTTTGCCCTCTTACCCCACCTCTGGTCAAAAACCGGCTAGATAGTCTCATGTGTCTACTTAATCCAAGAAACACACTTTTCACCACTGTGATTTTATGTTTTATAGTCCAGTCCAATCTTTGTCTGAAGAATTGCCTTCATAGTAACTTCAGTTTTAGGCTAACAGAGTCCAGTGGCCATGTCTTCTGGAGACCCTCCAGTTTGTCACGTTATCAAGTACGGCCTTTTTAATAGAGTTTGACTTCTGCACCACATTCCTCCCACTAAGTCAGGCATTCTGTAGTGATGGCCAGGCATCAACTAGTTCTTCTGGTTTCATGCTGATGTAGTCTCTGGATTATGTGATTCCTTCTATCTCTTGGGCTCATATTTTCCTTATGTCTTTGATGACCTTCATTCTCTTCTGCTCCAGATAGGTTGGGACCAATAGGTACTTTTTAGATGGCTGTTTGCCAGCTTTTAAGACACAGACATCATTCATCAAAATGGGATGCAGAACATTTCTTAATAAACTCTGTTATGACAATTGACCTAGATGTACCCTAAAACCATGGTCTCCAGACTCTTGTCCCTGCTTTTCGGTCCTTCAAAGTTTTAGGTTATATTTGGGAAACTTGTTAGCTTTTGGTTTAGTCCCATTTTTGTGCTGACTTCTCATCCCTTCCTTCATCTATCATAATTCTTCATCTACTATCTAATTAATTCCAACTCATAGTAACTTTACAGACAGAATATAACTGCCCCATACAGTTTCCAAGAAGAGCCTAGAGGATTTAAACCATTGCACTTTTGGTTTTAGCAGCTGTAGCACTTAACCACTATGCCACCAGGGTTTCCGGTGAGTAAGAATCAGCTCGATGGCGATCGGCTTGGTTTGGTTTATCTGATTAATGAATATTGCTTTCCCTGCCCTTCCATCCTTATAACCATCAAACAGATGCAGTGCTGGAAGTACACACTCATCTATGCCACGAAATTTGGAGGAAAGCTTCATGGCCAATTGACTGCAAGACATCAATATTTATGCTCATTCCAAAGAAAGGTGATGCAACCAAATGTGGAAATTACTGAACAATATCGTTGATATCACAAGCAAGTAAAATCCTGCTCGAGATCGTTCAAAAGTGACTACAACAATATATTGACAAGGAACTGCCAGAAATGCAAGTTGGATTCTGAAGAGGATGTGGAACCAGAGATATCAAAGCTGAGTTACATGTCATTTTGTTGAGGTTTTGCAGTATGTGGCAGATTTTGGAGATTAGACACTCATGGGATTTGTCATATCAAAATGTCTCACCCAGTATTGTCTGTAGTTTGCTTCTTTACTGTTTTGATGAAGTCTTTAGATGAGCATAAGTGTTCGATTTTTAGACATTTGTACTTGAATATTTTCTATTCCGGTGTTTTTGCCTTGTTAGTAGTGTTTTGTATTCTGTTTGTAGCTTGTATTAGGGCTCCCAGCATTGTTTCTATTTTTTTCTTCCATAATATGCGTAATTTGAGATTCTATATTTAGGTCTGTGATCCATTTTGAGTCATTTTCTTTCAATGTGTGAGATATGGTTCTTCTTTCATTTTTATGCAGATTTATATCCAATTATACCAACATTATTTGTTAACAAGATTTTCTTTTCCCCAATTTACAGACTTTGGGCCGTTGTCAAATATCAACTGCTCATAAGTAGAAGATTTTATGTCTCGTGTCTCAATTCTGTTCCACTGGTCTATGCATCTGTTGTTGTGCTGGTACCAGGCTGTTTCAACTGCAGTGGCAGTGTTATAGCTTCTGCAGTCATGTAGTGGGAGGCCTCCCACATTGTTCCTCTGATTTACTAATGCTTTAACTTGTCTGAAGTTTCTTTTCTTTCTATATGAAGTTAATGATTGTTTTCTCCATCCCATTAAAAAAAATTCCATTGGTATTTGCATCAGAATTGCATTGTATCTATAGATCATTTGCGGTAGAATAGACATTTTCATGTTAAGTCTTCCTATCCATGAGTAAAGAAGATTTGTCCACTTATGTAGGTCCCTTTTGGTTCCTTGCAATGATGTCTTATAGTTTTCTTTATGTAGGTCTTTTATGTCTCTAGTTAGATTTATTCTTATTGTAAATGGTATTGATTCAATGATATCCTCTTTGTTGGTGTAATGGAATCCAACTAATTCTGTATGTTTATCTTTTATCCTGAAACTTTTTTGAACTCTTCTATTAGTTGCAGTAAGTTTTTTTTGTTTTGTTTTGTTTTTGTGGATTCTTTAGCATTTTCTGTGTATAAGATCATGTCATCTGCAAAAAAAGATACTTTTACTGACTTCCTTACCAATTTTGAAGATCTTTATTTCTTTTTCGTGCCTGATTACTCTGCCTGGAACCTCCAGCACAATGCTTAATAGAAGTGGTAACAAAGGACATCCTTGTGTAGTTCCCATTCTCAAGCAGAATGCTTTCAGACTTTCTCCATTTAGGGTGATGTTGGCTTTGTATAAATGACCTTTATTATGTTTAAGAATTTCCCTTCTAAATCTATTTTGATAAGAGTGTTTAACATGATTGGGTTTTAGACTATGTCAAATGTCTTCTCTATATCAATTGATAAAATCAAGCATTTCTTGTCTTTTGCCTTATTTATGTGGTTGATTACCTCGATTGTTTTTCTAATGTTGAACAATCCTTCAATCTGTGGTATGAATGTCAGTTGGCCACAGTGATACATGTTTTTGATATGTTGTTGAATTCCATTGGCTAGAATTTGTTGAGGACTTTTGCATCTAGCTGCATGAGAGATACTGATTTGTAATGTTCCTTTTTTATGGTGTCTTTGCCTAGTTTTGGTGTCAGGTTTCTGTTGTCTTCATAGAATGAAACTGGCAGTATTCTTTCCTATTCTGGTCTCTGTATATCATTATACTTTTAGTAGTGGTGATGTTAACTTTTCTGTAAAACTTTGACAGAGTTCTCCAGTGAAGCTGTCAAGGCCAAGACTTTTGTTGCTTGTGAATTTTTAAGTTACATTTTCAATCTTTTCTTATTGGTTTATTTAGTTGTTCTACCTCTGTTTGTGTCAGTTTAGTTAGGTAGTATGTTTCTAGACATTTAGCTATTTACTCTAGCATTCAAATTTGTTAGAGTACAATTTTTTCTTTAGTATCCTGTTAATTTTTTAAAATTTCAGTTGAGTCTGCTGTGATGTTACCCATCTCATTTCTTAGATACAAGCCACTTAGCTTTTGAAGACTGAATGAAATTTTTCATTGGTTCTGTAGATGTAAGTGGGCTCTCCACTTCTCTATCTGTCCTGTTCAGGAGGACATCACTGCTCCACTTACCATTCTGGCCACAGTCAATTCCCCCTGGGTCACATCTGGCCACTCCCAAGTACTTCTGGACCTACTTTCTGTTTCCACTGCTTAGTCCAATTTCTCACTTTCTTTTGGATGTTCAGGGCTCCTATAATGTCATGTTACCGATTCATCTGTTCTTTTGGATCTTCACTGCTAGAGGGTTACAGGACATCTTAACCTCACCTCCTCAGCATTTTTTAAGAAGATCCACATTTCAATTTGTACTGGATTCTGCAAACTTGTCTCATCTTGGTGATGGTGCAGAGCTTGGTATACTCATGCAGCAGAATTAGCATCTACCATGCTGACACTGAAATATTGGGATACACAAATCAGAAGCCACAAAGTTGTCAAATCATGAACCTGTATATTATGGAAAGATCCATGGGTATGGGTTACAGTTATCAGAGAACATGTGTACAGCAGAAGAACAGTGGATTAAGGAACAAAATATAAAAACATGATGGTGATGGAAAGTAGGAAGCCCACAGAGAGCCCACAGCAGTGTTACACAAAGAATTCAGTGGAGAATGGAAGAAAATATGGAGGAAGATACCCAGGAAGTCACAGGAGTTCACAAATTCACAAAGAAGAAGAAAGGACATGAAGCAGGGAAGGTGAAGGAAATTCTGCAATATAAAGACTAATAAAAACATATTGTCATCAAGTTGATTTTGACTCACAGGGACACTATAGGAGAGAGTAGAACTGCCCCATTGAGTTTCTGAGGAGTGCCTGGTGTATTTGAACAGTCAGCCTTTCGGTTAGCAGCCATAGCACTTAACCATGATGGCACCAGGGTTTCTAAAGACTAATAGGCCAGCCTTAAATATGAAAAAAGTGAAAAATAACAGTCTTTGCTAGACTATTCTTGTTGACTCATGGGTTGAATTGAGTTTGGGAGTTAAGGTAGGAGAGCTGGTAATCCCAAATGTATGGAAGATTTGAATGAGAATTCATGGTAAGAAAAGTCGTTTGATAGAATTTGAGGCAAAGGAGGAGGTGTTTTTAAAATAGGAATATACTTTAGTGTGCTCCTAGTTTGAGAGAAAGAAGCTCTGTGTGTATGTGCTTGTGTTTGTGTGTGTGTGTAAAGATAGCCTACCCTAAGTATGATTTTTTACATTTTTATGTTATTGAAAATGACTGCCCTTTTTGTCCCAGGACATATAATGTTAACAAAGTTTCTGACATTTCTAAGACATTTTCTCTCCAGTTTCTACTTCTATAATCACTAGTAGCATTTTTTTTTTCTTCCTCAATGGCAAAAATTCAAATCACAAAGTAAAACATGTCTTCCAAATCTGGTGAATGTCTAAATTTATCAATGTTCTCTTGGTTTATGTAAAGTAATAAATTGAATCTTAATTGGTATGTTTTATTTGCTTTTCTTGGTTTATTTTTCTCTGTCCAAGTGAAATTTATCATGAAACAAAGATTTGTATCTCTAAAAGTTTTATGCAGTTGAGCATATTTTTTGATGAAGGTTCCTGACAAATCAAATTGAGAATCCTGTCTCTTTAGAGTCTGTGTTGGAGATCACTTCCTACTTACCGTTTGGTTTCATTTTTAACTGAATAGAACACACACACACACAAAAAAAAAAACCCTCAACTATCAAGCTGTCACCCTGGAGACAGTAGTAAGAAGTGTTATTACTGTTCAGCCAGTGTGTCAGTCCATCTCATTGAAGGTCTCCTCCTTTTTCCCTTACCATCTACTTAGCAAATACAATGTCTTTCTCAAGGTTGATTCCTCCTCATAACACGTCAAAAGTAAGATGATGTCTCACAGTACTCACTACTAAGGAACATTCTGGCTGCATTTCTTTCAGGACAGATTTATTCATTCTTCTTGCAGTCCACAGCATATTCAATATTCTTTGTCAGTATCACAACTCAGGTATATCAGTCCTTCTTTCTTCCTTTGTCACTGACCAGCTTTCCCATGCATATGCCACACACACACAAGGTCCAACAATTAAGTCTGTGAACGTAATTGCAAGTTCTCCATACCGCACACCTCACTGCTGCATATCACCCTGGTCACCTTTGAAGTACTGCCCTTGAGAAACTGCACTGATGTCTGTGCCTATTCCACCTTTCAAAACAATTTTGGAACTCTTTCAGGGATGGCCATTGCACAAGGTGGAATGGTGGCAAGTTTGCAAACTTAATTGTATAGTTGTCTGTGAGGGAGCTTTTAGTCAGTAAACAAATGAAGGTATTGAAAAGCCCTTCCTACTCACCTGATTTAGCCCCCCAGTGACTTTTGTCTTTACCCAAAGATAAAGGAAATATTGAAAGGAAGACCTTTTAATGACATTCAGGACCTTAAGGATAGTACGATGACAGCTCTGATGGCAATTCCAGGAAAAGAATTCCAAAATTGCTTTGAAGGGTGGACTAGCTGCTGGCATTGGTGTGTAACTTCCCAACAGGAGTACTTCAAAGATGACTACGGTGATATTTAGCAATGGGGTGTGTACTGCTTTTTCTAGAATGAATTTGTGACTTTAATTGGCAGTCCTTGTACGAGGGAAAGCATAGTAGGATGTAAAAGAACTATTTTTTCTTCTTTATCATAAAGAGCTGTGAAAATGTCATGGCATCAAATCGTGGATTCAATGTCATGATCATGTTAAAAGTAACAAATTTCACGTAGATTCTGAAGCAACTCCCTGTCGGTCTATTGTAGGCCAGGGACAGTTCATTTGCTAAATGGTTTGCAAATTAAAGACAACCATAAAGATTTTTCCATTATCCAGGAATACTGAATTTGGACGTGTAATCTTTAATTTCGTCCTATGAGGCTACATATGGACAGTGGATTTTGATGTTCAATATTAATTATTGGCATTTAACTGTGTTGTGAAGAAATTTCACACTCCGGTATTAAGATTTTAGCATAACAGTTATTTTGTTTCTGGAAGACAAAGATGTTTGGCCTTAGCCTACTAAAATATTGATAAAGGTCTGGTTTGCAATGATTTTCTGTCTCTGCTCATTTTTTCCATCTGTAGTCAGTCCACATTTCCCTGTGATTTGCACACATTCGAAGTCAGATGAAATTAGGCCAGAGTTATTTCACAGAAGTCCATAGTGACAGTGATGTCCCTAGATATAGGAATTTGCCATTGCATCCTTTCTTTATTCGGCCTACCATAAATATTTTATTCAGCCTCTAAACGAAGCAGCTCCTCAATTTGCGATGATGATATACAGACGGTAGGATTGTTTGTGGTTTATTCAACATGTACTAATTTTTAAACTGTCTGTAAAATGTGTATTTTAAATATTTGTGGGGAGATAAAAGCAACAGTTATTTGTGTTTACTTTCACAAATTAAGTATCAAGTTAAACCAAATGAAAATTGCTATTTTCTGTTCATTTTTATGCACAAAATGGTAACTTCTTATGGTTTCATCAGGATGTTATTTCACTGAGTGCATGTCAGGGGAGTAAAAGTGATCAGAAAGAATTTGAAAGACAGTTCATAATGATAAGTAATAATATATAAATGTTTCTAAATATTCTGAGAATGTTTTAAATTAAAGTTGTTCATCTGATGTTGAAACTATGCTTTTGAATAAGAAAGGATTGTGGCAGTACATTAGTAGGTTGCAGAATATAGTATTGTATGTCAATTGCTAAACACCACAAACCAAAAAGCAGACAAATCAACGAACCCAAATAGATTTCCATGGAGTCAATTCTGTCTCATACCAACCCTACAGGACAAAGTGCCTCACATAGTTTCCAAGGAGGAACTGGTGGATTAGCAGCTGAACGCTTAACCACTGTATTACCAGGGGTCCCTAAACACTGTTAAAAACCAACCAACAAAAAAACTGAATCCAGTAGTCCCTGAGTCAACTTCAACTCACGGTGATGCCGTGTGTGTCAAAGCAGAACTGCTCCATAGGCTTTTCAGGCTGTGATCTTTTGAAAGCAGATCCAGGTTTTTCTTCTCAGGCACCTTGGGTGGGCTCAAACTGCCAGTCATCCAGTTTGTAGCTGAATCATGAAGTCAAGTGCTTAAGGGTTTGCATCACTCAGGACCTCCATCTTTCATCCAGTGTGAGTTGTGTGTAAGATATGGGTCTTGTTTCAATTTATTGCAGATGGATATCCCATTTTGCCAGCACCATTTGTTGAAGGGATTGTTTTTTCCCCAGTTTAGTGTCTTAGGGCCTTTGCCAAATATCAACTGTTGGTTAGGAAGATGGTGTCATCTCTGTGGTCTCCATTCTGTTCCATTGATCTATCAGTCTCTTTTTGTACCAGTATCAGGCTATTTTGACTACTGTGGCAGTATAATAGCTTCTGAAGTTGGGTAGTAAGAGGCCTCCCAGTGTGTTCTTCTTCAGTAGTGCTTTCCTTATCTGGGGCTTCTTCCCTTTCCAGACAAAATTGGTAATTTGTTTCTCCATCTCCTTAAAAAATATCATTGGAACTTGTACTAGGATTGCATTATATAAGTAGATTGCTTTGGGCAAAATAGACATTTTCCCAATGCTAAGTCTTCCTGTCCATGAGCAGGATAGGTTTCTCCATTTATCTAAGTCTCTCTTAGTTTCTTGCAGCAAGGACTTGTAGTTCTCTTTGTAAAGGTCTGTTATTTTTCTAGTGAGATTTATTCCTAGGTACTTTACCTTTTTAGGGGCTATAGTAAATGTTATTGATTTGGTGATTTCTACTTTAGTAATCTCGTTGCTTGTATAAAGGAATCCTACTGATTTGCTGATGCTTGTCTTGTATCCTGGGACTTTGCTGAACTCTTCTATCAGTTTGAGTGGTTGACTTTTGGATTCCTTAGGGTTCTCTGTTTATACGATGATATCATCTGCAAATAGGGAGATTTTGACTTCTTCGTCGATGTAGATGCCCTTTATTTCTTGGTCTTATCTAATTGTTTTGGCTAGAACTTCTATTACAATGTTGAATAGGAGAGGTGAGAGTGGGCATTCTTGTCTAGTTCCTGTTCTCAAGGGAAACTGTTTCAGTCTCTCACCAGGATGATGCAGGCAGTTGGCTTTCTGTAAATGGCCCTTATTACATTGAGGAATGTGCTGTCTATTCCTATTTTGCTGAGAATTTTTAGCATGAATGGGTGTTGAAGTTTATCAAATGCCTTTTCTGCATCAATAGACAAATTCAGGTGATTCTTGTCTTTTGTGTTATTTATGTGGTTGATCACATTAATTGTTTTTCTGATGCTGAATCAGTCTTGCATCCCTGGTATGAATCCAACTTGGTCTTCATGGATTATTTTTTTGATATGTTGTTGTATTCTATTGGCAAGCATTTCGCTGAAGATTTTTACATCTGTATTCATGAGTGATATTGGTCTGTAGTTCTTGCTTTTTGTTGGGTCTTTCTGTGGCTTTGGCACCAGGGTTATGCTGGCTTCATAGAATGAATTTGGGAGTATTGCATCACTTTCTGTGCTGTGAAATGGTCTCAGTAGTATTGGAGATAACTCTTCTTTAAAAGCTTGATAGAATTCTGCAGTGAAGCCATCTGGGCCTGGGCTTTCTTTCAAGAGTAGTTTTTTGAAGACTTTTTCAGTTGCTTCCTTTGTGATTGGTTTATTAAGTTGTTCTGCTTCACCTTGTGATAATTTTTGTAGGTGATATGATTCAAAGAATTGTTCCATGTTCTCTAGGTTTACAAATTTGTTAGAGTACAGTCTTTTTTTTCATAGTATTCTGTTATGATATTTTTTATTTTTGTTGGATCTGTTATGACAACTCCCCTCTCATTTCTTATTTGGGTTATTTGTTTCCTTTCCTGTTTTTCTTTAGTGAAAGTTTAGCCATTGGTTTGTCAGTTTTTGTGCTCTTTTCAAAAAACCAATTTTTCTGTTCTAATCTTTATGATCTGTTTACTTCTGGTACCTGAGGGGTTCCTCTGTTGTTCTCTCTCTACCTGTTCAAGCTGTAGGGTTAGTTCTTTGGTTTGGTTTTATTCTTCCTTCTAGATGTGTGCATTTATGGAGATAAACTGATCTCTGAGCACTGCCTTGGGTATATCCCATAGGTTCTGGTAGGAATGTTTTCATTCTTGTTGGAATCCATCAATTTATTTCATCCTTCATTTCTTCTGTAGTACATCCCTCTTTTTAATATGACAGCATCATAGTTTTCATGATATGATCACTGGATTATTTCTTTCACTATTACAGCTTTGATTGAGTGTGGAGCCTTCCCTAACTGAGTAGGATTCTGGGTAATGTGTTCTGTATTTGCTTCTAACATATAAAGTTAGTGGTTTTGTTCTTCTAAGCCAAGAGATCCTTTCAGTATTTCTTGTAGCTTTGGTTTGGTTTTTACAATGTCTCTGAGTTTCTATTTATCTGTGAATGTCTTAATTTCATTTTCACATTTGAAAGATAGTTTTGCTGGATATCTAATGCTTTGTTGGAAGCATTTCTCCTTCAATGCTTTGAATGTGTCATGCCACTGTCTCCGTGCCAGCATTGTTTCTACTGAGAAATCCAATGAATGCCTACAGGGTATCTCTCTGAATGTTAGCAGTGCTTTGAATCTTGCTGCCTTTAAGAGTTTCTGCTTACGTTTCATTTGGTTAAGCTTGATTGTAATATGTTTTGGAGTCCTTCTTTTGAGATCTATATTGGGTGGCATTTGATATGTATCCTGGATATCTATATTACCTTCATTCATAATTTCTGGGAAGTTTTCTGTCAGTAGCTCAGCAACAATACTCTCCATGTTCTTAGGTGTCTCACCCTGTTCAGGAACTCCAATTTATTGTAGATTGTTCCTCTTATCAGGGTCCCACATGTTTCTTCATTTTTCTTGTTTCTTTTGCTGATTTCTTCTCATAGACTCTGGAGTCAGTAACTCAGTCTTCGAACTCAGAATGTCCATTTTCCATTTGTTCCATTCTGTTTTCTTGGCTTTGAATTGAAGTTTCTATCTCTTTGATTTTGTTCTTGATTTGTTGGATTTCAGAGTATTGGTGTTCCATCAGATAGAACAGCTTGCTTAATTTTCCATTTTGCTCTGCTGCATTTTGTATAAGGTCTAGGAGGGCTGTATGTATAATCCTTTTGTATTTACCTTCCGATAGTTTCAGAAAAGCTTCTTCGTCTGGGAAGCTCTAAGATGGTTTCTTTTGAGGACCTTCTGAAACCATGGGTGATTTCTTAGTTCCATTTTTCTCCAAAATTTGATGCTTTTGGGGTATCATGTGAGTCCACAGAGGCTGGGAGACATGCTGGGAGGATGGATCACAGTTGTTTCTGTAGGCTGTCTTGAAATGAGAGGTAAAAAGTATCTGACAACTTCCAAAGTCAGTCAGGTTTTCAGGTGTAAAGGTCCCTCTTCCCAGCTGGCAAAGGAAGCACCTCTATACCAAACCCCAGAAGTTACAAACTAGCTCAAAATACAGAAAGGATACTGCCCTCCTGGCCTCTTCTGTAGAGCCAGAGCTGTAGACAACACTGTGTAGAATGCTGCTTTTCTGCCAGAGAAGTGCTCTCTTCTGGGCAGTTACTGCCTCCCAACCTGGGAATTAGGTCCAGCTGAGGATTCCATATAGGTATATCTGCCTCCCAGTCGAACAAGATGGTGTGCACAAGCTTGCCACCTCACTGGGTCCAGGCTATTCTATGGCAGAGGCAGAAAGAGAGACCAAAGGTTCTGAGATGCACAGAGTCCACAGCCTCTGTTGCCAGGCCCCAGTGGCAGGCAACACTGTAAGATACTGTTTTTCTGCTGTAAAAGCGCTGTCCTCTGGTCACGTGCTGCCTTCCAGCACAGGAATCAGGTCTAGCTGAGGCCTCCGTACAGGTATTTCTGCCTCCTAGTAGAATACTTTTCCAGTGGAAAAGCACTCTCCCCTGGGCAGGTGCTGCCTCCCAGCCTAGAAACTATGTCCAGTTGGGACCTCTGTATGGGTGTGTCCACCTCCCAATGGATCAAGAGGCCATCCCTCACATGTTCGCTGCTTGGCTGGGTCCAGGCTACTCGATGGCAGAGGTGGGAAGAGAGGCCAAAGGTGCCAAGATGAACAGAATCCACAGCCTCTGTTGCCAGGACCCACCTGTAGGCAACAGTGTGTAAAATACTGCTTTTGTGCCAGAAAATCACTCTGCCCTGGGCAGGTGCTGCCTCTCAGCCTAGGAACTAAGTTCAGATGGGGCCTCTGTATGGTTGTAGCCACCACCCAATGGATCAAGATGGTATCCTGCACAAGCTCGCTGCCTGACTGGCTCCAGGCTACTCTATGGTGGAGGAGGAAAGAGAGGCCAAAGGTGGTGAGATGAAGTGTCTGAAGCTGGGCTCTCAAAATATGACAATTTCACTTGCTGATCCTACCAGCAGTGCATCTGAGACTAGTGGCTAGTCAAGTCCCACCTCTTCCCAGCAGCTAAGACAGAGTAAAATAATTAAAATGGTGAGTTACCTTCAGTCCGTGCAAGCCCATGCTCGCTGAGAGCTGGATCAGTGAAAGAGGCGAGGTTTTCTGTTCAGTGGTATGGAGTCCAAATTAAGAGCTCTGTGCTGCATCCTAGGGCTCACTAGGTGTCCTGAAGGCTCCATTTAATTATCAAATCAGGTCTTGGTTTTCAGAGGGACATAGGGAGACATTTGTTTAGTCTGCCATCTTGACTCTGCCCTGCAGGACCTCCATCTTAAACACTGTAAGACCAAAATATCTAGGTACATACATATAAATATATATGATTCTCAAGCTCAAAATAGGCTGAAGTTCTGATTAAAATGAAACAGGTTTATTACACTAAAGAACACTCACTAATCTGTAGAAAATGTTTGGTTATTTAATGGCCAGTGATAGAAACTTCATAAAAATAACCTTTAATAATCAAAAGAAATCAAATTTAAATCCAAAATCAGAAGCATGACAACTAAAGTTATAAGTAGCCATTTATTATGCAGCACAGTCAATGTAGCGAATACTATTGTTATCTCCACTGTACAGCTGCTGACAAACCCATAGCATGTTGAAGTTGAGAAATTTGCCCAGTCACACAGCCATTTAATGCTTCAGCACTCGAGGGCAAACTTGGGGTTAAACTACACAGTTTTCTTAACTCTGCATATTTCCAAATAATGTTTTATTATGTTGTATTTTGTACAGAGTACCTTGTGTCACGTTTATAAATTCTCAAGTTTATTTTAATACAGAGAAACATGAGATAGGCCAAAGAAAAAGTATTGGAGGAAGGTGGAAAAGAAAGGAGTGTCTTGAAAATAATATAATTGACTGTAACTTTGCTCAAAGCCAAAGCTACTGTTTTAGAGTCAATTCTCATTCATAGTGACCTATAGGTCAGAACATAACTGCTCAACAGTTTCCAAGGAGCATCTGGAAGATTTAAATTGCTGACCTTTTGGTTAGCACACATAGCACTTAACCACAGCTCTACCAGGGTTTCTGTCTGTAGCCCTAAGAGAGGAGAAAAAAGAAACTTAGTGCACTGATCCCTGAAATAGTATCAGACATGGACACAGATCAGTGGCTTCGAGCAAGTGCTGGCCTGAGAATACTAAGGACTTTCTTCACATCCAGCACTGACACATTCTAACTGGGAGACTTTGGCTACTTCTTGAGTTACTTCGAGTTCCTCGCATAACGTACTTGAGAGAATGACCCTTTAATACATTATGAGGCCATTGTCCCATTGAGGATGAGATTGCCATGATCTGAGATCAACTTAATGGCAAATAATAGCATTACACAGGATCATGGACATATCCGAAGCCATGACCAGGCCTAGTTGTGTTTCAACTGAATCAAACAAGCACATAGAACAACTATACAGAGGAAATACAGGTCAAGGTGTACATATTGCCATGGATTGATTACAAAAATAAACAAAACCCATACCCATGCCACTGAGTCTATTCTGATTCCTAGAGATCCTACAGACAGAGCAGAACTGCCTTGTAGAGTTTACAAGTAACACCTAGAGCATTTGAACTGCCAAACTTTTAGTTAGCAGCCGTAACATATAACCACTATACCACCAGGGTTTCTAGATTGATTATGTCATCCCCAAAATGTGCGTATGCATGTGACTGGGCCATGATTCCTGGTATCGTATGATTATCCACCATTTTGTCATTAGATAGGATTTTCCTGTGCACTGTAAAGTCTATCAACGGGATTTAGTTAAACGGGTTGGTGGCAGTGGTGCTGAGGAGGTCTATAGAACTAGATAGTATCTTAGGCCAATCTCTTTCAAGATATGAGAAAAGTAAGCAGCGAAACACATGGACCTCATCCAGAATGGAAGCAGTGCCAGGAGCAGAGCATGCCCTACGGGCCTGAGGTTCCCTGCTGAGATCTTCCCAGACCAAGGGAAGACAGACACATCCCAGGGACCTTCCTCCAGAGCTGACAGAGGGAGAAGGCCTTCCCCTGGAGCTAGTGCTGTGAATTTAGACTTGTAGCCTACTAGACTGTGAGAGTATAAACTTCTCTTTGAAGATGCTATCTACCTGTGGTAATCCTGCTATAGCAGCACTAGATGGCTAAGGCAAACATTTCTTTCGGACCAATGTCAGAAACAGAATAAAGATGGTGGCCAAAAAGTCAGTTGGCAACATTTGGGGGATCATTCTCCTTGTGCTAGAGGGAATGAGGAATGGAGAAAACTTCTTCATAAAACAGATAATTTTTAAAATACTCAAGAACTCCTAAGATATTGCCAGATCCCACTTTTTCAGACTGAAATCCTTATATAGTGTTTCTTTGTGTTATAGTACAAGTTGGTACAGGTGCCACACAGTGACATTTTCACAGTGCATCTAAAGCCACATTCCTGTCATGTGTATGTCTCCCCAGATCACAGATACCTTAATGACAGCCACTGTACTAGATTTACTTCTCTGACACATTCACAGCATTTGGTTCTTAATGCTTGTTAAGTGAATTGAGCTGAATTTCAATTGTAGTTAAAAACAGCATCAACAATTTCACCGAGGTAGACAGACAAAGCTATCAATCATAGATTGGCCTGATAGAAGGAATTCCTTTTGCAAAGATTACTCCTCCAATTTTCATCATCTGTTTAATGATCTAAAGGCTGCAAAAGACAACGACCAATGGTTTCTTTATTCTCTGCATTTAAATCACAGAATGCAACAATAAAAAGTAAATTCTAACCCAGGGTTTCATATCACTCACAGGACACATGCTCTCTGTCTCAGCCTCAGTACTAGAAACAGGATCTGTTTTCTACAGAAGGTCCATGCATTTCCATCATCGCTGCTCTCTGCCTGTCCTTCCTTGCCTTGTTTCCCATTGTTATTTTCTAATAGCATGCCTCAACCTCATCCATATGCAAGTTTGCATTCTAAAATGAAACTATAAATTTCAATTTGGAGAAAATAAGCCCTCATTTGGGTTCATAAGTTTTAAATAACACATTACCATTGGCTACATGGAGATTGCATTTCTAATGTTTCTTTATGTATTTGACAATAATGTTCCACTCCATGTGTAAGAGGGATGCAAGTGCATGTGAAATGCAAGTCTGCTCAAAACATAGGGATTTATTAGAGCTGTCAGTCAGCACTGACAAGAAAGTGAAATTATTTTCGAAGGTATTTGAGACAGTTGTGTATGCTCCATTGTCTACAGGCTCTAGAGTTTGAGAATCACATCTATAAAACCGCTTCAAAATATTGCCTCCTGTTTAAAGGGCAGCAAAGGCAACGCAGAGCCCTGGTTTTAAAGCCCGTTGTAAAATGCATCTGTCCCCAACTCAGAGCCAGGGGAGGGCTGGGAAACAGAGCTGGTGCCCTGGAGAGGAACCCACGTGGTGATGTGCATTGGGTTCCAGTGCTATCCCCAACATTTCTTCCTAAGTTATCTGTTCATATTACATGGACATCACAGCAGAGGCTTAAACGGTCTGTGGGTTTGTCATTTGCCTTCATATCAGCTTTGATTGTGAGGGTGTTTCAAATAATTAATCACCCTTTGCTCAACTGTAGAATACATGTTGGTTTTGTTATTATTCAAAAAGCCAAAGCCACTCTCATTAAGTCAATTCTGTCTCATAGTGACCCCAGAGGTGAGAGTGGAATTGCCTCATAGGATTTCCAAGGAGCACCTGGAGAACTTGAACCGTTGACCTTTTTGGTTAGTAGATGTAGCACTTAACCACTGTGCCACCAGGGTTTCCTTGTTATAATTACCAAAACACCAAACCCACTGCCGTCAAGACAATTCTGACTCATAGTGACACTATAGGTCAGAGCAGATCTGCCTGGTAGGGTCTCCAAGGAACACCTGACAGATTTAATTGTCTACATTTTGGGTTAGCAGATGTAGCATTTAACCACTACACCACGAAGGTTTGCTTGTTATTATCAAGCACAGTCAAATTTCTTAAGACTTATAGAGACCCCATGCAATAGAGTAGAACTACTCTACATGGTTTCCAAGTCTATAATCTTTACAGAAGCAGACTACCACATGTTTCTCCTGTGGAGCAGTTGGTGGGTTTGAACCACTGACCTTTTGGTTGGCAAATGAACATTTAAGGGCTTCATGCACCATCAGAGCTCCTTTGTGCTCATAATAACCAACTTACATGGCAGAAACATAATATAAATTTTTAAAAATAAATCAGTAGATATGTACATGGTTCATGACATAGTGATATTTAGAGAACAATCTCCATGCTTTTTCTGACATATTTTTCAAAAGCACGAACGGTTACACTGATATCATCAATCACTATATAACATTAGTTGTTAAGGTAAAAATGCTATTACTTTATAATTGTATCCATGTGATATTTAAGGTCAAAGATAGGAACAAGGCTGAGGAAAGACAAACTACACATTTGAAATATGAGGAGCACACTTTTTGTAAGTACCAGTCATCAGTATTACTGACACACCCAAGATCCTGTTTTGGCTTATTAGCAAACGGCATTTCAGGAGAGTTGAATGTTTTTGTCCCTGAATGAGCAAAACACTGCTTAATTCTCACCCCTTTTGTGTCCATGGCCTTCGCCATATTACTCTGTCATTACTCCCATTACAATTTAGAATCTATGTCTGTGCCCTTGAATTATGCTGACCTTGTGATCTACTTTGTCCAATAGAATGGGGCAGAAATATCTTGTAGCAGTCCTAAGCCTAGGCTGAAAGTGACTGTTTTGCCTCTATTTCTCATTCTATCTCTGCTTGTCTCTCATCCTATCTCTATTTTTATCATCTCGATTATTTTTCCTCTTTGTCTCTCTCTCTCTCTCTCTCTCTCACACACACACATACACACAGAGAGAACCCTGATAGTACCAATCACACAAGTAACCATAAGCTAACCTACTGGAGATGAGAGATCCCCTGGAGAGAGGCCTTTCAAGCCAACCTTGTTTGCTGAGACTATGAACCGTATCTAATCACAGAAAATGTAAGTGAGCTCAGGAGAGCTATATGCTTTTGAGCCATGATAAACACCTACTGCAGGGTTGGGGATGTTTGTTACACAATAGCTAACTGATAGAATATCACCGTTATCATGATGATTACCATTTACTGAAAACATACAACATGCTGGGTATTTTCTTGATACTTGCATTGTTTTCATTAACTTCTATAAAACAACCATCAAGGAAGATAATGTCATCCGTATTTTAAAAGCAAAATTGTCCACCCTAATGTAAAGTGTAATCTTTACTTAATTTCTGTATGTCAATATTAATTTATTAATTATGACAAATGTATCACAGGTAGTACAAATTGTTATCAACAGATGTAACAGTGTACAAGGAGAGAAACGAAATGCTACAGCTCTGTCAAGTCTGCTC
The DNA here is from genome assembly GCA_028571685.1 of Heterohyrax brucei. Classification (NCBI taxonomy): domain Eukaryota; kingdom Metazoa; phylum Chordata; class Mammalia; order Hyracoidea; family Procaviidae; genus Heterohyrax; species Heterohyrax brucei. The sequence continues at coordinate 7,766,381 of CM053141.1, forward strand.
AATTTTTCTATGAACTTAAAGCAGCTTGAAAAAATCTACTTAAAAAAACCTCTAAGAGAGTACTGTCAGTAATTTTTTAACCTAGCACTATGTTATTCCAAATTTCAACAACACAGTATCCTTTTTGTGCTGTAGATCTGTCCTTGTAATGAAAAAGACACAGCTATTTGTTTCAATTTGAACGCCTTATACCAGTATCTCTTCTCTCTTGTTGGACATCAGGCCATGATCTGCATTTCATTCCATTCTCAATTGCCTTCATGATTTAGAGGGATTCTTACCCCTCTGGTTTCCAGGTGGTTCTCATGCCCCTTCTCCTTTCAGGTGGGGCAGCTCCAGGCATCAGGATAGCAGATGTCTTCTCCCATCCTTTAGAGCCACCTAGGGGCTGGCTAACAATCAATTTGCAGAGATGATTTCTAAACTCATAGAACAATTAGTCATTGGCCTTTTCATGTCCTCTGATATCCAGAGTATCTAGTTCAACTCTGCTAACCCTGTAGGTGAGGAAACTGAATGTAAAAGAAACAGAATTACAGGTTTCTCACAGCTGACCGTTAACTGGTTTGTGGCTAAACTCACATCTACAGTTGCCATGTCTTTTTTACATCTCACCAGGGCCTTTCCAGAAGGAAAATTTGGGGTTGATGCCTTTTGGTAGAGATGTTCTCAAAGATCTAGATGCAAGACTCTGCCTTTGACACATAGACAGGAGATTAAACATAATTGTGATCACACAAACACACACACATGTGCATAAACATATGAAATTTCACATGCATGAATACTTGCACACACAACCACATGCATGTGCACATATATAAACACATACACATGCACATATACATATATAGCACATTCACATAATTGCATATATACATTCACACATATAAATGGCATTCACACACATGCATACACACATTCACACATATACAAATATCATTCACATACACACATCCATATACATGCACATGTACACAAAAACACATGCATACTCCCACACATACACATGGCATCCACACATAAATGTACACTTATACACATGCACAGTCACATACATACACATATATGCACACAGAGAGAAATATATGCATGCACATACACATGAATTTACACACATGTACAGTCACAAAAACACAATCAGACACACATTCACAAACATGTACACATAGTCATATACACACAAGCATCCACACAACTACACACATAATCAAAAACATCTAGGACTTATTCAAAGCAAATTGTTTTCTGCTTAGTGTTTAGCCAAATTATCTATACAGATCTGTATGTGTCCTAGTGCTGTCCTGCTGTTGGAAAACCCAAGAAAATAAAACAATAGAGCTTTTAAAAAACTGAGTCTTAAGAAGGAAAATACTTTTTTCTTCTTGAAATTTCTGTGAAAGAATATCACACATGTAAAAAATTTTGTTAAATTGTATAATAATGAGACAGTCATTTTTTTCCCTTCTAATTGTTCCTTTGTTTTTCTGAAATATTCCACTTTTCTTGATTCCTCACTGTGCCTAATCTTCCTGTTCTCCATCCTTTCATATTTAGGTTAGTGTCTTATTCTCTTCTGGAGGTACCACTGATTTGGGTAGACTTATCTCTCAGGTTCTTTGAAGGTAGACTCTCTTGATTTATGTGTTTTGAATGCCCCATTTTTTAACTCCAAAGAAAGAAAGATATGAATATTCAAGTTCTTGTTTCATTCTATCTTATAAAAAAAGACTTTCACAGAAAAACAAGTATTAACATGAATCACAAGCCACCAAGTGTGAAAATGATTTTCATAACTTAGCACTCTGTACTATAACAAGAGAGAATTCTTTTCCACTAGCACAAGCCTCTATGATCATATTCTCCCTAAAGCTGTTATGATTATCTGAGTCCAAGTTTTCATTTCCAGTAAGAGAAACAAAGTCACTTAATACACAGTCATTTGCTGTTAAATACACTAACAAAATATCTGGACCTGCAAGAATCATACACTGGTTGAGAGACATTGATCTATTTAGAAATCACAGAATGCATGCACCTAGTGGATTAAGAAGAACTCAGAGGAGTTACATCCATGGGCAGAACCCTCCATACAAAATGGTGGTGTTAGTGGGATGGCATTTTTGGCCTTAGGTGCCCTATCCTGTACCCTCATCCCTCTCCTTTCTCAGGACACAGGGCAACCATGCTCATGTTCCATGGTGCACCTCATCTTCAGGCTGTGAGTTCTATTGTACATAGTGGTCATTGTGAGTTGGAATCAACTTTACACATTTAGTAGACTGCTTGTTTTTGTTAAGATACCTTGCTCTTACCCAGGGTTATCTGCATATTGAGAACAGTCAGCATTGTGGGCAAAGGTCAGATATTTAGATGACAGGACAAAGCAAATGGTAGGGCAGGAAATGTTCAGCCTCCTGGATGAGCCTGGTGTCTCCAGGTTCACAGGCAGCAGAACTGAGGCATGAGCCAACCAAAAATGTACTCAACTCTGTCATCAGTGCCACTTGGCTTTGAGTCAAAATCTACATAATTCATTTTTCCTGATATTTAGTTTATTTCCTCTCCTTTTACCAAATGTCACTGAACTAAGAATTATTATTCCCAAAGTAGAAACAACTCATAAAGAAGATTTGCCTGAAAGCCCACAATCAATGAAAGAGGAGACACTGATGAGGACCCAGGTTGGGGAACATGTTCAAGTTCCCCAGGCAGCAGTCACTGCAAAGAAGCACAAGGGCCTAGGAGTCCTTGTGCACCCACAGCCATCTTTCACTGGTACAGGCTCATATACCACTGTGGTGAGAAGGGAACCCCACAGACCTTATCAGTGCCCTTCTTCTATAAAAATGACAAGGGGGGTGGGGAAAAGATGGCAGACTAAACGCACATCTCCCTAAATCCCTCTAGAAACTGAGACCTGAATTGATAATGAAACAGAGCCATCTGGACCTAGTGAGCCCTAGGATGCAGCATAGGGCTGTTAGTTTCGACATCATACCACTAAACACAAAACCTCCTCTCTTTCACTGACCCTACTCTTGGTGCGTTCTGGCTTGCATGGACTGAAGATAACTCACCGTTTGAACTTTTTTTCTCCATCTTAGCTGGCAGGTGGTGCTGGGACTTAACTAGCAGCTAATCTTAGACTCACTGCTGGTGGGATCGGTAGGTCAAATTGCCATATTTTGAGAGCCCGACTTTGGACTCTGCATCTCAGCACCTTTGACATCTATTTCTGCCTCTGCCATACAGTAGCTTGTACTGAGACAGGTAGCGAGCTTGTGTGGGATCCCATCTTGATCCATTGGGAGGCAGACACACCAATACGGAGGCCCCAGCTGGACTTAGTTCCCAGACTGGAGGCAGTGCCTGCCCGGGGGAGAGTGCTTTTCTGGCAGAAAAGCAGTATTCCTCTGGGAGGCAGATACACCAATAAGGAGGTCTCAGCTGGACCTGATTCCTGGGCTGAGAGGCAGCATGTGACCAGAGGAGAGCACTTTTCCAGCAGAGAAGCAGTATTTTACTCAGTGTCGCCTATACCCGGGGCCCAAGGGCAGAGGCTAGCAGGGCAGTAGCCTTTCTGTATTTAAAACTAGTTTATAATTTGTGGAGTTCAATACAGAGATGCTTACATAGCCAGCTGGGAAGGGGGACCTGTACACCTGAAAGCCTGACTGACTTTGGAAGTTGTCAGATACTTTTTATCTTTTATTTTAAGATGGCCTAGGGAAACAACTGCAGTCCATTCACACAGCATCTCTCCCAGCCTCTGTTGACTCACATGGTGCCAAAAAGCAACAAACTCTGAAGAAAAACGTAACCAAGAAATGACCCATGGCTTCAGAAGGCCTTCAAAAGCAAGCTTCAAAAAACTTTGCAGAAGAAGAAGCTTTTCTGAAACTATTGGAAGGTGAATACAAAAAGATTATATAGACAGCCCTCCTAGACCTAATACAAAATGCAGCAAGGCAAAATGAAAAATTAAGCCAGCTGTTCGATCTGATGGAACACCAGTACTCTGAAATCCAACAGATCAGGAACAAAATCAAAGACATACAAACTTCAATTCAAAGCCAAGAAAACAGAATAGAACAAATGGAAAAGAGAACTTCTGATTTGGAAGACAGTTACTGACTCCAGCATCTATGAGGAGAAATAAAAACAAAGAAACAAGAAAAATAAAGAAATGTTAAGAAGCATGTGGGACTCTATTAAGAGGAACAATCTATGGTTAATTGGAGTTCCTGAACAGGGTGAGACAACTGAGAACACAGAGAGTATTGTTGCTGAGCTGCTGACAGAAAACTTCCTACAAATTATGAAAGAAGAGTATGTAGATATCCAAGATATATATCAAATGCCACTCAAAAGAAAAACTCCAAGACATATTATAATCAAGCTTAATAAAATGAAACATAAGCAGAAACTCCTAAAGGCAGCAAGACTCAAAGTAAAGCTTACTTTCAGAGGGAAACCCTGTAGGCTTTCATTGGATTTCTCAGCAGAAACAATGCTGGCATGGAGATAGTAGCATGACACATTCAAAACATTGAAAGACAAGAACTTCCAACAAAGCATTAGATATCCTGCAAAACTATCTTTGAATATGAAAATGAAATTAAGACATTTGCATATAAACAGAAACTCAGGGACTTTGTGAAAACCAAACCAAAGCTACAAGAAATACTGAAAGAATCTCTTGGCTTAGAAGAACAAAACTAATAACTTTATATTTTAGAAGGAAATCCAGGACACATCACCTAGACTTCTACTCAGTTAGGGAAGTCTCCAAACACAATCAAACTATAACAGTGAAAGAAATAATCCGGTGATCATATCATGAAAACTATGATGCCATCCTATTCAAAAGAAAGATGTACTAGAGTTGTTATAGTCTCTCTAGATGGAGAGGAAGTTGATAAGAATGGTAGTAATTGAAACTGAGTTTATATATAGTTTATTAAGGGGGATCATAGTAGCGGCTGTAAAGTACAATACAGTTTCAAAATATAAAATCAAGAAACGTAATACAGGAGTCTCAACAATCACAAAAGCAACCCTGAAAAAAGGTGAAAAATCAACTCACTAAGAAGAATGTCCCAGAACAGATTAATAAGAACAAGAGAGAAAACATCAACACAAAAATAAACATGTGAGAATGGTAGCAGTGAATACATACTTATCAATAATTACATTGAATGTGAATGCACTGAATGCTCCAGTAAAGAGACATTAAGTGACATCTTGGATCAAACAACGCGACCTATCCATATGTTGCCTATAAGAAACTCATCCTAGACTTAAAGATAGGAACACACTGAAAATTGAACGATGGAAGAATATATATTAAGCTAATAAAGAACAAAGAAGAGCAGGGGTGACATTTCCAATATCAGATAAAATACATCTTATTTGAAAACTCACCATCATGGACAAGGATGGATGCTATTTATTGCTGAAATATTCAGTGCACAAGCAGGACTTAATGATATTAAATATTTATGCACCTAATATATAGCACCTAAATGCATCAAAGAAACACTGACTGCACTCAAAAATGAGGTAGATCACTCCACAATAATAGTGGGAGACTTCAACACTCCACTCTCAAAACTGGACAGATTGTCTAGAAGAAAGCTCAGTAAAGACATGGAAGAGCTTACTGCCACAATTAACCAACTAGACCTCATTGACATCTACAGAACTTCCTATCCATCAGCAGACATATACACCTTCTTCTCCAGTGCACATGGAACATTCTCCAGAATAGACCATGTGTTAGGACATAAAGCAATTCTCAACAAAATCCATACCATTCAATTAACACGAAGCATCTTCTCGATGATAAAGCCATAAAAAGTCTAAATCAATAGCAGAAAAAACATAAATAGAAAGTGGAACTCATAGAAACTTAACAACATCTGGCTCAAAAAGCCATAGATTGTAGAAGAAATCAAGGATGAAATAAAGAAATTGATGGATTCCAACGAGAATGAAAACACTTCCTACCAGAACCTACGTAATACAGCCAAAGCTGTGCTCAGAGGTCAGTTTATCTCCATAAATGTGGACATTTGGAAGGAAGAAAAAAAACAAAACCAAAAAACTGACCCTACAGCATGAACAAGTAGAGAGAGAACAACAGAGGAACCCTTCAGTCACCAGAAAAAAACAGATCATAAAGATTAAAGCAGAACTAAATGAATTAGAGAATAGAAGAACAATTGAAAAAACTGAAGAGACCCAAAGCTAGTTTTTTGAAAAGATCAACAAAATGGACAAACCACTGGCTAAACTTACTACAAAAAGACAAAAAACAGGAAATGAAACAAATAACTCAAATTAGAAATGAGAGGGGAGTTGCCCTAACAGAGCCAACAGAAATCAAAAATATCATAACAGAATACTATGAAAAAGACTATTCTCACAAATTTGAAAACCTAGAGGAAATTAGCAAATTCTTTGATTCATGTCACCTACCAAAATGATCACAAGGTGAAGCAGAATCTAATAAACCCATCACAAAGGAAGAGACTGAAAAAGTTATGAAGCAACTACTAACAAAAAAAAGCCCAGGCCCAGATGGCTTCACTGCAGAATTCTATCAAGCTTTTAGCCAAGCCAAGTGCCGTCGAGTCAGATGAAGCATTATCACCAATACTACTGAGACTATTTCACAGTATTGAAAGGGTTGGAATACTCCCAAATTCATTGTATGAAACCAGCATAACCTTAGTACCAAAGCCAGGAAAAGACCCACCAGAAAAGGAGAACTACAGACCAATATCACTCGTGAACCTAGATGCAAAAATCTTCAACAAAATTCTTGCCAATAGAATACAACAACATATCACAACAATAGTCCATCATGACCAAGTTGGATTCATACCAGGGATGCAAGACTGGTTCAGCATCAGAAAAAAACAATTACTGGGATCAACCACATAAATAACATAAAAGACAAGAACCACCTGGTTTTGTGAATTAATGCAGAAAAGGCATTTGATAAAGTTCAACACCTATTCACACTGCAAACTCTCAGCAAAATAGGAATAGATGGCAAATTTCTCAATGCAATAAGGGCCATTTATACAAAGCCAACCGCCTACATCAGCCTGAATGGAGACTCTATCTATCTCCCTTGAGAACAGGAACTAGACAAGAATGTCCACTCTCACCTCTCTTTCTCAACACTGTGCCAGAAGTTCTAGCCAGAGCAATTAGACAAGACCAGGAAATAAAAGGCATCTGCATCAGCAAAGAAATAAAAATCTTGTATTTGCAGATGATATAATTGTATATGCAGAATCCTAAAGAATCCATAAGTCAACTACTCAAACTGATAGAAGAGTTCAGCAAAGTCTTAGGATACAGGATAAACATAAGTAAATCAGTAGGATTCCTTTATCCAACAACAAGATTATAAAGGGAGAAATCACCAATTCAATACCATTTACTATAGCCCCTAAGAAGATAAAGTACCTAGGAATAAATCTAACCAAAAAAATCACAGACCTTTACAAAGAGAACTACAAGTCCTTGCTACAAGAAACTGAGAGAAACTTAGATAAATGGAGAAAAATACCCTGCTCATGGATAGGAAGACTTAACATCGTAAAAATGTCAATTTTGCCCGAAGAAATCTACTTATGTAATGCACCCCCAATACAAATTTCAGTCACATTTTTTAATGACATGGAGAAACAAATTATCAACTTTGTTGAGAAAGGGGAGAAGCCCCAGATAAGTAAAACGCTACTGACAAAGAAGATGACACCAGGAGGCCTCTCGCTACCCAACTTTGGAACCTATTACACTGCCACGGTAGTTAAAACAGCCTGGTACCGGTACAAAAAGAAACAAGATAGATCAATGGAACAGAATGGAGATCCCAGAGACGACACCATCTTCCTACGAACAGCTGATATTTGACAAAGGCCCTGTAACGTTAAACTGGGGAAAAACAATCTCTTCAACAAATGGTGCTGGCAAAATGGGATATCCATCTGCAATAAATTGAAACAAGACCCATATCTTACACTTTGTGCAAAAACCAACTCAAATTGGATGCATTAATCTGGGGAAAAACAATCTCTTCAACAAATGGTACTGGCAAAATGGGATGTCCATCTGCAATAAATTGAAAGAAGACCCATATCTTATATCTTATACAAGAAGCAACTCAAACTGGATGAAAGACCTAAATATCAAATCTAAAATGCTAATACTCATCCAAGAAAAAGTAGGAACAACAGTAGAAGTTTTAATACACAATGTAGACAGACTTCAAAATCTGTCTAACAAACCACAAACAGCAGGAGTGAAAATAGATAAATGAGAATTACTAAGAATCCAATGCTTTTGCTCATCCAAAGGCTTTATTAACAGAATTAAAAGACCACCTATAAAATGGGAACATACATTTGGCAATTATATGTCAGACCAATGTCTAATCTCCATAATCTATAATGTATTACAAAATATCAACAAGAAAAAGATACATCATCCAATTAAGAGGTGGGTAAAGATGATCTCTAAAGAGGAGATCCAGGAAACCAAAACACACATGCGGACATTCTCATGATCATTAGCTATTAAAGAAATTCAAATCAAAACTACAATGAGATACCATCTCACCCCAACAAGGTTGGCCATGATCCAAAAATCACAAAACAACCAATGCTGTAGAGGATGTGGAGAAATTGGAACTCTCCTACACTGTTGGTGAGATTGCAAAATGGTGCAACCTCTTTGGAAAGCAATCTGGTGCTTCCTTAGAAAGCTGGATCTAGATATACCATTTGACCCAGTAATTCCACTGCTTGAAATATGTACTACAGAATCAAGGTCATTCACACCAACTGATGCATGCACACAAATGTTTACTGCAGCACAGCCCACAACAGCAAAAAGATGGAATCAACTCAAATGTCCAACAACAGAGGAATGCATAGGTAAACTAATGTATGTATACTCAATGGAATACTATGCAATGATGAAGAGCAACGATGATTTTAGGAAACATCTTATGGTCTGGTTTCAATTGAAGGACATTATGTTGAGTGAAAGTAGTCAGCAACAAAAGGAAAAATATTGTATGAGACCCCTAGATAAGAACTCAAAAACAGACTTATGCATAGACGAAAAGACTCTTTGATGGCTGCAAGAGTGGGGAGGAAGGGAGGTCGATGTGGGGAGGGTTTAGGCTAGACAGTTGATAGAAATTTGGTTAGGTGAAATCTGTGACAGCACACATTAGATTGAAGATCAATATTAACTGGACTTCAACATAACATGATTACTCCTCCCATCTTAACCCAATATTTAAAGGACAGAGTAGCTGAGGCAGGGGGCCGGGAACAATGCTTTCTGGGAAAATCAAGGTCAATTGGCACAATTACCATTTTGCTAGGAGAGCCCTCTGCACCACACATTGCTGAGTGGCATCTGGCATCTTAAAAGCTGAGAAGCTGCTCTCTGAGGGTACAGCAAATGGTCCCAACTCAGCAGGAACAGATGATCATCAAGGACCAAAATGACATGGGAGAAGGAGAACCCAGACGACAGAGAGACCCAGAGATCTGGTGACTACATTGACTTGTAACTGGAAGAACCAGTTGGTGCCCAGCCACCACCAGTGATAGCCGTGATGGAGTTCTCAAAGTTGAGTCTCACTGGCAACATAAAAATAAAAAAATGGTGCACTCTGAGTTTGCCACTAAAAGACTGCAACTGATTGTTCAGGAGCCTTGTAGTTCCTATGGGAGCATGGCTTCTGGCCCTGATGCTGCCTCTGTCCATGAATCATAATGGAGGTCAACTCTTTGGACAGGAATGGATTGGACTTGGGGACACAGAGTGACCATATCATGTGTGCACTTGATGGTTCTATGCATCTATAGGAAGTTTTCCTGCTGACCTCTTACTGGAGGAAGAGGAGTGGGTGGAGAGGAGGGGATAGGAGATTGCTGAGAGGATAAGACATGTATGGAGCAGAGAGGAAGGGTGTGCTGTTACTGGACAGGGAGAGCATTGGGAGCTACATATAGTTGGACATGCAAATTTAGATGGGAACGTACATTTTCACTCAATTGTAATAAAAAAATGACAAGAGAAAGTTATTGGGTTGCTTGTTATTGTTTTTAGGTGCTGTCAAGTTGGTTCCAACTCATAATGACCCTACATACAATAGATCGAAACACTTCCTAGGTCTTGCACCATGCCTACAATCATTGTTGTATTTGAGCCCATTGCTGAAGCCATTATGTCAATCTATCTTGTTGAAAGTCTTCCTGATTTTCACTAACCTTCTACCTTACTAAGCATGATGTCCTTCTCCAGGGTTTGACTCCTTCTGACAACATGTCTGGAGTATGTAAGACATAGTCTCACCATCCTTGCTTCTAAGAAACACTCTGGCAACCATTAAGATAGTACATCCATGTTTTAAAAGCAAAAAAGTGTACCCTAATGTAAAGTATAATCTTTACTTAATATTTATATGTCAATATTGATTCATTAATTATGACAATGTATCACAGGTAGTGCAAATTTTTATCAATGGATATAACACTGTACAAGGAGAGAAACAGAATGCTAGAGGCAAATGAAGAACTTGGATATGGAAAACATAACAAAAGAAATGTATGCTTAATAAAGGACAAAAGCGGTAGTGGAAGAAATGACTTGCATTGCTATTTATTTGTTTTTGCTCCCAAAAAAGATAATTTCAAGTCCCAATCCTCAGTCCCAATTGTCACTGAATTAACCAAATTTCAGAGAAATCCCATGTGTGTCAGAGTACATAATGTGCTCCATAGACTTTTCAATGGCTGGTTTTTCAGAAGCAGATTGCCAAGCCTTTTCTCATGGTGCAGCTGGGTGAACTTGAACTCTTAGCATTTAGTAGTCAAGTGCTTAACAATTTGCATCACTCAAGAAACTTCTGAAAAGAAAATATGCCATTGAATCAATTATGACTCATAGAGACCCTGTAAGAAAGAGTAGAACTGTTCTACAGGATTTCCAAGGAGCAGCTGGTGGATTTGAACTGCCAATCTTTTTATTAGCTGTCAAATACTTAACCACTAGTACCACCAAGGTCCTTCTAAAGCCAAAAGCCCATTGCTATGGAGTTGATTCCAACTTATAGTGATCCTGTAGGATAGATTAGAACTGTCCCAAAAAAGTTTCCCAGGAGCACCTGGTGGATTTGAACTGCTGACCTTAAGTTTAGCACCGCTGGGATTTCCAAGGTCCCTCTAGTACCTGTGAATCTGACATTAATTGCAAACAGTGTCTTGAAAATTTTACCAGTTAACATGAGGCTGTATCAGAGTTCAATGGGTCCTAATTTTTTTATGAGTGATGTCCCTAAAAGATTAGAAGAGACAGAGAAAGACACAGAAAGAATGCCTTATGGGTACACAGAAAGGAACAGAGAGAAAATGGCCCTGTGAAGATGGAGCCAAGAATAAGAGTAACGCAACCAGAAACCAAAGAACAGCTTGAACCATCAGAAGCTTGAAGAGACAAGAAGGATCCCCCCATTCGGTACATCAGAGTCAGCGTAGCCCTGCTGACATCTTGATCTCAGGCTTTTGTTCTCCAGAAAATAAATGTCTGTTGTTTTACCCCACCCAGTTAGTGGTACTTTGTTACAGTAGCTCTAGGAAACTAATACAGATGTTTGAACATTTGTCAGGTTTCTGTGTTCTGAGAACTTCACATATGTGGTCTTACGCATGGAGAAGCTGCAACTCATAAGATATGCTCAGGAGGGAAGATTGTGGGTTCAGAAGGAACCCCGTTCTGACTCCTGCACTTCCTGTTATACAAAATAGTCTATGAAACCATAGCTTATCACTGAGACAAGCACACAAGTCTCAGGGAGGTAAAGATGAAAATACTTAGTTTCTAGAATTCACTTCCTCATCTCCTTCCAAGGATATTTGAAAAAATAAGAGACATATAAAACAAAACCTGTGACTGGAAAATAAAAATATAACTTTAAAACACAGAATAGATAGAAAATACTTGTTTAATGTAATTTAAGGAAATGTATTTGCTGTAAATTAATTTTGGTATATTTAATTCTAAGTTTCTGGGCAACAGCATGGAAGGACACACAATATACTATAACTTAGCACTGTTGGATAGAAAGAAGTGTATCTGTTCTTCAAGAATTTGCTTTTGACTTAATTCTGAAAGAAAGTTGTTACTTAATTCCTTATATTGAGGACACTAAGCAGTGTAAGGAGTCCTAGTGGTTCAGTGGTTGAGAGACTGACTGCTAATCTAAAGGTCAGCAATTCAAATCTACCAGCCACTTCTTGGAAATCCAACAGTGCAGCTCTTCTCTCATATAATCACTACTAGTCTTATTAAACTTGATAGCCTTTTTTTTTTTTTTGGCAAACAGCATAAAGGAGCCCTGGTGGCACTGTGGTTACATGGCTGGCTGCTAACCAAAATGTTGTCAGTTTAGCCCACTCAGTGATTCCAGGGAAGAAAAGAACTAGAGATCTGCTCTTGTAAAGAACACAGCCTAGAAAACCTTATGCAGCAGCTTTCGATGCCACAGGGATCATCATGAGTTGAAAAATCAATTGGATGACACCTAACAACAGCATGGAATGTACCCTGCACTGCCAAAAGAACAAACAGATCTGTTCCAGAAGAAATACAACCAGAGTGCTCCTTGGAAGCCAAGATGGTGAGACTGTGTCTCACAAACTTTGGACATGCTGTCAGGAGGCATCAGTCCCTGGAGAAGGACATCTTGTTTGGTAGAGTGCAGGGTCAGTAGAAAAGAGCGAAGACCTTCAACGAGATGGATGACATAGTGACTACAACAATAAGCTTAAGCATAAAAATGTTTGATCGTGGGCATGACGCAAGACTGGGAATTGTTTTGTTCTGCTGTACATAGAGTCATCATGAGTCAGAACTGACTCACAAGTTCCTAACAACAACAGCAAGCAGCATAAAGGCTATGATGGTTAAGGTTGTGTGTCAACTTGGCTGAACTATGATTTTCAGTGGTTTGGCAGTCGTGTGATGTTGTGATCGCCTTCATGATGGGATTTACTCTGAGTAGCCAATCAGTTGAAGGGGAGTTCATTTGGTTTTATGGCATGCATCATATACAGGTTGACATTTTGGCAAGGTCTGGGGGATTTTACTCACTCTGGATCCTGCAACTGATCCCTGTTCATTTGATCTCAGGTTCTTGGAACTTGAGATCACAGCTTACCTAAGATCTTGTCTGCTGTTCTCTCCTGCTGGTCTCTGAATTCATAGATCTTTGGAGCCTGGTGAGCAACAGTCCTTCTCTCTGACCTGCCAATCTTAGTTTCACCAGCCCCTGTGACTAAGTGAATCAAGAGAAACCAGCAGCCTGACTCCTGGACTTGGCATGTTTCAGTCTCAATAAATGCATGAACCCTTTCCTTGATCTATAAACCTGTCTGAATATACATTTATGTGATTTACTGGTTTTGTTTCTCTAGAGAACACAGTCCAAGACAAAGCCCAACATTTCAACCTTGGATTTACAGATGATATGCTGAGCTTTTCATACCTGGGTTCCTTACTTGTGTTTACTAACCAATCTACAGTGAACAATTTCACATGGTTTTCACCATATCTTTGATGTAGTAATAAACACATGAAATTGTTCTCTACAGATGAGTAAATACACAAAAGTAAGACTGTGTATACCTTTCTTGTTTGGTAATACAGCTCTGCTCACACAGGTACCACAGTGGATGACTTGAAGAGCAGAAATTCCTGTCAGACACATCTGCTAGAACATGTCCTGTTCTCCCACCCCCTCATCTTGTTCAAGCTGATGTTTGACCTGGTATCTCTGTGTCCCTCTATTTACCAGTTGTCTCTCATACCTGGCTAGTTTGCCTCTGCTGTCTGTCATAGCCAAGGTCAATCTTTCTTGAAATACATGCTATAAAAACAGCCATCTACTCCTACCTGGAGGAGGGGCCCTAGGTATAGCTGAGAGCTGCCGTCTGCACCTCTTTCCTTAGACACCAACAAGCCCTATGACTACTCCCTAGAACATGATCAAACCAAACCAGATCAAACCTATTACCATAGGGTTGATTTCTACTCAAAATGACTCTACAGGACAAAGCCAAACTGCCCCATAGGATTTCCTAGGACATAATCATTATTGAACTACAGGGCTAGGTCTTATTCCCTGTGATTATCCCCTCACCAGAGGGTGCATTTTATTTCTCAGTCTGCAGAGAGCACCTATTGCAGGTCCTTTAGCTTTGGCCCAGTGGAAAAAGTTCCCTTCATATAAGCCTGTGTGCTATTGACAGCAGTCTCACAAGGTGACAGCGCTGAGTCTGAGAACAGAGAGGCTACTCGAAGCTAATCTTAGGGTTCTGCTAGTGCCTCATTTACAATGGTAGATTAACCAATAAGCACGGTACTCACTGACTTGTGTAAAGCAAGGTACTTACTAACCTGTAGTGAACCATTTCACATGTGTTTCACTATATCATTGATGTGGTAAGAAATAACTGAAGTGGTTCTCTATGGGTTAGTAAATACACAAAAGCAAGACTGTACTTTTCTCATTGGGTAATTCAGCCCCACTCACACAGATAACACAGTGAATGATTTGAAGAGCAGACATTTATTTTGTCGCAATTCAGGATGCTAAAAGTCCAAAAGAGGATGTGGCTCTAGAGGGTGGTCCTTCCTTCTGGCCTTTTTCAACTTCTGTTGTTGGTGCTGTGGAGTTGATTTTGACTCATGTTATTGCTGTTAGGTATGATTGAGTTGGTTCCCATAACTGGGAACCCTGTGTACAAAATAGAATAAAACACGTTCCAGTCCTGCGCCATCCTCAAAATCATTTTTTAATGATTGTGGCCATCATTGCAGCCACTGGGGCAATTCATCTCGATGAGGGACGACTTTTTTTTTTCTCTGATCCTGTACTTTACCAAGCGTGATGTCCTTCTCCAGGGACTATTCTCTCTTGATCATGTGTCCAAATTAGGTGGTAAATCATCTTGCCATCTGTTCTTCTAAGAAGTATTCTGTCTGTACTTCTTCCAAGGCAGATATGTTCATTCTTTCGGCAGTTCATGGTGTATTCAATATTCCTTGCCAACGCTATAGTTCAAACGTGTCAAAACCTCTTCAATCTTCCTTATTCTTTGTCCAGTTTTCTCATGCATATAAGGTAACTGAAGACACCATGGCTTGGGTCAGTCACACCTTAGTTCTCAAGGTGGCTTCTTTGCTTTTCAACACTTTAAAGAGGTCTTTTGCAGCAGAGTTGCCCTATGCAATGTGTCTTTGATTTCTTGACTTTTACTTCCATGGGTATTGATTGTGACTACAAGTAAAATTAAATCTTTGATAGCCTCAATCTTTTTTACATTCATCATTATGTTGCTTATTGGTCTAGTTGTGATAATGTTTGCTTTCTGTGTTTAGTGGAAACTCTGATAGCATAGTGGTTAAGTGCTACATCTGCTAACCAGAAGATCAGCAGTCAAATTTGCCAGGTGATCCTGGGAACTCTATGGGGCAGTTCTATTCTGTCCTATAGGGTTGCTATGAGCCAGAATTGACTCAGGGGCAGTGGGTTTTGTTTAAATGTTTACGGACAGAGTAAAACTACCCCACAGGGTTTCCTAGGCTATAGTCATGGGACTAGAATGCTAGATGTTTTCTCCTATAAAGCTACTGGTAGGTTTGAACCACTGACTTTTCAGTTAACAACTAAGCTCTTAGCTATTGCCACACTAAGGCTCCTTCAGCTTCTAGTAGCTGTCAGCAATCCCTGTGGCTGTATCTGTCTTCCATTTGCCTCTCTGTGTTTTTGTGTCTATTCTGTTTGTTTTATAACTCAGAAGGGAACAGGATCATATTTATACCTTAAGAGGTTAGGATTTTCAAACATTTTGTGGGCAACAAAATTCAATCCATAACAAACTTGAGGAGGAGCTACAAATCTCAGGACAGGGCTGAAGACACATACTCCTCACACCCTTGCACACAATACTTCAGTAGCCAGAGGCCCTTCTCTCCCCCGTCCCCTAGAGTAGACTTGCCCTCTTGACTCAAAGAATTTTCTGGCCTGGCCAAATATTTCTAGTTTCTGAGGTGACACCTTCCTCTGTGGATGTATCTCAGCAGGACTCTCATAGGACTTTGCTGCACCAACCCATCAAGGCTCTCAGAAGGACAGTAAGCGAACTAACCCACTGACATCCATATTTTCCCCTCCCAGAGGCCAGGAAGGCTGCAAAGGAGTGTCTTTAGAAGGAGAGGGAAAGGGAAAGGACCAATGCTGGACAAATTACAAAGTTGAAAGGTCCCATGGTGAGCGGTGCTCGCTTCTTTCCTGCCCTTGGATCCATCTCCCACTTCTTCATCTTTTCTTTACTTCCTGTTTCCCCTTTCCTGACTTTTAAGTAAAGTTTTAAATAATGTCCATTTATATTACACCATTGTGTATTTATTCTTCTTATAAGATTTATTATATCTTTGTCTTAGACTCCACAGATCTCTCAGGGAATTCTGGATCTTGCCATAGTTTGAAGAGTAATGGTAGTTAAGATTCTGGCCCTTCAAGTAAAATTCTGCACAAAGGACTTTATCATCAAGCTGCCTAGAAGACCCTGGTAGGCCCCTGGGGGCATCCCACTCTATCAGGGACCCTGATGCTAAGAGGGCTGTCCCTGTGCCTCCTGGCATGGAGAGGAATGAAGGGAAATTACAAGAAATAGGTCAACTGAATTGTCCCCAGGCAACAGAACCCTTTCTACTTTCTGGCTTGGGTTATGTGGTTTACCATGTCTGAGCTAGATCTGACAAATCTTTTTAACCTATTATGATCTGAATCTTAATTCTATGGCAAAAGTCAATACTCCATAGAAACAAGGGAAGATCCCAGCCCAGTCAGATCCTATCCTAACCAAGTGGCCTTGGACAAAGGCTGCTGTGCCTAAGTGATTACATTGCTGTTGACCACTGTGTGATTGTCACTGTTCTTTTGAACTTCCTGCAGTTTTGTTTCCCCTTCAAGCAGGTGTTTTGTTGAGGCCATGATGGCATAGCTTTTCAAGTGCACTGTTCTTGCAAATGAGCGTTGCCTACAAACATTCCTCAGGCAATGGGCTAGCTGCACAACCTGCCTCCAGCTATGCTAATCTAGCTCAGGGACACATGCAGCACATGAAAGACTCTTCTTATTTAACTCACACTTTTTAATTGATATATTCTGCCCACTGCAGATTTCCTCTGTTTTTGATACAGCTGTTTGATTTTGCAGAGAGACAAGCCCACCGAGGCTGATGGAGAGAAAAGAAAATCAAGGGACCGGAGGTAAATTCAATAATACATAATGATGGTGTGTATGAAGGCGTGGATTCACCTTTGATTTCAAATACTGTATAGATAGAGAAATGGAAAACAAGGGTGGACTATGACATTTTAATAATGTGGCTAACTTAGCAATAACTTCTGTGGGTGGGGGTAGGGGTATCAATGCATAATTCCCAGATTATTAAATTCTGGCTAGAGAAATTTATATTCTGAATCACCAGTTCTTTGCTCCAGAAATTTGATTTGGCATTGAATGATAACAACATAGTTTAGTACTTAGATATCTTTTTCTTGGACATTTTTTGTGAAACTGGATATAATTGTTGAACAAAACATTATAGTAACTGTGTCCCACAGTGTTAATGTGTTTATTACACATAGTTTACAGTGTTAGTATCTATCTTAGGAAAAAACAAATGGATATTCATTTTCAACTTTTTAGCTCCATGTCAAAATTAGAAGAAATACAAAGAGAATGAGTGTTGCTAGAAACCTTGAGGGTAATCAGATTTCAGTTCGCTTTTCGACATGTTATCATGAAAGACCAGTCACTAGAAAAGGATATTATGGTTGGTAGAGGTCCAGCAGAAAAAAAAAAGAGAGAGAGAGAGAAGATCTCCGTAAGATGGACTGACACAGTTACGGCAAGAATGGGCTCAAATAGTCCAGCCATCATGAAGGTGGTACAGGACTGGACATTTCATTCTGTTACACAAAAAAGTGGCCATGAGTCACGGTTTACTCAATAGCAACAACAATATTTAACTATGACAGTTGGAGTGTCTTTGGAGTGACTGTTTCAACATAGCATTGAAGCCAAACTGTATCTTAAAGGGATATAAAGTGCAATTCCTTTAGCGAAGAGATGAACAAACTCACAGCCATTGAGTTAATTCAGACTCATAGTGACCATACAGGAAAGCGTATAAGTGTACAATAGGATTTCCAAGGAACAGTTGGTGGATTGGAGTGGCTGACTTTTAGATTAGCACCCTGAACTCTTAATCACTGTGTTACCAGGGTTCCTCGTGTACTGACCTGATTTCATGTTTTTCAAAGCAGCAAGGAAAAAGACGTTTTCAAAAAGAGATCATTTCCTCATGTTTTCAAGCTTTACTAATTTATGCTAAAAAAACTAAATGAAACAGTACAGAATCTCAAAAAAAAAATAGAAAAAAGTACACTGAATATGTTTTAAATTAATAGTAACCAATAACAACAATAAGAACAAGACACTCTATTGCCATCAGGTCTATTGCCACTCATAGTAACTCCGTAGGAGACAACAGAATCTTTCACCGTTTCAGTTCTGCATTTGACTTTTTCTTCAGTTTTTTTTCATCTCAAGAAATGCAGGATGGAGCCAAGATGGCAGATTAGACACACATCTCCTCAATTCCCTTCAAAAACTAATGCCTGGATTGATAATTGAACAGAACACTCTGGACACCCTGGGAGCCCTAGTATACAGCATAGGGTTGTCAGTTTGGACTACGCGCCACTAAATGGGAAAATTCCTCGCTCTGGCACAAGCCATTGTATTCTGAGGCCCAATCCTGCTGACTCACTGCTTGGGTGGACTGCAGCTACCGACCCATGTTTCTTTTTTTGTGTTATCCAGGAGGTGGGGGTGGGTGTCAGGGGGATGGCATGAGCTGACAAATATGTTGAACTGCAGTGCTAAAGTAAACATTGTATAGTGCAACAGAGAGACATTGTGTGGCATAGCCACATTTTGAGAGTCCAGCTCCTGACTGAGGGCACCACTGCACCTCCATTGTCTCTTTCCTGAGCTCCACCATAGATTCTGCTGTTTCATGGCAGGAAGCAGCTGAGCCAGGATACCATCTTGGTCAGATGGGAAGGGGAGTCACCCCACCAGGGACCTTAGCAGGGGCTAACTCCCAAGCTGAGAAGCACTGCCACTCTGGAGAGCACTTTTCCAGCAGAAAGGCTGTCTTTAGCACAGTGTTACCTTTTGAGAAGGGCTTGGCTAAGGATAGCAAAAAGCCTGTTACCCACCCCTACTTTAATCTATGTCATAGCATCTGGGTATGGCCAAAGAGGTGCTTCTGTTGTCAGCCGGAAGGCAGAGCCTGTGACACCTGACAGCCTGATTGATTTTGGTAGCTGTCAGATAGCTCCTAAATTTTTAAAATAAGACAGTCTGGAGAAATAACTGCTGAGTGGCCTGGCAGCGTCTCTTCCAGCCTTTACTGACCCACATCATACTGACGGTTGATGAAACCCCCCTCCCCAGTGACTCCATAAGTATGGCATGGTCTTTGCAGATAGTAGGTGGAGCCTGTTACCCCAGAGAGTTTACTGGGTCCATTCTGTAGAGTACACTGAGTTGGCTGGTCACTAACTACCTTCCCAGAACTATGCTTCAACACTTGTTGAGGTAGTACTAGAGAAACTAAACAACATCTAGATGACCCAAATGCAATAAATCATGTCTAACCATTTAAAGAAATAGCCCTCCATGGCTCCAGGAAATTCCCAAAATAATCAAAAAACTTCCAAGAAGAAGTCTTTTTGAAACTAATGGAGATTGAGTACAAAATAGTTATATATAGAACTCTCCTAAAGATTAAACAAAATGCAGCAGAGTAAAATGAAAAATTAAGCAAGCTATTTCAGCTGATGGAACACCAATAATTTAAAATCCAACAGATCAGTGACAAAATTACAAAAAGTGGCCAAAAGAGCAGAATTGAAGAGATAGAAGTCAGACTTAGTGACCCTGAAAATAGAGCAACTGACACCAGCATTTATGAGGAGAAATAAGAGAAAAGAAACAAGAAAAATCAAGACACATTAATATGTGGAATTATATGAAGAAGAATGATCTAAGATTAATCGGAGTTCCTGAACAGGGAGGGGTAGCTGAATCACAGCGAGTATTGTTGAGTTGCAGACAGAAAACTTCCCTGAAATTATGAAAGAAGAAAACACAATATCAAAGACATGTATCGAATGTCACAAAAATTCAAGCCCAAAAGAAAGATGCCAAGACATGTTATAATCAAGCTTAGTAAAATCAAACATAAGTATATTCTCTTAAAGGCAGCAAGGCTTAAAGCAAAACTAACATTCAGAGGAAAGCCATATAGGCTTCTGTCTGAATTCTCAGCAGAAATGATGTCAGCAAGGAGGCAGTGGGATGACACATTCAAAGCCTTGAAGGAGAAGAACTTCCAATCAAGAATTATAAATCCTGCAAAACTGTCTCTCAGATATGAAGACAAAATTAAGACATTCACAGATAAATGGAAGCTTAGAGACTTTGTAAAAACCAAACCAAAACTACAAGAAATACTGAAAGAAGTTCTTTCCTTAGAAAAACAAAACCATGAAGTGTATATTTAAGGAGCCAATGCAAGACACAGCATTCAGAAACTTACTCAGTTAGGGAAGTCACAATACTCAATCAAAACTACAATATTAAAAGAAGGGAACCAGTGATCACATCAGAAAAATTATGAAATCATCACACAAAAAAGAGGGATATACTATAGTAATTATAGTCCTTTCAGATGGAGAGCAAGTTGAAAACTTATGCAGAAGTTAAAATTGGGTTCAAACTTAGAATATTAAGGGGAATTATAGGAGGTACCCACAAAGCACAATAACAGTGCAAAATATCAAAACAAGAAATGGAATACAGGAGTCTCAACAACCACAAAACCAACACTGAAAAAGATGAAAAGTCCACTCATAAAGAAGAATGACCCAGAACAGAATGTTAAGAGCAACAGAGAAAACAACAACACAGAAATAAATACATCAAATGACAGCAGTAAACACATATCTATCAATAATTACACAGAATGTAAATGGACTCAATGCTCCAAAAAAGAGACAACAAGTGACATCCTGGATCAAAAGACATGACCATCTGTATGTTGCTTACAAGAAATACACCTTAGACTTAAAACATGAACAAATTGAAAAGTAAAGAATGTAATTATATATACCAAGCTAGTCAGACCTCATCGACATATACAGAACTTTTATACATCAGCAGGTAAGTACAGTTTCTTTTCCAACACACATGGAACATTTTCCAGAATAGACCATGTGTTAGGGCATAAAGCAAAACTCAACAACATCCAAACCACTGAATTATTGCAAAGCATTTTCTCAGACCAAAAAGTTGTAAAAGTCAAAATCAATAGCAGAAAAAACATAAGTAGAAATGGGAACTCACGGCAGCTGAACAACCTCTTGCTCAAAAAGCCATGGGTTACAGAAGAAATCAAGGACAAAATAAATTGATGGAGTCAAATGACAATGAAAACACAGCCTACCAGAACCTATGGGATACAGCCAAAGCAGTGCTCAGAAGTTAGTTTATAAATACACACATCCAGAAGGAAGAAAGGACCCATACCAAAGAATTAACTCAACAGCTTGAACAAGCAGAGAGCATCAGAGGAACTCCTCCAGCACTGGAAGAAAACAGATAATAAAGATTAGAGCAGAACTAAATGAGTTACAGAATAGAAGAACAATTGAAAAAACTGATAAAACTAAAAGCTAGATTTTTTTGAAAAGATCAACAAAATTGACAAACCATTGGCTAAACTTACAAATAAGAAATGAAATGGGAGATGTCACAACAGATGTAATGGAAATCATAAGTATCATAAGAGAATATTATGAAAGACTGTACTCTAACAGATTTGAAAACCTAGAGGACATGGACATATTCCTAGAATCATATCACCAACAAAAATTATCACAAGGAGAAGTAGAACAACTTAATAAACCCATCACAAAGGAAAAGATTGAAAAAGTCATCAAAAAACTACCAACTAAAAAAAAAGTCTTGGCTCAGATGACTTCACTGGAAAATTCTACCAAACTTTTAGAGAAGAGCTAACTCCAACACTACCTAGACTATTTCACAGCATAGAAAGGATGGGGATACTCCTAAATTCATTCTATGAAGCCAGCACAACCCTGATACCAAAGCCAGAGAAAGATCCCACTAAAAAAGGAAAATTACAGACTAATATCACTCATGAACTGAGATGCAAAAATCTTCAACAAAATCCTTGCCAATAGAATTCAGCAGTGTTTAAAAAAAAATCATCACCACCAAGTGGGATTTGTACAAGGAATGCAAGACTGGTTCAACATCAGAAAAACAATTACTGTGATCAACCACGTAAACAACACAAAAGAACCACCTGATTTTGTCACCTGATGCAGAAAAGGCATTTGAAAACGTCCAACGCCTATTTGTGTTGAAAACTTTCAGCAAATTAGGAATAGAAAGCAAATTCCTCAATGCAATAAGGGGTATCTACACAAATCCAACTGCATACATCATCCTGAATGGAGGGAGACTGAAAGAATTCCCCATGAAGATGAGAACTAGACAAATATGCCTACTCTCACCACTTCTATTCAACATTTTATTAGAATTTATGGCCAGAGTAAATAGGCACGACAAAGAAACAAAGGGCATGCACATAGAGAAAGAAGTAAAACTTTCTTTGCAGATGGTATGATTGTATGTGCAGAAAAACCTACAGAATCCATAAGTAAACTACTCAAACTAACAGAACAGTTCAGAAAAGTATCAGGATATAACATAAACATAAGTAAATCAGTAGGATTCCTTTATACCAACAGTGACCATCAAAGAAAAAATCACCAAATGCTTAGACAGACTTCAAAATCTGGTAAATGAAGCATGATTAACAGAAGAGGAAGTAGATAAATGAGAACTACTAAGAGTCTAACAGTTTTGCTCATCCAAAGACTTTCTCAGAAGAATTAAAAGGCTACCTACATAATGGGAAAAAATATCTGGCAACTTCATGTTGGACCAACATCGGATCTCCATCATCTACAAGGTACTGCCAAATATCAGCAAGAAAAAGGTAAATAACCCAATTAAGTGATGGGTAAAGGAGATGGATGGACACTTCACCAAAGAGGACATGCAGGCAGCCAGAAGACACAGGAAAAAATGCTCATGATCATTAGCTATCAGAGAAATCCAAATCAAAGCTACAATGAGATACCACCATCTCACCCCAGCAAGACTGACTGTGATCCAAAAACACAAAACAACAAATGTTGGGGAGGCTAAGGAGACATTCGAGCTCTCCTACATTGCTGGTGGGATTGCAAAATGGTCCAACTTCTTTGAAAAGCAATCTGGAGCTTCCTTAAAAAGCAAGAAATAGATATATCATTTGATCCAGTGATCCCACTGCTTGGAATATACCCTACAGAATCAAAGGCAGTCACATGACCAGAGACATACACACAAATGTTCATTGCAGTACAGTCCACTATAGCCTAAAGATGGATCAACCCAGCTCCCCAGCAATAGATGAATGGATAAACAAACTACGGTATGTATACTCAATGAAACACTATGAGATGATAAAGGACAATGATGATTTTAGGAAGCCTCTCATAACCTGGTTTCAATTGGAAGACATTATGCTGAGTGAAATCAGTCAGCAGCAAAGGGACAAATATTGTATGAGACCACTACTATAAGGACTTAAAAACAGACTCATGTACAGAAGAAAAGACTCTTTGATGGCTGCAAGGGAGGGGAGGGAGGAAGAGGGCTGACCACAGATTAGACAGTTTGTAGAAATTTTGTTGGGTGAAAGCAGTGACAGCACACAGTAGAAAGAAAGTCACCTCAACTGGAGTTCAAGATCAACTGTAAACTCATCTAATCTTAAGCCAATATTGCAAGCATAGAGTAGCAGGGGTGGGAAACTGGGGACCATTCTCTCAAGGGACACTGAGGCCAATTGGCATAACTAAGCTATTGCTAAGAGAGTCTTCTGCACCCCATATTGGTGAGTGGTGTCTTGGGTTTTAAAAGCTAGAACGCTGCCATCTGAAGTATACCAAATGGTCCCAACTCATCCAGAATAGACAATCACCAAGAACAAAGACACAAAGGAAAAAGATCCCAGGAGACAGAAGGATCCATGTGAATGGGTGGGTGTGTCATCATGTGACCAGAAGAATGAGATGGTGCCTGGCCACCACCAAAGATAGCTGTGATGCCCCACATAATGTTGAATCCCACGGGCAACACAAGAAAAAGAGGGGTGCACCTCAAGAACTCCACTTGTTGTTGCTGGTAAGTACCATCGAGTCAGTTCTGACTCATAGCAACCCTGTGAGCAACAGAACAAAACACTGTCTGGTCTTGTGCCACGTCCACAATTGTTTTTATGCTTAAGCCCATTGTTGCGGCCACTGTGTTGATTCATCTTATCAAAGGTCTTCCACTTTTTCTATGACCCTCCACTGTACCAAGCAATGAAGCATGATACCCTTATCCAGGGACTGATCTTTCCTGACAACATGTCCAAAGTATGTAAGATGCAGTCTGGTCACCTTGGCTTCCAAGGAGCACTCTGGTTGGACTTCTGCCAGAACAGATCAGTTTGTTCTTTCAGCAGTCCATCATATGGTCAACATTCTTCTCCAACACCACAATTCACAGGCATCAATTCTTCTGTTTCCTTTGTTTATAGTCCAGCTTTCGTATGCATATTATGTGATTGAAAATAACATGGCTTGTCAGGCGTGTTTTAATCTTCAAGATGACATCCTTACTTTTGAATACTTTGATGATGTCCTTTGCAGCAGATTTTCCCAGTGCAATGTGTCTTTTGACTTTTTGACTGCTGCTTCTACGGGCATTGATTGTGGACCCAAGTAAAGTGAAATCTTTGACAACCTCAACCCTCTCTCCATTTATGACAGTGTTGCTTACTGGTCCAGTTGTGAGGATGTTTGTTTTCCTGATGTTGAGGTGCAAGCCATACTGAAGACTGTGCTCCTTGATCTTCATCAGTAAATGCCTCAAATCTTCTTCATTTCCAGCAAGTAAGGTGGTGTCATCTGCATAACGCAGTCTGTTAATGAGTTGTCCTCCAATCTTGGTGTCTTGTTCTTCTTCATGTAACCCAGCTTCTCCGATTATTTGCTCAGCACACAGATTAAAAAGGTATGGTGAAAGGATAACCCTGACACACATCTTTCCTGACTTTTAACCACGCAGTGTCCCCTTGTTCTGTTCGCATGACAGCCTCTTGATTCACATGCAGATTCCTTAAGAGCACAATTAGGTGTTCTGCAATTTCTATCTCTGCAACATTAGCCATAGTTTAGTATGATCCACACAGTTCAATGCTTTCGTGTAGTCGATGGAATACAAGTAAACATCTTACCAGTATTCTTTGCTTTCAGACACAATCCATCTGACATCAGCAATGATATCCCTGGTTCCCAGCTTGCATTTCTGGCAGTTTCTTGTCAATTTATTGTTGTAGTTGCTTTGAATGATCTTGAGAAAAATTTTACTTGCATGTGACATCAATGATACTGTTCAGTAATTTCCACATTTGGTTGGATTACCTTTCTTTGGAATGGGCATAAATATAGACCTCTTCCCATCAGTGGACCAGGTAGCTGTCCTCCAAATTTCTAGAGACAAGAACTACACTAAAAGGCCTCAATTTATAGTTCAAAGACCAGGGGGTTCCCTTGGGAGCACGGCTGCTATAGCTACTGCCGCCCCTGACCAGAAAACATTACTGAAGGATAGGAATGGACTGGACTCAGGGACACAACGTGACCATATGATTTGTGTACTTCATGGTTCTATACGTATATAGGATGCTGTCCTACTGGCCTCTTACTTGAAGGGAGAGAAGAGGGTTGAGAGAAGGAGAAAAGAGATCATTAAGAGGATGTGAACCATATAGGACGAAAAGGAGGAGTGTGCTGTCACTGGACATGGAGAGCAGAAGGAGCTGCAGATAGGTGGGCATTCAAATTTAATTTGGTTTGGACATTTTCACTTAATCATAATGAAGAAAAATATTAATAAAAAAGAAAAAAAGAAATGCCAATTGAATTTGTTCTTCTCTCACTATGTATCTTTCCACCTGTCATCATAATACTTTACTTTGGCTTCTCAAGCTGATGGTTGAAATTTTCTGTTTTGTTCTTTTATTTCATCATCTCTTCAGTTTGCTTTAGACATGAGACCTTCAAAAGCAAGTTTTACAGTCTCTTCTGTCATCAGTTTTGGTCTTGTCTTTCTTTCCTGTGTTTTTAACGACTTCTTGCTTTCCTCGTGCTTGATGTCCTTGATGTTGCTGCACAGCCTGTATTATCCTCAGTCATTAGTGTTTGATGTATAAATCTCTGCTTTAGACAGTCTCCAAATTCAGCTGAAATATACTCAAAATTTTATTTTGGTTCTTGGGGAGTCTTCTGATTTTCGTCAATTTCAACTGATCTTGCATAAGAACAATAAGGTGTTTTCTGTAGTTCACCACTGTTCTTTTTCTGATTGCTGAGATTGAGCTTTTACATTGTTTTTTCCCACAGATGCAGTTTACTTATTTCTGGTGTATTCCATCTTACAAGGTCTCCATGTAGCTTCACCATTTATATTGTTGAAGAAAAGTATTTGCATTGAATAAGTCATTGGTCTTACAAAATTCTATCACGAAATTTCCAGGATCATTTCTGTCACCAAGGCCATGTTTTCCAAACACTAATCTTTCCTTTTGGTTTCCACGCCTTGCGTTCTGGTCACCAGTAACTATCAATGCATTTTGTTTGTTTGCAGTTTAGATTAATTTCAGACTGCAGAAGTTGGTAAAAATTGTCAGTTTCTTCATTTTTGGCCTGAGCAGTCAGTGCATAACCAAAGAGCGGGGGAACCACAAACTCATGGTTGTCAAGTCGATTCCAACTCACAGCGACCCTGTAGACAGAGTAGCGCAGCCCCGTAGTGTTTCCAAGGAGTGCCTGGTGAATGTGAACTGCCAGCATTTTGGTTAGAAGCTGTAGCTCTTAACCATTATGCTACCAGGGTTTCCGGTCATGCATAAATCTGAAAAATAATTTTACTACTTGGTCTTCCCTGTAGGAGTATGGATATTATGGATGTTATCCTATCACTGACAGCATTGTACTTTAAGACAGATCTTGAAGTATTATTTTTAGCGATGAATGCAATATTATTCCTTTTCAAATTATTAGTTCCACCATAGTAGCCCATAGGATTGTCTGACTCACAGTGGCCAATACCAGTCCATTTCACTTCAGTAATGCCTAAGATATCAGTCTTTACATATTCTGTTTCACTGTTGACCATTTTCGATTTTCCTAGAGTCATACTCTGTACATTCCAGTTTCTGATTATTAATGGGTATTTGTAGTTCTTTTTTCTCAGTAGAACAAACTAACAGATAGGTCAGTTTGCAACAGTTTTAGAGAACTTGAACTCTTAAATCTTATAGTGAATTTTGTTATAGAAAGATGTGATCCAGGGCAAGTTATGTAGATACTGTCATAGTAATTCAAAATTGCAATATTGTTAAGATTTTAATTATACTTTTAAAATTATTTTTATTGTCACAACAGCACTATACAAGCCACTATGTATATGTCAGTTGTTATACTGTGGAGACTTGCATATTGCTGTGATGCTCAAAGCTATGCCACGGGTAATGAAATACCAGCAGAGCAGCTGTACCAGACTGGTTGCCACTGATTTTCCAGACTAAGACAGACAAGGAAGAAGGATGTGATCATCTACTTCTGAAAATAATTAGCCATAAAAACTGTACGAATAGCAGCAGAACATTGTCTGATACAGTGTCAGAAGGTGATTGGAAGGCACTCAAAATACAACTGAGGAATAGCAACCTCCTCATAGCAGACTTGTCCTTAATGACACCGAGTCAAGTTTGTGGGAAATATAAAATATATAAAATTTTCAGTTATCAACTTACTAAAACTTTTAAAATGTCTTAGAAATTCATTTAAATTTAAAAAACAAAATCTACTTATTTCTAGTAACACAATGATCCAAGAAATTACGCTTGGAAATATAATCAGATATAGGGTTGATGGTATACATGTATTAATAGTGCCATTCTATGTGAGTGTTGAGATCCTTTATGGTATAGGATCATCATATATGTCTTATGATGAGCATCTGTCTTGTGGTGATTACTAGAACTATTCATAAAAGTGGGATATAAGACTAAATCATGTAACTCAAAAGACAAGAGGAAAAGCATACAGATGCAATAATAAAGTTGTGTTTTTTGTTTTTTCTAATCTTGGTGAAGTAGTTTCCAGAGGGAATGAGGTAGTCAACTTATCTGTTTAGCTATGGTATAAGGAGTACACTGTGTAAGAAAAAAACAGGCAGTTCTGGGGCCTCAGACATGCATCCAGCAGCCTTATCTAGCCCTGCCCACCATTTATGAAGGCTTTGTATACGCACAGTATTGTACTAGCTGTTTGTAGACATTGCTTAGATCACTAGCCCTGGCAGTCCTACAGGTTTCTGAAACTACCATTATCCTGTACTTCCTGGGCATGTTCTTGCTGAAGTGGGGTAGTTGGTAATAGAGAGGAGAGACTTATTTAGCTTCACCAAGAAATAAAAAAATCACACTTCAGACTTCTGAGATACGTTTTCTAATTGTTGTAGGCAAGTGATTTGCACCATGCTTGGGAGCCCTGGTGGTAACATAGTTAACAGCTCAGACTGCTAACCAAAAGGCTTTCACTGTCTGCCCACCCCCTCCCCAAAATCAAGCTCTGTCCTAAAGAACAATGCTGTTACTAAAAGGTTGTTATCCATACGCCTACAATAAAACTGTGCAATAAGACCGTTGTTTAAATTTATGTACCAACTGCTAAAGCCAAATATGAATAAATTTAATTTTTTTTCCAACTTCTGCAGTCCAAAATTTATAAACATGCAATCAAATGCAGTGATTGTATGTTTAGTCAAAATGCATAGAGAGTTGGTGAAAAGAGGAAGACCCTCAATGAGATGGACTGACACAATGGTTGCAACAATGGACTGAAACGTAGCGGTGATTGTGACAATGGTGTAGGACTGGACAGTGCTTTGCTCTCTTGTACGTAGGGTGGCTGTGAGTCAGAACTGACTCAGTGATATCTAACAACAATAAGGAGGCACCTACCATGCCACTGAGGACCATCACCTAGCCAAGTTGACATATAGTGTTAACTATCACTCTCCCAAAAGAGAGCAGGGACTGTTCCTGTTCTATATATTCAACAAATAGCACCATATCTGGTAGAAGGGAACATATGATAAAAATTGGTTGAATAAGTGAATTACGGTAGGTAAAATGGGTACAAGAAAAGAAAACATGAGCTTAAAGTAGGATATCCTGTCATGATAGTTGCTCTACCACAGTCCCTATGAAGAGCCATAAAAACACCCGTGATGGAATAAAGCTGTAAGTTAATGAGGTGGGATGACCAACTGGGAGGTTATTACCACTTTTCAAGCAAGAGGTGGTGTTAGTTTTATTACAACCTAAAGCTTAGGAGAGAAATTGGAGAGAAATCTGGAAGCAGAAGTCACCGGGTACAGTGACTCAGTGAATGCAAGAGGAAAGGAAGGACAATAATCGAAGGTGAACTGGAGTTGTATTCATAGGTAAATGAAGGATATGATCATCAAGAATGGAAAAAAGAATTAATAGGAAGAAGAGAGTCTTGGTAGTCTATGTAGGCACATTCTGTTGAAACTTCTGAGGGTCCAGTTGGCATCTGGAAATTCATACTTGTAGTTTATGAGAAAAATTATTTACTTGAAAGTCCTTCAAATAGGCGTGTGGCTGAAATCAGAGGTGGAGATTCAAGGTACGCAGTCAGCAGGGAAAAGTAGAAGACAGTCAAGGACAGGCTTTATATGGGTGGGGAGGAGAAGGTGATGCAGAGACTGACGGAAGTATCTTCAAGAGTTATGAAAGGATAAGATCAAGGAGAATGGAGGGAAACCTTTCACAAAAGTATCCCACTTCAGCCACTGTGACAAAATGAAAGTAAAATACCTTTTGGTACACTCACATAGCTTGAAAATATACCAGAGAGTTTGTGTAGCCTTGAACTCTACATTTCAATAACTTCAGCTAAAAGTCAAGGAGGATACCCTATGTCAAAAGACCCACAGCTTTGCATCTGGAGACTCTGCGAGGGAACGTTAAGGGCAGAAGACAATGTCTTGAGGCTGAGAAGGAACTAAATGCCCATTAGAGGCTCTTTTAGATGTCTACACATTAAGAAGTACCAAGAAATGAACCACTCTCTCCAAGAAGTACTGTTGTATATAAGATATAATGTAATCAGAGTAAGTAGGAACTGGGGTAATTTTGAGGAGAATATCAGGGGAAGGTTGGAAGAAAAGGATTTGTGTGGGAGGGTTAGGATTTCACAAGAGCAGGATCAGTTTTCTCTGTAAGAGAACAGCAATTACAGAGTGTTGGAGTATATCGCTCCTTTAGACCGTTAACTCTGTGAAGACCAACTGTGACCCCAGAAGTTCCAACCACAGGCTGCTGTAGTAGACATCAGATGTGAATGAAGTGAAAAATGTAAAAGGTGTCTGAAACAGCCTGAAGTGTAAGAACATTTCAAATCAGTCCTCTAGTCTGATATTCAATAGGCAGTATTTGGAAAGCAGAGAAAGTGTCTGTAGTTTCACGTCTTTTGCTCATGATGTCTTGCAGAGGAGATGAAAGAATGTGAGGTCATGTGGAGAGAGCAGAATTTCAAGTCTAAATGTTTTAGAGGTGAAGCAATTTGAACTACTGCCAAATTCATCTGTAGTTAAAGGCACTATGTGGCTAGCATTCACTCAGGGCTGAGTGTCCAACATCTGCTTGATGCAGACATCTGCACAGCTATCAAGGCAGTGTCAGGAAAAGAGGAAAGCATTATTTCTCCCACTTTCACTGGAAGAAGAAAAGTATGATTCCAGGAAAAAAAAAATCAAACTGTTGCTGCTGAATGGACTCTAACAGTGACACTATGGGACAGAGTAGAATTACCCTGTAAGTTTTCCAAGGAGAGGTTGGTGGATTCAAAATGCCAACCTTTAGGTTAGCTGCTGAGCAGTTCATCACTGGGTCAATAATATGCTTGGGGTACACCAAGGGGATTGGACTGCTCAATGCTAATGCAAATAAGTTGCATGGAACCCTTGTGGAGGTTGGGACATGCAAATAAGTTATATGTAACCTAATGAGGTGATTTATCAGCTTTGTTATCCTGCTAGGCTCAAAACGAACCACACCAAAGATGAAGCGGAATACTGCTAACACCAGGAGTAAACGTTAGTAGTAAAATATGTCCTTCAGACCCAGGACCCTTGTTCTAGGTTCTTTTAGACCTGGGAGATGAGAGAAGAGTAACACTAGAGATATTAAGAGACAGTGAGATACAGTAGCAGAGAGATGATACTTTCTGACCAAGGCTCACTAGCAGAGTGGTTGCCTCTGGGCATTTATTGGTGGAGTTAGGGAACCTTTTAACACTTGCTCTAGCAGAATAGAGGCACGGCCAACTGTTGTGAGTTCACCGCTCGTGGAGAGGCCTACCTCTGTGCATGACTGAGAAGAGGCTGTCCTTACCAAAGAACTGTATCCTGAGTCATTTCGGATCCTGAATTGTAACCTGTTACTTCTCTAACAAATTCTGTAATTCAATATGATCTGTGTGCACTGTGTGGCTATTGCAGTTAGTTATGAAACCCAGCAGAGGAGTAGAGAGTGGAGTGGGGGTGACATTTGGTGGCAGAATTGGTAAAGGTGGTAGAGAGAAGAGACATGTGTGATCTCTGTCTCATAAGAATCAGCCTTGGGATGTTGAGCTTCATTTTCCTGCCTCCTCCTAAGTTTAGAGGAGATAAGACACCTCTGTTATGCCATTTTTACATTTAAATGTCTTCTTTGTGCCATGACTTACATGGATGCCAAGTATGAAAAGACTTAACAAGAACTGAGTTATAGGAAGACAGCCTGATTAATCAGATGCTCTTTGAAAAAGAGACAAGTTCAACTGTGTCCAGAGGGAAACTCTGCACACTATTTCTCTCTGCTCCATTGGAAAAGAACTGGCTTTGGGGTTGTCTGGGGATGCAGGGGCAAAACATACGCCTGGAACCAAAAAGTGGGAATGGACACTTTACATGGGTTAGATGGATGAACCAGGGAGGAGTGGATCTTGGGTAGACATTGGAGACCATTCCTGATCTTGATCCTGTTTTATGTGAAAATATTTATGTCAAATCTGCTTCTTTTTTGAAATTAACCATGACCAAAAGTAAAGATGTTGCTTCTGTCTAAACTTAATTAGAAATCAGTTTTGTTACTGACATCGTGCAAATATATTCTAGAAAATGTGGACCCTGTGACTTCTTTTTTATTTTTTTATTTTTTTTATTTTTATTTAACATGACTGAGTGAAAATGTACATTCACATATAATTTACATGCCCACCTATATGCAGCTTCTACTGCTCTCCCTGTCCGGTGACTGCACATTATTCCTCTCTGCTCCATACATGTCTCACCCTCCCAACAGCCTCCTTTCCCCTCCTCTCTGTCCACTCCCCTTCCTCCAGTCAGAGGTCAGCAAGATGATATCCTATAGATGCATAGAACCATAAAGTGCTTCCAATATATGGTCACTCTGCATTGCCAAGTCCAATCCATTCCTGTCCAAAGAGTGGACCTTTGTTATAATTTATGGGAAAGGGCAGCATCAGGGCCAGGGGCCTTGCTCTCAGCCAAGCCAAGTGCCGTCGAGTCGGATCCGACTCATGGCGACCCTAGGAGGAACCCCAAAACTGCTGGACCATCAATTGAGGTCTTTTAGTGGAGATCTCAGGATGCACCCCTTTTTATTCTTGTGTTGCCAGTGAGACTCCTCTCTGTGAGCTCCATCGTGGCTATCACTGGTGGTGGCCAGGCACCATCCGGTTCTTCTGGTCCCAAGTCGATGTAGGCACCCACTCTTGTGGGTCTCTCTGTCTTCTCGGTTGTCTTTACCGTATGGACCCTGTGACTTCTTGATAGAATCATTGCTGTCATACAGAATTCCATAGCTCAGGAAACATTTTTGCTGGACCATCTGATCTAGTAGCTCGAAGTCTTGCTATCTAAGTGAGACCGTGTGTGGTGGCACATGTGGCTATATAACATGTACTTCATCATTTTACCAAGGAAAACACAACGTTAGAAATATTCAATACCATTTGCCCCGTCACTCTCTCTTTCTCTGTGGTGAAGTGGTCAGTTTTTTTAATTAGCCTCCCTCCTGCCTTCCTATCACAGGGGCAGAAATAATTGCTTCATTGTGGAAGAACCTGTTAGGACAGCCCCACAGGAAATGGCCAGAGACAGATCACTCTGCAGCTTCTTTACAGACTGTTTTGTAAATAAATCATACTTTTTAATTACTCTGTCAGAAGGATCCTTCTTTGAGCAAAGGTGACTGGCACTGAGTATGGGAGCGCCACAGGACATCTGTTTGGTCTGGCCAAGGGCTCCCTTCCCTTGTACTCAATATCCAGAGCGACCTTTTGGATTCCATGTACATAGTAACAATTAAAAGCACACAATGGTGCGACCATGTTCACCGTGACAGACGCAGGTTGGCTGCTTCCCATCGCAGCCTCCCAGGCGGAGAGGAACAAAGCACCCAGGCCCTTCTGTACGGTGTTCTGAATGCCGCCTGCTCCACAGACCGCGCGCACTCCTCCTCACACCCCAGGAAGCCCTTCCACAGACAAAACGCCGAGATTCAGGCAGCTCCTTCCCGACATTAATATGATAATAGATTCCGGATCTCTCAGACAGATAACAAAGAAATGGGTTCTCAGGACAGTCATCTAGTAGGCTGGGACAGCAGTGTTGCCTTGACGCGATGCAGGTGGCTCTAAACACCCCGGCAGAGCCAGCTGCCCACCTGACATCTGCAGGGGCTCTCTTTGATCACAGTTTTTCTTTCATTAGTGAGGAGTAAGAAGTCTTGTCATTCTGCAGAAATCATAACCACTCTTAATCACCAACTCTTAGAGGTCCCTTGTTTTGCACAGTAGAATTGCTCTTCAGAGAGTTTCCATGGCTGTGACCTTTCGGAAGCAGATATCCAGGTCTTTCCTCTGAGGCACCTCTGGATGAGTTCAAACAGCCCACTGTTCAGTTAGTAGTCAAATGCTTAACCATTGCATCTCCCAGGGACAGCCATACAGATGATGTTATTGTTAGGGGTCAGTGAGTTGGCTCTGCCTTAAAGCTACCCTGTATTCAACAGAAGGAAACACCACCTGGCCTCATGACATCTTTACAGCCATTGCTGTGTAGGCCCATTGTCGTACTGATTGTGTCTGCCTATCTCGTCAAGAGCCGTCCTCTTTTTCAGTGACCTTCTGCTTTACCTTATGCAGGTAATAAAGTTTTCCATCTCCTTAACCACTTCCTTAACATTTTTAAAATGTAAGATGTCACTGAAAACTAAGGTGCACCTGACCTAGGTCTTAGTATTTGCAGTCTCTTCATAGGGAGGCAAAAGCTGGACAATGAATAAGGAAGAACAAAGAATTGATGCCTTTGAATTGTGGTGTTGGCAAAGAGTATCAAATAGACTATGGATTGTCAAGAAGAACAAACAAATCTGTCTCGGAAGAAGTACAGCCAGAATTCTCCCTTGAAGCAAAGAAGGCAAAACTTCATCTCAGGTACTTCGGATGTGCTATCAGGAGGAATCAGTCCTTGGAGAAGGACGTCATGCTTGGTAGAGGGTTAGGGAGTCAGGGAAAAAGAAGACGACTCTCAGTGAGCTGGGCACAGTGGCTGCAGCAATGAGCTCATGTATAAGGATTGTGAGGATAGTGTATGATTGTGCAGTGTTTTCTGCTATGTTAAAGACACAGTGAATGGGAAATGACTCAACTGCACCTAATATCAACCGACACTATTTAGCAGGGAAATCTCCATTACAAACTATATCTGAGTATGTCACACTCCCCTAGTCCAGCTCATTGCATCCTTCTGACTCTGGCTTTCTCCAATATAACTAATGACCTTAATAAAAAAATATGTGACATTCTTCACCACACTTCTCTTACTCCTGCCAAGAAGAGTACCTGGGTCAAGCTTGTGTGAGAGTAATTTCCATTGAACCCAGAATCTTAAATGTAAAACTGATTTCCTCCTTGACAAATCACTGGAAAAGATGTTTCTGATTATGATCACATCAACTCTACAACATCCAGTATAGAGATAAATGTTCTTAGAGATGATGAAATCAGGTTCCAAATGGGAAGACCCTCTCTACAGGCCAGCTTCAGTGAATGCGCCTGCAGATGGCAAGTTCTCATGCCTGGTTTAACATACTGAGCCTTTCTTCGACGTTTCTTTGAATTTAAGAATTGAAACATCGTAGATAGACCACAGAGGCTGAGATTTCCCAACATCAATATCAAAAACAAACAAAAATTGTCTCAAGCCCAAGAGAAGAGAAAGGCATAGAATGCCATGTCACGTAAAGTCTCCAAACGGGGTGGCACCAGTCACTGGCAGTTAACAGCTATTATATAAACATATTGGAATGCACCCGGCGTTCTCACTGATGGAAAAAAGTCAGTCATTAGCCATCAGGGAATG
Organism: Heterohyrax brucei; assembly: GCA_028571685.1. Taxonomy (NCBI): domain Eukaryota; kingdom Metazoa; phylum Chordata; class Mammalia; order Hyracoidea; family Procaviidae; genus Heterohyrax; species Heterohyrax brucei. The sequence goes on from CM053141.1 coordinate 7,802,280, forward strand.
CCCGATGCCCCCACAGCTCTCCAGCTGCGAACCAAGTACGCTGAAATAAAAACTCAGCACACTTAACGAGGAGTTTGATAGAGTGTTAACAATCTTCAGCTTCACGTTGAGCTGTTAACCAACAAAGTCGTCATTAACTGCTGGTAATGACTGCGTTTTCTTGGGATTATGGCTTAATTATGGGTTTGATAGCAACAGTCTTGCCTCTTGACTTGGGGGGATGATTTTTCCATTGCTGTTATTCACCTACAACCTTTGCTTCTCCTCAGTGTATCTCTGCTGGTACAAACTGCAGTGTAACATCAGGCTGGTGGCCACTGCCACTTCTAAAGCCCTTTTTTGCATGGTTCCTGATGGTTCTCCAGTTTCCAAGGGGACAGGAATCTTCACAGACAGTTCTCAAACAGAGTGAAGCTGCTGGTAATAGGTGTTTTTGCTGGGATGACTGATTTATCACAAACACAAAGTAGTCTGCTTCAGAGGGGTAGTTCTACATCCTGATTGGCAGAACAACTTAGAATTCAGGGAACAATCACCTCCCACCCTTCTGCCTTTATAATGACTTTGAAGAGGGTAATTTTAGAGGTTTTAAAACTTGGCAGATCACTCGCGACTTGTTAAGGCACAGGGAAAATGGAGTTGTCTTTTGAGTTCATGGTCACCAGAAACCATAAAGCATAGACTGGTCAGAACTGGGGCTGTGTCCAGAATCGTGACAAGGCAAGCTATTGTCCTGAGAAATGATTGGTTCCATTCCTCAATTCTTTATCAGTCATCCTGACACCCTCTACATCAAGTTTAGCTCTAGGCTTGGCCAGTAGGACCCTCAGTGGAGGGGGTACGAACCAAGAAGAAGAAGGGGGGCAGCTCATTCCTTAACTCAGGGACATCTTAGGAAGGAGAGAGAAAGCTTGATTCCTTCACTTTGCTACACTGGAACTTGAGACCAGAGAGGGAATTATCTTCCGTAAGTGAAATCAGTTGCTGTGGAATTGATTTCCCACTCATGGAAACCTCATATGTGCAAACTAAAAGTGCTTCAAAGGCTTTTCAGGGCTGTGTCATTAACAAGAAGATTGCCAGACTTTTCTTCTGAGGTACCTCTGGGTGGAGCCAAATCTTCAATCTCAGTTAACAACCGAAAGTGTTAGGGTTTTTGAGTTACCAAGGGGAGTTCCTCCATAAGTGATTAACAACAAAATGAAACCAAATCCCTAATGGACAGGGTAGAACTGTCCAATAGGGTTTCCAAGGCTGTGATTTTTACAGAAGCAAACTACCGTATATTTCTCCCATGATGAGCTCAAAACACTGACCTTTCAGTTAGCAGCTGAGTCCACTGTACCACCAGGACTTCTTCCCGTAAGCGACCAAAAAAACCAAACCTACTGCTGTCGAGTTGGGTCTGATTCATAGCAATCCCAGAGGTCAGAGTAGAATTGCCCCATGGAGTTTCCAAAGAGCGCCTGGTGGATGTGAACTGTTGACCTTTTGGTTAGCAGAGGTAGCATTTAACCTTCTATGCCAACAGGGTTTCCTTCTATAAGTGACAGGGACCCCAAATGCACACAGCCATGTTAAGCCCTCCTCTTTTCCTTTTGGAACTGTATGAGGAGGCTGACATAGGCCTGTTCTACTCAGCAGAGCCACTGCTAACTTACTGCAAACTTCGAGAGCCCCTGAGCCTTCCTGAAGTTCCACAGATTGTAGAGAGAAAAGGAAGTTGCTGATACTGAGCTGGGTAGCTGGAGAGAGTAGGCTGCCATTTTTGTGGCAGGATAAGGAGGTTCTAAAAGAAGGTGTGCAGAAAGTGCTTCCGAGCTGGTCCAGAGGAATCAAAGGCAGCCCATGGAGATGCATCTATGGCAAGAGTGAAACCAGGGTGGGAGCACGGCAGGCAGGAAGTGCTTCTGGATTTTGCCCATGTGGGAGCCAGCAAACCAGCCAGAAGATAAGCATCAACCTCAGAGAACACTGGCTAGCAGGCCAAGCAAGTGGACAAGAGAGGGTTGATATCACTATAGCCTAGGAGCCCAGGTTTTCTCTGCTGCCCTGGGTAGGATGGCTTGTACTACCTCCATACCTGTTTGTAGAAAGAAGCAGTATGGTCACTAGTCTCCCAGAGTTGAGCTTTTGTGGAGAGATGAAACTGGCAGCTTTTAAGGAGGGTAGACACTATTGAACCAAACCAAACTTAAAACACTATTGAGCCACTAGTTACTTTTGGTCCCTGTAAATCAGCAAGTAGAAAGCCCTAGTGGTGCTACAGTTAAGTGCTCAATCACTAATTGAAGGGCTGGCGGTTTGAGCCCCATAGGGTTACCATGCAAAGAAGCCCTGGCAACGTGTTCCTATAAGGATCCCAGTGGTTACAGAGATCAGCTACTAACCAAAAGTTCAGAAGTTTGAACCCACCAGTCCTTCCAGGGGAGAAAGATGTGGCAGTCTTCTGTAAAGATCTACAGCCTTGGAAACCCTGTGAGACAGTCCTACTCAGTCCTGTGGGATCACAATGAGTCAGAATCACTGTAGTGCAGTACAATTGTTTGTTTAATTTGCACCTGTAAAGATTGCAGCCAGGACAACCATATGGAACAGTTCTACTCAGTCACATAGAGTCACTGGTTTGATAATAGATCCAGTAACACTTAACAACAACAATAATTAGTTTGTGGGACCAGAAAGGAAAGAAGAAGTTGGGGGCTACCAAAAAACATGTTGATGTCAAATGGATTCTATGAGACAGAGTAGAACTGCCCCATAGGGTTTCCAGTGAGCTCGATCACAACAGTGTTCGTGGGGGTGGTGCAGGATCCGGCAGTGTTCGTTCTGTTATAGACAGGATCACTAATGAGTCTGACTGGACTCCACAGCACCTAACAACAAGCAACAGGGCTTCCTAGGAGTGGCCGATGGATTTGAACTGCTGATCTTTTGTTTAGCAGCTGAGCGCTTAATCATAGTGCCATCCAAGCTCCAAGCATAGGCTTGCTGTTGTTGTTGTTAGGTGCCTTTGAGACGGTTCCAACTCATAGTGACCCTATGAACAACAGAACAGAACACTGTTGAATCTTGAACAATGTCCACAATTGTTTTTATGCTTAAGCCCATTGTGGAGGCCACTGTGCCGGTCCATCTCATGGAGGGTCTTCCTCTTTTTGGCTGATCCTCCACTCTACCAAGCATGATGTCCTTCTCCAGGGACTGATCTTTCCTGACAACATGTCTAGAGCATGTAAGACGCAGCCTTGCCTTCTTGGCTTCCAGGCAGCACTCTGGTTGGACTTCTTCCAGAACAAATCTGTTTGTTCTTTTAGCAGTCCATCATATATTCAACATTCTTTTCCAACACCACAATTCAATGGCATCAGTTCTTCTTCTGTCTTCTTTGTTCATAGTCCAGCTTTCAAATGTGTACGGTGCTATTGAAAATACCATGGCTTGCATCAGGTGTGTTTTAGACTTCAGGGTGACATCCCTACTTTTGAATACTTTGAAGAGATCCTTTGCAGCAGATTTTCCCAGTGTAATGTATCTTTTGATTTCTTGACTGCTGCTTCCAAGGGCATTGAGTGTGAAACCAAGTAAAATGAGATCCTTGACAACCTCACTCCTTTCTCCATTTATAACAATGTTGCCTACAGATCCAGTTGTGAGGATGTTTGTTTTCCTGATGTTGAGGTGCAGTCCATACTCAAGGCTGTGCTCCTTGATCTTCATCAGTAAATGCCTCAGATCTTCTTCATTTCCAGAAGTAAGCTGGTGTTGTCTGCATAACGCAGGTTGTTAATGAAGGCATGGGCTAGCTAGGAGAAAATAAAGAATGTGTGTATGTGAGTGTGCACATGTGTATGTACACACATACATATACACCATGTACATATATACGTATATATGCACATATGTATATGTGTTATACATGTTTGTATATTTCACTTGTACCTGCAAAAATTGTGTGCCACTGATCTCTAATATGTGAGATATGCATAAAAACATCTTTAATATTACTTTCTAAATCTAAATTTGTACTCATTTTAGAATAAAAAATGTGACTGTTACTTTTTTCTTTCTCCACCCTTTTAGGAATCCACTAATATGGATTTAAGGAAAACTATTTTGCAGACACATTGCTCTGTACCAAAGTTAATTAAAGCAATGTTAAAAATGTGTTTGAACATGTTACACAATTTGGACAGAATATTTATAAACTGAACTTGGGAAAACACACTAGGGTCCTTTCTTTGCATAGCATGGTCTATTCATTTGGAGAAAACCAAACTACAGGCACGCACACGTACGTGAGGCTGGGCCAGCTGCCTGGCAGTCAGTACCTCTGCTTAAGGCCAGGCCTCTGAGGTGGCCACCAGCGCTCCAGTCTCACAGACAGAAAGCAAACCACAGGGAAATTCAAACAGTTAGGCTTAGGAAATTTATTTGCATTCTAACACTTAACAAAGTCAGAGAATACTGACATTAGAAAAATGTTGTAGACTTTTGTGTGGTAAATTAAGACAATCTCTTTTCTTCAGCTCTCTGTTTCTCTAACTCTCCATCCCACAATAAGAGGAACCTGGGTGTGTCTTCACAGTAACACCATAAAGAGACTAACCTGCTTCAGTTGAGTTGATCCTAATTCATAGTAATGCTATAGGACAGAGTAGAGTTTCTCTATATGGTTTTCCAAAGTTTTAATCTTTATGAAAACAGACTGCCATGTCTTTCTGCTGCAGAGCAGCTGCTGGGTTTGAACCAATGACTTTTCCTTTATCAGCCAAGTGGTTAACCACCACTCCACCAGGGGTCCTTAGTAGGCACAAGAAAATTACAGAACTGAACTGACGAGCAGTAGAGTTCACCTCTGTGAAGAGAGTGATATTAGCTATTTCATGCCAATGACAAAGTGGAAACTAGAATGAATTATGAGATATACTTTATACCAGTTTTTCTCTGTAAACAATCATAAATAAAGCATACCAAATATAAGGATGTGTATATACATAATATCATTTATATTATGTCTGTGTATTATATATCACCACTTATCTGTCAGTTTGTCATACTGTGTGGGCTTGGATGTTGCTGGGAAAGTGGAAGCTATATCACTGGTATTCAGATGCCAGCAGGATCAAATATGGTGGACAGATGTTGGCTGAGCTTCCAGACTAAGACAGACTAGGCAGAAGGAACCAACAATTTATTTTTAAAAGAATTAGAAAGTGTAAACCTTATACATAGCAGCAGAGCATTATCAGAGATAGTGCAATAAAATGAGCCCTCCCCCATGTTGGAAAACCCTTAGAAGGGAACTGGGGAAGAGCTGCCTCCTCAATATAGAGTTGACCTTAATGGTGTGAATGGAGCAAGGCCTTTGGGATTTTCATTTGCTGATGTGGCACAACTCAAAATGAGAAGAAACAGCTATAAACATCCTTAATAATCAGAATGTGGAATGAAGTATGAATCTAGGAAAATTGGAAGTCATCAAAAATGAAGTGGAATGCATGAACACAGATATTCTAGGCAATAATGAGCTGAAATGGACTGGAACTGGCCATTTTGAATTGGACACCCATAAGATCTATTATGCCAGAAATGAAAGTTCAGAGAGGAATGGTATTGCATTCACCATCAAAGAAAAGATTTCAAGATCTGTCCTGCAACACAGTGCTGTCAGTGATAGGATAATATCCACATGCCTACAAGGCCAGTTAATATGATTGTTATTCAAGTTTATGCAACAGCCATGAAGGCCAAAGATGAAGAAATCAAAGATTTTTACTAGCTTCTACAGTTCAAAATTGATCAAACGTGCAATCAGGATGCATTGAAAATTACTGGTGATTTGAACACAAAAGTTAGAAACAAAGAAAAAGCACCAGCAGTTGGAAAACACAGCCTTAGTGATAGAAATGATGCCCGAGATTACGTGACAGAATTATGCAAGACCATGTCTTCTTCATTGTAAAATACCTTTTTTTTACCAACATAAATGGTGACTATACACATGGACCTCTCCAGATAGAACACACAGGAATCAAACCTACTATACCTGTGGAAAGAAATAATGAAAAAGTTCAGTATCATCAATCAGAGAAAGACCAGGTGCCGACAATGGCACAGACCAGCAATTGGTCATACGGAAGTCCAAACTGAAACTGAAATTATAGCAAGTCCACAAGAGCCAAAGTACAACCAAGAACATATTCCACCTGTTTTAGTCAGTTAGTGCTTCTCTAACAGAAATACCACAGAGTGGATGGCTTTAACAAAGGAAAATTTATTCTTATAGAGTCCGGTAGGTTACACGTCTGAATTCAGGATGTCCACTTGAGAGGAAGGCTTTCCCCTTTGTTGGCTCTGAAGAAATGTCTTTGGTCACATCAGTCTTTGCTCAGGGAGTGTCTTGGTACAGGAACTTCACATCTGAAGGACATGCTCTTCTTTTGGTGCTGCTTTCTTGATGGTGTGCAGTTCCCAAGTCTCTGCTTGCTTCCCTTTCTTTTTATCTCTTGTAGGATGAAAGGATAAAGCATGGCACAAGCCATACTTCCAGGGAAACTCCCGTTACTGTGGAGCAGGGAGGTGATCCTATGAAAGGAATTACAGTCCCACCCTAATCCTCTAACATACAGCATAGGAAAATCACAAAATGGAGAACAATCATAAAATACTGGGAATCATGACTCAGACACATAGCTACATACATTTTGAGGGGGACACAGTTCAATTCAATCCATGACACCATCTTACTCTAGAGACTTTCTCAAGAATAGATTTGGGGCTCTGAACACTAAGGACCAAAGACAAGCTGAGTTGTGGAATGACATCAAAGACATTATCCATGAAGAAAGTAAGAGTTCCTTAAAAAGATAAGAAAGAAAAGACCAAATCTTGTGTTAGAAGAGACTCTGAAACTTGCTTTTGATGAAGTAAATGAATTGAACAGAAGATGTCGAAGGGGGAGTTTGAGAAGACAAAGTAAAGTATTATAATGGATATTTAAAGAGCTGGAGATAGAAAACCAAAAGAAGAGAACATAATCTGCATTTCTTGACCAAAAATAATGGAAGAAAGAAATTAAGCCTCGTGTTTCAACAGTAAAGACTTCTACAGAGAAAATATTAAACAATACAGGAAGCGTTGAAAGAAAATGAAATGCATATACAGTCATTATACCAGAAAGAGCTGGTCAACATTCAATCATTTCAGGAAATAGTATATGATCAGAAATTGGTGTTATTGAAGGAAGAAGCTGACTGCACTGAAACCACTGGCAAATAAAAAGGCTCCAGGAATGGATAAAATATCAACTGTTGTATTTAAACAAATGGATGCATTGCTGGAAGCCTCATTCATCTATGCAAAGAAATTTGGAAGCCAGCTACCTGGACAACTGACTGGAAAAGATCTATAGTTACGCTTATTCCCCCCCAAAAGTGATCCTACTGAGTGCAGAAATTATTGAACAAATAAAACTCAAAGGCATTAGTTAACTATTTTTTTAGTCTTCCTTATTTGTTGTCCAGCTTTCCCATGCATATAAAATTATTGAAAATACCATGATTTTGACCATACTCACCTTAGTTTTCAAGTAGTTTTTTTAAAAAAAAATACTTTAAAGTCATCTTTTGCAGCCGATTTGCCCAGTGCAGTGCCACCTCTGATTTCTTAACTGTTACTAACCTGGATGTGGATTGTGGATCCAAGTAAAGTGAAAGTCTTGCCAACTTCAGTCTTTTCTGTGTTTATCACGCTTATTGGCCCAATTGCTGAGATTTACGTTTTCTTGATGATGAGGTACAACCCTACTGAAGGCTATGGTCCTTGATCTTCTTAGTAAGTGCTTTGATTCCTTTTAGTTTCAGTCAGAAAGGCATTTCATCTGCATAACCCAGATTATTAATGAGATTTCTTCTCTCCCTGATACTTCTTTTTTCTTCACAGAGTCCAGCTTCTCAGAATATTTTCTCAGCATACAGAATGAATAAGTATGGTAAAAGGATACAACCCTGATGCACACTTTTCCTAGTTTTCACCATGCTTAGTTCTACGAATCTTAAAGAGATAGAATTAGGGAGATAAGTGGAACTTACAAAGAGCTATTTATGATCTAAATGAGAAAAAATTGAGAAAGCTGACTCAAGGTACATTGATAACTTTAGATGGTGAAGGCTTTCCTGTGACTCGGACATGTTTGAGAATCAGCTGATCATACCTCACTAGAATGTTGTGGAAAGAGCTTAAATATGGGATTCACGCTTGGTCTAGATTTGTACGTTCCCACATAGTAGCAATGTGTGGTAATTGAGTACTGGATATGTGGCTGTTCTCAACTGAGATAGGCTGTAAATATTAAATACCCATCAGATATCAAAAGCTTAGGATAAGCAAGAAAGTAAAATAGTATACTAGTATATATTTATATTGATTTTAAGTTTAATTGGTAGTACATAAGGCACATTGGGTTTCATAAACTATACTATTAAAATAGTTTTGCCTGTTTGTCTTTACTTTTTTAAAATGGAATTGCTAAAATATCTAAAATTGAATATACTGCTTTTATTGTATTTCTGTGTGATGTCATTGGTCTATATCCTAGTTATTCAAATTGTGGTTCTTGAACCAGCAGTATCACTGTAACTACTGCTCATAAACATTACGTAAAGCAGAATAGGCTTTTATTTAATGGCAGGCTATATAGAAGAACATTATACCCATTGTTGTTGAGTTGGTTATCCTATAAGACAGTAAAACTACCCTCATAGGCTTTCAAGACTGTAATTTTTATGAGGAAGCCCTGGTGCCATAGTGGTTAAGTGTTAGAGCTACTAAGAAAAATATTCACAGTTCAAATCCACCACGTGATCCTTGGAAACTATGGGGCAGTTCTATTCAGTCCTACAGAATCACTATGAGTTGGAATCAACAGAATGGCAATGGGTTTGGTTTTTTTGGTTTCGAACCTTTATGGAAGCAGACTGCTTCATCTTTCTTTTGTGGAGTAGCTAGTGAACCTGTACAGCTGATCTCTCAGCAGCCAAGTGTTTAACTGCTTTGCCACCAAGGCTCCTTGAAGAATACTACCCATCAACTGCTGTCAAGTAAATTCTGACTCATAGCGATCCTATAGGACAGAGTAGAACTGCCCCGTAGAGTTTCTAAGGAGGAGAAATACGTAATTGTGTGAATTGTTTCCTATTCTGTGAATTTAGACAGAAAATCCTTAGTGTTACTGTTTTAGTCATCTGTTACTGCTCTAAAATAAATACCACAAAGTGAATGGTTTTAGCAAAGAAAAGTTTATTCTTACACAGTCCAGTAGGCTCATAAATCCAAACTCACGATGTCCAGTCCAGGGGAAGATTCAAGTGCTGTCTCACGCTGGTTCTCACATTTGTTGGTATTAACAGTTCTCAGTTCCTTCTGAGTATTCTATCCATTCCGTTTCAAAATTGTTTCCACACTTTAGGTATTCATTAGAGCAGCACTGCACTCTTGGTATCAAGTTGTGTTTTAGTCTGCTAGTGTTGCTCTAACAGAGATATATTGTTTCAGTCAGCTAGTGCTGATCTAAGAGAAATACCACAAAGTGGATGGCTTTAACAAAAGGAAGAGTTTATTCTTACACAGTCCAGTAGGCTACAAGTTCAAATTCAGGATGTCCACTCTCAAGGAAGGCTTTCCCTCTTCATTGGCTCTGGAGGAAGTTCCTTGTGTTACATCAGAGTCTGGTCAGGGCAAGTATTAGTGCAGGAACTTCAGGTCTGTACTCCTTGCGCCGCTTTCTTGCTAGTTTGAGGTTCTCTGGTTGCTTCCCTTTCTTTTTATCTTGTATAAGGTGGAAAGATATGGTGTAGTGCAAGCCACACTCCAGAAAAACTCCCTTAGCAAGGGTGTTGCAGTCCCACCCTAGTCATCTTTTAATGCAATCATCCTATCTATTAGTCACAGACAGAGATTAAGGATTTACAATGTAAGAAAATCATAAAATGGACGGCAATCACAGAATTCAGGGACTCCTGGCCCAGCAAAATTACTACACATATTTTTGGGGAGACACAATTCAATCCATGACAGCTACTAACTTACTTCTCCCGCTCCCAGGTTTTCCTCACCTAGCTCCTGTTCTCTGGAGTAAAAGCTCATTTGAGCATCACTGCTCTGTATCATTTTTCGTGTCTGTAAGATGCTGAAGGAAACCCTGATGGCTTAAAGGTCAGCAATTCAAATTCACTAGCTTTCCTTGGAACCTCTACGGGGCAGTTCTACTCTGTTTATGAGGTTGCTATAAGTCAGAATTGACTTGATGACATGTTTTTAAGATGCTGAAATGTGCAAATATCCAATATTGCATCTTGATGTTGATGTTTAAATTTATTAGATACGGAATGGTAACTTGACTCATGACTGTGAACATGGCTTCATGGTATAATTGTGGTATTGTCCAGTTTACTGACAATATAACTTGTCAGAGATACACATCTGTCAGTTTGTCACCCTGTGGTGGATGTGTTTTGTTATGATGTCAGAGGTGTAGTCACCAGTATTTCAGATCCCAGCAACATCACCTGTGGTGTCCTGTCGTCAGTGGAGCTTCCAGACTACAGCAGATTAAGAAAAAAGGCCTCATGATCCACTGCTGAAAATTAACCAGTGAAAGCCTGTGGATCACAAAAGAACCATTTCTCACTTGCTTGCTTTACACATATCATCAGAAGATACTGGTCGCTAAAGGATGGCATCATGTAGGAACTTGAATATGGAGACAGGGAAGATGATAGAAGACCAGGCAATGTTTTGTTCTGTTGGACATAATTACTGTGAGTCAGAGTCAACTGGACTATCTATATGTTGTTGTTGTTAGGTACCTGTGACTCAGTTCTGACTCATAGAAACCCTATAAACAACAGAACAAAACACTGCCCGGTCTTGTACCACATCCACAATTATTTTTATGCTTAAGCTCGTTGTGGCAGGCACTGTGTTGACCCATCTCATCGAGGGTCTTCCACTTTTTCCCTGACCCTCCACTCTAGCAAACATGATGTCCTTCTCCAGGGTCCAATCTTCACTGGCAACATGTCCAAAGTATGTGAGAAGCAGTCTTGTCATCTTGACTTTCAAGGAGGACTCTGGTTTGTTCTTTTGGCAGTCCACTGTACATTCTACATTCTTCTCCAACACAATTCAAAGGCATCAATTCTTCTATCTTCTTTGTTCATAGTCTAGCTTTTGCATGTGTATGATGTGATTGAAAATATCACGGCTTGGATCAGGCACCTTTCAGTCTTTAAGACAACATCTTTATTTTTGAATACTTTGAAAAGGTCCTTTGCAGCAGACGTTCCCAGTGCAATGCATCTTTTGATTTCTTGACTGCTGATTCCAAGGGCATTGATTGTGGACCCAAGTAAAATGAAACCCTTGACAACCTCAGTCCTTTCTCCATTTATGATAATGTTGCTTACTGGTCCAGTTGTGAGGACTTTTGTTTTCCTGATGTGGAGGTGCCATCCATACTGAAGACTGTGCTCCTTGAGCTTCATTTGTAAATGTCTCAAATCTTCTTCATTTCCAGCAAGTAATGTGGTGTTGTCTGCATGACACAGGCTGTTAATGAGTAGTCCTCCAATCCTGATGTCTCGTTCTTCTTCATGTAATCCAGCTTCTCAGATTATTTGCTCAGCATACAGATTAAAAAGATACTGTGAAAGGATATAACCCTGACTCATGCCTTTCCTGACTTTAAACCATGCAGTGTCCCTTCGTCCTATTCGCACAGCTGCCTCTTGATCCATATACAGATTCCTTAGGAGCACAATTAGGTGTTCCAGAATTCTCATTCTCCACAACATTAGCCGTATGGTATGATCCATACAGTTGAAAGTTTTTGCGTAGTCACTGAAACACGGGTAAACATCTTGCTGATGTTTTTTGCTTTCAGCCAAGTTCCATCTGATGTCAGTGATGGTATCCCTGGTTCCATGTCCTCTATTGAACCCAGCTTGAACTTCTGGCAGCTCTTTGTCAATATATCGTTGTAGTCACTTTTGAACTATCTGTGTATCTGCCTATAATTTGTCCAATCCTTAGGAATATTTGGAGAACATTATTTTGAAAATACACATCTTGGAAATTGACTAGCCAGAGCTGAGAAGGGTAGATAGTTAGGAATCTATATATTTACATATATTTATAGGTGAATATATGGAAAGAGAGGCCTAACAACCTACTGATGGAAAGTCATCCATTAGTCAGAATAGACACAACAGCAACTGGTAGGTGTGTGTGAAGAGTGAAGAAAATTCAAATACAAACTTCATAAGAGCAATCCCACCTCCTCTAAGAGATGTTTTTGAATAGAGTTATCCAGATAAATGCTTCAACTCTCTCTGTCTTTAGGTTGAATTTGAGTTTTGCATTATGTTTCTAAATTTCTACAAAACTTAAGGTATGTCAATTACCACCTGGGCAGCGCTATTGTTTAAGACCTGCTGCTAAATAAAAGTTTGGAAGTTTAAGTCCACCCAGAGAACTGGAACTTTCTTCTTCATTGCAAGAAAGGGCAGATAATCTCCTGTGAAAATCTTGTGGAGTACAGCTAAACTCTGACACACAGGTTGCTGGTTGCTATAAGTCAGTTGACTTGAATGCAACTGGTATAGCTGCTACCTAATGTGCCAATTTAAAAATAGCTCTATCAAAGCTAAATTCTTCCCACTATGTTAAGAATAATCTCTACATAGAAACTGGAGCAAAAGATTTATATCTCTGTGGGATGTGTTTGCGTGGTTATCTATATATATGTGTGTGTAGGGTGATCTTGAGTAGGATAAATATTTTGCATTGGCTTGACATAAACTGAGAAATTATTTTCTCAAAAATACACTGGTTAAACTTTTTATACTTACACAGTAAATAATGTTAGTTTCTGATTATAGATGTAAATGGGTGCTTAAAATAGGAGGGAGAAAGGATAATATGCAACCTGTAACCATTCCAGCTACTGTGAATCACTCACATACTCTGTAGTGGGGAAACCTATTTTTCCCCTGTGTAAAGGAAGATAATTTGTCATTCCATTTGTCACCAATTGCTCTGATTTAGAAAAAGACCAGAAACATAATATAAAAATGGCATCCCTTTTTATATTTCATGCTTAAAATTGCATCTGGGAGCTAAAACAATGACATGGGTATATGTGATTATAGAAACAGAAGTATTAACATAGACATGTGTTCTTGAAATGACATGCATGTAGTTAAATGAGCCTGGGGTTGTAATAGTAGAGAGGTTTTCTGACAATGGCAAAGCTTGCCAACACTCCTTGTGAGGAAGGTAGGAAATAATTTAAGTTCATGCTCATTGTCAAAACTAGCATGATGTATGTCTTCCCAGGACAGGGAACATAACTTTGCCTGTTTTGATGGCTCAGTATTTGTTGTACCAATCCAAAACCGAACCAATTGCTGTTGAGGTAATTTCAAATCACAGAGAGTCTATAGGACAGACAAGAACTCCACATAGGGTTTCTAAACATCAACCAGTAGATGTGAACTGCCAATCTTTTGATTAGTGACTGAGCTGTTAACCACAATGCCACTAGGGCTCCAGTATTTGTTACAGTGGATTCCAAAATTCCGAAGACAAGCAAAATTCCACATGTTGTAAATGAACTGCTGGCCTGAGGAAGAAAGAGAAATATACCCTCATAGCAACACCTCTGGGCACAAGGACTCTTAGCTTTTCTCAGTTAACCACACAAGTCATAGGTGCCATTTCCACCCAAGACCCTCTCTGTGATTGTCATCTGATGTTCAGTCAGTCCCATCTCACGGCAACCCCAGACAGCAACAGAACAAAACATTTCCTAATCTTGTGCCTTCCCCATAATCGATTGTAGATTAGACCATTGTGATCCACAGGGTTTTCACTGATTGATTTTTACAAGCAAATCTCCAGGCTTTTCTTCCTAGTCTGTCTTATTCTAGAAGCTCTACTTAAACCTGATCAGCATCACAGCAACACATAAGCCTCCACCAAGACACAAGTGGTGGCTGGCTGTGTATGAGGTTCACTGGCTGGAAATACAGCTGGAGTTTCCTGCATCTTAGGCAAGCATTCTTCCAGGAACCAGCAATGCTTCAGCACTGCTCTATGAGTTACATGTAATTCCAGGTGGATGAAGAAAGCAGGGCCTTCACCTGTGCACTGCCAAGAGGAACTGGGCAGCCCCAATTCACTCATACAGCAATGGCATTGCCAAGTGCCCCTGAGCTGGCGCCGGCATGGTTCCAGCATTGGGCAACAGGCTCCAGGAGCACTTCTTGAAGCGTTACTGCCCTCCCTCTGAGGACCGCAAACTGCATTAGTGTGAATTACCAAGTCAAAACGATATGTGCAGCAGTCTCCCACATGGGCGTTAGCATTTTTATGTCATCATCCCTCTATTATCCTGCTCCTCACATGCTTCATACCCATTATGTTATTGAAAATGTCTCAACAGATGTCATCTGAAGATGAATGTGGCCCAGTCTGTGGGTATCTCAGCTAGAATCTGAATATTGCTCAATGCAACTCAAAATGTCAGGGAAAGAACCAGCAGCAAGAACAATATGAAATACAGGAGACATTAACAGTGGTTGCTTTCACATCAGCATCATCAGAGTGCATGGTGTGTACACTGTTTGCTTCTAGAAGGTGCAGTTGTGTTGGGTGTGTTGTCAGAACAAGAGTAGAGCAAGTGAGTTGGCAGAAAGGACAACCAGCATAGAACAGTGTGCTTTCAGTAGCAAATCATTCAAGAAGCTTTGCCTTAATCTTGCTAGCATTGGACAATCTGGTGGGGAGGGAGAGAAATATGTAAGACACAGCCCCTGCCCTCATTCACTGCCTTCCCACTGGAGCAGCAGCTAAGAAATAAATCACAAAAGCATGAGATTAAAAATGATACACCTGAAGGATGGCTAAATAAAACCCAAATTCACTGTCATCGAATGGGTTCAACTAAGAAACATGAAAAAAAAATCCAGCCCAAGATGGTCAGAGATAACGCCACAGTCATAGCTGCCCGTGTGTGCGCACGCGTGTGTGTGTATGTGTGTGTGTGTGGTGCTATGGTTAAGAGCTGAAGCTGTGAACTGAAATGTTGGCAGTTTGAATCTACCAGTCTTTCCCTGGAAACTCTGTGGAGCAGCACTACTCTGTCTTACAGAGTCACTGTGAGTTGGAATCAACAGTGACATTTATTTTTACCCTTTGTGTGGATGAATGTGTATATCTATTTCTGTTTGCATATATAACAGAAGGAGACAGTGAGAGAAAAGCAGATTAAAAGAGGCAGAGAAAGAGAGACATATTTTTTAAAAGAATTGGCTCATGTATTTTGGGGATGGAAATTCTGAAGTTCATAGGCTGTTGAGCTGGAAATTCAGGAGGATTTTATGCTGAAGTCTTGCTCCAGAAATCCTTGTCTATGAAAAACTTCAGTTTGTTTTCAGGCCTTCTTCAGCTGATTGGATGAGACCCACCCACATGACTAAGGATAATGTCTTTTATTTAAATTCAACTGTCATGGGTTGAACTGTGTAGCCATTTGACCGGGTCATCATTCCCAGTATTTTGTGATTTTCCTGTGTTATACATCCTAATCTATGTCTGTGGTTAATACATAGGATGATTATGGTTCAGAGAAGATTAAGGTAAGACTACAACACCCTTGCTAAGGGAGTTTCCCTGGAGTGTGGCTTGCACCACCTTTTATCCTTTCATCGTACATGGGATAAAAAGAAAGGGAAGCAAGCGGAGAGTTGGGAATCTCACATCATCAAGAAAACAGCAGGAGGAGTAGAGTGCATCTTTCAGACCTGAGATTCCTGAGCCAAGATATTCCCTGACCAAAGACTGTTGCAACACAAGGACTTTACTCTGGAGCCAACAGAAGGAAAATCTTCCCCTGGAGAGGACACACCAAATTCAGACCTGTAGCATACCAGAGTGGA
This sequence comes from Heterohyrax brucei, assembly GCA_028571685.1. Classification (NCBI taxonomy): domain Eukaryota; kingdom Metazoa; phylum Chordata; class Mammalia; order Hyracoidea; family Procaviidae; genus Heterohyrax; species Heterohyrax brucei. The sequence goes on from CM053141.1 coordinate 7,818,281, forward strand.
TAAAAATAAACTTACATTTGTTTAAAGTCATCCGCTTGTGGTAATTCTGTTAGAGCAGCATTAGCTGACTAAAATATCAACTGACTGTAGATTTTAACCACATCTGTAAAATACTACCACAGTAACACATAGATTAGTGTTGGGTGAATTAATTAGCCAGCCAAAGCCAAGTGCCATCATGAGTTGCCATGAATTAGCCAAGATGACCTATAATACTAACTGTCATAGAAGAATTCCCAGAGAAGGAACCTTTCAAGTTGTGATTGAAGTAGGTAATAATAGCATCTTCAAGGGCAGAGTTGTATCTTGGCAAAGATAAGCAATCTCTTGGGGAAGAGGAAAGTGAAACTATGAGAGAAGGCTATGGTTAGGTGACAGGTGATTCCATTCTGTCACCATGGGAACCAGAGACCTTTCTAAAGAAACTACTCAGAAGTTGAGAGGGAGGCAGAGGCAGGATGGTTAAAGGAGCCAGGCAAGACAGTTGAGAATTTATTGTAATTCAGCAACAACTGGGAAAACAGAAAGGGAAAGCAAGAAAAACATGGAGCAATTTAGAAAGGAAACGTGTAAGAACAGCTGGAGAACCTCAGTAGTTTTTGATAATGGGATTGAGAGAAAGACAGGGAGAGAATGAGGAAGACAAGTTATCTGGCATGACCAGTGACTAGGAAACTCAGGGAAAGGTCTAATGATGGAAAAAATTTAGTTGGGTTCAGTTTGGGTCACAACTAACTCTTGGTGTCTGCAGGACATAAAAAACAATTAAATAGGAGTTCAACTCTAGAATCACATAACCATCAGACTCTGGATAGTATTTGAGGACATGAAAGCTTGGAAGAGCTCAGGTCAAATACAGAGAGTGCAACTAAAGACAGACAAAAAGAGAGGCTACCAGAGGAAGGGCCACACAGGAAAGAGCTTTGGGACACAGCCTTTGGAGCAAGCAGAAGGAGTTCAGACATCAGTGTGAACGTGAAGAAGGGCAACAGAGATAACATGGAAAATATTAAGGTTATTGTTTAAGATGAGTTGGCAGCAGTAGGAAGGAGAAGGCAGAAATTTGAAGAGAAATGAATGGCAAAGAATAGAAAAATATTTACCTTTTAACAGTGGGCTAGATTTATACCCATTTTAGTATAAAAAGACAGAGCCCATAGATAAGATACAGAAGAGAGACTAATCAGACCTTATAAAGAAGAAGGAGTCCTGGGTGATGCAAATCCTCAACACGCTCAGCTACTAACCAAAAGTTTAGGAGTTCACCCAGAGGTTCCTCTGTAGAAAGTCCCTGCAATCTACTTCAGAGAATATCAGTTATAGTCAGTCATAGGAAATCTTAACAAACACAGTTCTACTCTGACACAAATGGGATCGCTAGGAGGAGAAGTCAGATGGATAGCCACTAGACCAAGATGAAGAAAACAAAAGCGAAAAAAAAAAAGAACCAAATAAAAGAAACGTTTCTTCTCACCTGATTTTATTTAAAAGTAAAAGCTTGAAATATTTTCCCCTTGGATTTTTCCTCTAGGACCTCCTTACTATTGAAAAGTTACCTTCCTTCTTAGTAGGAGAAAGGAAAAACGCACAATACAAATGCTAGGTTGGTTTCTTAGTTACCTAAGGCTGCAATAACAAAAATATCAAAAGCGAATGGTATTAACAAAGAGAAATTTATTCTCTCTTATCTTGTAGGCTAAAAGTCAGCATTCAGAGCTCCAGCTCTTAAGAAAGTCTTCCTCTCTCTTTTGGTTCTAGAGGAATATCTTTATCATCAATCTCTCACTGTCAAGGAGCTTCTTAGCACAATGACCCCAGGTCAAAAGGATACACTCTTCTCCTAGCGCTTGTTTCTTGTTGGTATGAGGCCCCCTGTATTTTTGCTCACTTCTTGGTTTTATTTCTCACAAGAGATTAAGATACAACCTAAACATGTAGATTGAATCCTACCTCATAAACATAAGTGCCTATAATCCTGCCTCATTAATATCATACACACAGGATTTATAACACATAAGAAAACCACGTTACATGGAAAAATACTGGACAATCACAGAATAATGGGAGTCATGGCCTAGCCAATTTGACACAGATTTTAGGGATACATAGTTCAGTTTATAACAGCTGGCTTTAGAAATTTCTCAAAGTTTGTTCACAGGAATGTGTGCATGAGCAGAGAATTTAATGAGAAATTAGGGACTTACAGTGTTTTCAGTTCGAGCATGGTAGTTAAAGACCTAGATTTTTGACATGTGTCTACACTTCTTATGCCTAGTTTGGATAAAAGTCAGCATAGTCTCAATGGCACTTGGCTGGAGTCTATCTATACCTTAGTTTCCTCATCTGTAAAATGGAGTTGTTAGGAGAAGTATATTAGCTAAGTTATATCCCAAACAGTTATTGCTGTGAAAGCTTACCGGTAAATTAATGCATCCAGTGCTATGAGAACTTCACACGACCCCTAAGTTATAATACTTTCTTTGTTGCTCTTAATGTGTGGAATGGATTAAAGTCTTCTGAGTGTCTACCCCTATTCAGGAACCCCTGGAGGCTTAGAGGTTAAGAATTCAGTTGTTAACCAAAAGGTCAGCAATTTGAAGCCGCCAAGCACTACTTGGAAACTCTGTGGGGCTGTTCTGCTTTTTCCTAAGTGATTGCTATGCGGCAGAATCAACTCAATGGCAAAGAATTTTGAGGTTTGTAGGGGGTTTTACAATTCAGGCCCACTGATTCATGATCTGCTTGCTAAGTAAATGTTTCATTTAACATTTCCTCTTCCTTTAGAAAACATTAACGTGGCATCTATTGCCACCCAGTGTTACTATGTAAGTGTGTTCTTAATTAGTTTAGAGAGATCTTACTGTCTGTGTACATATAGATGTACAACCACTTTCGTGCAACTGGAGGAGAAACTCTAAATTAAAGAAGAATAATTTAGCCATCAATTCAATGCAATTAACATGGAACACTTCGCTTTATGAAACCATCCCAAGTTCCTGTCAGCTGACAGCTTTTGCAGGTAACTATACAGTTGATACAAACTGAGGCAGCATAACATGAGCTGTTGAGAATCACTATTCATTAAAAGTCTATCAGAAAAGAAGACATCATCTAAGTAATAATACAGGTCAATGAGAAAAAATATGATTTGATTTACAAAAATTCATGCTTATTCAATATTTCAGGAACATCTAAATTGAGTTCTGTTTTAGTTGGCTTTTTGTAAATATCTTGCTGATTTTGCTTTGGTCATATTAAAAGATATTCATAAGAGAAATGATAGTGAGTTTAAAAGATCTGTAAACTCAGATACATTAAGTATGGAAAGATATACATTTGGAAGGTGTATTTTGTACAACAATTTAATTTTGGTTGTTACTGAGACTGATAAACTAAACTTTAGATTACTTTCAAAGGCGTTTGTGTGGCCCCATGGCACAGTGGTCAAGAGTTGTTAATTCAAGGGTCAGCAGTTCAAATCCACTGGTGGCTTCTTGGAAACCTTAGGAGGCATCTGTACTCTGTCCTCTAGGTCACTGTAAGTTGGAATTAACTGCAATGGGTGTTTCTTGTATGGTTGGCACAGTGGTTCAAACCCACGTGTATGCCTTGGAAACCCTTTGTATATAATCCATGAATACTAATAGCCTTGGAAGTTCTAGTCTTTCCTATAGCTCCCCATGAATTAGAAGAAACATCCAACTCTCTTCACAGAGGAATGCGTTTTCCCCCATGTAGCAGACAAGCATTTTTCACAACACTCAATTCTTCATCACTGAAATCATAAGCACTGCATGTAATCTTCAGGACAGACCCAGCCTCAGCTGGTTTTCTTTTCCTCTTATCAGTGGGTGCACCTTCCAGTCTTTTTCTTGTCCTTACACCTTGATCATCTTGTTTTCCAGGGAGCAGTGTAGTCTTCAGTCTTCTGATTTAACTCTAGAATTAAACATTTTCTGCGATCTCTAACACTTCTACTCCAGTCCTTTAATGCCTTGAATTTTCCTTGTGACTTTCTTGTGACAATCTGTATGACTCTTTCTGAATTTGTCTCTTTACCGTGCTATTTATTTATTGTTTTGAAAACTTGCCACTTAGTGGTCACCAGATTCTTTGTATCACCTTTTGACCACACTGGCCTCCCTTGCCACCTTCTGCTTAAAATTTTTGTGAGATGCTGTTGAGCTGGTGCTGACTCACGGGCATCTTTATGTATAACTGAATGAAACAGTGCCTCGTCATGTGCTACCTTTAGGATCATTAGTGTGTTTGAGTCCATCTTATAGGTATTGTGTCAATCCGTGTTATTGAGGGTGTCTCTTGTTTTCACAGACCCTTTGCTTCACTAGCTATGATGTTCTTTTCCTGACAATGTGTCTAAAGTAAGTGAGTGCCAGGCTTGCCATTCTAGTGTCTAAGGACATTCCTCATTCTGAAATACTGTCAGACTAGCTTATGGTCTAACTTCATATTCAAACCATCCTTTCTGCACCACACAAGATATATTAGCAATCTTCTCAGTCTACTCAATTTCACCTCTTACAAGTAAACCATCATCTTCTCTTAGAGAAGTGTTGCTTCTTCTTTGCTCCAACTTTGCAGATGTTAAAATTCTAACTTGTAAAATTAACTTTAACCCAAACGTAAAGTTTCTAACTTTATTAAATCACATCTACAAATCTCTTCTTATTGTGATTATTCTATTGCCACATAAATGTATCAGTGTATATACAAAGTGATAATACAGAGGTACAGTGTTTAATGCTTCAGCACATTTGGCCTATTACACCAATGCATTGACCTGAAAGTGAATAGGATTTATATTGGGTTTAAGTATGCACATTAACTCACTGAACAAATCTTTAGTCAGTGTTCCAGGGACCTCATACGATAAAGAAAAGAAAATCTGAACTCATTGTTGTTGAATCAATTCTGACTGATGGATACACTACAGCAACACTATAGGACAGAGTAGAAGCACTCCATAGTATTTATAAGGAGTGGCTTGTGGATTAGAACTGCCAACGTTTCAGTCAGCAGTCAAGCTCTTAATCAACATGCCATCAGGGAATACAACAGTGAAAGAAAAATCATTTTAAACTACCATAATTATACAATGCTCAAAAGTTCTGGGAAAGATTACAAAAATTTGGGGAAGGAAGAAAGGTATTATTAATGAATCAGTTGCATATATGACAAATATTTGAGTAAAAAGACAATATTTCCTCCTTGGTATGGGATGGCTGGGACCAAGTTCCTCCAAGGCAATGGAATAGAGCTAGAGAGAGAATTAGAGATGAAAGACAGAGAGAAAGAGACACAGAGAGAGAACTTCAGAGAAAGAAACCCAGAGAGATAGAGATGACAGATGCAAGAGATATATGAGATCCATATAGAGAAAGGTATGCAGAGGGGCGGAGTCAAGATGGCAGACTAAGCACACGTCTCCTTATTTTCCTCTGGAAACCAAGACCTGAACAGGTAATTGTGAGAGGGATCATTCATGGCAAAGAGCAGGACAATATAGGACCAAACCCCCCTCTCAGAGTTCCAGGAACTTATCCAAAAAGGCTGGTTTCAGGAATAACAAGAAGGAACTTACCCAAAAAGGCTAGTTTCAGAAATACCAGGAAGTAAACGCACCCGAAATATCCGCCCTAGCCCCGAGCCCTGAGCTAATACAAACCACAAAATTGCCCCACGCGGAACCTTTCCCCAACCCCACCTCCCCCAGGAATGTAAGATCCCGCCTTTATATACTCTGTAATTCTCTTGTTTGGGGCTCATTCCCTCTACTCTGACAAGAGTATGGATTGAGCCCTAGCACGCTGGAATAAAAACCTCTTGCTGTTTGCATCAAGAACCGTCTCTTGTGAGTGACTTGGAGTGGCGTTCTCACTCAGGACCTTACAGTAATCAAAAGGAAGCTTCTGGTCACCTAGTGAGCCCCAGGACACAGTACAGAGCTGTTAATTTGGCCTTCATACCACTTAACGAAAAACCTCTTCTCTTTCTCTGACTCCTGCTCCTGGCTAGCCCTGGCTCTCATGGACTAAAGGTAATGCACCATTTTAACTTTTTTTCTCTGTCCTGGCTGGTGGATGGAGCTGGGTCTTGCCTAGCGACTAGTCTCAGACGCATTGCTGGTGGGATAGTCAGGTGAAATTGCCATATTTTGAGAGCCAGACTCAAGACTGTACACCTAGCCACTTTGGGCCTGTCTTTTGATCTCTGCCACAGTGTGGTTTGGTATGGGAATTGGCGGCACCTATGTGGAGGATGCCATGTCCATTGATACAGAAAAGGCATTTGATAATGTCCAAAGCCCATTCATGCTAAAAACTCTTAGCAAAATAGGCAAAGATGGAAAATTCCTCAGTGCAATAAAGACATTTATACAAAGCCAACTGCCTACGTCATGCTGAATGGAGAGAGACTGAAGGACTTTCCAATGAGAACAGAAACTAGACAAGGATGCCCGCTCTCACCTCTCCTATTCAACATTGTACTAGAAGTTCTAGCCAGAGCAATTAGACAAGACCAAGAAATAAAGGGCATCTGCACTGGCAAACAAGAAGTTAAAATCTCCCTGTTTGCTGGTGATATGATTGTATATACAGAGAATCCAAACGAATCTATAAGTAAACTACTCAAACTGATAGAAGAGTTCGGCAAAGTCTGAGGATGCAAGATAAACATAAGTAAATCAGTAGGATTCTTTTATACCAACAACGAGACTGTTAATGAAGAAATCATCAAATCAATACCATTTATTATAACCCCTAAGAAGATAAAGCACCAAAGAATTAATCTAACCAGAGAAACAACAGATCTTTACAAAGAGAACTACAAGCCCTTACTACAAGAAACTAAGAGAGACTTAGATAAATGGAGAAACCTACCCTTCTCATGGATAGGAAGACTTAACATTGTGAAAATGTCCATTTTACCCAAAGCAATCTACTGATATAATGCAATCCCAATACAAGTTACAGCATCATTTTTTAATGAGATGGAGAAACAAATCACCAATTTTGTTTGTAAAGGGGAGAAACCTCAGATAAGTAAAGTACTACTAAAGAAGAAGAACACACTGGAGCCAGCTAAGCCGAGTGCATCGTACACACTGGAAGGACTATCATTACCCGATTTCAGAACCTATTACACTGCCACAGTAGTCAAAACAGCCTGGTACTAGTACAAGAATAGACAGATTGATCAATGGAACAGAATTGAGACCCCAGAGATGACACCATCTGCCTATGAACAGCTGATATTTGAAAAAGGCCCTAAGACATTAAACTGGGGTAAAAACAGTATCTTCATCAAATAATGCTGGCAAAATTGAATATCCGTCTGCAATAAATTGAAACAAGATCCATATCTTACACCTTATACAAAAACCAACTCCGACTGGATAAAATACCTAAATATCAAATCTAAAATGATAAAGCTCATCCAAGAAAAAAGTAGGAACAACAATGGAAGGTTTAATACACAGTGCAGACAGATTTCAAAATCTGTCAAACCACAACCAACAGAAGAGAAAATAGATAAAAATAGATAAATGGGAACTATTAAGAATCAAACACCTTTGCTCACCCAAAGACTTTAGTAATAGAATTAAAAGGCCACATATAGAATAGGAAAAAATATTTGGCAACTATATGTCAGACCAATGCCTGATCTCCATACTCTATAAGGTACTACAAAGTATCTAATAAGAAGAAGACAAATAATCCAACTAAGTGATGGGCAAAGGAGATCAACAGACATTTCTCTAGAGAAGAGATCCAGGCAGCCAAAAAACACATGCGGACATGTTCACAATGTTTAGTTATCAAAGAAATTCAAACTAAAACTACAATGAGGTACCATCTCACCCCAACAGGGTTGGCCATGATCCAAAAAACACAAAACAACAAATGCTGGGAAGGCTTTGAACAACAAATGCTGGGAGAAAGTGGAACTCTCCTACACTGTTGGTGGGGTTGCAAAATGGTCCAGCCTCTTTGGAAAGCAATCTGGCACTTCCTTAAAAAAATGGATACAGATACACCATTCGACCCAGTAATTTCACTACTTGGAATATGTCCTACAGAATGAAGGCCATTCACATCTACAGATACACGTGCAAGAATGTTTATTGCAGCACAGTCCATGATACCAAAAAGATGGAATCAAGCCAGATACCCAATAACAGAGGAATGGGTAGGGAAACTATGGTATGTATACTTAATGGATCATTGTGCAATGATAAAGAGCAATGATGATTCCTGGAATCATCATAACCTGATTTCAACTGGAAGACGTCATGTTGAGTGAAAGTAGTCAGCCACAAAAAGACAAACATTGTAGGAGATCCCTACTATAAGAACTCAAAAACAGACTTACGCATAATAGAAAAGACTCTTTGATGGCTGCAAGGGGAGGGAGAGAGGGGAGAAGACTACATAGTTGGTAGAAATTTGATTGGGTGAAATCAGAGACAGCACACATTAGAAGCAAGAACAATATTAAGTGGACTTCAACATAACTTGAGTACTCCTTCCATCTTAACCCAATAATGCAAGGAAAGAGTAGCTGGGGTGGCATGCTCTTAGACGAAATCGAGGCCAGTTGCCACAACTAGTGTTTTGCTAAGAGGGCTCTCTGCACCCCACATTGGTGAGTGGCATCTGGAGTCTTAAAAGCTGCCAAGCTGCCATCTGAGGGCACAACAAATGATCCCAACTCAGCAGGAACAGATGCTTACCGAGGACCAAAATGACATGGGGGAAAGACAACCCAGAACACAGAGAAACCCACATGAGTGGGTGCCTACATCTACTTGGGACCAGAAGAACCAATGGTGCCCAACCACCACCTATGATAGCTACGATGGAGCTCACTAAGTTGAGTCTCACTGGTAACACGAGAATAAAAAGGGGTGCACCCTGAGATCTCCACTAAAAGACCGCAACTGATGGTTCAGTGGCTTCCGGGTTCCCCTGGGAGCATTGCCACTGGCCCTGATGCTGCCCTTGCCCATGAATCACAATAAAGGACAACTCTTTGGACAGCAATGGATTGGACCTGGTGACGCAGTGTGATCATATAATGGGTGCACTTTATGGTTCTATGCATCTGTAGAATATCATTCTGCTGATCTCTGGCTGGAGGAAGGTGAGGGTGGAGAGGAGTGGAAAGGAGGCTGTTGGGAGGATGAGACATGTATGGAGCAGAGAGGAATAGTGTGCTGTCACTGGGCAGGGAGAGCAGTGGAAGCTGCTTATAGTTGGGCATGCAAATGTATATGAGTATGTAAATTTTCACTCAGTCATAATAATAATAAAAAAAGAAAGGTATGCAGAAGAAAGACATCTACAGATAAGAGAAGCCCAGAATTCATGGACAGTGGAATAGAGTTTTTTAATTGGTTTTATCTGGATCTCTGTAGACATTGCCTTGGACTCTGGCATAAGTGGTGTTTCTAATTTGTTAGAGTGGTCCAACATGTCATATATATTGCTAGTTGCATCTAAGACCAACATGATGTCTTTATATTGCAAGGTGAGTTTACTTGGATAGTAAAATAAGCTTGAATTGTTACTCCAATACTGTAAATTAGGAGTCCTTATCTCTGCTTTAAGACAAACAAAGACATTGAGGTTTAGAGAATTAACTTAATTGCTCAAGATCACACCATGACTAAGTAGACAAGCAGGGTCAAGACCATGCCTAAAACTTCAGTGTAAAGAAGTTAGAAGATAGACCATTAATGGAAAGAGCAACAGAGCCCTCATGAACCCTATGAAGAGACCAGATGGATCAGAGCAGTGGACCAAGTAAAACAATTTTAGTTGCCTCTGAGTCCTACTAAGGATTAGGCTTTCTTAAAAACATAGTTAGACATGAGAGGTCCTAGCAAGGAACTATATGGAAATTATCTTAGGAAGGTGGATCATCCAGGAGTTATTTGAGCAAAGGTTTTCCAAAAATGGATGTGGGTCCCTAAGAACAGCAGGTTAGAAATCGCACTAGGAGAAATTGTGTGTAATTTCAAGTGGAGTCACATTTTCTCTATTTAAGAAAAGAAACTTTGGGTTGTCTTTCTGATGCCCCATGGAGCTCCTTCTGTAAAAGTATTCCTTGCTCCCCACTGAATATTGAAGTCTAATCTCCATGTTCAAGGAAGTTATGATAATTTCATCTTCCAAAAAAATCCAGAGTTACTTAGGTTGTTCCAAAAGTCTCAAGACATTTAAAATAATTCAGCCAATTTTTTTTAAAAAAATACATCTTAAACATTTTAAATATTTAGCAAGCTATGTTGTAAATCTGTTGTATACCTCTGTTGTAAAGCCAAGAGCACTAACTCCCTTCCAAGACACAAGGAGTCCTTTTCAGATTTGGGAGCATAATTCAATTTAAATGACACCTCTTCTGTGAGATTTTCTTTAATCTCCTTCACTGATTTAAAATAATTCCCTTGTTTTCACAGTCTGGCTCGGCTGTTTTCACAGAACTCCAAACACCTCTTACGTATGTTGCATTTTGTGTGTGTGTGTACACAATGACATATTATGATAGGCAAAGCTGCTTCAAAAGATCTCTTAAAAATGTTAAAAAGTGAAGATATCACTTTGATGACTAAAGTGCCTCTGATCTAAGCCATGATGTTTTCAATTGTCTTATATGCATGGAGAAATCCTAGTGGCTTAGTGGCTGAGAGCTATAGCTGCTAAACAAAAGGTTGTCAGTTCAAATCCACCAGACATTTCTTAGAAACTCTATGGGGCAATTCCAATCTGTCCTCTGTGGTTGTTATGAGTCAGAATTGAGTTGACAACAATGGGTTTGGTAGATAGATAGGTAGATTAGATAGATAGATAGGTAGATTAGATAGATAGATTGATTAGATAGATAGATACATTAGATAGACAGATAGATTAGATAGATGATAGATACATAGATGACAGACAGACCGACAGATCTACAGCAGACAGATAATAGATACACACATATGCATGGTAAAGCTGGCTAATGAATAAGGAAGATTGTTAAAGAATTGATGCATTTGAATCATGGTGCTGGAAAAGAATACTAACATACTTTGGACTGTTAGAAGAATTAACGAATCTGTCTTAGTGGAAGTACAGCCAGAATGCTCCTTAGAAGAAGTAAAGATGACTAAGCTTCTTCTTACTTACTTTGAACACGGTATCAGTAGGACCGCCTCCTGGAACATCATGCTTCATAAAACAGACAGGGAAAAAGAAGACCCTCAATAGGCGGATTGACATGGTAGCCTTAATAATAGACTTGAACATATCTAATATTGTGAGGATGGCATAGGACTCGGTGCCTTTTCCTTCTGTTACGTGAAGGTTTGCTATGAGTCAGAGCCACCTGTTTTAGTCATCTAGGGCTGCTCTAACAGAAATACCACAGAGTGGATTGCTTTAACAAAGGAAGGGTTATTCTTAGACAGCCTGGTAGGTTGCAAGTCCATGTTCAGGGTGTCCGCTCCAGGGGAAGGCTTTCCCCTTGTCACCTGAGGTGGAAAGTCCGGTATTGCATCAGTCTTTGTCCAGGGAGCATCTTGGCTCAGGAATCTCAGGTCTGAAGGACAGGCTCTTCTGCCGGTGCTGCTTTCTTGATGGTAGGAGGTTCTGAATTCTCTGCTTGCTTCTCTTTCCTTTTATCTCTTGCAGGCTGAAAGGATTAAGGGTGGGGCAAGCCATACTCCAGGGAAACTCCCTTTACAGTGCAGCAGGGAGGTGATTTTATAAAGGGATTTACAGTCCTACCTTAATCCTTTAACATACAGCAAAGGAAAACCACAAAATGGAGGACAGTCACAAGATACTGGGAATCATGTCCCAGCCACACTGCTATACATATCTTTGGGGGAACACAATCCGATCCATGACACCACCTAACAAGATAATAAAAAGTAAGTTTTTTGCAGGGCAGGGACTGTTTTTAACATTCTCATCACCTTCCCATTTTTAGTAAATGATAGGATTATAATAATTTCTTCCTGTGTTGAAAGTCTGAGTCTTTGGAGGAGAGAGATAGAAACCTCTAGAGAAAGAAGTGAGAAAAATGGTGATAGGCTGGACTTGTGGCAACTGAAATAGTCTTAAAAGGAAATTTGGAAGCACAAATAAATAGACTACTTCAGAATTAAGGAATTGCTTTTGAAGTTTTTTCATTTTTTTTCCTCCTTTACATCTCAGCAAAATCAGAGTGCTGCAAGCAATTAACAAAAAAGCCCTTTCTTGTTCTCTGACCATTGCTTTTCCAAAGTCTGTAACTCTGAGCCTACAGTGCTTTTCTACAAAAAATTATGACTTCTCAAGGGCACTTTAGGGTCACTTCCAGCTAATGGCTCCATTTTAATTCCCAGAAACATTAGAGGAAATGTCTGAGGCCACAGGAAGAATATACCCAATATAGGAAGCATAGACATCTGGCCATAGTCCCATGCTAGGTTAATCCAATTATACGGAAATGGTAGTTTTGAAACAAAGCAAAACCCATGGAGAGTTTTGGCAGAACACTTAGCACAGTAGACAAGAGGTTCGTCTTTAAAAAATACTGATCCTGGTCACGTAAGCAATCAGTTTAAATAAACTGGTTGTTTGGAGGTGAACAGCTCAGTTGGCACGTGTCACTATTTTACACATCCTCTTCATGTAATTGGGATAAGTACCATCCCTCAGAGAATGCTTAGGCTCCTCTAGGATATTCCAGCTATTAGTTGATAGGCTTGTTCAGTTAAATTTTCTATTAGAACTCTCCTCCAAACTCACAGATGTGGTTTTCTTGAGGCCAAGTTCTCATATGTTGTTGTTCGGTCAAGCTACATGCAGAGAGTAATGTAAGTACCAAAAACTTACCATAGGGTAGGAGGACAGCTGCAAGTGGAAATCAAGTTCTTCAAATTTGTAGCCATTAAACCTCTCTGGATAAGAAGCCATTGCACCACTTCTAGAGGTGACTTAAAGGCAAGCTATGTCACTTCAGCTACCTCCTTTGCTACTCCCGTCAGTATCATCACTGTCTGTGTCAGAAGTGAAGATATGTTTACAAACTTTTCCTTGAAGGCTGACTGAATAATTTGATTTTCTAAAACACATTAAAAAAAAATAGAATACTTTTAAATTTACACAAAAGACATGGATATATACTGATATGTCAACATCTATTTTCCTCTACAATTAGTGTTTTATATTAGTATACATTTGTCACAATTAATGAGTAAACAATAACATTATTCTGAACTGATTTCATACTTCATACATATTTCCTTTGTTTTTATCTACTTTATTTATTTCTGTTTTAGAAATAAACATATTACACTTAATCACTGTGTCTCCTTAGATTCTCTTGGCTATAAGAGTTTTTCAGATTTTCCTTGTTCCTTGATAGTTTTGAGAGGAAATAGGTCAGCAATATTACAGAAAGTCCCTTGATTGGGGTGTATCTAAATACTTTTTGACTTATTATTCATCTCAATCTGAGATTTGCAGGTAAAATGATAGTTTCATCACATCACAACAAGAGTGCAGACGGCCAAAATGGGTTATCCCTGTTCACGTTGTACTTGGTTGAATGACTGGGGTGGTATTTGACAGATTTCCCAATTGTAAAGCTATTCTCTTTTCTGCCTTTCACTACTCTGCTTTTGGGGAAAGAAGTCATTATGCTTAATTCCATCTCAAGAAGTGAGAAGTTACATTCCAATTTCTTGAATAAGAAATAAAACCAGTTGGCATGATTCCAACTCATAGTGACCCTACAGGACAGAGAGGACTGACCCATAGAGTTTCCAAGTAGCGCCAGGTGAATTTGAACTGCTTACCTTTTGGTCAATAGCTGTAGCTCTTAACCACTATGCCACCAGGATTTCCTGAGTAAACAGTAGCTATGTAAATTATTTGGGATTATTACACATTGGAGGTGTGTCAATTTCCTCCCATTTATTTATCTGTTCAGGCATGTATTCACTTCAGCATGGGCACATGTACATTGATTTTATGTTTGGGGTTTATAACCCAACACTAGTTTACATTTTGTTGCTCGAAACAAAATGCTTCCCTCCACTGGGAACTTCTACTTGGCTCCTGCATCCCCTTGATGCGCTCCCATGTTGTCTTACTCTCTCCACTGCCAGGTGTTCCAGGCTCGTGCTGAATATTCCCTGCTCCAGCCACAAAATCAACAAGCCATTTACCTAAGGAGTTCCAGTTTCTTGTACTGCAGAATGGTACTGAGGGTCAAGATTTCAGCAGAAGGTACTCTTGTTCTTACTGAAGAGTCATTGCTGCTCAGCCTTCTCAGTTGATAAGCTTGGCTTATATGAGTTTATGTTTGGCCAACTCATATAAGCAATTCAAAAGACCAAAACCTACTGCCATCCATTCTGTTTAGACTCATAGTAATCCTATAGAAAAGAGTAAATCTTCCCATAAGGTTTCTAAAAAGCAGATGGTGTATTCAAACCACTGATGTTAACCACTATACCACAAGTGCACTTAGGTACATACACGTGTATGTAAATATGTGTGTATATATATATATATATATATATATATATATATACACGTGCGCATATATGTACATATATGTGTGTGTGAGTGTAATCATGTTTTTCTATGTTAATCTGACCATGAGTTCATACTGATGTAGCCTACACCAGTCCACAACAACATAGATCATTCCAGTCTTATCCCCTTGCTCATCTGTTACCTTTAAAGTGAACGCTAAGAAATCTGGCTTCTAACATCCGCTATCCATTAACTCAGCTGGTTAGATGAGTATACATGTTTCAGAATTGTTAACTCATACTTACATGGGAAACTTTATCAACTAAAGGAATTAGGTAGAGCTTCTTTTTCATTAGATTTAAAATATCTGCTCTTCTAAGATTGGTTTCTTCTTTTTTCTGACAGTTTATGATATATTCACTACTCTTCTCCAACATGTATTTTTATTTCATCAATTTTTCTTCCTTTTCACTATCCAGCTTTTTTAATGCATGTGAGACAATTTAAAAGACAATGGCTTGTAATAATGATCACTTTTTAATATTTCACCCAATATGTAACACTTTTAATTTTCTATAAGGCCCCATTTGTTGATACTCAGTTCAGTGGCTTCTTACAGTAAAGGAAGAAAAAGATGCCTCTCCCCCAAACAATGCTTACAACTGAGCCTCCCTCTTGCATTGTGGTTGTGTGCTTACACTGAGATCGAGTGAAAATGGACAGCGCATGTTCAGGGACAATGGACGTGACCCTACTGACTGAAAAGAATGGGCATACACACTCGCATTCTTCTAGACACTACTCTCAGTGCATTGCAGGCATTGATTCATGTGCCCTTCTCCACTTCTTCCAGTAGAGCTTCACAGGTCAGAATCATGATTTCTGTACGTTAGATGCAAAATAAGGGAAATTAAACTACATGGGGATAAGATCTATTCCTTTCAATGCATTTTAATAATTTGAGTCAAAAATCCATGTAACTGAAAAAGTTTAGGCAATCGGCCTTCTTACCAGAAGAGCCATCTTCTGATCTAGCAAGCTCAAAAGACTTGAATCAAATTCTAGCACGCTGGTTCTTTGGGCCATGTTGTAGTGGAGAGTTAGCATTTTGGGGTGTCCAGAAGTGGAAGATGGTGGAGGGTAGTCTTTTCTGGATAGGATGAGACACTGGGGAAGGATGTGGAGGAGTTTGATCTCTAAGAACGTCTACAGGGCTGTAGCCAGGTGTTCTCTCCCTGAGAGGAATTTCTTTTGGAAGAGTGAATTCACTCTTGAATCACCCAAAATGAGAGGGAAGATAGGCAATCCTTAGAGTCTCTTTGCATCCAATGAAGCAAAACTCTTTAGAGATGGGAGGTAGACAGTATTCATCACTGCAACTGTGTCTGGGAGACAACTTGCTCTAGGTGGTGAATAGCTGTCATGTGGTGGACCATTTAAACTAGACCATACACACCATCTGGAAACCCTAGTAGAGTAGTGGTTAAGAGACATAGCTGCTAACCAAAAGGTCAGCAGTTCAAATCTACCAGGTGCTCCCTGGAAACACTATGCAATAGTTCTACTGTGTCCTAAAGGGTTGCTATGAGTTGGAATCAACTCGATGGCAGGCTTTGCTTTGGTTTTACTGGTATGCACACCATCTACATGGACCAACAATCCATGAGTCCTGGGAGTTCTAGGCACATGAGCCCTTCCTACCACACAATGTTGAACAATTTAGTTCACGAACTTATCCTAGAAAAAGTGTTACGTGTCTCATTGCTGAATATCACTACGGTCACCTTCAAAGTACTCCCCTTGGGAAGCTGTGCACCAATGCTAGTGCCTGGTCCACCAAAGCAATGGTGGAACTCTTTTTTGGGAATGGCCTTCAGAGCTGTTGTTGGACAAGGTCTAACAATTAAATTTGTAAACTCATCCTAGAAGAAGTGCTTTGAAGGGTGGACTGGTGTCTGGTGTTGGTGCATAACTTCCCAAGGAGAGTACTTCAAAGGTGACCGTAGTGATATTCAGCAATGAGGTATACAGCACTTTTTCTAGGATGAGTTTGCGAACTTAATTGTCTGACCTCATACCTGTCTGTTTCTGGAAATACAGGAACCAAGGAGTATGGCGGATCAATCAGTTCTCAGAAACACTAATTAATACACTGCCCACCCAGCAGTTCAAATTCACCAGGTACTCCTTGAATACTCTGGGGCTCAGTTCTACTCTGGCCCCTAGCATCGCCATGAGACGAGTCCAACTCGATGGCACTTGGCTTTGGCTGGCCATCAGTACCTAATCTGTGCTCAGCAATCATTCAGCACATCATGCATGTTTGCTGAATCATTCATTTCTAAGGAACAGTGGGAATAACAGAGACCACCCCAATGAGATCAAACAGAGACTATGTATTCAGCACTTATTGTAACAAGGGAGGCAGCACCATTGCTTAACTTGGCACAGACACAAAGGCAGAACAGAAAGGAAACAGCTACCTTGAGGCAAAAAAAATAGGGCAATTTTCAGTTATTGCCCAAGTCCTGACAGTTTAGGGCAGATTACACCATCTAAATGGACCAACAGTGCACGAGTCATGGGAATCCCAGCCATATGGACCCTGCCTACCGTAACAACCTGACAGATTGCTACAGAGCTTATGAGTCAGAGTTGTGTTGTCGGATGTGGTCTGTTCATTGTGTTTTTCTATTTAATCTCTCTGAGACTTTTTATGCTAATAGCAGGGGCTTTCAACTCTATTCCAATTCCTGGACATCCCAGTGATGTCAGAGTAGACATGCACTCCACAGGATTTTCAAAGGCAGGTTTTTGGAAATAGACAACCAGGTATTTCTTCCAAGGTGCCTTTGGGTAGACTGGAATCTCTGACTCTTAAGTAGTCAACTGCATTATATGATTGCACCATGCAGAGACTCCTTCTCATGCTTGGATAATTCTATTTGTTTTCCTTAGAGGTAGGATACACAGGAACAGAATCCAAAGAAGCTGTCTTTTGAATGCTGAGGCAAAGGAGACCAGCCAGAGGTGCTGAAATGATCTGGTGCTAGCCCAGTTTCAGGCTGACCATGGACAGCATGACAAGGGGTAAAAAACATATCTCCTTGTCATATTTCCTGCACTTCGAGCATGCTGTTACAACTCAGTCACATTGGGAATGTATACTAGTTGAAAGAAAGATAGGTTATTTTACACGTAAGTGACTTTTCAGTTCCATTTAACATAGGCACCTAAGTTTGGACGTTGGAGCTATGTTTTGCAAAGCTATAATTGTGTCTTTTAAGTGCTCACTGTGGTAGAAAAGCCCCTTGTCAAGTGGAAGTTCCTTCTCTTTCTATTAATTGTTCTGTTGCTAATAAGCCAGAGAAGGACACATTGTTAACCTAAGTGCCCCGTAATGTTTTTATAAGCTAGTTAATCTCCAAAGAAAAGAGTATATACAACCACTTCCACAGAACCACACTTGAAACACAATTCCTATCTTTTCATATTAACAAAATCCCTTAACCACCACAGAGAAAGTTTCCAAACCCTTTATATCTCAGCAGCATACAAAGACTCAGAACTGAGGTGGATTAAAAGGAAAAGAAAAAAAAATCCCCTTTGAGTTTGACTTCTGTAGTCTAAGGAAAGCACAACTTTTAATTCTGAAGCCTTGGCACACTGCCACACTCTTTGGACATGTCCACATCCGGAAAGTAGTGGCAGTCAGAAACCAGCGTCTACAGCTCCAGGTGTCAATGACATGGCTTTCTGTGATCACCTACCCAGAGCCTCCTCAGCATTAGGACAAAGGTCCAGTAGCTTCACATGACTTCTGACAATTAAGTACACAAACTTAATTGTTCTAAGTGCTACGTATTTCATTGATGAATATCACTATGGCACCTTTGAAGTACTCACCTTGGGAAGCTATGTGTGGATGCCAGAGGCTAGTTCACCCTTCACAGCAGTTTTGGAACTCTTTTTCTGGAATGGCCATTAAGTACCATGGCATGACAGCAAATTCACATACTTAATTATATAGTTGTCTATGAGGGATCTTGTAGACAGTAAACAAAGAACTGTATGGGAACACCCTCTCTACTCACCTGATTTTGTCCCCTGTGAATTTTTTCTTTACCAAAGATAGAGGAAATATTAAAATAAGACATTTTGATGTCAGGACATCAAGGGTAATACAACAACTCTGACGGCCATTCCAGAAAAAAGAGTTCCAAAATTTTTTTGAAGGGTAGAGTAGGTGTATAGCTTCCCAAGGGGAATATTTCAAAGATTACCATGGTGATATTCAGCAATGAGGTCTGAAGGACTTTCTCTAAGATGAGTTCATGAGCTTAATTGCGAGAGTTCGTATCACTCATGCATGATTTAGTTATGGCTTTGTCCTGTCCCAAAGGCAACAGTAGAGTGAGTAGCTCTGCACTGAACAAGAGAGTACTCAAGAAGAATTGGGGCAAACAGAAGAAGGAATTCCCCTTCCCTCCTGGGTACACAGGGGACCCACTTGATGGGTCAGTAAAGGAATCCAGGGAACCCAATGTCCAGCACTGCCCAGATCTTCCACTGCCTGTTTACCACCTGGAGATTAGTCAGGATTACCAGATTCCAGAGCTGAGGATAGTTTCCTGAAAGTTCAGCTGACCTGAAGTACTCTGTATTTCTATGGGTTCTGATTTCAGAGGCTGACCATGCTTATATAAACTTGCCCAAGGCCCAGTAGGGTCTTTTGTTTCTGTATGTTCCAATCACAGAGGCCGATCCTACCCACAAGAATTCACCATTGGCCCAAAGGGGTCTTAATATTTCCATAAATTCCAAACTGAGGAGGCTGGCTCACAGATAACAGCTCACCCCAGAGCACCGACAGTTAAACAAAAACTGGGGCTGAGGGTTGTTTCATTGCAGAAGGATTTTCAGAGATTTGTAAAGACCTAATGGAGTCTGCTGGCTGGGCAGAGGCCATTGGCCAGGAGCACAGAGGGCAATTCATTTGTAACAATTAAATAGAGTGTGAATCTTCTTTCATCTCTCTCCCTAGTCTTCAATAGTGCAATCTTTCTTTACCGAGTTGGGTTTTCATCTTTGGGATGTAAAACAAAATGCTTGGTTCTAGGCTCAAGGCAGTCTTGGACTGCAGATTTTTGTATATCCAGTAATACACATGGGCTGTCTAAATGGTGCTCCCCTAGGTTTAATACTATCAAGGGTGGACTCTTTACAGGGACTCTGTGGTCCACTAAGTTCAAGTACTTGGTGAACACCAGGTCTAAGCCCAAGTAGGAGTGTTCCTGGCCCCGAATCACGGGCCACATTAGACCTGAAGTTGGCCAAACAAACAAATTGGTTCTGTTTTTGACTTCAGTCTGAAAGCTTTGTTTGGTATTAAACTGTGATAAAAGTCTATGTAATAGCAAAATAATTTTAGATGTCACTGAAAAGTCTGCTTTGAAACCACAAGACTAAAGGATTTCTAGTATTCATCGTTTAGAAGCCTCAGAACCACACAAATAGATTATGTTCACTATTTCCCTATTTTCTCTGGTCAAACTTCTTCCTCACACCCCTCCTCCCAAATTATTTTACAATCACTAACCTATGGCAAAGAACTGTAACTTGGTTTGAATTTCCATATTTCAATTTGACACCTGACAAGAAAAATGATTAGAGAGCATGAGAAATACAACCAAACAAATGATTGTATACAAACCAAATGGTCAAATTTCTCCCCTCTTTCTGACAAATGCATTGAGTGCCATTTGCAGGGGAACCTCAGAAGTCAGTAGTCACTTTAGATAAGTGTGTTGTTGTCTCTAGGTGCCATCAAATCGATTCCAAAGCATAGCATGTGCATCTCCTATATATGACAGAATGAAATCCTTCTTGGGTAGGCACCATCCTCATAATCGTTACACTTGAGCTCGTTGTTGCAGCCACTATGTCAACCCATCTTCTTGAGGGTCCTTCTCTTTTGTGCTGACCCTCTGTTTTACCAAACGTGATGTCCTTCTCCAGGAATTGGTCTCTCCTGATAAAATGTTCAAATTACATGACACAAAGTCTCATCATCATGCTTCTAACGAACACTCTGGCTGTACTTCTTTCAAGACAGATTTGTTAATCCTTCTGGTGATCCATGATATAAATAAGGTTAGGGTAGCTTATATTTGTCAATACTGTTTTTGCAACTACTGCATTCAAGAATTTTCTGTAACTAAGAAGTGCCAGTTTTATTTTTACTGTCAAATAAAAATCAAAGCCTACATATTTATTTAAAGGAGTGTTTCCATTTTTATAATGTTTATTCTCTAAGCCTGAGAATATCAAGATTTTTACTCTTTAAGTAGTTTCCTCAATAAGCATTCCTAATTCTTATCTTAGGTCCCTGGGTGGCACAAGTGATTTGCACTCAACTACTAGCCTACCCATTACCACTGCAGAAGAAAAGCCTGGGGATATGGTTCCATAAACTTTACATCCAAGCAATATCTATGGATGACAGTTCTATGCTGTGACACATGAGGTCACCAAGAGTTATAACTGACTCAACAGCAAGAGATAATTAACACCTTACCACTATCAGTGCAGTGATAAGAGAAGCCCTACTTGTGTGTTTTGACGGCCTCCTCTTCACCCTTCTGTGAGAGAAGAAATCTGACCTCAGTGTCCAAAAGAAATCAAGAGCAGTTTTCAGTCATTCATGGATTAAATTGTGCCCCCACAAAATTGTTTGTGGCAATTTCGCTCAGCCATTATTCCCAGTATTGTTTCATTGTCCAACATTTTGTCATATTGTGGGATTTATTTTATGTGTTGTCAATCCTATTACTATGACTTAATAAAGTGGATTGTTGTCATCAGATGCCATCGAGTTGGTTCCAACTCATAGTGATCCTATGAACAACACAATGCAACATTGTCGGATCTTGTGCCATGCTCACAATTGCTTTTATGCTTAAGTCCAATGTTGCCGCCACTCTGCCAATCCATTTTGTCAAAAGTCTTCCTCTTTTTCTCTGACCCTCCACTCTACCAAGCATGATGTCCTTCTCCTGGGATTGATCCTTCCTGACAACATGTCCAAAGTGTGTAAGACACAATCTTGCCATCTTTGCTTCCAAGGAGCACTCTGTTTGTACTTCTTCTAGAACAGATCTGTTGGTTCTTTTGACAGTCCATAGTACATTCAATATTCTTCTCCAACACAACAATTTCAAGGCATCGATTCCTCTTCTGCCTTCTGTGTTCATTGTCCAACTTTCACATTCATATGGTGTGACTGAAAATATTACGGCTTAGGCCAGGCACATTTTAGTGTTCAAGGTGACATCTCTACTTTTGAATACTTTAAGCAGTCCCTTGCAGCAGATTTTCCAAATACAATGCATCTTTTTATTTCTTGACTGTTGCTTCCACGGGCACTGATTGTAGATCCAACTAAAATGAAATCCTTAACAATGTCAATCTTTTCTACTTACGAAAACGTTGCTTACTGGTCCAGTTGTGAGGACTTTTATTTTCCTGATGTTGAGGTGCAATCCATATTGAAGGCTGTCGTCCTTGATTTTCATCAGTAAGTGTCTCAAATCTTCTTCACTTCCAGCAAGTAAGGTGGTGTCATCTGTGCAACACAGGTTGTTAATTAGTCATCCTCCAATCCTGATGCCCTGTTCTTCTTCATATAATTCAGATTATTTGCTGAGTGTACAGATTAAAAAGGTATGGTGAAACAACAGAGGAACCCCTCGGGCACTGGAAGAAAGGAGATCATAAAGATTAGAGCAGAGCTAAATGAATTAGAGAATAGAAAAACAATTGAAAAAATTGAAAAGACCAAAAGCTGGTTTTTTGAAAAGATCAACAAAATTGATAAACCACTGGCTAAACTTACTAAAGAAAAGAAGGAAAGGAAACAAATAACCCAAATTAGAAATGAGAAGGGAGTTGTCACCACAGATGCAACAGAAATCAAAAATATCGTAACAGAATACTTTGAAAGACTGTACTCTAACAAATTTGAAAACCTAGGGGAAATGGACCAATTCCTTGACTCATACCACCTACCCAAATTATCACAACGTGAAGCAGAACAACTTAATAAACCCATCACAAAGGAAGAGATTGAAAAGGTCATCAAAACACTGCCAACCCAAAAAAGTCAGGGCCCAGATGGCTTCAAGGCAGAATTCTACCAAGCATTTAGAGAAGAGTTATCCCCGATACTATTGAGACTATTTCACAGTATAGAAAGGGATGAAGTACTCCCAAACTCATTCTATGAAGCCAGCATAACCCTGATACCTAAGCCCGGGAAAGATCCAACAAAGACAGAGAACTACAGACCGATATCACTCATGAACTTAGATGCAAAAATCTTCAACAAAATTCTTGCCAACAGAATACAACAACATATCAAGAAAATAATCCATCATGACAAAGTGGGATTCATACCAGGGATGCAAGGCTGGTTCAACATCAGGAAAACAATTAATATGATTAACCAAATAAATAACACAAAAGACAAAGATCACCTGATTTTGTCCATTGATGCCGAAAAGGCATTTGATAAAGTCCAACACCCATTCATGCTAAAAACTCTTAGTAACATGGGCATAGACGGCAAATTCCTCAACACAATAAGAGCCATTTATACAAAGCCAATTGTCCACATCATCCTGAATGGAGAGAGACGGAAAGACTTTCCCCTGAGTTCAGGAACTAGACAAGGATGCCCACTGTCACCTCTCCTATTCAACATTGTGCTAGAAGTTCTAGCCAGAGCAATTAGACAAGACGAAGAAATAAAGGGCATCTGCATCGGCAAAGAGGAAGTTAAAATCTCCCTGTTCGCAGATGATATGATTGTATATGCAGAGAACCCCAAGGAATCTATAAGTAAGTTACTCAAACTGATAGAAGAGTTCAGCAAAGTCTCAGGATACAAGATAAACATAAGTAAATCAGTAGGATTCCTTTATACCAACAATGAGACTGTTAAGGAAGAAATTATCAAATCTATACCATTTGTGATAACCCCTAAGAAGATAAAGTACCTAGGAATTAATCTAACCAGAGAAACAACAGACCTTTACAAAGAGAACTACAAGCCCTTACTACAAGAAACTAAGAGAGACTTAGATAAATGGAAAAACCTATGCTGCTCATGGATAGGAAGACTTAACATTGTGAAAATGTCTATTTTACCCAAAGCAATTTATTTATCTAATGCAATCCCAATACAAGTTCCAGCATCATTTTTTAATGAGATGGAGAAACAAATCACCAATTTTGTTTGGAAAGGGAAGAAGCCCCGGATAAGTAAGGTACTACTAAAGAAGAAGAACACACTGGGAGGCCTCTCATTACCCGACCTTAGAACATACTACACTGCCACAGTGGTCAAAACAGCCTGGTACTGGTACAAGAACAGACAGACTGATCAATGCAACAGAATTGAGACCCCAGAGATGACACCATCTGCCTATGAACAGTTGATATTCGACAAAGGCCCTAAGACATTAAACTGGGGTAAAAACAGCATCTTCAACAAATGGTACTGGCAAAATTGGTTATCCATCTGCAATAAACTGAATCAAGATCCATATCTTACACCTTATACAAAAACCAACTCCAACTGGATAAAAGACCTAAATATCAAACCTAAAATGATGAAGCTCATCCAAGTAAAGGTAGGAACAACAATGGAAGTTTTAATACACAATGAGGACAGACTCCAAAATCTGTCAAAGAAGCCTCAATCAACAGAAGAGAAAGTAGATAAATGGGAACTATTAAGAATCAAACACTTTTGCTCATCCAAAGATTTTATTAATAGAATTAAAAGAACACCCACAGAGTGGGAAAAAATATTTGGCAACTCTATGTCAGATCGATGCCTGATCTCCATAATCTATAAGATACTACAAAATATCAATAAGAAGAAGATAAACCATCCAATTAAACGATGGGCAAAGGAGATGGACAGATTACTAAAGAGGAGATCCAGGCAGCCAAAAAACACATGCGGACATGTTCACGATCTTTAGCCATTAAAGAAATTCAAATCAAGAGAACAATGAGATACCATGTCACCCCAACAAGATTGGCCATGATCCAGAAAACGCAAAACAACAAATGCTGGAGAGGCTGTGGAGAAAGTGGAACCCTCCTACACTGTAGGTGGGGTTGCAAAATGGTCCAGCCTCTTTGGAAGGCAATCTGGCGCTTCCTTAAAAAAATGGATATTGATACACCATTTGACCCAGTAATTCCACTACTTGGAATATATCCTACAGATTCAAGGCCTTTCACACCAACGGACACATGCACCAGAATGTTTATCGCGGCACAGTCCACAATAGCAAAAAGGTGGAATCAACCTAGATGCCCAACAATAGAAGAATGGATAGATAAACTGTGGTACATATACTCAATGGAGCACTACGCAATGATAAAGAATAACGATGATTCCAGGAAACATCTCCTAACCTGGTTTCAACTGGAAGACATTATGTTGAGTGAGAGTAGTCAGCAACAAAAGGACAAATACTGTATGAGACCTCTACGATAAGATCTCAAAAACAGACTTGTGTATAGAAGAAAAGATTCTTTGACAGCTGCAAGGGAGGGGAGGGAGGGAGGGAGGGCAAGGAGGGGAGGGTTTAGTTTAGGTAGTTACTAGAAATCTAGTTGGGAGAAAGCGGTGACAGCACACATTAGGAACAAGAACAACATTAAGTGGACTTCAGCATAACTTGAGTACTCCTTCCATCCTAACTCAATACTGCAAGGATAGAGTAGCTGGGGTGGGGGGCGGGGGACCATGCTCTTAGGCGAATTCCAGGCCAATTGGCACAACTAGCGTTTTGCTAAGAGAGCTCTCTGCACCCCACATTGGTGAGTGGTGTCTGGGGTCTTAAAAGCTGCCGAGCTGCCATCCGAGGACACAGCAAATGGTCCCAACTCAGCAAGAACGGATGCTCACAGAGGGCCAAAATGGCATGCGGTAAAAACAACCGAGAAGACAGAGAGACCCACAAGAGTGGGTGCCTACATCGACCTGGGACCAGAAGAACCGGATGGTGCCCGGCCACCACCAGTGATAGCCATGACGGAGCTCACAGAGAGGAGCCTCACTGGCAACACAAGAATAAAAAGAGGTGCATCATGAGATCTCCACTAAAAGACCTCAATTGATGGTCCAGCGGTTTTGGGGTTCCTCTGAGAGCATGGCCCCCTGCCCTGATGCTGCCCGTTCCCATAAATTATAACAAAGGTCCACTCTTTGAACAGGAATGGACTGGACTTGGCAATGCAGAGTAACCGTATTTTGGAAGCACTTTATGGTTCTATACATCTATAGGATATCATCTTGCTGACCTCTGGCTGGAGGAAGGGGAGTAGACGGAGAGGAGGGGAAAGGATACTGTTGGGAGGATGAGACATGTATGGAGCAGAGAGGAATAGTACGCAGTCACCGGACAGGGATAGCAGTGGAAGCTGCATATAGGGGGGCATGTAAATTTACATGTGAATGTACATTTTTACTCAGTTATGTTAAATAAAAAAAAGAAAATTGTTATGATCCACAAAATCAAACAAAAAAAAAAGGTATGGTGAAAGAATATGACCCTGACGCACACCTTTCCTGATCTTAAGCCATGTAGCATCCCCTTGTTCTGTTTGTATGACTGCCTCTTGATCCATATACAGATTCCTTAAGAGCACAATCAGGTGTCCTAGAATTCCCATTCTCTGTAATGTTAGCAGTAATTAAACACGATCCACACAGTCAAATGTTTTTGCATAGTCGATGAAACACAAGTAAACATCTTGCTGGTATTCTTTGCTTTCAGCCAAGATTCATCTGACATCACCGATGATATCCTTGGTTCCATGTCGTCTTTTGAATCCAACTTGAATTTCTGGCAGTTGCTTGTCAATATACTGCTGCAGTCACTTCGAATGATCTTGAGAAAAATTTTACTTGCATGTGGTATCAATGGTATTGTTTGGTAATTTCCACATTTTGTTGGATCATCTTTCTTTGGAATAGATATAAATATGGATCTCTTCTAGTCAGTTGGCCAGGTAGCTGTCCTACAAATTTCTTGGTGTAGATGAGTGAGCACTTTCAGTGTTGCATCTGTTTGTTGAAATATCTCAGTTGATATTCCATCATTTCCAGAAGCCTTGCTTTTTGCCAATGCCCTCAATGCAGCTTCAACTTCTTCCTTTAGTATAATCAGTTCCTGATCATATGCTACCTCTTCAAATAGCTGAACATCAACTAGTTCTTTCTGGTATGATGACTCTGTATATTCCTTCCATCTTCTTTTGGTACTCCTTGAGTCTTTTAATAGTTTCCCTGTAGAATCCTTCACTATTGCAACTTGAGGCTTGAAGTTTTTCTTCAGTTCTTTCACTTGAGAAATGCAGAACATGTTCTCCTCTTCTGGTTTTCCACTTCCAGCTCTTTGCACATGTCATTATAATACTTTCTTTTGTCTTCTCCAGCTGCTCTTTGAAATCTTCTGTTTAGGTCTCTTCACTGTTTCTTCCTTTTGCTTTAGCTGCTCTATGTTCAAGAGCCAGTTTCAGAGTCTCTTCTGACATCCAGTTTGGTCTTTTCTTTCTTTTTAATGAGCTCTTGTTTTCTTCACAGATGATGTCTTTGATGTTATTCCACAATTCTTCTGGTCTTCAGTCATTAATGACCAACACATCAAATCTGTTCTTGAGACAGTATACTCAAGGTCATGCTTTGGCTCTCATAGACTTGTTCTAATTTTCTTCAGTTTCAGTTTGAATTTGCATAAGTGCGAGTGAACAACACCATCAGCACCTGGTGTTGTTCTGACTGCTGATATGGAGTTTTCCATCATCTTCTTCCACAGATATAGTCAATTTGGTTCCTGTGAATACATCTGGTTAGGTCCATGTGTATGGTCACCATTTGTGTTGGTTAAAAAGGTATTTGTAATGAAAAAGCCTTTAGTCTTGCAAAATTCTATCATGTGATCTCTGACATTATTTCTATCACCAACTACCCATCCTTATTCTTTGTTTCCAACTTGTGCTTTCCAGTCACCAGTAATTATCAGTGTATTCTGATTGCATGTTTGATCAATTTCAGACTGCAGAAGCTGGTAAAAACCTTCAGCCTCTTCATCTTTGGCCTTAGTGGTTGGTGTGTACATTTGAATAATAGTACATTTTCTGGCTGATCTCTTTAGAGATATGAAAGAGAGAAATGAGCAGAGAGACATAAGATACTCATAGCACCAAGAAAGTTGCTTCAGGAAAAGAACACATCCTTTGGACCCAAGGTTCCTCTGTGGAGACGCTCCCAGACCAAGGTGAGACAGATGCATTACAAGGAAGTTTCCCTAGAGTCAACAGAGAGAGAAAATCCTTCCCTGGATCCTATGTCCTTAATTCAGACCTGCAGCCTAATAGCTTGTGAAAGAATAAAGTTCTCTTTGTTGAAGTAAGCCACCTGTGGTATTCCTTGTTACATCAGCACTAGGTGACCAAGGCAATCACATTTACTCAAAGCCATCCACAGCCAGGTGGAGGTTGCACTTACAGGAGCAGAGTGAGCAAACAGACTATGGGAAGTGGACCTTGACGTACCAAGAGCGTGGGGTGACCTTGGTTTGCCTGGAAGGGTGTGACTGACTTGTTTGAGTAATTCCCCAATAGGCAAGGAACTGAAATCTGTCCCTATGGATAAGCAAGAACCGTGCCTGGTCCCTCTGATAAGGAGGATTGTTTGGTTAATGGACTTTATCCTCAGGAGATAAATGGCAACAGGAACTTGTGGTTTGGCCCATCAGGGACCTTTTGATTTCAGATGTTGAGTTAGCATGTAATTTTGAACCATCATTTTAGGTGTTATACCTTAAAGTAGTTGAAGATCAAAGCAATGTGAACTCAGACCATAATTGTGCTTGGTGTTTAAAGTCTACTGATTCTCAAACTGCATGTAAGGGCTGGCATGCAATACAGGGATGTGTGATGGGGTGTGCAGAACGTGAAGAACAAACGTGCTTGGAGATTCAACAGTCCATCGACTGATTATTTCTTAATGTCTGGAGTGAAGAACAACTAACAAAATCACTACTGGCAGCAAGTCCTCCTTTTGCTAGACCACGTAGTTGGCCTCTACTTTTCCATTAATTTCATCCAATTTGGACAACAATGAACAAGAAGAGAGTCTAGTCTAGTTGTGTACATATCTTTCAATGTCCCACACTTGGACAACAGTGGCTACCTTTTGTTTAAAGTTGGGTAGCTCCTGGGTGGTGCCACCCAGAAGCACTCAGCACGCACCCTTCCAAAGAAAGACCTGGTAATATCCTTCTGAAAAGTCAGCTACTATAAGAAAACCCTGTAAAGCACAATTTTATGTTGACACACATGGGGTTTCCAGGAGCTGGTGCCAATTCAGCAGAAACTGGTTTGGGTTTGAATTGTCATAAAGGACACTGAAGGAATCGAGATCCAGAGGGCAAGAGATCACCATGCCCTCATTCCCCTCAAGTTGTAGAAATGAAATCCAGCAGCTTAGGACAGAGTCTCCAAAGCTGACTCAATGATCTTCTGGTCTCAAGTCCTCAGTGGGATCCTCACAGGAGCCTCAAATGCAGAGAGTGCAAGGAGTATTCATGTCGTGCTGGACTTAGGGCTGTGGTAGGTGGAGTGGAACTCTGAGAGGCTGACCCACTACTACAGCTTGACACAGACAAGGTCTGTCCATTAGATTTTCTCCTTGTCTGTGCTCTATATCGAAAGCACCTCTGCTTCTGCTGAGAAATTGTTGCTTGTGGTAAGTTGGCTAGCAGTTCAGAAAGTGCGAGAAGCTAGCTATCAAAAGAGTGAGGAAACCCTGTTTCCACCCACATCTGAGGATATTATGCCAACTCCACACACGATTAAATTCAATAAAAACTCAGAGCTTCACCCTGAAATCAGTGACACTCATTAGCTCTGAAATAAATAGTTCATTAAATGTGAAATAAACTGTATAACAGAGCAATAAATACTCTATTTGGTGTTTGCCACATTTTCATTTTACATAAGTGTCTAGACAACTTTGAACAATACAGTTCCCAGAAGGAAGCAATAAATAATCAGACACTAATGTGTTTTCTGCAGAAATATCATGATATATAATGAAGGTTATTGCTACGGGAATTATAGAGATGCCGTAATGATTTCCAAATACGGAATGCATTTTTCAGGCTGCAGGGGAACCTAGATTTATGTAAATTATCTGAATGATTATTACAATTTATTAATTGTAACAAATATAATAATTATATTGTTAGGTATATAGCATTAATACTACTACTATCAATAAAATAGGCATAATGGATCATACGCATAAATATGTTTTACCATGTACTATATGTAAAGTGAATAGAAGGAACAAATCACTCCAAGCCTGCTTGGCAAATACTGACAATGTTACTAATTTATCTATTTACTTAGGAATTTTTGTTTGGGTAGTAGACTTACAGTTGTTTGTTTGTTGTTTCCCCCAGGAACACTGTGCTTCCACTTCTGCCATCAGGTAAGCCTGATCTGTATTTTAGATCACAGTGCATGAAAAACCATCTTCTTGACCTTCACATCTGACTTTGATGCTGCATCAGCCATTTAAATAGGAAAATAGTAAGCCAGCGCCAGTCAGATCAAGTGTGCACGGGGCAGATTTGTAAAATGGAAAGGAGTAGATGCTGCTGTTTGCCATAGGCATATGGAAGAGATAAAAGTGAGATAAAAGCCTTTTTAAAGACAGAAAATAATGAATATGAAGGGCAAGAGGAAGGAAAAAAAGAAAGGGATTTTTTTCTTTTTTTCTTAAGGACAACAAAATTACTTAAGGACAATAGCATTATTTTGTTTCTAAAGACAAAGAAGGAGTTGCTTACAGAGAAAAGTCTTTTTGTTTGTTTGTTTTTTAAGTTTGTCTTTTTTCCCTGAGAAGCAGCTGTGTGGTGGGCACTTTGACACGACTAAAATGGTTAAATCAAGGGGCCCTTGGCATTCGGAAGGGAGTTGAGGCTGAAGTGGGTTAGCTCAGACATCAAGCACTACAGTGGTGAATTTTTATTTTTAATAGGATGCAGGGTCATTTCCCATGAGCTATTTAGTAAACCTTTATAGCTTCAAAATGCAATTCTTCCCTCAGAAGTGCCTAAAGCTGATTATTAACCATGATTCATCAATTCTTCAGAAGGTGATCAAGTTAAGTTTATATATTCAGACTTCAACAGAAAGCAACCTTCTCTCTAACTATAAATACCTAGTGAAATGACAGCAGGGGTGTATTTTGTTTCCTTGTTCTTTTCTTTGTTACATTGTTCTTCTTGAAAACTAAAGAATCTATTTACATGCAGCAAATGCAGCAAAATACAGGAAGATGGAGAAGAAAGCAAGGATGAGACAGGAGAAGGTGACAGTTAACCCCTCAAGGTTTGGCTTCAAGTTACCTAATTCAGCACTCCCAGGAACCATCCATGAGGAGTCCAAGCAAATATGAAGAGTCAAACACAGAAAACAGTAACAAATGAGGCTTGTTGATAATACACTTTAAGCACTGAATGAATTTCAGCTTCCTTGTTTAATTTATAAACTTAAAGTATAGAATTTATGTTTGAGAGGAAGCAGAATGCCTCTCCTACATTCTGCCACCAATGTTTTTTCACTGCCAGTAACTCACCACAGCCACATGTTGCCTAAGGCCAGGAGCTGCTTTTATTTCACAGAAAACAGTCTTTCCTTCCCAGGCCAAACAAATAAATGAAGACCCAGGCCTTACATATTCACATTAGAATATTTATGATATTTTTGTTTGTCACGTGGTAACAACTACAAAAGTTCAGTCTGGGGTCATGTTTCCTCTTCCACTAGTTTTGATGGACAGAACAAGGATGGTGGCTCTTAAAGTGTTGACAACTCTGGTTGACACTAGGAGTCTCTAATAACTCCCGACATGTCGGGCCATGGAAATAAATCCTGTTATTTTAACAAAAAAGATTATGGTATACATTGTATCATAACACATATGGCCTGATCACTGACCAAGATGCCAGAAAATTAAAATTTTCACACTTAAATTTGGCCAGGTGATTGTCTCATGCTGAGTTCTCTAAAGAAGCAAAAACAGTGAAATATAGATGTATAGAGAGAGAGAAAGAGAGAGAGATTTATATGAAGGGAATGGCTCACATGGTTTTTAGAAATTGTAACATCTCAAATCCATGGAGCAGAAATAATTCTTCCGCTGATTCTTGCAGCCACAGAAACCAAAACCTAACCCAGTGCCATCAAGTTGAAGCCAATTCATAGGAATGGGTAGAATTGTCCCATAGTTTCCAAGGAGTTCCTGGTGAATTTGAACTGCTCATCTTGTGGTTAGCAGATGTAGCATTTAACCATTACACCACCAGAGTTTCCCACACAGCCACAGGTGCTGATAAACCCAAGATCTGCAGGCCAGAAAGTAGGAGTGTTGCAAATGGTAAAGACTGATGAATCTCAAGATCGGTAGATGAGAATACAGGCAAGCTGCCAATTCAAGCAAGCAAAAAACCAGAGGTCAGACAAACAGGAGCCAGCTGCAGGATCCAGAACTATCCCCAGCAAGATGAGCAGGAAGCACTTGGCAGCAAAGGGTGGAGACATGAAGCCTGAGGGGTAAGGAACTGCTACGGTCCTACCAGTACCACCCACAGCAGATCCCCACATTGGATGCCCACCCATTAAATCGCATCAGGGAAGTGATTACAACATGATATGACTGCCGAAGCACTGAGACTCACAGCCAAGCCAAGCTGGCACACAATCTTAACCACCATGGGACTCTCTCAGGGAGCAGAGATTGCCCTTGATTTCTGGTCTTTTCATTGTGAAGGCAGAAAAAATGAGTGCAGCTGCATTTCACTTTACGAAAGCCTGAGATGAAAATCCTGATAAACTTAGGATGAAATTGTTCTTTTAGTGAAGAAGACCCGTAAGAGAATCTTTAAGATGCTTGTCTGGAGTAACTGTTCTTCATGATGTTCATCAACAGGATGACATTTGAAGTTATAGGCTTGTATATACTAGTTTTCAGAAACATATTTACTGTTGTAGTTGTTACTTGCCATCAAGTCAGCATCTACTCATGGCAACCCCGTGTACAACAAAAAAAAATGTTGTCTAGTCTCACATGATTCTCATGATCCCTGGCATGCCTGAATCTATTGTTGCAGCCACTATGTACTTCTAGCATCTTTCATCCTAGGTGGTTCATATTCTAGCATAATATGGGACCACATATTCTGCTATGATCCCCAGGGTTTTAACTGACTGACTTTTGGAAGCAGAATGCCAGGTCTTTCTTCCTGCTTTGCCTTAGCCTGGAAGCTTACCTAATACCACTCACCATATATAACCATGCTGATATTGAAATACCAGTGGCAGAACGTTTAGCATCATAGCAACATTAACGGACTGACAGAGAGTGGTGGACACGTTTGCTACCTAATCCAAAAGACACTTTGACTACAGACGTTGAAAAGCAAGCATCTGTAGAGTTCTTTCATTTTGAGCACTCTTTACCTTCAGTATTCAATTTTATTTGAGTTTCATGAAGAAAGTATCCTAGGCTGAGTTCTCTAGAGAGCAAAACCAGTGGAGTGTATAAGTACGCACACAGAGAGAGATTTATATCAAGGGAACAGCTCAGTTGATGACTAGTAAATCCCAAGTCCCTGGAATAGGATAGAGGCTTCTTTCGGGTTACATGTAGCCACAGGGGACTAGGGAACCCAAGATCAGCAGGTTGGACAGCAGGGATCCAGCTTTCAGGCTGTGAAAATTAGAAATTCTAAGATCTATAGATAACTTGATAGCTCAAGACCCAGGAGATGAAATTCAGAAGAAAAGGAGGTAGTTGTAGAATCCAGAACAAACAAAAGCCAGTATGTCTGCCTATACACAAATGCAGGACACACCTCCAAGGAAACTCCCCTTAAACTTATTGGCTATTCACAAAAGATGCAATCAAGGAAGTGATCACAGATAAACACAGAATCATGGCCAAGCCAAGCTGACACAGAATTCTAACCATCACCAGTACCTCCTAAGATGACAACTGAAACAATGGAAAGAAGATTCAGAATTATTACCACTTTTTCTTGTTTCTTTCTTCTTCTTCTTCTTTTTTTTTTTGGTAAAAAAATCATGTCTTAAAATATGACTACAGCCATTGTTTTCTTCTGTCTATATTGGATATTTTGTGAAAACACACATACACAGGACTAGCACATTTCTTTAAAATTTTCTGTTATGGAGGGCAGAGTCAAGATGGCAAACTAAATATACATCTCTTTAAATCCCTCTGGAAACCAAGACCTGAATTGATAATTAAAGGAGTCTTTTGGACACCTAGTGAGCCCTAGGTCACAGCCTAGGGCTGTTAATTTGAACTTCATACACCACTGGAAAGAATCCTCCTCTCTTTTATGGTCCTGCACTCTTGGTTGAGTGCTGGCTTTCATGGACCAAAGGTAACTCTCCATTCTAACTTTTTTTCCTCTGTCTTAGCCATTGGGCAGAGCTGGGACTTGACTAGCAGCTAATCTCAAACACACAGCTGGTGGGATCGGCAGGCAAAATTGCCACATTTTGAGAGCCAAACTTTGGACTCTGTGCATCTCAGCAACTTTGGCCTCTCTTTCAGCCTCCGCCATTAAGAAGCCTATGCCGAGGCAGGCAGAAGGCTTGTGAGGGATGCCATCTTGTTCCACTAGGAGGCAGATTACCCGTATGGAGGCCTCAGCTGGACCTAACTCCTAGGCTGGGAGGCAGCACCTTCCTGGAGGAGAGCGCTTTTTTGGTAGAAAAGCAGTATTTTACACAGTGTCATCTACAACTGGTGCCTGAAGGCAGAGGCCAGCAGAGCAGTAGCCTTTCTGTATTTTGAACTAGTTGATAACATCTGGGGTTGGATATAGAGGTTCTTACTTTGCCAGCTGGGAAGAGGGACCTGTGCACTTGAAAATCTGACTGACGTTAGAAATTGTCAGATGTCTTTTACCTTTCATTTTAAGACAGCCCAGAGAAACAACTGCAGCCCATCCTCACAACATCTCTCCCAGCCTCTGTTGACTCACATGATGCTCAAAAAGCAACAAACGCTGGAGAAAAGCATGATCAAGAAATCACACACGGCTTCAGAAGGCCCCTGGAAGAAACAATCAAAAAACTTCCCAGATGAAGAAACCTTTCTGACACTATCACAAGATGAATACAAAAGGATTATACAGACAGCCCTCCTAGACCTTATACAAAACTCAGCAGAGCAAAACAAAAAATTAAGCAAATTGTTTGATCCTGTGGAACACCAGTATTCTGAAATCCAACAGATCAGAAATAAAATCAAAGAGATAGAAACTTCAATTCAAAACCAAGGAAAAAGAATGGATAGAATTTTCTGTTACAATCCTTAAACCTGTACCTGGAAAAAGACCTCATACTTGGTAAAATAGAAAAAGAGGAAGATCTTCAGTGAAATGGATTGATAACAATGGCTGCAACAATGGGCTGAAGCCTAACAGTGATTGTGGTAGTGGTTCAGGATGGAGCAGTGTTTCCTTCCACTGTACATGGGGCCACTTTGAGTTGGAAGCAACTCAATGGGCTACATCTAACAACAACAACAACATTAAATAAACTATACACAGGGAAACACCAAGCTGAAAGAGAATGAGGCTTCATTCCTCTGTGCCTGGCAACTGGTATTGAATAGAAATAAAACTTCTGCTGGTATTGGGGTAATCCATGGACATAATTCAGTAGTTGTCCTTGAGAAATGAGGACTTTCACATTTACTCTCAAAGGGCTTTTTTTTGATAAGGTAGAATGTAACCAGTACTAGTTGCTGTTGAGCTGACTCTGACTCATGGGTAACGCATGTGAGTCGGAGTAGAAATGTTCTCCATAGAGTTTTCAGTGGCTGATCTTCCTGTAAGTAGATTTCCAGGCCTTCCTCCTGAAGTGTATCTGGATGGACTCAAACCAAAACCAAACCACTTGCAACTGAGGCAAATCTGACTCAAGCCATGTATGCGAAGGAGAACTGCATTGAATAGGCTATCCAGGCTGTGAGTTTTTGGAAGTAGGTCACCTCTGAGTAGGTTCAAACTGCCTACCTGTTTGGTTAGTAGGGTAGACTTGAATTGTTTAATTTCAGGTAGCTACACTTTCAGCTATGTATATTTTAGGTGGATCTGATATGGTGCAAATGGCAAAGACTGGAGGTTTGAGTCCATCCAGAAACACCACATAAGGCCTAGAGATATAAAAAAATCACCCACTGAAAACCCTACAGAGCACAGTTCTATTCTGACTCACATGAGTTAACCAAGAATCAGAGTCAACTCAACAGCAACTGGTACTGGTTACATGTTACCTTATCAAAAAAAAAAAAAAAAAGCAAGAAAGTAATAGCAACTTGTATATATTTAAATCAACAATCGGTGGTATTACTCTTCACTTCTTGACCTTGGATTTCACATTTCTATTTATCCAGAGAATTCCAAGCAGTATAACAAGACAATATGTGTATTAACTGTTTCATGAAAAACTAATCTGTTCTGTAAAACTTCCTATAAAGCTCAATGAAAAATAATTTAATCAACAACTAGTGAATGAAAACAAAAACTAATAAATTTATGAGAACAAAAAAATGACAGTCAGTTGTCTTTGGGACTTATCTTTGAGATTGTAACCACTGAAACAAGTATTAGAGAAGAAGCAACCAACCTAAGAGGGGTGAATCAAACCCCATAGGTGGAAATGCGATGCTTTCACAAAAGGAGTGTGTGGCATTACAGAACAGTGAGAATATAGGTGTATCAGGCCAGGCTATGTACTCCATGAGACCACTAGATAGAACTGTACCAGGTTATTTTATAAGGCAGTTCTCAAGCCTCTATCTTGAATGTTAAATACAGAAGACAAAAAACAAATATTACAAAATTAATCTACTTATAACACAATGATTGAATCACATTACACTTCCAGACATTACATGCTTAAGTTTAAGAAACAGATGTTAATATTTGGCTACAAAATTACTTCCACCAGATGTTTAGCAACTCCTTGGATCTTCTAAAACATATAATCAGCTTTAGGCTACACTCTGTGTTTCCAAAAACAAGGCTCTGTATAGAATGATTTTGTCTTTGAATGGCTCTATGTTTTGAATAACACTATGATCGAAATTAAGAACACCAGTGACAAATATTCACTTTATTTTACAGATAGCTACTGCAATAATGAGTCCCTGGATGGCATAAATGGTTAAATGCCTGAGTATTAGCAAAAAGATGTTCGTGGTTATTCAACTAGAGGTCTCTGAGTAAACAGGCCTGGTGATCTGTTTCCAAAATGTCTCAACTTTTAAAACCCTACAGAGGATTTCCACCTTATGCTCCAGGGTAGCAGAGATTCCCTAGGGACTGAAGTGCTGTAAATGACTAGGGTTGGCAGAGTCATGGCATGACTAGTAGAAGAGTAGGACTTCAGTCAACAGACGAATCATGGTGATAGCAAGGTGAGGGCCAGGTGTGATACAGGTAGATGGGTAGATAGGCTGAGACACAGGAGAAGGATGCAAGACAACAGGCATTGAGTCTGGGACAGAGGTAGGCAGCAGTCCAGTGAGTGAGGCTGGCGTCCGGGAGTATGTGTTACCTCTTTGTATCATCTCATTTTGGTTTAAAATCAGAAAAGATGTACAGGAGGGCTGAATTATTTTACTATAATTCTTGTATGCTGATCAAATAATCCTGGCAGCTGGACTATATGAAGAACACAGCTTCAGGACTGGAGAAAAGTTCATTGACAACCTGCATTGTACAGATGATGCAACCTTACTTACTGAAAGTAAAAAGGACTTCAAGCACTAACTGATAAAGCACAAAGAATACAAGTATGGGTGACACCTCCACATCAAGAAATCAAAAATCCTCACAATTGGACCAATAAGAAACATCAAGATAAACAATGAAGTCCCTGAAGTCAACAAGGATTTTGTTTTACTTGTATCCACAATCAATGCCCATAGAAGAAACAGTCAAGTAGTCAAATGATGGATTGTATTGGACTAATCTGCTACATAAGACCTTTTTAGATTGCTAAAATTAAAGACATCGCTTTGAGAACTAAGGTGCCCCTGACCGAGGCCATGTTCTTTCCAATAGACTCATATGCATATGAAAGATAGGCAATGAGTAAGAAAGATCAAGATATATTCCAATTATGGGGTTGTGAAAAAAGCATTGACTATAACACAGATCAACAAAACAATTAACAAATCTTTCTTGGAAGAAAGACATCCAGAATATCCCTTAGAAGCAAGGCTAATGAGACTTCTTTTCATGCACTTTGAACATGTTACCAGAATAGATTATTACCTGGAGAAGGACATCATGCTTGGTAAAGCAGAAGGTCAATGAAAAAGAGGAAGACCCTCAAGGAGATAGATTGATCCAATGGCTGCAACAATGGGTTCAAATGTTGCAACAATTGTGAGAAGGCACAGGACTGGCTTAGCATTTTGTTACGTTGTGCATAGGGTCATTTTGAGTTGGAAATGACTTATCAGCACCTAACGGTAACAACAATCATCTAATTTAATGTTCCCCAAAACCTTGTTAGGTAAGTGCTATCAGTTGCATTTTACAGGTGTGTAAAGTGAAACTTTGAGGCTGGTAGGGTTGGATGGGAGAACAAGAATGATGCTTTGTAGAGTGGGTGGATAGGGAGGAGAGAAGAGAGGGCAATGGAGGAAGGAAGAGGAAAGGTGAAGAACAGAGGCAAGAGAGACAGCAAAAGGTAGGAAGAAACAGGGAGAGAAATAGTAGCAAGGCCAAGGTAGCAGGGAGCAAGATACCCAGGTACAAAACACAGTAGTGGCTGAAGAGCACTAATCCAGGCTGCCACCTACCCCCATTTCAACACAGAACCCTCACACCTACCCACAAGGCCACTGACCACTACACTGAAGCTAGTTGGAGAGAACAACCCACAGCTACAAGAATGCATGCTACTTAAAATCTAGTATGGGCTCTAGAGCTCACCAGGGCATAAAATGGGGTCAAGATAAAGAGATCTGCAAGCTACATATATAGAAGAAACAAAAGCAAGAAAGCAGAGGAAGAGGTTGAGGCAAGAATACAGAGAAACAAGGGAAGGAGACTTCGGGATTTGAGACAGGAAGAGTAGAAACACGACAGGAGGAAGAGTGAGAGAGAAAAACAGACAAATGAACAGATAGAAGACAGTTCTCCATAGAGCCAGCATCTCAGTCTCTGGAGCCCTGGACATAAGATCCAGATACCTAGCCATAGACTGTTTTAGATGTTTCCCTCTGTGAACTTTAAAAGTCTCAGTTCTAATTTGTTGTAGTTGTTTTCATTGTGTCAACTCCAACTCTTGATGACCATATATAATGGAGCAAAAAGATGTCCAGTCCTATACCATTTTTGTGGTCATTGGCAATTTACATGGTTTATTTAAGAGTGTAGAACTATTCTAAGACCAAAAGCTATGAGAAACACTAGGCTCTCCAAATTTACGCAGTGACTTTGTATTCTTTACAACTAAGATGCTTGGAAAAGACATTGTTCAAGTTAAGAAAGAAAAGAAGGAAAGAAATAAAGTAGATACCAGCAACAGACAGAGAGAAAAAAAGAAAGAGGAGAAGACTGGGAAGAAAAAGAGGGAGAGAAGAAAGATGTTGAAAACAAAAAAGAAAGAAGAAAATCCACATCTTCCTCTCTGAGTTCTGGAATTAGGATTCAGTTCCTCGATAAACTAAAAAACCAAGAAGGGAGAGCTGGGTTATTGATCCAGGTCTTCATAGTCAAATATTTTCAAATCTTTTTCTTGTTAGACTTCATGTAATTTTGTGCCAGTTGTATTTTATAAATGTTTTCCCAGCAGAATCAAATCTCTCTTAAAGCACTCCATGAGATCCTACTATTGTTCAACAGCTTATGCTGTGTTTAATAGGTAAGACTATCCATTACTCACCCTATTCTCAACTCCCCAGATTGCCTTGTGACTTGAAGACTCACCCTTGCTTCTGCCAACCAGCCAGCATGCCGTCTGGGTGTGGCCACATCATCTCACAGAAATGAGAACAATAAAATCCTCACCATGTCGAGTGTGGAGAATTGTCTTTAGTGTATGACACACAATAATATTCTCTTAGTCTGTCCAGGAAGTTCGAAGAGAAACATCAGCATTCTCTTCTATCTCTCTCTATGGAGAGAAGGGAGAAAGGGTAAAACAGATTTAAGGGGTAGGCGCATACTACTGTGGTGGCTGGCAGTCCTAAATCTGTAGCTCAAGTGGCAGGTCACAGACTTCTTTTTCAGGTTTATGTCCAAAGATCTGTCAGTCATGCAATACGAAGAGTGCAGAGTTGAGAGAGAATTTGAATTCTGCCAAAATATCCATTTACATTCTGAAGACAGACCACAATCTAAGGATCCCATTCTCAGCTGATTGATCACATTGCACTTCATTAGGGAAGGTGATTACATAACATTATATTGTAGCACAACAACTAATCAACTGTTTGGCAAATTGACAAATCACAGCAACAATAGCTTGGCCAAGCTGAGCATAAAATTAACCATCAAAACAGGCTTTGCTGGAAATTCCATACCTAGGTAATAATCATAGAGCCTTCAATAGGAATGATTCTTGTTGTTAGGTGCCGTCTAGTCAGTTCCAACTCATAGTGACCCTATGAACAATAGAACGAAACACTGCCTGGTCTTGCGCCATGTCCACAATTGTTTTTATGCTTAAGCCCATAGTTGCAGCTACTGCATTGATCCATCTCCTTGAGGATCTACCTGGTTTTCACCTACCCTCCACTCCATCAAGCATAATGTCATCTCTGGGGACTGATCTTTCTTGAAAACATGTCCAAAATATGTAAGACACAGTCTTGCCATCTTAGCTTCCAAGGAGCACTCTAGTTGAACTTCTTCCAGACAGATCTGTTTGTTCTTTTCGTGGTCCGTTGTACATTCGATGTTCTTCTCTGACATCACAATTCAAAGGCATCAGTTCTTCTAAGGAATGATTTTAGGTGCAGGTAAAGGAAATAAAGTTGCCCTCTAACGGTCTGTTGAACAGAAATGAAGGCTTGACCCGGGGAACACAGGCTCAGCTGGGCAATAAAACAGATTGATCTCCTGATTGGCAAGGTAGCCTTCCATTCTCAGATCCCGCCTGCTGGGACATTGGGTAGGTTTCCTCAGCCCATGTGCAGAAGCCAAGACTCTGATGATCTGGTCACAAGCCCTAAGGTTACCTAGAATATCCCCCTGAGGTGGCAGGCCTAGAGAAGTATCCCCTGAGGCGATGGTGTAGAAGGCCTAGAGGAGGGTAAAGAAGGCTGGAGGTCACTATTTTAGTATTCCCCTCCAAACTTGTCCCACACTCTCCTCACTCACACTTCTTGTCCTCCCTGTTCTGAGTCTGTTGTCAAAGAAAGGCCAGGAAACAGAAGGAGTCTTAATGAGGGCTGAGGGCTAGAAATGGGCCTATCTGCTGCCTTTTATCCTGCTCTTTTGTGCATGGCTCGTCAGAATCCTCAATTTTCCCTCTTCCTGTAGTATTCCCAGTGAGTGGACCTGATGAGCCACAAAATCACTTAGGGCAGCTGGGTCTAGATTGTTACAACATCCAAGCTTGATCAGATTCGCTTGCAGGGTCTCTCCTTTTTTTGGCTTTAATAAACAGAAATTTATTCTCTCATGGTTTAGGAGACTATAGGTCTAAATTGATGATGCCAACTCCACGGGAAGACTTTCTTACTCTGTTGATTCTAGGGAAAGGTCGTTGTCATCCATCTTCCCCTGGTCTGGGTCTTGACAAAATGATCCTAGGTCCAAAGGACACACTGTTCTCCTGGCTGTAATTTTTGGTGGTAGGAGGTCTTCTCCTATCCATTCGCTTTTCTCTTTTATATCTCAAAAGACAGTGACCCATGATACAACATTAAGTCCTCTCTTATTAATATAAGTGCCTCTAATCCTGTCTCATTAACATTGTAATAAATAAATAAATACATTTCCATCAAGTTGATTCCAAATCCCAGGGATGCTTTAGGACAGAGTAGAGCTTCTCCATTGGGTTTCCAAGGAGAGGCCGGTGGAGTCAAACTGCCAACCTTTCGGTCAGCAGGCAATTTCTTAAACACTGTATACCAGGGCTCCCATTAACATTATAAAGGTTAAGATTTATAATACATAGTGTAACTAAAGAGTCTTCTAATAAGAGTGTCCTATCTTTGAACTTGATTAAAACAAATTGAGTAAATGATACAGTTTTGTTTTCTTATTTTGAAGTACATTTGATGGCCTTACATATGGAAAAGAGCTTCAGGTAAATGGCTGCTGCTGCACGCTCCAAATGTGGCTAAAAATAGTTATCATAGCTTGATATCTTTTGCTGTTGACAGCTTCTCCTTGTTCATCTTGGAAAAAATTAAGGAACAATGATTCCACCAGACCAAAATCCACACCAATTGGTAACTTTTTGGGGATGAAATATACATTCTTGGATCTCCATTGGATTCTCTTCATTCCAAATGTGACAGTTTTGTTAACAAATCCATTCATCTAAAAACAAGTCTCATCGCTGAAGATGATTTTTCAGCCAAAAGCAGAGTTCAGCTTTCAACTGCTCCAGAACCCAGTCATTAAATGTATGGGATAACTTATGGTTGTTGGACTTCAGTTCTGGAGTTAAAACAATTTTATAAAGGTGAAGCTTCAAGTCCAGATGCAAAATTCGCCGAATTGTAGTCAACAAAAGGCCAAGTTCTTGTGTTTGATAAGAAACTGATTGGGATTGATTCTCGCATACACTGATGAATAGTGGCAATGTTTTCATTGTAATGTGCAGCTCATCGATGCACAGGTGTTGTCTGATTGGCAACAGAACCAGTTGTCTCAATTTTTTTTATTAAACATTGAACTGTTCTCTTGATGGGATGATCATGCACACTGTAAATTTCATGTAACAGAATATTTGGTGAATGAAACACACATTTTAATGAAAAATTTAATAATTTCTATACATTGTGGAATCATGTAACTTTTCATGGCTATTTGTTAAGACTAATCAAAAACAAAAACAAAAACAAAACCATAATAACTATGGCCACTATAGCTCCACAAATATTACCTCAGTGAGCTATCAGAAATGGGACATCCTTCTTGGAAGACTCTTTATGTCAGATCATAAAATAGTGGAAACCACCCATTACTGTGGATCACGGCCTAGCTGAGTTGACACATATTTGAAAGAAGACAGTATTCAATCCATAACATTCCATCCTTTGGCCTCCCAAAACTCATGTCCTTGCAGTATGTAAAACACACTAACCCCATTG
Organism: Heterohyrax brucei; assembly: GCA_028571685.1. Lineage (NCBI taxonomy): Eukaryota > Metazoa > Chordata > Mammalia > Hyracoidea > Procaviidae > Heterohyrax > Heterohyrax brucei. The sequence goes on from CM053141.1 coordinate 7,861,301, forward strand.
TATTATTCCAAAAGTTTTAAAACAATTTCAAGTCTGCATTCCATCCTGGGACAAAATTCCTCTTCATCTGTGAAATGTAAACACAAGTTATATTTTCCAGATACAATGGTAGAACAGGCACAAGGTTGTTGTTGTTGTGTACCATACAGTCAATTCCAACTTGTAGTGACCCTGTGAATAGCAGAACAAACACTGTCCAATGCTGCAAACATCCTAACAGTTGTCATGCTTCAGTTCACTGTTGCAGCCATTAGTCAATACATCTTGTCAAGGGTCTTCAACTTGTTTGCTGCCTTTCTGCTTTTCCAAATATAATGCCCCTCTCCAGTGACTGATCCCTTCTGATAATATGTTCAAAGGATATGAAATGTAGTCTCACCATCCTTGCTTCTATGGAGAATTCTGGTTGTGTTGCTGCCAAGACAGATATGTTCATTCTTTGGGCAGTCCATATATATTCAATATTCTTCACTAACACCAAAGTTCAAAGACATTAACTCTTCCCAGGTCTTCCTTACTCATTATCTAGCTTAAACTTACCTATGAGGTGACTGAAAAGCCCATGCTTTGGGTCAGGTGCACCTTAGTCTTCAAGGTGACATCATTGTTTCTGAACATTTTAAAGAAGTCTTTTGCAGCAGGTTTGCCCAAAGCAATGCATCTTTTGATTCCTTGTCTGTCACTTCTATGGGGCAATGATTGTGGATTCAAGTAAAATAAATTTGTTGGCAACGTGAATCTTTTCTCCGTTTATCATACTTTTGCTTATTCTTCCAACTGTGGGGTTTTTTGTTTTCTGGATGTTGAGGTGGAATCCATACTGAAGGCTGTGATTTTGACCTTCATCAGTAAGTGCTTCAAGTTTTCTTCACTTTCAGCAAGCAAGTTTGTGTCATCTGCATAATGCAGGTTGTTAATGAGCCTTTCTTCAATCCTGATGCCCATTCTTCATCATATAGTCCACCTTTTTGAATTATTCACTCAGTATACAGATCAAATAAGTATGGTGTCAGGATACAATCCTGACACACACCTTTCCTAACTTTAAGCCAAGCAGTAGACCCTTGTTCTGTTTGAACAACTGCCTTTTGATCCATATCTGGGTCACTCGTGAGCACACTTAAGTATTCCAGAATTTCCATTCTTTGCCATGTTATCTATAATTTGTTATGATCCACAGAATCAAATGCCTTTGTGTAATCAGTAAAACATAGGTAAACATCTTTCCGGTATTTTCTGATTTTTGTCATGATCCATCTGACATCAACAATATCCCTCATTCCAGTATAACCATTTTCATTATAACAGGAAAAAATTGGAGGGAAGGAATGGATAACAGTCATAGCTAGTCAAAAGAATACATTACATTAGCTCTCAAGTCTTGAAAACAATCATCTGTTTTCTGAGATTATTTAGACAATGGTCCTGATCTCCAGGCTCTGGGTTTTAGTAATACTCTCCAGAGTCCAGGTCAAAGTCTCTCAGTCCTGGGTTTTAGTTCCACTTTTCAAGCTCACTAGAATTGCAACTCTGTTGTTGTTGTTAGGTGTTGCCGAGTCAGTTCTGACTCATAGCAACCCTATGCTCAACAAAATAAAATACTACCTAGTCCTGAGCCACAGCCACAATAATTTCTAGTCTTAAACCTAGAAATTCAGCCACTGTGTCAATCCATCTTGTTGAGGATCTTCGTCTTCATCTTCCTTGACCCTCCACTTTACCAAGCGTGATGTCCTCCAGAGACTGATCCCTCCTGACAATGTGTCCAAATTATGAGAGATGTAGCCTCCCTATCTTTACTTCCAAAGGGCATGCTGGTTTTATTTCTTCCAGAACAGATCTACTTGTTCTTTTGGCAATTCATGGTCCATTCAATATTCTCCAGTACCACAATTTGAGGGCATAAATTCTTCTTCTGTTTTCCTTATAATTGTCCATCTTTCGCATGTGCATGATGCAAACGAAAATGGGTGATGTACACCTTAGGCTTCAAGGTGGTATCTTTACTTTTAACAATTTAAAGAAGTCCTTTTCCAGCAGATTTTAAAAGGCAGTGTGTCTTGATTTCTTGACTGCTGCTTCCATGGTCATTGACTGTGAAACCAAATTAAAAGAAATCCTTGACAACTTCAATCCTTTCTCCGTTTATCTTGGTGTTGCTTACTGGTCTAGTTGTGAGGATTTTTGTTTTCTTGATGGCGAGGTACAATCCATACTGAAGGCTGTGGTCTTTGCTCTTCATCAGTAAGTGTTACAAATCCTCTTCATTTCAATCAATCAGGGTTGTGTCATCTGCGTAACTCAGGTTGTTAGTGAGTCTCCGTTCCCTGATGCCTCCTCATTCTTCTTCACAAAGTCCAGATTCACGGATTATTTGCTCAGCATACAGACTGACAATATATGGTGAAAGGATACAACCCTGACACACATCTTCCTTGACTTTAAACCATGCAGTGTCCCCTTGTTCTGTTCATAATACTGCCTTTTGATCCTTATACAAATTCCTCATGAGCACCTTTACGTGCTCTGGAATTCCCATTCTCCACTATGTTGTTCATAATTTGTTAATGATCCATGTCGTGCAGTGCCTTTGCAGAGTCAATGAAACACAGACAAATGTCTCTCTAGGGCTCTCTGTTTTCAGACAAGATCCATCTGACTTCACCAATTATATCTCTGCTTCCACATCCTCTTCTGAATCCAGCTTGAATTTCTGGCCATTCCCTGTCAATGTGCTATTGCACTTGTTTTTGAATAATCTCTAGCAAACTTTTATTGCATGTGATTTTAATGATATTGTTCGATAATTTCCATATTTGACAGGAATCAGCATGAATAGAGATCTCTTCCAGTTAGGTGGCTGGGTAGCTGTCCTCCAAATTTCATGGCATAGACGAGTGAGCACTTCTAGTGCTGCATCCATTTGTTGAAACATCTCTATTGATATTCCATCGATTCCTGGAGCCTTGTTTTTCACCAATGCCTTCAGTGCAGCTTTGACTTCTACCTTCAGTACCAGTGGTTCCTGATGGTATACCGCTTCTTGAAATAGATGAATGTTGACCAATTCTTTCTGGTAAAATGACTCTACACAGTCAGTATCAATTCTGCTCCCCCAACTTTGAGCGGTCCCTTCTGCTAGTCCAGCTGACTGGCTACTCCCTCAGTCCTCGCAGCTCACATTCTTCTGTCCCTTGAGCACAGAACATTCTCCTCAGCTTTGGGTAGGGGATCTGACCCTATCTCAGTGACTCTCATGGGTAATAGCCCCTGCTCTGGAATGGAATTTGTGAAGATCTCACTTTGAACCCTACAAAACTGTGAACCCACCTTTGAAATCTCAGAGGCCAGGGTTCTGCTGTTTGAGATCCCAGAGGCCATAACCCTTCTCTTTGAGACTGAGGCAGCTGTATGTCATCTATTTCTTGTTTCTTTAGCTTCTGCTTCTTCAGTCCTTGGCCTCTTGCCACCTCAGGCCCGTGGCTTCTCGGGCATCTTGAGCTGGTCCATAATTTGCCTGCTCAGGAAAGTGTTTAAAAGCTCTTTAGCTCTACCAATAAGTATATAGAGGAAGACCACTCCACCTGAAAGCCTCTTGTGTAGAGGAACTCTGCTTTCTCACTCGATAAATCAGCTCCTGTGTTGTCTAGTGCTAGTCTCCTGGTTCTACTGCCACCCATTCTCTGCTATTTCTTCATCTGTGCTGTCTCTGGTGTTATCACTCTCCTCACTTTCATCTGAATTCTCACAAAACTGTCTTTGGTGTGTGTAGTTCCATCAACAGTTTCTTCAAAGTAATCTGGACATTTACTATTAGGCACCATAAAACTTGTCCAATTTCTACAACTTCACAGTTTTAAAACTTCTTCTACACTTTAGTGTCTATTAGAATAGAACCCCTGTCTTGGTGCCAAATTCTGTCTCAGTTTATCCACTGTTGTTGAGTGCTATTAAGTCAGTTCTGACACATAGACACCCTATGTAAATGAGGAAAAAAACATTGCCTGGTACTGTGCTATCATTATTCTCATAGTTATATTTTAGCCCATTGTTGCAGACACAGTGTCAGTCTATCTCATTGAGTGTCTTCCTCTTTTTCACTGACCCTCTGTTTTACCAGACATGATATTCTTCTCCAGGGACTGAGATCTCTTTTCATAACATGTCCAAAATATGTGAGACAAAGTCTCCCCATCCTTACTCCTTGAGGAGCATTTTGACTATGCATCTTCCAAGGCAGATTATTTCCTTTTCTGGCAGTCCATGTTACAGTCAATATTCTTCAACAATACCATAATTTAAAGGTGCCAATTCTTCTTTGATCTTCCTTACTCATTTTCCAGCTTTTAGATGCATATGAATAAATTGAAAACACCATGCTTTGGTCAGATGGACCTGAGTCCTTAAAGTGACATGTTTGCTTTGTAACACTTTAAGGTGGTCTTCTGAAGCAAATTTGCCCAAAGCAACATGTCATTTGATTTCTTTACTGCCTCTTCCATGGGTGCTAATTTTGGTTCCAAGTAAAATGAAATCTTTGACAACTTCAGTGTTTTTGCCATTTATCATGATGTTGTTTATTGGTCCAGCTGTGAGGATATTTGTTTTCTTTCTATGTATGCATAGTCCATATTGAAGGATGTCTTAGCTATGCAGTGCTGCTACAATGGAAGTACTAGAAGTACATGGCTTTAACAGAATTATGTTCTCTTAGTTTTAAGAGAATTGTTGTCCAAATCCATATCTAGAAAAGTCTGTCTTTGTTGGCTCTGGGGGAAAGTCCTTGTTATCAACCCTCTACTTGTCTAAAACCTTCTCAGCACAGGGATCCTGGATCCAAAGGAAGCATTCTGCAGAGGTCTCTGGTTGCTTGGTAGTAGAATGTCCCTAGCAATTTGATTTCAAGTAAAGTCTTTCTTTTCAACTTTTCTGTTGAAAGCTAGGTGTCCTTAGAGAACATGAGTTGAGCTTTGAGGCATCCTTCCCAACCTTCCCTCCCTCTAAGATCAGAAGCATTGCTTTGGGGCCTGGGTCTTAGCACCTTGATGTGCTCCTCTTTCTGTGTACTGCTTAATGCAGACTTGAATGTGTACCAATGTGCACAATGTAAGCTGTTAAAAGTTGGTGAACTCTGAGGGAAGTGATCCTTTAAATCCTGCATAAACTATTTTAGGAGAATTCTCAGTTATTAAATGGGGAGACTGACATTGTCGAGTTTATGTAGTAATCAGATTCACTTAATGAGTTGGAGAACTGTACTGGACAGATGTGATCCATAGTGTTGTAACTGGCTGATTTTAAGTAGCTTACTAGGCCTTTCTGGTCCATATTAGTCTAGAAGTTTTGTTGAAATCTGTTCTTCATTATAGTAACAGGAAAACTGTAGCGGCTGCCTGTGAGATATGTGGAAGCAAACCTGGGTCTCCTGTATGGAAGGTGAGATTTCTACCACAGAATCAGTACTGGCCCAATGTGTTAACATTAGCTAGTAATTGACACTAACTGCTATTAGAATTGTTCTTCCATTCAGTAAATTTTATAGCTAATTTACAAAGCTCTATTATGTTGTAGGTTCAAGGAAATTTCATGGATTAGCCTTGGAATTATACTTTTCTATAGGATTTCATTCCGAATTCTAAACCAACTGGAAGATGATGTTTAGGTGAGTCATCTGGTATTAGATGTGGAACTCCTGGAATAGTTTTTGGGCTCATATGTTTGTGTTGGTGTCTGTGTAGGTCATCCATTCATGTGCAAGGTAAAAAGCTGGTGGTATCCAGCTCAGCCACTTACCTGGCATGTGACTCACTCTAAATATTGATACCAGTGTTTATAAGGTAAGGGAAATTAGCAGTACATGGGAAATTTCCAAGAGTTAGCAGACATCATCCAATAGCTCCTGTGATGTTTAAGGTTGTGTGTCAACTTGACGTGGCCATGATTCTCAGGGGTTTGGCATCTGTGATGTAGCTTGGAAGTTATATAATGATTTGATCACCATCATGATGAGATTTGATTTGATATGATCACCGCTATGACGAGATATGCTGTGAGTAGCCAGTTGGCTAAAAGGGAGTTTCCTTTGGTGTATAGCCTGCACTCAGTATCTGTGGACTTTATGGCAAGGATTACAGGCTTTTGTTCACTTTGGATCCCACAACTGGCTCCTGTTCATCTGATCTTCCATTCTTGGGGCTTGAGCTAGCAATTTACCTGTTCTCTTGCCTGCCGGTTTTGGGATTCCTTGTTCTTCACATCTCATCTGCTGTCTGACTTGTTGATCTTGTATTTACCAGCCCTAGCAGCTGCATGAGTCAGGAGATGCCTCTAGCCTAACCCACAGACTCATAACACTCTGATCTCTACCATTGCATGATCCATTTCCTTAACAGAAATCTCTCTGTATAATAGAGATCTTCTCTACAGAAGCTAGCCTAAGACAGTCCCATTCCTTGTAAAACAGAATCTAACCACTCTTTCTCAAGCCACAGCTGCAAATTCCAGAGATGGAACGTCTTCTATCAATGAATAAGGAATAAATCTACCTATGTAGGTTTAATACTGCTATTACTTATTACACACACATCATAGTAAATCTGACATGACTCTCTATTAACAATTAAAAGGACTAGCTTTTAATCATTACATAGTTTCTAATTCACAAATAAATCAATGCTCACTTATGGAATAATTCTCATTTAATTATTCAGGTACTTTTCTTAAGCAGTGTTTATTGGGTTGGCATTAATGTTGAGTTTGGTGACCCTGTTTTTCCAAACTGCTGTGTTTGTGGGTTCTGGCCTCCGTTTCCTTTCACTGAGTTGCTGATGGCACTCATTGTCTTCTCTCCCCAACTACAGTCCAGTAAAGCTAAGATGAGAAATGAGGCCTCAGGTCTGAAAACTGGGAGAGAGATGAATAATATGTGCCCCCCAAACCCCTGATCGTATACCAGGATCCCACAATCTTGCACAGATATTAATGTATATGACACATCATCATGAGAATGGATAATGAACCATAAGGCTTTTTCAACATTTGATGGTAAGCTTTTCTGTTGATCCTCATAAGCCGTTTAACTGCCTATTACCAATCATACTTATCCATAGTTCCTGTTTCTGAAATGTTAAGCTATCTAAGTCTTCAGCAGAGCCCACATTGTGTGTGCCTCGAATCCAGCAGAGAATGTGGTGGATTGGAAAGTTCCTTGGAGTGATTGGTCCCTGGTGACTGATCCTATAAGGCAGAAACACTCCACAGCCTCCCAAGCACTGTCTGGCTTTATCTCTTATCCCATGACCCAAACATCATGATAAGATGCAAATCTTTTCAAGATATTAAAATAAACTCCAAGGCTAAAGATTTTCAGTCCACGTCTACTGATAGAGAGAGACAGAGAGAGAAGGGGGCAGAACTACAGAATTTATACAAAGAAAAAGGACTCGGTTGGCACATGCACTCAGATCAGAAAGAGTTCTTTAAAAAAAAAAAAAAAAGTATAATGGTAAAACTTGTACTTGAGTCTTATTTAAAAAAAAAAAATTCTTTTCTGGAAACTTGAAAGGCCTTGATGTGTCACCAAGTAAGTTTTATTTTTAATGTATATGCATATGTGAGAGTCCACACATAAAAATCCTTTTTTCCTGCCCCTGATCTTGGTTGTCTTCCTGGAGCTCTCTGTTTAAAGATTTTAAGTCTCATAATTTAATAAGTGGAAATGGAATGAGCTGTCTCCGTGTTGGTCTTGATATTAATAAACTTGGATCCAAAGCCACAATTCTAAGGGATGGCATGTGATCTCCTTTGTGCCCCTTTTGATACCAAATGTAAATTGACCCTCTGTATGTTCTGAGATCAAGCTCAGAGCTCAATTTAGATTTCCACATAGTCAAAGTTCTTAAAGACCCAAGTGCTATTCAAATGTGAGTTTCTTCACTGCACGCCCAGCTCTAATGAAAAGTCAAGCTGTATAGAATGGTTTAAATTTAATCCAAATCTCTGTGAGTTTCATGAATCTGCCTACTCAAGCTTCACACAAGCTGGCTCATAAATGCTCTTTCTGCTTTCATGCGTGATGGAGTGTGGGCTGCCGCTGCTCCCAGGCCCCACAGCAAATTCCACCAACCAGGCGTTCCTCTGCCTACCTGCATTTTTTTTCTTTTCATTGCAAAATAAAACTGCACTGATTGATAACAGCAAAGTATGAGGCTCTTTGGGGCAAGTTTTAGGAAAGTGATGATCCAAAAAACACAAAGATGAACAATTTTCTAAACATCCTCTCTCTCTCTCTCTCTCTCTCTCTCTCTCTGTGTGTGTGTGTGTGTGTGTGTGCAGGTGGAAGTTGTGGTCTACTTGGGGCATCAGAGAGATCTTCAAGAAGGAGGAAATGAGACCTTTATTAAATTAAGACTTCAGGGTGCTATTTCACTGTGGAGCAAAAAGTTTTGTCTCACCCGAGAGGAAAGTAGCAAAAAGCATCCTGTTTTTACAATTTTAAAAACGTAACAGACAATCTGTGGCACTTTAAAATTTTAGCATTAAACTCATCTCTACAGTTCCTTCTAAGGATCCCTGGTGACAAATCGGTTTAGTGCTTTCCTGCTAAATGAAAGCTAAGCAGTTCAAATCCAACTGAGGCTCCTTTGGAGAAAGACTTGGCAATCTGTTACCACAAGTATTAGCACCTAGAGAACCAGCAGTACTACACTGTCACAGAGGGTTGTTCTGAGAGGAAATCAACTCAGCAGAACCTAAGGACAAGAACCTTTCCTTCTAGCTCCGTCTTTGATAAAACATCTAAACATAAGTGAAAGGTCACTTGTCAATGAGTTAAAAAAGAAACTTGAAGTAAAAGTCAGCTAACCCTTATGTATAAACAAAGCTTTCAATATTCAGGAGAAACTCAGAGAAAACAAATTTTCAGAAGCAAATCAACACATGAAGGGAATCACATACAAAGACTACAGAAGAACTGAAAAGGTGAGGGATGGCTCTGAAGCAAAATGAAGCTGTTTCCGTGTTACACAGTCTTCAGAAGGTCCCAAATAAAGTTCTGATGAAAAAAATATGCATATATCTAGTTGGCAATTTGCGTAGCATTTATAGCAGAAGCACTATCCCAGAGCACAAGTCCTGGGCACAAGCCTTCCTTGTTTGGAGGGCAGCATTTTGGAAGTTCACTCCTAAGAAGCAACAGTGCTTTCCCCCTACACCCTTCCACATTTCCTATTCCTCTCTTCATAATGCTGCTGTGAGCCCCTGACCATTTCATAAACAGAACAATAGCCTTGGCTTTGGCCTCTCACTGGAGAACATCACCCATCTCTTGCATGCATTTGAAACAACATAGACCTTGTCTTTAGTTGTGGAGTACCAGCCATGTTCCTGTGTGCTCTTTTCTGTATTCTTCTCTTTGTCGTGCATGGGAAATGCTATTCTATCTTGTGCTGGAGACAAGTGGTCAAAATCAAACCCAACTGAAAATTTTTTACTTCCATGTGAGTTTTTAATGGGAACAGATCATGTGTTCTCTAAATTATTTGGGGGCAAGAGCTAACTGGGACAGGCTCCTAACTCAATATATCATAGTCTCTGTAAGCAGGAGGCATGGAGAACTTCCCTCTGCAGGACAGCCCAGAACATGTCTGTGCCTTTAATCCATTTCATGCACTGGCTTCCTGGGACAGGCAGCACGTTCTCCTTTAGGGCTCCCAGTGTAATCCACTTACATCTAACTGTCCTTGTGCTGGAAACAGAAAGGTGATAAGCAAAAGCCAGGAGAAAGCCAAACTCTGAAGTGGGTACTAGGCTGTCATCTATAACACAATGAGTCTAGTCTACAGGCTATCTGAATTATCGTGGGTCCCTGCAGGACAGAGTAGAGCTGGCCATAGGATTTCCAAGGCTGGGATCTATGCAAGCAGAATGTCACATCTTCCTCACATATAACGTTTGATGGACTGGAAATACTGACCTTTCTGTTGGCAGTCCAGAAGCTTGAAGCTTAATCATTGTACAATCAGGGCTGTGTATACTGTAAGTTTAAGTTGATCCAATAATTTTGAAATCTCTCATAAAATAGCTTTTTCAAGAAATATCAAAAATATGGAAACCAACAAATTATTGTGATTTGGTCTTAAATAGCCTTCTATGTGTAGCTGCAGATGAAATGGAAAACAAGGCTTGGGCTAGGATGCTTTCTCCTCTTTTGCCCACCATGTCCCCATTCTTAAGTGTTAGAATGATTTAGAAAGATATGTAGTCATCTCTTATTGAAAAGAAATCAATATGAGTGATGTACATCAATATGTTTCCTGTATCATCTCCTAGGAGTCTTTGCATGGAGCAAACAGTCAAAGCATCAGGCTGCTAATTGAAAGGATGGAAGTTCAAGCCTACCCAGAGGTTCCTTGAGGAAAAGTTTGGTGATATGCTTCCAATAAGCTACTGAAAATCCTATGGAGCAGAGTTCTACTCTGCTGCACACAGTGTCACCAAGAGTGGGAATTCGCTTGATGACAACTGTTATTACTGCCTAATTCTGCTCACTATTTAAGGTGACTTGGTTTAGAGATGGGACCACTCTCCGATACATGTACACCCGCTTTCACCAGCCCCTGCCTGCTGGTCCAAGGATCTTTTGTATTTGTGGTTATCTCTCATATCTGGCCACTGTCTCCTGATGAGTGTGCCAGGGCCAACACCTTCCCTTTCCTAAGATCATCTTGCTTCTCAACCATAATTCCATAGGGTTTCTTTTAAAGCATTCTCTGAAAGATCTTCCTTTACTGTTTCTGTGGGAAGCCCACTCCTTGGGCTCCTTTTTCTTACTTTCAACATGAAATTGCAGAGATGGCATTCTGTGATAGCAAAGGGGTGTGAGTGTTTCCAGTGTGTGGCAATAGAGATCACAACCTACCTCCAGCAGGGATGAAGAGACTTGCCCAACCAGCGCAAGCTAAGAGCTATGGCTTCCTGACCTACAGAAGACCAGGTAGGCATGGAGCATGGAAAGTGGAGTCATGGATTACCACACTGGACTCTGTGGGAGTGGGTGTATGTAATGACCATGTGGCAGTGCACTTTGGGTTTTCTTTCTGCAGTGGTCAACCTGTGCCCAGGGCCAAGTCGAAGAAGCAAGAATGGGTGAATGGTCTGATGTGCCAATGGTCCACATCTGAATTTTTACATGAACTATTGCTCCATTAAGGATGACCAAGGTAGAAAACTCAAAGGGGCCAGATTAGAACAACAACAACTTGAGATTTTCTAATAATTATGTTTACGTATGTGTGCATGCAGACATGAGAGTGAATTCCCCTGTAGTAAATACATGCCTACGTCTTTCCCACAAGGTCCTGATGTGGGTGTGCAAAAACCCCTCTTGTTCACGCTCATGTCCTGTTCTCTGTGAGTCTTCTCTTGCTTCTGCCTTCACTTTCTCCCAATTTGGCAACTAGTGTGAGGAGTGTGGCCCTTGGATTTAGTATCTTGAACAACCACATTTTCTTCCTCTTGAAGCTAATAGTGTGGGTATTTATTTTCAGTTCAGCAGTTTATTTTCATGCTGAAAAAACATCAGATGGACCTTTTAGAAAAGAATTAAGTCCCACTTACAAATGTGCTTATCTTCATTAAAATTTCAGTTAAGGGAGATTTATCATCCAAGGTATGATGTCACATTAGAGTCTCATGTGTCTCAAAGTGAACCAGATTATAATGTCTATCAGCTCTGATTTGCCAGAAAATATCTTCTCTGATCTCACTCAGATTAAAGACCAAAAGAGAAAGAAGTAAAAGGTTGGAGCTAAATAATCCAGCACCATTGGCCATTCTGTTCTCCTAAATTTTATGTGGTCATTTTGTTTTCATGTCTATGTGACAGAGAACATCTTCAGGCATAACCTGTTGCCAGGCAAATTCATTCTAACAGGCCCTGAGTTTTTAGGTAGGTATGAAATGGAGTCATCATGGACATTTGTCTTCATGATGTCACAGTGACATAATTCTAACCTAGAAAGATCTCTCACTTACCTAGTGCTGCAAAGAAAAAAAAAAAAAAAAAAAAAGGACCATGAACAGATGGCTGTAAGAATAGAAAGTTATTTTCTAACAATGTACTAGAGGCTAGAACTCCGAATTCGGGATGTGGCTCTACAGATAGGTTTTCCTAGGTAGTTGCCATAAATCTTTGGCATTGCTGAACTTGTAGAAGTGCCTCCCCTGTATTTGCCCCTTATGGTCTCTTCTGCCTGTGTCTCCATGTTCAATCTGTCCCTTGTGTTTCTGCATCTGTGTTGCTCTTTTTATAAGATGCTACTCAGAAGTGATTAGGTTTTGGACCCACCCTCTTATGGTACAACCTCATTAATATAACAGAAGAAAAGTCCTAGTTTCCAACAGTGTCAGATTTATAGGCTCAAGGGTTAGGATTTCAACGTATATGTTTCAGGAAGACACAATTCCATTCACAGTAGGAGAGAAGATGGGCCTGCCCAGTTCTAGCCACAGAGCGGGAGTTGAGACCACGCGGTAGTTAACTGCATGAAGAAAAGGAGTCAACTGAGAGACTTTAAAGTAAAAGGATGAGGAAAAAATGGGAATTTACTCATGATCTGAAGTAGTGCAATGCTTCTTGACAAAAAGAGAAAAGAAGAGTCCTGGGGCACTCAGCCCGATATACACTTACAATAATGTCAATGGCACCGGTTCCCTCTCTAGGGATGAGTTAGGAGTTGCTACCATTAAAATCTTAACACTTTGTATCATGGATAGAATTGTGTTCAAAAAGTGTGTATAAGTTTGACTGGGCTGTGATTCCCAGCATTGTATGGTTGTCATCCATTTGGTGCTTTTCCTATGCTATAAATCCTAATCTCTGCCTGTGATTAAGAAATCAGATTATGTTAAAGAGGACTAAGGTGTGAGTATAACACCCTTCCTAAACTCAACTCTTCAATTTAAAGGGAGTTTTCCTCGAATGTGGTTTGCACCACTTTTTATCCTATGAGAGATGAAAGGGAAGCAAAACAAGCAGAGATTTGGAGACCTCACAGGTCCTACTTTATACTTTGTGAAGGAGATACAGAGTTCATAGGACAAAGTAAATCAATTAATGAACCAATATCAGAACATGTTAATTCCAGAAATTGCCTACAGTACTATTTAAGACAAGCTGAGTTGCTTCTCTGTGTTTGGGTACAAAATGGGAGTTTAAAAATAGTTTCGCCCATAATGAGGAAATGCATACAAAACTGCCAGTTAAACGTGAAGCTAGGTTATCTTTTTCAGATATTTCACAAGTATGCCAGAGCCCCTGGTTGACACAAACAATTAACATGCTCAACTACTCACTAAAAGGATAGAGATTCAGGTGTACCCCAAGGCATCTCAGAAGTAAAACCTGATGATCTATGTCCAAAAATTTGAGCTCCTGAAACTCTATGTGGCACAGTTCTACTTTTGCACACGTGGGGGCTGCATGAGTCAAAACGGACTCACTGGCAGCTGATTTTATAAGTAGGCTACATTTCTAAGTGGAGAAAAAAAGCTGAAGAAATGTAATTATCTGACACAAGATATGTTAGTAGTGCTTCTTATACTTTAATGTAATAATAAAGTGAAAGGGCAAGATAAGTGAATTTAATAAAATACTGTACAACATTGAGTGTTTGTATATATTAATGATGTAGTTAATGCGTAAAATATTGTAGATGTAGCAAATATAAGTAATTAATGTTATTTCTTGCAAGAACCTACTTTTTTTCTCCTCAGAATAGAGCATTTGCTAAGGAGCCTGCAAAGTACCCTCATGGGGGAGAGTGGTTGAGAAAACACATATGTTTCGTCTGAACAAATGAGCCTAGCCTACTTGTATAATGTTCTTTTTTTTTAATCAGAAATTAGAGAAGATAAAAGTTTTCAACAAAATTATATCATTCTTTCTGAAGATGCTCAGAGCATAACATGTTCTGGGAAAATCATGGTTACAAATAGCCAAAGCCAAGTGCTGTCAAGTTGGATCCAACTCATGGCGACCCTAGGTTACAAATAAGTATGGATTTTTATGTTTTTTACGTATCTAAGGTATTTTTCCTCAGTTAATCTGCTTTGCTAACCACAATAAGACTAAAAGTGCTGACATTAAGCATAAGAAATGTATTCTGTTTCTTATCGTCACCAAAATAAAAGGGCAGGTGGAGAGGCAGGGAGAAGTAGCTATATTTTCACTAACAACCATCAAAAGAAAAGTTTTCTTTCCTTGGCAATGATTAATGCAACTTGCTTTGTAAAACTGATTGCCATCAAGTCAGCTCCAACCCATGTGTATCGGAGTAAAAGTGTGCTCCCTAGGGTTTTCAGCAACTGATATTTTGGCAAGTACATCACCAGATCTTTCTTGTTAGACATCTCTGGATAGATTCAAACTTCCACCCTTTTGGTTGGAGGTCTTACTTACATCTTGTACTGTAGAGAGTTTGCTCACCATTTGCAACACTCTGGCTCCTATAATATTACTACTACATATTATGACATGTAAGATGTTATAAATGCTATTCTTAGATACTTGGATTCAATATTTCTGAAACATTTTCTTGAAATACTGATATAAAACAGAAACAAACATGCAACGAATCTATAAAAATCAATTGAATGATGAATAATAACTAATAGATTATTCAAGGAAGATAAAAAATCTTGCAAGCGAGACTTGTTTCAGGGTAGGTTAGAAGGTTTTATCACTGAAACAGTGCAAATTCCAAAGCATATTTAAATGTGTGTAATGGCTAGACTGGTTGGTGTGTTGAGTGTGTAATTACCCAGAAATCAAATCCATTGTCCTCAAATCAATTCCCATTCATGGTGATTCTATATGAAAGTGCACAAATTGCTCCACTGAGTTTTTAAGGATTGGTTGCCGGATTCCAATGGCTGACATTATGGTCGGCAACCAAGCTATTAACCTCTGTGCACATCAGGGCTCCATAGAGGTGATAAATTTCTCAAAATACACTACTAGAAATCTCAGATAGAGTCCCTGAGTGGCGCTAACAGTTAAGCATTCAACGGTTAGCTGAATCCACCCACAAACCTCAGAAGATAAGCTAGTGATCTCCCTCCAAAAGGAGAAAACCCTATAGAGTCTGTCTCTGTTCTGCAAACTAGAGTTCCCTATGAGGAGGAAGCAACTCAACAGCAACTACAACAATGACTAATTGAGAGCTCTTTAATTAGCCTTCCCACAGCTGTCTCCTGTGGCGCTTATGGGTTTGTATCTCATCATTTAATGATGTGTAAATTATGCTTTCCCAAATAATCTTCCCCAAAGTGACACCTTAACAAAAAATGTTCCCACCCTGCATGCATCTTCTAACAATTATATGAATATTGCTAAATTCCTAGAAAGTCCCTTTGCACAGTGAATGTAACTCAAGAGGAAGGACTGGTTGATTTGCTCTGACACTGTAACTACGTTATTGAAAATCCCCTCTGGTGCTCCCAGGCATCTTTTTTGCATCTACAATGCATTGATGTGAATCCAAAGACAATAAAACTTTCAAAATATTAAATGAAGAAATTACTATACAAATTTTCAAGAAGAGTCAATTTTATATCAGAGGCCACTGTCCCAGAGATACACTTAGAAGTGTGGGATGCTTTCCTTGTCCTTAAAAATTAACCTGAATTTTAACTTGAAGCAAAGTTTGATTTCAATCATTTCCTTTTCTTCATTTACCCTGACTGAATATACCCCACTCTGCCCCAGAAGAACTTTCATATTATTGTATGTTATTCCACTGACTTTTTTTTTTCCAGAGAGCAAGTTTTTATTTAACATTTGCCATTTCTGCAACAGAGAACCACAGTAAGCAGAACACTTAGTACATGATTGTTTAGGGGACAAAAAGTCTCTAGTAGATAATTAGACAAATGCCCTTCAAAACACATACACATACACATTTATACCAAGATCTCTTTTCATTAGCTTAAGTATATATACACTCAAAGAAACCCACTACTGTTGAGTTAATTCCAGCTCATAGCAAACCTATAGGGCAGAGTAAATTGCCCCACAGAGTTTCCAAGAAGCTCATGGCAGATTTGAACTGCCAGTCTCATGATTAGTAGATGTAGCACTTAACTACTACACTGCCAGGGTTGCCAAGTATATATATGTGTAGGTGTGCATGTGTATGTGCCTGTGTGTATACACACACACACACACACACACACACACACACACACGTAAACAGCTCACCTCAAAGTAACGCTGTTGTGTTAAATCCACTACAGAACTTAGCAATTTGGAGAAGAGTCAGCACCAAGCAGCAGCTTGTACTTACTGCCTTTAGTGACACCCTAGACATGTGTCTTCAGAAGAGACAGAAGTCAGGAGGTTATGCAAGCACTGCCTGCATTTGAATTTCTATTCTGTCACTCCTTGCTGTGTGATTCTGGGTAACTCACTTAAACTCTCTGAGTCTCCATTTTCTTATCTAGAAAATGAGGTAAGTATCTTTCTGATACAGTTGCTCAGAGGATCAAATGATTTAAATTGTATTTCATGCCTCTGGTAGCATCTCGGGCATGCAATTCATCCCCCCTTTTTAATTGTGCAGCTTTCACAGTACAGCACTCATGGTATGAGAATGCCAATTAAATCCACAGCTTTTTGAGAAAGAAAACATAGCTTTTGATGGCCTTGAGCAGAGGATCTCCGAACACAAATGCTGCATTCTACCTAGAGTGGAAGGTGTGGTGTGGAAGAGGATTAGGTGTATTGTCAAAATATCTTTTTCAATCAAAAACCAAACCCACTGCTGCTGGTCATTATCCCTCTCTGATGCATGAGCTGAGTTGTTGAGTTTGTTGTTGGTTGCTACCAAGTTGGCTCTGACTTGTGTTGACCATGTGTATAACTGAGGGAAACATTTCCTGGTTTTGCATCATCTTCACTATTGTGGGTCCATTGGGTCCATTGCTATGGTTATTGTGCTAATCTGCTCACAGTGGGTTTCTGCGGCTTGTGTTGGTGCTCTACCTACAATGAGGTCCTTTTCTAGTATTTTGGTCTTTCCTGATGATATGTCCAGTGTAACTGAGTCCAAGTCTCACCATCTCACTTTGAAGGAGCATTCTGGCTATATATTTCTTATATAATTGACACACTCCTTCTTCTGGCAGGCCACAGTATCTTCAGCATACTTCACAAGTTCAATTCAAACACTTCTTCACTTATCCTGATTCATTGTGCAGTTCTCACATATATATGAAACAATTGAAAAGACCATGGTGTGAGAGGGCCAATTAAATCCACAGGTTTTTGAGAGAGAGAACATAGCTTTTGCTGGCCTTGAGCAGAGGATCTCCAAACACAAATGCTCTGTGTCCTACTGGGGTGGAAGGTGTGGTACAGGAGTGGACTACACGTATTGTCAAAAATTTATCTTTTCCAACTGAAAACCAAACTCATTGCCATTTAATCAATTCAGACAGATGGTGACCCTACAGGACAGAGTAGAACTGCCTTGTAGAGTTTCCGAGGAGTGCCTGATGGACTCACACTGCTGACCTTCTGGTTAGCAGAGACAAAGTGCAGCTCCTGATGACAGTCTCCCAGGATTCAAGTGTGAGCCAAGCATGACAAAAGCAGAAGATGGGAGGGATCTGAGACCCTTCTAATGCTCCAGTTGTGTTCCAAATGATGTTCAACTACTCTGACAGAGTTTGATGTCCATAGGCTTCCCTGGCAACCTTCATCTCCATTGCCCTAAAGTGAACTTATATCATCCTGTCTGATCTGGCTCCTCAGTGGATCCAAGAACAACCCACCTACTGCTTCTATGTATAATGGATAGGGGTTTGTTCTTCTGAGAAGGACTTCTTCATTATTCTGGCAGTCAATATTCTTTCACCATATCTTTTCAATCTGTATGCTGAGAAAATAATTCAAGAAGCTGGACTACATGAAGAAGGATGAGGCATCAGGATTGGAGGAAGACTCATTAATAACCTAGGTTATGCAGGGTAACACCACCTTACTTGCTGCAACTGAAGAGTACTTGAAACATTTGTTGATGAAGATCAAAAACCACAGCCTTCAGTATGGTTTGTACCTCAACATCAAGAAAACAAAAACCTTCACAACTGGATCAGTAAACAACATTGTGATAAATAAAGAAAAGGACTGAGGTTGTCAATGATTTCCTTTTTTGTGGTTCCACAATGAATGCCCATGAAAGCAACAGTCAAGAAATAAAAAAAAAAAAATGTATTGTCTTGGGAAAATCTACTGCAAAAGACTTCTTTCAATCATTGAAAAGTAAGGATGTCACCTTGAGGACTAAGGCATGACTGACGCAAGACATAGTATTTTCAATTGCATCATGTGCATATGAAAGCTGGACAATGAATCAAAAAGACAGAAGAAGAATTGATGCCTTTGAATTGTGGTGTTGGAGAAGAATGTTGACCATACTCTACACTGCCAAAAGAACAAACATCTGTTCTAAAAGAAGTACAACCAGAGTGTTCCTTAGAAGCAAAGACAGTGAGACTGCATCTCACATACTTTGGACATGATTTCAGGAAAGACCAGTCCCTGGAGAAGGACATCATGCTTGGTACAGCAGAAGGTCAGTAAAACAGAGGAAGTCTCTCAGCAAGCCAGATAGACACAGTGGCTGCAACAATGGGCTTAAGCATAATAACATTTACAGACATGGTACAATACTGGGCAGCATTTCAATCTGTTACACATACGGTCAACAGCACCTAACAATAACAACAGTATGTTCAATATTCTTTGCCAGCAATTCAACCCAAAGGCATCAATTCTTCTTTGGCCTTTCTTATTCATTGACCAGACTTCACATTCACATAGTGTGATTGAAAGCACCATGGCTTGGGTCAGCTGCACCTCAGTCTTCATGGTGATGTCTTTGCTTTTCTATATTTTAAAAATGTCTTTTGCAGTAGATTTGCCCAGTATAATGCATCTTTTGATTTCTTGACTGCTGCTTCCATGAGTATTGATTGTGAGTTCAAGTCAGAAGAAATCCTTGATGACTTAAATCTTTACTCCATTTACCATGATGTTGCTTATTGGTCCAGTTGTGAGGACTTTTGTTTTATGTTGAGGTGCAATCCATGCTAATAAACTGTAGTCTTTGATCTTAATCAGTAAGTGCTTCAAGTCCTTTTCATTTACAGCAACCAAGGTCATGTCATCTGCGTAACACAGATTAATGAATCTTCATCCAATTTTGATGCCGTTTCTTCTTCATACCGTCTAGCTTCTTCAATTATTTTCTCAGAATACAGATTAAGTATCGTGAAAGGATACAACCCTGATTCGGAACTTTCCTGACTTTCAACCATGAGGTATCCCTTTGCTTTGTTCAAAAGACTGCTTCCTCATCTAGTACAGTTTCTTCATGAACAGTTACATGTTCTGAAATCCCCTTTTCCATAATGTTATACATAATTTGTTATGATTCACAGAGTCAGATATCTTTGCATAGTAAATAAAATACAAGTGAACATCTTTCTTGTGTTCTCTGCTTTCAGCCATGATCCATCTGACATTAGAATAATAACCCTGGTTCTGTGTCTTCTTCTGAATCTGTCTTGAATTTCTCTTAGTTCCCTGTTGATGTATTGCCATAGTCACTGTTCAATCATCTTCAGCAAAATTTCACTTGTATGTGATGTAAATGATATTCTTCGTGATTTCCACATTCAGTTGGATCACCTCTCTTAGGAATAGACATAAATATGTATCTCTTTCCATTGGTTAGCCATGTATCTACCTTCTATTTTTTTTGACATAGATGATAAAGCACTTCCAGCACTGCTTACATTTGTTGAAACATCTCAGTTGGTATTTTGTTAATTCCTGAAGCCTTTTTTTTCCAATGCATTTAGTGCAGCTTGAACTTCTTCCTTTGGTGCCATGGGTTCCTCACCATATGCTACCTCCTGAAATGTTTGACTGTAGACTGCTTCTTTTTGGTACAGCAGCTCTTTGTATTCCTTCTATCTTCTTTTGATGCTTATTGAGTCATTTAATATTTTCCCTGTACAAACCTTCAATACTACAACTTCAGTTCTTTCAGCTTGAGAAATGCTAGACATTGTGCTTTCCTTTTGGTTTTCTAATATCAGATCTTTCCCTGTCTCAGTATAATATTTGACTTTTTCTTTTCTAGTCATCCTTTGAAATATTCTGTTCAGCTCTTATACTTCATCATTTCTTCCATTTGCTTTAGCTACTTGGAGTTCAAGAGAAAGTATCAGAGTCTCTTCAGACATTCTCTTTTCCCCTCTGTCTTATTTACCTCTTTCTTCTTTTGTGATGTCCTTATTGTCATTTCACAACTCATTTTGTCACCAATCATTAGTGTTTAATGCATCAGAACTGTTCTTGATACACTTCTAAATTCAGATGGGATATTTCGGTGCCATACTCTTGGTTCTCGCGCACTTGTTCTAATTATCTTCAGCTTCAACTTGAGCTTCCACACATGGTGGTAATTTCCTGAGATACTACTCAATTAGTTTTTGTTATTTGGAATGTCAGTAATACTTACACAGTAATAATGAATGCACTGTAGTGGTCATTTTCCTGAGCTCTAAAAATCTCTTTGTTTTACTTATTTGGGCTGTAAATACCACTTCTGAGATAACAAGAAAGAATGTTTTATACCATGTATTGAAATTTTAGCAAAAAATGACCAAAAAAAAGGTAAGAAGAAGTGGACTACAATAAAATGTACATGCAGTCAGTACTAGTAGCCTTCATGTTTTACAAATACCCAAGAAATGATATTTTTCATTTATTTAAAATCTATTTACAATGTTCGTGATCTCCTGGGGTATACTGTATCCCAGATAATGAGTATCAGAATCTGTAAATCATAACAAAAATTTTGAATTGATGTTTTAACCAGTATACCTTATATTAGCTAAAATACATTATATCAACAAATAATTCAAAGAACATAATTGAGTCTTGAAGGGGATATTCAGTGTACTTCATCCACACCATAATTGGAAAGACAGGAATTTTTCTTCACTCTTCCTTATTCATTGTCCTCTTTTCTCTTGCACATAAGGCAATTGAAAATACCATGGCTTGGATCAGATGCACCTCAGTCCTCAAAGTGACTTTTTTGCTTTTCAAAAATTTAAAAAGTTCTTTTGCAGATTTTCCCAATGCAATAAGTCATTTGATTTATTGACAGCTGCTTCCGTGAGTGTTGATTGTGGATCCAAGAAAAATGAAAACCCTGGCAACTTCAATGTGTTTTGCTTTTGTCGTGATGTTCACATGTGATACAACATGGGTAAACCTTGAAAGTATTGTGCCAAGTGAAATAAGTCAGTCATAAAAGGACAAACATTATACAATCTCACTTGCATGAAGTATCCAAAAGTGACAAATACATAGTCTAAATTTTAGTAGTGGTTATCTGGGATGAAACGGAAGGGCAAGGAGGGAGTCCTTGTTTAGGGGCACTGAACCTCTGTTAAGAGTGATGGAAAGACTCGAAACTGACAGCTACGATGGTTATAAAGCATGGAAAACATAACTGATGCTACTGGACTGTACATGTAAAAGACACTCAGGTGAAAAATACACTGTTGCACGTATTTATACCACAATAGAAAAAAAAATACATGAATAGAATAGAATGTAGCCTTCTATGCCTGCATATTTAACTGATAGTGAATTTTATTATTGAAATTAATACTGCCCTTCTTGCCACGATTGCTTATAATGCTAATGTAATATTTAAAGGTACAAGAAGACCTGTTCCATTTTCCCTTGTCCCTTCTGCACAGCATGATGGTGGCCTTGCTCCTGCTCGTGGACAGGACAGAGAGAAGTTGCCCAGAGCTTTGACTCCATCTACATCTGTAGCTGCATCTGCTTAGGGGCACTTAACTGCACTTAAGGAACACAGGGCTCTGGAGACAAGTCTGCACTCAGTGCTCTCCAGTGCTCTCAGAAGGGGCCTGATCTGTGTGCTACAATTTATGTGTTCTTCCTCAAGGGTTCCAGAAGCTTTTTTACCCCTGCTGAATTACTCCCTTAGGCACTTGCTGTCATTTCATTTACAGAAGAGCAAGCAAACACAAAACTTTCTCTTGTCCTATTCCCTTTCCATGAATGGTTAAGCATTTGACTACTAGATGAAAAGTGGATAGTTCAAACCTACTGAGCCACCTTGGAAGACAAGCCTGGTCATATGCTTGTGAAAAGTCACAGCCTTGAAACCCTAAGGAATTCAATTCTACTCTCCACACAGGTTCTCCATGAGTCAGAATCGACTTGGTGACAACCAACAGTATCTTCCTTCTAGATAGCATTCAGTTCTCAGCTTTCATTTTCAACAAAACTCAAGATAAATTTTACATTTCCAATTCTCTACCACATTCTTCATGCAGTCTATGCTAGTGTTTGTGCACAAGAACTTCAATGCTACTTAATACATTGCTCAGTTCTGCTGTGTAGAAACACTGGACATGGGGCTTATTCACTTGTCATGCACTCTGGGTTCTCCTCCCACCTGTGGCACCTCGAGTTCAGTGCCCTCGTAGCTATTCCTCTGCTCCCAGGTCTCAGTGTAGGACCCTGCCTGGGCACCCCTCTTTTCTCCGTTATGGCTTAGTCTAATGGTGATTCCTCAGAATTGTTGTTTCCAACACTGTTCAGATACTGTCAATTTCCAAATTTATCCTTTCAGCCCAGCCATGTCTCCTGTTTTTCTATTTGTACACGGAACTTGTATGTCAGTTTGCTATAATACTGGAAGCTACGCCACTGACATTTCAAACACTAGCAAGGTCAACTACAGAGGACATGTTTCAATAGAGCATCCGGGTAAAGACAGACTTGGAAGAAAGGCCTGACGATGGAGTCCTCCATCAGGCCATGTAAAACAAAATCTCTAGGCAACCCATGGGATGGTTCCTGATACAGTGTTTGGAGAAGTACCCCTCTAGGAGGCACTCAAAATGCACACTAGTATCAATATAGACTCAGGTATAAAAAGGATGGTGAAGATGATTCAGGATCAGGAAATGTTTTGTTCTATTGTACACGGGGTTGCCATGAGCTAGAGCTGACTCACAGGCAACCAACAATACTAACACAGTGAACATCTTGGGTAACTAGTGAGCACCACATGCTAATGTGTCTAAAACTATATTTCTGATCATACCTGCTACATCTGCTTTGCTTGCATATTTTCCCTGCCAGTTGAGAGCTGCCCCACCCTGACAATATCTCAGGTCAAAGTCTTGATGGTTTTTTACATTCATGTCCTGTATCCACTCCATGAGGGAAACTGTGACTTTGCCTTCAGTCCACACGCAGGGGCTAATCAATTTTTACCACTGGTGCCACCACCGCCACAGTGGAGAGCATCTTCATCATCATCTCTTGACTAAACTTGCTGCCAAACTGAAGTAGCTGTCCTGTGTCTACTCTACCTCTACCTCCTACAATCTGTTCTATACCAAGTATCCCAAACCAAAAACCAAACCTAGATCGCTGCCCTTGAGTCAGTTCCAACTCACAGAGATCGTATAGGACAGAGGTTTCCAAGGAGCAGCTGGTGGATTTAAGCTGTTGGATCTCCTTGTTATGCCTTCCACCCCCTAAGCTACTCCCATCTCAATACTGTCCTATTGGCTATGCTCTTCACTGTCTTGGAATAAATACAACCAGAGTGCTCCTTATGGGCAAGGTTGGCAAGACTACATCTCACATACTGTAGACATATTATCAGGATTGATCAGTTCCTGGAGAAGGACGTCGTATGTGATGAAGTAGAGGATCAGTGATAAAGAGAAAGACCCTTAGCAAGATGGATTGACCCAGGAGCCACAACAATGGTCTCAGGCATGGCAACTATTATGAGGATGGTTCAGGACTGAGGAGTGTTGTTTCATTCTTTTGTGCACAGAGTCACTATGAGTGGGAAACAACTTGACAGCACCTAACAACAACAACATATTCTTCACCAGAACATTTATTTCTCAAGTATATATATAGCTCTTTCTCTCACTGCATTCAGCTCCTTCAAGGCAACCCCAAAACTAATCCTGAAAATTGCAGTATCTGCTCCATATTTCTAATTATCCTGATCCTATTCTAATTAGTTTAACACATGACACTTACCACCTGCCAAAGTATTGTTTTGTATTTTTTCAAATTATATTTATAGTCAACATTACTTCATTGCCTCCCCTGCTGTGATGTAAACTTGGTGAATGTCAGGATCTCTTCCTGTTCTATTCATTGATGTATGCTGGAGCATGTAGTAGCCTGCCAAAAAATATTTGTTGGATAAACTGATGCTGTCACTGTGGTTATTGTTTTTAGTTACCATCGAGTTGGCTCCAAATTGTGCCAGCCTCAGGTACAAGAAAAATGTGCCCAGTCTGTTTGCGCACATTCTTGTGGCTACTGTGAAGTCTGAGTACCTTCCAACCTGGGAGCTTATGGTACAATGAATCACTTTTATACAGTGTTTCTATCCATAGTCTTATAACTCCCACAAATTGGTTGAGCCACAATCTTGGAAGGAACTGGCTGATTTGGCTTGAAAATCTGCCAAATAAGATTAATACCCTGGATGTCCAGGAAGAGGATTAGCCAGTTCTGCCACTCTGCTAGACTTATCTAAGGGCCAGTCCCACAGAGATACCGGAGGACATCACTAAAATGAGAAGGGCATACAGTGTGTCCTTTGGACCTGAGATCTCTATACTGAGAATCTCCTAGACTCAGATGAAGGGGCTGTAACACTAAAGATGGAGGAATAGTGAGGTCTTGGCCCATGGAGACGGAGCTGGGTGCTTCAGCACAAGAGACTTGCCTGCTACTAAAGAGCTATCACACTTTCCTGCACAGAGCAGAGGCCTAACATGGAAGCCACACAGGTCTTTGAGCAGCAAAGGTCTGGGCACAGTGGAAGCAAGGAAGAGAATCCCCTGGGCTCAGGGAGAGTGGGAAGAGTGAATGGCAGAGCCTTAGATGGCTCAGTAGTAGATGCTCAGGAGATCCTGTGCAGCAGTCATCCAGCCAACAAAGCAAGGCTTAGAGAGGCACAGTAAAGACTAGCAATGGAACAGAAGCCTTAGAAGCTGTGCAGGCCTCCCGAGTAGCATGATGGTAAAGATAGCAGCCTAGAAAACCCTATGGTGCAGTGCTACTACTCTGTTACTTGGAGTTGTGATGAGCGGAAAATCAAAGACACCTAACAACACAATTCAGCTGCTGGATTTAAAAAAAAAAATAAACACTGCTGTCGAGTTGATTGTGACTCATAGCAACCCTGCAGGCAGAGTAGATCTGCCCCACAGGGTTTCCCAGGAATGCCTGGTAGATTTGATCTGACAGCCTCTAGTTAGCAGATGTAGCGCTTATCTGCTATGCCAGAGGTGCTACATTAGGGATTCTAAATGGTAAGGATGAGCAAATTTGAAGAAGCCTAGGAAGAATGATTTTCGGTATTTAAAAGTATCACTTATGTAAAACCTAAACCCACCGCCTTGGAGCCGGGTCTGACTCATAGTGACCTTAGAGGTTAAAGGAGAACTGCCCCAGAGAGTTTCCAAGGAGTACCTGGTGGATTTGAACTGCCAGCCTTTTGGTTAGAAGACATAGCACTTAACCCACTATGCCAACAAAATTTCCACTTATGTAACAAAAAAAAAAATCAAAATTGAACTCTAGGGTCCAAGGCATTAAACTCAACTGCAATATTACACCTGGGAGAAAACAGCAGCAGTGCTAGTAGATGTGTTTTGGACAACCTAAGTTCTCTGTATTTTCTAGTTCAGGGTCAAGGCTTCATGAACACTAAAAACCACCAGTGCCCTTGAGATGTGGGGAGTTAAAATTCTTGCAGGGTGGGATTCCATCCCATCTGCGTAGGTCTAAAGTTGAGAAACATCCTGGGGTGAGAAGATCAACTGGGAAATAGAACAGCAGCCATGTGCCCCTTGAAGGTTAAGCATACTTTTTGTGTAGGGTGTGCACAGCGGGATGCTGTAGGCAGAGGATCTTGTCGTCATCAGTACAAAGAAAGACACTCTCTCTCAGCATGTAATGAGGAGTATCATGGGTCAGTACATTTAGAAAACCTGCCAAGATTCCGTTGACCAAGGAGCCCTGCACCCTCACTGCCAGCTCTTTGGTCTCTCAAAGAGCAGTGTTCACACCTTCCAGGGGCTGGCAGGGTTAAACGCTCTTTGATTAAAATCTGAAGGCCCAGACACTTCCATCGAAAGAGTGCAGCTCCTTCACCGGTTCATCTGGAATTTCAAGAAGATGCCTTCAGCTTCAAAGAAGAGTAGCTAAATTTTTTCCTCTTCTGGCTTCTATTTAAACAAAGAATAAGGCAGACTGTGTCTGTTTTCCTGGCGGCAGGCCTGCCAGTGGTTATCAAGCCGGGGCAAATCCAATTAGCTTGTGGCCTACCTCCCAACCTTATTAACCTGCTCAGCTGTGAGAAACTGAACAGTCCCTGCCAATATCTCATTTCTCCAGCGTCCGATAAGATCAGCTGGAGATATTCAATGGGTTTCCTTTCACTTCATCTCGTCTCATCCCAGCCACGGGCATCTTAGCCATAGTGTCTGGATCTTATTTTCCTACAAGAAATAGGATGGCAACTCCATGGCCTATAGAGCAAGCTGGGACAGACGCCGACAGGGGTGCGTGCTGTGACAGGGCAGCCTGATGTCCCTTATCATGGCTGTCCCACAAAGGCCCAGGCCAGGCCTAGGTTATTAGCATTCCTTGGCGAGAGGCGTCAGGCCTATTTCTGTCACACAGACAGATTGAGCCTTTCACTCAAGCTCGCGAATGAGTGACACATGGCCCGACTGGGAGGACAACATTGTTATTTGAGTTAAGAAATCAATTTGTATCAAATGTACACTGTAATTTATTTGTTGGCTTTGAAGGGGACCGCGCTGAGATAAATGGGAACGGGCTCCTTTCGTTCCCCCCTACGCTGCGCTGATAAAGTTCTTGTGAAGCTCCAGATAGCTCCAGTCACAGGCAAAGTGACAAACACGTTTAAAGTTGCACAGTGATCTTTAAATCTCAAAAAGAACACCTTGTCGGACATGATAGAACATTTTTTACCTTTTCCCTCTATCTGTCAGAAAGCTGCTGTGACACATTGCTTTAGTATTTTTGCTGACATTTTCTTTATCAAGCACATCTGTTTGTGGTCGAAAGACGCTTATTCCCATTTCCTTCAATCTCCAGCAGGCTAAGAAACTGCCAAAGGAAAGGAGGAAATGAGACAACCTGACCCAGCTTCATACTTGGGATGCTTGGAGGTGGCTGGGTTTGTTTTTGTTTTAATGTTGCCTGGGGTTTCACAAGATGTTGTCTATTGTTATTCTTTCTCCTCTTCTTCCTTCTCCTTCCTTCCTCATCATTTCTCCTTTCTCTTCCTCTTCTGCCTCTTCCCTCCACTGCCTTTCCCCTCTTTCTCCTCCTTTTTCTCCTTCTCTGTCCCTTCATCCTCCTTCATCTCCATCTCCATCTCTGCGTCCTTCTTTAGATTTCTAAAGGCATATCTTCTTATGTAAGTTCTTCTCATCATTGAGGAAAATGAGAGAGGGCTTTCTTTCCCTGCCTGCTGCTGTAAATGAACATGTGTTGACCCTCTGTATACACACTGTTATCTTTGAAATTATGTGAATGACAGTAAAGCCACAGTTCCTGCTTTGAGTGCGTTCAGGCATTGTCCTGACTGCATAATGAAAAAATAACAGAGCACTGCAACCAACGCAGACTCTCATCTTGACATTTGAGTGCAATGATTCCATTGTTGATCTCTTCGACCAGCCCCCCCCCACCCCTTTATTAAGGTAACCTAAATGTGACATGCCATGCCAGCTGATTACAGGAAGCATTTCTCATGGTTCACTCTGCACTCTTATCTCGCTTCAGAATCTGCTTTGTCTCAAAGCTGGAGAGCAAAATGTGTCATCTCAGGTATTCTCTGTCACTTCCCTCCTATTTGTTCTCACTTAGCTTTTATACACACTCCAAATTCAGTTAACTAATTTCCACCTAATGGAAGATCAGAAAGAGAAAATTAAAATACCCCAAATGCTGTTGTGGGGAGATCTAATGAGCTCCCAGGAGCTACTACTTAGGAGTGATGAAGAGGGCATAAATAATAAGAAGGCAACCTAAAATTAAAAAAATGTGGAGACACATGTGAATTCAACACTCCATCTAAAGTCCAGATAGGGCCTGCATAATTGATATTTGAACAGCTTCCCCATATTACTTAAAAAAGGAAGAAAGAAAGAAAGAAAAAAAAATACCTAAGCACTGTATAGTCAGCTGTGGAAGCCATCAAAAGGTATGGGACATCATCTAAACGTGACTCAAGGCTATAAACAACGAGGGAGATGCGTAAGCTCTTTATGTGAACAAGTCATTTAGATGACATGCTTTTTTCCCAGGTGTTACCAAGCAAGTGCACCGACTCTTCAACTCTCTTTGTATCCACCACAGTCCCTCAAAGCTCTGCTTACACTGCTTGTCAATCTTGGTGTAGACGGCGATGGTCTGGATTACTCTGTGTAGAATATAGGACAACTTCAGCACTAGAAGGAAAGAGAATGTTGCACTGAATTGAAAAGACTGGTTCAAAACGAAGTAGCCTTCAAAACAGTGCTTTGGTTAGGTGAATATTTTGAAGTAGGAATATGAGAAGATGTATTTCAATCTTAAAATATAAGTTACTGCTCTATCAAAAGACCTGACTTGATGGTCTGACAACCCGGAGTGTCCCCTGAGAACATGGCCCCTGGACTTGCAACTAGCCCAGAACAGAAACCAGTGCTGATGCTAACTTTTCAGATAAAGATGGGGCTGGACTATGGGACAGAGTGGGATGCAGGTGATGTGTTTACTTTTGGGTCTAATACATAGATAAGTCTGCTTATCTGCTTCCTCCCTAGAGGGGAGAGGAGAGTGAGGAGGAAGGGACAAGTGTTGGTTGGGTGGATACTAGAGGTACGCGGGGTGAGGAGAGCAGATCGAGTTACACAGAGGCGGGGGCTCAGGGTTTTATGTGGCAAATTGACCGATTGTAAACTTTCTCTTAATCACAATAAAAATAAAATTTTAAAAATAATATATAGGTTGCTTGCTGTTTAATGTTACATTATTATTATCACTTTTTTATTTCTTCCAGGTCAGGTAGCAAGGAGAATTTTTCTTTCTTTTTTGAGAATACTCAAACTTTTAAGACATTTATTTTCTCTCTGAAAGGCTGAAGACTTGTTTAATTTTTTTCCTGTCCGCATGGCATATGAATATTAAACATATTAATAACAGAAAAGGCTATCATGACCCTTTAAGTGTTAATATTAAAAGCATCCCAAAGTAGTATTTATGTAGGCCAACTATAAGCACTTGGGACTCTGTGATCTAATCAGAATTAACATCCATGCCCTTGGAGTTGCAGGCCCATGACTGGTCTAATCATTCTCATTGCTCAGATGACAGTGTGTTTTTTTTTAATGTGGGAAAATAAGATTTTATGATTTCATTGTCTCAATGTAAAAGGCCTATAGTCCATGGACCCAGTTAACTATATAGTGAGGTAAAGAACAGGTCTTGCTGCTCCTCCCCAACAGATTAGATTTGTACTTACACCAAAAGATGTTCTCGTTTACAGCAAAGCATCTGCATTGCCTTCGTGCTCTGTCTCTGGCTGTATCGGTGATCACAGGTTTGGTCTCACTGCAAGTTTTTGCCACCTGCACTATACCTCGTGCCAGTTGCCATTGAGGCCAGTTGACTGGTGATGACACCATCTGTGTCAGAGAACTGAGTTCCACAGGGTTTTCAGTGTCTAATTTATCAGTAGATTGCCAGGCCTTTCTCCTGAGGTACCTTTGAGTGTACTTCAACCACCAACCTATTGGTTAGCAGGCAACTGCATTTACACCCACATCCACTGGCTCCTCTCATATGCCTGTTTCTCCCTTAAACCAAGCCCATCACTATCAAGCAGATTCTAGCTCCGCAAATCTATAGGACAGAGTAGAACTACCCCGTAGTTTCTAAGGAGCAGCTGGAGGATTGACACTGCAGCCCTTTTGGTTAGCAGCCATGACACTTAACCACTACACCACGAGCGTTTTCATTTCCATTCTGGAAGTCCTAAATCAGGCAAACTCTTTCTTAACCTAAAGACATCAACCAACCAGAATGCAAAACCTGTGTCTCCTCCTATCTCCACTTCTCTCTGCCCCATGATCTCCCCAGGTCACGTGGGAAAAGTGCCCCTGCCCTTGAAGACAGCATTGACCTTGGTATGTCATCCACACGCTCAGAATGAAGGCATGAACCAGCAAATGAGTGAACAAACTTTTCTTCACTCTTGTGGGAATAATGGCTCTACTTTTTCAAATGTAATTGAGAAATAATTGAGTCTTTTGAGGCATTCATATTAGTTCTCATTAAGGAGGAAAAAATACTATTATTATTTTCAATTTGGAAAATTCTTCTAGTGTTTATTGAACTAGGATTTGGGTCCTTTGAAATCAGACTAAGGTAGTTCTTCAGGCACAGGTACAATGTCCTTTAATTAGGAATAATGGTATGAAAACCCCAAATTATGAAAGGCATATTTAAATGCAGTTTCATTATATTCATGGGCATTACACACTACTAGGCAAGGTATAAATCTGTATTACTATTTGGAGGTGAGTTATTAAAAAAAAAACAACACAGTGTCACATGATATAATTAAAGATACTCCATACCTTATAGAAGTTAATTGCCAGGCCTAGAAGCTGAAGTCTTACAAAGTCATTCTGAATTAATATTGTATACGATGCCTGGTTTTGAAACTGACTTGCTTTTAAGTTGAATTTTTTGTTATGGTTAATATCGCACCCATACTCGGACTTCATTTAAGATATACAAAATTTAGTCAAAATCACATTTGCTGAGGGAAATGACAGCAAAATCTGTATACAGAGAACTCAAATGGCTGTTCAAGAATATTCCCAAAATAGGATGTGGCACTGAGGCAATTATAATCAGATACATAGATAATGCATAACACTCAAGCAAGGAGGATGGACTTGACAGCTGGGTGAAACATGGTAAATGTACACTGATTGGAAGCAGTTTCTGGTATTTGCTATAAAAAAAGTAGAAGTTAATTAGCAGATTTATGTTTTCTTACACACACTAAAGCACTTCTGACAGACACTATAGCATCACAAGATACTTCATTCTCCAGAAAAGTGTAGTTCAGACCGAAATAAAGATGGAAAGGAAAGAAAAGAAACAGTTGAGATGTTTCAAGCTGATGGGCTCAGGCTCAGGGGAGGCCTTTTAGAAAAGTGTTTGGAGGGAGCCAGGCAACTGAGTGGCTGCCTTGGGAATGATACTTTCCCTGAAATTGTTTCAAGCTTATGTGTTTACGGGCAGCTGTCTATAGGTTATAGTAAGACACATGACAAACTGGTGAAGCCACACAGTCCTGGCTCAGGCAGATTAGGGTGATACCTGAGTGTCGTGTGGATCCTTCACTACTGGGAAGGCCAGGTGTGACCCTAACCTCACAGCTGGTCTTCGGAAACACCAGCTACTGTGTCTCAGGTGATATTCTACAGCCGACCTAGCCCAAGCCAAGTGCCGTCGAGTCGGATCCGATGAGCAGCCGACCTAAGGGAAACATGTATTCTGTTTATGTGCTTGCCAGCCTTGATTTCCTCTCATGTATCTGCCCTGCAGGGCAAAAGGTGCTGCCACAAAGAAGGATCTTTAGTCCTTATAATGAAGACTTCCCTAGGGAGTGACCAGAGAATGAGATTGGTAGAAGGGAACTTATCAAATGTAGAAGGAAAGGTATCTGACTGCAACCTTGAGTCTGACTTCTCTGAACCAAGTATTACTCTCGCACGGAGTGTTATGAATTCACACCAGGAACCTCTCAGGCAGGATACCCTTATCCTGTGATCCTGATGTTTCTATAGAATCCTGTTGTATGATCACTGTAATTTATTAACACTCTATCAATATATCATATTCCTGCTTACTTCCCACCAAATCACATTGAAATCACTATCCAGCAGTCTCTCTTGTCAACCAGAGGCAGGTCAAAAATTATTCACAATCTTATGTTTAATACACATTATACGTCCTGAGGAAACCCTGATGGTGTAGTGGTTAAGTGCTACGGCTGCTAACCAAAAAGCTGGCAGTTCAAATCTGCCAGGCAGTCCTTGGAAACTCTGTAGGGCAGGTCTTTTCCATCCTTTAGGGTCACTGTGAGTGGGAATTGACTTGATAGCAATGTGCTTTTTTGCTCTATGCTTCCTGTAATGAGCCTGGCAGCAAAAGCACTTGGTCACTAATTAAAAGTTAAGCAATTCAAACCTACCAGCCACTTCAGGGTGACAACCACGACAGTCTGCTTCTACAAAAATTACAGCCTTGGAAACTCGATGGGGAAGTTCTCCTCTGTCCTGTAGGGTGGCTAAGGATCAAAACCAACTTGACAGTAACAGGTTTGGGTTTTGGTTTACACTTTCTGTTGCTCCAGGATAGGTACAAACATGGTAAAAAGAAGAAATAAAGGAAAGAAGGAATAAAACGGAGAGAGGAAAGGAAGGGGGAACCTATAACAGACCAGGAGTTAGAGATTTTTGATAAAGAAAGCTGTGATTAACAGTTTCTAACACTGTAGTTATTTCAAAATAGCATGGAAATGTAATAGAGCATATTGATATTTATTTGTCTTCTGTTACTTTCTCAGAAGTTACATATTAGAAGTTTCAAATAGTAGTTTCTATATTGTATCTCTATGGCCTTTTCCAAAGACTCATTATCATAACAACATTGAAAGTTTTCATCAAAAAGTTGTGACATCCGTAATGGCCTGCTTATCAAGAGAAGGCATATTACAAAACTGAATCTATACAGAAGCCTGTATAGGTTTGTAGACAAACCCTAAATTTATACCAAATCAGTCTGTCTTACAATGATTGTTTCCACCTTACCACATTCTTCCCTCTCTGCGTGCAGTACGGAGCTGCCAAACAGGTTTCCCTTTACTTGATTCTCATGCCACATTCTCATGAGAGCTTCCCAAAGTACCTTCATCACTGCTGAGTCATCTGCTACCTTTTTTGGCTACCCAAGTGCAAAATGATTCAGCATTCTACAACTCTCGTCCTACACGCCATTGAAGACCAGTGATCCCGGTTGCCTTCCCCTCCCTTCACCGTCTATGTCCATACTCTGTGCTCTGGATGGGACCAAGTTGAGTCAGTAGGTTTAGCTGTTACCTGCTTTTACCTAAAAGTGGACAGGAGATGTGTTGCTGGAATTGTGGAAGTCTGGGTAGTCTGACTTTAGAAGACCAGAAGGTACCTCCTAGGAAGATAATCTGACGTCTAAACTGAGCAAGATCTAAAACAATATCTAGGGCAGAGCAAGTGTGGGGAACATCTCATACCCTGCGTTTAGATCTGAGGAACACGAGAGACAAGCATGACCGCGCATGATGGAGAGATGTGGGGAGGGTTCCTAGGATGATTGCAGGAAGGAGCGTAGACTATTAACCATTAGTGTTTAGATGAGTGATGAACACCAGGAATGCAATGCCTAAACTCTAATGAGCTGGATTCTAAAGCCTAGCAGGTTAGTGGGACTCCTCAGATGTCACAGGTGAGAAAAACATACGAACAAGTTAACACGTGGAAAGGTTCTATTTGTGTGAGAATCTGAAAAATAAGGCCTGACAACTAAGTCTGCGAATTCAATTGTTCTAAGTGTTACATACCTCATTGCTGAATATCACTATGGTCACCTTTGAAGTACTCCCACTGGGAGTTTATACACTGATGCCAGCTCCTAGTCCGCCCCTCAAAGCAATTTTCGACTCTTTCTGGAATGCCTATCGTACACAGTGGCAAGGAGGCACATCTGTGAATTTAATTGTATACTTGTCTGTGAGGGAACTGTATTAGAACACCCTCCTTACTTACATGACCTGGCCCCCAATGACTTTTTTCTGTACCTGAAGATAAAGAAAACATTGAAAGGAAGGCATTTTGATGGCATTCAGGACATCAAGGGTACTATGATGACAGCTCTCATGGCCATTCCAGAAAAAAAGTTCCAGAATTGCTTTGAAGGGTGGACTGAGCACTGGCATTGGTGCACAGCTTCCCAAGGGGAGTACTTCACAAGTTACTATAGTGATATTTAGAGTGAAAGATGTAGCACTTTTTCTAGGGTGAATTCACAAACTTATTTGGGAGTCTTTGTATGATCTGAAGTCTAGAAGGACATGTCTCTTTTGTAGGAGCTGGACATACATCCCAGATGCAATGCTGTGTTCATAAGTGGGTGTATCACATATGTTAGCAGTGGTGTCTTATAATGAGAACAATGAAGAGTGTGCTACAGACATTATGTGTCATGGATTAAGACCTGGGAGAGCAAATGAGACAAGGGCCTTCTGTCCAACCACTTGTCAGTCATGAAATCTCATATGAACCATTTTCTCATAGCTCTGTCCTTCACTCATAAATAAGAAAAGTAGTATTGGCTTTGCCTGATATCTTTGTTGGGTTCCCTACAGGAGCAAAATGAATGAGACAGAGAGGTCTATCTGAGAAAGAGATCTGCTTCAAGTACGTGTTTCCTCCAGCTGTGAGGGCTGGCAAGTGCCAAATCCAGGTGGCAGGATAAAGACCTCTGCTCATTCGTGGGATTAAAGGGGTTGATTAATCCAAAGTCTTCGAGTCAGGAGCCAACCCCCCAGGTCTTCTCATAGATCCCCATTTCTAAGCACAGAGTCTCCTTCCTCTGTGATCTAAACCCCTCTCACAACTGATAAAAAAGAAATCTGGATAACCTTTGAATTCTATGAGTCTGTCTTCTGTTCATCTGCGTGATAGAGCTGGGAGCTTGGTCTGGGCCACTTTGCCTTGAAGTGGCAGAACAAGAAAACAGCACAGATGTGCAGAGTCTTGGTTTCTGATGATATTGTAAACCCTAGGTCTTAGACTCTGAATTTAGGACTGTCCTTCTTTTAGCTCCAGCACAGTCTAAAGGAGCCAGCCCATTCCACAGATCTTCATGCCACCACCTACTGTTTTGTGGTGCGGCTACTTCTCATTCCCAGTCCTGGCCTTCAATATTTACCCATTCCAAGGGACCACGGGTGATCGTTTATCTAGTTATTTCCCTAGTAGAGACTATAAGTTGCACAATTCTATTCCCAAATACTACTGACAAACACACCGTTTTTCAGCCCCCAGAATGGCTAACCAATTCCAAATTATAGTTTCCTCAGTGGCTGGCTACCTACAGCCAGCCTGGGTGCAAACTTCTGTGGTAGGATCCTTGTATATAAAGATAAAAAGTACTCTAGCAAGTTGAAATGGAAAAGGAATTTATTAAGGGAGATAAGGAAGCCCACATCAATAACCCTTCTGATGCAGACCAGTCTTATGCTGGTGGTCCCAGACATGTACACCTTCTTGACAAGGTATTGAAGACATTGTTAAAACATAAATACATCATCCAATGAACTGTACATTAAACCCTGCGTAGGCTTTTGTCCCTGGATGATGCAAATGGTTAACATACTCGAGTTTGATTCTACCAGAGGTTCTTCAAAAAATAATCAGCAACTGAAAACTTTGCAAAGTCCAGTACCACTCTGACACATAGGCAATCAGATCCACTTGACAACAGATGTTTTTGTTTTTTAGTCTTTTGTTGGAGTGAGTATAGCAGATTATAAAAGATTAACAGATTAACCCAGTGAGTAGAAGTGAAGAGCTCAGATTCCAGGCAGCTTTTCCTTTCCCAAAAGTCTGAGGCCTGGATCCTTTCCCAGTGGAGTACATCCAGTGAATTTCTGGGATGAGGAATCTTGAAAATCAGCAGAGAACTAGATTTTGGTTTGTGGGTTGAAAGAAGGTGCAAAAAGTATACAAAAATTGCAAAAGGCATAACAGAGTGGTAGGTGCCCATCTAACTTTTCCCAGGCAGCTCACACTCTTTCCAAGTTATGATGCTGAATTAAAATCCCCATAATGTATGCAAACTTAAACTGTCTTAGTGGAAAAACTTTGAGGTTTGGAAAGAAGCCTACAGTTTGTAATCATGGTACATGCCATGTGGTCTGAAAATTTCTTCCCTGTTCCAATTCTAAAAGTATAAGGCAGAGCTACTGTTTTCTTTCTAGAAGTCATTTGTCAGTTGCCCTCCATCGAAGGACGTTGTGCTTCCTTCCTCTGTCTTTTCATTCCTCCGAGCTGCCTTTTGAAAAGGGACGTATTGCCCTTATTGTGATCTCCACAAATTGAGGCCCAGCCCAGACCCATTGAGTCGGATCTGACTCATGGTGACCCTAGTGAGGAGGCATCCAAGTCTGACTTTCCTTTTTATTTGTTTATTTTTTTTAAAGTGGTTTCTGTTCATTTTGAAACTTTCAATGGACAAAAGACAAGAGAAAGGCCATTTGAAAAGTTTGCCCTCGTCTATTTATAAAAGGGGTTCTTCAAGGTATTGAGAGAAGCACTGCTGTCATCAGGGGGTTTCACATCTGCAGCATTTGTCACCAACTCAAAAGCTAGAGATCTAATATCTCTACCATGGTTTTGCTCATTAACAGAAACCCTGGGAGCATACTGGTTAAGTGCTACAGCTGCTAATCAAAAGGTAAGCAGTTTAAATTCACTGAGCATTCCTTGGAAACTCTATGGGAAAGTTGCTGAGTCAGAATTGACTTGACTCCAGTGAGTTTGGTTTTTTTGGAGTTTGCTCATAAACATAGCAACAAATGCATCTTGGAGCTCAAGCTTCCTTCTTTCATATAGAGTTTCCTCTTAGCACTTAAAATGGAAATGCCTTTTCTCTGAAAAAATGGTTATAATGAAATTTACCTTTCCCCAGGCAGCAGAGTTGTTTGCCCCCAGATTGTTTGTTGGCTACAGCTTTATGAACCCAGGGCTGAGCCACCCACTAGCCTGGCTTTCATTGCTTCCATCAACCTTTAGATTTAAAACCAGCCTGTAAACCACTGGAAAGGGAAGCAGGCAGCCAGTTCTGCAGGATGGAACTTCAAAACCAAGACAGAGTTCTTGGAGCAGGCAACAAGTATCACAAGTGGTTGTTCCATGAAAATAAACTACCTCTGGGGGAAAAAAAATATGCAAAGAAACAAACAAAAGGATATCATGACTGTTTCAATATTTGTTTGTCTTGTTAATAAGAATTATTGGTAATATAATGAGATATATAGCAGTGGTCACAAGTTGACATGAACTGACAGGGATCACATGTACAACAGAAGGAAACTTTGTTTGATCCTGTGCTTTCTCCAGGATTGTAGGCAGACTAAGGCCCATCTTCGTGGAATTGTATCAATCTGTGTCACTGAGGGTCTCTCTGGCACTTGTTGGTCATTTAAATTGGCAAACACAATGTTCTGCAGTGACTATCCCTCCTGATGACATGCCCTAAGCAAATGAGTTGAAGTCTGGGAAAATGTTCATGATCCATAAGGTTTTAACTGCCGGATTTTCAGAAGTAGGTTACTAGGCTTTTCTTGCTAGTCCATCTTAGTCTGGAACCTCTGCTGAAACCTGCCCATGGTGGATGGTACCATGAAACCTGTGAGAGCCAGAATTTAATGGGCAGCCTTGTTTTTCTGGGTCTTGAAGGTTTTCCATCTTTGAACACATGGCTCAAATGTTTTAATAGAAAATATTTTAGCTTTTCTTCTCTAACAGGTTTCTGCCTTACACAATTTCTAACTGTCACAGATTTTAATGTTTAAAATAACCTATAGAAAATAATAAACAATGCAGAACAAATAATTGGGTATGATAACCTCAGGTTTTATAACACCTTCCTAACTGATTATCCTGACTTCTGCGGTCTAACTCCTTGCTTGCCCCTGACTTCGAACATCTCCATCTCAATCAATGACCCTGACCAAGCACTGATTTAAATTGAATTTAGAGTTACCCTCAGGGTTCTTTTCCTTCATGCTCCACTTTGGGTCTAAGGACAAATCTTCCTGACTTTTCTTGGTAACATACCACTGGTTGTTCAAAACCTCTATTCCTTCTCACCTGAGTCTTTAAAATAGCTCCCTTAGTCCCTCTTCTCAGTTGTTTGTCTCCTTATCACTTGTTTTCCATAGCTTAGCCAGAGGGTCCTTCATAAAACATAAATCACTTTGCGTCCTCAGAGATCGCAGGCTTTGGGCCTGGCTCCTGGCCTTGTTCCCCGCCCAGCCCTCCTTTCACCAAGCTTTCTTGCCTGGGTTGGAATACAACAAGCTCAGTTTTGCCTTGGTGCCTCTGCTGTTACTGACTCTGTCTGTCCAGACCACACTTCACTCCATGCCTTACGTTATTCTCCCTCTTATCCTTGAAGTCTGCTCAAACAAACCTCACAGAAACAGCATTACCCATTACCTGTCCACAGAGCCAGCCACCTCATGCCTTCAGTCTGTAATCCTGTCCCTGAAATTATCCAGTTCATTTATTCATCCTCTTTGTCACAATTTCCCTGTGCTTCTGTCATTTGTTCTGTAGAACCAGGGATCTTTGCTTTTTGTGTTCACTGATATATACATAAGCACACAGAGTAGTTCTGGGAGCATCCTAGAGGCTTAGTCCGTAATTGTTGGATTTAATGAATAAATGAATCTGTCTCTAACTTTCTCACTCTCCCATGGGAATAGGAATTTTTCTCAGTTCTCTGTCTCTAGCTGCAAGATGCCTTGGTAATAAATCTTAATGCTGGAGAATTGTTTGTATTCTCAGGCATACGCTTCTGTTGTCCAAGATCTACCCATCACCTAATTTTCTTTCTGGGAATCAGGATTGTAACTCTATGTCATGACATGCATCCCAAACTGTATACTGATTATAAAGGCTACAATGGTCTTAAAAGATGTGAGGTCAGTATGGAGATGTTATATCAGCATGAAGATGTAATTCTGGGTGTATTCATCCCCTATTTCTGCTGTACATGTCTGTAAATTTGTCATACTCTGAGGGCTTGTGTGTTGCTGTAATCATGGAAGCTATGCTACCAGTATTCAAATACCAGCAGGGTCACTCATGGCAGACAGGTTACAGCTGAGCTTCCAGAATAACACAGACTAGGAAGAAGGACATAACAGTCCACCTCTGAGAAAAATAAGCCAGTGAAAACCTTATGAATAGTAGAACACTGTATGATGCAGCATGAGAAGATAAGCTCCCCCCGCCCCCACCTCCAGGTCAAAAGGCATTCAAAAGATGAGTGGCAAAGAGGTACTCCTCAAAACAGAGTCAACTTTCATGATGTGGGTAGAGTCAAGCTTTCAGGACCTTCGTTTTCTTATGTGGGAAGACTCATGAGAAGAAACAACTTCAAATATCCATTAATGGTCAGAACAAGGAATGAATAAAATATGAATCTAAGAAAATTAGAAATATTCAAAATAAAATGGGACACATAAACATCAATATCTTGAGTTGAAATGGTATTGGTCACTTTGAGGGAAATGATTACGTGACTTCCTATGCCAGGAATGACAACTTGAAGAGGAATGGCATTGCGTTCATTGAAAAATAACATTCCAAGATCTATCCTGAAGTACAATGCTGTTAGTGATAGTATAGCATTCACTCACCTACAAGGGAGAGCAATTAATAGTACCAATATCCAAATTTACACACCAACCAATGAGGCCAAAGATGAAAAAGTGAAGAGTTTTTGTCAGCTATACAGTCTGAGACTGACTGAACATGCAATCAAAATGCCTTCTTCATTACTGGTGATTTGAACTCAAAAGTTGGAAACAACAAAGAGGGATCACTAGCTGAAACATACAGTCTTGATGATAGAAATGATGCCAGAGATCACATGACAGAATTTTGCAAGACTAATGACTTCTTTACTGCAAAAAACTTTAACCAACACAGGCAGCAACTGTACATATGGATCTCACCAGATGGAAAATACAGGAATCAAATTGACTACATCTGTGAAAAAAAGATGGAAAGCTCCATATCAACAGTCAGTGCAAGACCAGGTGCTGACTGCATCACAGTCCCTCAATTGCTTATGCAAGTTCAAACTGAAGCTGCAGAAAATTGGAGCAAGTTGTCTAGACCCTAAGTATGACCTTGAGTGTATCCCATCTGAGTTTAGAGACCAACTCAAGAACAGATTTGATGTATTGAACACTAACCACCGAAGACCAGACAAACTAGAATGACACCAGAGTTATCATCCATGAAGAAAGCAAAAGATCATTAGAAAGACAAAGAAGAAAGAAAAGACCAAATTGGATGTCAGAAGAAACTTTGAAATTTGATCTTGAATATTGAGCAACTAAAGCAAAAGGAAGGAGTGATAAAGTAAAGGAACTGAACAGAAAATTTCAAAGGGTAGCTCCAGAAGATAGTGTTATATAGAATAACATATGCAAAAAGCTAGAAATAGAAAACCAAAAGGGAAGAATATAGTGTGTATTTCTCAAGCTGAAGAACTGAAAAAGAAATTCAAGACTTGAGTTGCAATAATGAAGGATTCTACAGGGAAAATATTAAATAACTCAGGAAGCATCAAAAGAAGATAGAAGGAATATGCAGAAACATTATACCAGAAAGAACTGGTCAATGTTCAAGCATTTGAAGAGCTAGCATACGATCAGGAGCTGATGGTACTAAAGGAAGAAGTCAAAGCTATATTGAAGGCATTGGTGAGAAACAAGGCTCCACGAACTGGTAGAGTATTAATTGAGATATTTCAACCAATAGAAGCAGTACAGGGTGTCCTCAGTCATCTATGCCAAGGAATTTGAAGGACAGCTACCTAGCAAACCAACAGAAAGGAATCCATGTTTATGCCCTTTTCCAAGAAAGGTGATCCAACAAAATGCAGAAATTATCAAACAATATCATTAATATCACACACAAGTAAAATTTTGCTTAAGATCTTTCAAAAGTAACTACAGCACTATACTGACAGGGAACTGCCAGAAATTCAATCTGGATTCAGAAGGGGACGTGAAACCAGGTATATCATTATTGGTGTCAGTTGGATCTTGGCTAAAATCAGAGAATACCAAAAAGATGTTTACCTGCGTTTCATTGACTATGCAAAGGCAATCAGTCATGTGGATCTTAACAAATTATGGCTAACATTGTGGAGAATGGGAATTCCAGAGCACCTAATTGTGCTTGTAAGGAATCTGTACATGGATCAAGAGGCAGTCATATGACCAGAACAAAGGGATACTGCATGGTTTAAAGTCAGGAAAGGTATGCATCAGGGTTATATATTTTCACCATGGCTTCTCAATCTGTATGCTGAGTAAATAATTGGATAAGCCGGACTCTGTAAAGAAGCATGAAGCATCAGGATCAGAGGAAGACTCACTAACAATGTATGTTATGCAGATGATGCAAACTTCTTGCTGAAAGTGAGGACTTGGAGTACATGCTGATGAAGATCAAAGACCACAGCCTTCAGTATGGACTACACTTCAGCATAAAGAAGACAAAAATCTTCACAACTAGAGCAATAAGCAACATGATGATAAATGAGGAAAAGATTGAAGTTGTTAAAAGTGTCGTTTGACTTGGATCTAAAACCCACACCCATGGAAGCAGCAGTCAAGAAATCAGAAGACTAACTGCGTTGGGAAAATCTGCTGCAAAGGACCTCTGTAAAGTGTGGAAAAAAGAAGATGCCGCTTCAAAGACTAAGTTGTGTCTGACCCAAGCCATGGTATTTTCAGTTGTATCATATGCATGTGGATATTGGACAACTAACAAGGAAAACAGAAGAACTGATGTCTTTGAATCGTGGTGTGGGAGAAGAATATTGAATGTACCATGGACTGACAAAAGAACAAACAAATCTGTTCTGGAAGAAGTACAACCAGAGTGCTCCTTGAAAGAAAAGATGTAGGACTTTATCTTATATACTTTGGACAGGTTATCAGGAGGGATCAGTCCCCGGAGAAGGACATAATGTTTGGTAGAGAGAAGGTCAGTGAAAAAGAGGAAGACTCTTGACAAATGGATTGACACAATGGCTGCAACAATAGGCTTAAGCATAAAAATAATGGTGGACATGACACAGGACCAGGCAGCCTTTCATTCTATTGTGCAGAGGGTCACTATGTGTGGGAACGGACTTGACACCACCCAACAGCAACAACTTAAAGTACACAAACACCAGGAGAGAAATTAGCTAACTGAGAATTCTAGTTATCTGGAGTTACCACGTATAAGATCATATCTGCAAATTAAACACTTATGCTTAGCCAAAGACTTCATCAAAAGAGTAAAAAGACAACCTATATACCCAGAAAAAAAACATTAGGGGTATGAAAAATCCAATCAGTATCTGATCTCTGTAATTTACAGAATACTATAAACCCTCAACAACAGAAAGACAAGTAACCCAATTATAAAAATAGGCAAAGTTTATGGACAGTCATATTACCAAAGAAGACATTCAGGCAGCTAGCAGATACATGAAGAAATGCTCACAATCAATAACTATTAGAGAAATCCAAATCAAAACCACAACGAGACACCATTTCTCACTCCAATAAGACTGGCATTAATCCAAAAAACACAAAATAATAAATGCTGAGGCAGTTGTGGATACACTGTAACACTTCTACACTGCTGGTGGGAATGTAAAATGGTACAACTACTTTGGGAATCGATTTGGCACTTTCTTACAAAACTAGAAATAGAAATACTATAGGATCCCAGAATCCCACTTCTTGGACAAAGCCTAAAGGAATAAGAGCTATCACACAAATAATACATGCCAACCAATGTTTTTCACAGCAATGTCCACAATAGCAAACTGATGGAATCAAACTAGGTACTCATCAACAGATGAATGGATAAACAAATTATGGTATACTCATACAATCACGTACTATGCAATGATAAAGAACAAAGATGAATTTTAGAAATATCTCAAGACATGGAGGAATGAGGAAGACCCTTTGGTAAGTGAAATTAGTCACAAAGGACAAATACTACATGAGACCACTATTATAACAACTAAATAAATGGATTAAACACAGAAGAAAACAGACTTTGATGGTCACAAGGGTGGAGAGGGAAAATAATATTTACTAATTTGATATTAACAAGAATTATTTGGGGTGAAAGGAAGGACAACACTCAGAAGAGAAGTCAACACAACTGGACTAAACCAAAAGACAAGTTTTCAAATACAACCAAACATTCTGAGGGACAGAGAAGTAGAGGTTGGGTTCTGAGGACCATGACTGCAGGGGACATCTAGGTCAATTGGCTCTACACAGTTTATTAAGAAAATATTTTGCCTCCCACTCTGCTGAGTGGGATCTAGAGCCATAAAAACCAGCAAGTAGCCATCTAAGAAACACCGATTTGCATCAGTATAGGAAATCAAAGACAATGAAGATCGTTAAAGACATAAGGAAAATATCAGCTCAAGAGACAGAAAGGGCTGCATAAACAAGGACTCTATCAACATGAGACTGGAAGAACTAGATGGTGCCTGGCTACCACTAATGATGCTCCTTATAGTAAAATCAACAAAGAAACCTTGAGAGAGTGGGAGAATTGCGAGGTGCAGAATTTGAACCCTATTAGATAGACCAGACTTGATATTCTGAGATGCTAGAAAGTGCCTAGAAGATATGACCTCCAGATTCTTTCTTAGGCTAGAACTGAAACCATTCCAGAAGCCAACTCAGACAAAGATTGGACTGATCTATAGGCCATAAATTCGTACTTGTCTGTCAGTTTTTACTACTGTAGGGGCTTGAATGCTGCTGTGATGCTGGAAGTTATACTTCCAGTATTCAGATATAAGCAGGGTATCCCATGGAGGACAGATTTCAGCTGAGCTTCCATAGTAAGACAGACTAGGAAAAAGGACTTCACAGTCTATTTCTGAAAAATATTAGCTGGTGAATTCCTTATGAATAGCAACAGAACATTGTCAGATATAGTGTCAGAAAATGAGCCACTTAGGTGGGAAGGCACTCAAATAACAGCAGTATCCTCAAAGTAGAGATGATGTTAATGACATGGATGGAGTCAAGTCTTCAGGACCTTCATTTTCTAATGTGACATGACTCAAAATTAGAAGAAACAATTGTAAACATCCAATAGTAATCAGAACATGGAATGAACAAAATCTGAATCTAGCAAATTGGAGATAATCAAAAATGCAATGGAATGCATAAACATCAATATTCTAGGCATTAGGGAGCTGAAATGGACAAGTAATGGCCTTTCTGAATTAGACAATCATATGGCTTACTATGTTGTAAATGACAACCTGAAGAGGAATGATGTTGCATTCATCATCAAAAAGAATATTTCCAGTTCTATCCTGAATGACAATGCTATGATAATATCCACATACCTACAACAAAGTTCAGTTAATATGACTACCATTCAAATTGATGTGCCAACCACTAAGGTCAACAATGAAGAAATGGAAGA
This sequence comes from Heterohyrax brucei, assembly GCA_028571685.1. Lineage (NCBI taxonomy): Eukaryota > Metazoa > Chordata > Mammalia > Hyracoidea > Procaviidae > Heterohyrax > Heterohyrax brucei. Next base: position 7,905,881 of record CM053141.1, read on the forward strand.
CTTTTTTACCTGCTTTTGCAGTTCTAAGTTGATTGAACATGCACTCAGAATATATTATTACTGGTGATAAGAATACAAAATTTGGAACCAGAAAAGAAGGACCAGTAGTTGGAAAATAGGTCCTTTGTGATACAAATGTTTCCAAAAGAATTTTGCAAGACCAATGACTTCTTTATTGCTAATATCCTTTTCAACAACATAAATGGCAGCTAGACAAATGGACTGTCACAGGTAAAATACACAGAAATTAAATCAACTACATCTGCGGAAAGAGATGATGGAAAATCTCAGTATCATCAGTCAGAACAAAGCGAAGGCTAACTGTAGAACACACCATCAATTACTCATATGCAAGTTCAAATTAAAGCTAAGGAAAATTGGAATACATCCATGACAGCCAAAGTGTGACCTTGGGTAGATCCCACTTGAGTTGAGAGACTATCTCAAGAATAGACTCAACATGTTAAACGCTAATGACTGAAGACCAGATGAGTTGTAGAATAACTTCAAATAAATTATATATGAAGAAAGCAAGAGGTCATTAAAAAGACAGGAAAGAAAGCAAAAAACAAATTGGATGTCAGAAGAGAATTTGAAACTTGCTCTTGAATATCAAGTAACTAAAGCGAAAGGAAGAAATGATTAAGCAAAATAACTGAACAGAAGATTTCAAATAATAGATCGAGAAGACAAACTCAGGTATTGTAATGATATTTTTAAAGAGCTGAAGACAGAAATCCAAAAAAGAAAAATATAAGCATTCTGAATTTCTCAAGCTCAAAGAACTGAAAAAATGTATATGCAAGCCTCAAGTTGCAATAGTGAAGAATTCTACAGGAAAAGTATTAAACAACTCAGGAAGTGTCTTAAGAAGATGAAAGGAATACATAGAATTATTACCAAAAAGAACTGGTTAATGTCCAACCATTTTAAGAGGTAAAATATGATTAGGAACCAATAGCACTGACGGAAGAAGTTGAAGCTGCATTGAAGGCGCTGGTGAAAAACAAGTTTCTGGGAATTGATGGAACATCAACTCGTATGTTTCAACAAACAAATGCAGTACTGAAAATGCTCACTGATCTATTCCAAGTAATTCGGAAGACAGCTACCCGGCCAACTGACTGAAAAAGATCCACATTTATGCCTATTACTAACAAATGTGATCTAACCAAATATGGAAACTACCAAGCAACATTATACACAAGTAAAATTTTGCTAAAGATCACTCAAAAGTGACTGAAGCAGTGCATTGGCAGGGAACTGCCAAAAATTCAAACTGGATTCAAAAGAGGAAATGGAACCATGGATGTCATTGCAGATGTAAGATGGATCTTGGCTGAAAGCAGAGAATGCCAGGAAATTGTTTACCAGTGATTTACTGACTATGCAAAGGCATTCAGCTGTATGCCCGAATCATCTGGGCACTCCTTGGAAACCTATGGGGCAGTTCTACTTTGTCTTATAGGATCACTATGGGTTGGAATTGACTTAATGGCAAAAGCTTTTTGTTTTTGAATTGGACACCTTGGTAGATATGGAAGATGAATGTCTCAAGTCATGTTGCTATTGAATGTCATCAAGGTGACTCTGACTCATAACAACTCACGTAACTAGATGGAAAGGATTTTCATAGCTGTCATCTTTTCCAGAGCAGTTCAGCAAGTCTTTTCTCTATGGAGCTGATGAGTGGGTTCAAGCCACCAACCATTCCATTAGCAGCCAAATGCTTAGGTACTATGCCACCAGGGCTCCTTTTATAAAAAAAAAATAAAAAAACACTCTACCTATATCTACAACTAGAGCCCTGGTGGCAACGTGGTTGAGTGACAGAGCTGCTAACCAAAAAGTTAGCTGTTAAAATCCACCAGCTGCTCCTTGGAAATCCTATGAGGGTAGTTCTACTCTATCCTCTAAGGTCACTGTGGTAGTGAGTTTGGTTATGGGTTTATATCTATGTGATCTGAAGCCACAACATCTGATAATTACAAGTGGGAGAGGGAAATTTTCAAGACTGTGAAGAGAGAAGTTGTAAAAGATTCCACTTTTGTTTGGATCCACAATCAACACCCATGGAAGTGGCAGTCAAGAAACCAAATTACACCTTGTATTTTGTAAATTAGCTGCAAAAGACTTCTTTAAAGTGTTAAAAAAAAAAAAAAACAAAAACAAAGATTTCACTTTAAGGTTTAAGTTGAACCTGACCCAAGCCATGATGTTTTTAGCAGCCTGACTTGCAGGCTGTCATGGTTTGAATTGTGTCCCCCCAAAAATGTGTGCAGCCATGTGGCTGGGATATGGTTCCCAGTATCTTGGAAATGTCCTCCATTGTGTGGTTTTGCTAACCTGTATGTTAAAGGATTAGGGTGGGGCTGTGAATTCCTGCTATGGGGGAAGTTTCCCTGGAGTATGGCTGGCCCCACCCTTAATGCTTTTAGCTTGCAAGGAATAAAAGGAAAAAGAACCACGGACAATTTGAGAACCTCGCTACCATCAAGCAAGCAGCACCGGGAGCACAGTGCGTCCTTCAGACCAGAGGTTCTTGCATGAGGACGCTCCCTGGACAAAGACTGATGCAATACCGGACTTTCCGCCAGAGCCGACAAGGGGAAAGTCTTTCCCTGGAGCGGACACCCTGAATATGGACTTGCAACCTACTGGATTGTGTAAGAATAAATCTTTCTTTGTTAAAGCCATCCACTCTGTGGTATTTCTGTTAGAGCAGCCTAGCTGACTAAAACACATGCCAAAGCTGGACAATGAATAAAGAAGACTGAAAAATAACTGGATGCCTTTGAATTACAGTGTCTGTGAAGAATATTGAATATGCCATACACTGCCGAAAGAATCAACAAATCTGTCTTAGGAAAGGTACACACAGAATGTTCCTGAGAAGCAAGGGTAGTAAAATTTCATCTCACATACTTTGGGGATATTGTCAGGAAGGAACAGTCCCTACAGAAAGATATCATGTTTGGTAAAATCTGGGTCAGTGACAAACAGGACAACCTCCAATGAGATAAAATGACCCAGAGTTCGCAATAATGGGATCAGTCGTAACAGTGATTGTGAGAATGGGGTAGGACTGGACAGTGTTTCCTTCTCTTGTATATAGGGTTACTGTGGATTGGAAATAACTCAATGGCACCTAACCACAATGACAACACTTTTATTCAGTTATGGTATTCCCTGATACTTCATAATAGAAACATTTTAATAAAATATATTATTTTAAAGGTCTAGCACATGGTAGTCTTTTTAAAAGACCATTGGCATTATACCTAAGTTGTGCAGATTTTTTTCTGTAGTTAATTCCTGTTTAAATCAAATTTCACAGAATTTTACTTTTTTCTTTATTAGGCCTCTACAACATGGTTCCTTTCTAGCTATTACTTACATTTCTATTGCACTGGTTTCTCAGAGATTACAGATGTGGCCTAGAGAAGGAATTATAAAACTAAGTAAAATTTTATCACTAGAGAAAATGCCCATGGCTGGAAAAGTCTTTTTATAGTGGTAATGCTTAGTTTTAATATTTAATCATCATAAAACACCATAAAGAAATGCAACATCATGTTCACTTTGTTGGAGGATGGTGAGATTTGAAATTGCACAGGTGAATATTTTATCTGATGTAACTAAAAAGGTTTTGGATGCATTTCAAACTTAGATTCAGAATCCAGATGTCTCCTCTCCAGTTCCAGCAAAACTTAGTGTTTGATGAAAACAAGTTCATCAACTTCATGTTCTTCAGAAACAATAAGTCAAGAAAGCAAGAATTTGCAAAGAATTTGCAAGTATGTGGCAGTGACTCATATTCCTAACATATGAAGATGAAATTAGAATGCGACTTGTAGATAAAGCAAATCTAAACCATAGATAGCTTACTTTGTTATAACTTGAACCAAGATACATTATTATATTTTTAAAAAATGAATAACTGCTCCTGACATTCTTTGAAGAACATTAAGTAAAAGATGATGCCGTTGATCCTAAACACTAAATGCCTTTGAAATAATTATGCTGAAGGGAATTATAGAGGATAATTTCATTCACCGGATTTTTTAATGTGGTAGAAAGAATCAGTGTTAAACTAGCCAGAGAAGAGAGGTCAAAGGTTGTTTATTTCTATTTTGCAAATATTTCCTTTTCTTGATTTTCATGGCTGTCAAATAACATGTATTTATAGCAATCAATTTGAGAACCTACAGGGATAAAGTGTGAGTTGATGTTTTCATTCTTGAATCATGATTTGTCTGGGTCTCCCTCTCTAATGGAAAATAATAACTAGAGTACATAATGTGGGGGGGTTATGGAAGAAAACTCAAAAATCATATATATATGTATATATATATACACACACACACAATCAAGTTACATAATATTAATTTTGGGAAAATTTAAAGGTACAATAAACAGTTATGAAGAGCTCAGCTGCTAACCAGAATTTTGGCAGTTCACAGCCACCAGCTCCTCCTTTAAAACTCCATGAGACAGTTGTACTTTGTCCCATAGGGTTGTTATGAGTCAGAAGTGACTCAATAGCAGTGGATTTTCTTTTTTGGTTTGGGGTTTTTAGAACCATAACACAAGACAATAAAGAAGTTTGTTTACTGCGTCACAACTAGGGGTCAGTCAGTGAAGAATGAATGGCTATTTGGAATTATGTAGGTAAAGTATGTAATAGATATGCTATGTTATTAAATTTATCATCTAATTTTATCAGTCAAAATAGAAAAGAAAATCCCTACCATCGAGGCAATTGTAACTCATAGCAGTTCTATAGATAGAGAAGAACTGCCACACAGGGCTCTCATGGAAGACTTGATGGATTTGAATTGCTGATCTTTTCGTTTGTAGTCAAGCTCTTAACCACTGAACCATCAGGGCTCTAACATGTTATATCATGTTTACATGTTTACATCCTATAAAAAAGTGTCAACTACATTGTCTTGGGAATCTTCCTAATATGTTTTTCACTGTCATCCATAAGACTGTCCTATATATAGCAATTGATCAATTTACAGAAAATTTTCCTGGTACAGTCACCAGAACATGTCAGTTGAGGCTGAGCTAGGAATAAGATTACATCCCACCCTTTACCTTCATATACAGCTAGTACAATTTTAGGGTCATAATTGATTTGGTTGATTGGAGTGGACACTAAATTCAGGAGCCAATATACAAAATCTCAAAAGATAATCATAAGACAGAGCCAAGACAGCAGACTAGACACACATCTCAATTCCCTCTGCAAACTAAGGCCTGGATTAATAATTGAACACAACACTCTGGACACCCAGGAAGCCCTAGGATGCACACAGGGTTATCAGATTGGACTACATGGTACTAAATGGGAAACTCTGTCTCTGTGGCAAGGCAGAGAATGCTGAGGCCTGCTCCTGCTAACTCACCACTTGGGAGGACTGCATTACTGACGACACTTATTTCTTTTTATTATCCAGGAGGTTGGAGATGGCATGAGCCAACAAATACACTGAACTGCAGTTCTAAAGTAAACAGTGTACAATGCAGCCGAGAAACAGTGCATGGGATAAACACATTTTGAGAGTCCAGCTCCTAAGTGATGCTACCACTGCCTTCCCAACTTCTCTTTTCTGTGCTCTGCCATAGATTCTGCTGATTTTTAGTCAGAAGGGCAGCTCAACTGGGACACCATCTTGGTTGGCTTGGAGGCAGATTCACCCAACCTCAGCAGGGAGTAATTTGCCAGCTGACAAGCATGCCAGTCCAGAAGGAGATTTTGCAACAGAAACACAGTGTTCAACACAGTGTTATCTAATGGATAGGGACAGGCTGAGGATGTCATCAAGGCTATAACCACTCCTTATTTTTAACTACATCAAAGTAGTTCTGAGGACAGCAGAAGTGCTTCAATTGTCAGCCAGAAGGTAGGGCCTGCTACACCTGATGGCCTGAATCATTTTGGCAGCTGTCGCACAGCTCCTAAATTTTAAAAATAAGACTGCCAGGAGAAATAACTGCTGAGCGGCCAGGTGGCATCTCTTCCAGCTTTTACTGACCACATCAGAGGGTCAGTTGACAGCCCCAGAGTCACTCCATAAGTAGGGTAGTGTCTTTGTCAGCCAGGAGACATAGCCTGCCACCTCAGAGAGTCCACTGGGGTCAATCACTAGAGTACACAAAGGTGGTTGGTAAACAACTCCCCTCGCAGAACTATACCTCAACTCCTGTTGAGGTAACACCAGAGAAATTAAACAGCATCTAAATGGCCTAAAGGCAACAATCCATCTCTAAACATTTAAAAAAAGCAGGCCATCTTCACTCCAAAAAACTGCCAAAATAAAGAATCAAAAAGTTTCTCAGATGAAGAAGGCTTTCTGAAGCTATCAGAGGTTGAGTGCAAAAGAATTACATATAAAACCCTCCTAGAGATCCAACAAAATGCAGCAGAGCAAAATGAAAAATTAAATAAGCTGTTTGAACTGATGCAACATCAACAATCTGAAATCCAGAAGATCAATAATGAAATTATAGAATTAGACAATTTAATCCAAAGCCAAAGAGCAGAATTCAGAAGATGAAAGTCAGAGTTGGTGACCTTGAAGATAGAGCAATTGACACCAGAATTTATGAAGAGAAATCAGAGAAAAGAAATAAGAAATCTGAAGCAGCAATAAGAAACATCTGGGACTCTATTAAGAGGAATAATCTATGATTAATTGGAGTTCCTGAACAGGAAGAGATAACTGAAAACACAGACAGTATTGTTGTTGAATTGCTGACAGAAAACTTTCCTGAAATTATGAAAGAGAACATAGATATCCAGAATGTATATCTAACGCCACAAATCCAGAACTCAAAATGAAGACATCAAGACAAATTATAATCAAGCTTAATAAAATGAAACATAAACAGATTCTCTTAAAGGCAACAAGGCTCAAAGCAAAGCTAACATTCAGAGGGAAACCCTGTAGGATTTTGTCTGACTTTTAGGCAGAAATGATGTTGGTAAGGAGTCAGTGGGATGACACATTCACAGCCTTGAAGGAAAAAAAAGGTCAAATCAAGAATTATATATCCCACAAAACTGTCTCTCAACTATGAAGATGAAATTGACACATTTGCAGACAAACAGAAGCTTAGAGACTTTGTAAAAACAAAACCAAAACTACAAGAAATACTAGAAAGAAGCTCTTTGCTTACAGAAACAAAATCATTAAGTATATATTCAAGAATGCAATGTAGGACACAGCATCCAGAAATCTACTTAGTTAGGGAAGTCACAAACTGAATCAAAGGTACAATATTAAAAGAAAGGAGCCAGTGATAACATCATGAAAACAATGACACCATCACTAAAAAGTGGGATATACTAAAGCAATTATGGAGTAGTTAAGCAAAGTCTTCCACCCTTGAGAGTCTACCTGGGGCAAATCACTAGAGTAATAGAGACAGCTGTTGACCAGTAATTCTCTTAGCTCCATTATCAGAGAAATCAAATAGTATTTAGACAACACATAGGCAGCAGACCATAATTAATCATTTAAAGAAACAGCCTTTAAATGCTCCAGAAAATTCCCTAAAGACGCAAAAAATTCAAAAAATTTCCAAGATGAAGAAGTCTTTCTGAATCTAACAGAGGTTGAATACAAAAGCCAAAGCCAAGTGTCGTTGAGTGGGATCCGAATACAAAAGAGTTATATATAAAACTCTCCTAGAGATTAAACAAAATGCAATAGAACAAAATGAAAAATTTAGTAAACTATTTGAAATGCTAGAACATCAACGATCTGAAACACATCAGATTAGTAACAAAATTACAGAATTGGATAATTCTATCCAAAGCCAAAAGAGTAGGGTTGAACTGATGGAAGTTAGAATCAGCGACCTAGAAGACAAACTAACTAATGCCAGCATTTATGAGGTGAAATCAGAGAAAAGAAATAAGAAAAATGAAGACACATTAAGAAATATTTGGGACTCCATGAAGAGGAATAACTTACATTTAACTGGAGTTCCTGAACAAGGGAGCATTAATGAAAACATAGAGAGTATTGCCGTAAAGATGCTGACAGAAAACTTTCCTGAGATTATGAGCAAAGAGAATGTACGTATCCAAGATGTTTATTGAACACCACAAAAGTTAGATCCAAAAAGAAGGATGCCAAGGCATATTATAATTAAACTTAATAAGGTAAAACACAAAGAGATGCTTCTGAAGACAGCAAGGCTCAAATCAAAACTAACATTCCGAGGGAAACCCTGTAGGCTTTCATCTCACTTTTGTGCTGCAACAATGCTGGCTAGAAAACAGTGGACAGATACATTCAAAGCCCTGAATGAGAAAAACTCCCATACTAGAATTATTTATCCTGCAAAATTGTGTATCAAATATAATGATGAAATTAAGACTTTTGAAATTAAGAGAAATTTAAAGACTTCATAAAAACTAAACCAAAATGACATGAAATATCGAAAGAAGCTCTTCCCTAAATGTATGCTTTAGGTGATAATTCAAGGTACTTCATCCAAATTTCTAATCAGGTAAGGAAAGCACAAAACTTCACCAAATGAGGCCAAAAGCTACAGTATTATAATAAGGGAATCCATGATGATATCATGACAACTATAATACCATCACATTAAAAGAGGGATACACTACCATAGTTACAGTTGTTTTTGATGCAGAGAAAGTTTCAGACTTATAAAATAGTTAAAATTGATTTCAATAAATATATGTTAAGGGGGATAATACATGTAGCCATAAAGCAGATTAACAATATATTATTTGAAATCAAAAAATGGAATACAGGAGTCTCAGTGAATATAAAATCAACACTCATACAATCCATAAAGAAGAATGTCCCAGAATAGATTAATAATAACAACAGAGACAAAACCTCAACATGAACATAAACATATCACAATTAAAACACTAAACATATACCTATCAATAATTACATTGAATGTAAATGGACTGAACACTCCAGTAAAGAGACAGCTAGTGATATCCTGGACCCAAAGACATGACTCATCTATATGTTGTTTACAGGAAACACATCTTAGACTTAAAGATAAAAGCAGGTTGAGAATTAAAGATTGGAATAATATGTATCAAGCTAACAATACACAAGAAAGAACAGATGTGGCAATATTAATCTCAGATAAAATAAATTTTAATGTAAAATTCACTATTGTGGACAAGGCTGGTCACTATATATTGCTGAAAGGTTCAATACTCAAGCAAGACTTTACAATATTAAATATTTACACACCCAATATCAAAACACCTACATACATTGAACAAATACTGACAACAATGAAAAATGAGATTGATTATTTCACAATAATAGTTGGGGACTTCAACACTCTGCTTTCAGTTAAGGATAGATCATCCAGAAAAAGCCTCAGTAAAGACACAGAAAGTCTTACTGCAACAATCAACCGACTTGATCTTATCAGCATATACAGATCTTTTCATCCTTTAGCAGATAAATACACCTTCTTCTCCAAAGCACATGAAACATTCTCCAGAATAGACCATATGTTGGGTCATAAAACAATTCTCTATTAAATCCAAATCATTGATTTATTGCAAAGTGTCTTCTCAGACCACAGAGCTATAAAAGTTGAAATCAATAACAGAAAATTCATAGGTAAAAATTCAAACTTGTGGAAACTGAACACTTTGCTCATAAAGCCTTGTGTTATAAAAGAAATTAAAGACACATTAAAGAAATTTATGGATTCAAATCAGAATGAAAACACATCCTACCAGAATTTATGGAATATAGAAAAAGCAGTGCTCAGAGGTCCGTTTATCTCTATGAATGCATACTACTGGAAAGAAAAAAGAGCACAAATTAAAGAATTAACCTCACAACTTGAACAAGTAGAAAGAGAGCAACAAAGGAACCCCTCAGTCACCAGAAGAAAACCGATTGTAAGGATTAGAGCAGAACTAAATGAATTAGAAAACAGAAAAACAATTGAAAAAATGAACAAAACCAAAAGCTGGTTCTTTGAAAAGATTCACAAAATTGATAAACCATTGGCTAAACTTACAAAAGAAAAACAGCAGAAGATACAAATAACCCGATTAAGAAATGAGTTGGGAGATGTTACAACAGACCCAACTGAAATAAAATATATCGTAACAGAATACTTTGAAAGGCTATACTCTGACAGGTTTGAAAACCTAGGGGAAACAGACAAAATTCTAGATTCACACAACTCACCAAGACTATCACAAGGAGAAGTAGATCAACTTAATAAATCTATCACAGAGGAATAGATTGAAAAAGTCATAAAAATTTTACCAACCAAAAAAGTCCTGGCCCAGACGGCTTCACCAGAGAATTCTACCAAACTTTTAGAGATGAATTAATTCTAGTACTCTTGAGGCTATTTCACACCATAGAAGGAGATGAAATACTTCCAAATTGATTCTATGAAGCCAGCATAACACTGATACCAAAACCAGGGAAAGATCCCACAAAAAGATAATTACAGACTGTCATGGGTTGAATTGTGTCCTCCCAAAAATATGTGTAGCCACGTGGCTGGGATATGGTTCCCAGTATCTTGGGACTGTCCTCCATTGTGTGGTTTCACTAAACTGTATGTTGAAGGATTGGGTGGGGCTGTAAATTCCTGCATATGATTACTTCCTTGCTTTGCTGTATGGGGAGTCTCCCTGGAGGATGGCTTGCCCCACCCTTAATGCTTTCAGCCTGCAAGAGATAAAAAGGGAAAAAGAAACAAGGAGAAGGGGGAGCCTTGTACTACCAAGAAATGTGCACCAGGAGAAGAGCGCGTCCTTTAGACCTGAGGTTTCTACCCCAGGACGCTCCCTGGACAAAGACTGATGCAATACCGGACTTTCCTCCAGAGCCGACAAGGGGAAAGCCTTCCCCTGGAGAGGACACCCTGAATATGGATTTGCAATCTACCGGACTGTGTAAGAATAAACCTTCCTTTGTTAAAGCCATCCACTCTGTGGTATTTCTGTTAGAGCAGCCCTAGCTGACTAAAACACAGAACAATTTCACTCATGAATCTAGATGCAAAAATCTTCAACAAAATTCTAGCCAATAGAATTCAACAGCATATAAAAAAAAGATAAAATAAAATGACTAAGTTGGTTTCACTCCAGAGATGCAAGGCTGGTTCAGCATCAGCAAAACCATTAATGTAATCAACTACATTACCAACACAAAACATAAAAATCACCCGATTTTGTCAATTGACACAGAAAAGGCATTTGACAAAGTTCAACACCAATTTATGCTTAAAACTCTCAGAAAAATAGGAATAAAGGGGAAATTCCTCAATATAATCAGTAGCATCTATGCAAAGCCAACTGCTTTCATCATCCTGAATGGTGAAAGGCTGAAAGAATTTCTTTTGAGAATGGGAACTAGACAAGGATGCCCACTCTCACCTCTTCTATTTAACATTGTCTAGAAGTTCTACCCAGAGCAATTAGACAACTCAAAGAAATAAAAGGCATCTGTACTGGCAATGAAGAAGTAAAGATTTCCCCCTTTGCAGATGATATGATTGTTTATACAGAGAATCCGAAGAAATCCATAAGTAAACTATTGGAGCTACTAGAAGAATTCAGCAAAGTATCAGGATACAAGATAAACATAACTAAATCAATAGGATTCCTTTATACCAACAGTGAAATTATTAAAGAACAAATCACCAAATCAATTCCATTTACTATAGCCACAAGAAGATAAAATACCTAGGAATAAATCTAACTAGAGAAATAACAGATCTTTACAGAGAAAACTACAAGACCTTACTACAAGAAACTAGGAGAGACTTACATAAGTGAAGTAATCTGCCCTGCTCATGGATAGGAAGACTCAATATTGTGAAAATGTCTATTTTGCCCAAAGCAATCTACTTATATAATGCAATCCCAATACAAATTCCAGTGACATTTTTAAATGAGATGGAGAAACAAATTATCAGCTTTATTCGAAAAGGGAAGAAACCCCAGATAAGTAAAGCACTACTGAAAAAGAAGAACACACTGGGAGGCCTCTCACAACCTGACTTTAAAACCTATTACACTGCCATAGTAGTCAAAACAGCCTGGTACTGGTACAAAAAGAGACATATAGATCAATGGAACAAAGTAGAGACCCCAGAGATGGCACCATCCTCCTATCAACAGCTGATATTTGATAAAGATCCTAAGATTTTAAACTGAAGTTAAGACCAATCTCTTTAACAAATGATGCTGGCATAATTGGATATCCATCTGTAAAACATTGAATCAAGACCTATATCTCACACCTTATACAAAATCAACTCAAATTGGATAAAAGACCTAAATATAAAAGCTAAAATGATAAAACTCATCCAAGATAAAATAGGGTCAACAATGGAAGTTTTGGTACACAATATAGACAGACTTCAAAATCTGACAAACAAAACACATTCATCAGAAGAGAAAACAGATAAATGAGAATGAATAAGAATTAAACACCTATGCTCATCCAAAGACTTTATCAAAAGTATTAAAAAACCACCTACAGAATAGGAAAAAGTATTTGGCAACTCTATGTCAGACTGATCCCTGATCTCCATAATCTATAAGGTACCACAAAATATCAATAAGAAAAAGACAAATCATCCAATTAAGGGATGGGCAAAGGAGATGGACAGACACTTCTCTAAAGAGAATATCTAGACAGTCAAAAAACACATGCAAACATGTTCACAATCATGTGCTCTTAAAGAAATTCAAATCAAAACAACAATGTGATACCATCTCACCCCAACGAGATTGACCATGATCCAAAAAAATGCAAAACACTAAATGTTGGAGAGGCTGTGGAGAGAGTGGAACTCTCCTACGCTGTTGATGGGATTGCAGAATGGTGCAATCTCTTTGGAAAGCAATCTGGTGTTACCTTAAAATAATGGACATAGATATACCATTTGATCTAGTGATTCCTCTGCTTGGAATATATCCTACAGAATCAAGGCCATTCACACTAACTGATACATGCACACGAATGTTCACTGCAGCACAGTCTACAGTAGCAAAAAGATAGAATCAACCCAGATGCCCAACAACAGAAGAATGGATGGGTAAACTTTGGTATATGTACTCAATGAAGTACTATGCAATGATAAAGAACAACGGTGATAGCAGGAAATATTTCTCAATCTGGTCTCAGCTGGAGGACATTATGTTGAGTGAAACTAGTCAGCGACAGAAGGACAATGATTATATGAGACCCCTATGATAAAAACTTAAAAGCAGATTCATACATAACAGAAAAGAGTCTTTGATGGCTACAAGGGTGGGGAGGGTGGGAGGGAAGGAGGGCTAGGGGCGAGGGTTTAGATTAGACAGTTGTTAGAAATTTGGTTGGGTTAAATTGGTGACAATACATATTAGTAAGAAGATCAATATTAATGGGACTTCAACACAACTTGTTTATTCCTCCCGTCTTAACTCAATATGGTAAGCAGTGAGTTTGTACGCTTTCATTTTTTATTTAATAAAAAAAAATAAATAAAATAAAGTAATTATGGTCCTTTCAGATGGAGAGGAACTTACAAAGATATGAAAAAGTTAAATTTCTGTTTAAACTGAGAATATTGAGGAATCATAAGGGTAACTGCAAAGGACAATAACATTGCAACGTATCAAAACAAGAAATGTAATACAGGAACCTCAACAAACATAAAATCAACACTGAAAAACATGAAAAGTCAACCCACAAAGTAGAATGACCGAGAAAAGAATATTAAGAACAACATAGAAAACACAACACGAAAACAAATACAAAAAAATGACAACACTAAACACATAACTATCAATAATTGCATTGAATGCAAATAGACTGGACAGTCCAATAAAGAGACAATGAGTGATGTCCTGGATCAAAAGACATGACCCAACTATATGTTGCTTAGAAGAAACACAGCTCATACTTAAAACTATGAACAAACTAAAAATTAAAGGATGGAATAATATATACCAAGATAACAACATACAAAGAAGAGTAGATATGGCAATCATAATCTCAGATTAAATAGATTTTAATGTAAAACCCACCATCGTGGACAAGGATGGTCATTAGTTATGGCTGAAAGTTTCAATACACAAGCAGGACTTAACAACATTAAATATCGATGAACCCAATACTAGAGCATCTAAATACAACAAACACTGACTACATTACAAAATGAAATAGATCACCCCACAATAATAGTTCGAGACTTTAACACTCCACTTGCAGTAACTGACAGATTATCCATAAAATAGCTCAGTGAAGACACAGAAGATCTTATTGTGAGAATTAACCTACTAGACCCCACCAACATTTGCAGAACTTTTTTATCCATCAAGAGATAAGTACACCTTCTTCTTCAATGCACATGGAACATTTTCCAGAACAGACCACGTGTTAGGATGTAAAGAAAATCTCAATAAAATCCAAAACATTGAGTTATTGCAAAACATCTTCTTGGACCATAAGCTACAAAAATCAAAATCAATAGCAGAAAAAAAAAAATAGATAGAAAATGGAACTCATGGAAAGTGAACAACACTTTCTCAAAATCCAAGAGTTATAGAAGAAACCAAGGACAAAATAAAGAAATTTACCTAGTCAAATGAGAATGAAAAGACATCCTATCAAAACCTATAGAATATAGTCAAAGCAGTACTCAGAGGTCAATTTCTCTCTAAGTGCATACATCTGGAAGGAAGAAAGGACCCAAACCAAAGAATTAACTCTACAGCTTGGAAAAGTAGAAAGAGAGTGACAGAGAAATGCTCCAGACACCAGAAGAAAAAAGATCCTGAAGATTAGAGCAGAATTAAGTGAATTAGAGACTAGAAGAACAATTGATAAAATTAACAAAATCAAAAGTTGCTTTTTTGAAAAGGCAATAAAATTGATAAACCACTGGCTAAACTTACAAAAGAAAAGCGGGAGAGTAAACAACCTGAATAAGAAATGAAACAGATGTCACAACAGACCCAATTGAAATCGAAAGTATCATAACAGAATACTATGAAAGACTGTATTCTAACAGATTTGAAAACCTAGAGGAAATGGACAAATTTCTAGATTCACATAAACCACAAAAATTATCACAAGGAGAAGTAGAACAACTTAATAAACTTATCACAAAGGAAGAGATTGAAAAAGTCATTAAAAAACTACAAACCTAAAGAAGTCCTGTCCAAGAAGGCTTCACCAGAGAATTCTATCAAACTTTTAGAGAAAATTTAACTCCAACACTAATGAGACTATTTCACAGCATAGAAAGGGATGGGATACTTCCAAATTCTTTCTAGAAAGCCAACATGACCCTGATACCAAAGCCAGGGAAAGACTTCACAAAAAAAGGAAAATTACTGACCAATTTCACTCATAAGCCTAGATGCAAAAATCTTCAACAAAATCTTTGCCAATGGAATTCAGCGATGTATCAAAAACAAAATTCATCATGACCAAGTTGGATTCATGCCATGGATGCAAGGCCTGTTCAGTAGCAGAAACACAACTCATATGATCAACCATGTAAATAACACATAAGATAAGAATCACCTGATTTTGTCAGTTGATGCAGAAAAGGCATTTGACGAAGTTCAACACCGACTCATGCTAAAAACTCTCCGTAAAATAGAAATAGAAGGGAAATTCCTCAAAAAATAACCAGCTTCTAAGCAAAGCCAACTGCCTACATCATCCTGAATGAAGAGAGACTCAAACGATTCCCTTTGAGAGTGGGAACTTAACAAGGATGCCAATTCTGACTACTTCTATTCAACATTGTACTAAAAGTTCTGGCAAGAGCAATTAGACAAGACAAAGAAATCAAGGGTGTCTGCACTGGGAAAGTAGTAGTAAAAATCTCCCTATTTGCAGATGCTATGATTGTATACACAGAGAATCCTAAAGAATTCGTAAGTAAACTACTGGAATTAATAGCAGAGTTCAGCAATGAATTGGGATATAATATAAACATAAGTAAATCAGTAGAATTCCTTTACAGCAACAAAGAGATCATCAAAGAAGAACTCACCAAAGAATATCATTTACTATAGCCCCCAAGAAGATAAAAGACTTAGGAATAAATCTAGCTAGAGAAGTAAGGGACCTATACAAAGAGAACTACAACAGCTTACTGCAAGAAACCAAGAAAGACTTACATAAGTGGAGAAAATTACCCTGCTCATGCATAGGAAGACTTAACATTGTGAAAATGTCAATTTTACCCAAAGTGATCTACACATATAATGCAATTCCAGTAAAAATTACTTTGACATTCTTTAATGAGATGGAGAAAGAAATCACCAACTTTGTCTGAAAAGGGAAGAAACCTCAGATAAACAAAGTACTACTGAAAAAGAGGAACACAGTGGGACGACTAACACTACACCACCTTAGAAACTATTGCACTGCTGTAGTAGTCAAAACAGCCTGGTACTGGTACAAAAAGAGACATATAGATCAATAGAACAGAGCTGAGACCCCAGAGATGCCACCATTCTCTTATGAACAGTTGATATCTGACAAAGGACCTAAGATTGTGAACTGGGATAAAAACAATATCTTTAACAAATGGTGCTGGCAAAACTGGATAGTCATCTGCTAGAATGGACACAAAATCCATATCTCACACCTTATACAACACTAACTCAAACTGAATCAAAGACCTAAATATCAAATCCAAAACAATAAAAATCATGCAAGGAAAAATACAGTCAACAATGGAAGCTCTAATACACAACCTAGACAGACTTTAAAATCTGACAAAACACAGTCAACAGAAGAGAAAATAGATTAATGGGAACTACTACGAATAAAACACTTTTACTCATCTAAAGAGTTGATCATAAGAATTAAAAGAGTGGGTGGAGAGGACGGGAAAGAAGGCTGTTGGGAGGATGACACATATATGGAACAGAGAGGAATAGTGTGTTATCACTGAGCAGGAAGAGCAGTGGAAGCTGCATATAGGTGGGCATGTAAATTTATATGGGAATGTACATTTTCACTCAGTTATAATAATAATAAAATAATTAAAAGACCATCTAGAGAAAGGGAAAAAATATTTGGCAACTACATGTTGGACCAACATCTGATCTCCATAGTCTACAAGGTATTGCAAAACATCAGCAAGAAAAAAGCCAATAACCCAATTAAGAGATGGGCAAAGGAGATGGACAGACACTTCATCAAAGATGACATCCAGGCAGCCAAAAGACACATAAGGAAATGCTCATGATCCTTAGCTATTAGAGAAATCCACATCAAAACTACAATAAGATACCATCTCACCCCAATAAGGTTGGCCACTTTCCAAAAAACACAAATAAACAAATACTGGAGAGGCTGCAGAGAGATTAGAACTCTCCTATACTGCTGGTGAGATTGAAAATTGTTACAAAATTTTTGGAAATTACTCTGGCACGTCTTTAAAAAGCTGGAAATAGATATACCATTTGACACAGTAATTCCGCTTCTTGGAATATATCCTACAGAATCAAGGACAGTCACATGAACAGACACATGAATGTTTATTGCAGCACAGTGCACAATAGCTAAAAGATGGAATCAACCCAGATGCCCAACAACAGAAGAATGGATAAACAAACCATGGTACATATACTAAATGGAATACTATGCAAAGACAAAGAACAATGATGATTTTAGGAAGCATCTCATAACCTGGTTTCAATTGGAAGACATTATGCTCAGTGAAATCAGTCAGCGGCACAGGACAAATACTGTATGAGACAATTACTATAAGGACTTATAAAGAGGCTCACGTACAGAAGAAAACACTCTTTGATGGCTGCAAAAGAGGGAAGGGAGGGAGAAGGCTGGTCATAGATTAGATGGTTGATAGGAATTTGGTTGGGTAAAAGTGGTGACAGCTCATTGTAGAAAGAAGATCAACTTAACTCGATTTCAACATAAACTGAAAACTCTTCTAATCTTAACCCAATTAAGAGATGGGCAAAGGATATGGACAGACACTTCATCAAAGATGACATCCAGGTAGCCAAAAGAGACATGAGGAAATGCTCATGATCATTAGCAAGGATAAAGTAGCAGGGGTGTGGGTCTGGGTACCATGCTGTCAGGGGACATTGAGGTCAGCTGACATTACTAGCCTGTTGCTAAGAGTCTTTCTGCACCTCATATTGGTGAATGGCATCCGGAGTCTTAAAAACTAGCAAGCTGCTACATCAGGTACACCAAATGGTCCCAACTCCTTCAGAACAGATGATCACGAAGAACAACAAACACATGAGGGAAAAAGAGCACAGGAGACAGAAGGATCCATGTGAATGGGTGACTGTATCAACATGTGACCAGAAGAACCAGATGGTGCCTGGCCACCACCAAAGACAGCTGTGATGGGGCACACAGTGTTCAGTCCCAGTGACAACACCGTAAAAAGAGGGGTGCACCTCCCACCAAGGTTGACTATGATCCAAAAAATGCAGAATAGCAAATGCTGGAGAGGCTGTGGAGAGATTGGAACTCTCCTACACAGTTGGTGGGATTGCAAAATAGTGCAACCTCTTGAGAAAGCAATCTGACGCTCCTTAAAAAAATGGACATAGATATGCCATTTGACCCAGTAATTCTACTGCTTGAAATATATCCTACAGAATCAAGGCCATTCACACCAACAGATACATGCACACAAATGTTTATCACAGCACAGTCCACAATAACAAAAAGCTGGAATCAACCCAGATGCCCAACAACAGAGGAGTGGATAGGTAAACGATGATGTGTATACTCAATGGAACACAATGCAATGATAAGGAACAGCGATGATTGCAGAAAACGTCTCTTAACCTGGTTTCAACTGGAAGACAACATGCTGAGTGAAAGTAGTCAGTGACAAAAGGACAAATATTGTAGAAGACCCTTACTATAAGGGCTTAAAAACAGACTCACACATAGAAGAAAAAAACTCTTTGATGGCTGTAAGAGTGGGGAGGGTGAAAGGGTGAGGGGGGAGGGTTTAGATTAGATAGTTAATAAAAATTTGGTTGAGTGAAATCTGTGACAGCACATATTAGAAAGAAAATCAGTATTAACTGGACTTTGACATGGTTTGAGTACTCCTCCCATCTTAACCCAATGTTGCAAGGACAGAGTAGCTGGGGCTGGGGGCTGGGAACCATGCTCTCAGGTGAAATCGAGGCCAACTGGCACAGCTAACATTTTTCTAATGAGGACTCTCTGCACCCCTCGTCAGTGAGTGGTGTCTGGGGTCTTAAAACCTGTCAAGCTGCCATCTGAGGGTACAGCAAATGGGCCCAATTCAGCAGGAATAGATGATCACCGAGGACAAGAATGACATGGGGAAAAGAGAACGCAGAAGACAGAGAGACCCGCTTGAGTGAGTCTACATCGACTCATGACCAGAAGAACTGGATGATGCCCGGCCACCACCAGTAATAGCCACCATGCAGCTCACAAAGTGGAGTCTCACTGGCAACAAGAGAATAAATAGGGGTACACCCTGAGATCTCCAATAAAAGACCACAATTGATGGTCTGGGGGCTTTGGGGTTCCCCTGGGAGCAAGGCCCCTGGCCCTGTCTATAAATCATAATGAAGGTCAACTTTTCTGACAGTAATGGATTGGACTTGGTGACACAGAGTGACTGTATCTTCTGGGAATTTTGTGTTCTATGCATCTATAGGATGCCATCCTGCTGATTTCTTGCTGGAGGAAGGGGAGTGTGTGGAGAAAGGGGATAGGAGACTGTTGGGAGTATAGGGCATGTATGGATCAGAGAAGAGGTGTGTGCTGTCACTGGGCAGTAAGAACAGTGAGAGCTGCATATAGATGAGCATGCGAATTTATATGGGAATGTACATTTTCATTCAATCATCATAATAATAGAAAAAAGAGGGGTGCAACTGAAGAACTCCACTAAAAGCCCACAACTGATGGTCTAAAGGCCTTAGGATTCACCTGGGAGGATGGTCCCTAGATCTGCTGCTGCCCCTGACCCAAAAACATTACTGAGGTCAACTCTTCAGACAGGAATTGAATGGACTTGGGGACACAAACTGACCATATAGTGTGTATTTTATGGTTCTATGCATCTATAGGATGTTGTCCTACTGGCTTCTTACCAGAAGACAGAGGAGAGGTTGGAGAGAAGCGGAAAAGAGATTCTTAAGGGGATATAACACATATAGAATGAAAAGGAGGGTGTTCTGCCACTGGGCAAAGAGTAGAAGGACCTGGAGATAGGTGGGCATGCAAATTCAACTTGGATTGTATACTCTCACTTAATTACAATTTTTAAAAATAAATAAAGATAATCATATAAGTAAATCATTCTTAAAATAGCTTCTGACAAATTTGTGTTGTTAGTAGCAATAGAGTTAACCACGACTCGCAGTGACCACACCTACAGCAGCAGTAAAATGCCAGGTCTTTTGCCTGGTCTGTCTTACACTGCTAGCTGTACTGAAATCTCTCCAACACAAATGATGATGACCGTATTTATAATAGCCAAGCCAAGTGCCGTCGAGTCGGATCCGACTCATATTGGTGGCATATCTTCCAGGTCTACAGCCGTGCATGAGTCCCTAGAGTATAAAGCGCTGACAAATATGTGGTCACTTTCATCAGTGGGAAATGCTCGGTGAATTTATGTCTTCTTTAAATGCAAAAAAGGGCTTCTTATAAATTGTCTTAAGTTGCTTCCTTACTGTTACTAAGCCTTATTGAAACCAAAATAAATAAATAAATAAAAACTCATTGACACTAGTCCTAGCTACTCTAGAAGACAGAGTAGAACAGCCCCATAGAGTTTCCAAGAAGTGGCTGGTAGATTTAACAATCTTTTGCAAGATCTTAATCACTTTCCAAGCACATCTCCAAGTCCTTGGAAATGTATGATGCAGTTCTACTCTGTTGCCTAAGATTGCTATGGGTCAAAAATAACTTGATGACAATAGGTTTTATAAATATATATATATGTATGTATATATGTAAGTATATAAATATAATTGTGTGTGTATATATACATACACACATAATTATATGTAGTTATTAGAATTATACTTAATTCCAGCATGGAATCATGTGTCTGTCTATATATACACACACAAATTTATGTGTGTGTTTACACATACATATGGAAACTCTCATGGCATAATAGCTAGCCACTGCTGTTAACTATTCTGACTCTTAGCAACTCTATAGATCAGAGTAAAACTGTCCCATAGAGTTTCCAAGGAGTGCCTGGCTGATTTTAACTGCTGACCCTTTGATTAGCACTTGAAGCACTTCACTACTACACTACCAGGGTTTCCATTTTATATAAATATATATAAAATGTGCATTTATATATATACGTAAACATGTATAAATGCACTTGCACATTTATGTACATAAATACACATTTATATATATAAATATATACAAATGCACACACACACATTCACAGAAGAGTGGTTAAGAGATACGGATGACAACCAAAAGGTCAGCTGTTCAAATCCACCAGATGTTCCTTGGAAACATTGTAGGGCAGCCCTTCTCTGTCCTATGGGGTCACTATGAGTCAGAATCAACTTGACTTAATGGCAATGGGTGTGGTTTTGTGTGTGTGTGTGTAAGTGTACACGTATATACCAAAAATCAAACCCAAACCACTGCCGTCAAGTTGATTCCAACTCACAGAGATCCTATACACGGAGTAGAACTATCATACAAAGTTTCCAAGGAACACCTGGTGGGTTTGAACTGCTGACCTGTTGGTTAGCTGATATAGCGCTTAACCACTGTGGAAGCAGAGTTTCTGTATGTATAAACACACGTATGCATACATATGTCATAAGGAGACCTTGGGACTCAGTGGTTAAGAACTCTACTAACCAAAATGTGTTGTTATTGTCAAATCGGTTCCAACTCACAGCAACTCTACGCACCACAAAATGAACCACTGCCCAGTCCTGTGTCGCACTCACAATTGTTTATACATTTAAGCCCATTGTTGCAGCCCTGTGTCAATCCATCTTACTGAGGGTATTTCTCTCTTTCACTGACTGATCCCTTCTGACAACATGTCCAAAGTATGTACCTTTGCTTCCAAGGAGCACTATGGTTGTACTTCTTCTGTAATACCTCTGTTTGTTCTTTTGTTGGTCAATAGTACACGTAATATTCTTCTCCAGCACCACAATTGAAAGGCATCAATTCCTCTTCTGTCTTCCTTCTTCATCTTCCAGCTTTTGCATGCATATTATTCACTTGAAAATACCATGGCTTGGGCCAGTAGCACCTTCATCCTCAAGGTGACATATTTACTTTTCAACACTTGAAAGAGGAGTTTTGCAGCAGATTTTCTCAACACAATGCATGTTCTGATTTCTTGACTCCTACTTCCATGGGTGATGATTGGTTAACCAAGTAAAATGAAATCCTTGACAATCTCAGTCCTTTCTCTGTATACCATGATATGGCTCATTAGTCCAGTTGTGAGGAATTTTTTTGTATGTTGAGGTTCAATCCTTACCAAAGGCTGCAGTCTTTGATTTTCATCCATAAGTGTTTCAAATCCTCCTCACATTTGGCAAGCAAGGTGTGTAATCTGAACGATGTGGGTTGTGAATGAATCTTCCTCCAGTCCTGATGCCTAGTTCTTCTTCATATAGTCCAGCTTCTTGGATTATTTTCTCAGTGTAGAGATTGGAAAAATATGGTAAAAGGATACAACCCTGACACATACCTTTTCTGACTTTAAACCATGCAATGTCCTCTTGTTCTGTTCACACTACTGCCTCTTGATCCATGTTCAGATTCCTCATGAGCACAATTAAGTGTTCTGTAATTCCTACTTTTCACAGTACTAGCCATAATTTGATATGATCTCCACAGTCGAATGCATTTGCATAGTCAATGAAACACAAGTAAACATCTTTCTGGTGTTCTATACTTTCAGCCAACATCCATCTGACATAGCAATGATATCCCTGGCTCCATGTCCTCTTCTGAAACTGGTTTGAATTTCTGGTAGTTCCCTGTCAATGTACTGTTGTTGCTTTTGAGTGATCTTTAGCAAAATATTACTGGCATGTAATATTAATGATATTGTAGAATAGTCTCCACATTTAACTGGGTCATCTTTCTTGGAAATAGGTATAAGTATGGATATCTTCTGGTCAGTTGGGTGGGTAGCTGTTGTTCAAACTTTTGGGCATAGACAAGAGAGTACTGTCAGCTCTGCATCTGTTTGTTGAAACATCTCGATTGATATTCCATCACCTCTTGGAGCCTGGTTTTTTGCCAAAGCCTTCAATGCAGCTTTGACTTTTCTCAGTACCATTGGTTCCTGATCATATGCTGCCTCTTGAAATGACTGAATATTGACTCGTTATCTCTAGTATAATGACTGTGCATATTTCTCCCATGTTCTTTTCATGCTTTTTGAGTCATTTGGTATTTTCACTGTAGAACCTTTCACCATTGCAACTCAAATCTTTAGTTTTTTTCTTAAGTTCATTCAGCTTGAGGAATGCAGAATATGTTCTTCTCTTTTGGTTTTCTATTTCCAGCTCTTTGTCCATGTCATTGTAAAACTATCTCAAAGCAGGCAGTTCAAACTTATGAGCCAATCCTCAGAAACTCTATGAAGTAAGTTAGAATTGATGATGGCAATCTTTTAATATAATTATATAATGTGCACAATTACAATATATTAATATAATTACACATTATAAAACTTTGTCTTTTGTGTATATTTATAGATATAATTTTAACATATAAAAGATATACATAAGTATCTGCATACCTATATGCTATAAATTACACAGTAGACAATACAATTTAATTGTATAGTTACGACATAACAAATACAGGTAGGCAAAGAGAAAAGAGACACAAGAAGGCAGTCATACAAAGGTAAATGCTTGGCTTGTGTATCATATCACACTGTACTGTACCATACTGTATCATTCCATACTGTACCACATTGCATCATATCATATGTCATATATTACATTGTTGTGGATTGGAGTATGCCACCCCACCACAAATGTGTGTCTGCTTGTCTAGGTCGTGATTCCCAGCATTGTGTGATTGTCCACCATACCACACCAGTGTTCGTATGTGCTTCAATTCCTACCTGTGGTGCTAATGAGGCAGGACCAGAGGCAGTTATGTTAGTGTGGCAGCACTCAGTCCACAAGATTAAGCTGAGTCGGTCTCTTTGGAGATATAAAAAGAGGCAAGCAAGCAGAGAGACAGGAGGTCCTCATATTCCCAAGATGAAGAACTAGGAGGGGAACATATCTGTTGATTCAGGTGTCCCTGTGATGACCATCAACTAGACAAGGGGAAGATGGAAGACAAAGACTTTTCCCTAGAATCACTAGGGACAGAAAGACACAACCCTGGAGTTGGTGCCCTCAATTTAGAATTCCAGCTTCCTACACTATGAAAGTAAACACTAGTGGCATAGCAGTTAAGCGCTACATCTGCTAACCAAAAGGTCATCAGTTCAAAACCGCCAGGTGCTCCTTGGAAACTCTATGGGGCAGTTCTACTCTGTCTATAGGGGTCGTTATGAGTCAGAATCAACTCAGTGGCAGTGGGTCAAACTATTAAAGAGTAAATTTTTGCTTTTTAAAGCTATCTACTTGTGGTATTTCCTTTAGTATACCTCTCAGTGACTAAGACACATATTATATAGTATTATTTATCATATCAGACTATAGTGTACACACACACACACACACACACACAGAAACCCTGTTGACATAGTAGCTAAGAGCTAACTATAGCTAGTAAACAGAAGGTCAGCTGATGGGTTCCACCAGGTGCTCCTTGAGGACTCTGTAGGGAAGTTATACTCTGTCCTGTAGGATAGCTATGAGTCAGAATCAACTGACTCATTGGTTTGTTTTCTTGTTTGTCTGTTTTTTTGGTATGTATGAGTTGACTGAAGGGCAACAGATTTTTTTTTTAAAGGTTGTTGTTATTAGATGCCAATAAGTTGGTTCTGACTCATGGCCACCCTGTGACAACAGAAAGAAACAGTGTCAGGTCCTGCTCCACCCTCACAATAGCTGTTGTGCTTAAGCCCATTTTTATAGCCACTGTGTCAATCCATCTTGTTGAAAGTCTTCCTCTTTTTCAGTGACCCTCTATTTATCAAGAAAGACGTCCTTCTCCAGGAACTGATACTTTCTCATATCATTCCTAAACTATGTGAGACACAGTCTTGCAATCTGCTTTTAAGAAGCATTCTGGTAGTACTTCATCCAAGACATATTTGTTTGTTCTTTTGGCAATCCATGGTGTGTTCAATATTCCTCTCCAATACCATACTTCAGAGGTATCTTCTTCAATCTCTCTTATTCATTGTCCAGCCTTCACAAGCATATGAGTGGATTAAAAACACCATAGCCTACATAAGGTGTACCTTAGTCTTCAAGATGACATTTTTTATTTTCAACACTTTAAAGAGATATTTTGCAGCAGATTTTCTCAGTTCAACACAGCTTTTGATTTCTTGACTGCTACTTCCATGGGTATTGATTGTGATTTGAATCCTTGACAACTTTCAATCTTTTCTCATGGTATTGTTTGTTGGGCCACTTGTGAGGACCAGTTTGACCTCATTGCTGAGGTATAAGACATATTGAAGGATGTGGCCTTTATTAATAAGAGCTTCAAATCATCTTCACAGTCAGTAAGCAATGTTGTGTCATCTTCACAACACAGGTTTTTATTGAGCCTTTCTCCATTCCTGGTGCCAAGTTCTTCTTCATGTAGTCCAGCTTCTCAGATTATTTGCTCAGAATACAGATTAACTAGGTATTATGAAAGGATATAACCCTGAGAAACATCTTCCTTGTCTTAAACCAAGCAATATGTCCTTGTTCTGTTCAAACTAAAGATTAGTCTTTAAATATTGCTGCATATATTTTATTCAAAGCAAATAAAAATAGAATACAGAAGAGTGACTTTTAAAGCCTATTTATAGAAACAAGCACTTTCGTACCTCTATTTTCTTAAAGACATTTCAAAGTTACCATGAAGTATCAAAAACAATTTGACCATAGCACTATGTCAGAAAATACCATGCTTGGAAGACTGAGTAGTTCAATTTAAGTCAAAGACACATTAAAGTGGTTGGAGCTAAAACAATCTCTGTAGCTGTAGGTCAAAAATCTGGAGTCATAGTGTAAGGTTAACACAACATTAAACAAAAATTAAAAACAAATAAACAAACGAACAAATTGCTGTCAAGTTGAATCTGACTCATAGTGATCCTATATATTAGAGTTTCAAAATACTGGTTTGACAACTTCTCAAATTAGAGAAGTTTCTTTCAAGACATTAAATAAAATAATTCTATATGTTTCAGATCCAATTGGGAACTGAAAACAGCACCTTACACAAACTATGGTGTTTTAATCACCTCGTGTGCTTGTGAAAGCCAGACAGTGAATGAGGAAGATCAAAGAAGATACCTCTGAATTGTGGTGTTAGAGAGAAATACTGACTATACCATGGATTGCCAAAAGGATAAGCAAATTTGTTTTGGAATGTTCAGAATGTTCTTATTCTTGGAATATGTAATGATTTATAATTTTGTTTTAATATAGGACAATTTCAGCACCAAGTACAGACCGTATAAGGATTAGGTGGCAGTTATTTGCAGAGATAAATGCGGGTCTAGAGACTCTGTTGCTTGGTTGGTTTATCATTTTCCTGAACACTGACAGCTATCATGGTGGTATTGACTTTGGTTTTTGTTCCAGATTCACACAGTAGATTGTTACTCTGAAGTCCCCACTGGGCTACATCTCTCAATAGCCATGTCTTGCCTTCATGTAATTTACTTTATAATGAGTTTGGAGTTGATCTTGTGACTGGATTTTACTAATGGCCTCTTAAGTAGTATGCTGCATGCAGTTTATATAAGCCTTTGCACCCAAGGTCCAGTTTTGCTCACCACTTTCTCTTGGAACTTGGCTCTTATATGTCAAGAAGCTCAGTCATATTGTGAGACATATACCTCCACAAACTACTGTTTCATCCTCACCAGAAGAGTTACAAGTCAGGTGGGTGAAGAGCCATCCAGAATGGGACTCCCTAGAAGACACCATGTCAAAGAGGATAGCCCAGCCATGCCCTGCTAAGATCACAGAATAATGAAAAATAATAAATCACTGTTGATTTAAGTTACAAGGGTTTTGTGCAGTGGGTTACTCATCAATAGTTAACCAACTAAATCATGTACTGTTTCATTCATATCTTGGTACTAGTAGAGATAGCAAAGGGTTTGGTTTTGGATATTAATCCATCTCACTGAGGAGTTTCCTCCTTTTAGCTGGATTTCTACTTTATTGAGAATTATGCTATTCTACAGGAATTGGTCTCTCTGATAATATGTCCAAAGTACTTGAGACAAGATCTCTTTATCCTTGCTCCTAAGGAGCATTCTAGCTGTACTTCTTCCAAGACAGATGTGTTCTTTCTTCTGTAACTCATGGTATATTTAGTATTCTTCACCAGCGTCACAATTTAAGTTCATCAGATCATTTATCTTCCTTTTCTGCTGTTCAGTTTTCCCATGCAAGAAAGATATTAGTGGGTCACTAGTAATACAAAACATTAATATAGGTTTTCTGTGAGTTGGAATTGACTAGACAACAAAGATTTGGTTTGGTTTTATTTTTTATTTTTTGAACAAATATTAGACTTTATTTTTGAGAAGATTCAGTTGAGGGCCAGTTGATCCTTCATCATCCCTTACAACTTGATTTTCTGTAGTGCTTCTGTTCCACCATTGGCCTTCTTCCCAGAAAATGTAAGACTATCCAGGAGCCCCCTTTCCCAAGCAAAGTAACGAACTCTAGGGTAAGAATTGAAATATTATGAAAATCCCTATAATTCCAAAGTAACTCCTACCTCTGGATCTTTGCTGTTTTGTGAATTTTTCCAGATTTGTTTCTGAGTCTAGAATCAAAATAAAATGCATAAAGCACTGAAATCATTATCAAGCACTATAGACTTGACTGTCGTGTGTTATGCTGGTGTCATCTGGCTGAGCAGAAGATCTCTTGAGCAAGTGCGGCAGACAGGTCTACACATGAGAATCTGAGCATTAGAAAATCTTGGGGAATAGCTAGCCTGGCGAGATGATGGGATCCCTGCAAATTGAAATGAAGGTATCGAAGCAAGAATGGTATACATTGCGATACTGCCTGGTTCTCTGAGCCTGAAATGTTTCCTAAAACTACTACTTTTGGGGCAATAACATACTTTTAATGTTATCGTTAATTAAAGGTTGAATAGTATTCTTCTTAATTGGAATTTTCAGGGATGAAAACTGAGTTACTCTTCAAACAATGTATTCTGTGATCTGATGACTGATTATAAATTCACATTCCCAACCACTTTTAGGTATTTTAGTTGATGATTTTAAGTCTGTATTTGTTATCCAGTTGGGATATTTGGGGAGAGTCTCTATCTCTGTTTTTTCATAGAGGACTACACTTCTCTTGATTATTATCCTTTTTTTTTTTCAACTAGAACTCTCCCCATCTTGTTACCTGTTTATTTTCATTTCTAGAATTCCATCACATCCTGGACAATGGGATTTATTTGGACCAATATCCTCTTGTCCAGCAATTTGTTAGTGAATATAGTTGCAAACACATGAATACAGACTTAAAATATTTCTTGGCACACTGGGACAACTCACATGTGACTGTTAAGATTCCTGGCTGTGTGCTAAAGCCAACTCCCAAATTGCTTTGTATTTAAAACCTGATGATTGGAAAGCTTTAACTTTGACTCATGACCAATTGTTGTAAAACTTTTATAGACTTTCCAAAATGGCCCCACATTGCTCATATATAATTTACTCCTACACATGTGCACTTTATGAATCTATTTTTAAAACTGAGGTCATGTAGACTTTGATATGTGGGCACAGGACATTGGCTTGACTTAATGCTTCAGCTCCAAGGAGGAGGTGGTGTATGTGGCATACCCTGCCTCTGCTCCCAGATGGTGATGTGCTGGCTGTCAGCTTACTGCCTCACAGCATCCAGTCCACAAGTCATTCCTGCTCTGTAGCAATGGAGTGGAACCCTTCAAACGTTTCTGGCTTCCCATTTGCAAAGCACTAGATTTTATCAATAGAAGGTGATAGAAAGATGCTGGAGGAGGAAGGGGCTCATCTTCCTGCTCTGGGATGTAGTCTCCGTCAGCAATCTCCAACAGAGGTATAACTTCTTTATCTCCAGATTTGCACAGGACATCATTAGCCAGCAGCAACCAGTGACCACCAGTGCAAGACCTAACCCATGGGAACCTCCCTTGGACAGCTTTGCTATGAGTTCTGAGATTCAGAACCTCCCTGTGGATAGTCTTCCTCTGCACAAAGAGGGTGACTTTCCGGTGTGTCCTTCAGACATGACATTCAGCAAACTTCTCCATCTGCTGACCCAAATTACCAACATCAAATTACCAACAAGATCTGGGTCCAGCCTTGCAGATGGGGGTCTCCCAGATTTCCCCTTTAACTGGTATTCTCTTTCCGGCTCTAAGGGTAAAGGGTATTCCCTGTATCTGCTCTTCCTGTATTTTTTTAAGTTCTATTTATTCCCTTCTAACCAAGATTTCAATGCCTTATTATTGCTCACAATTCCTCATATTAAACTTTCCCAGATCAAATTATGCAAGGCTTCTATCTCCTAAACAGACCCTGACTGAGACAGAGCCTCTAGCATCTATGTATCCCCAGTATCAATCCTGGGTCCTTTACGTCACTCGATTAAATCTCAGTCATTATATAGTGCATCCCTGGCTACCCGACATAAAGTGAATTCATGTGCTAGCAATTCCTTAAATTTTCACACTTAGATTTAATAAACAAACCCCTAAATTGTATAATACAAGCAGGAAGGAAATCCTAGTTTCTCCCCATTTTTACCAAATTGAATAGAAAGCCAGTGAAAGAAATAGAAATGCATATTTCTCAAAAGAGTTACAAGTTTTTAAAGGACAATGAATAGGGAAGTTCCTACTGCTGTAATACGGAACATAAATAAATTTAGGAAAGTATGCCTTTTCCAAGGTCCATAGCAAAATAAATAAACAAAACTTACTGTTGCTTAGTAAGTTCTGATTTATGACAACTCCATGTGTTTCAGAGAACTGTACTCCATAGCATTTTCAACAGCTGTAACTTTACAGAAGTAGATTATCAGGTCTTTCCTCTATGTGCCGCTGGGTGGATTCAAACCATCAACCTTTTTTTAGTAGCCAAATATAACTGGTTCGTACCATCCAAGGACTTTGCAAGGCCCACACTGAACCTGACACCTTTTATGTGTGTTAGAAGGAGGAGTGGAAAGCAAATGCTGCAGGTTTTTTTTTAAAAAAGAACAAAAAACAAAAAGCACATTCAGCATGCAGGATTTGCTTTGGGGACAAAATTTCCTAATTTTATCCAAATGTCACCACTGTTGAAGCTTTAAAAAGTCCCAATAAACAAGTAGTAGGAAATAAAAAATTTAAACACACGAATTTTGAAGCATCGACTTTCTGTTATGGTGATATGTAATTTGAAAATAGATACTGATGATGGTGGTTGCATACTAAGACTGATGGAAGTGGTGTCACTGAATCGTGCTGGTGAAAAACGTGGAATTGGCAAATGTGTTTATGTTTTTACAACAAGTGTTAAAAAACAACATTGTTACTTTTAAGTCCGCACCTACTGTTGCATTGGAAAGGGACAGTTAAAAAAAAATAGATAAACAAAAACTGTGTAGTTATTTGGTGTATAAGATCCCATAGAGACCTGAACATTTCACAAAGGAAAATCCTGATGTGGTTGAACACAGAGCCTCCAATGTGAGTACAATGCGCTAATACAGAAAATCATAATGAAGTTAGCAACTTCATCCTAATAGGATACTTGTTGGCTCTAGGAATCTAGCCAAATCATGTCACCAAATGCCTGTTACATTATGAGTCAACTGAAGACCAAATCCCTTCTTTGTAAGCAGGCCAGCATACTCCTCAGGGTACGTTGCAGTTTTTGCATTACTCAGCGCCCTTCAGGCTTGGTTAGTTCTTTCAGTTTACAGTCCCTTTATTTGAAATGCCAGCTACTCTTGTTGTTTGTTTGTGCTCCAGGTTCAAAACTGTTTGGTCCCAGGACCCTGCCAGAGGCAGGACACGGAAAATGAGGAGCAGATTTCTTTAAACTTGAATGGAAGCAGGTAACCCTTACCCCAGCTGACATCTCGGCTAGAATGTGAACTTCATGGAGGATTTTATACAATTAGTCTGTTTCACAAGTCCTATTTTGGACACTTCTTCATGTAAAATCATGCCTTATAATTTTGAAATTATAATATGGACTATGTATGTTTTACCTCTGTGTCATTAATTAACATTAAATGCCATTGTGGTCATATCCCATTTGGGTCAACAAGTTCAGTGTTTTGTTCCAAGGATTATAGAAAGAAAAGGAATCCACCCTTCGAGTCTGTTGCGAAGTTTTACTCTCTTCTGTATGTCAAGATCAGAGTCACACACCAAACACTTCAGTTGACTGTCTCTTGTTCTATTGGAGCTTCCTAACCAGGTCATGTGGGTTTGTGAAGGAGCAGTGATGTGATCATCTCCTTGGAACCGTTTCCTGCCAGAACAGACTCCCACGCTGCTCACAGTAGGGCTCCGTGGGACCGTCTACACCCATTCAGTGTGATGTGTGTTTCTCTCGCATTCACTGGGAACTCAAGCCAC
The DNA here is from genome assembly GCA_028571685.1 of Heterohyrax brucei. NCBI lineage: Eukaryota > Metazoa > Chordata > Mammalia > Hyracoidea > Procaviidae > Heterohyrax > Heterohyrax brucei. Next base: position 7,937,683 of record CM053141.1, read on the forward strand.
CAATCATTTATTATTCTGAAGTGTTCTTTTGGGACACATTACGTGATGTGCTAACTAGGAAGAATCTGCCATTTCTCTGAGCAAGCCAGGGACTGGTTCCCTTTGTCAGAAGCTGCAGGGGATGAGAATACTTGGCATTGCTGCACACTTTGCTTGGGAAAGTGTTCACTATCCTAATGCAAAACAACAAAGTGAAAACAGTGAGCCATCAGCTTAGCCACAATATCTGCTTATGTCCCCAAGGAACCGAGAGCCTTACAGTCCAGATGACATACTAGCCAAGGAGATAGATTCCCAGGGAGCATTCAGTTAGGGGGATTTCAGTGGGGATCAAGGTGACATGTTCAGTGTGTGTAGTTTTCTGTGTCTCCGTAAATCTGTTTTCCAGTCTGAAGAAATCATTTTTGCATACATAGCATACTCCAAAGTAAGGTGTAAGCAATTTTATGTAAGGAGAAAATGAAAAGTTTGAGAAAATGATTTACTCAGTAGGAGTGCTATTTGAGGCCTTCTAATACAATCTGATGGTTAAAATGCCCTCAGCCTGTTACTGATTTGCACAAGAACTTATGAACAGCTTAGATAATCAAAGCAGCGTATAATAGCAGAAAAAGACTGAAGTACAGACAGATTTCAGAGAATCAAATTTGATTGGGCCAGACTGTTACCCATTACTATCACAAAACTCATCTATGAGGGTCAGCAAGCAGAAGGGAAGCCTCTATGTGATGGGTTAACACCACAGCCACAATAACAGACTCAAATGTGCCAACGAACGTGAAGAAAACAGACCGAGCAACCCCTCCCTCTTTTGCACATAAGCTCACCACACATTAGAGCTGAACTGACAGCAAGAAGACACTGTAAAACTAAATTATCTATCATTTTTCACTTTAACGTCTGTTTAATTTTAAGTAAAGTCATCACAACCTGATTGCTTTTAATATGGAGACTCCTGGAGGAAGTGGTCTCATCATAATTTGAATATTTAAGGAGGGCAGCCTTCATGGAGCAGATGAGAGGGACCAAATCCCATGTTGGGGTCTACTGAGGGATTCTATCTCTCCACAGTCTTTCCTCAGCCTGTCGCTTAAATTTGTACAAGCCCAGGTATATTTGTCTACACAATGTTGTGTAAAAATCTACTGTGCTAACCACTGTGTAGTCATTTTCTAAAGTAATAAGGTTGAGAAAAAATAATTCAGTCACTTTACAGACAAAATTTTCAGATAATTACTATTATTATTATGACTGAGCGACCATTTTCAGATAATTATTAAATCACCCATGTCTCAACCTTCTGTTTGACTACTTTGGAGTGTCCCTAAAAAAAAAAAAAAATAGGAGCTACATACCCACTCTCACCCTAGGGGGCCCAGTTAAGTGCTCAGCTACCCACTAAAAGATTGACTGTTAAACCCACTCAGAGGCACCTCAGAAGAAAGCCCTGATGATCTCCTTCTGAAAGATGACACCATTGAAAACCCAACGGAGCACTAAATTGACTCGATGACATCTGGTACACTCCTCATCTAACTGAAGATGGAGACAGGCGAGGTTCTCTATCTCCCCTTCTCATTCTGCTTCATCTTCGCTACATTAGGGTTCTGCAGCAATTGCATGCAACTCCCACATCAGCACAGCATGGACCTTCTTCTAGCTGGCCATGACTGACCCATGGGAAGCTGACTCTCAAGGGCTATGTATGTCATGCAGAGAGAGACAAAGGAGGAACTAGCTGGGACACTGTGAAAATGCTATGTTGGCAGTGGTGAACTGCAGTTTCCCAAGCCATCAAAACTAGTTCACTTCCTCCACCATACCCTGCTGTCCCACACCTCCCAGCTCAGCCATCTTCCCTAAAACCCTACTTCCAAGAATGCCTCCTCCTCTCTCTGTGCATTTGGTGTTCAAAGACAAGGCAGGGAGTGAAACACAGTCTTTAGAGTCAGGGGTTTTGTCATTGTCTGCCAGATTCAAGTTGATTCTAACTTGTGGCCTCTTACGTACAACAAAACAAAATGTTGTCTGGTCATGTGTCATCTTTATGACCATTGATAGGCTTGAGTCTAACTCTTTTGGCTATTGTATCAACCCACTTCAATGAACGTCTCCCTTAATTTCGTTGACCTTCTGTTTTACCAACCATGGTGCTCTTTTTTTAGCAATTGGTCTTTCCTGATGATAGCATTCAAAGCAATTGATGTAATTTCTCAGTATCATTACTTCTAAGGCATATTGTTTTGTGCCATGAAGCGGATTCTGACTCACAGTGACCTTATAGGACAGAGTAGAATTGTTCAATAGGATTTCCTAGGCTGTAACATTTACAGAAGCAGATCACTAGGTCTTTTCTGCAATGAAGCAGTTGGTGGTTTGAAACATCCAACCATTCAGTTAGCAGCGAAGTACTTAATCATTGTATCACCAGAGCTCCTTCTTCTGAGGCGTAGAAGACCTCAGACATCAATATGTACCATGTTTCTACTAACATCCTATCCTGCCATCCTTTCCTCATATGGAAGTTAGGGTCAATAAAAACTCTTGCCAACCCTAAATTCTGTAGTTGCTTGTACTGTGAGCCAGTATTAAGGTAATGAATTTTAACCTGACATGACTGTAGAGAGTTAATCTATTTTTCGGTGCTCTGATAACAATTTCTGTTCTCTTCTTTCTTGCTCGCTCGCTTGCTCGCTCTCTTTCTTGCGTTCTTTCTCTTTTTCCCTCCCTGTCTCTCCATTCCCTACTCTCTCCCTCCCTCTCTTCCTCCCCTCTCCCCTTTTTCATCTCTCCCTCCCTCCCCCCTTTTTCCCTCCCTCCCTCACTTCCTTCCTCTCTCTTTTTTTCTGGTCTTCATTGAACCACTATAGGAATATTATATGGCTTTATGTTGACTAGTCTCTCTTCTTTGGGATATGACTCTTTGGAAATAGGGGTTCATGCATTAATTTCTCTTAATATAGTTAGATGTTGCAGGTTGTTGTTGTTCTTAGATGCCATCCAGGCAGTTCCAGCTCCTAGCAGTCCTATGTTCAACAGAACAGAACGCGGCCCACAATCTTCACATAATTTTAATGCTGGAGCCTATTGGTATTGCCAGTGTGTCAGTCCATCTCATTGACTGTCTTTTTTATTTTCTGCTGATTCTCTAGTCTACCAAGCATGATATCCTTCTCCAGGGACTTGTTCTTTCTGATAACATATGCAAAATCTCACCATTCTGGCTTCCAAGGAACATTCTGGTTGTTCTTCCAAGAGAGATTTGTTCATTATTCTTGCAGACTGAGGTACATTCAATATTCTTCTCCAATACCAGAATTCAAAGGCATCAATTGCTTTTGAATTTTCCTTGTTAATTACCAAGCTTTCACATACATGAGACAACTGAAAATACTGTAACTTGAGTCAGGAGAACCTTAGTCCTCAAACTGACATCTTTACTTTTCAGCACTTTTAACGGTTGTTTCTTTTTCAGTGCATTTGACCAATGCACTATGTTGGCTGAATTTCCAATGGCTGCTTCCACAGGTGTTGGTCATGCATCCAAGTAAAAATCCTTTGGAAACTTCAATCTTTTCTCCATTTATCATGATGTGGTTAAATGCCTGCAGTTGTGGAAAAATTGTGTTTTCTTTATATTGAGATATAATGCATACTTCAGGCTATGGTCTTTGCTTTCCTTCAGTAAGTACTTCAAGTCCTGTTCATGATCAGCAAGTTAGGTATGTCATCCACACATGGCAGGTTGATAATAAGCCTTCTTCCAATCCTGATATCCCATTCTTCTTCACATAGTTCAGTTTCTTATATACTTGCTCAGCATACAGATTAAATACTTATAGTGAAATATACAACCCTGAGGAACAGCTTTCCTAAATTGAATGCAAGTATTAACCCCTTGTTACGTTTGAATGACTGACTATTGGTCTATATACAGGTTCCACATGAGCCTAATAAAGCATTCTTGGATTCCCATTCTTTGCAATATTATCCATCATTTATTATGATGCACATATTCAAATGCCTTTGTATAGTCAATAGAAAACAAGCAACATCTTTCTGCTATTCTCTGCTTTCAGTCCAGATCTGTCTGACATCAGCAGTGATATCTCTCATTCCATGCCCTGTTCTGAATTCAGCTCAAATTTCTTGCCATGCTCTGCCTGTGTACTGCTGCAACTGCTTTTGAACAGTCTTTGGTAACATTTTACTTGCATGTGGTATTAATGACACTGTTCAATAATTTCCACATTCTATTAAGTCACCTTACTTTAGAGTAGGCACAAATCACAAGTCCCTCCTTGCAAGGTGGCCATATACTTGTCATCCAAAATTCTTGATGGAAAGTAGTTCATACTTACTTGTCAAATGTTGTTAATACATTTTCTTAAAAATAATGTTTTTATTTCTGTCTTCATAGCTATGTAGCATATTTCTTAGAATTGAAAATCTGAAGTATTTGCTGTAATGTTTCCTTTAGCAAGGAATTTTCTATGGAAAAATTTTATAATGGGAACAGAATTATGGAATCATCTTTATTGCCTCATTCATGTTTGATATTACCCAGGTTATTTTTTAATATCCCATGATGCTATACTGTGCAAATGTCCCTGCTAATCAAAGGATAGTATTGTTTCTATTTTATTAAATTTCATTACGATAAAGTAAATATAATCTTCGCCATTTTCAAGAGTGCAATTTAGCTAATTTTTCTTGCCATGTTGTGTAATCATTACCATTATCTATTTCCTTACTCTTTTGTCATCTCAAACAGAAATTGTACTACCAATTTCTTTCCCCATTTCCTGGTAACCATAATTTACTTTGATCTCTACACATTTGTCTTTTCTAAGTATTTCATGTAAGTGAGATCATATAATATTTGTACTTATGTATCTGATTTATTTCACTCAGCATAATATTTTCAAGGTTCCTGCATGTCATAGCATGTATCTGAAATTCATTTGCCTTTATGAATGAACAATATTACATTGTAACTTACACTACATTTTGTTTATTCATCTGTTGTTCATCATTTTGGTTGTTTCTTCCATTAGGAAGTGTTGAAATGGTTATTTGCATACAAGTGTTTCTTTGGGTCCCTGCTTTCAATTCTTTAGGCTACATACCTGGCAACGGAATTTGCTCGATCATCTGGTAATTCTGTGGTTAACTTTTCGAGGAACTGCCAAACTACTTTCCAAAGAGGCTTCAGAGGACAAGAGCTCTGATTTCTCTGCATCCTCATCCCTTTGTGTTATTTTCTGCTATTTTTCATAATGCTCATTATAATGGTTGTGAAATAGAATCTCATTGCGGTTTCAATTTGTGTTTCCCTAATAACGCCATGAGTCGACTCCGACTCGATGGCACTTGGCTTGGCAATAACTAATAATGTTCAACATGTTTTAATATGCTTGTTGGTCATCTGTATATATCTCTTTGGAGAAATTGTTATTCAATTCTTTTGTGAATTTTTTTCTTTTTAGATTTGTTGTCTTTTCCTTGAGTTTAAGGAGTTCTTCATATATCCAGGATATGAAACCCTTGGGAATACATTATTTCCAAGTATTTTTCCTATTCCACTGGTTGTTACTTCTACATCTTGATGATGTCTTTTGATACATATAAGTTTTTAGTTTTAATGACTTCTTTCTAATGTATCTTTTTCTGTTGTTGCACATGTTTTTAGTGTCATATTTAAAGGATTCTTTGCCAACAAGCAAGGTTCTGGGGATTTACAAAATATTGTAAGTTTATACCTATTTTGGTTTGAAAAGACATAAAATTGGTACAAACAACAATAGTAAAAAGTGATGGTTTGCTTTACAGGGAAGCTATTTCATTAGATTTCTTCCTGAAAACAGTAAAAAGAAAACATTTCTCATAAATGTGCAGTGAATTTAGAGTTTCATAGTAACAACACTGACATATGAATTCCGCCTGCCCCACTGTCATAGTTATCTAGTGCTGCTGCAACAGAAATATTAAAAGTGGATGGCTTCAACAAAGACAGACTTACTCTCTCAAGACTAGTAGGCTGTAAAAGCAAATTCAGGGAATCAGTTCGAGGGAAAGACATTCTGTCCCTGTCAGCTCTGGAAGAAGATCCTTGTCCTAAACCTTCTTATCAGGGAGCCTTTCAAACACAGGCACCCCTGGTCAAAAGGACACAGCCATTGCCCAGTGTTGCCTTCTCAGTGGCATGAGGTATCCTTGTCTTTCTGCTCACTTTGCTCATCTATATCTCAAAAGAGATTATCTCAAGACACAATCCAATCTTGCAGATCTCATTCTCAAAAATGCCACTAATCCATCTCATTAACATCAGACAGCTAGTAATTACATTACGTAAGAAAACCACATCAGATGACAAAGTGGTAAACAGTCATACAGTGCTGAGGAGCATTAGCACAGCCAAACTGATACACATATTTGGGGAGACATAGTTTGATCCATGACATTCCACCCTATGACCCTCCAAAATTCATATTCTTGCCACATGTAAAATACATTAACCTCTTCATTCCATAGCAAAATTCTAAATCAATTTCAAATCCAAAATCCAAAAATCCATCTCTGAAATCTAGAAAACAAGTCACCTGCTTCAAAAGTACAGTGGTAGAACAGGCAGATACAAGCTAAGTATTTCTATTACAAATGGAATAAATTGGAGAAAAGAAGCATAAAAGGCACCAAGCAAGTAATACAGTATATTGACTTCCAAGACTTTGCAAATAATCTTCTATTTTCTGAGATCATTTATACAATTTCCCTGTCCTGGGGTTCAGATCTACCTTCTAGGCCCACTGGGATGGGCACTCTGGTCCTTCAGCTTTAGGCACACCATTCTTTTAGTCAATCTGAGTTACAATCCTACCCTTAGAAACACCAGGTGCTGTAGCTCCATCCTTTGAGACCCAGAGGTTTTGTCCTCACCCTTTGAGACTAACGCAGCTAGGGTTTGTATGTTCCTTATCTGTTTGATTTTTGTTTCCTGGTTTCTTGGCTTCTTGGCACCTCAGGCCTCACTCCCTGCCTCTGCCCTACTAGGTCAAGTGTTTCAAAGCTCCATAACTCCACAGATAAGTGTGTGGAGGCACCCCATTCCACCAGTCAACTTCAGCAAGGTACTTAGCTCTCTTTCTTGAGGGGTTGACAAGCCTAGCTCCATCCTAGCTTCATTTTCTTCTGAGTTATCTAGCTCTTCACAGTCTCAAAACCACTTCCACATTACAGGTATCTGTTAGAGCAGCAGCCAAATCCTTGTATCAAATTCTGTCTTAGTCAGCTAGTGCTAGTATAACAGAAATATCACAAATGGATGGTTTCACCAGAGACTCACTCAGTGGCCATCTCTTGTAAAGATTATAATTCTTCTTTCATAACATTATGATGAAACATGAGATGGACTCTGTCTATCCTCAGAGTTCTTATTTGTACAATGCAAGGAACAGATGAGACAATGTCTACTGTTTCATGCACTTCTAAAGTGCACTATGTTTCAAAGTCTCTCAGGTCTTCCTTTAGTATCTCTTTGGTCTCAGGACAGGAGCAATCCCTGTCTAGTTCATCAGATGCATTCCTTATACCCTCCTTTCTGATCAGCATCCCAGGGTAGCTTTCGTCTACATTGTCACATATTCTCTAGAAAATGATGATACTGACATTCCAAGCATAACTGCTCACAGAATGTGCCACTTGAATCACATTTTCAGAATGATACATGTTATGTTACCAGTATGCTCCAGTGGTCTTCTTTGATTTCAAGCACAAGGTAGAGTGCTGATCTTGCAGGTATGTGGGTTGTCCCTGGGTTGCCATTATAACTTTCCCTTTCTGTTATGGAGGAAATCTTGTCCTCCTAAAATGTTGTTTAAGCCTAACCCTATCCCTATGGATAGAAAACTAAAATCCTTAAGGCTGCACCTTTAGGCAACATTATGATAAATGGAGAAAAGATTGAGGTCATCAAGGATTTCATTTTACTTGGATCTACAGTCAATGCCCATGGAAGCAGCAGTCAAGAAATCAAAGGTTGCATTGCATTGGGAAAATATAGTGCAAAGGACATACTTAAAGTGTTGAAAAGTAAAGATGTCACTTTGAAGACTAACATGTTCCTGACCCAAACCATGGTGTTTTCATCTGTATCACACACGTGAAAGCTGGACACTGAATAAGCAAGACAGAAGAACTTAAAGCTATGGACTGCCAGAAGAGCAAACAGATCTGTCTTGGAACAAGTACAACCAGTGTGCCCCTTAGAGGCAAGGATGATTAGACTATATCTCACATATTTGGGCCATGATGTCAAGAAGATCAGTCCCCAGAAAAGAACATCATGCTTGGTAAAGTAGAGAGTCATCAGAAAAGAGGTAGACCCACTGTGAGATGGATTGTCACAGTGACTGCAACAATGGGCTCAAGCATAACAGAGATTGTGGGCCTGGCACAAGAACCTGCAGTTTTGGTCTGCTGCACACAGGGTAGGTAGCTATGAGTTAAACTAACTCAATGGCACCTAAAAACAACAGATCTTGTGGAACTAGTTCCACTTGGGAACAGTAGTTTCTTTGTTACGTTAACGAGATCATGTTAATGTAGGTTGTTTCTTACACTAATCATTTTCAAAATATGAAAGAGCTGATTAGGCAAAGAAGAAAGTAGGCACAAGGGGAAGACCCACAGCAACTGAATACCAGGGAAAGATACCAACTTACAAGCCCAGGACCTCCAAGGATGGCTCAGTAGAGAGGCTAAGACAAGGATCTTCCCTCAGAGCTGACAGAGATTTCCTCTAGAGCCAGTGCCCTAAATTCAGACTTTTAGTCTCCAACTTTAAGAGAAAATACATTTATGTTTGCCAAAGCTACCCACTTCTGACATTTCTGTCATAGCAGCTCTAGGAAACCAAGACAGTTTCCTTCATCTGTGTCTTCTCTTCTGTAAAACTTACTCCTTCTCCTCCTTCTTATATTAGCTCCACATCTTTCCAGAGTCCCAGGGAATAAGTCTGTGTCTGAGAAACAGTAAGTGCTTGACCAGTAATGAGTTTACAAGTATCTTCACCAAATTAAACCAAACAAAATGTTCCTGTAGATTCTTGAAGTTCTAAGAGTATACAAAATGATGACATGTGAGATTTGAAGTCTATTTCTCCCTCTCATTCTTCCCCAAAACCTAGAACTGAGGTTTAGCCTACCAACAAAGGCCACTATACTGTTTGAGCAGGTGAATACATTGTCTGAAGACAGTCATTTTTTGAAAAATAAAATAGCATGCCTAGGCAAAGGAGTGGGAGCTATGAAACACTTCAATGACTGAATATCTTCCTTATTACAATCATGATTCTCTGTTACATCTGGATGTTGTAATCATTTTTAATACACACATGTGAAGCTAGTAAAAAAAAGAAGAATCAAGAGAGAAAAAGAACATAAGATGCTTCATCCAAAACCCAAAGCTGGCTCACTGAACAATTTTAGAGTTATATAAGCCCCAAGCATATGGGGAGAGTAAATTTACAGAAATAAATAAACAACACATACACACATGGAAGCACTTCTATAACTCTTAAATTATTTCAATAGAATCATACTTCAGCTTTTTTGTTCACCTCTCACTCTTGAGTGGTGAAGGTTCATGTGCCTGTGGCATCTCTGGGCTTGGTTGTCTGATGTTTTGTTAAAACAATCACCTGAGACACACAATGAGAATCTGGGGATAGGAAGTTCTCCCTGAGGAAAGAATTTGGCTAGTAAATCATAAATAGAAAAATGCAGAAAAAGGTGATACAATACATGTGAGACCAATGCTACTGATTCTTCACTCTTTGGGATAGCACAAGCATAAGACAAACACACCACCGGTATTAGTCTCTGTATCGGCATCACAGCTTGAAAAATGCTATTATCTTTGGTTTACAGTGTGTTTTACACAATGGTCAGCTCTTAGCATACCAAAACATAACTGTTGGAGAGAATACTATTTCACTTAAAGGTGAAATAGTGGCTCATTCCAGTTTGAAGGACAGCTACTTCTGAGTATTAACTTGGGTATAAAGATCTGACCCAAGAGGGTACAACTCTGACAGACTTTCCAGACTCCAGAAGGCTCCTGGAATTGTCAAACCTTCCAGGGACTGTAGCACAGAACACTTTCTCTCCCTAACCAATCTGGTCCCTGTCCTTCTTTCCACAGACATGGATCCCAAGCAACTAATTGCCAATGCTAATCTTCTAGTTTTACAGGTTGCTTCCACATTCCTTTGCATAGATCCAAACCCACCTCTAAACCCCCTCCAGGAATCTGGTCCACTACACATCAATATTCTCTCCAAAGTATAAATACGAACTTCTCCTTTCTTCATATAAAGTCTTAAGCAGAAATGCCAGTCTTTCCTTAGATTTTCAAGGGAGTCAGTTGTCACAAGACTGAAGCTCTCTCAAAAAAAGTTACAAGTTATGTTTTCAGAGATGATCTAGCTTTTTCTTGTTTAAATACAGTAACAACAGTCTTCCCAGCTTTCCATCTCCGGGGCATAAACCAGAAATAATTTGGACTTTATACCACTGAATGGAAAACTTTCTCTTTTTGGCTGACCCCGACTCTTGGCAAGTGCTTGTTTTCACAGACTGAAGGAAACTTGCCATTTTAACTTTTTTTCTCTCTGTCTTAGCTGGTGGACAGAGCTGGCACTTGACTAGCAGCTAATCTCAGATGTACTGCTGGTAGGATCATCAGCAAAATCACCGTATTTACAGAGCCCAGCTTTGGACTCTGTGCGTCTTGCCACATTTGGCCTCTCTTTCCACCTCCACCACTGAATAGCCTGTATGAGCCAGGCAGGGAGCCTGTGCGGGACATCACCTTGTTCTACCAGGAGGCAGATATACCCACACGGAGGCCTCAGTTGGACCTAATTCCTAGGCTTGGAGGCAGCATCTACCTGGAGGAGAGATCTTTTATGCCAGGAAAACAGTATTCTACACAGTGTCACCTATGGATGGGGACCAGCAGCAGAGGCCAGCAGGGCAGTAGCCTTTCTGTATTTTGAACTAGTTTATAACACCTGGGGTTGGATACAGAGGTACTTTACGAGGTGGGAAGAGGGACTTATATACCTGAAAACCTAACTGACTTTGGAAGTTGTTAGATCTCTTTTACCTTTCATTTTAAGACAGACTAGAGAAACAATAGTAGTCCATCCTCACAGCATCTCTCCTAGTCTCTACTGACTCACGTGATGCCCCCAAAGCAACAAATGCTGGAGAAAACCATAATCAAGAAATCACCCATGGTTTCAGAAGGCCCCAAAAGAAACAACCAAAGAACTTCCCAGATGAAGAAATCTCTCTGAAACTATCAGAAGGAGAGTACAAAAGGAGTATATGTACAGCCCTCCTAGGCCTTATACAAAATGCAGAAGAGCAAAATGAAAAATTAAGCAAGATATTTGATCTAATGGAACACCAGACTCTGAAATCCAATATATCAAGAACAAAGTCAAAGAGATAGTGACTTTGACTGAAAGCCAACAAAACAGAATGGAACAAAAAATAGATTTTCTGACTGGGAAGACAGAGTTACTGACTTCAGCATCTTGGGGGAGGGGAATCAGAAAAAAGAAACAAGAAAAATGAAGAGGCATTAAGAAGCATGTGGAACTCTATTAAGAAGAATAATCTACAATTAATTGGAGTTCCTGCATAGGGCGAGACACCTGAGAACACAGAATATTGTTGCTGAGCTGCTAACAGAAAACATCCCAGAAATTGGGAAAGAAGAGAATATAGATATTCAAGATACATATCGAACACCACTCAAAATAGATCTCAAAAGAAAGACTCCAAGACATATTATAATCAAGCTTAACAAAACAAAACATAAGCAGAAACTCTTAAAGGCAGCAAGACTCAAAGCAAAGCTAACATTTAGAGAGAAATCCTATAGACTTTCGTCAGATTTCTCAGCAGAAACGATGCTGGCATGGAAACAGTGGCATGACACATTCAAAGCCTTGAAGGAGAAGAACTATTAACCAAGAATTTTATATCCTACAAAACTATCTTTCAAATATGAAAATGAAATGAAGACATTTGCATAAAAACTGAAACTCAGAGACTTTCTAAAATCAAACCCAAAGCTACAAAGAATAATGAAAAAAATCTCTTGGCTTAGAAGAACAAAACCACTAACTTTATATTTTAGAAGTAAATACAGGACACATCACACACAAACCAACCCAGCTAGGGAAGGCGCCAAACTCAATCAAAGCTATAATAGTGAAAGAAATGATCCAATAATCTTATCATGAAAACTACAATGTCATCATATTAAAAGGACAGATGTACTACAGTCATTATAGTCCTTGTAGATGGAGAGGAAGTTAATAAGACTTGTAGTAATTAAAGTTGGGTTTATACATTGTTTATTAATGGGGATTATAGGGGCAGCCTTAAAGCACAACAAAGATGCAACATATCAAATCAAGAAATGTAATACAGGCATCTCAAAAACCACAAACCAATTCTGAGAAAGGTGAAAAATCAACTCGCAAAGAAGAAGGTTACAGAACAGGTTAATAAGAACAACAGAGAAAACATCAACAAAAAATAAACATATCAGAATGGCAGCACTAAACAGATACCTATTGATAATTACATTGAATGTGAGTGGACTGAACATTCCAGTAAAAAGACATCAAGTAACATCTTGGATCAAAAGACCCGACACATCCACATGTTGCCTACAAGAAACTTGCCTTAGACTTAAAGATATTAAAATTAAAAATGATAATAAAAATTAAAGGATTGCAGAATATATATTAAGTTAACAATGAACAAAGAAGAGCAGGGATGGCAATTCTAGTCTCAGTTAAAATAGATTTTAATGTAAAATCCACCAACATGGACAAGGATGGTTACTATTTATTGCTGATGGGTTCATACAGAAGCAGGACTTAACAATATTAAATATTTATGCACCTAATATTAGAGCCCCTAAATATGTCAAAGAAACACTGACTACACTCAAAAAGGAGATAGATCACTCCATAATAATAGCAGGAGACTGCAATACTCAGTATTGGACAGATTGTCTAGAAAAAAGCTAAATAAAGACACAGAAGACCTTATTGCCACCATTAACCATCTAGACCTCATCGACATATACAGAACTTTCTATCCATCAGCAGACAACTACAGCTTCTTCTCCAGTACAGATGGAACATTCTCCAGAATAGACCATTTGTTAGGACATAAAGCAATTATCAATAAAATCTATACAATTGAATTAGTGCAAAGCATCTTCTCAGATCATAAAGCCATAAAAGTCAAAATCAATCACAGAAAGTGGAACACACAGAAAGTGGAACACACAGAAAGTGGAACTCATGGAAACTGAACAATATCTTGCTCAAAAATTCACAGGTTATAGAATAAATCAAGGATAAAATAAAGACAATTATGGACTCCAATAAGAATAAAAACATTTCCTACCAGAACTTACGGAATATAGCCAAAGCAGTGCTCAGAGGTCATTTTATCTCCATAAATGCAGATATCTGAAAGGAAGAAAGAAACCAAACCAAAGAACTAACCCTACAGCTTGACCATATATTGGATGCACTTTATGGTTCTATGCATCTACACAATATCATCCTGCTGACCTCTGGCTGGAGGAAGGAGAGCGGGTGGAGAGGAGGGGAAAGGAGACTGTTGCAAGGGTGAGACATATATGGAGCAGAGAGGAATAGTGTGCAGTAACCGTGCAGGGAGAGCAGTGGAAGCTGCATATAGGTGGGCATGTAAATTTATACAGGAATGTACGTTTCCACTCAGTCATAATAAAAACAATTAATTTAAAAAAAAAGTAGAGAGAGAACAACAGAGGAGCCACTCAGTCACCAGAAGAAAACAGATCATAAAGATTAGAGCAGAACTAAATGAATTAGAGAATAGAAGAACAATTGAAAAAGTCAAAAGACCAAAAGCTAGTTTTTTGAAAAGATCAACAAAATTGACAAACCATTGGGTGAACTTATTAAAGAAAAACAGGAAAGAAAACAAATAACCCAAATAAGAAATGAAAGGGGATTGTCAAAACCAAAAATATCATAACAGAATACTATAAAAGACTGTACTCCAACAGATTTGAAAACCTAGAGGAAATGGACAAATTCTGTAATTCATATCACCTACAAAAATTATCACAAGGTGAAGCAGAACAACTTAATAAACCCATCGCAAAGGAAAAGATTGAAAAGTCATCCAAAAACTGCCAGCCAAAAAAAGCCTGGACCGAGATGGCTTCACAGCAGAATTCTACCCAGCTTTTAGAGAAGAGTTATCGCCAATAATGCTGAGACTATTTCACAATATAGAAAGGAAAGAAATACTCCCAAATTCTTCTATGAAGCCAGCATAACCCTGGTACCAAAGCCAGGGAAGGACCCAACCAAAAAGGAGAACTACAGACTGGTATCACTCATGAATCTTGATGCAAAAATCTTCAATGAAATTCTTGCCAATAGAATAAAACAACATATCAAAAAACTAATCCATCATGACCAAGGTGTATTCATAGCAGGGATGCAAGGCTGGTTCAACATCAGAAAAACAATTAATGTGATCAACCACATAAATAACACAAAAAACAAGAATCACCTGATTTTGTCTACTGATGCAGAAAAGGCATTTGACAAAGTCCAACACCCATTCATGTTAAAAACTCTCAGCAAAATAGGAATAGACAGAAAATTTCTCAAAGCAATAAGGGCCATTTATACAAAGCCAACTGCCTGCATCATCTGAATGGAGAAAGACTGAAACAGTTTCCCTTAAGAACAGGAACTAGACAATGATACCCATTCTCACCTCTCCTATTCAGCATTGTACTAGAAGTTCTAGCCAGAGCAATTAGACAAGAACAAGAGATAACGGGCATCTCCATTGGCAAAGAAGAGGTAAAAATCTCCCTATTTGAGGATGATATGATTGTATATGCAAAAAATCCTAAAGAATCCATAAGTTAACTACTCAAACTGATAGAAGAGTTCAGTACAGTTTCAGGATACAAGAAAAAAAACAAGTAAATCAGCAGGATTCAATCATAATAATAAAAAAAATAAAAGGTAAAGCAAGAAGACACCGTGACTTGTTCTATCAGACACCAAAACACCTCAACAAGCTCCATAAATAGCAGCATTTCACACAATATTTGACAAATAAAAGAGAGAGAACAGGAGGACCCAGTCATGCCCAAGGCTGGGTCTAAAGCAATCACTATTTCAAACAGTGGAATCAGCCATCCGAAAGCAACGGCAGGAGGGACATTTAGCTGTCTGTTGTCTCACGTGTACAGCACTGTCTTACTCATAAGTAAAGCCTAAAAGCAGTAACATCCATATGAGAAAAACAAAAGTGTAATATACATATCTATATTTTAATATTTTATTGTGCTTTAAGTAAAAGTTTACAACTCAATTCAGTTTGTCATACAAAAGCTTAACACACACACTGTTCGGTAACTCGAACTGTTTTCCCCACCCTGGAACAACTCATTCCTCCTTTAAATGTGAAATAAATTTAAGAAAATAAAGTTATCTGCATAAGTATGGGAATTTAGGCAAATGTCTTTTACGTATCATGAAAATAAAGAACACAAATTAGAAAATTTTGACCAAGATAAAAATTTGAATTGCTCTGTGATATCTTCAACAACATTGAAAGTAAAAGACCACAGAAGATTAGAGATGCTACAGGTACGACCTTCAGAAGAATAGCATCTAAAATATACATTAATTAAAAATATATGACTCCTTTAATCAGTAGACAAGCACAATCTTACAAGAAACGTTGACAGCAGACATCACCAACCTACAAGTCTATGAATGTGGAAATACACGTTTGTTGTTGCAGATCCCTACAGTTCTGTGGTTGTCTGGTTTCTGATAATATTGTAGCATTAGCTAGTTCAGCTACTTTGGGAATATTTAGGTAGTCTATTACAACTGTATATTTCCTATAATCCAATCATTCTACTTTAGCTATATTACATCAGTAGTATCGTCTGTACACTGTCACAAATTAGAAAATAGAAAAAGATTGAATAGTTATGAAGAAGGGAGAGCTAAATGGAGGATAATGCATTTGTAAAATACATGAGATATATGTTACAAATACTGAACTATCTTCTAAAACATAGTATTATATGCAAAAAGCTTCTGCAGAATGATAAATACAGGTAACCCTGTTTATCTTTTAAACTAGCAAATCAGTACAGAAAGTTTCCAACTTAAGGCCAGGTTCTCTTTCAAGACAGCTCTTGTGTAAGTTACTTTTTATTTTTAGGTTTGCTACTCCTTTTTGTTATCAGTATCATTATAAATCCAATCTTTGTCTTTGAAGGTTAGAAAAAAAATACTTACAAACTTACAGATATGACAACATCAGTACATTACTAACTGACATTTTATGGAACACATATTAATAACTGTAAGACATACAGAAATTTTTTTAAAAAGGACAATCCTGTGTGGGTCCTCAGAAACTTGAGTACATCTTAAGTGTAGGACCTGTGCTCTATATTTTTAACGTGTGTGTGTGCGTGTGTGTGTGTGTGTAGAAACACTGGGAATGATGTGAAAAGATATATAAATTCATAGTGGTCGATACATGTGGTGGGAGCTTGAAGAGACCATATTCTGGGGGAAGATCACAGGGATTTTAAAATATCTTTGATGTTCTAATTTCTCCAAACACAGTAACAGTCACATATTGCTTATATGTGTTAATGTAAATTTATACAAAAGACTGAAAGTAAATGTGTCAAAATATTACTTGAGGTATAAAAAAGAATATATATATTACATATAATATAATATGTATTATATTATATATAATATATACATACGAGATGGGGCATCTAAGTTCACAAACATCCTAGAAAAAGTGCTACATACCTCATTGCTGAATATCACTATGATAACCTTCAAAGTATTCCCCTTGAGAAGCTGTGTGCTGATGCCAGTACCTATTTTATCCTTCAAAGCAATTTTGGAACCTCTTTTTCTGGAATGTCCATCAGAGCTGTTGTCAGATGAGGTTTGACAAGTTCACAAACTCATCCTGGGAAAAGTGCTGTATACTTCATTGCTGAATATCAGTACAGTCACCTTCAGTGTACTCCCCTTTGGAAGCTATGTATCAAGGCCAGCACCTAGTTCACCCTTCAAAGCACATTTTCTAGGATGAGTTTGCAGACTTAATTGTCTGACCTTGTACATTTATATTTGTAGACAGGAGAAAGAGGGAGAGAGAGAGACAGCAGGCTATAGTGGCTCAGTGGTTAAATATTTGGCTGCTATCCCAAACGTTGGAGTTTCAAACTCACCTGTGGCTCCGCAAGAATAAAGACCTGGAGATCTATTCCCCTAAAGATTATAGCCTGGGAAATCCTATGAGGTGGTTCTACTCTGTCCTGTATAGTTGCTGTGAGTTGTAATCAACATTACCACACATCAATACCACAACAACTTTATACCTATAAATAGGCAGATAGATACACAGAAAGATGGACACATGGACAGATAAATGACAGATCAATAAATAGATAACAGATAGATGACAAATAGTAGATAGACGATTGAGAAACAGACAGTTGATAGAGCAACAGATAAATAGATGACAGACAGACAGACAGATAGAAATAGACAGAGATGGAATCCTGGTGGCATAGTGGTTAAGAGTTGAAATCCTAACAGCTGTAGCTGTGAATGTGACTGTGTTTATATATGCAGTATTGGAGGTCAGCATGAAATCTTCCTGGAGTAGGACGTATCCTAATCCTATAGGCATCTTCTCCTTATAAAAGAGGAGAAGAGATACAGAGATAGACACAGGGGTAGATGCATTTCCCAGGCAAGAAACACAAGGATCACTGGCCATCACCAGAAGCTGGGAGAGAGACATGCAACTGTCCCTCCCCCGGATCCTTTAGAAAGAATAAACAGGACTGATACCCTAATTTAGCAATTCTAGCACCCCCAAACATCAAGACAATACATTTTTGTGTTTTAAAGCTATCTACTTTGTGGTACTGTTAGGGTATTTCTAGGAAACCAAAACATATACCTAAATTTTTACCTCTGGCTTATTAGAAGTTCTTGAGGATCAAAATAATGGCCATTATTCTTTACCCTGCTGTTGAAATTATGGCTGGGAACTTCTTAAACACTTAATATCTATTTATTCTTATTTCACTGTTGTTGAGTTGAAACAGATTCAAAGAAGTTAAGCCTTTTGTTTTATAGTTTAATTTTAAATCAGTTACTTCTGATACTTTTTTTTTCATGTCCTTCTAAGAACTAAGCAGTTTATCAGTGTTTGGAAGAGAGATCAGGAAATATGGTGTGGGTACTGTACAACTAATACAGATTTACTGTTTGCATCATACAGACCCACTCCTTACTTGTCAGGGTGGAGAGTGAGGTACCAGAGACAAGGCTGCTATGTGAAAATCGGTGTTCTGCAAAAATCTAGGGTTTTCATTTTTTGTGTGCTTTCAGACCACCCATTTGTCCTTTTCTTTTTTTTTTTATTTGGAAAGTATGATCACATAGGATATCATCCTGCTGACCTCTGGCTGGAGGAAGGAGAGTGGGTGGAGAGGAGGGGAAAGGAGACTGTTGGGAGGATGAGACATGTATGGAGCAGAGAGGAACAGTGTGCTGTCACCGGGCAGGGAGAGCAGTGGAAGCTGCATATAGGTGGGCATGTAAATTTGTACGGGAATGTACATTTTCACTCAGTCATATTAAATAAAAAAAACAAAAAGGAATAATAATAACAGCTAATATTTACTGATATGCTTATCACTGTAATGAGTCCAGTCACAGATTATTCCTCTCCAGAGAAAGAGACCTGGGAAAGACAAGACTAGAAGAAGCTAGGCTGTGTGACAGGAGGTCCCATGGCTCAGCCACTTACTTCACCTTTTTCTTGTGTTGGGTCGCAGCTGACAGCTCACTGCTACCTCCAGGGCCCCACTCCCACCCCTGCAACCCCTGCATTTATGACCCTGGAGCCTGTTCTTCCCCCTAGGTCTGGCAGGTCACCAAGGCCCAGGGCTGACTGCGATGGCACTGAGACCTGGTCACGTACCTGATCCTACTGAGGCAGTGGCTTCAGGCCCAGTTTGACTCACTTTGGGATGTCATTAAACTTGTGCGCATTTCTAATGCCCCTTTCTTTCCACATTTCCAATCCCACAGTGAGTTTGAGCTGCCGGGCTTCAAGTGCCATAGGAGCTGGGAACTCAGCAGGGGCACCTGTTTTGCCTGGTGCTGACTGTGTGGCCACCTAGGGGTCATAGCGAAGGAGCTGCTGAAACTGGGCGTGGCACCCTCATCAGCAAGATACAATGGAGGGCATGGAGTGGCATGGCCCACTTTGCTATAGGCTGTTCAGAGACCCTTCTCAAGGGAGGGGATGCTCCACAGGCATTGTACCACGCCTGCCTCCTAGTTAATGCACAATACAGTTGGATAGTAGGATCCTACTCTTGTTGTAAAAGGAAACGTTACGATGACAAGAGAGCTGACAGGTGAGGAGAAGGTGTAGTTAGGATCTATGCTTGTTTGTCTCAGATTCTGGTTTAAAAAAGGCTCACCAGCCACGCTCTGGATGCCTGGCTCCTGCTGTGTTTTCTTGTAAGTGAAGCATGCCAAAAGATCCAGTAGTGGAACTGAGACCAGATGTAAACCCCATGGAAGACAAGTGATCAACGTGTGCCCAGATAAAGAATATCACAGAGTGTATTTGCATGATGACAAACTCAATTTTAAGGAATAGAACCCCTCTTCATAAAGCCAGGGATATGGTGTTAATACTTGTGACATCTAAGCCAAATGTCTTTCTTAGACATCTTGCAACGATGGCAGATGGTGTTGGCTTGAGTCAAAACATTCTTTGGAAAAATTATAATATTATTTTTAACTTCAGTTAGAGAGATACTTGCTGTCAATATGATTCAGGTTCATGTCCCGTTAGGTGGAAAAGAACAAAATGTTGACCACCGGCATCATCTTCCCAACAGCCAGCAGTTCAAGTTCATTGTTGCAGTCCATTTCAGCAGGGATCTCCCTCACTCTCATCAAATGTGATGTCTTCCTCCAGCAATTGGTACATCCAAAGCAAGTGAGTCAGACAGTATTTTGTTTTGCTGCATAAAGTTTTCATTGGCTAATTCTTAAAGAAGATCACCAGTTGTTTCTTCTTATGTGTCTCAGTTGGGAAGCTTCATTGAAGCCTATGCACTGTGAATAATCCTACTGATATTTGAAATACCAGTGGCAGAGCTCCCAGCATCACAGAAAAATGCAAAGTGCCACAGTATGCAAACTGATAGACTAGCAGTGGTTTTTAACTTTAGACAATATCTAAATCTAACCTTTTATCTATTTAAACATGCTGGCAGCTTATTTTGAATGAAGTTAATTTTTCAGTGTTGACTATTTTCCTAAATAGATATTTAACTCTATCCAAACAAGAATTGGGGTGAAAATCTTTTTAATGTTTAATCCTAGTATAAGAAAAACTTTTCAGCCAAATAAGACATTACGGCAACTTGAATATTAAACATTTCCACCTTACTTTTTAAAATCTCAAAAAGCAAAAAAAAGTATTAAAAGTCAGCTGAACTCTCACTCACATGCTGTTAGGGAAAAACAATGATGAAGCCATGTGGAATATTTTTCCTTCCAGATAGCAGGGTGAGCAAAATCTGCCCTTGATCATGAAGTTTTAAACATGAAAGACTTCAAATCTCCCCATGCTCAAAAGAAGCAAAGAATACGGATTGGAAGGCACATGAGAAGCTAGGAAAGTAAAATCTTCATTTTAAATGGTTGGAATCTATTTTTTCTAGGACTCTAATATTGCTAATAAATCTCATTTGAGAAAATAATGTTACTTAGCTCTGCAGTCTGCAGCTGCCCTGTGTGGCTATTATTAAAATAAGCTTAAGGCCCGTGTGTGTTAACTTCTTACTCACTGGGAGAAATTGCTCTCCCTAATAACACGCTGAATCAAAATCTTCATTTCAAAGTATTTACAGTGGTGTCATTTAGAGAGACTTATCTGATGGTTTTCTGTGGGTACAACAGAGGTCTTGCTGCCAAGTCCCTGCTCCTCTTTATTATCACCTAGTCCTGCAAAGGGAAACCTAGTGGCATAGTGATTAAGACCTGCTGCTGCTAACCAAGAGGTCAGCAGTTTGAATCCCCTAGGCATTCCTTGGGAATCCTATATGGCTGTTCTTCTCTGTCATACAGGGTTTCAGTGCACTGGAATCAACTTGATGGCAATGGGTTTATGTTTTTGTTTGTGATTTTGCTTTTTCAGCCCTACACATGCACACAACATGAAGAGAAAACAAAGAAATTATTTTGATTTGAATGACACAGGAATGGATGACACACATAAAACAAAACTGTTCTTGATTTCTTAAGGTTTTTCTCAAGTGGAAGAGCATTTAGTCTGTCTTCTCTGGAGAGACGTAACTGAGGTTTCCATGGCATAGGTCCTTCTGTAAGGAACAGTGGTGGGAGACCATGGCTATGACCAAGAGTGCAAGCACTGCATAGGGAAAATCCTTCCTCACCACAGCAGTTTGATGGAACCTAACCCTAAACTCATTCTCTCCTTTGCAAGCAGTTTCCAGTATTTCTTTGTGGGTTATAATTACACTGATCTGCCAAAGACTCAGACTTAACAGTGTCTTCACCCTCATCAGTTTCCCTCATTCACTACTCCTGCCGTGAGCACAGCCTGGCCCCATCTGCCCCTGCTCCTCTGGCTTCCTGACTCCATAACACCATGCTATAACCTTACTCATATTCACATGCTTGATCCTATCAGGTAAGGCCTCCTTAAGCCATGCCATGTCATATTTAACCTGCTCCCAAGCATCTCATGCTCTTTTTGATTTCATCTAAAATAAGATTAGTAGATCTATACTAATTGTTATAATAATAATAATTAATGTCTAGAGAAGGATTCCTGGTGATTCAGTGTTTAAGTACTTAGCTACTAGTCAAAAGGTTGGTGGTTCAAACCCACAGATGCCTCTCTGGAGACCTTGCGATCCACATTGTAAAGATCAACCCATTGTGTGGAGTTACTACTCACAACAGCCCTCTAGGACAGAGTTGAACTGTCCCACAGAGTTTCCAAAGAGCAGCTGGTGGATTCAGACTTCCAAACTTTTGGTTAATAACTGAGCTTATAACTCCATATTATGGTACAGTTTACTCCATCACAGAATACACCATGTGTTAGGACATAAAGCAATTCTCAACACAGTCCATACCACTGAATTAATACGAAGTATCTTCTCCAACTGTAAAGCCATAAAAGTCAAAATCAATAGCAGGAAAACATAGGCAGAAAGCAGAACTCATAGAAACTGAACATCTTGCTCAAAAAATCATGGGTTACAAAAGAAATCAAGGATAAAATACAGACATTTATGGACTCCAGTAAGAGTGAAAACATTTCCTACCAGTACCTATGTGATACAGTCAAAACAGGGCTCAGAGGTCAGTTTATCTCCACAAACACACATCTGAAAGGAAGAAAGAAACCAAATCAAAGAACTAAGCTTACAGCTTGAACAAGGAGAGAGAGAACAAGAGAAATCCCTCAGGCACCAGATGAAAACAGATCATAAAGATTAGAGCAGAATTAAATGAATTGGAGAACAGAAGAACAACTGAAAAAAGTGAAAAGACCAAAAGCTGTTTTTTTTAATAGATCCAAAAAATGGACAAACCATTGACTAAACTTACTAAAGAAAAACAGGGAAGCACTCAGATAACCCAAATAAGAAATGAGAGGGGAGTTGTCATAACAGATCCAACAGAAATCAAAATTGTCATAGCTGAATACTATGAAAGACTGTACTCTAACAAATTTGAAAACCTAGAGGAAATGGACAAGTTTCTTGATTCATGTCACCTACAAAAGTTATCACGAGGTGAAGCAGAACAACTTAATAAACCCATCACAAACAAAGAGATTGAAAAAGTCATCAAAAAGCTGCCAAAAAAAAAAAAAAAAAAAAAGCCCGGGCCCAGATGACTTCACTACAGAATTCTACCAAGCTTTTAGAGAAGAGTTATCTCCAATACTGCTGAGACTATTTCACAATATAGAAAGGGAGGGAATGCTCCCAGATTCATTATATGAAGCCAGTATAATCCTGGTACCTAAGACAAGGAAAGACCCAACCAAAAAGGAGAATTACAGACCAGTATCACTCATGAATCTAGATGCAAAAATCTTAGACAAAATTCTTGCCAATAGAATACAACAACATATCAAAAAAAAATAATCCATCATGACCAAGTTGGATTCATAGCAGGGATGCAAGGCTGGTTCAGCATCAGAAAAACAATTAATGTGATCAACTGCATAAACAGCACTAAGACAAGAATCACTTGATTTTGTCTATTGATACAGTAAAGGCATCTGATAAAGTCCAACACTCATTCATGCTAAAAACTCTCAGCAAAATAGGAACAGAGGGCAAATTCCTCAAAGCAATGAGTGCCACTTATACAAAGCCAACTGCCTGTATCATCCTGAATACAGAGACACTGAAACAGTTTCCCTTAAGAACAGGAACTAGACAAGGATGCCCACTCTCTCCTCTCCTATTCAACATGGTACTAGAAGTTCTAGCCAAAGAAATTAGACAAGAACAAGAAATAAAGTGTGTCTGCATCAGCAAGGAAGAAGTAAAGATCTCCTTATTTGCAGCTGATATGATTTTATACACAGAAAATCCTAAAGAATACATAAGTCAACTACTCAAACTTCTAAAATATTTCAGCAAAGTCTCAGGATAAAGATAAATATCAGTAAATCAGTAAGATTCCTTTATACAAACAACGAGATTATTAAGGAAGAAATCACCAAATCAATGCCATTTATTGTAGTCCTGAAGTAGGTAAAGTACCTAGGAATAAATCTGACCAGAGAAATAACAAACCTTTATAAAGCGAACTACAAGTCCTTGCTACAAGACACTAAGAGAGACTTACAATAAATTGAGAAACCTATCCTGATCATGGATAGGAAGACTTAACATTGTGAAAATGTCTATTTTACCAAAGCAATCTACTTATATAATGCAATCCCAATACAAATTCCAGTGACGCTTATTAATGAGATTGAGAAGCAAATTACCAGCTTTGTCTGGAAAGAGAAGAAGCCCTGGATAAATAAAGCACCACTGAAGAAGACAATGGTACCGGGAGGCCTCTCATTACCCAACTTCAGAACCTATTACACTGCCAGAGTGGTCAAACCAGCCTGGTACTGCTACAAAAAGAGACAGGTAGATCAATGGAACAGAATGGAGAACCCAGAGATGATACCATCTTCCTATGAACAGCCAATATTTGACATAGGCCCTAAAACATTAAACTGGGGTAAATACAATCTCTTCAACAAATGGTGCTGGCAAAATGGCATATCCATATGCAATAAATTGAAACAAGACCCATATCTTACACCTTATACAAAAGCCAACTCAAACTGGATAAAAGACCTAAATATCAAATCTAAAACGATAAAGCTCATCTAAGAAAAAGTAGGAACAACAACCAAAGTTTTAATACACAACACAGACAGACTTCAAAATCTGTCAAAGAAACCACAAACAACAGAAGAGAAAATAGATAAATGGGAACTATTAATAATCAAACACTTTTGCTCATCCAAAGACTTTACTAATAGAATTTAAAAGGCTACCTACAGAATGGGAAAAAATATTTGGCAACTATATGTCAGACTGACACACGATCTCCATAATCTATAAGGTACTACAAAATATCAACAAGAAAATCATCCAATTAAGTGATGGGCAAAGGAGATGGACAGACACTTCTCTGAAGAGGAGATCCAGGCAGCCAAAATACACATGCAGACATGCTCATGATCATTACCTATTAAAGATACTCAAATCCAAACTACAATGAGATGCCCTCTCACCCCAGCAAGGTTGGTCATGATCCAAAAAATGAAAAACAACAAATTCTGGAGAGACTGTGGAGAAATTGGGAACTCTCTTACACTGTTGGTGGGATTGCAAAATGACATAACCTCTTGGGAAAGCAATCTGGTCCTGGATCTAGAGATACCATTAGACCCAGTAATTCTACTGCTCAGAATATATCCTACAGAATCAAGGCCATTCACACCAATTGATACATGCACATGAATGTTTATCGCAGCACAGTCCACAACAGCAAAAAAGATGTAATCAACCCAGATGCCCAACAATAGAGGAATGGATAGGTAAACTATTGTATATATACTTAATGGAACACTATGCAATGGTAAAGAACAATGGTGATTTAGGAAACAGCTCATAACCTGGTTTCAATTGGAGAACATTACGCTGAATGAAAGCAGTCAGCAACAAAAGGACAAATATTGCATGAAAATCCTACGATAAGAACTTAAAAACAGACTCATGCATAGAAGAAAAGGCTCTTTGATGGTGGCGGGGTGGGGGGAGTTTAGATTAGATAGTTGATAGAAATTTGGTTGGGTGAAGTCTGTGACAGCACACATTAGAAAGAAGATCAATATTAACTGGACTTCAGCATTACATGATTACTCCTCCCATCTTAACCCAATATTGCAAGGACAGAATAGTTGGGACCATGCTCTCAGTGGACATTGAGGCCAATTGGCACAACTAGCATTTTGCTGAGAGCCTTCTGCACCCGACATTGGTGAGTGGCATCTTAAAAGCTGCCACGCTGTCATCTGAGGGTACAACAAATAGTACCAGCTCAGCAGGAATAGATGACCACCAAGGGCCAAAATGACATGGGGGAAAGAGAACCCAGAAGACAGCCAGACCCAAGTAAGTGGGTGACTACATTGACTAGTGACCACAAGAACCAGATGTTGCCTGGCCACCTCCAGCGATAGCCGTGATAGAGCTCACGTAGTTGAGTCTCACTGGCAACATAAGAATAAAAAGGGGTGCACCCGGAGATCTCCACTAGAAGACCACAGTTGATGTTCTATGGCCTAGGAGTTCCCCTGGAAGCATGGTCCCTGGCCATGATGCTACTCCTGTCCATAAATCACAATGGAGGTCTAATCTTCAGACAGGAATGGATTGGACTTGGGAACACAGAGTGACCATATCATGTGTGCACTTTATGGTTTTATGCATCTGTAGAATGTTGGCCTTCTTATCTCTTACTGGCGGAAGGAAAGGGGATGGAGACGAGGGGAATGCAGATTGTTGGGAGGATAAGACACGCTTGGAGTGAAGAATAGTGTGCTGTCACCAGGCAGGGAGAGCACTGGGAGCTGCATATAGGTGGGTACGCAAATTTATATGGTAATACACATTTTTATTTAGTCATAATAAAAAGATAAATCCAGAAAACTGATGAATTTTCATTAGCAATGGCCAGGTGAAAAATCAAACTAGTGTACAGTAGTTGCCCTTACAACATTTAATTTTCTCCCTAACTATAAACACTGGCAGTTGAAAATTCAGAAAAAAATATGTATATAAACATAAGAACAAATTGAAATTTAAAGTATATAAAATGTATTTATTCAATTATATTTTACTCATTAAATTCCAGAATATTTATTTATATTTATTATAGTGTGAATCTTATATATAACCCTAAAAAGATATTAAATATTCACCATAAGATATGACATATACAATGAGTTAAAACAAAGACTGAATAAAGATCAGAAGTCAGAATTTTTTTCAGAAATCACAGGTCTAATCAACGGTTGCTATCGTAGAACTCATATCGCTAACCACTAGGAAAAGTGTATTGCAAGCACTTTGGATTCTATGATGTATTGAGTGATGTCCTCCTACCCCACATATTTCCATTGCAATCCTAACCACCTGGTACCTGTACATTGGACTTTGTTTGGAAGTATGGTCTTTGAAGGTACTTATCAGTGAAGTGTACATGATAACATACCAGAGTAAGTTGTGTTCTAATCCAATCTTAATGGGTATTCTTAAAAATAAGAGAAGTGAAACAGAGGAAAATGGCCATGTGATAGAAAATTAAGATACAGCTGCAAGCTACAGACTACCTGAATTATGTAACAGATTCTTCCTCAGAAACTATGAAGGATCAACATGGCTTACACCCAAATCTTAGACCATCAGCCTCCAAAACTGAAAAACAATAAGTATTTCTTCTCCTAAACCATACACTTCTTGGCATTTTGATATGGCAGAACACAGACAATAAACATAAGTAACATTGATGAATGGCATTTTTAGCTTCGTCTTGCAGGAGATGTAGAACCCCACGGTGGAAGTAAAGAGAAAACAGCCTTTAGATCAAGGGGAGGATTGTCATGACCAGGGCCAACTTATTGTCAGCCAGGTTGGAAATCTACCACCCAACAACAAGCTAGTTTGGTACTCCTCAGCTTGTTTGCTGGGTCTTCAAATCCATGGACAACACTGTAAACCCAAGAAATATAAGTGAATTTGTTAATTTCTGTAAATTGTATTTAATCTTTTCGGAAGTTCATAAAGTCAAAAAAGTCCTAACATAAATAGATGTCCAATCACTAATGTCTCTTTAACTCTGCAGTAAATTTACCAAACCCAAAACTTACTTCCATTCAGCGGATTCTGACTCATAGGACAGAGTACAACTGCTGCACATAGTTTTCAAGGCTGTAAAATTTGTGGAAGCAGACTGCAAAAAGGTGGATTCAAGTTGCTAACTCCTCAGTTAGAAGCCATCACTGCACCACCAGGATTCCTTTTGTAAATTTCCCTCCCATGTATCTGTAAAAGGTATGCCATAATGATCCATTATTTGCTTATGTATCTGCTTCCTGTTGTTGATGTATAATCCAGTTAATTCCAACTCATGGAGACCCAATGGGACAGAGTAGAGCTGCTCTGAAGTGTTTCTTAGGCTGTATTTTCTGGAACAGATTGCCAGTTCTTTTTTTCTGAGCAGTCACTGGTGGGTTTGAACCACTGACCTTTGGATTAGCAGCTGAACACTTACCCATTGTGCAGCCAGGGCTCCTTGTACACCTACTGCTAAAATGCACAATGAATAGAATAATAAGAAACATTGACCAGGGAACCAAACCACATGGCAAACCACTGATGCTAGTAGCAACACTGCTGTTGGTTTCTTAAGCTATGAAAATAGGTTATTAAGGTGGCCTCAGCAAAATCACTTAACCTCCCTATGTCTCACCTCCATCAGTGAATGGAGGTGACAGTGATAAGAGTAGGGCTCTTGTTGCAGAAAGGTGTTATTTGGATTTCAGAGTAGCATGTGAGAACCTTTGATAAAAGGCAATGTGAAAACACAATGTGGAAGGATGTCTGAGAAATAGCATTACTGTAATCCTGAGGGCTTGTAATTGCAGGATTCAGGGGTAACTAAATGCCACCTTTCTGGAGCTTATTTTTTCCCAAGGACTTATTTCCATTTTACGTGGTTAAAAGGTCTGGTACTGATGACATTTTCTGCTGTAAGTTTCATTTTAAAGCAAACTCCTGAATATTCTGAAACATAAAAGCTATCATTATAATCTTATTTAGGAACAATAGATTTTCTTTACAGTACAGTGGAAACCACTAGGTTTAAGGGTTTATGCAATGTAATTTCCAATGAATTGAGTCAATGTACCATTATGTTACTGTTACACATTATATTCTAAATTTAATCTTACGTAACCAAAACTTTGAAAGGACAGTATTAAAGAAGATAAAAGGCTACAACTTTATCAGTTGCAAAAAGCAAGTTGAGATCTCGATTTCCTGAGTGAGGAGATAGTAAAATAAAACAAAACAATAATTATCCAGAGTTGAGAAAACACATAATCATGACAAGCATCAAGAAACCTTTCTATAAATGCTGGTTGATATTAGATACAGACACGAAAGAATATGATACGAAATAGAACATATTCTTAACTTGCTTCTCTCTTATCTGTGGAAATATTTCTTTGTGAAGAAACTTAGGTTTCCTCAGTAGAGGAAAAGAGAGTGAAGATGGTATTACTAATTATGATCTAGGGAAGTCAAGTAAAGTTTGACAGGGTGATTTTTGAAATTACCGAAAATTCTAAACAGATACGGGAAATCATGCACATAAACAGGTATGCTGTTTTTGTTAGGTGTCGTTGAGTCTATTCCAACTCACAGGGAACCTATGCACAGCAGAACAGTCCTGTGCCATCTTGACAGTCTTGGATACCTGTGAGCTCATTTTTGCAGCCACAGTGTCCATTTCTCTTGAAGGTCTTTCTCTGTTTTGTTGACCCTCTATTTTACCAAACATGATGTTCCTTCTCCAGAGGATGATCCTCCTGATTACATGCTCAAAGTATGTGAAACAAAGTCTCACCATCTATGTTTCTAAGGAACATTCTGGCTTTACTCCTAAGACAGTTCGTTTGCTCCTCTGGCAATCCAAATACTTCCCTGACATCAAAATTCAAAGGCATCATTCTTCTTTGATCTTCTTTAATAGCATCTGAGGTTTGACAAATAAGTCCATGAACTTAATTATCCTAAGTGCTATAGAACTTATTGTTGAATACCACTACAGTCACCTTCAAAGCACTCCTCTTGGGAAGCTATGAACTAACACCAAAGCCTAGTCTGCCCTTCAAAGGAATTTTGGAACTTTCTGGAATGGCCATTGCACGTGGTGGCCTGGTGGCAAGTTTGCAAACTGAATTGTATTGTTGTCTGTGAAGAAGTTTTTAGCTAATAAACAACTAACTGTACTGGAACACCCTCCCTACTCACCTGATCTGCCCTCGATGACTTTTTCTTTACCCAAAGATAAAGGGATTAGAGTACATATCTGATCATTTGGATGACATTCAGGACATCAAGCTTAATATAATAACAACTCTGATGGCCATTCCAGAAAAAGAGCTCCAAAATTGCTTTGAAGGGTGGACTAAGCACTGGCATCAGTGCATGGTGTCCCAAGGGAAGTACTTCGTGGATATAATTGGCAGTCCTCATAGCTTGGGACATGTGCATCTTCTCATAGTGACACCTTTGCTTTTTAACACATTGAAGAAGTCTTCTGAAGTAGATTTGCCAGTGCAACATTTTATTTGATTTCTTGACTGCTGCTTCCATGGGCAATGATTATAAATCCAAGTAAAATGAAATCCTTGACTTCTTCAATGTTTTCTCCATTTCTCATCACGTTGCTTACTGGTCTAGTTGTTCTCATGCCTTTATGTTGAGGTAATACTGTATTGGAGACTGTAATCCTTGATCTTCACCAGCAAGTGTTTGAAGCCTCTTTGAACAAGCAAGGCTGTGACATCTACATATAATAAATGCTTAATAAATCTTACTCTAATCCTATGCCCGGTTCTTCATGTGGTCTAGCTTCTCACATTAGTTGCTCAGTATACAGACTAAGTATGATAGAAAGATACAACACTGACACACAGTTTTCCTAATTTTAAAGTATGAAACATTCCCTAGTACAGTTAGAATAATTGCCTCTTAGTCTATATACAGGCTCCTCCTTATGACCACACTTAAATGTCCTGGAATTCCCTTTCTTTGCAATGTTATAAATTGATACAATGGAATCTCAATACAAAATACAATGACATTTTTTAATAAGGTGAAGAAACAAATCACTAGCTTCGTACAGAAAGGAAGAAGCCCTAGATAAGTAAATCATTACTGAAGAAGAAGAACAAAGTGGGAGGCCTCACACTACCTGATATTATAACTTATTACACTGACACGGTAGTCAAAAGAACTTAGTACTGGTACAATAACAGATATATGAAATTGAGAATCCCAAATGAATATCAGCAGTTGATATTTGATAAAGGTCCAACTTCTGTAAACTAGGGAAAAGGCAGTCTCCTTAGCAAATGGTGTTGGCATGACTAGATATCCATCTGCAAAAAAATGAACACCCATATTTCACACCATGCACACACAAGAAAAATAGCTCAAAATGGATCAAAGACCTAAATATTAACTCTAAGTGAGAAACATCATGAAATAAAAAATAGGGACAACACTAGGAGCCTGAATACACAGCATGAATGGACTAGAAAACATGAGTAACAATGTACAAACCCCAGAAGAAAAAATAGCCTGCCAAGTGCCGTCGAGAAAAAATAGATACTCGTAAAAATCAAGCATTTATGCTCTTCCAAAGACTTTACTAAAAGAATAAAAAGACAACTTACAGACTGAGAAATAATTTTTGGCTACTACACATCTGATCAGTATCTAACCACTATAATCTACAGGATCCTGTGAAACCTTAACAAGAAAAAGACAAATAACGATTAAAAAATGGGCAAAGGGTATGAACAGGCACTTCACCAAAGAAGACATCCAGGATACCAACAGATACATGAGGAAATACTAATGATCATTAGCCACTAGACAAAATCCAAATCAAAACTACAAATGAGATACTGTCTCACTCCCACCAGTGCTGGCATTAATCCAAAAATACATGAAAAAATGAATGTTGAAGAGGTTTGGAGAAACTGGAACACTACTACACTGTAGTTGGGAATGGAACATGATATAATCATGTTGGAAAACAATTTGGTGTTTTCTTAAAAATAGAAACATCATAGGATCCAGCAATCCCACTTCTTTGAATACATTCTAAAGAAACAAGGGCTATCATGTTAGTAGATACATGTACACTAAAGTTTATTGCAGGACTGTCCACAAGATCAAAAACATAGAATCAACCTAGATGCCCATCAATGGAAGAATGTCTAAACTGTGGTATATTCACACAATGGAATACTATGCAATAATAAAGAACAATGATGAGACAACAGAGTAATCTGAAAGACATTATACTGAGTGAAATTTGTTAGTTGCAAAAGGACAAGCATTGTATGAGACAACTATTACACTGGAAGATCTGCTGCAAAGGAACTCTTGAAGTATTGAAAAGTAAAGACATTACCTTGAAGACTAAAGTGCACCTGACCAAGCCATGATATTGTCAATTGCATTGGCTGGCTTGGCATCGTATGCATGCGAAAGCTGGACAATGAACAAAGAAGACAGAAGAATTGATGCCTTTAAATTGTGGTGTTGGGAAAGGATGTACCATGGGCCATCCAAAGAACAATAGATCTGTTCTGGAAGAAGTCCAACCAGAGTGCTCCTTGGCAGCAAAGATGGTTAAGACTGCATCTCACACTTTGGACATGTTGTCAGGAAGGCTCTGTCCCTGGAGAAGGACATCATGCTTGGTAGAGTGGAGGGTCAGCGAAAAAGAGGAAGACCCTCAAAGAGATCACTTGACACAGTTGCCACAGTAATGGGCTTAAACATAAAAATGACTGTGGACATGGCATTAAGACCAGGAAGCATTTCTTTCTGTTGTGCATAGGGTTGCTATGAGTCAGAATTGACTTGATGACACCTAAACAACATAGCTATTACATGGAGTGAAGAAAAGTTTTAAGCACAGAAGAAAACATTCTTTGATAGCTATAATGGTGGGGAAGAAGGGAGATGTATATTCATAGATTACATAGTAAATAGGAATTGGGTTAGGTGAGAAGAGTGACAGCACACAGCTGAAGGGAAGTCAGTACAGCTGGACTATACCAAAAGCCAAGAGGATTCCTAAATATAACCCAATATTTTGAAGGGGACAGAGAAGCAAGGACAGGGGTCTGATGTCCATGGTTTCAGGGGACATCTAGGTCAACTAGCATAACAAAGTTTTTGTCTTTTTTTTTTTTTTTTTAAGAAAATGTTCTGCATCCCACTTTTGTGAGTGGCATCTGGGGCTTTAAGAGCTAGAAAGTGGTTATCTAAGTAGCATCAATTTGTCCCTAATCACCAGGAGCAAGGAGAATGAAGAACATCAGGGACATGAAAAAATATGAGACTAACAGATAGAGGGGGCCACATGGTCTACAGACTTCATCAGCATGAAACCAGAAGAATTAGAAGGTTCCCAGTCACCGCCAATGACTGTCATTACAGAGATGAAAACACAGAGTCCCTAATGTAACTGTATAAAAGCGAGTGTGGAGAACTAGATTTCTACTAAAAAAGCAAATTTTGTGGTCTAACTGGTGGGGGGGTCCCCTGAAAACATGGCCCTAAGATTCGGTTTGTCCAGAGCTGAACCCAGTTTTGAAGTCAACTCTTCAGAAGAAGTTTGGACTAGACTTTAAAACATAAAATCATGCTGTTTAATAGTGTGCTGCTTGACTTATGTACATAGGAAGTCTGACAATTAAGTTTGCTAACTTGCCCTGTAAAAAGTGCTACATACCTCATTGCTAATATCACTATGGTCAAGTTTGAAGTACTTTCCTTAGGAAGCTATGCACCAATGCCAGTGCTTGGTCTACCCTTCAGAACAATTTTGGAACTCTTTTTCTGAAATGGCCATCAGAGGTGTTATCATATTATCCTTGATGTTCTCAATGTCACCCAGATGTCTTCCTTTCGGTATTTCCTTTATCTTTGGGTAAAGAAAAAAATCACTGGGGACAGATCAGGTGAGTAAGGAGGGTATTCCAACTCAGTTATTTACCTGCTGGCTAAAAACTCCCTCATAGACAACTACACAATTAAGTTCACATACTTGCCACCATGTCACCATGTGCAATGGCCGTTCTAGAAAGAGTTCCAAAATTGCTTCGAAGGGTAGACCAGGCACTGGCATGAGTGCATAGCTTCCCAAGGGGAATACTTTGAAGGTGACCACAGTGATATTCAGCAAGGAGGTATGTAGCGCTTAGAACAATTAAGTTTGTGGACCTCATACGTGAGATTAAATGGACAGCTCCTGTCCAGAGGTGAGATGAGAGAGTGCAGAGGAACAGGAGCTGGTTGAAAGGACACAGGAAGTACAGGGTGGAAAAGAGAAGTATGCTGTTATAGGGTATGGAGAACAGCTAGAGTTGCATAGCTGTGTGTGTGGTGCTAGAGTTGCATAGCTGTGTGTGTGGTGTTTTGTACAACAAATCAACTTGGATTGTAAACTTTCATTTAAAGCACAATAAAGTATTTAAGGAAAAGGTGGAGAGAGAAGGAAGGAAGGAAGAGAGGAAGGGAGGAAGGAAATGCAAAGATACTACCTTGAAGACTTAGGTGTGCCCTAATTCAAGCCACAGTGTTTTCAATCTCTTTATAGGCATGTAAAAGCTGAACCTAAGAAGAAATGACATCTTTGAGTTACGGCATTGGCTAAGAATGCTGAATATACCAAGGGCTTCCAACAGAAGGAACAAATCTTTCTTGGAAGGAGTACAACCAGAATACTTCTCAGAAGCAAGGATGGAGAGACTACATCTCATATAATCTGGAAAAGTTCTCTGGTGGGACTAGTCCCTTAAGAAGAACATTTTTCTTGGTAAAGTGGAGGGTCAGAAGAGGAAAGAAAGACTCTCAAATAGATGGACAGACATAGTGGCTTCAAAGACAGTCTGATGCACAGCAATGATTGTAAGAATGCTATGGAACTAGGCAGTATGTCAGTCTGTTTTGCACGAGGTTGCTATGAGTTGGATCCAACTCAATAGCACCTTATAAAAACAACAAAGGATTACTTAATGACTTGATCACTATTATATTTTTTTCTTTTTTAAAAATTTTTAGATATTTAAAACATCACTGCTTCCAAGTTCCAAATAAGTTTTAGCTTTCTGTCTTCTAAATTTATTTATTTTGTATTTACTTTAAAGCACTCCCTGAGGAAATTACAACTGAAACTTAGTTGGGGTGGAAATGTTTCAAGTGTCAAGAAAATATAGCTGTATTTTAATAACCATCATGATGACAGATAAGGTAATTTTTCTGACAATTCTATAATTTAATCAATCTACACACTATGTCAGAATCTAATAAAATCTTAAAAGGATAGGAATAGTCTTTAATTTGGGAAGTGTACTAGTTGTACCATTCAGAGACGGAATAGGATTATTCAATGAATTTTTTTTATAAATTGCATATAAATAATGTAATTGTAAATATGAAGTCAAGTTCTATTCTTATTTTGGCCATTCCCTGAAAGGAAGGCTTTATCTAAGACTTAAATACTTTTAGACTTGCTATAAACATTTATTCAATTATTGCTTCAAATCACTAAGAACTTATTAATAGATCAAAGTGTTGTTTCTTTCCATACACAATCTTTCTTATAGATGGCCTAAGCTTACCTTCAGTACTTAACAAATTAACAATAGCACCTATATCCACACTCCTAAAGAAAAATAGTTCCGGCACAAAAGATTGTTAAATCATGAAATTCAGAACAAGAAACTACTTAATGATAAAATTCAATTTAGTGGGAAAACAAAACTACACTGATTATCAAATATGCTTTCATTCTACTACTTGGAAGAGTAGCAGAAGTTGGTATGGCTATCAAGCATTATAGTTTGATGTTCCTTTTTTTCTTTCTTTCTTTAGTTTGAAAAACATGAGCAAATGTTTTAATTCAATCTATTCCTTTAGCATAAATAACAAACCTAAGGGCAATTTTTAATATGGACCAAATCACTGTGTCCTCAACAATGAGTCATTATTCTTAAATGTATTCTGGAGTTTAAGGATAGTTACTGGCTAGAGGGTTAGTTTCACTCATCAGAAAATACAGAAGTTAACAAAACACAAAGCCATTACCAATGAATCAATCCAGACATGTAGCGACCTTACAGGACCCAGTAGAACTGCCCCATAGGGTATCCAAGGATGTCCTGGTGGATGCAAATCGCTACACTTTTGGTTAGCAGTCTTAGCTCTTAAGCACTAAGTTATCAGTGTTTCAAAGTTAACAAAAGAGACTCGAAGTCATAACTGTAAAGGAGCAACTTAAAGGTAAGAAGGGATGCTGTCTGGGAAAGAGTGGCGCTGAGTACTTCTATATTGTATGTTTCTAGTCTACTCTTCTAGTTTACATTTTAATGTTGAAATCAGAAGTGGCAGTTCAAGGAAAAATTAAAAAAAAAGAAATCTGCAAGCAAGTCCATGGTAATTTGCAGAAAAACTAGTTGAAAGCAGTTTCCAATATGTTTCTTTCAAAGGTACAATTATAACCACAGATTTTCTGAAATATTTGAGAAACCATGAAGAAAGAAAAAGAAACTCTTCAACAGAAATGTCAAGTTACTGGCCCAGTTTCAAAAGGGAATACAGTGGGTACTAAGACTTACCTAGTGATGAGCTTAATATAAATGTGGCAAAATTATAGATTATGAGGTGCTGGTTTCTACACACTTGTTAAATTATATGTTGTTCACATTACATGGATTAACTAGTACCAAATTAGCTAAAACAAACCTAGTTTTAAGTTTTATTGCTAATGTGACAGATTATAGAGAAGGCATGTAAAAATGTTTTTTGTCCTTAAAAGATCATCATTATATGCAATAGAATCTGAAGTAGTATTTCTTAGTTTTCTGAATGTCTTCTTGGGTGGGGGTTATCACTTAAAGTTTCTTTGTTGGAAGCAACAAAGACTCGTTATTATATGAATTATATGAATTTTTATTATATGAAATTTTTAAAAGCAGAATTTATAGTATAGATTTTGGGGAGTTAACTCAGATTTCACAACTTTTTCACATGACTGAAATATGGAAACCACAGCCACAGCTTTGTAGCAGGAAACCTTAGATAGCATGTACCCAGTGGTGGTGATGAAGCTCCAACTCTTCCCTCGACACTTGCATTACTGTCCTCTGGTTCAAAGAGCAGGAGAGGATCTCATTAGCTGAGTTTCAATCATATGACTATTTCCAGAGAGTTTCAGAGTAGGGAAACGACACATCCAGACCCTTTTGTATTCATCATCCTTACACAAAACTACTACTGCGGAGGACAGGTGTTTATCCACCATGATACATTATGTTGACTCTAAGAAGAGGGCTAGCTGCTTGCATCAAGAGTGGCAAGTGTTCACTACAAGTGACCTATGTCAGAACACTGTTAAGAGAACGCTTGATGGTATAGTAGTTAAGAGCTATAACTGCTAACCAGAAAGTCAACTGCTAACCAAAAAGCTGGCAGTTAGAATCCTCACAGTGCTCCTTGGAAATTGCATGGGGACAGTTCTACTCTGTCCTGTAGGATTGTCATAAGTTAGAATTAAATGGAGGAGAACAGGCTTGGTGGGTTTTTTTGTGTTTTTCAGGTATGTCCTGGAATACATTTTTGTACTACACCATAGTAGTTATTAGACAGTGGAATATTCAATGATTATTTGAACAAAAGGATATATTACAAAGGATCCACTTGCTGTATCTGAGGGACAGGGTAGCAGACAACAAAGTACATTTTGTTCAGATGGAAAAAAAGGCACAAAGATTGGGTTTGATGCAAGGCCTGAGAGAAGAAGGCATTGATGGAGCAAATGGAAGGAAAATAGAACATAGGCAGTGAATCTGAAAATCAAATCTGGCCTCCAGGTTACACAGATATCTTCCGTAATAGTGATTATATTTAATGAAGTATAGAGAAATTTTGGAAATTATGTGTGACCAGTTTGTTAGTGAATGAAGCCTGTGAGGAGTACCTTCTTGTCAATGTATGGAGAAAAGTTCTAGGCATGCGCAAGGAACGTGGTATGGAGGACCATACAAGCTTAGTTTGCACTACAGAAGAATGTAGGTTTAAGAAAAAACAGAACAAACACTCTGCAATGTATGGACACAGAAATATAAGCCGCATTTGAAGAGATGTGCCCAAACAGATGCACTGGAAAGGGATGGTTGGCAGAAGCTATGACAAAACAAGAACTATTGAGAGGCAAAGAAAAGACAATGTTGTGTTAGGGATGTTTTCAAATTCCTGATGTCTCGATGACCCTTGTTTCTCGAATGTTATGCAGAGCCACATATGCCATAAATCAACTGCTAGTCAGTGTGTGGATTTGTATCTGTGTTCTCTATTCTAATCCGGATTTACTTGCCTGCACTTACATCACTAATTTGCTGTCTGAACTGCTGCATTGTTAGAATAATTCCTGATTTCCAATAGAGAAAATTATCCCATCTTTTCTTCAAGAGCTTCTTAATTATTCTTAGTCCTTCGCATTTCTTTACATTACATACACACACTCAATCTGATTAAATGTATATTATTTCATCATGTCTCATATCACTCATATTGCCTTCTCTTCTTGTTTTAACTCTCAATGTTTCAGTTTGTATATTTTTTTAATTTTTTATTTTTATTAAAAGAACAGAATTTCCAACATCTATCAATTATCTCATCTATGATAAACCTTCAGTCCCTCACCCATCCATGTAGCCAAAATAGTCATTTTCTTCTGTGAATAATTCTCTTGTTAAATCCTTATAACAAGGGTGTCATATAAAATTTGTCCTTTTCACACTAATTGATTTCAATTAGCATGATCTCTTCCAAGTGAGATCATGTTATGAGATGTTTTCTAAAATTGTCACTGTTTTTTATTGTAGCTGTTTGTATATTTAACATTGACCTGTCTTTGACTTCATTGTTTGTTAATTCTGTTTTCTGTGCTCTGTCTGAGACTAAATCTGTTCAGTAAATTCTTAATTTTAGATATTGTATTCAACAGTTCTGTCATCTATCTCATTTTATATGTTTTAGTTAGTTTTGAAACACTCCATCTTTTATACATTTTCCTTCAATACCTGTACCATCTATAGCCAAGCCAGCCACGTGCCATCGAGCCTCACCATCTATAATGCATTAATTATTATTATTTCAAAACCATTGTTTACCTTGTCTAATAGCTGGACCATCTTGAGTTCTGCTTATGTTGATAATTTTGTTTCTTTATAAGCAAACAATTCCTGATTCTGTGTCTAATGAATCGTGATTTTGTACAAGAATTGGTAGACGAGATATTACAGATGCTCAAGATTATGCTTTTTGTTTTATTAACCCTGAAATGAGCATTCAGTTTTGTTTTTGTAACCACACTCGGTAAGATTACCAGTATATCAGCTTAATCCTTCTAATGCCTTATTTTAGACCTTATTTTCCTGTACAGCTAATGCATAGCATATAGAATTTCATGGAATATAATTGCAACTCACAAATCATGGCCTTCTTTTAGTCTCAACTCAATGACATTTCCACTCTGCCCTGGCAAATTTTAATGTCTTTGTAACACTCTATCACCCCTAAGATCTCTGCCCAGGTCTCAGCCTCCCACTTTGTTCTCTTCTTGATTTTCTGGATTGTTGTCTGTACATGTGTAGGTCTGAGTTAGCTAAAGAAACAAGGAAAATTTTTACATGAATTTCCAGGATGCCTCTCTGTGGATCCTTCTTTGCTGGTAATCCGCCTGTCTTAGGCTGAGTTTTCTAGGAAGGCAAAACCAGTGACATGTATACATACAAGGAAAGATTTATATGCAAAGTACAGGGAAAGACTTACAAATAAAGGAAATAGTTATTGCAACTGCAGAAGCTGAATGTCTCAAGTCCTGGCACAAGCCTCACATGGCCATGGGAGCTGGTGAATCCAAGGTCAGCAGGTCAGAGACCAGAGTTCTAGATCAGTGGTTGTATAGGTTGTCCAATCCCAAGCTGGTACAAGATGGAGCTGCAGAGGCTGGTGAACTCAGGATCGGCAGGTCAGGGAACAGGATTCTCAAGCACCAGCTAAAAGAGTTGATAAATCCACCAGCTGCTAGTTCACATCCAGGAACTAGATGCCAAAAACAAGAGGGCCGGAGCTGCTGGCAATCCATGCAGACAGCTGTAGGTGATGGAAGGCTGAGAGATGAGAGCTGAAGGGCGGAGAGCAACCACAGGCCCTGCCCTGCCACTTAATACAGCAACCAAACATGGAGTAGCCAAATCGACACAATCCTGACCACCACACTGCCTCTTACAAATAGCAGTCAGTTTAGCATTCTCTAGCTCTCAACTCTATTTCAACCTGTGACACAGCATTTATCTGCTTTGTCTCTATTTCCTCTCAACAAAAGTTTGGAAGATGTCTTTGGGGTGAAAGCTGAACTAAATAAAAAATTTACTCTTACAACTCACTTCTCTCAAATACTGTTGTTGTTAGGTACTGTTGAGTTGGTTCCAATTCATAGTGACCCTCTGAACAACAGAAAGAAACACTGCCTGGCCTTGCGCCACGTCCACAATCATTTTTATGCTTAAGCCCATTGTTCCAGCCACTGTGTCAATCTGTCTTGCAAGAGTCTTCCTCTTTTTCGCTGACCTACATGACTCTACAGAGCATGATGTCCTTCTCCGGGAACAGAGCCTTCCTGAGAACATGTCTAAAGTATGTAAGACACAGTGTTGCCATCTGTGCTTCCAAGTGGCACTCTGATTGTACTTCTTCCAGAACAGATCTGTTGATTCTTTCAGTGTTCCATGGTACATTCAATGTTCTTCTCCAACACTACAATTCAAAAGCATCAATTCTTCTTTTGTCTTACTTGTTCATTGCTCAGCTTTCACACGCGTATGATGCAATTGAAAATATCATTGCTTGGGTCAGGTGCACTGAAGTCTTCAAGGTGACTCTTTACTTTTGAATACCTTAAAGAGGTCCGTTGCAGCAGATTTTCCCAGTGTAATGCATTTTTTGATTTCTTGACTGTTGCTTCCATGGGTGTTGCTTGTGGACCTGAGTAAAATGAAATGATCCGACTCGACGGCACTTGGCTTGGCTTGATAACCTCACTCCTTTCTCCATTTATGACAATGTTGCTTACTGGTCCAGTTGTGAGGATTTTTGTTTTCCTGATGTGGAGGTGCAATCCATACTGAAGGCTGTAGTCCTGGATCTTCATCAATAAGTGTCTCAAATCTTCACCTCCAGCAAGTAAGGTGGTGTTGCTGTGTAATGCAGGTTGTCAATGAGTCATCCTCCAATTCTGATGCCTTGTTCTTCTTCATAGAATCCAGCTTCTCAGATTATTTGCTTGAAATACAGAATAAAAAGGTATGGTGAAAGGATACAACTCTCATGTACACCTTCCTTGACTTTAAACCATGCAGCACCCTCTTGTTCTGTTCACATGACTGCCTCTTGATCCATATACAGATTCCTTAAGAGTACAGTTAGGTGTTCGGGAATTCCCATTCTCCGCAAAGCTAGCCATAATTTAGTATGATCCACACAGTTGAGTGCTTTTGCATAATCGATGAAACACAAGTAAATATCTCTCTGATATTCTTTGCTTTCAGCCAAGATCCATCTGACATCAGCAATGATATCCCTGGCTCCACATCCCCTTCTGAATCCAGCTTGAGTTTCTGGCAGTTCCTTGTCAATGTACTGTAGCAGTCGCTTTTGAATGATCTTTAGGAGAATTTTACTTGTGTGTGATATCAATGATATTGTTCAATAATTTCTACACTATGTTGGATCACCTTTATTTAGAATGGGCATAAATATGGATCTCTCCCAGTCAGTTAGTTGGTCAGGTAGTTGTCCTCTGACTTTCTTGGCATCGATGAGTGAGCACTTCCAGTGCTGCATCAGTTTGTTGAAATATTGCAATGGATATTGCATTAATTCCTGGAGCCTCGTTTTTTGCCAATGCCTTCAATGTAGCTTTGGCTTTTTCTTTCAGTACCATTGGTTCCTGATCATACACTGCCTTTTCAAATGGCTGAACATCGACTAGTTCCCTCTGGTGTAAATTTTCTTTTGGTACTCCCTGAGTTGTTTAGTAGTTTCCCTATGGAATCCTTCACTATTGTGACTAAGGCTAGAATTTTTTCTCCAGTTCTTCCATTTTGAGAAACGCAGAACATATTCTTCCCTTCTGGTTTTCTATTTCCAGCTCTTTGCATGTATCATTATAATACTTTCTTTTATCTTCTTGAGCTGCTCTTTGAAATCTTTTGTTTTAGTCGTTTGCTTTGCCATTCATTCCTTTTGCTTTAGCTGCTTGATGTTTGTGAGCAAGTTTGAGAGTCTCTTCTGACATCTAATTTGGTCTTTTCTTTCCTTTCCTTTTAATGACCTCTTGTTCTCTTTGTGGATGATGTCTTTGACATCATTCCACAATTGTCTGATCATCAGTCATTAGTGATCAACACATCAGATCTGTTCTTGAGATGGTTTTTAAACTCAGTAGGGATATACTCTAGGTGATACTTTGGCTCTTGTGAACTTGTTCTAGTTTTCTCCAGTTTCAATTTGAGTTTGTAGATGAGCAATTGATGACCTGTGCCACAGTCAGCACCTGGTCTTGTTCTGACTGCTGATATGGAGCTTTTCCATCATCCTTTCCATCATTTTCTTCCACAGATGTAGTTAGTATGGTTCATGTGTATACCATCTCAATAGACAGGCCCATAAAACAAACAATAAAAAACACAGATCAGTCAGGTAATAAGCACAAGTACTTTCATCTATAGCAATGGCAGACAGGCTGGCATTTGTTCTGTTCTTTGGCAATAAACAGCTGTGATAAAGGAAACTTGAAAAGGCAACAGTCAGCAGTCATGGATAGTGACCAATGCAGGACTGTAGTATTTGTGATGGAATACACAGGACTTTGTACTCTGACAATTCAAGAGAAGAAATAATAAGAAGGAATATTTGTTAAATTTTTTCTACCTTTTGACCCTCCCCAAACACCCATTTAAGTCAATACTGAAATCACTTCTGAGGTTCTTCAGTATTTGAGATGAAATACACAGTCTTCTGAGGTGAATATGTGTAGTGCTTTGTGACGTTAGTTGCAAACATTGTGATGTGCCAACACTCTTCAAAACCTTGGGTTGCCTATTTCCACTTGTCCAGTGTTCCTGTGCCCTCCTTCTTGTTCTTTTCCTGTGCTGAAGTGCCCACTTACTCTTGTATACATGACTGAGCTATGTTTATTATTGTTTGTTTTAGGAGCCCATCAAATTTTGGGCTTGAGGGTGAATCTCGGAAGTGACTTCAGTATTGAGTTAAATGGGTGTTTGGGAGGAGCAAAAAGTACAAAAATTTTAACAAGTATTCCATCTTAAGTTTTCTTCTATTGAATTATCAAAGGGTACAAAGGTAATATATACCACCCAATGGTGAGAATAAGTACTATACTTACTGGTTAAAATAAGTATTAGTTAAGGCAACTTTTCTCAATGACAATTTGACCATATACACCACAAAACTTAAAAATATGAATACTCTCATTCAAACAATTGTGTTTCCCAGAATTTTCCTAAGGAGTTAAATATGTCTTTGAAACTATAGCTGCACAAATGTTCATCTAAGTATTGTTGGTATAAAAAAATAAATGGAAACAACCTATTTAAAATTAGAGTCTAGAATATAATCTTAAAATCACTGAGAAAGAAAACAAGCATTTGAAAATGTCAACTTATTAAGGAAAAATTTATGTATATACTATATTACCGTATGGATCTTCTTTCATAGAAATAAATATGCGTAGAAAGATTGCATTTTTACATTGCTTATTTTCACAAGTACTGATACTATTTCTAAAATAAATATTTCTTGTTTGGGATAAGAGAAGATATGACTTTGTCTTCAAAGACTTGTCTTATCTGTCTAGGCACGGTATAACAGAAATATCACAAGTGGATGCCTTCAGTAAATAGAACTTTATTCGCTCACGTTCCAGTAGGCTAGAAGCATGGATTCAGAGCATTACCTCCACAGTGATCTTTCTTTCTCTGTCAATTCTGGAGGAAAGTCTTTGTCATCACTCTTCCCCCGGTCTATGAGTTTCTCAGGTACAGCAAACTCAAGTCCAAAGGACATATCCAACTTCCTGGCATTGCGTTCTTGTTGGCAGAAGTTCAGAGATATGTTGACAGAAGGTCCTCATATCTGTGAATTCATTTCTCTCTTAAATTTCAAGAGTTTGGCTTAAGATAAAATCTAATCTTTTATGTTGAATCCTACTTCATTCCTTCTCATTAATATCATAGAGACAGAATTTATAATACACAGGAAAATCACGTAATTGGTAGATAATCACACAATACTAGAAATCATCACCTGGCCAAATTGATACATACATTTTGGGGGGATACAATTCAATCCATATCAAAAGAGAAAACTTTCAAATACTAAAATTAAATATAAGTATAAACATGTAGGAGTTTTGACTGGAAAATAATTTTTTTTCAGTTACTAGGATATATCTTTAAAGTTGTTTCTTCATATTATCCTACTGATTTATTTATCATTACTATTACTACTATTTGCTAAAGGATGTAGTAAGGACCAAAGAAATGACCAAAATTACCCAAAATTCCTATTCATTTTGACATATTTTTGGTGAACTCTTTTGATGGTAGTGTTTTGGGTTTGTAATGCTACACATTAGTCAAATAAGCTTTTTATTAAACTTCCCAAATATGCTCCTTTAAAAGATCTGAAAGAAGTGACAGTGCTCTGAATGTTTTGCTCTACTGAAAACCAGTAGCTTAGACTGAGCCTGCCTCCACTTTGATGATATTTTCCTAAGCCTTGCCTTTACTGCTTAGATATAAATATAAACAGTAGCTTAAATGCAAGCTGCCAACAGTTAGGATAAATAGATACTTAGCTGCATGAGAAATACAAAAGCTGTGTGAGAAAGGACTTCAGAAAGTAGTGTCTATTAAAAAGCCTGAAAGAAATTACTTAAGTGTGAGACACACACAGAGATTTTTCTGCTTAGGCCGTTTTGATGAATCTAATCCACCAAGACAAATTCACAATTCAGTATGAGAGGGAAGGGTGCCTGAAGATGCTGTTTACTATCATCCAAGGGGGGAAAAAATATGTCTAAGTAAGAGATGAAAACATGGCAAGCCTAAGTGGGTGATAAGGATCTCAACTGTGGCTGGGCGTGATAATGCAGACATGACAGCTTCTCAGAGAGGGTGAGGGTACCCTGTGTTTCTCACTACTCACAAAGATGCGGACAGAGAGACTAGCTGCATACATTAAATACATGTCTT
Source organism: Heterohyrax brucei (assembly GCA_028571685.1). Taxonomy (NCBI): domain Eukaryota; kingdom Metazoa; phylum Chordata; class Mammalia; order Hyracoidea; family Procaviidae; genus Heterohyrax; species Heterohyrax brucei. The sequence goes on from CM053141.1 coordinate 7,982,670, forward strand.
TCTGTGTCAGGAAGGGTAAGGATGCTTTGATTATATGACCAAGCCAGCACCTGTGGAGACTCATTTACTAAAGAGCAATTATGCTTTCTAGTAATTATATGGCTCCTTTTCCCTTTGCTTTTCCTGGAAGACTGTAGTTAAGTTTCTGTTACAAACTGTGACCCAGAAAAAATTCACACTGCACTCATAATCCCTTGTACCTGGGAATGTGACCAAGTTTGAAAATAGGATCTTTGAAGTATTATCAGCCAACTTCCCATTAGGTCATAATGAAATTGGGTGGGCCTTAGTCTCTGGTGAGTTGTATCCTCATAAAAGAGTAGAAACACAGAGATACAGGGGAAAGACAGAAATGTGATTCTGGAGTTATGCTGTAGCTATAAGCTGGGGAAAACTTAGGGCCATGAGAAACTGACATGAGAAAAGTTCTTCCTCTAGAGGCTTCAAAGAGAACAAGATGCTATAGACACCTTAAACTTGGACTACCAGTTGAGTAGACAAATTTCTGTTGTTTAAACCCCTCCATTTTTGGTATTTGTTATGGTGGCCCTAGGAAGCTAAAGCAGTTTGCAAAAAACACCTGATTCAATTTGCACCCCATATACCTATGATTAAGAACTGATGACACTGAAGAAAGAAGTGTGAGCTGCCTTGAGTGAATTGGCACAAAGCAAGGTTACAGCAACTATTAAAATACCAGTTGAGATGTTTCGGCAAACAGATGAAGTGCTTGCGCTATGCCAAGAAATTTAGAAGACAGTTGCTTGGCAAACTGGAAGAGATTTATATTTATCCCAATTCACGAGAAAAGTGATCCACTGAAGGCAGAAATTATCGAATGATATCATTAATATCATGTGCAAGTAAAACTTTGCTGATGATAATTCAAAAGCAGCTGCAGCTGTATATCAACAAAAAACTGCCATAAATTAGAACAAGATCCAGAAGAGGAAAGGGAACAAAGGATATCACTTCTGATGTCAGATGGATCTTGGCAGAAAGCAGAGAATACCAGAAAGATGTTTATCTGTGTTTTATGGGGTATGCAAAAGCATTATACCATGTGGATTGCAACAAATTTCAGATAATATTGTGAAGAACGGGAATTCCAGGAAACCTAATTGTGCTCATGAGGAACCTGTATGTAGACCAAGAGGCAGCTGTTCAAACAGGACAAGGGAATACCTGGTGATTTCAAAAAAAAAATGAAAAGTGTGCATTGGGGTTATATTCTTTCACCATTCCTGTTCAATCTGCATGCTGAAAAAATAATCCAAGCAGTTGGACCATATAAGGAACTAGGTATCAGGACTGGAGGAAGACTCATTTACATGTTATACGTAATGATACAATCTTGCTTGTTGAAAGGGAAAAAGAAACACTTACTGGTGCAAATTAAAGAACAGAGCTTTCAGTACGGATTACCCCTCAACATAAAGAAAATGAAAATCGTCATGACTGGACCAAAACCAACATCATGTTAAATGGAGAAAAGATTGAAGTTGTCATGGGTTTTGTTTCACTTGGACACACAATCAACACTCATGGAAGTAACAGTCAAGAAATGCAATGATGCATTTCATTAGACAAGTGTGCTGCAACAGTCCTCTTTGAAGAGTTAACAAGATGTCACCTTGAAGACTAGGTTGCACCTGCCCGAAGCCACAGTGTTTTCAATTGCCTAACATGAATGTCAAAGCTGGACAATGACTAAGAAAGACTGAGTAACTGGGAACTTTGAGTTTTAGTATCATCAGACAACATCGAATGTATCATGGACTGTCAAAAGAATGAAAAAGTTTGTCTTAGTAGAAGTAAAACCAGAATTTTCCTTGGAATGAGGCGTGGCAAGATTACAACTCACATGCTTTGTGTATATTATCAGAAAAGATCAGTCCCTGGAGAAGGACATCAGGCTCAGTTAAGTACAGGTCATGGTGAAAAAGGGAGACCCTCAAAACAGTGGATTAGCATAGCAGCTGCAACGATGGGTTCAAGCACACTAATGATTATGAGGACGGCACAAGGCAGGATAGTGTTTTGTTCTGTTGTACATAGGGTGGCTATGGGTCAGAACTGACTCAACAGCACCTAACAACAACAAATAGAAAGAAATTAGAGTAAATCTAGATTCACTGAAGCAGGGAAAAAAAATACTGCTGTCAATATGATTTTAACTCATAGCAACCCTATTTAGCCACTGCTTACTGTCATCAAGTTGGTTTTGATCCGTAGTGACCCTACAGTACACAGTAGAACTGCTCCATAGAGTTTTCAAGGAGTGCCTGGTGGATTCGAACTGCCAACCTTTAGGTTAGCAGATGCAGAAATGCTACAGGACAGAAGGCAGCTGGTAAGTTTCAACTATCAAGTTTTTGTTTAGTGGTCATAGCTCTTAACCACTGTACCATCAGGACTCCAGGCCCACTGAATACAGGTGCACTACCTTTCTCTTGTTTTTCATGTGGTTAAGCTTGATTTTCTTTGGATGATTTAAAAATCTTCATTTTCTCCAACGCTTCTGAAATACTCTCAGGTCTCATCCAAACATCCATCAATATATACATCCGTGATCATTCTGTCTATCCATTTGTCTGTTAACTGGGTGCCCTCTATTGTCAGGCATTGAAATGGGTGTACACACACACTTTGAGACACCTGAAGTATAGATATTATAACCGTAACTCCACACATAGTAAGAGGGTTGCAAAGGTGATTGACACTATATAGAAAACGATGGATTATTAAAAAACATATAATGGATATGTACCTCTCACTCAAAAGAAAAGAGAATAAAGAACACCAAAGACACAAGGAAAACATAAACTCAAGAGATACAAAAGACCACATAAACCAGAGACTCACTGACTTGAGACTGGAGGAAACTCCAGTTATCACCCTGGTAGGAAAACAACAGAGACTCCCAGATAGAGTGGGAGAAAAGTAGAGTGCAGAGTGTAAACTCATGTAAAAAGACCAGAACTGATAGGCTGTCTGAGACTGGAGGGACTCCAGAAGACATGGCCCCCAGACTCTCTGTTAGCCAAGAAGTAAAGCCATTTTTGAAGCCAACTCTTCAGAAAAAGATTAGACTGGACTATAAAATATATAATGATACTGGTGAAGAGTGTGCTTCTTGACTCAGGTGGATACATGAGACTAAATGTGTAGCTCCTGTCTAGAGGCAAGATGAGACGGTAGAAATGTACAAGAGATAGTTGAATAGACACTGGAAATACAGAGTGGAGAGTGGAAGTGATGTCACACAGCAGAGAGACCAACTAGTGTGTACGTTTCTGTATGAAAAACTGATTTGAATTTTAAACTTTCACCTACAGCACAATTGGAAAAACAAACCCAATGCCATCAAGTCAATTGCAAGTAACAATAACCCTATAGGACACTGTAGAACTACCTCATAGAAGTTCCAAGGCCATGATCCAGAAAACACAAAACAACAAATGCTGGAGAGGCTGTGGAGAAAGTGGAATCCTCCTACACTGTTGGTGGGGTTGCAAAATGGTCCAGCCTCTTTGGAAGGCAATCTGGCGCTTCCTTAAAAAAATGGATATCGATATACCATTTGATCCAGTAATTCCACTACTTGGAATATATCCTACAGAATCAAGGCCTTTCACACCAACGGACACATGCACCAGAATGTTTACCACAGCACAGTCCACGATAGCAAAAAGATGGAATCAACCCAGAAGCCCAACAACAGAAGAATGGATAGGTAAACTATGGTACATATACTCAGTGGAGCACTACGCAATAATAAAGAATAACGATGATTCCAGGAAACATCTCCTAACCTGGTTTCAACTGGAAGACATTATGTTTAGTGAAAGTAGTGAGCGACAAAGGACAAAGAGACAAATACTGTATGAGACCTCTACGATAAGATCTCAAAAACAGACTTGTGTATAGAAGAAAAGACTCTTTGACAGCTGCAAGGGAGGGGAGGGAGGGAGGGTGAGGGGGATTGTTTAGTTTAGATAGTTACTAGAAATCTAGTTGGGGAGAAAGCGGTGATAGCACACATTAGAGACAAGAACATTAAGTGGACTTCAACATAACTTGAGTACTCCTTCCATCTTAACTCAATACTGCAAGGATAGAGAAGCTGGGGCGGGGGGCTGGGGACCATGCTCTTAGGTGAATTCCAGGCCAATTGGCACAACTAGCGTTTTGCTAAGAGAGCTCTCTGCACCCCATATTGGTGAGTGGTGTCTGGCGTCTTAAAAGCTGCCAAGCTGCCATCCGAGGACACAGCAAATGGTCCCAACTCAGCAGGAACAGATGCTCACCGAGGACCAAAACGACATGCGGTAAAGACAACCGAGAAGACAAAGAGACCCACAAGAGTGGGTGCCTACATTGACTTGGGACCAGAAGAACTGGATGGTGCCCAGCCAACACCAGTGATAGCCACGATGGAGCTCACAGAGAGGAATCTCACTGGCAACACAAGAATAAAAAGGGGTGCATCATGAGATCCCCACTAAAAGACCTCAATTGATGGTCCAGCGGTTTTGGGGTTCCTCTGAGAGCATGGCCCCTGGCCCTGATGCTGCCCTTTCCCATAAATTATAACAAAGGTCCACTCTTTAGACAGGAATGGATTGGACTTGGCAATGCAGAGTGACCATATATTGGAGGAACTTTATGGTTCTATACATCTATAGCATATCACCTTGCTGACCTCTGGCTGGAGGAAGGAGAGTGGGTGGAGAGGAGCGGAAAGGAGGCTGTTGGGAGGATGAGACATGTATGGAGCAGAGAGGAATAGTGTGCAGTCACCGGACAGGGAGAGCAGTGGAAGCTGCGTATAGGTGGGCATGTAAATTTCTATGGGAATGTACATTTTCACTCAGTTATGTTAAAGAAAAATAAAAAAAAAAATAAAGACATTCCAAGGAATTCCCAGTTTATTTAATTGCTGACCTTTTAGTTAGTAGCCACAGCTCTTAACTGCCACCAGGCTTTCAAAAAAAAATGAGTATATGGATATGCAGTATTTATTCTGGGTCTGGTACTGGGTTCAAGAAAGCTCAAGGAGGGAGGAGGGAAAGAGTGACTTTGAAATCATGGGAGGAACAAAGGAAGAACATTCTACATAGAAGAAACGGCCTGGGGAAATTACCTGAAACAGTAGAGAGTTTTCCATCGTTAACACTGAAAGAAGACAGCCCTGCTAAAGTTCAGGGAAAAACAGGAACACCAGTAAAACGGTAAGACAGGGCTGAGAGGAGTAAGTGCAGAGCTCAGGGGTCTGGCAGTGCGGAAAACATTTTATTTTACTACAAGTGAATTGAGAAACACTTCAAGGCTGCCATGTACTGGAGTGACATTTTGCCAATTTAATTTTTCTAAGGTGTAAAGTTTGTTCCTGCTCCATGAGGAAAATATCCTGAAGGACATCAAGGTCAATTAATGCAGAAAGATCAAGGAGCAATGAAAGAGTTGATTCGAGCAGGACAAATGGTGAGACTGAGACACTGGGCGCAATGAGGAGTTTGTTGTAAAGGTCACCTGTCCCAGCAAAGGGGTAAATGTCAGAGGTGAGATGAGGGACATTTTGAGGATGGGTAACTGGGTTTTAACCTATGCAGTTGGAGGTAGAGATGGGCCTTTCAGAGACAGGGTAAACCAGGAGCAAGGCAAGAGCTTTGTAGAAGAAGATCCAAAGTTCAGTTCTGAACACGTTATGTTTAAAATGCTTGCAAAACCTCCAAGTCTCAACAAGACAGACAACAATTAAATATATAATTCAGAGCTAAGATAAAGGTCTTGGCTGAAAGACATATACTGTGAGTTATATCATTGTCACTTATTAAATTAGTACAATCTCTTAATTCATAGTAACTAATGATTTCATTATTCTACCTTGTTAGCCAAGGGTGGAAAAATGGATAAGGAATTGCATAGTCACCGAAAACCCTGTTAAATTTTTTCTAAACCTTAAAATAAGCTTATTCTCTAATGTATGAGAAAATCTGGTGAAACCATACATCTTCATCTTTAGAACGTCCATCTTTTACTCTAGCCTTTGCAAGAGGTTTCAACAAAGTGTAGCAATATAAGCCAAATAAATCGGGTTCAAGGAAGTATCTGAAAGGAACCAGTGGATGTAGACAGCAAAGAAAATGCTCTCAAGGAGTTTTGCTCCCAGAGGGAGGTAAAACAATAATTCATAGCTGTAGAAGGATAAGGTCAAAAGAGGTTTAGGGCTTTGTTTGTAAGGGGAGAACTTGCAACAGGATGATAAAAAGATTATAAATCCTAGAAGAAATCAATGATTTAGAAGAGAATGGAATACCTGAGCAGTGTCCTTCAGCACATGTGAGGGAAAGTGAGAGAGAGGTGGAGGCAAAACTAGGGATTTTTACAAACGTGAATTAATTGGCCAGAAGAGCAAAGTGGCCGAATAAAATACAGAAAGCCCAGTTAAATCTGAGTTTCTGATACATAAACAACAAATAAATTTTTGGTGTACGCATGTCCTACATATTACATGAGACCCACATAAATCAAAAATAGAAATTTGTCACTTATCTGAAATTTAATGTTTGCTTTATTTTTTTTTTCCTAAGTCTAAAATACATAACAGGAAGAGGTGCCAGTTTCTCCTAATCAGTTTTCTCTGTGAAAAAAAAAAAGCAAGTAGATCAACTGAGAGAGAATGAGAATCAGGGAGCACTGTTTGAAGTTTCAATGACGAAGATACGAATGGCCCACATGGAAACTGAAAAGGTGAAGCCACAGGAGAGGTACCAGATCCCTGGGCATTGTGGGGAGTCCAAATGAGGGTCTTTAGCCAGGCATTAAAGAGGGAGCATGAAACCTTGTGTATTTCCTTAAAAATAAAGTTCAACTGATTGGGTTCTGATACAGAGTTAAATCTGAGAAGGATTTGGTTTGGCTAGATGAATACAGGGCATGGACTTGAGAGTATCCCAGGAAGTTTTTCTACCCATGAAGGATGGAGGCTACACTGGAAAACACGACAAATGAAATATACATTGTTTTGCAACAACGCTGTGGCATCTAGACCCAAGGGTAGCAGTTTCTCTAAGAGACCAAAGGATTGGAACAAGTGATTGGAATGTATGCTCTTTTCAGGGGAACTTATATGCAGGGTTGCTGTCATGAATTGTATTGTATCCCCTGAAAAATACATGCAATGATTTCATTTGGCTATGAGTCCCAGTATGGTGCCATTCCTGCCATGTGTTGTGAGTCCTGCCTCTGTGATATTGATGACAGAGAATGGGCAGCAGCTGTATCAGTGAGGCAGGACTTCAGTTACCAGCTGTGGGATATCAGGGAGCGAAGTAAGCAGAGTAAGTTGGGAACCTCATACTACCAAGAAGGCAGGACTGAGAGCAAAGCATGTCCTTTGGACCTGATGTTCCCGTGCCAAGATGCTCTCCTTGAATTTGGACTCCACCTACTGGACTATCGTAATTGCCGTTATTGAATGGACTTATAATTCATGAATGAATTTGTGGTTTACCAGACTGTGACAATAAAGTTTCTCTTCACGAAACCATCCACTCATGGTATTTGCTTTTGGAGCAGTGACTAAAACAGTGGCCCATGGTGGCAGCTGGGCCCAAGTTGCACTCCTTTACTGCCTAGCAAAAGACATAAATTTATATAACCATTCTGACTGGGGCTAAGATTTACTGAATTTCTCTGGAGTCCTTGTGCAACCAGTGCTGTCAAGGACTACATGTCTGGGCCTGTCTGCTTCTCTTCTTATTGATAAAGTGTTACTCAGCTTTGGCCACTGGCCCTGTCACACCACTCCTGGGCTGGTACCTTAGCTCAAGTTCATTCCACATTCATTTCCAGCATGCGTTGGGGAAGAGCAAAGCTGACTCTATTAGGAGGGGATGCATATAGCTGAATAGCATTACCCTCTAATCATGGACAGTGAGAAGAGCCAGGACAGTGGAGTAAAGGAATTTTATGGGATTGCTGATGTTTGGGAGCATAGCTACCAGCAATGAGGAGGCTCTTCTAGATAGTGAGATATTGATGCAGGATGGTAAAATCTTCTTTTGGGAATGCTAAGGTTAGAGAAGATTCCGATTATTGGAGGTAAGGGAAAAAATGAAAAAGAAGCTGTTACAGATTGAATTATACCTCCCCTCCACCCCAAATATGTGTCAACTTGGTTAGGCTACGATTCCCATTATTATAGGATTGTCCAACATTTTGTCATCTGAGGTGATTTTCTTATTGTAAATCCTATCTTTATGATGTTAATGAGGCAGGATTAGAGGTATTTAAGTTAATGAGGCATATCTCAATCAACATACAAGATTAGGTTGTATCTTGAGCAAATCTCTTGATACATAAAAGAGTGATGTTAGCTGAGAGATGGGGGACTTGATACCACTCAGAAACAAGAGTCTAGAATGGAGGTAGTCCTTGGGACTCTGTGCTGAGAAGCCGTTAGATCTGGAGAAGACAGATCACAAGGACCTTTTCCCCGAACCAACAGAGAGGAAAAGCCTTCCCTTGGAGCCAGTGCTCTAAATTCAGACTCCTAGCCTCCTAGAACTTGAGAAAGCAAATTTCTGTTTGTGAAAACAATCTGCTTTTCATATTTCTGTTAAAGCACCACTGGATAACTAAGACAGAAGTCAGTGGATCATCTGAGTGAATACTGAAGTGACTAAGAGGTAATTCTTGATTTAAGTGTAATTTGAGAATGTTCAGGGTCTTCACATTCTCAAAGAGAAAACATAAAAAAAGTGATTAAGAGATGGTCAAAATGCAGGTACTCAAACTCAGGAATGCAGGTTCAAGATTTGGGCAAATCCAGTAACGGGGGCTCAGCTGATGTGGTCACAGCAGATTTATTGGTGGAAAGCCTGGAGACAGGTATGACCTTCAGTGGGCAGTAGGCGGGCAGCAGGCAGGCAGCACGCTTACTTCACAGTGGGCAGCAGCAAGCCTTAACAAACACCCATGCAGAGGTGGGACTGGGCCTCGTGGCTCAGTGTCCTTATATGCTAGTTTTACACAAAGTTGGCTGGCTACCAGATTTGATCCCTCAAGGTCAAGCTGGAGATAAACAGAATATGCCACACTGCTGAATCACTTTTATGCAAAAGGCCTGTACAGAATCCAAAGGCCTGTACAGAATCCAAAGGCCTGAGTGAAATACCTTCCATCTTGTCCCCACAGAGATCATTTGTGAGAAGGAGCAGACCTTAACATAATAATTGCTATGAAAGAGCAACAATTCACTTTAATTTTGGCGTATTTGGTTAGTTTGTGCCAGTTTCCTGCATTGAGAAGCAAACTGTAGCCTCAGTAAGTTCCTGTTGAGATGCCCCAGAAAACATCAGCTCACTTTCCAGGAACCAGAAGTGTCAAGAATGTATTGTTTTCCCCCATATTCTCAATAATTTAAATACTGTTTAAATTATTTAATATTAGCAACTCGATGGCACTTGGCTTTTTGGCATTGTTATTGATATTGTATTAATATTAAATACTGTTTAAATTTTTCATGTATGTAGTGTTTCTCTTAATTGTAATCTTTATTTTGTAATAATAAACCTGAATCTTCTCACTCAAAAAATATTACAAAGATTTCTTTTGTACCCACTTGGATGAACATCAAGTTAAACAATAAAAAGTTAATAATGCAATTAGAAAAGTCTGTGGAGCAGTGCCCTTTCTTATTGTAGCATAATGTGAAGAAAACAAAAATTCTTACAACTGTACCGATAAGCAACATCATGATAAATGGAGTAAAGATTGAAGATGTCAAGGATTTTATTTGGATTTTAAATCAATGACCACTGGAGTAGTGGTCAGGAAACCAAATGGTGTTTTGCTTTGGGCAAATTGTCTGTAAAATGGCTCTTTAAAGTGCTGAAAAACAAAAAAGGCCACTTTTGGTACTAAGGTGTACCTGATTCAAGCCAAGCTATGGTGCTTTCAATAACCTTACATGCATGCAAAAGTTGTACAATGAATAAGGAAGACTTAAGAATTAATGTCTTTGAATTAGAGTGTCAGGGAAGAATAATGCATATACCACAGCCTGGCAAAAGAATGAACAAATCTCTGTTGAAAGGAGTAGAGCCAAAATGCTCTTCAGGAGCAAGGATGCTGAAACTTTGCCTTACGTACTTTGGAGATGTTATCAGGAAGAACCATTCCCTGGAGAAAGATACTATGCCCAGTAAAGCAGAGAGTCAGTGAAAACGACAAAGATCCTCAACAGAATTGAATCACATGGTGGCTACAACAGTGGGCTCAAGAAGTGTCATGAGGACAGCTCAGGACCAGGTAATGTTTACTTCTGCTATACATGAGGCGGTTGTCAATCAGAACTAACTGGAAGGCACCAAACAACAAACACCCTTTCTTAAATATGGTAATACACACACACACACACGCACACACACACACACATACATATATATAGTTTAAGTATTTTTTTTAATTTGGAATATGCTCCTAATGCTATCATACTCTGAAAATTTGATAGTTTTTTTCAGCCACTCTATACTGTAAGTTTTTACCTTGAACAAAACAGCCCCAAAGACTCCCCTCCAAGCTCAGTATAGTCAGCTATTTTCACACACGCAAATTAAAATGCCTAATAATAGAATTTTCCCCTTTGAGAGAAATCTCTTTCAATGATCTCTAAACCATTTATGCTCAGAGTACCTCCAGAACTTTTATAAACAAAATGAAAGTCACTGATTCATTTCTCAAACAACATATAATTTACTTCCCATGTAAATATGATTCTGGCTGTTTGATGAACTCCCCAAACACAACATGAAAAAAGAATGGTGCATCTCAGCACTACTAAATAGAGAGAAATAGCTTCACTTTGGTCATTTGGTCAATTTAAAGATGATCTTATGGATTACTGGAGTTGCTGGGAAGGGAGGAATCTGCTAAATTTCAAGAAATATTAAAATAGAGTTAGTAAAGATTGCAACTGACAGAATGTTTAACAATGGATCCCTAATGCACAGGGTTTAAGAGCTCAGCTTCTAACCTAAAAGCTTGCACTCTGAATGCACCAGTTACTCTTTAGAAATCCTATGGGGCAGTCCTACTCTATCCTACAGTGTCACTAGGAGTCAGAATCTACTGGATGATAATAGGGCCAGATTTTTTTTTTTTTTTTTTACTCATGGTGAGAGGAACTGTAAAACTCTTCTACTCCACACATGCAATAAAACCGAAAACAAAACTCACTGCCATCAAGTCGATTCCAACTCATAGTGACTCTACAGGTCACTGAGTAGAACTTCCCTACAGAGTTTCCAAGGAGCACCGGACAGACTTCAACTGGTGACCTTTTGGTTAACAGACATGGCACTTAACCACTGGGCCACCAGGGTTTCCACATGTGCAATAGAGTGGACAACTATTGAACACCTCCAGTGGTTCATAGCTGTTAATTTCCGAAGGTATAAACTAATGGAAATAAGGATACAGTACATGAAAAACTTGTGTAGGAGGGAAGTCATTAAGATTACATGTTGACAGTTTTTTTAATTAGATGTCAAATAAAGATCATAATTAACAGAAAGAATGTTTAACAACATATGTATATACTTTAAGCTGTTTTGCCTATTATCAGTTCACATTTTTCCTCCTAGAAATAGGAATGCATTCTTAACAACATATGTCAAGTCTTCACTGACCCATCAAAGGATCAACAATCCAAACATACTGATTCTCAGTGTTTTAGTAGCAGTAGATCTATCATTCTTGTTATGACAAGGATAAAAACCTTTTGACCTCTCTAATAAAGATGTTAACTTATTTTAGCATTTAACAAGATAATAGCCTTCTTCTCTTTCCGATTTTAAACAGAAAAAAGATGAACAATGTAGTTTTCATCTCAGGTTTAATGTATGCACAACTTTAAATCTTAGGTTTGGCAGAAAATATTTGCTTACACAAACTTGACACCTTCCCCCATCTTACCTCATGTTGAAAATACCGTGGTTATTTTAAGCTGGTTGATTTTTACATTCTCCTCAAGTAGCACAGTTGTCTTAAGTGTAACCTTCAACAGTTACTACTTCCTCATCTTATCTGGCTGAGGGATTTTGCATGGACCCCCACTTTCCATTCCATCACTCAAGGAAAAGAAAGAAAATGATGTGCTGGACCTACAGTTACCTGTTATTGGCTAGGAGCCATCCTAACCTCCTCTTCATCCTCTCTACAGAATCTGAAACCCCTTTTCAGGTGCTATATTAATGTTTACTAACTCATATTTGCCTCAAAGACTATAATAAATCAAGGTCTCTAGCCTTTGAAAAGTCATGATGGTAACAATTCGTTATTCATCAGTAATTCAGTCAACAAGGCAATCATCCTTCTCAACATCAGTATCACCATCACCATAACAGCTCAGAGTCATTGGAAAGTGTCATGGATTGAATTCTGTCCCCCAAAAGTATGTATATCAGTTTAGCTACATTGTGATGCCCCGTGGGTTGGGGCTACTGCTGCTAACCAAAATGTCAGTGGTTTGAATTCACTATTCACTTGCTGGAAAGGCTTTGAAAAGTTCTGCTGTCCTGTAGGGTTACTATGATTTGAAATTGACTCCACAACCATGAGTCGACATGATTCCCAGTACTTTGTGATTGTATGCCATTTTGACTTCTGTTATGATTTATCTGGGGGCTGTAAATCCTATCTCTGTGATGCTGATGAGATGGGATTAGCGTCAATTGTATTAATGAAGGAGGACTCAATCTACAAGATTGGATTGTGTCTTGAGCCAATCTTTTTTGAGATGAAAAAGAGAAAAGAGAGCAGAGAGTCATGCGGAAGTCATACCACCAAGAAAGCAGCCTTGGGAGTACAGTACATCATTTGGACCCAGAATTCCTGTTCAGAGAGGCTCCTAGACCAAGAAAAGATAGATAACAAGAACCTCCCTTCAGAGCTGACAGAAAAAAGCCTTCCCCTGGTGCTCAAACCCTGAATTCTGACTTGTAGCCTACCAGACTGTGAGAGATTAAATTTCTGTTTATCAAAGCCACCTACTTATAGTATTTCTGTTATAGCAGCTCTAGATAACTAAGATTAAAAGTTATTGCTACACAATGTGCTATTTTACCTGTTTAAGAGAAGAAAGGGAAAGAGGGAGAAAAGAGGGGAAGGAAGGAAGGAAAGAAGGAAGGGATTGTGGGAGGGAGACGAAGAGGGAGGGAGGGAGGCAATATAAGAAAATCCATTACTTTGGAGTCAACTTCAACTCCTAGTGACACTATGTTGTCACTTCAGACTCACAGACTGACCCTATGTACAGCAGAGCCATCACTGTCCCGAGCCATGCTCATAATCCACGCTTTGTTTGGGCTGATTATTGCAGCCGCTCTGTCACCCCATCTCCTTGAAGGTCATCTTCTTTTTTGCTAACACTCTACCTTACCAGCACAATGTTCTTTGCCAGGAGTTGGCCCCTCCTGATAACATATCCAAAGTACCATTTGATCCTTTTAAACTGGATTTTTTTTTATATTGTCTTCAAGTAGCTCCTTTGTCTTAAGTATGACCTTCACCAGTTAACACTTCCTTGTCAAAGGATCACCGTTTTTACTTCCAAGGAGTACTCTGGCTTTCTGGCTATACTTGTTCCGATACAGACTTGTGTACGTGTGGGCGGGCAGATAGATGGCCTGTTTCTGTGGAATCAATTCAAATCTACAGTGACCCTTTAGGAGGCAGCACAACTGCTCTGTAGGGTTTTGAAGGCTATCAGTCCTTATGGAAGCAGATTGCCCTGTCTTTCTACCTCAGAGTGGCTAGTAGGTTTGAACCACTGACTTTTTGGTTAGCAGCTGAGTACTTAGTTGTTGTGCCACCAAGGATACTTCCCCAGTGTTCCTCACATTACCCCTGTAAGTTTTATTCTTATTTTCATTTTCTAAAGAAGGGATGGATGCCCAGAGAAGGTAGCTAACTTGTCCTTGGTCACATCACTAGCAACTCAGGGCCAAACTTTGACTTTGACTGTCTATAACTCCACAGAATGGAATATTAAACCACAGAGGATTGTCTCAGATCTATGCAGGCAGGTAGTTTCAACATAGGCCTGCACTTGCGAAAACAAGTGTCTTTTTAAAGCGTATAGAGTTTTCCTTACTAGCCAGTTGTTAAGAGGATTCAGATGATTAGTTTATTGAGAGATCAGAAAAGCAGCAGCTGCGATTCCCTCTTCAAGTCGTGAGCTGGATGATGCCTCAAAGGTCACCTGGAGCAAACGTTTAATTTGCTGCATGATGAAATTGGATTCCACAAAATACAAATCACCTTTTCAGTCTTCCTCTCTGATGGGCAATGCTGTGTGCCAACTTGGCTAAAATGCTCAGTTGTTTGGTCTGTTATGAGACTAGATGTTGCTAGGAGGTATTTACAGGTGATTAGCATTTCAATTGACCTTAAGTAGATTACCCTCTCAAATGTGGGTGGGCCTCATGCAGTCAGCTGAAGGTTTTAGAGTAAAAAAAATCTGAGGTTTCTCTAGGGAGAAGGATTCCACTCAAGACAGTTAATGCTCGTTATGCCCAGCAGGATGATATCCTATAGATGTACAGAACCATAAAGTGCATCCAATATATGGTCACTCTGCATTGCCAAGTCCAATCCACTCCTGTCCAAAGAGTGGTCTGCAGATTTGAACTTGCCAGCCTCAAAATCACATGTGCCATTCCTTATAATTACTCTCTCTCCCTCTGCCGCTCTCTCTCTCTGTTGTGTGTGGTATCCTGGTTCTGTTTCTCTGAAGAACCTTCACTAAGACAGCCTCCAAAATCTCAGGGAGGAGGCCTTGTGGACTTCACCAGGTATGAGTTCCATGAAGTGAGCAAGAATGATATCACATTCTCAAAGATTCTGTGACCCAGCAAATGCTCTGACCCACTCCTTTAGAACCGGATTCCATTAAGGTGTGTTTAACCAGTACTGACGCCAACTCTCCAAGACAAAGAGTGGATTAGACCACGACACAGAGTGATGCATGGTTTAATATACACACATATATATGAGGCTGTCCAACTGGGTCCTCCCTGGAGGAGAGATGAGAAGGTAGAGTGGAGGGGACAAGTGTTGGATGAGTGGACACGGAAGTACAGGGTCGAAAGGAAGAGTGTGCTGTCACAGGATAGGGAGAGCCGCTAGAGTTGCGTAGAGGTGGGTACTTGGGGTTGTACATGACCAATTGACTTAGATTGTAAACTTTCACTCAATCACAATAAAAATAAAATAAAAGATGTGTTTAAATGCAGGGATGGGCCTTTGGGGAAAGAAGTCCTGCTGGTATATTGGTTAAAGTGAGCAATTGCTAACTGAAAGATTGGTGGCTGGAAACTACCAGCAGCTGCTCAGGAGAAAGACGTGTCACTCTCATCTGTGGAGATTTAAAGTCTTGGAAACCCTATGGAGTCACAATGAGTTGGAATCCAAAGGAGCGCATTTAGTTTTAGTTTTGATATTTTGGGGGTGGGCAGAGTAAGTGATGTTGTTAAAGGTCCTCAGCCAGGAGTTCCGTGGCTATTGTTTGAGGAAACAGTTCTTATCCGTAGATGCTTGGGACCAGCCAGGCTTCCTAAGCTTCCTTGTTTGCTGCTTTGTTTTCTATTATGTACAAACCTCATTCCACTAATCCCTTTTCCTCTTCAAACTACCTCTTTTTTTTCTTACATGTACTCTTTCCTAGAGTGCTGTTAGTTTTTTCTCAGTTGGCAAACTCTGCCTCGCCTCCGCCCCACCACCCCAGGTGTGATGGAAAGTTCAGCAACTTTTTCCAGTAAAATCATTCTCTCTTCCCCAGGATCATATAAAGAACATCCACTCAAACTCAGATCTCTGTGAGGAGAACATGGTAGGGGATAGAGCACAAGGACGTTTGTTTATGCTCAATTTACTTAAATGCTGATCACAAGTAAGATACCCTCACTGCAATAATTAGACTAAAGTCTGAAAAACAGCTAGGTATTGTAGCCACACTGATGCATGTCACTAACCGGCACAGAGGGTGACCGGACGATGATGTGTACATTCTGGGATCCACTTTCTTCATCTGGTCATTGCTATTGTTACTGTTAGTTGCTGACAAGTCAGCTCCAATTCATGTGGCCTTATAAATAGCAGAACAAAATATTGCCTGCACCGTGCCATCTTTGTGAGTGTTGATATGCTTGAGTTCATTGTTGTGGCTGTTGTTTCAGTCCAACTCATTGGAGATGTCTCTTTTTTTCAGTGACCCTTTACCAAACATGATGTCCTTTTCTAGCCACTGTGTGTCCAAACTGTTCAAGCAGAAGTCTTGTCATCCTCACTTCTAAAGGGCATTCTAAGAGAACTATAAGAAATATTATTATTATTACTGTGGTTATTGTTGTAATCGTTACCTTTTTGTTGTTATTTCACATTGCCTGTTTTTGCTTTTGGCTGTTGTTAGTTATTAAAAACTAAAAGCGTGACTCCCTTTTACAATATTCTAATAATACAGAAGTACAGTGCTTTCTCCACAATCTGGTTAAGAAAAAGCACTCACTAGGCAGGTATATTTAATAAAACCTATTTGTGGCCTAATCATCTTTGAAATGTGTTAATTTCATATATTTTATGCTATTTAGGGAGAAACCATAAAACCCAGCATTATTAAGTCTAGTTGAGAATAAAGGGAGTTGAATAGATAAAATTTCATTGCTTATGATCCAATTTTATTTTTATGCTAAAGTCAGCTAGAAGGGGAAGAGACTCTACCCAGAGCCTCAGGAATAATGTCCTTGCAATCAAATCAGCCACAGAAGAGCTAATGGTGATCGCGTACTTTCAAAGTAACATTAAAAACCCAAGTGGCCACCGTTGAATTTAGCAGCCCTGGAAAAGCTTGAATAAGAAAGTGAGGCCAGTGACCATCACTATTCTCATTTATTCCTACATTATGCACATCTGTACACAAACTCGTTAAGGAATTTTACATCTCAGATCGAAATTGCATATCTCCTAAAACTGTACACACAGGAGAATACAGATCAAAAGAAAGCAGGTGAATCGCAGACATGCCTTGCTGCTCCTTCAATTGACCTCTGAATTGGCCACCCAAGGGGCCCAGAGCCTGCACAGAGAATGATCTCTTCTTGCTGGTTAAATTAGATCACTCTGTGTTGCAATCAGGGTCAGGAGCTGCTCATTGTGCTCTGCGTCTGTGTCCTGTCACTGATATGAAAACACATTGGTAGTTTTGGAATCTAAATAAGCACAATTAAAAGTGGCAATCACTTTTTAGAGGAAGAAATACCCAAAGTAGCTTTTTAAAGCAGGTTAAAGGCAGAAAATTATTTGCAGAGGAGAGGAGGCCAGTCCAGGGGGATGAGCAGGGCTCTCCGAGTTGACTGTGATTTATAATCAATATTAACCACATAATACACACAGAGGCACCATTTGCAGGAGGAAGAAAGGGGAAAAAAAAGACTTAGAGCTGTGCTTCTTTTATCCCTTGAAGGTCATAATAAGATGGGTGGACTGACGAGAAAAATTGATGGAAGGTAGTTGGTTCAACAATGAAGAAAAATACCTCTGTTCTGGTGAGGAATTGTCCCCAGCAATCTTGCGAAAGTACTGACCTCTGCTGTAAATTTGCTTGATAACAGGAATGGAAAATTTAAATATGATTTTTAGTGATTTCTGGTCTCCCTGTGAGCTGGAAAATGACAATTACTCAAGTTAAGAGACTTTCTGCTGCAAAAAGGTGGAAGGAGCCCAGGTTTGATAGACTCATGGACTAATGCTGCTATCTTTCCCATCCTTGTTTTAGAAAACAGTATTTCTAAACACTGCTAATCATGTCAACACACGTGTTACTTGCGTCCCATAATGAAGCACTCTGTGAATCCGTCCTGATTCCCACTGAGGGGAAGAGAGAAAGAAAGAGGCAGCATAAACACTCCCACGGGAGTTTTCAAGCAGATAGATGTAAGCAATTTTGCCCAGTAAAATTCCCCCCCGAAACTCTAAAACTGTCTCACTGTTTCCCGGAGTTTTGCTTTACTTCTCTAGGAGTGGCCTGTGGCTTTCTTCTGAATGTGTTTTGAAGCTCTGTAGTATGTCTAGCTTGCAGCACTTACAGCCCTGGGTGTGTGACACAACTGTTCCTAATGAGAAGCTGAGAGAAAGCGTGTAGGGTAGTTTCTCACAGTGATCCCCTAGCGATGGTTGCCTGGAAAGAACACTGCCTGCTGATTCCAGCAACTGTGCCCATAGGTGAGCTGTTAACAGACCTCCAAACTCCTACCCAAAGTGCCTATGGGTGGATCCAGTAAGTTCTCAAAAATACCAGAACCGTTGGTGAAGAGATTACTGTATTCTTCTCTGAGGAATGCTATGCCTTTAGAGAATTATATGCTTCTTGAAATCAATAAGAAAGTGGGAAAAAACTTTTAAAGGGCCAGTTGTGAAGGAGGAAGTACTACCCCTTTCTGTGGCCGTGACTTTATGAGCTTAAGCCTGCTTCATGTGCCAAAGCCAAGTGTCGTCTAGTTGGATCCAACTCATGGCAACCCTCATATATAGATATCAAAATAGGTATGGTACAGGTACGGGTATAGGTAGGTGTATAGTTATTAGTATGGGAATATGTAGATATAATAGAGATAGAGATAGATAGCTACCATCTTTGTGTCAGTTTTTTCATACTATGGTAGCTTGTATGTCACTATAATGCTGTGACAAGAAATAAGAATGACAGTATTATATGCAACTCTCATCTTCATTGAATTGAAAAGTCAGCATGGCAGTGGTTCACAGCCAGTGGTTCAGAACCTGGTATCATTGGATTTATGCCTAATGTTGACACTCACAGGCTCTGTGACCCCGGCAAGCCTCTGGATGTCTCTGGCTCCTCGTCTCCACCACTGAATGACAGCCTTTACTTCTCTCATTGTGACTGGTAGTGAGCATTTCTCCCTACTGCCTGTGACTAGACCCTGGAACTCGGATGTCCCCGATCTACTTGGGTTCACAGCATCTGCAGGCCTGCCCCCTGCATCCACTATGGCTTCTTAAATATAGCAGCAATATGTTTAAAAATTTGCAAATGGAATATTCCTATGTGAAACCAGGGAATTGATGTCCGTCATGGTATTGAAGTGTGTGAGGCCTACAGGGCAGTTATGGGATCAGAGCTGAACTGAGCATCCAGCCAAAGGAATTATTTTGGACATAGGTCAGAATACAGCACTCTGCCTCTTCCACACTCACACTCACACTCACACATACATGCACACACACTCATACCACCGTGCAGCATGTATATACACATACTCATGCCATAAGCATACCAAACACACTCGCCACACTCACACACATGTAGACAACTTATCACACCACATTTGTACACACACACACCATATCTACATATGCCTCCCCATATCATACATGTAGACACTTGCATGCACACATACACGCTCTCACAGCTACTACAATGCACACAGACACAACAGGAAGCCCTCAACCTTGATGTGATGTGCTTTCTCCTTTAACTTAGTACTCATCTACTCTATGAAGTAAAGGCTGGCATTGAATGACGGAGATGAGCCAGAAACACCCAGCCATTTGCCAGGGTCACAGAGCCTGTGAGTATCCGAATCAGGCATAAATCCGATATCAGGTTCTGAACCCCTGGCTGTGGAACACTGCCATGTTGGCTTTTCTGTTCAATGAGGATGAGCGTTTCCTAAAATACAGTTGTTCTTCTTTCTTCTCCCAGCTCCAGTATTTACTCATCACCCTTAGCAGCTAATCAAGACTGAAAAAAATCCTTGCCAGCTAAAGGCAGGCACTTCCACCTCCTGCAGCCTATAGAGAAGAGTTTTTTCCCTTTCCAGGATTCAAGGAAAAGGGTGATGACTCTGACAGTGACAGCTGAGCTGAGGACACATGCACAAACCCAATATTCCTGCTCCTGCTAATGTGAAAAAGCTTTACCAACGAGCCCAGCATATTTTAGCCGGGAAAAGATGAAGAATAAAAGGCATACCTAAGTACTTCTAATGCTTTAGCGCAATGCCTTCCATAAATTTTATGCCTTTTAGATACCCAGAAAGTTACCTTTGAAAGTTCACTTAAAGCTATCTTTGGAGCTCTTCATCAAAAGAAATGGAGATTGGAGCTTAACAATGACTTTAAGTTCCATCTGTTCTGTGATACTGCTGCAATCTCAGCCTGCATTTGGCAAGGAGCATTGCAAACATTACTCTACAATGCCCTTTATGCAACATCAATGCACTCACAATCCAATAATGAAGTGCCAGTGAGCATCTGTTTGTATTCCCGTGCAGTGCAAGGACCGAGCTTCTAAAGCAAGAATTTCCAGCATCTGGTTGAAGTGAACTGTATAATTTTTATATTTTTGAGATTCTCATTTTGCCAAGAGAAACAGCTATTTCATGTAATGATAACTTCTTGTTGTTGTTGTTCAAACACTGAGACTTAACCAAAATGATAGTTTCAAGTTGCGAATGTGTCTTCAGACCTCATGTATATTTTAGGAAATAGCCATAGGAAACTCCAAGCTCATCATGCAAACAGAGCATTCTTACTTTCCACAGGGCACACATAGCCACTGATCTCAACTTCCCAATAATTCTGTACAAGGGAATTGCTGCAAACCACATCTGTGTTTTCCCAGAGTTGCTGTTGTCTTACTGTATGTGTTTGTAATGACTGATAACTGTTAAATCATGCAAATCCTTCACAGTGCATATTCTCAGCCCATCTAAATGAAGGAACTCTAGGATGCTTTAAGAGAAGGAATGAGACCTGGTGGTAGAGTGGTTAAAGTACTTGACCACTAAGTAAAAAGGCAGCAGCTCAAGTCCACCAGCTGCTTCGTGAGAGAGAGATGTGAGTGTGCTTACATAGAGATTACAGCTCTGGAAGCCTTGCTGGACAGGTGCTACTCTACCCTATAGAGTCCCTATGAATCAAGATAACTCCACTGCAACTAGTTTGGTTTGATTGTTAGCTGCCCTGTCCTCTGTTCCGACTCATAGTGACCAAACGTACAACAGAATGAAACATTACCTGTCCTGTGCCATCCTCACAGTACCTTTCATGCCTCAGCCCACTGTTGCAGCAACTGTGTCAGTCCATCAGCTTGAGGGTCATCCTCTTTTTTCCTGACCCAGTACTTTACCAAGCGTTGTATCCTTCTCCAGTGACTGCTTCCACTAAAAACATGTTCGGTGTACATGAGGTGAAGTCTTGCTAACCTAGCTTCCAGTGAGAAATCTGGCTGTACCTCTTCCAGGACAGAGTTGTTCATTATTTTGGCAGTCCATGGTATGTTCAGTCTTCTTCACCAGCATCACAATTCAAAGCCATAAACTTTTCTCTGATATTCCTTATTCGCTGTCCAGCATCCATGCACATATGACATAACTGAAAACACTGTGGCTTGGGTCAGGCACAACTCAGTCTTCAAGGTGACATCTTTGCTTTCTAACACTTTAAAGAAGTCTTTTATAGCATATTTTCTCATTGTGATGCATTTTTTGATTACTTTTCTATTGTTTACATGGATGTTGATTATGGAGTCGGGCAAAATGAAATCCTTGAGAACTTCAGTCTTTTATCTCTCTATCGTGATGTTGCTTACTGGTCCAGTTATCATGACTTTTGTTTTCTTTATTGAGTTGAAATCCATACTGAAGGCTGTTCTCTTTGATCTTTCTTAGTAAATACTTTAAGTCCTCTTCACTTGCATCAAGGAAGGCTGTGACATCTGCATAATGCAGATTGTTAATGAATCTTCCTCCAATTCTGATGCCATGTTCTTCTTTGTATAGTTCGGCTTCTAGGGTTATGCAGATATGGCAAAAGGCTACAACCCTTTGACACACCTTTCTTGACTTTAAACCAACAGCATCCCCTTGTTTTATTCAAACAACTGCCTCTCGATCCTTGTACACTTTACTCATGAACACATTTGAGTGTTCCTGAATTTCTATTCTTCAAAATGTTATCCATAATTTTTCACGATCCACACATTTGAATGCCTTTATATAGTCAATAAAACATGTGTAAGTATCTTCTGTGTTGTCTGCCTTTAGTCATGATCCATCTGACATCACTAATGATATCTCTGGTTCTATGTCCTCTTCTGAATCCCCCCTGAATTTCTGATGGTTCACTGTCAATGTTAACACTGCTTTTGAATGATCTTCAGAAAAATTGTATTTATGTGGGACATTAATGATAGTGCTTGATAATTTCTCATTCTGTTGGATCATCTTTCTTTGGAATGGGTAAAAATATGAGTCACTTTCAGTTGTTTGGCTGGGTAACTATCTTCCAAATTTCTTGCCACAGTAAAGTGAGTACTTTCATCTCTGTATCCGTTTCCTGAAATGTCTCAAGTGGTATTCTGAAATCTGAAGCCTTGTTTTTAGTCAATGCCTTCAGTGTAGCTTGGACTTGTTCCTCCAGTATCATGGGTTCTTGATCATCTGCTACCACCTGAAATGGCTAAATATCAACCAATACTTTTGGTATGACTCTATATTCCTAGCATCTTCTTTTGATGCTTCCTACATCATTTATTCTTTTACCCATAGAATTTTTCAGTATTGTAAATTGAGGCTGGAATTTTTTCTTCACTTCTGTCAGCCTGAGGAATACCTAGCATGGTTTTCCCTTTTGGTGATCTATCACTAGGTCTTTGCACATTTGAATATAAGGTTTTACTTTGTCTTCTCAAGCTGCCCTTTGAAATTTCCTGTTTGTTTTTTTTATCTGATCATTTCTTTCTTTCCCTTGAGCTACTTGACTGTAAAGGAGAAGTTTCAGAGTCTCTTCTAACACCATTCTAGTCTTTTTTCTTTCTTGTCTTTTTAATGATCTCTTGCTTCTTTCAGGTATAATGTCTGATGTCATTTGCAACTCTGGTCTTTGGTCATTTATGCTCAATGTGTCAAATCTGTTCTTGAGTGGTCTTTAAATTCAGGTGGGATCTACTCAAGGTCATACAAACACTGACAATTAAGTTCACAAACTCATCCTAGAGAAAGTACTACATACATCATTGCTGAATATCACCATGGTCACCGTCAAAGTACTCCTCTTGTGAAGATAGGCATCGACACAGTGCCTAGCCTGGCCTTGAAAGCAATTTTGAAACTCTTTTTCTGGAATCGGATCCAACTCGATGGCACTTGGTTTTCGCTTTCTGGAATGGCTGTCAGAGTTATTGTATTACCCTTGATGTCCTGAATGTCTTCCTTTCAACATTTCCTTTATCTTCAGGTAATGAAAAAATTCATTGGCGGCCAGATCAGGTGACTAGGTAGGATCTTCCAATACAGTTGTTTGTTTACTGCGTACATTGTAGGTTCCAGTTATTAATGGATATATATAGTTGTTTCTTCTCATTTTGAGTCACACCACATCAGCAAATGAAGGTTTCAACAGCTTGATTCCATCAACATCATGTCCCCGAAAACCAACCTACTGCCACTGAGTCAATTCTGACTCATAGTGACCTGATAGGGCAGAGTAAAACAGCTCTACAGTTTTCAAGGAGCACCTGCTGTGTTCAAACTGCCAACCTTTTGGTTAGCTTCCATACAACTTAATTACTACACCACCAGGGTTTCTTCTGTTTCATTAAGATGGAGTTTATTTTGAGGAAGCAGCTCTTCCCTAGTTGTCTTTTAAGTTTCTTCCAACCTGAGGAGCTCATGTCCTGGAACTGTATCAGGCAACATCAATCCCAATTTAGTGTGACACCATATGTTACAAGGTAAAAGCTTCATAGGGTTTTGTTGGCTGTAATTTTTAAAGTAGTTTGCCAGTCCTTGCTTACATGATACTAATGGGTTGGTTCTAACTGCCAGCCTTTAGGATAGAAATCAAGTACAAACCATTTGTACCACCCAGGGTAGTACACTCTAGGGACCCTAGGGGCTGCTAGATCAGAGAAGCACAGGTAAGGACAGTACACAGAGTGAATCTCCCCTGAAAAGATCTAGACAGATTCCTGTAGAGGAGAAGGGGAAGTAGTTCATGATTCTTTCCCACAACTTTGAGTTAGAAGAGCTGCTGCGCTGAATTTCCATAAAAGTTGCCCGAGGCTGGATGGGGTGCCTGTGAGCCAGGAGCTGGCAATGCAGTCAACTTAAGGCTCAGAAGTAGCCTTCAAGTAATTCAGTGATCATCAGTGAGTTTTCTTTCCCCCTACAATGCCATTTTAATAAAATGTGTTTCTTTTTGTAAAGAATTCCAACCAAAAGAACGGCAGTTCAACCCACCCAGTACTGCTATAGAAGGAAAGACTGGAGATCTGCTTTCATTCAAGAAGACAGCAAGCAAGATCCGGGGAGCAATTCTACTCTTGTAATATATAGCATTGCCATGAATAGGCATGACTTGTTGACAAGGGGTTTATTGGTTTGTCTTTGTAAATCATCGATTACTTCAAATTAGACCCATGCCACATGACCACCAATATGTAGCACCATAGTTTCTTTGTTATCTTATTTTTACTGTATTTTCAGTTATTTTAAAAGACCTAATTCTACACTTTCCTAAAAACTATTGTTTGTATTAGTAAACACAAACAGATCACATTTCAAGACCTGAAACTTTTTTCTTTCTGAATAAGATACAGTTAGTGTTTTAAAAAGTTCCTTGTCAGAGGTACCGTCTTCTCTACGTAAAGGACGTCATACCAGTTCTTCCCTCAACTCTTCTTTGGTGCTGAGGGATTCAATGCTAGTTCTGAGTAGCTTACTCTCTAGGAAGAGAGAATATGGCAAAACTAAAGGACGGAGACTGTGGTCATCCTTAGGACTCATCCTCTGCCCCTCAGCATGTTTCCGGGAAAAAGGATTAAACAAATGGCAACTGCCACTGCTCTAACAAGCCGCAGGTTGTTCCTGTGTTAGCAGAAAGGAGAGATGTGGGAAGGGATAAATCTAAAACATGTGTGTTGACTTAGTTCTCTGTGAATCACCAAGAGCATAGTGAAACAAACACAAATACAAACACTCTCAGTAGCTGACTTTGGGTGAGCAAATGTTTGGGATCTCTTCTCTGGAAGTCCAGAGTGCTTGATTTGAAAAATTGTGCTCAGAGATCCATGGGGTAATAGATTTCCTTGGTGTAAATCACAGACCTCTAACCTACCCAATCTGCTTTCAATGACATTTGTTGTCAAACCATGTAAACATGCTCTTTTGGGGACAAATCATGGGAAGGGAGCCGTGGAGCTGTGGCTGAAGAGCAAAATGGAAACAGCAGTTCGAGTCTGCACTGGCTACATCCTGCCAAATACCACAGCTATTTTAGAACCATTTGCCAAGCCTCTTGTGAAAATTTCCAAACAAGAGTAAAGGAGCAGCCAATGAAGTTGTACAGCCAAAGCCAATTGTTCTTCATCTGATAGCTCTGAGTCTTCATGTGGTCTCAGGAAGCAGGCAGCTAACTGTTGGAAAGAGGCTGGATGGTTTGACTTCTGATTTAAATCTATTTCCTGGCAGTTGGTTAGTTCCCCAAGCCACTCCTGGTATGTGTGCAAATTCCTTCCAAATGGGGGACAATTTCTCAATTAGGAAACTGCATCACTTTGTCTTCAGAGGTAACAAAATGATAGTCAGTGGTACCATCCTCTGAAAAAATTGTGAGCTGACTCTAACCTCACCTTTTGCAACAAGACAATGATTGAGTTCTGAGAAAAAAGACTTGGGCAACCTTCTCTGTGGTAGAAATGAGGTTACCTGGTGACAGCAAGGGTAGCAAGACAACATTCCAGCAAGAGCAGCTGCGTTTACAGCCCATTCCAATAGTGGACCCTGACCATCCTCTTTCATTAAAGAACATACAAAATTTTTCTCATGCACCACAACAACCCAGCAGTGGATAAACTTTTGCCTTTTATTTACACTTTTTGTCTCTTACGAGAGCATGTTGATGTACACTGGAGATGCCATGACTTTCCCCAGGAAAGACAGCTTTGCTATCAGTCACCCATCCACCAAATTCTTCATTGGGAAGTCTTCTTATCAAGATTGCTTGCAAGACACAGAGCTATTTTGAAAGTCAATGTCCTGGCTGCTTTTGAAAGCTGGACTGTCCCTGTGTTTTTGGATGCAAGCTTCAAAACTGTCAGTTTTGTTGCTGTTGATAAAGCTGGTCTAGATTGATGGCCAGCGGGTGGTCTGATGGGAAATTATGACACTAGAATTAAATTAATTCTGTTGGCAACTCAAAGAAAAAAGGCAAAAAGAAAGATATCTTTTCAGAACTGCATGAATGGGTCATCCGTAATTACAAATGGCCATTGATGATCTTGCTTTTTTTAAATTTAATGACATTTCTTTTATACTTAGTACTTGCTGAGATAATATTCCTGTCAATATTTGAATCCAATGGCTTTTCATAGGTTTTGTCAGTAGTTTATTTAATATCTCTAAAATGCTAGCTGGCTGTTGACATGACTATAGGTATCAGCAAGGAAAGCAATTGGTTTATCATTCACAGTGTTAAATGTTAATACCACAGATCTCTGGTATGGACCCCTAATGGCACAGTGGTTGAAGTACAAGATTGCAAAACAAAAGGTCAGCAGTTCAAAACTACCCCACGATTCTGTGGGAGAGAGATGTGGCAGTCAGCTTCGAGAGAGATTTAATCTTAGAAACCCTATGGGCAGATGGGTCTCTATGAGTCTGAATAAACTCACTGGCAGTGGATAAATCTCTGTGAGCTTTTGATCCATTTTAAAAGGCATCCTAAAAGTTTTTCTGCTCC
This sequence comes from Heterohyrax brucei, assembly GCA_028571685.1. NCBI lineage: Eukaryota > Metazoa > Chordata > Mammalia > Hyracoidea > Procaviidae > Heterohyrax > Heterohyrax brucei. The sequence goes on from CM053141.1 coordinate 8,009,502, forward strand.
AGTTTGACTACTTTAGATCCTACCAAAAATTAACAAAACTTCTCATCCTCAATAAATATTATTGTACCCAAATAAATCATACCAGGTATTCTAAATACTATGATTCAGGAATTAAACAGACACAAGTTTTAATACCGCAAAAATGAAAATGTCCTGGAGTTAAAGAGCGGTAATGATTGCATGGAAACCCTGACTACAGAGTGGTTAAGTGCTACAGCTACTAATCAAAAGGTTGCAGCTCAAATCTACTAGGTGTTCCTTGGAAAGGCTATGGGTCAGTTGTGCACTGTCCTAATAGAGTCACTGTTTTAGTCCCTTGGTACTGCTCCAACAGAAAATAGGAGCGGATCGTTTCATGAAGAGAAATTTGATTGTTATAGTCTAGTAAGCCACAAAACCATTAACAAGTTACAAGTCCATTTGATAAGAGAAATTATCACAGTTTGGTGCCGAGTGGGTAGGCTGAGTTCAAATTCAGTGACAGCATCTCAGCACAGGAACCTCAGGTCCAAAGTCCTTGTTCCGCTTTTGGTGCCACCTTCTTCGTGGTGTGAGATTCTCACTTACACTACTCTCATCTCTCCCTAATACCCACAACCTGGTCACTTGACTACTGTCTCACTGTCATGGATTGAATTGTGTCCCCCCAGAAACACATGTAGCCATGTGGCTCGGCCATGATTCCCAGTATCTTGTGACTGTCCTCCATTTTGTGGTTTTCCTATGCCGTGTGTTAAAGGATTGGGGTGGGGCTGTAAATCCCTTCATAGGATTACCTCCCTGCTCCACTGTAAAGTTTCCCTGGAGTATGGGTTGCTCCACCCTTAATCCTTTCATCCTACGGAGATAAAAGGACAGAGAAGCAGGCAGAGAATTGGGAACCTCGTACCATCAAGACCGTCCTTCAGACCTGAGGTTCCTGCACCAAGATGCTCCCTGGACAAAGACTGACGCGATACCAGACTTTCCTCCAGAGCCAGCAAAGCAGAAAGCCTTCCCCTGGAGCAGACACCCTGAATGTGGACTTGCAACCTACCAGACTATGTAAGAATAAACCTTCCTTTGTTAAAGCCAGGCACTCTGTGGTATTTCTGTTAGAGTAGCCCTAGTTGACTAAAACACTCACCAACACAGCTGCTGTTCATTTTCTGTCAACATCACAGAGGCAGGATTCACAACACATGGGAAGAACCACACCATATTGGGACTCATAGCCAGGTCAAATCACTACATACAATCTGGGGTGAAACAATGCAATTCATGATACTCCACCCTTTGGTGGCCCAAAAATAATATCACTAGAACATGTTAAACATACTCATTTGGAACACAGAAAAAGTCTTAAGTCCAGGTCCAAAATCCACAAATTTGTTTTCAAATGTGAAATCCGGAACATGTGTTATCTTCCCAAAATACGATGGTAAACAGGCAGGCACAAATTATACATTTTCATTACAAAAAGAGAAATTGCAGGGAAAGGCATAACAGGTACTAAGCAAATTAGTAGAACACATTACATGAGTCTTCATGGCTTCTAAAACAATACTCCAGACTCAGATATTTTATAACCCTTCTCTTCATTCAGACTCTAAGTATTGGCCACATTCTGTAGATTCTGAATAGACCCTGGGCTTTAGTTTGGCCTTCTAGGAGCACTGAGACAACTTTATTCCCTCAACATATAGACGCCCCACTCTTCAAAGTCCCACAGGCCATTGGCACACCCTTAGAAAACCCTGAGTTCATGGTTACCATACCTTTTGAGGAGAGACATCTCAGCTTCTCCTTAACCTCGCCTCTTCAAATTTCATGGTCTCATGGCCTGGGCCTCAAGCCCGCATCTGCCCTTCTGGGTCAGGTGTTCCAAAGCTCTATAGCTCCACCAGTTTAAGTGCCTTGAGGCACCCAACTCTGCCAAGTAGCCTCCTGCACACTGGAACTCACCTCTCTTGCTCCGTGGGTCAGCAAGCATCGTTCCACAAATAAGTGCTCAGAGGCACTTCACTCCTCCCAGAAGCCTCCTGTGTACATGTATTCAACATTCTCGCTCCATGGATTGGCTTTTGGTTCTGCTGCTGCCCATTCACTGTTACTGCTTTTCTCATCATGTGCTGCCTTCTCAGGTTGGGTTCCTTATTCCATTCATTCACAGTTTCAGGAAAAGTTTTACATTTTAGGTACTTGTTAGAACAGTATCCCAATCTCAGAACAAAATTCTGTTTCAGTCCCATGGTACTGCTCCAACAGAAGACGTAAGTGAATGGTTTCTTGAAAAACTTGATTGTCCCAGTCTAGTAAGCCACAGATCCACTTACAAGTCCATTCAACAAGAGAAATTATCACAGTCTGGTAGGATGAGTCCAAATTCAGCGACAGCATCTCAGCACAGGAAGTTCAGGTCCAATGCCAATGCTCTGCTTTTGGTGCTGCCTTCTTGGCGGTATGAGTTTCTTAACTTACTCTACTCACTTCTCTCCCTTGTATCACACAAACTGGGTAACTTGAATGCTGCCTCACTGACACAGCTGCTGTCCATTTCCCCCCATCAGCCTCACAGAGGCATGAATCACAACACATGGGAGGAATTGAACCGTACTGGGGCTCACAGCCAAGTCAAATCAATACATACATTTTTGAGAGGACATAACACAACCCATGACAGTCTCTATGTGTTGCAACTGACTCGATGGCCCTGGATTTCTTTTTAATGATTGCACAACCTTATGAATATGCTAAAAAATATTGTACGTATTAAAAGGGTGAATTTCATTGTACTCAAATTCTATTGCAATCAAAAAACTGATAACAACCTTGACACCAGCGCATTCACCAGATGCAGTGCAACGGGTCACTGGCCTTTCCAGCCAGTCTTGTAACTCCCACCCAAATGACTGGGCAGGACTGTGTAATAGGGTAACCGTGGCCTACCAACAGGACTGGCCAGTTGTGCCATCCTGCTGGGCTAAAATGAGCCACCTAAGAGGCTGAAAGAAGAGAATCCCAGGGCCACTAGGGAAGAGAAGCCAGGACCAGAGAAGCCATCCTTTGGGCTGGGATGCCTGTGCTGAGGAAGCTCTTAAAACCAGAAAACACAGAGAATATGAAGCAGTGGTAGAGAAATGTGGGTTGGAGATGTTACAGTGGACTTCCTGGCACACAGAGTGAGAAAGTTGAGTGCTTTTTGTCAGGCAAAATAGAGTGCTTCTCAGTGAGTATTAGTAGAGCTAAAAGAGCCTTGTAACCCTTGCCTGAGCAGGACAGAGGCTGAGAGTCAGGTAGATGGTGACTGCTAGCATGACTGGGAAGAGGCTGTCATGATGGAAACCTGTATCCTAGGCACTCCTAAACCTGAATTGTAATCCCCTGCTTCCATCATAAACCTTGTAATTGTTAATGTTGTATGTGAATTTTGTATGGCCATTTCAATAAATTATTGAACTTAGAAGTAGAGAACATTATGTGAAGGATCACTAGTGTCAAAATTGGTGAAGATGGCTGAAAGAGGGAGTATATCGGAAATTTGCTTCATAGGAACCAGCCTTGGGCTGTTGATCTTCATTTTCCTTCTTTCTTACAAAGTCAGAGAAGGTCATACAGGGTCCCATGACATTTTTGCATCAATTAAATCTATATGCACACCTGAATATAAGCCGGATTTCGTTTTTACTTGGATCTGCTATCCATGGAAGCAACAATCAAGAATTCAAAAGACACATATTGAGCAAATCTGTTGCAGAAGATCTTGTTAAAGTGTTGAAAAGCAAAGTTGTCACCTTGAAGACTAAGATGCTCCTAACCAGAGCCGTGGTATTTTAGGCCACCTCATAGACACAAGAAAGCTGGACACTGAACAAGGAAGAATGAGGAAGGCTTGGTGCATTTGAATTGTGGTGTTGACGAAGAATATTGAATATACCACTGGACTGCCAGAAGGATGAAGAAATCCATCTTGGAAAAAGTACTACCAGAATGTACTTTAGAAGGAAGGATGGTGAGACTATGTCTCATATATATAATTTAGACATGGTATCAAGAGAGATCAGTCCCAGGGGGAGGGCATCATGCTTGGTAAGGTTGAGGGCCAGCAAAAAAGAGGAAGCTTCTTGGCAAGATGGATTGATGTAGTGGCTGCAGCAATGGGCTCAAGCAGAGCCACGATTGTAAGGATGACTCAGGACCAGGTAGGGTTTTGTTCTGTGGTATACAGGTCACTATGAGTCCCAACCTGCTTGATGGAACCTGACAATAACAACAACAAAATTAAGACAAGAAAAATCCTCACTTTAGAGCAATATGCAATAACATGTTAAAGAAAATGTGCTAAACTTGTCAAGGATATCATTTTACATGGATCCACTATCAAAGCCCATGAAAACAAAAGTCAAGAAATCAAACTACATATTGTATTGAGTAAATGTGATGTAAGCTACCTCTTTGAAGTATCAAAAATCAAAGATATCACTTTGGTGGCTATGCTTATGCCTGACCCAAGCCGTGATATTTTCATTCAACTCAAAAGCAGATAAAAGCTGAAATAAGGAATAATGAAGCTGGAATAATGAATAAGGAAGACTGAAGAAAAACTGATGCCCTTGAATTATTGTGTTGGCAAGGAATATTGTACATGCTGTGGATTGACTACCAGAAGGAGGAACAAACACAATGTTAATATTTCTTAGAGGCAAAGATGGTGCAGCTTTGTCCCACACAGTTTGAATGTGTTACTAGGAGGGATTAGGCCCTGGAGGAGGCCTAATCGTGCTCAAGCAAAGCCAAGTGCCGTCTAGTCAGATCCGACTCGTGGCGACCCTAGAGGCCAGAGTAGAACTGTCCTCTAGAGTATTCAAGGAGCGCTTGGTGGGTTTGAACTGCTGTCCTTTTGGTTAGGAGCAGTAGCACTTAACCCACTACACCACCAGGGTTTCCCAGACATCATCTTTGGTAAAGGAAAAAGAGGAAGCCCTCAAGGAGATGGACTGACACAGTGGTTGCAGCATGGTTTTAAGCAAATATTCATTCCATTGTCCATAAGGTTGCTGTGAGTTGCAGCTGACTAGATTGGCGCCTAACAACATTATATGGGACATCCAAAAGGTTATGTTCCTAAATGATCCTCTGCTTTAATTTTAAATTTTCTGTCCATTAGAGCTATGAGCCTCGGCTTTTCATTTGCAAATTATCGCTGGTTGATAGGGCCATGAAATAAATTAATCGGATATGCAGATTTTCATTAGAATAGATCAGAATGGAAAACAGCTCACATGATAGGTGGTAAATGTAGGCATTGTTTCATGAAATTTATGTTTCAATTCTATATCTATGTATATGTATCCTGGATCACAATACAAAATGGGTTGTTCACTATGTTTCACAGTTAAAAACTCTGACAGTCACTGCAATAAGGCTCTCATGGAGCTATTTGTAACCAGGTATCGTGAGTTATTCTTGTTACTTCTCACCATTTTAAGAGACAGAAGGGTCAGGAGATTAATCTGATAATGTGTTAAGTGCTAGACAGTGCTATATGTAGGAGATTAAAAATAAATGAATAAAACTTTTCCATGTATTAGCTAATTCAACAACCAAACTTACTTTTTGTGTTTCTAGGGTACTCAAATGCAGTGTTACTTAAAGAGGGTATGGGCCAGAATCTCTTAGAAGTCTATCACTGTCAAAAACATCCATTTGACCAGGGCCAGAAAATGTGTGCCATTTATAAATGATTGTGAATTTCCTAGATAAGTCTGAAAATATTAACAGTTGTTGTTGTTGCTGTTAGGTGCCCTTAAGTCAGTTCCAGCTCTATCAGCCCCATGTTTAACAGAATGAAATACTGCCCACTCCTTACCATCCTCTCAATCATTAGGCTTGAGCCCATTATTACAGCCGTTGTATCAGTCAATTCCAGTGAGGGTGTTGCTCTTTCCTACTGACCCTCTGCTTTACCAAGTGTGATATCCTTTTCTGGGACTGGTCCCTCCTGATAACACTTCCAAAGTATGTGAGACATAATCTTGCTATCCTTGCTTCTGAGGAACATAACCTGGCACCAACTCTGAGTAGAGGTAAGTGGTGGTAAAGAAAAAGGTCATCCTATTAGCCTCCATGCTTCTCAAAACTTACTCAAAAGATTCCAGATGAAACCAAGGTCTTAAGGATCTTTTTCTAACATCAGAAACGTAAGGCTCCCAAACCAAACCCTTTTATGTTACTATTGTGTATCAGTACCAGTATGCTATAAAGTCATTAATCTTACATGAACAAAAATACTTGCTACATGTTTAAAGGCACATTGGTAGAGAAATTCCATGTTGACAAGAAATAGGTCTCCAGAATATAAGTAAAATCATTTTGTACCTAGCTACAAGAAGTTACTCTGTTCAACCACTGTAATCTCTTTCCCGATTCATTAGCCTCCATTTCAGCTGCCCAAGAAATTCACCTTCATGTCTTCTTTCTGCCAATTCCCTCTTCCCACATCTGTAACCTTAGATAAGATCTTTCAAAACCCTTGACCACTGAGAATACGTTGTGACCTGAGCTTTAAGATCCTGACCTCAGTTCATAGTAAGCTGCCCTATGTGACCATGGATGGGGAATGTAGTTTACCTAAGCCTAGGTAAGCCTATTCCTAGTTTTTCTTTTTCAGAAATGTCATATACTTCCCAAGACCATTTTAATTACATACACATCTTAGAATTATCTGACAAAATTCCATGAAGACCCTATATGAGAAATAAAGTTGCAAAGTTGCATTGCATTTATAGGCTTAATTTAGAGTGTTGAAATCCATAAGCATGATTTAACTTTTCATTAGTTCAAGTATATTTTTATCTCCTCTCATGGATTGAGCTGTGTACCTCAAAACTGTGTGTAGCCATGAGGCTGGGTCATGATTCCCAATATTTTATGATCGTCCTCCATTTTGTGATTTTCCTATACTGTATGTTAGAGGATTAGGGTGGGACTGTAAATCCGTTCATAAGATCACCTCCCAGCTTCACTGTAAGGGGAGTTGACCTGGAGTATGGCTTGTACCACCGTTTATCTTTTCATCCTACAAGAGACAAAAGGAAATGGAGGTAAGCAGAGATGGGAACCTCACACTATCAAGAAAGCAGCCCTGGGAGAAGAGAGCATCCTTTAGACCTGAAGTTCCTGAACCAAGATGCTGCCTTACCAAATACTGAAGCAACACAAGGACATTCCTCCACAGCTAACAGAGTCAAAATCTACCCCTAGAGTGGACATCCTGAATTCAAACTTATAACCTACTGGACTGTGTAAGAATAAACTTTCCTTTGTTAATGTCGTCTCCTGGTGGTATCTCTGTTCGAGCACCCCTAGCTGACTGGAAGAGTCCACAGACACTATTTGGCAATTTTCTCAATTGTGTGAGCACGTGCGTCTGTGTTTGTTGCTGTTGTTGTCGTTAGACATTTACTGGGAAATAAAGGAAAGGACTTATCTTTTATGTTTCACATTGTAAACATCTTCTGCTCCACCTACATGCTGTCAGAAAATATCCTCTTAATAGCTCAGTGATAACCATATAACTGCTTTATAATTTCATATGTATCCCTGGAAATAAGAATATTTCCAATTTTCATTATCATAAATCCTTTTTTAAATTGTGATTAAGTGAAAGTATACAACCCAAATTAAATTTGAATGCCCGCCTATCTGCAGCTCCTTCTGCTCTCCTTGCCTAGTGACAGCACCCTCCCTCTTTTCATTTTCTATATGTCATATCCTTTTAACAATCTCTTTTCCATTCCTCTCCTTCCTCTCCTTCCCCTTGTAGTAAGAGGCCACTAGGAAAACATCTTATAGATGCATAGAACCATAAAGTACATCCATCATATGGTTACATTGTGTCCCCAAGTCCAGTCCATTCATGTTCAAAGAGATGATTTCAGTAATGTTTTCTGGTCAAGGGCAGCAGCAGGTCTAGGGACCATGTTCCCAGGGGAACCCCCAGGCCACTGGACCATCAACTGTAGTCTTTTAGTTTCATTCTTGAGATGCACCTGTCTTTTTCTCCTGTTGCCACTGGGACTCCACATTGTGTGCCCCATGTGGTAGCAGGGTACCATCTGGCTCTTCTGGTCATGCATTGATACAGTCACCCATTCACATGGGTCCTTCTATCTCCAGACAGAAGAGGGCTCTCTTTCCCTCAAGTCCTTGTTGTTCTTCAGTGATTGTTCTGGATGAATTGGAACAATTTGGTGTACATCAGATGGCAGCTTACTAGCTTTTAAGAACCCTGATGCCACCTACCAATATGGGGTGAAGAAGACTCTTTTAGCAATAGTTAGTTATGCCAATTGTCCTTGATGTCCCTTGAGAGCAAGATCCCCAGACCCGCATCCCTGTTATTCTATCCTTTCAATATTGGGTTAAGATTAGAAGAGATATCAGTTCATGTTGAAGTCCAGTTAATTTTCTTTCTATTGTGTGCCCTCACTGCTTTCACCCAGCCAAATTTCTATCAACTATCTGATCTATGATGATCCCTCTCCTTCCCTCCCCTCCTTGAAATCATCAGTCTTTTCTTCTGTACCTGAGTCTACTTTTAAGTCCTTATAGTAGGGGTCTCATACAATGTTTGTCCTTGAGCTGCTGACTGATTTCACTCTGCATAATGTTTTCCAGTAGAAACCATGTTATGAGATGCTTCCTAAAATACTTATTGTTCTTTACCATCACATATTGTTCCATTGAGTGTAAGTACCATAGTTTGTTTATCCATTCCTCTGTTGTTGGGCATCTGAGTTAATTCCATCTTTTAGCTATTGTGGACTGTGCTGCAATAAACATCCATGTGCATGTATCTGTCTGTGTGACTGCCCTTAATTCTGTAGGATATTCTGAGCAGTGGGATTACTGGATCAAATGGTATATCTGTTTGCAGCTTTTTAAGGAAGCACCAGATTGCTTTTCAAGCAGGTTGTACCATTTTGCAATCCCATCAGCAGTGTAGGAGAGGTCTAATCTCTCCACAGCCTCTCCGGCATTTGTTGTTTCATGTTTTTTGGATCACGGCCAACCTCAGTGGGGTGAGACGGTATCTCAGTCTAGCTTTGATTTGGATTTCTGCAATAGCTAATGATTGTGAGCATTTCCTCATGTGTCTTTTGGCTGCCTTGATGCCCCCTTTGGTGATATGCGTATCCATCTCCTTTGCCCATTGCTTAACTGAGTTCTTTACTTTTTCTTGATGATATTTTGCAGTACCTTGTAGATTATGGAGATCACACACTGGTCCGACATGTAGTTGCCAAATATTTTTTCCCATTCTGTTGGCGGTCTTTTAATTCTTTTGACAAAGTCTTTGGATGAACAAAAGTGTTTGATTCTTAGTAGTTCCCATTTATCTATTTCCTTTTCTGTTGATTGTGCTTTGTCTGTCAAATTTTGAAGTCTGTCTATGTTGTGTATTAAAGCTTCATTGTTGACCCTATTTTTCTTGCATGATCTTTATTGTTTTCGGTTGGATGCTTAGATCTTTGATCCAATTTGTGTTAGTTTTTGTGTAAGGTGTGAGATATGAGTCTTGTTTCAGATTTTTTTATTACTTTTTATTTATTTTTTACTTAATATGACTGAGTGAAAATGTACATTCTTGCATAAATTTACATGCCCACCTATATGCAGCTTCCACTGCTCTCCCTGTCCGGTGACTGCACACTATTCCTCTCTGCTCCATACATGTCTCATCCTCCCAACAGTCTCCTTTCCCCTCCTCTCCACCCACTCTCCTTCCTCCAGCCAGAGGTCAGCAGGATGATATCCTATAGATGTATAGAACCATAAAGTGCATCCAGTTTATGGTCACTCTGCATCACCAAGTCCAATCTATTCATGTCTAAAGAGTGGACCTTCATTATGATTTGTGGACAAGGGCAGCATCAGGGCCAGAGGCCATGCTTGCATGGGAACCCCGAAACTGCAAATGGATATCCAGTTTTGCCAATATCATTTGTTAAGGAGACTGTTTTTTCCCCAGTTGACAACCCTAGAGCATTTGTTGAATATCAACTATTCATAAGAGGATGGTGGCATCTCTAAGAGTCTCAGCTCTGTTCCATTGGTCTATATGTGTCTTTTTGTAACACTACCGGTCTGTTTTGACTACTATGGCAGTATAATAGGTTCTAAGGGCAGGTGGTGTGAGGCCTTCCACTATGTTCCTGTTCTTCAGTAGTGCTTTGTGAATCTGGGGTTTCTTTCCATCCCAAACAAAGCTGGTAATTTGCTTTTCCATCTCATTAAAAAATGTCACTGGAGTTTGTATTGAGATTGAATTGTATATGTAGATCACTTTGGGTAAAATAGATATTTTCACAATGTTAATTCTTCCTGTGCTTGAGCAGGGTAGGTTTCTCCCTTTATGTAAGTCTCTCTTGGTTTCATAAGTAAGATCTTGTAGTTCTGTTTGTATAGGTCTCTTACTTCTCTAGTTAGATTGATTCCTAGGTATTTTATCTTCTAGGCAGCTATAGCAAATGGTATTGATTTGGTTATTTCTTCTCTGATGATCTCTTTGTTGGTATAAAGGAATCCTACTGATTTACTTATGATTATCATCTATCCTGATACTTTGCTGAACTCTTATGCAAGGTCAAGTAGTTTACTTATGAATTCTTTAGGATTCTTTCCATATACAATCATATTATCTGCAAACTGGAAGATTTTTTCTTCTTCATTGCAGATGTGGACTCCCTTTATTTTTTTGTCTTGTCTAATTGCTCTGGCCAGAATTTCTAGCACAATGTTGAAAAGTGATGAGAGTGGGCATCCTTGTCTAGTTCCATTCTCAATGGGAATTCTTTCAGTCTCTCTCCATTCAGGATGATGTAGGTGGTTGGCTTTGCATACATGCCCCTTATTGCATTGAGAAATTTATCTTCTATTCCCATTTTGCTGAGTCTTTTTAGCATGAATCAGTGTTCGACTTTTTCAAGTGCCTTTTCTGCATAAATTGACAGAATCAGATGATTCTTATCTTTTGTGTTATTTATGTGGTTGATCACATTGTTTTTCTGATATTGAACTAAACTCGCAGCTCTGGTATGAATTCAATTTGGTCATGATGAATTATTTTTTTGAGATGTTGAATTCTGTTGGCAAGTATTTTGTTGAAGATTTATGTGTCTAGATTCATGAGTGATATTGGTCTGAAATTTTCCTTTTTTTTGTAGGATCTTTCCCTGCCTATGATATCAGGGTTATGCTACCTTCATAGAATGAATTTGAGAGTATTCCATACCTTTCTATGCTGTGTAATAGTCTCAGTAGTATTGGAGTTAACTCTTCTCTAAAAGTTTGATAGAATTCTCCAGTGAAGCCATCTGGGCCAGGGCTGTTTTGGGTTGGTAGTTTTGATGACTTTTTCAATCTTTTCCTTTGTGATGATTTTATTAAGTTGCTCTATTTCTGCTTGTTATAATTTTGGTAGGTGATGTTAATCTAGACATTTGTCCATTTCCTTTAGGTTTTCAAATCTGTTAGAGTACAGTCTTTTGTAGTGTCCTATTTTGATACTTTTGATTTCAATTGGGTCTGTTGTGACAGTTCCCATCTCATTTCTTATTTGGGTTATTTGTTTCTTGTCCTGTTTTTCTTCTGTAACTTTAGCCAATGGTTTATCAGTTTTGTTGATCTTTTCAAAAAAACAGCTTTGGGTTTTGTTAATTTTTTAAATTGTTCTTCTATTCTCTAATTCATTTAGGTCTGCTCTAATATTTATGATCTGTTTTCTTCTGGTGCCCAAGGAATTCCTCTGTTGCTTTCTTTCTACTGTTCAAACTGTAAGGTTAATTATTTGTTTTGGGTCCTTTCTTCATTCTGGATGTATGCATTTATAGAAATAAATTGACCTCTGAGCACTGCTTTGATTGTATCCCATAGGTTCTGTTAGAAAGCATTTTCATTCTTGTTTAATTCTATACATTTCTTTAATTTGTCCTTGATTTCTTATACAACCCATGACTTTTTGAGCAAAGTGTCGTTCAGTTTCCATGAGTTTAAATTTCTATCTATGTTTTGTTCTGCTATCGATCTCAACTTTTTTATGGCTTTATGGTCTGAGAAGATGTTTTACAGTAATTCAGTGGTTTGGATTTTGTTGAGATTTGCTTTATATCCTAACACATGGTCTACTCTGGAAAACATTCCATGCACATTGGAGAAGTTGTACTTATCTGTTGCTGTATAAAAAGGTCTGTATATGTTGATGAGGTCTAATTGGTTAATTGTTTCAATAAGTGTTTCAGTCAGCCAGGGCTGCCCTGACAGAAATACCACAGAGTGGATGGCTTTAACAAAGGAAGGTTTATTCTTACACAGTCTGGTAGGTTGCAAGTCCATATTCAGGGTGTCCACTCCAGGGAAAGGCTTTCCCCTTGTTGGCTCTGGAGGAAAGTCCAGTATTGCATCAGTCTTTGTCCAGGGAGCATCTTGGCGCATGAACCTCAGGTCTGAAGGGCACGCTCTTCTCCCAGTGCAGATTTCTTGATGGTGCGAGGTTCCCAATTCTCCTTGTTTCTCTTTCCTTTTATCTCTTGAAGGCTGAAAAGCTTAAGGGTGGGGCAAGCCATACTCCAGGGAAACTCCCCCTACAGCAGAGCAGGGAAGTAATCCTATGCAGGAATTTACAGCCCCACCCGAATCCTTCAACATACAGTTTAGCGAAACCACAAAATGGAGGACAGTCCCAAAATACTTGGAATCATATCCCAGCCACATGCTACACATATTTTTTGGGGAACACAATTCAACCCATGACACTGAGCTTTTTTCTGGATGATCTGTCCATTACTGAAAATGGAGTGTTGAAGTCTACCATTATTATTGTGTAGTGATCTATCTGATTTTTCAATGTAGTCAGTGATTGTTTGATGCATTTTGATGCTCTGGTATTGTGTGCATAAATATTTAGTATTGTTAAGTCCTGCTTGTGTGTTGAACCTGTCAGCAATAAATAGCAACTATCCTTATCCACAATGATGGATTTAACATTAAAATCTATTTTATGTGAGACTAGTATTGCCACACCAACTCTTCTTTGTATATTGTTTGCTTGGTGTATGTTATTCCATCCTTTAATTTTCAGTTTGTTCATATCTTCAAGTCTAAGGGGTGTTTCTTGTAAGCAACATATAGACAGATCATGTCTTTTGATCCAAGATGTCACTTGTTGTCTCTTTATTGGAGTGTTCAGTCCATTTACATTCAGTGTAATTATCGATAGGTAAGTATTTAGTGTTGCCATGTTGATGTATTTTCTTGTGTGTTGGTGTTTTCCACTTTGCTCTTAATATTCTGTTCTGGGTCATTCTTCTTTATTGGTTGACTTTTCATCTTTTTCAATGCTGGATTCGTGATAGTTGAGACTCCTGTATTATGTTTCTTGTTTTGATATATTGCATTGTTATTGTGCTTTGTGACTACCTTTATGATCCCCCTTAATATCTAAGTTTAAACCCAGTTTTAACATCTGCACATGTTTTTAACATCCTCTCCATCTGAAAGGACTACAAATACTGTAGTATATCCCTCCTTTTAGAGTGATGGTGTCATAGTTTTCGTGATACAATCACCAGCTCCCTTCTTTTAATATTGTAGTTTTGATTGAGCTTTGTGACTTCCATAAGTTGAGTAGGTTTCTGGGTGCAGTGTCCTTAGATATACACTTAATGATTCTGTTTTCCTAAGCACAGAGCTTCTTTCAGTATTTCTTACAGTTTTGGTTTGGTTTTTACAAAGTCACTAAGCTTCTGTTTATCTGTTAATGTCTTAATTTCATCTTCATATTTGAGAGACAGTTTTGTAGGGTACCTAATTCTTGTTTGGAAGTTCATTTTCCTTTAAGACTTTGAATGTGTCTTCCCATTGCTTCCTTGCCAGCATTGTTTTTGCTGAGAAGTTAGACCAAAGCCTATAGGGTTTCCCTCTGAATGTTAGTTTTGCTTTGAGCCTCTCAGCTTGTGAGAGAATCTGTTTATGTTTTATTTTATTAAGCTTTATTGTAATATGTTGTGGTGCCTTTCTTTTGCAGTCTAGTTTTTGTGGTATTTGATAGACATCTTGGATATCTATGTTCTCTTCTTTCATAACTTCAGGGAAGATGTCTGTCAGCAACTCAATAACAATACTCTCTGTGTTTTGAGCTATCCCTCCCTGTTCAAGAACTCCAATTAATTGCAGATTATTTCTCTTAATAGAGTCCCACACGTCTCTTAATGCTTCTTCATTTAAAAAAATTTTTTTTTCTGATTTCTCTCCATAAATGCTGATGTCACTTGTTCTGTCTTCAAGATCACTAAGCCTGACATTCATCTCCTCAATTCTGTTCTTTTTGCTTTGGATTGAATTGTCTAATTCTGTAATTTTGTTATTGATCTGCTAGAGTTCAGATCATGGATGTTTCATCAGTTCAATTTCCTTGCATAATTTTTAATTTTGCTGTGCTGCATTTTGTTGAATCTTTAGGCATGTTCCATATATAATTCTTTTGTACTCATCCTCTGATATTTTTAACAACCTTCTTCATCTGGGGAATTTATTTATTTTTTATTTTGGGAGTTTTCCAGAGTGCTGTTGAGGTGTTTCTTTAAATGGTTGGAGAGGGATTGTTGCTTTTGGGCCATCTAGAAACTGTTTAGTTTCTCTTGTGTTAACTCAACGGGAGCTAAGGCACAGTTCTGAGATGGGTGTTGATCAACAGATGCCTCTGCTTACTCTAGTGACTGGCCCCAGTGGACTCTTTGGGGTGGCAGGCTCCATCTCCTATCTGGAAAAGACAGAACACACTCATGGAGTCATTGTGTAGCCATCAGTTGTGCCTATATGGGTCAGTAAAGGTTGGAAGAGATGCTGCCAGGCCCTTCAGCAGTTATTTCTCCAGGTGGTGTTATTTTAAAACTTTGGGAGCTGTCCAACAGCTGCCAAAATCTGTCAAGCCATCGGAGGTGGCAGGCCCCATCTTCTAGCTGACAATGGAAGCACCTCTTTGGCCATCTTCAGATGCTATGACATAGTTCAAAGTAGGGAGGGATTACAGCCTTGCTACTATCCTCAGCCAGGCCCTACCTATAAGGTAACACTGTGCTAAACACAGCCTCTGTACTGGAAAAGTGATTTCCAGACTGGCATTGCTTCTCAGCTTTGGAATTATCCCCTGCTGAGGCCTTTGGTTTTGTGACTCCATGTCCCAGCTGACCAAGTTGACGGCCTGGCTGAGCTTCCCTTACCACCACAAAACAGCAGAATCTATGGCAGAGCTCAGAAAAGAGAGGTTTTGGGGGCAATGGTGCCCTCAGACAGGAGCTGGGCTCTAAAAAGTTTGCTATCCTATGCACTGTCTCTCTGGTGCACTATACGCTGTTTACTTTAGTACTGCAGTTCAGCTTATTTGCTGGCTCATGCCATCCCCTACCTCCCAGATAAGGAAAAGAAAACAGTGTCAGTATCTGCAGTCCACTCAAGTGGTGAGTCCACAGGAGCAGGGCTCAGTGCACTCTGCCTCATCAGAGAGAGGTAGTTTCCCTTTAGTGGATGTAGTCCAATCTACAGCCCTGTGGTGTATCCTCAGGCTCCCTGTGTATCCAGAGTGCTCCATTCAATTATCGGCCCAGACCTTAGTTCTCAGAGGGAATTGAGAAGATGTGTGTCTAGTCTGCCATCTTCACTCTATCTACCACAAATCCTTTTTTAAAACTGTCTCTTTGGAAACATTTCTGTCTCACATATCTAGTCTCAAGTGATGTCTGAGAAATATTTGAATCATTTCCTTTTCAAGTATTATATGAAACTGAACTTTATCTTATAAACGTAAAGAACATTATGGTGCTTATAGTAAGTAAATTTCTGTAACTAATAATAAATACAAACTGTCCATATTTCATACTAAGCTGATCACAAGTTTGATTTTGAGACACTTTAAAGAAGAAAAACTGCATTGTTTCAGTATGAACAGAAGTAAGTTTCATAAACATTAAAGCAGCCGGGTTCTAGAATTCCTTTACTGTTTAAGCATGGCACTTCTCCCAGTGACTCTCAGCCTCTCATCTGCTTGGGATGTACCACCATCACCCGGGTATATCCAAGAAGGATCGATTCCCTGGGACTGCTACCCTAGAGCATGTTAGGGGCTATGGAAAGCCCTGACAAACATATCTTTTCGCATTTGTTTAATTCACTCATCTGACGACGTGTTGCTTATGCAGTCCTGAGCTGGAGAATCTCATAGATGTGTTCTGGTTGTTATTTCAAATTAGTTGCCATCAAGTTGACTCTGACTCATGGGGCCACTATGAATATCAAAAGTAGAATTGTATTTCACAGGGTTCTCAGTGGCTGATTTTTGAGAAGTAGATAACCAGATGTTTCTTCTGAGGCATTTCTGGGTATATTCAAACTTCCAGCCTTTAAATTAGGAGTATACATGTTAACTATTTGCAATACATAAGGACCCTTCTGGTTCTTAATTTCTGCAATAGCTTATTATCTCTCACAGGTCACAGGCTTGTACATTTCCTATTCCAACAAATAAATGACCCAAACTGAACCAAATTCATTGCTGAGTCAATTCCAACTCATGGCAGCCCTGTAAGATGAGTAGAACCACCCCACAGGGTTTCCAAGGAGTGGCAGGTAAATCCAAAGTTCTGATATTTTAGTTAGCAGTAAAGCTCTTAACCACAGAGCCAACAAGACTCCAAGTAAACAGAATTTCTTTAAAATAAAATAAAATACAGTGTTACTGTCCTTAAAGTCATGTATTGACAATTTTATCATGCTATGAAATACCTTCTTGGGGAAGACTTCTCATAAAAAGTATACAGAAATCTATTTCTAGTATAAGAGACATTTTGGATGAAAAGAGGCCTTAATTTTTCTAATTTTCCCCTCTTGGCTCAATATACATTTGGGGTGATAAGGACAGAGCTTGAGGCAAGATTAGTTTCAGTTTTCTATTTCAATCAGTCTTTCAATTTCACTCTGATTGTATTTTCTCTGTGTTCATCAGCCTGAGCTGGGGACAAAACAGGAGTTTTGAAATGTTATTAGCCTTAAAGTGGTCCATTTTATGGGGAAATACTTCTCAAGGATAAGCAGAAAATTTTTAGTAGTGCTAGAAAGTTAGGAAAATGTAGAGTCACTCAGCAATTGCCAAAAAATGAAATAATCAGAGTGGAAACACCTGTAACTCCGTGAAATGTAAGATGCTTTTATCAAATTTTTACACAAATAACATGCTGTCCCCCTGAAAGTTATTTTCATAAGCATCACTATGCCAATTTCATCATACCTATTGCTGTAAACAAATCAGTAGTATGGAGACTTTAGGAAAATACCCTGTGGTGGGAGGGCGTGATGGGCCAATAAACACAGGAGGCATGCATTATTTGCATAAAAACAATAGTAATCGAGTGTGAAAAGTCAAAATACACAGCTTCTCAAGTATTATTGCCTTTAAATTTTGCTTCTATACTATACCCCTGAGTGCTCTAGTTTCTCAATATTGCCAATTAACTAATTGTTTAATTAATGATTTTTGAAAACATAAACCCTGACAATACTGTTTGATATCATCAGAGGGGACATTTTACAGACATTCAGTGTATTTTGTTCTGAAATCCCCATCCTCAAACCTTTTTCAAATTTAACTCAATTTATGAATTCTGGGGCTATCAGTTCTCAAAGTTATTCCCCGCCTTCTCGAGTTTATAATACCTAGTATCTGCAGTGTAATTATTAACATATGATTTAGGGTCTCTCAGTGGTGAAAAGAATTAAGCACTTTACTATTAGCTGATAGGTTGGTTGTTGAAACTCACCCAGAGAAACTTTGGAATACAAGACTAATGATTCACTTCTTCAAAGTCATAGCCTTGAGTACACTATGGAATTATTCTGTCTGCACACATGAGGTCATTATGAGCTGGAATCAGTTCAAAGGCGGTCAACAAAAAACAGCAATAGTATATGTTTGTTCATTATTCTCACCACATGTCTGTCAGTTTGTCATACTATCGTGGCATGCATGTTGCTGTGATACTGGCAGCTAAGCCACCAGAATTTTAAATACTAGCAAGTTCACCCCTTGTGGATAGGTTTCAGCTAAAACAGACTAGGAAGAAGATCTTGTGGATTACAACAGCATTGTCTGCCTCACTTGCCTTGGACATGCCATCAGGGGATTAATCATTAATTATGTTGGTCCAACAAGGGAGAGAGGTAGATCCTCTGTGAGATGGATTGGCATAGTAGCTGAAATGATGGACGTGCTGGTGATCTGGAAGATGATGTGAGACAGGACAATGTTTCATCTGCTGAAAATAAAGTCATGGTTAGTCAGAGTTGACCTGCCAAGCCAAGCCAAGTGCCATCGAGTCGGATCCGACTCATGGCGACCCTAGGGGCCAGGACAGTAGCTATTTCTCTGTCTCTATCTACCTATCTATCCACCTATCTATTAAATATTCATTAATGGTCAATATTTCTTAGAACTTAAAGCATCATTTTGATTTCAGAGATGCAGAACTTGAAAGAAAATGTGTTAGCCATGGACTGTGACAAACCTCCCAAGACAATTTTTCATGTCTTGAAGAATCATGCCTGCCTTGTTCTACCAAGCTCCTTCCCCCTCCTGAACATTTCTTCTGTCCCAGCAGCAGCCAGTGAGTATTCCCTCTTCCTTCATCTTTTAACCCACAGGACACCTCTTTAGAAGACCTTTCCCAAGCTTCCCATCTATGAGCTGTTGAATCTTGGAATACTCCTTTCATCGTATTTGTCTCAGCGGAAGCTTTACAGTTTATATTTGATGACAGTCTTTTTCCGCTTGGGGTCAGTTCCAAATCAATGTTTCCTCACTGACTTTCTGTACCCCGGGACAATGTGGAACCAATCCTGTACCTACCACTTACTGGGTGATCCACTGGGTGGGTAAGATTATTTCTCCTTATCTCACTCTGCTTGGTTGTATACCGGAAATGTTGCTACCATCTATTTCACAGGGCTGTGGAATGAAACTTTGTTGCAAGCACAGACACCTAAGTTGCTTTCTCTTTGCTTTCTATAATTTTTAATTATTTTAAGAACATGTATTTATAATCAACCAGCTTGCTTCTAGACAAAGTGATTTTCATGGGATCCATGTAATAAAAGATAAACAAGTGGCATCGAGACCTAAAGTCTGAGTATCTTGACAAAAAGGAAACACGTGGTTATTTTTGGTTTTTGATTGATTTTTGTTTTTGAAAGAAGTTGCAAAGATAAAGAGATCTCAGATGAGTGTGAAAACCAGGAATTTAGGAAAGTAGTGAAGTAGCACTGAACTGAGTGGGTGCTCCCTTTGTATAAAAAATGCCTCTCTTCTGCAGTCACTAGTTGCTTGAAATCTTGTCATCAAGGTCACCTGAGGATGTACTCTTCTAAGAGCATAGAAGTTCTAATTTTAAAATGGCTCAGTGGATACAAAGAGCTATAGGTTGATTTGTAACCCCCTCCCACAACAAACAAACAAACAAAAGTATGTTCAAGTCCTAATCTCTGGTACCGGTGAGTGTGACTCTATTTAGATAACTGATTTGCAGATATAATTGGTTAACAGGAGGTCATTCTGGAGTAGAGCAGGCCTTCAGTCAAGGAAAGATGTCCTTATAAAGAAGAGAAGAGAGGCAGAAACCAAGACACATAGAAAGAAGATGGCCACGTGAAGGTGATGTAGTCACCAGCCAAGGACTGACAGCAGCTGCTAGAAGCTGGAAAAGATCCAGGAAGAGAGATCCTCCCCTAGAAACTTCAGCAAGTCCATGGCCCTGCCAACACTCTGAATTCAGATGCCTAGATCCAGAATTGTGAGAAAACACATTTTTGTTGTTTTAAGCCCTTCATCATGTAGTTGTTTGTTACAGAAGCCTTAGGAAACTAATATACACACATAAACACATTCTCACACACACGCACTACTCACAATTTTAAAATAAATGAAAAATCTACCATTTCTGACCAATTTGGTGATTTTATAGAATTCTGATCATACGAGAGGAATTTCAGAACAAAATTTCAAATTCTCATGGAATCCTGATTTTTTGGGGCCATGAGGCCTGATGATCCCCAAAACTATTGCCCTAAGATAATCTTTTAATCTTCAACCAAAACAGTGCCTGAACTCATCTTCAAACCCCACAATAGCTTAGCTGAACTAGAGAAGAAAGTTGGCCTTGAGCATTAGCTCTTTTAAGACCAATCTATCCAGGATCCGATTCACAACAGTAATTTGAAAGATTAGATAGGAAACTCAAAGAAGAGCGAGTCTACATTAATGGAGGAGGAACAATCTTCACAAAATTGTGACCAGCTTCAGTACAAACTCACATCTTCCATCTCTACAATATCACTCCCTGTTGCAATAACAGCATTGTGATATCAGCATGACTCCTACACACACAGTTGGGTTATTGTTTGCATTGGGATTTTCAGTTCATTTCTAAGAGAAACTATTTGTGAAGGGAAGTCTTTAAAGTATGCTGCTTCTCAGCTCTTCACACAGAAATGATTTTGTTTTCATTTACTCAAGGCAGCCACCTTTTGCCTCTACAAATAGAGACTAGAGACAGCAGTGTGTTTAACCTTGGCCACGTAGCCCCTCAGTGACTACCAATGGTTACTTGACTTTGATATGATAAATATTTACCAGAGTTATGTAGGGACATTTGGCAAACACCCGATTAACTGAGTTGTAAGCAGCAGAGGCAACCCAGTCCTTAGTGGGGAGGTAGGCTGTCAATGGAAGCTGGGTTGTATAGGTTTTCCTGACTAGCATCCCAGCAGGTCTGCCCAGCTGCCCAGGTCCCCACTGCTGACTGGACCTCAATTCTTAGATTCCTCGTTGCCGTATTTGTGTTTGGGGTTTGATGACTTGTCCTCAATAGGTAATCTTTGAAGGTGTGGTGGATACATTCATAACTCTCTAAAAAGATACGTTGAAGTCCTAATCCTTTTTAACTGTGGATGGGAGCAGGTTCATAAATATTCTTCTGTTGTGTTAATGAGGTCATACCATAGTAAACTCACTTCAAGTCCATTCCAGCTCATAGCAACTCAATAGGACAGAGTAGAACTGCCTCATAGAGTTTCCAAGGACTACCTGGTGGATTCCCACTGCTACATTTTTGAATAGCAGCCATAGCACTTAACCACTAGGCCACCAGGGCTTCCACACCACAATGAGGTGGATTCTAAGCCTAGTCCCTTCTGAGTGGTGTGTTATAAAAACAGTAGATAGACACAGATAGACATGCAGAGACAAGACAGACCCCATGGGAGGACAGAAGCAGATATATCTACAAGCAACAAAAGAACACCAAGGAATTCCAGGGCTGTTGCCAAGGAAGGGAACTTACCTAGAGCCTATACCCTGATTTGGACTTCGAGTCTCCAGAGCTATGAGATGACAAATTATTTGTTCCTTTAAGCCACTCACCTGTCATATTTTCACTACAAGAAAGCACTAAGAAACTAAGATGGGAGAGAACATTAATTGCCTAACTACAAAAACAGTTCTTGTAGAATTTTTGAGACATGTCTGAGCAATATTAAGAACAATTTCTCAAAAACTGAAACAGATTCTCTTGTGTATTGCGATGTCAGAATCTTGGATCATTCTCTGCTTTCCACTGGGTCTCAAAAATTTCCATCTGAGGTAGTCCAAGGCAATGAGCCATGACTCATTTATTGCTCATGCTAGGCACCATCGAGACAATTCCAACTCACAGTGATCTTATGCACAGCAGAAATAAACACTGCCCAGTCCCGCACCAAATCCACAATAGCTGCTACGCTTGACCCACTGTTGCAGCCACTGTGTCAGTCTATTTCATTGAGCACCCTACTCTTTTTCTGTGACATCCTACTTTACCAAGCGTGATGCCTTCTCCAGGAAATGTTCTCTCCTGATAACATGTCTAAAGTATGTGAGATACAGTCTCTCATTCTCACTTCCAAGGAGCCTTCTGGTTGTACTTCTTCCACTACAGAATTGTTCATTCTTTTGGCAGTCTGTGGTATATTCAATACTATTCTCTAACACCACAATTTAAAATTCTTCTTTGGGTCTTCTTTATTTGTTGTCTACGGTTTATCTGCATATGAGGCAATTGAAAATTCCATGTCTTAAATCATGCACACCTTATTATTCAAGGTGATATCTTTGTTTTTCAGTATTTTAAAGAAGTGTTTTGCAACAGATATGCCAAATGCAGTGTATCTTTTTTTATTTGTCAACTTCTGCTTCCATAATTTTTGATCTTGGATCCAAGGCAAACAACATCTTTAACAACTTCAATCTTTTCTCTCTTTATCATGATGTTGCTTATTGATACTGTTGTGAAGATTTTCATTTTCTTTATATTGAGGAGCAATCCATAATGAAGACTGTGGTCTTTGATCTTCACAGTAAGTACTTCAAGACTCTTCACTTTCTGAAATAAAAGTTGTGTCTTCTTCATATCACAAGCTTTTGTCTCCCTCCAATCCTGATGCCATATTCTTCCTCATTTAGTCCAACTTCTCAGATTATTTGGTCAACACATACATTGAACAGCTATGGTAAAATGATGCAACCCTGATGCAGATCTTTCTTGACTTTAAACCACACAGTAAACTCCTTTTCTGTTCCAACAACAGCTTCTTGATCTACATACAGATTCTTCATGGGCATAATAAGTGTTGTGGAATTCCCATTCTTCACAATGGTATCCATAATTTTTCATGATCCACACAACCAATATCTTTACATAGTCAATAAAACATAGGCAGACATCTTTCTGGTATTCTCTGACCCATGCCAGATTTTATCTGACATCAGAAATGATGTCCCTGCTTTCAAATCCTCTTCTGAATCCAGCTTAAATTTATGGCAGTTCTGTCTCAACGCACTGCTACAGCCACTTTTGAATGATCTTCAGCAAAATTTTACTTGTGTGTGATATTAATGGTATTATTTGATCATATCCCCAATCAGTTAGGTCATCTTGCTTCAAAATAGGCATAAATATGGATCTCGTCCTGCCAGTTGCCCACACAGCTTGTCTTCTAAAGTTGTTGGCATAGATGACTGGACATTTCAGTGCTGCATCCACTCGATGCAACATCACCATTGGTGTTCTGCCAGTTCATGAAGCCTTGTTCTTTGCTAATGCCTTCAATGCAGCTGATCATATGTTACCTCTTGAATAGTTGAATATCCACCAATTCCTTTTGTTAGAATGTCTCTTTGTATTCTTTCCATCTTATTTTGATGCTTCCTGTATCATTCAATATTCTCCCTGTAAAATCCTTCAGTATTGCGGATTGAAGCTTGATTTTTTCCTTCAATTCTTTTAGCCTGAGAAATGCCTTTTTGCGTTTCTGTCTCCAGGTCTTTGCACATATCATTATACCACTTTATTTTATCTTCTCAAGTCACCCTTTGAAGTCTTCTGTTCAATTCAAAATAAGTTCAATGTTCAAAAGCAAGTTTCAGAGTCTTTTCTGAAATCCATTTTGGTCTTTCTTTCTTGTCTTTTTGAAGATCTCTTGCTTTATTCATGTATGGTGTCCTCGAGGAACATGAAACCAGGAGCCACAGGAGATAAGCAAACCCCCCCCCAAGACAGCCAAGAGCAGTGGCGGGCACAGCATCTCCTTTCAGACCCTCCCATGTGTGTCTCAGTCCATCTCAGTTTTGGTGATTTCATCACATCTGTACAGAATGTTGTCTTCTGCTCTTTCAGCACACTGGCTCTACCTTCCTTGCTGGAAGACTGGAAAACACTCATTTTTCCTCATACGCTATTGGCTGTTCTCCACGATGCTTTCACTGCATGGATTGCCAACATCTTGAACATTACAGCTGAACAGGGCATTTCAACATTTCTATTTATATTTATGGTCATGGGAATCTTTTTTCTTTGCAAGTAAGTGTAAATTTGTCTGTTCCTATCAAAAACATTTATGATTATCACATTCTTAGAGTTAAGATTTCTTGTGTATGCATGCAGTTCTTGAACACTGGAGCCATCACATTACCTGTTTTCATATGTGCAAGAATGCAAGACCACAGCCTGCTTGTTCACGGCATTGAGACAGTAGTGTATTTATTTTAGGGCTCATTTTTTTCTGTCATCATTGTAAGTTACAGAGATGGTTTTATCCACCATGTTTTTATAGCACAGTGTAATTTAGGTACTGGTCTGTTCTTTGTGAAGGAAAGGAGTGTTCCCAACACACTTGTCTGCTGCCGTGTTACAGAAAAATATAGAAATCTTCATGAATGAGTGTCTTTTCTTACAAGGAACAAGATACAAGTAAGGTGATCATGTGCCCACTGCCCCTACGTCACAGACACAAGCAGTGATCAGGAAACTGGGGAGCATCCTCTCGTAACTACCTTATGAATATCAACCCTTGTGGGAGTCTTAGACATTCAGTGGTTGTCCAAAATTCATCAGACTTTTCATTCTTTCTTAACACAAGGAAAGACAGCAAACATTCAGCAAGCCTAAGAACACCTGGCTCCATGATTTGGAGATTTATTTCATGATGTTTAAGAGTATTCACTACGGAACAGACTCCCTGTCCTTAATCATATAACCATAGACTAAGAATCTCCTTCCTTCTTGGGTTCCAGGCATGCTACTGACTGTTTTCCAACTTGGTTTTCTTATTGGCAAAATGAGGGGAAGACCTGAAAATATACTACAACACAATTCTAAAGATTTCACAGGGCACTCTAGATAAAGCACATATAAAGAATGTGTGGCATGAGATATGTAGTCAGTAAGTGTTTACTTCTGATTTATAGATCATGTAGCATGACTGGAAAATCAGAAATAAAGGAAATAAGGACACAAATTGAACACATCCTACTGCTGTATGATAAATCACTATTATATTAATTCTCTAAAAAAGAAAAAGACCAAAGCACTCTTAGCTAACGTATCATTTTTTTATGTATAATAATGATAAGTAAGCATTCTGTATTTCATGACAGCTATGATACCCATTCCTTTCTTTCTAAGGATCTTGATGAGAAGAGATATTTTGGAGAATGTTTGCATGGTGTTACCCTAACTACATTATTCAATTCACATGCGCAATAATAGATTCCTTTAAAAACTAACTAAGTAAATGATTCTGTAAAACTTGACAGAAGACTCTACAAATACAAGCTAAAAATATAACTTAATGATTGAGGATCAATAAGCAATACTAAATGTGTTAATGGCCGGACTTTATAATGAATTTAAAAAATTAATAGAACATATTGAATGGAAAAGCAGCATAACAAATCTTAGACACTCTAAAGTACAGAAAGTAGTCAGTTATCCAATAAATGTGTCTTCAACTTTAAAAAAGCGTAATCTTGATAAATAATGACAAAACTGAAGGAAACCAGTGTTATCTGGTACCAGGAAATACACAGAACAGCCAGATTAATATATTACTTCAAAGAGAGAACTCTAACATGAGATGATGCACCCAGCGCTCCCTACATGAAGTTTCAGTTTTTACAACTCAAAAGGGATTATTTATTTATTTGAAACAAATATGAAAACCATAGCAAATGCAGTAACTGTCTCCTTGCATAAAATTGGGTACCACCTGGTCACACTTCTACACAAAGGTTTTCTAGCAGGAAAGATGGACTGGGCCCTTTAGCAAGGGCATTTGATGGGAATTCTGATCTCCATCTAAAAATTGTCCCTCAGAGCCAAATTCAGTGTTTTGTGTGACCACCTCTTTTCAAAGCTCTCTTTGTTAACATGTCATTATATCTACATATATGCATTTTTTGCCAATTTAAAATATTAAATAATATCTAAAGTTGGACCATAAATCGAAATGATTTTCTTTGAAGGTTGAAGTATTTTCATAACAATCTTCTGCAGTTGTTTCTGTGTTTTCTAGATCAAATGAAATCAAAAGGCTTTCCTTTCTCTTTGAATATTTAAAAGATTTTCATTCATGACACATGCCAGGCCTGAAAACGTCTATATATGATCGCAGATATAACGTGTGTGTCTTAAGAGGACTGTGGTATCCATTTCTTTTGGCAGAGTATTCAGAATGAACCTCTTGACCCACATTCCACTGGAGTTATTAGTCAAAGTAATAGTTTATTTTTTTCACCAGAAAAATAAACCATGATGCACTCAACACAGCAGTTTGCAGAGTTATACTTGGGCTTTGTTTGACTTAGGAAGTGCTTTTTATTATGAAAAATTATTCAATAATGGATGAGGAGTCTGTGAAAACTTCCACTGCACAACATTAATTTACCCAAATTTTATGGCATGGGGACCACCAAGGGTTATCTCGGGACTGACAAAGGCTAAAGGAGGAAACAGCTCGGGCAAGCCAGCGTCTCACAGGCAGTGCTGTGTCTGCCTTCTGCAACCCAGAAACCATGGATAAATTAACAATGACCTGTGGAGAAATGGGGGCTGTCTCTTTCAAACAAACAAAATAGTTGGTTGATCGATTTCTTTAAGGTCAGGCCTAAATAGGAGAATAGGTAGGAAGTAAAGCATTAGACTAAGCGATGGGCCATTAAAATCAACCCTTAACTCTGTGACTGTAAAGACTTGTACCATGTTTGGTAAAGAGTATAAAGCATGTCATGTTTAGTAAGTTAGATGAACAGAGAAAATTCGGGAAACCTTCAACGCCTCAGTGAGATGGATTTGCAGAATAGCTACAACAGTATACTTATACATATACCCATTATCATCAAGATGACACAGGATCAAACTAATTTTCATTCTGATGTACACAAGACCCCAAATCCAAACCCTTTGTGTCAAATGAATTCTGGCACATAGCAAGCCTGTAAGATGGAGTAAAACTGTCCCATGGGGTTTCAAAGAAGTGGCTGGTGGGTTCAAAACTGTTGCCAACCTTTTGGTTAGTGGCCAAACTCTTAATCATTTCACCACACAATGTCACCATGAACTGGAGCTGACATGAGAGCAACTAACAACAAATTTTTTCTTATACAACATGTTCACGTATCTAGGTTCCACTCAGGACATCCATAGCTGTTGTGTTGTTTTGCTATAAATGCAGGCAGTGTTGAAGGACAAATAGGACTAAAATTGTCTGTAAT
This sequence comes from Heterohyrax brucei, assembly GCA_028571685.1. NCBI lineage: Eukaryota > Metazoa > Chordata > Mammalia > Hyracoidea > Procaviidae > Heterohyrax > Heterohyrax brucei. Next base: position 8,036,668 of record CM053141.1, read on the forward strand.
GTTACTTCTCTTTTAACACGTCCAGGAAGATCAGATACTGGCAAAGTTTTCTTACAAACACTGCCATATCATTCTTGTCCCTCAGTCCCTGCTTCCCAAGTCCTCCTTGTTGCTGTCCAGTTGTTTTCTTCTGTGCCATTTCCTCTTTGAAACTGAGGCCACAAGTAAGAGTAGGCAATGGGTGTCTGTCCCTTACTCAGACAGTTCACATTGTTTTCCCTACTAGGATTCCCGTAGCCAGCTACTCTCTGCAAACCTTGGCTTGTTCCATGAGAGGGCTTGACACAGGTTAGCATAATTTTGTGGCTTTGTGAGTGCCACTTAACCTCTGGACTTTAGTTTTTTCATCAGGAAAATAACACATGCAAAGGAGGGAAGGGAGAGGGGAGAGGGCTGCTTATAGGTTAGATGGCTGATAAAAATTCACTTCGGTGAAATCAGTGACAGCAGACATTAGAAAGAAGATCGATTTAACTGGACTTCAACACAACCTGAAAACTCTTCTAATCTTAACCCAATAAGGCAAGGACAGAGTATCAGGGGTGCAGGGTTCAGGGGCCATCTTCTTAGGGGCCACCAAGGCCAACTGGCATAAGTAGCCTATTGCTAAGAGTCGTCTCCACCCCATATTGGTGAGTGGCATCTGGGGTCTTAAAATCTAGGAAGCTGCCATCTGAGGTACACCAAATGGTCCTAACTTAGTGGGAGCAGATGATTGCCAACGACCAAAACGACATGGGGAAAGGGAACCCAGAAAATAGAAAGATCCACAAGAATGGGTGACTACATCAACATGCAACCAGAAGAATCGGATGGTGCCTGGACACCTCCATTGACAGCCATGATGGGGCTCACAAAGTTGAGTCCCAGTGGAAATATGAGATTAAAAAGTGGTGCACCTTTAGAACGTAACTAAGATCCCAATTGATGATCATCCCTGAAAGCGTGGCCCCTAGACCTGGTGTTGCCCCTGATTATAAACCATTACTGAAGTCAACTCCTTGGACAGGAATGAATTGGACTAAGCGACACAGAGTGAGCATGTCGTGTGTGCACTTTATGGTTCTATGCATCTATAGGATGTTGTCCCAGTGGCTTCTTACTAGAGGGAAGTGGAGAGGGTAGAGAAGAGGGGCAGGAGACTGTTAAGAGGATACGACTTGTATAGAACAGAAAGGAGGAGTGTGTTGTCACCAGGCAAGGAAAGGAGTAGGAGCTGCACATAGGCAGGTATGCAGATTTAAACTAGATTGTACACTTTCACTCAATCACAACAAACAAATTTAAAGAAAGAAAGAAAAATAAAGCAGTTGTTCTAAAGCATCTCAGTTCTTTTCCTTCTTGAGTGTTGACTTTTTGGGTCTTCTTCCTCACCATTTCTTGGGATGTCTGGGATCCAAGATGGCAGGACAGAATTGACCATACTTCTTCCAATTTCAGAAACAGAAATGAAACTTGTTCTCTGTTTCTCTCTTTACAGATCTAAACTACGAGAAAGAGATTTGGGAAAGGAAAAAATTATCACAGAAAACACAGGCTAGGGAGTCCCATGTCTTCATTAGAATTCTGCAGGGGCCTAGGAACCATTCCCATTCAGTATCAGCTGGAATTACGGGCAGTGTTTGGGACAGATCTAAACCACAGGAATGGGATCTACAGTGGCAGAGTCCATTCTGGGCCCTATACCGCAACATATCTAACATGAGTTTCCACCAGCCATCCCAACAGATCATTTCTATGTAAGATTCAAACAATCGGGCAAAAGCAAAAAGTGCTTATGTTATTTACATTTTCTATTGATGTCTCTAAATTATAGATCCCATATTGTTTCAGGTAACGTGTTCCTTTACACTAAGAAATCTTCCTCAAGATTATGTATCCTCAAATTTTAAAACTATGTATATAAATGTAATAATGGATTACATTCATTATGAAACAAAATTGTAGATATCTGTGCATTAGGAGGGGTGAGATATATCAAACCATTCTGCAAAGTTACAGAAAAGTTTTAGGTTAATGACACAGAAACAGAAATGACATAAAATGAAAGACTCATGATTGCTGTTAGCTGTTATTATTTTAAGTTGCTGTTAAGGTGGTTCCACCTCGTGGAGATCCCAGTGTCAACGGAACAAAACATTGCCTGGTCCTGTACCATCTTCATGATCATTGGTACGCTTGAGTCTCTCTTCATGGTGTTTTGAGTATCTTCCAATCTAGAGGACTAATCTTCCAGCACTTTGTCAAATAGTTTTCTGTTGTCATCCACAGGGTTTTCACTGGCTAATTTTGGGAAGCAGATCATCAGGCCTTTTCTTCCTAGCATGTCTTAATCTGGAAGTTCTGCCATAACCTGTCTACTCTGCTAGTGTTTGAAATACCACTTGCACAGTTTCCAGCATCATAGCAACATGCAAGCCACCAGATGTGTAACTGGTGCAACATGTGCAACATGCAAACTGACAGACATGCAGTGGATCTTAGTTTTTAGAACCAATTATTTTTGCTTATTAAAGTTGTCTGAAACCGCTCAGGAAATGCACACCATGCTACTGATATATCGTGATCCACTCTAAATGAGAGGACCTCTAAATCAAAAAGCAAGCGTACACGTGATGATGCATACCATCTTCCCTATTAGGACTGCCTTGACATCTGGTAACAGGAAATGGACATAGTTCTCCCATGCTTTCCCCACAGGACATACTTTGGAGGAATACTGAGAGCCTAGACTCACCACTTAGTACCAGAAGGACCTGGAGAAGTCACTTAACTGTTCTAAGTCTCCTTTTCCTCATCTGACAACTGAGATAGAATTGCCTCTACTTCCTAGAATGGCTGTGAGGATTAAAGAGGCGACATGTGGGAATTTTCAGCACGGGGAAGGTACATGCCACAGAGTAATGCTGTGGTCAACCATGATCCCTCTGTTGCATCTCCACGGGGAATTCCAATACAGAACTATGGTGAGATCAGTGCTGTGATTTCCTGGGATTACGGGTAGACATGGTGAGGCTCAGTGACTCATTTTTCCCTTTTTGTCAGAGAAGCTGCAGGCTTAAGTGCCTTTGTGTTTAGTCATTTGTAAATAGTGCCTGCTATAACATTTCTAAACACAATGGAAAGTGTTTAGACTTTCCCAGAGTGACATGGAGCTGAGGGGTTGCCAGGTCCACGGCTGCCAGCTTGGTGTGTCTGCTTTCCCATGCTACAGCCACGGCAAGTAATTAGTCATTATTGCCAGTGTTTTGTTTCCACTTAGAGCTCTTGTGCACGAAGGCTCAGACTGCAGAGCTGGAGACCACAGGCTCCGGGTCACAAGCTAGGATCATTGGTCAAAGTGTGGTGGCAAAGGTGGTTTGCTGCAATCCCATTCACAAGCCACAGGATGCCCTCTCACCCTTAGTTAGCATTCCAGACAGCCCACCTATCTCAAATCCACCACTCCTTTGAGGGTGCCAGGCTGGAGCTCTGGCAAAGGAGCATTGATGAAGCTTCAATAAAATAATGGCAGAATCACAGGGAGTATAGAGATGAAGCTGCACTTTGAAAAGCATGATTGAATGTAAAAGCGATGAGCTTTCCTCTTGATTTACTCAAAATGATTTTAAAGATAACCCAAAAGTTGTTGTATCTGGATAAACAAAGGAAGTGTTGCTGTATGCAGAAAACAACCCATGTAGGGAAACATTTTTGAAAACACGTTATGAATTGAACCGTGTCCCCTAACCCTTGTAACTGTGGATGTGACCCCATTTGGGAATGTCGTTTTCTTTGTTATGTTAATGAGGCCCTAGCAATGTAGGACATGTCATAAACCTAATGGCTTTTGAAATATAAAAGCAGCAGATAAGATAGAGGAAGAAGAAAGCACCAATAAAGGAAACCCAGCAGCCACGTGGAGACTGCCAAGGTACTGGGAAGCCACAGTTAAGAGAAGTTCAGACAAGGAACTTCCCCGACAGTTGGCAGAGAGTGAGCTGTCCCCTAGAGCCTGGGGCCTGAACTCAGACTTTTTCTAGCCTCCTGAACTGTGAGGGAGTAAAATCCTGTTTTTATAACCTCCACTTACAGTATCTCTGTTAGGGCAGCACTCAGAGACTAAGACGAAGCACCACTTTTTCCTTAGATTAAAATTAAGCATCTTTTTTATGTTGTAATAATTGCTACATTGGCTTCATTTAAATAAAGAAAAATACCATACTGTGATGGAATTGAAACTCTGAGGAGATACTCCTCTTTGAACAATTATACAATACTCTAACATATTAAGATGTCATTAGGGGAGTTGGAATATTTCCAGAGCACTGGCTTGTAATATTTTCTGAATAATTTCCTTATTTTTTTCTTTTATTATACTTTCTTATTGCTTCTATAATGATTTTAATCACCATTTCCAGTGAATGTTTTGTAGCCAAGTCTAGGAAGGGGACTTTACAAATGCAGGGCCTGGCTTAAGCAAATATAACCACCTTAATATAGAAGTCATTGGTACTTGAAGGGAATAGATGATTTTACCAAGTCTCAGTTCAAAGCAGCACTTCGGGATTCTTTGTGTCACAGTGCTTTCTACTCTAAGCCCCATTTTTTATCATAAACAAACAGTGGCTAGTAATATACAAATCATGACTCACTAAAAAAGAGTTTTAGTTCCAAACAAAAAAAATTCCAACGAATTATTTACCTAATGATGAGAGAAAAAAACCTGAGTACTAATGTTATGGGTCTATTAAGGAGGAATTTCAGTCCTTAAAATCTTCTGCCTGGAAGAAAACACTAGTTCTCCTGCCAAGTTTCAGATTATCTATTATCAGAAATGATTTTCTATGTATGAGATGGCAGCTGATAAAATAAATTTCATACACATGACCTACCGCTTTAAGAAAAATAGAAGACTAATTGGATACTTTAGTACTATTTTGCATTTTAATAATTAGTTTATTTGAAATCATAAAAGCAGAAAAATACAGAAAGAGAAACAAAAATTTCCCTCAATTGCTGGAATGTCTGGACTTTCTATATTCTCTTCTGCTCCTAGTCTTCTCTGTCCTCTTTCCAGTAAGACAAATTATACAGTCTATAGGAAGTTCATCACTCGGCATCTTTCCTGCTCTCTTCTGGGGAAGAATTTCAAATGTGTCTGCATCAAACTTCCCAGCCTCACGTTCTGGGAAGACTAGTCCCTGGAGCAACTCTGAGTATGGATTCCCCAGGAACACTGACTTTGGAGTGGAATCCTCATCACAAGGGCACCTTTCTCACCCATGGTTTCGTCTATGCTCTGCAGACAAGGCAGTAGATACAGGCAAAAAGAAGCCGTAGGGCCCCACCTGTACGGGAACAGGTGCTACCTATCTTCTTGGATCCCAAGGTGATGTCCACACTTTTCTCTAACTTCTTCCCTAGTCTTTTCTGTCCCTCACCTTGCCCTTCCACAATTTGTTTCAATCCCATCATTGTGCTCATTATCTTTCCACTTTCAATTACTTTTTACCTTTCTCTCTGCTACTCTCTTACAACCTTTGAGGTCAGGCTACATTTGGAAAACTTATGGAAATCTGAGTTAAAAACCAAATTAATGCTTCCTGTTGCTGTGAGTTGTCCTTGAGTCAGGTCCTACTCAGGGCTACCCAAAGCAAACCAGCATGAAATGCTGCCCAGTCCTATGCCATCTCATAATTGTTGGTATGTTTGTATCTTCCAGTACCAAACTGGACAACGTTCTTTTGTGACCACAAAGTTTTCATTGGCTAATTTTGGATCACAAGGTTTTGTTCCTAGTGCATCTTAGTCTGCAAAATCTATTGAAACTTGTTTGTGCACCTTGAGTTACTTTGCTGCTGTTTGAAAGAGCAGTAGCATAGCCTCCAGTATCATACCAACTTCCAAGCCATTACAGTATGATAGACTGATAGCCAGTTGGTATAAACTATGCTAGGTACTTATTACATACTATTTCATGAGAAAGTTAGCCAACAGTAGAATGATGATTATAACAACCTACATGAGACAGAATTTTTGTGAGTAGTTTGCCGTAAATTAGTTATAAGCTTCACACCTGTTTCACAGGCAACGTTATGTGGAATGCAGGACTCAGAGAAGCCCTCTGAGCCCAACGCAGTCACACAACCACAGAAGTGCATAAAAGGAAAGACTCAGATTGTCTGGCTTCGAGGAAAGTTTGTGGAGTTTTCTCCACAACTCCCTACATTGCAGTGGAATTTCCACAACTTTTTAAATTCTTCAGAAACTGGCTGCCTCATCACATTTTCTATTTATGTTCATGGGATACACATAAGGAAATCGTATATTATTGGAAAATTTTCAAAATGTTTACCTTTCAAAGAAAAATAAATCATTAATACTTTGTATAATTGCTTTAGCCTTAGTAAAAATAAAAATAAAAGCAAAGGTAGAACTTTATATTCAAGTATACTTTCTCATGCCAAGCAAGGAGCAGCTTTTGTTATTGTTGTTACATGTCCTCAAGTCATTTCAAACTCATAGTGACTCTGTGTACAGCAGAATTAAATACTACCTAGTCACATGCCACCCTAACATCATTGTTATGTTTGAGTCCACTGTCGCAGCCACTGTGTCACTCCATCTGGTTGCAAGCCTTCTTTTTCTGAGCTAGAGAAGACATAGTAAGGTATTATAGTAATATGTGAAGAGACCTGGAGATATAAAACCAAAACAGAAAAACACACTCAGAATTTTTCAAGCTGAAAGAACTGAAGAAAAACTTCAAGCCTCAAATTGCAATATTGGTTCCACAGGGAAAGTATTAAATGACACGGGAAGCATCAGAGGAAGATGAAAGGAATACACAGAGTCACTATAATGAAAATAATTGCTCAATATTCAGCCACTCTTGAAGATGGTATATGATTAGGAGCCAATGACACTGAAGGCACTGGTGGGAAAGAGAACTACAGGAATTGATGGAACTGAGCTGTTCCATCAGACTGAAGCAACACTGGAAGTGCTCCTTCACTTATGCCAAGAAATTCAGAAGACAGCCAAAGGCTAGCCAATTGGAAGAGATCCATATTTATGCCTAACCCAAAAAAAGATGATTCAACAGAATGCATTAAAAAATCATTAAATCCACAAGCAAGAGAACTTTTGCTGGAGATCATTCAAAAGTGGCTGCAACAAGAAATCTACAGGGAACTGCCAAAAGATCAAAACAGATTCAGAAGAAGACATGTTGCTCTTATTAGGTGCCTCCGAGTTGGTTCTGACTCATAGTGACCTTATAAACAACAGAACGAAACATTGCCTAGTCTTGTGCCAGGTCCATGATCATTTTTATGCTGAAGCCCATTGTTGTGGCCACTGTGTCAATCCATCTCGCCAAAGGTCTTCCTCTTTTTGGCTGACCCTCCCCTCTACCAAGCATGATGTCCTTCTCCAGGGACTGATCTTTCCTGACAATGTGTCCAAAGTATGTAAGATGCAGTCTTGCCATCTTGGTTTCCAAGTATCACTCTGGTTGTACTTCTTCTTGAGCAGAAATCATTCATTGCATACAATTACTCTGGTTGTACTTCTTCCAGAACAGATTTGTTTGTTCATTTGGTAGTCCATCATCCATTCAACATTCTTCTCCAACACTACAATTCAAAGGCATCAATTCTTCTTCTGTCTTCTTCATAGTCCAGCTTTCACATGCATATAATATGACAGAAAATACCACCGCTTGGGTCAGGCACATTTTAGTCTTCAAGGTGACATCCTTGCTTTTGAATGCTTTGAAGATGTCCCTTGCAGCAGATTTTCCCAGTGCAATGAGTCTTTTGATTTCTCGACCACTACTTCCAAGAAAAGAACTAGTCGATGTTCAGCCATTTGAAGAGGCAGCATATGATCAGGAGCCAATGGTACTGAAGGAAGAAGTCAAAGCTGCATTGAAGGCATTGGCAAAAAACAAGACTCCTGGTACTGATGGAATATCAACTGAGATATTTTAACAAACAGATGTAGTGCTGGAAGTACTCACTCATCTATGCCAAGAAATTTGGAGGACAGCTACCCGGCCAACTGATTGGAAGAGATCCATATTTATGCCATTCCAAAGAAAGATGATCCAACCAAATACAGAAATTACCAAACAATATCATTGCTATCTCATGCAAGTAAAATTCTGCTCAAGATCAATCAAAAGCAACTACAACAATATACTGACAAAGAACTGCCAGAAATTCAAGCTGGGTTCAGAAGAGGACGTGGAACCAAGGATATCATTGCAGTTGTCAGATGGACCTTGATTTAAAGCAAAGACTACTAGCAAGATGTTTACCTGTGTTTCATAGACTACACAAAAGCATTTGACTTGTGGATCATACTAAACTATGCCTAACACTGCAGAGAATGGGACTTCCAGAACACATAACTGTGCTCTTAAGGAATCTGTATATGGATCAAGAGGCAGTCATACATACAGAACAAAGGGACACTGCATGGTTTAGAGTGAGGAAAGGTGTGAGCCAGGGTTGTATCCTTTCACCTTACCTTTTTAATCTGTATGCCCAGCAAACAGTGAGAGAAACTGGATTATATGAAGACGAACAAAGTATCAGGATTGAAGGACAACTCATCAACAGCCTACATTATGCAGATGACACCACCCTACTTGCTGGAAATGAAGAAGACTTGAGGCATTTACTGATGAAGATCAAGGACCACAGCCTTCAGTATGGATTGCATCTCAATACTGGGGAAACAAAAGTCCTCACAGCTGGACCAGTAGACAGTGTTGTCATAAATGGAGAAAGGATTGAGGTTGTCAAAGATTTCCTTTTACTTGGGTCCACAATCCATGCTCTCGGAAGCATCAGTCAAGAAGGGGACATACAACTAGGAATACCATTGCTGAAGTCAGATGGATCCTGGCTGAAAGCAAAGCATACCAGAAAGATGTTCACCTGGTTTTCATTGCTGAGCAAAGTCATTTGACTGTGCAGATCATAACAAATTATTGATAACATTGTGAAGAGTGGGAATTCCAGAACATTTAGTTGTGATCCTGAGGAACCTGTACATAGATCAAGAGGTGACTAGTCATTCAGACAGGATAAGAGGATGCCATGTGGTTTAAAGCCAGGAAAGGCATGTATCAGCATTGCATTGTTTCACCATATTTAATTCATTGTGTATTTTGTGCTAATAATCCAAGAAGCTGGATTCTACAGAGAAGAATGTGGCATCACGATTGAAGGAAAACTCGTTAACAACCTGTAATATGCAGATGACACAGCCTTCCTTGTTGAGACTGAAGAGAGCTTGAAACTCTTACTGGTGAAGATCTAAGACCACACCTTGAAGCGTGGATTGCAAGACGACACACAAAAAACAAAAATTCCACAACTGATAAACAAGCAGATTCATGATAAACAGAGCAAAGATGGAAGTTGTCAACAATTACATTTTGCTTGGATCCACAATCAACACCTACAGAAGCAGCAGTCAAGAAATCAAATGTTCCATTTCATTAGCCAAATCTGCTGCAAAAGACCTCTTTAAAGTGTTAGAAAGCACCTCAACACCAGCCAGCCAACACCAGGAAAACAAAAATCCTCACAACTGAACCAGTAGGCAACACTGTTAGAGGACTAAGATGCACCTGACCAAAGCCATGGCCTTACATGTGTGTGGAAGCTGTACTGTGTATACTGAAGACCTAAAAATGATTGATTCATTTTTATTATGGTGTTAAGGAAGACTATTGAATATACGGTGGACTGCCAAAAGAATGAACAAATCTTCATGAGTGAAGCACAGCCAGAGTGTTCCCGATGAGTGAGAATAGGGAAAATTCATCTCACATAATTTGGACATGTAATCAGGAGGTACTGGTCTCTGTAAAGGGACATCATGTTTAGTAAAGTAGAGGGTCAGCAAAAGAGAGGAAGACTCTCAATGACAAAACTGACACAATGGCTGCAACAATGGGCTCACATACAGGGAAGACTGTGAAGACGGTGCACGAATGAGCCATTTCCTTTGTTGTACATAGGGTTGTCAAGAGTTGGAACAGACTGGACAGAACCTAACAAAATCATCTTATTAGAGGCAACCATCAGGCTGCAAGTAGATATTAAAAATTCTTAAGATTTTAGTAATTGACACTATGCAAATAGTAAAATACATGCGTATCACTTCCAGTATTTGCTACAAGAATACAAAATCGGCTGTCATTGATCTGATATCAAGTTTTGGAAAAAAAATAAGCTTTTTGAGATCAAAGGTGCTAACATTATCTTAGGAACATCAATTCCTCTGGTGAAAATGTCTTGCACAGGGGTGGCTGGAGAGGGACAGTCAACGAAGAGTCCTCTCCTTTCCTTGTGCATCATCTTACGTACCTATACCTTAATTTTGAACATATATTCAATTAATATCAAGTGAAATTGCTGAAAATATCAATAAATTAGTATATTAATATTCAATAAAGATGAGGGTAGTTTTTTCTCATTTGCACCCAGTTCCATTTTCCTTTGTTCTTGGATATCTTTCATCTGGAGAAGTGAATGCAGGGCATGGTTTCCAGTGTTCAGAACACATTTTGGAACCGTATTATTGGGTTTCTGGGTTTCTTTATACAACTATTTAAGTAAACACTGCCAAATCAAGCAGTCTATTTTAAGAGTCATTCAGGTGTTCTGAGATTCTGTCAGTTTAAGGGCAGATGCCAGCCTACAATATTTACATTTCTGTAGTGCATGCTGAAGCCAGATGCATACTCAGCATCCTGCAGATGCTTTTTTTCTCTCTGCCATAACTCTATGTTGTAAATACAGCACTGTGATCCCACCTTACAGAGCAGAAAACTGAGGTATTGTCAGTAAAGAAACCAGACTGCAGTGACAAAAGCAGATGGTGAAACTAGATTCTGTGCCTCCGTCAATCCACAGTCTGGCCTTGAGACATAGTGTGGGGTGCTTTGCTGATAATGACGCGAGCCTTGGTAGGTAAAGGTGGGTAGATAACAGGTTCAGCTTGAAGCTCAAAATCCACTGGGAATAAATCAGTTAAGCTGGTCATTTCATGTCGTGGAAACAAAAACTCTCCGTGTGGTTCAATATTAAACCATTCAGTAGTTTGATTGACAGAATGTAACTGTAATTTACAGTCAGATTTTTATTCTCCAGGCTCAGTAGGAAACAGAAAGGAATATTAAGAAAATATACAAACAAGGATAAATAAATCCCAAAAGAAAACAGATGGTAGAGGAAAAAGAGAATGGAAAGAAAAAAAAAAAACACTTTGGGGACTTTTCCAATAATTTTAAAAACTGTGATAAATGGCTTCCCCGTTTTCCCACCCATACCCTTCACAAACTTCAGCCATGCTCTTAATTAAGAACAGATGATAAGCTTTCTCAGTCTATCATCCTTTGTCATCAATCTCACTCTTTTTCTTAATACAAGACAATTTATCCTGAAATAAAAGTGATATAAAATAACATATCATTATCTAGTTCCATTTAAGTAATTATCAACAAACCAGTTGCCATCAAGCCAGTACCAATTTATGGCAATCACAAGCATGTCAGATCAGAACTGTGCTCTGGGTTTTCAAGACCTGATTTTTTTCTTGAAAGAAGTCACCAGCACTTTCTTCCCGGTGTCCCTGGGGCAACTCAAACCTTCAGCCTTTTTGTTAGCACCTGAGTATGTTAACAGTTTGCACTACCCAGGTACTCATTTCAGCAAGTTTAATGAGAGATACACGATGACAACAGATACACAATCCTAGTTCACTAATCGTTATCAGCAAAGTCTGGCAATTGTTTCAATATCTTATGACCTATGCACTTCACCCACTTGGAAGTACTCATATACTTGTCTCAACTGACAAACTCTCTTTCTTGCTAGATGACACTGAAATGTTAAGTCATAAGGTGCTTGAAGGGATTGAGATAACTCTGCAGAGTGGATAGATTAAGAAAATTACATTTATTTTGGACCTGTCCTGCTACTTACATTATCTATCCTTTGTATTCCCACCAGACTAGCCCTCCTGAAACACTGCCCTCGTGTTACTTCTTCCAAAACCTTCTCACTGCCTCGTCCCTCCAACCTCATTGATGTAATGAAAATCCCATAATGAGTCTCACGTGTTCACTCATCTGCAGGTACATGGACAGGGAATCACACAACGTGGTTCAGCTTTCGGTTCTCCAGCTAATACTGTGTGAGGTTGTTTTGTCTACTAACCCCTCTGATCCTCCACCTCGTTACAAATCTAGTATAATAATGTTAACCTCGGATAGGCCTCAGAATATGGAGATTTTTATCATTAAACGTAAAAACTTTTCAATTTTTTTGTTTAACTTTTTTGGGGGGGGCATCTTGGCACAGGACCCTCAGGTCTGAAGGATTCACTGTACTCCTGGTGCTGCTTTCCTGATGGTGTGAGGTTCCCAATTCTCTGCTTGCTTCCTTCTGTTTTTACCTCCCATCATATGAAAGGTGAAAAGTTGGTATAAGCCACACTCCAGGGAAACTCCCTTAGCAAGAGTGTGGTAGTTTTAACTTTTAAAAATATAATTGTGTCTTGTAACTTAAACACAATTCTATGTTGTGACATGAATATAGTAAGCCCTGGTGACTTAGTGGTTAAGTGCCACAGATGCTAACCAAAAGGTCAGCAGTTCAGATTCATTGGGTGTTCCTTGAAAACCTTATGGGGCTGTTCTACTCAATCCTACAGGGTTGATACGAGTCTGAATTGACTCTTCAGCAACAGATTTTTGGTTAATATGAATATGGTTGTATGTTGTAACTTGCATATATATAATTGTATAATTATAACATAAATATAGTTGTATATTGTACCAGAAGTTCTCACATCGCTCTAATGATGTATCTGGAAGTATATATATATCTTATATATATATGGTGTGTATATTACACACACACACACACACACACACACACACACACACACACACACACACACACATATAGACTGAAACCCTGGTGGCATAGTGGGTTAAATGCTACATCTGTTAACCAAAAGGTCAGCAGTTGAAATCTGCGAGGCACCCCTTGGAAACTCTATGAGGCAGTTCTACTCTGACCTATAAGTTGCTATGAGCCAGACCCAACTCAATGGCAATGGGTTTATATATATATATATATATATATATATATATATATATATATATATATATATACTGGAAGGTTATTTTAGAAAGAAAAGGACAAGAATGCTTTCCAGGCTTTGGATTAATATTGCCAGCCTTTCTCAATTAAATGTTTCTAAATTTGCCTAAACAAGAACCATGTATAATGATATGCCCTTCCCGACAACTTAAGTAATATAGTTTTAAATTTCTCCCAGTATAAAAGATGGTGCATGGCATACAACCGTTATTTGTATGTGTGTTTCTTCACTTATCGGTAAGATTCAGCATGTTGTGTACATTTTTGTTGCTTTTGTAAATGGAATATTTACACCTTTTGTCAATTTTTCAGTTAATAAACTTATTACTTTCAGTTTTATACAGTATGATTTTAAAATTTACTTATAATACTCTTACTAACTTGACATGTGACTTTTAATTTTTTACAGTACCTTATGACAAATACAAATTTTACATTTCTATGACATCCAAGCTCAGTGATTCTCCTTCTGATTTGTTTCTTTGGTTCATTATATTTAAATTGGTTTTATCCACTCCCAAGGTTGAAGGTTCCAGTCTTGACATTTAACCCTAACGTGTTTTGATGTATTTGAGAGGTAGGCCCATAATTTTGCACTGGTGATATTGTTGTTTTATAATTAATCCTTTTTCCCAACATCATTTATCACCTAGTCTTCCCTCAGTTATGTATCTTAAAAAGGAGACTGGATCTGAACAAATCAGTCATAGGATTTCTTAACTGAAATCCAAAAGGCTGTCTTTATTTTACAAACTGAAGAAACTAAGATTTAGTTCAGTGGTAGAATTTTCATCTTTTACACGAGAAACCTGGGTTTCATTCCCAGCCAATATACCTCAACCACAGCCACCATCTTTGTGTTGGTGTTATTAATACATTATTGCTGTCACAATACTGTGGAATGGGTTTCAGAGGAGTTTCCAGACTAAGAAGGAGTTCTGGTGACACGGTGGCTTAGTTCTCAGCTGTCAACCAAAAGATCGATAGTTCAAATGCACCAGCTGCTGAGTGAGAGAAAGATGTGGCAGTCTGTTTTCTTAAAGATTTGGAACCTTGGGAACTCAGTGTGAAATTTCTATTCCGATCTGCAGGGTGGCCATGAGTCAGAATCAACTTGACAACAATGCATTTTCCGGTTTAAGAAAGACTAGGAAGAAATACCCAGAAATCTACTTCTAAAAACCTGCCAACAAAAATCCTAAGAATCACAATAGTCCGATCTGTGACCGATCACAGGGGTAGTAAAGGATTAGGCAGCATTTTGTCCCATTGTGCACAGAGTCACCAAGAGTTGAGGGCAAGACTTGCCCACAGCTAACAAGATTTAGAAAATGCTAACACATTGCTAGTATGGTGCTGTCTTGTGCACACAAAACCATAACCTTCAGAGAACAGCAGGATAATGCTCAGGGTTATACACAAGCTTTCTCTGACACGAGTGGTAGCTGTACCCTCCTGGAAATTTCCAAATTTTAGAATATGGCCACTTGAAGAATTGGATCAACACTGAATTGGAGTCTCAGATTGGTACGAAACTGGACGTTGTCTTCAGCAAGTACTGCTTTAGATTTTAGAGCTTTTCTTAAAAAGATAAGTACAACTGATGATCCTAATACTAAGAAATAATGAGGGGGAGGTTGTCTTATAGCCTGGTTTTTGAAGATTTGAGGTGTTCTGAATGGCTCTGAAATTGAATCCTTCCCACATACGTTGGGACAGAAGAGCTTGCTGATCTGAGAGCATTTGTCCTGCAGTTTGATCATTTGGTCAAGAGTGGAAAAGACAAATTTTTTTTAGAATTTTAGATTTGTTTGAAAATAAAGTCACAGAACTTTCTTATTCTGTTTTGACATTTTTAATTCACATCAAAAATTATTTCTGAATACATATTTAAATATATGATGAGAATCTAAATGTCTTGATAATACTATTTAGCAACTTTCATAAGGGATTATATGTGGGCTTTTTCAAAGAGTCTGATTCAAATGAGCATACTTTCATTCTTTCATTCATCTGTTTGTTAATTTTCCTTAAAACTGACCTTCTTTTGAGGTATATTGGGAAAATTAATGTAACTGAAATATCATCAGTCAGAACAAGGCCAAGCCAGGTGGCAATTGCAGAACAAACCTATAGTGATTTGAACTTATCTAGCAGGACCATGGAAAAAAAGACTGGAGGATCTGCTTCTGTAACAAGCCCTACATAACTAATCAAGTGACTATGAACATTCTTCATTGTTTTTCATTGACATTCTTCAAAGTTTCTTGCAATAAAGCTTGTATTGGCAAGAAATAACTATTCTAAAAGAATAATCATATACATAAAGGCATGTGTGTATGATAATTACATGTACTTTGTATATTATTACATTTATCCACACACAAACACAGTGGTTAAGTGTTACCTCTGCTACCTAACAGGTTAGAAGTTCAAATCTACCAGGAGCTCTTGGGAACTCTGTGACAGAGTTCTACTCTGCCCTACAGGGTTGCTATGAGTCAGAATCAACTTGATGGCAGTGAGTTTTCTTTGTCTGGTTTGGTTTTTGGTTTACATACATGCACATCTGGAGCAGTGGCGACGCAATGGTTAGAAATTATGTCTGTGATGGCACTTGGCTTGGCAATCCAAAGTTTGGTGGTTCAAATCCACCAGCCCCTCCCTGGCAACCCTATGGGGCAGTTCTACTCTGGACTATATGGTCTTTGTTAGTTGGAATAAACTTGGTGGAAAAAGGGTTTATATACACATTTGAGGAACCCTGGTGGCAGAGTGGATAAGTGCTCAGCTGCTAATCCAAGGTTAGTAATTCAAACCCAGAAGCCACCTCCCAAGAGAAAGAGGTGGCAGTTTGTGTCCCTACAAATAGATCTATAGACTGGGAAACCTGTTGGGTAGATTCACTCTGTACTATAGGACAGGTGACACCAGGCGTCTGTCAGTTTGCCATACCATGGGAGCTTATGTGTTGCCATGATGCTGGAAGCTAAATGTCCCCCGTATTCAGATACCAGCAGGGTCACCATTCATTGTGGACAGGTTTTAGCTGAGCTTCCACGCTATTACAGACTAGATCCACAGTTTGTTTCTGAAAAGAAGTAGCCTCCAAAACCCTTATGAATAGTAGCAGACCTTACCAGACAGAATACACAGGTACCAAATGGATTACATCTGTGGGAAAAGACAATGAAAATCTCAATATCAGCAGTCAGAACAAAGCCAGGGTCCAATTGCAAAGTCAACCTGAAGTTTGGTGGCTCAAACTCATCTAGTAGTGCCACAGGAGAAAGGCTTGGTGCTCTGCTTCTGTAATAAGTATAGCCATGAAAATGCTGTGAAGTAATTCTGCTCTGTAACACAGGGCATTGTCTTGAGTCACAGTAGATTCCTCAGTGAAGGGTTTGGGTTGTTGTTGGACAGCTTCTTCAGGCCCTGCAACTCTCAGTGGCTTCAATGGCATTAGTGGGACATGGAAATTGCAGGGTTTCCTCTTCTGAAACACACCAGCTACATGCCTCTCTGCATCTTTGTATTCAAGGATATTCAGGTAGGAAAGAGGCACAAATCTCACAGTCTTCTCCCTGCTCCTGTCCCAAACTAGAGTGATTTCTTTCTGGTGATTATGCATACAAGGAAAGGGAGGTAGAAGAGCCATCCTGCCCACTCTCCAGCTATTCTAGGACGTCCAGGCTCTCCTTCTGTTTAGCGTTTCCTTTATGGGCTCCAGTATAATCTCCAGCATAAGTTTGCACTTTTGAAAATAAGTTAGTCATTCACAAATTTCCTCTGAGATAGAGAAGCATGGTATCTGTGCTTAACTCATGTGGATTAAAGGTAAGTGGAAACTATAATTTAAAAAATACAGCAGTATTTCAAAATAGTGTCCAGTTCTATTTACATGCTGATGTTTTTCTCACTAGGAAATACACAAAAGCAAATGGGACCTGGTTCATGTACAGAATACTAGCTTCCTTGGAAGATACTCTCTCTAGAGAACAATAGTAAGGAAGTTTCTGTATTGCCAGAATAGAGGATACACATGACATATTTGTTGTTGTTTTTGGGTGCCGTTGACACCTAACAACAGAGCGAAACACTGCCCTGTCTTGAGCCATATTCATTATTGTTTTTATGCTTAGGCCCATTGTTACAGCCACTGTGTCAATCCTTCTCCTTCAGGGTCTTCCTCCTTTTCACTGGCCCTCCACTCTGCCAAGCATGATGTCCTTCTTCAGTGACTGAACGCTCCTGACATGTCCAAAGTATGTGAGATATAGTCTTACTATCTTTACTTCCAAGGAGTCCTCTGGCTGTACCTATTCCAGAACAGGTCTGTCGGTTCTTTTGGTGGTCCATGGTACATTCAATATTCTTCTCCAACACGACAATTCAAAGGCATCAGTTCTTCTGTCTTCCTTATTCATTGTCCAGCTTTCATATGCATATGATGTGATTGAAAATACTACAGCTTGGGTCAGGTACACCTTATATTTCAAAGTGAAATCTTTATTTTTCAATACCTGAAAAAGGTCCTTTGATGCAGATTTTCCCAAGACAATGCATGTTTTCATTTTTTGACCGTTGCTTCCGTGGTCATTGATTATGAAATCAAGTAAAATGAAATCCTTGACAACCTTCACCCTTCCTCCGTTTATCACAATTTTACTTACTGGTCCAGTCATGAGGATTTTTGTTTTCTTGATGTTGAGGTACAATCCATACTAAAGGCTATGGTCTTTGATCTTCACCAGTAAGTGTTTCAAATCCTCTTCACTTTCAGCAAGCAAGTTTGTGTCATCTGCACAGTGGAGGTTGTTAACGAATCTTCCTCCAATCCTGATGCCTCGTTCTTCACATAGTTCAGCTTCTAAGATTATTTGCTCAGTGATGTATTTAGAAATTCTCTATTGGTGTTTACCATTTCTATTTTCTGAGCTTTCTTATCAATTCAGACAACTCCTGAAAGAACTTTTCCATCAGGTACTAGAAAATGCATCACAGACAATCATCCAGAGGTAGCAGAGTCAAGATGGTGGACTAAACGCATGTCTTCCCAAATCCTTCTGGAACCAAGATCTGAAATGATAATTAAACGGAACCTTCTGGACACTTTAGTAAGCCCTGGGATGCAGCATGGGGCTGTTAATTTGGACTTCATACCATTGAATGCAAAACCTCTTTTATTTCACTGACCCCACTCTCTATAAGCAGAGGCTTACATAGACCGAAGGTAACTCACCATTTTGATTTTTTTTTCCTCTTTCTGGGCTGGTGGGCAGAGCTGAGACTTGACTAGCTGCTGGTCTCAGATGCATTGCTGCTGGGACCAGCAAGCATAACTACCAGGTTCTGAGAGCCTGGCTATGGACTCTATACACCTCAGCTTCTCTAGTATATCTTTCTGCCTCCACCATGTGCTAGGTGTACAGATGCACTTGTGCGGGATGCCATCTTGATCCACTGGGAAATAGAGAAGCCCAGGTAGAGGGCCCTGCTGGACTTGGTTCTTAGGCTGGGATGTGGCACTTACCAGGGGGAGAGTGCTTTTTCAGCAGGGAGGTGGAGCTTTCCACAGTGTCGCCTAGGTCAGGGGCCCAGCAGCAGAGGCTGTGGACTCTGGGCAATTCAGCACCCTTGGCCTCTCTTTCTGCCGGGAGTCTGGGCCCAGTGGACTGGCAAGCTTGTAGGGATGAAATCTTGTTTTGCTAGGAGGCAGAGTCATCCATATGGAAGCCTCAGCTGGACCTAATTCCTGGTATAGGAGGCAGTTCCTACCCAGAAGAGACTGCTTTTCCAACAGAACAGCAGAATTCTACACAGTATCATCTACAGCTGGGGCCCAACAGCAGAGGCCAGCAGGCCAGTAGCCTTTCTGTATTTTGAGCTAGTTTATAAACATCTGGAGTTCAATATAGATGTGCTTACTTTGCCAGCTGAGTAGAAGGACGTATACACCTGAAAACCTGACTGATTTGGAGGCCATCAAATACTTTTTACTTTTCATTTTAAGACAGCTTAGAAAAATAATTGTGGTCCATCTTCATAGCATCTCTGCCAGCCTCTATTGACCCATATGAAGCCCAAAAAGCAGGAAACATTGAAGGAAATTGTAACCCAGAAATTGCCCATGGCATCAGAAGACCCCCAAAAGAAACCACCTTAGAACTTCCCAGATGAAGAAGGTTTTCTGAAACTATCAGAAGGTTAATACAAAGGGATTATATCTAAAGCCCTCCTAGACCTTATACAAAATGCAGCGGAGCAAAATGAAGCATTAAGCAAGCTGTTCAATCTGATGCAACATCAGTACCCAGAAATCCAACAGATCAAGAACAAAATCAAAGAAATAGAAACTTCAATTAAAAGCCAAGAAAACAGAATGGAACAAATGGAAAAGAGAATTTCTGATTTGGAAGACAGAGCTACTGACTCCAGCATCTATGAGGAGAAATCAGAAAAAAAAAAAAAAAAACAAGAAAAATGAAGAAGCACTAAGAAGCATGTGGGACTCTATTAAGAAGAACACTCTATGATGAGTTGGAGTTCCTGAACAGGGCGATACACTTGAGAACACAGAGAGTATTGCTGCTGAGCTGCTGACAGAAAACTTCCCAGAAATTAGGAAAGAAGAGAATACAGATATCCAAGATACATATTGAACACCACTCAATATAGATCTCAATAGAAAGACTCCAAGACATATCATGACCAAGTTTAACAAAATGAAACATATGCAGAAACTCTTAAAGGCAGCAAGACTCAAAGCAAAGCTAACATTCAGAGGGAAACTCTGTAGGCTTTCATCAGATTTCTCAACAGAAACTATACTGGCACAGAGACAGCAGCATGACATATTTAAAACTTTGAATGAGAAGAACTTCCAACCAAGAAATATGTATCCTGCAAAACGATCTTTCAAATATGAAAATGAAATTAAGACATTCGCAGATAAACAGAAACTCAAACACTTTGTAAAAACCAAACCAAAGGTACAAGAAATACTGAAAGAATTTCTTGGCCTGGAAAAACAAAACTTCTAATTTTATATTTTAGAAGGACACCTTATCCAGAATCCGATTTAGTTAGAGAAGTCTCCAAACACAATCAAAGCTATAATAGTGAAAGAAATGATCTAGTGATTGCATCATGTAAATTATGATATCACCGTATTAAAAGGAGGGATGTACTACAGTAGTTATAGTCCTTCCAGATGGAGAGGAAGTTGACAAGACTGGTAGCAATCAAAATTGGGTTTATATGTAGTTTAGTAAGCAGCATCATGGGGGAGCTGTAAAGCACAATAAAAAAGCAACATACCGTATCAAGATATGTAATACAGGAGTCTCAACAATCACAAAACCAACCCTGAAAAAAGTGAAAAATCAACTCACAAAGAAGAAGGTCACAGAACAAGTTAACAAGAACAAAAGAGAAAACATCAATACAAAAATAAACATATCACAATGGCAGCACTAAACACATACCTATCAATAATTACATGGACTGAATACTACAATAAGCACACATTCAGTGACATCTAGGATCAAGAGACATGACCCATTTATATGCTGCCTACAAGAAACTCAACTTACACTTAAAGATAGGAACAAACTGAAAATTAAAGGATGGAAGAATATATTTCAAGCTAACAATGAACAAAGAAGAGCAGGTATGGTAATTTTGATCTCAGACAAAATAGATTTAAATGTAAAATCCACCATTGTGGACAAGGGTAGTCACTATTTATTGCTTAAAGATTCAATACACAAGCAGGACTTAACAATATTAAATATTTATGCACCTAACATTAGAGCACCTAAATATGTCAAAGAAACACTGACTACACTCAAAAAGAAGAAAGGTTGCTCCGCAATAATAGTAGGAGACTTCAACATGCCACTCTCAATATTGGACAGATCATCTAGAAAAGAGCTCAATAAAGACACAGAAGACTTTATTGCCACAATTAACCAACTAGACCTCATCAACATATACAGAACTTTCTATCCATCAGTGGACAACTGCACCTTCTTCTCCAGTGCACATGGAACATTCTC
This sequence comes from Heterohyrax brucei, assembly GCA_028571685.1. NCBI lineage: Eukaryota > Metazoa > Chordata > Mammalia > Hyracoidea > Procaviidae > Heterohyrax > Heterohyrax brucei. The sequence continues at coordinate 8,057,903 of CM053141.1, forward strand.
CATAATAGAGCATGTGTTAGGACATAAAGCCATTCTCAACAAAATCCATACCACAAAATTACTGCAAAGCATCTTCTCAGATCATAAAGCCATAAAAGTCAAAATCAATAGCAGAAAAAACATAGATAGAAAGTGGAAGTCATGGAAACTGAACAACACCTTGCTCAAAAGGTCATGGGTCATAGAAGAAATCAAGGATGAAATAAAGAAATTCATGGATTCCAATGAGAATGAAAACACTTCCTACCAGAACCTATGGCATACAGCCAAAGCAGTGCTCAGAGGTCTGTTTATCTCCATAAATGCACACATCTGGAAGGAAGAAAGAAACCAAATCAAGGAACTAACCCTACAGCTGAGCAAGTAGACAGAGAAGAACAGAGGAATGCTAAGGCAACAGAAGAAACCAGATCACAAAGATTAGAGCAGAACTAAATGAATTAGAGAATAGAAAAACAATTGAAAAGACCAAAAGCTAGTTTTTTGAAAAGATCAACCAAATTGACAAACCACTGGCTAAACTCACTAAAGAAAAGCAGGGAAGGAAACAAATAACCTAAATTAGAAATGAGAGGGGAGTTGTCACAACAGAGCCAACAGAAATCAAAAATATCATAACAGAATACAATGGAAGACTGTACTCTAACAAATTTGAAAACCTAGAGGAAATGGACAAATTCCTTGATTCATACCACCTACCCAAATTATCACAACATGAAGCAGAACAACTTAATAAACCCATCACAAAGGAAGAGATTGAAAATGTCATCAAAGCACTGCCAATCAAAAAAAGCCCAGGCCCAGATGGCTTCACTGCAGAATTCTACCAAGCTTCTAGAGAAGAGTTATCTCCATTACTACTGAGACTATTTCACAGGATAGAAAGGGAAAGGGATGGAGTACTCCCAAACTCATTCTATGAAGCCAGCATAACCCTGATACCAAAGCCAGGGAAAGACCCAACCAAAAAGGAGAACTACAGACCAATATTACTCATGAATCTAGATGAAAAGTCTTCAATAAAATTCTTGCCAATAGAATACAACAACATATCCCTCCAAAAAATAATTCATCATGACCAAGATGGATTCATACCAGGGATGCAAGGCTGGTTCAACAGCAGAAAAACAATTAATGTGATCAACCACATAAATACTACAAAAGACAAGAAACACTTGATCTTGTCTATTGATGCAAAAAAGGCATTTGATAAAGTCCAACACCCATTCATGCTAAAAACTGTCAGCAAAATAGGAACAGACGGCCAATTCCTCAAAGCAATAAGGGCCATTTATACAAAGTCAGCTGCCTACATCATTCTGAATGAAGAGAGACTGAAACAGTTTCCCGTCAGAACAGAAACTTGACAAGGATGCCCACACTCACCTCTCCCATTCAACATTGTACTGGAAGTTCCAGCCAGAGCAATTAGATAAGACCAAGAAATAAAGGGCATCTGCATTGGCAAAGAAGAAGTAAAAATCTCCCCTGTTTGCTGATGATATGATTGTATATGCAGAAAACCACAAAGAATCCATAAGGAAACTATTCAGACTGATAGAAGAGTTCAGCAAGTCTGAGGATGCAAGATAAATATAAGTAAATCAGTAGGATTTCTTTATACGAACAAACAGATTATTAAGGAAGAAATCGCCAAGTCAATACTATTTACCATAACCCCTAACAACATAAAGTACCTAGGAATAAATTCAAGCAGAGAACTATAAACCTTTACTATAAGAAACTAAGAGGAGAAATCTACCCTGCTCATGGATAGAAAGACTTAATACTGTGAAAATGTCTATTTTACCCAAAGCAATCTACTTATATAATGCAATCCCAATACAAGTTCCAGTGACATTTTTAATGAGATGGAGGAACAAATTACCAACTTTGTCTGGAAAGGCAGGAAGGCCCAGAAAAGTAAAGCATTACTAAAGAAGATGAGGACACTGGGAGGCCTCTCATTACCTGACCTTAGAACCTATTACACTGCCACAGTAGTCAAAACAGTCAAATACTGGTATGAAAACAGACAGATAGATCAGTAGAACAGAATTGAGACCCCAGAAATGACAGAATCTGCCTATGAAGAGTTGATATTCGACAACAGCCCTAAGACATTAAACCGAGGTTAAAACAGTATCTTCAACAAATGGTGCTGCCAAAATTGAAAATCCATCCGCACTAAATTAAAGCAAGACCCATATGTTACACCTTATACAAAAACCAACTCAAACTGGATAAAAAGTCTAAATGTCAAATCTAAAATGATAAAGCTTGTCTTAGGCTGGGTTTTCTAGGGAAGCAAAACTAGTAACACCTGTAGGTACAAGGAAAGATTTACAATATAGATAGATAGATATAGATATAGGAAACCACTCACACAATCACAGAAGCTGAATGTCCCAAGTTCTGGCACAAGCCTCACATGGCCACGGGAGTTGAGGAACCCAAAGTCAGCAGGTCAGAGACCAGAGTTCTAGATCACCAGTTCTGTAGGTCTGTGGATCCCAAGCTGGTAGTGAGACAGAGCTGCAGAGGTTGGCGAACCTCCCTGGCAGGCCAGGGAGCAAGACTCTCAAGTGCCGACTGTAAGGATTGATGAATCCAACAGCTGCTAGTTCAAGTCCAGGAACCAGACACCAGAAGAAGACAGCAGGAGCTCCTGGCTACGTGAGCAGACCAGCAGTAGTAGTGGAAGGTCGAGAGATGAGAGCCGAGGGGCGGGAAGCCACCACAAACCCCGCCCTGCCACTTAATACAGCAGCCAAATATAGAGTAGCCAAGCTGACATAATCCTGACCACCACAAAGCTCATCCAAGAAAAAGTAAGAACAACAATGGAAGTGTTAATACACAAAGCAGACAGACTTCAAAATCTGTCAAACAAACCACAATCGTCAGAAGAGAAAATAGATTAATGGGAACTATTAAGAATCAAACACATTTGCTCATCCAAAAACTTTATTAATAGAATTAAGAGGCCACCTACAGAATGGGGAAAAATATTTGACATCTCTGTGTCAGACTGACACCTGATCTCCATAATCTATAAGGTATTACAAAATATCAATAAGAAAAACATAAATCATCCAGTTAAGTGATGGGCAAAGGAGATGGACAGACACTTCTCTAAGAAGGAGATCCAGGCAGCCAGAAAACACACTCCAACATGGTCATGACCATTAGCTATTAAACAAATTCAAATTAAAACCACAATGAGATACCATCTCACCCCAACAAAGTTGGCCATGATCCATAAAACAAAAACAACAAATGCTAGAGAGGCTGTGGGGAGACTGGAACTCTCCTACACTGTTGGTGGGATTGCAAAATGTGTGACCTCTTTGGAAAGCAATCCGGCACTCCTTGAAAAAAATGGATCTAGATATACCATTTGATCTAGTAATTCCACTGCTTGTAATACATCCTACAGAATGAAGGCCATTCACACCAACTGATACATGCATATGAATGTTCATTGCAGCCCAGTCCACAATAGCAAAAAGATGGAATCAATCCAGATGCCCAACAACACAGGAATGGATAGGTAAACTGTGATATATATACTCAGTGGAACACTATGCAATGATAGAGAACAACAATGATTGCAGAAAACATCTCTTAACCTGTTTTCCACTGGAGGACATTATGTTGAGTGAAAGTAGTCAGCAACAAAAGGACAAATATTGTATAAGACCCCTATGATAAGAACTTAAAAACAGAGTCATGTATAGAAGAGAAGACTATGAAGGCTGCAAGGGTTGGAAGGGATGGAGGGTGAGGGGGGGAGGGTTTAGGTTAGATAGTTAATAGAAATTTGGTTGGGTGAAATTGGTAACAGCGCACATTAGAAAGAAGATCAATAATAACTGGACTTCAATAGAATTTGAGTACTCCTTCCATCTTAACCCAATGTTGCAAGGACAGAGTAGCTGGGGCAGGGGGCCAGGGGCCATGCTCTCAGATGAAACTGAGGCCAAATTGGCACAACTAGCATTTTGCTAATGATGACTCTCTGCACCCCTCATCGGTAAGTGACATCTGGGGCCTTAAAAGTGCCAAACTGCCGTCTGAGGGTACAGCAAATGGTCTGAACAGGAATGGATGATCACTGAGGACAAGAATGACATGGGGAAAAGAGAATCCAGAAGACAGAGGGACCCACATGAGTGGGTCCCCACATTGACTTGTGACCAGAAGAACCAGATAGAGCCTGGCCCCCACCAGTGATAGCCACGATGGAGCTCACAAAGTGAAGTCTCACTGGCAACAAGAGGATACATAGGGGTGTACACTGAGATCTTCAATAAAAGACCCCAATTGATGGTCCAGATGCTTCGGAGTTTCCCTGGGAGCATGGACCCTGGCTCAGATGCTGCTTCTGTCTGTAAATCATAATGAAGGTCAATTTTTCCAACAGCAATGAATTGGACTTGGTGATGAAGAGTGACCGTAGCTCGTGGAAATTTTATGGTTGTATGCCTCTGTAGGATGTCATCCTGCTGACCTCTTGCTGGAGGAAGGGGAGTGGCTGGAGAGGAGGGGATAGGAGACTGTTGGGAAGATAGGACATGTATGGTGCAGAGAAGAGGGGTGTGCTGTCACTGGGGAGGGAGAGCAGTGGGAGATGCATACAGGTGAGCATGCAAATTTATATGGGAATGTACATTTTCATTCAATCATCATAAAAAAAAAAAGAAAATCATCCATCTAAACTATGTTCCATTAGTATATCCACCTCAGAAAACTGTGGATTCCGACACTGAGCAAACAGCAAACCAAACCCATTGCCATCCAGTGGATTCTGAGTTATGACAACCCCATGTGCTACAGCATAGAACAGCTGTATAGGACTGGCTTGGCTGAAATCATTATGGAAACAGATTGCCAGTACTTTATTCCGTGGTGCTGCTGGATGGGTTCAGATTTTGACCCTTCAGGTTAGTAGTTGACTACAAACTGTGTGTTTCTCTTAATAGCATTTACTGTGAAGTAGTCTCTGACTCCCATGTGCGCCAGAGTAAAATGGCATATCAGAGGGTTTTCAATGACTAGCTTTCAGATGTACATAGCCAGTCTTTTTTTACCCGGAGCCTCTGAGTGGGCTCATACCTCCAGTCTTTCAGTTAGCTACAAGCACACTAAATGTTTGCACTGGCTAGAGACTTTAAGTGGCCTTTAAATAAAAAGGAAATTCATAACCATAGGGACATGGACGGTGGAGCCCCTGGAGTTCAGAAACACTTAGATGGGAAAAAGTTGACAGTGTTCATGTGGAGAGAGACATCTATTCTTTTGCAGCTGTGATAGCGAAGGACCACCCATCAAAAAAGATAGTCAAAATGATGGAGATTTCATCTCTTGACCAAGGTCAGAGTCTGGATTGTGGCAACTGTACTGCTTCCAATCTTTGAGCTCCAGGGACATTATTGCTTTAGAAATGCTACCAGCATAGGGTGCTGTCTTATGCCATCAATAACATCGGGTTGGATGATTACAAAAAAGTATGTTTTCTAAGAACCGGATGGTGCCCAGCCACCACCAGTGATAGCCACGATGGAGCTCACAGAGAGGCGTCTCACTGGCAACACAAGAATAAAAAGAGGTGCATCATGAGATCTCCACTAAAAGACCTCAAGTGATGGTCCAGCGGTTTTGGGGTTCCTCTGAGAGCATGGCCCCCGGCCGTGATGCTGCCCTTTCCCATAAATTATAACAAAGGTCCACTCTTTGGACAGGAATGGATTGGACTTGGCAATGCAGAGTGACCATATATTGGAAGCACTTTATTGTTCTATACATCTATAGGATATCATCCTGCTGACCTCTGGCTGGAGGAAGGGGAGTAGACGGAGAGGAGGGGAAAGGAGGCTGTTGGGAGGATGAGACATGTATGGAGCAGAGAGGAATAGTGTGCTGTCACCGGGCAGGGAGAGCAGTGGAAGCTGCATATAGGTGAGCATGTAAATTTATACAGGAATGTACATTTTCACTCAGTTATGTTAAATTAAAAGAAAAAGTATGTTTTCTATGAATTTCCAGGAGAAAGTTTCACTCTACCATGAGTTATTGTGCAGAAATGCTTCTTCTAAGTCTTGTATTTGGTCTCATTTCTTACAGCTAATAAATACAGCTCAGATGTCCAGGCAGGTTTGCCTTATAAATACTTGAGAATTGTTTCTTCTTCATCTTCAAACTCCCTTGCTCTAGAGGGGTTTTTCTCTTCTGCTATTTGCTTATCCTGATGTTTTCCTTTGCATAAAAAAAGAAATCCCGTAATCCCAAAGATCAAAGAGCCGGGAGTTTATTGACTGAGTTCCTAGTGTCAGAGGTTACAATGTGCTGTCAAACACAAGGGATATTAGGAAATAAAAAGAGTTACAGATATGAAAATGGGGGCTAAAATACCAGCACCCACAGAGATGTTTAAGCCTGGAATCTGAAGCTACAAATGTTACAGGCAGCCCCAGCAGTCAGTCTAATCATTTGATAAAGAAAACAAATTGTGCTCAGCACCATCAATGGTCCATGAAGGAATTTCTCCTTTATAAAACCTGCTTGCAGAGCCAGCAAAAGAGTTGATGCAATGGAAACTCTGCAAAGCTGCTTTTCAGACTAAGATATAAAGACAGAAATGTTAATGGGCTGGCCCAAGTTTGTGCCAACATGCTTCCTCGGTTAACATGGACTTGAACAATCTTGTGAACACTTATGAAACAGAAGGAGTTACATGTGGCCTCTAGTTCTGAGCTTCCATAGCAGAAAACAGTGGGTATGTTTTTATTTTTGTAGCATACATCTAAATGTTCACCTTTGCCTATTAAATTGTACTCTAATTAGTCTGTTTATTTCCCATTGTGTTACTCTATGGAAATTGCCTTGCCCTTTTCTAAGAGAGTATGTTGGTCTAACCAAGGTGGCTGGTAGCTCCAGAGCACGGCCTGTTTTACACCCTTGTATGTACCTTATGAAGGCAAAGATGATCTGCAATTTTCTGCTGTGCAGCTACAGCACTCTCCCAATGTCTCATTGCTCATCCATTGAGGACTAAGCAATATCAGAAATACGTTCTCTGTGTGTGAGTGCATTTGTCTGCATGCAGGTACGTGTATGCAAGTTGGGTGTGCAAGTGTGGGTATAGTTATGTGAGTCTATATGAGTCTATATGAGTCTATGGTCATTTGTGTATCACAGATGTGTGAAGGCAATAAGTGGTGATTAGTGCTTTGCAACTCATCCATTTATGTAGCAGTCGAGAAATCAAATGATGTTTTGCATTGGGCAAATCTACTGCAAAAGACTGCTTTCATATTTTAAAAAGCAAAGATGATACTTTGAGGACTAAAATACACCTCACTCAAGGCATAGTATTTTTGACCGTCTCATGTGCATGAGAAAGCTGAGCAATGGATAAGGAAGGCCAAAGAAAAACTTATGCCTCTGAATTACAGTATGGGCAAATAATATGGAGAATAAAAGGCACAGCCAGAAGAACAAACAAATCTGTCTTGGAAGAAGTGCAGCCAGAACACTCCTTGCAAGCGAGGATGGTGGGACCTGGCCTTGTGCACTTTGGACCCATTGTCAGGAGGGGTCAGCCCCTGGAGAAGGACATGAGGCTTAGTGAAAGAGAGGGTCGAGGAAAAAGAGGAAGACAGTCAATGAGATAGACTGTCATAACCGCTACAACAATAGGCTCAAAAATAGCACCACTGTGAGTACGGCAGTGGGCAGAGTAACAGTTCTTCCTGTTACGCATAAGGTCACTATTGGTCAGAACTGCCTGGATGGCACCTAACAGCAGCTCATTCATGCTTTCTGTCTAAGAACCTACTAGTGGTAAATCCGACAAAATTTCTTCCCTTGATGTAGGGAGCTACCTGGGTCTTCAGTGTTACAGGTCCCTCTCACCCAAGTGCCGCATTCTCTCTGGAGTCTGCACATCATAGATGTTTCAAAGAGGAACTGAGGGAGCCTGGGCTGCCCTGTTCCCTCTTCCCTTCTTTACTCTACTTACCTTTGCAGATTTGAAAAAGAGGCTACCCTGAAGCTGATTCCACTTCACAGGCAGGTTTGGTTTGACCTGTACAGTGTTTCTTTTTAAGCACATTCGTACTGACTGCCCACGTTGTTTAAGTGAGATATTTTCTATTCAAAACCTAAAACATTGGCCTTCTATTAACCAGCTGCAAGTTCGGGCCTGTTTCAGCTAGTATCCATGACGATAGTCCACCACTTTCGTGGAGCAGGGCATTTTCAAATGTCAGCTGTACTCCCTATCAGCCCCATCTGCCCACAGACCCAAGTGACCACCGCAACCACCAGAGTCTGCAACCATTAAGTCCGTGTTTGGCGGTCGCTGGCATCAGTAAAGTAATCTGAAGGCCTGGCACAGCGAGAGTGACTAATAAATGACTTCTGGATGAATTACGGAAAGGACTCATGAATTAATGAACTAGTTTTAAAACTCTGCACCCTATGCAATGCTATACAATATTAATATAAAACAAGCTAATAACAGAGGCTCTGTCCTATTAACATACTCCAATCATATTCTGCTGAAAACTATAACTTTGCTTAAAATTTGCATAACATATATCATAGCCCACCAAATTGTTTATAAAGAACTCAACACAAAGGTAATTAAAAAATGTTTGTGGTAAATAAAGATTCAAAAGCAGCAACTCACATCTCTGCTTATCTTTCTAGTAGTATCGCTTTTCATGAATGTTCAAGTTTTAAGGCTCACAATGCAATCTGGGTAAATGCAAATATTCTTGAGTTAACGTGCCATTCAGGACGAAACAGCAGAGATTCGTATGAATGATGGAATTCAGTGTTGGCACATTACAAAGGAGGGACTCCTCCTTTCCCAAATGCACTCTCTGTAAAGCCAATTATGTCAAGGACAGCAAAACCCTGGATCCTTTTGCGAGCATGCTTGTTCACATTGTGGCTACTGAGATTGTCTAAAAACACGTCATCCTGCATCCCAGACCAAAAGACTAAATGTGTTTGCCAGGATAGCATTCCTGTGCCTGGGTAGGCTGACACAAACGTTTTGGTTATTGCAAGCTTGTGAACTGCTCTGTGCAGGGACATTTTGTGGTGCCTGCTGCCGTGTATAGGGACAGCAAGTACATTCCTCTGCTAATGGAAATATTGGAGGTTTGTGTCTCCGAAGAGCACAAGGAAGAAAGGCCTGGTGATCTACTGAAAAATCATTGAAAACTATACGGAGCACAGTGCTATTCTGACACACATGAGATACCCATGTTGAGGTAGACTACACAGCAATTGGTTTAACTGGTCAACCAGGTACGAGCCCAGCTCTGGGCCAGGGCTCTGATGATGCGGGGGGAGGGGGGATGGGTTTGCTTATTTCTGTAGCCATGACTCCTAACCTGAGCTGAGTCACACTTAATGTCCAATCAGTTTGTAAACAGGGATTTGTTTTTGTAACCAGTTATGAAAGCCACTTTTGGTCTCAAGATCTCATAAAGGACAAAGAAATCTAAATCCTGATAAAAAGGACACAGACAACTTTTCTGACAACACTGACCAGTTGTGCTGTGACCCACTGTTGTTCTGTCCTGCCCACAGGTGACGCAAGGCCCACAGAAAGGACTTTCTTTTTTCAGTGCTTCAAGACAATGAGCAGAGCTCTGAATCCAGGTGACCTTGTGACAACCAGAAGCCAGGTTGCGGATTCTCGTGGGTAACAGGCCAACTATCTCCATCCATTTGCTGAGTTTTGGCCATTCTACCTCATCAGGGACCCAGGCGTAGGGATTGGAGGCACCAAACCAGTTTCCCTGCAGTCCATTCTGAGTCACGTCAATCCCATGTGTCTCACAGTATAATCCATCCACAGGGTTTTCAGAGTCTGTTTTTTTTTTTTTTCCTAAACAGAGCAAGAGGGCTTTTTTTCCAAGGCACTTCTAAGTGGATTCAACTCGTCAACCGTTTTTTGGTGGCAGCCAAATGCTTCAACTCATTGTACCACAATTGTTTTTTTCTTTTAAATAGTTCTACAGGCAATGGGGCACCTAGAGTTTCTACTTAGAGAGAAGAACTTCAGAAGTAAAAAAGCAGGTCACTCCAGGGTAGATAGAGAGACGGGGCCCTGCAGCAGCAGTGACTGCTTCCTCCAATCTGTGGACAGCTTGGAAGGGCCTCGGGTGGGATTAAGATCAGCCCCAAGTAGGACATAGATGTTGGGTGGCAGTTCAGAGGGCTGTGGCTCTTGATGAGTCACATCAGCAAGGGGATATGGTTTACCCCCAAGGACAAAGCCTGGTATACTTAGAGTAGGTTAGTGATCCAGTGACCAGAGAGATGATCATGGTTGGGGATAAGTACAGTTCTGGTCCCTTACATACCAGGTTCCAATACACTGTGACCCTGCAGGCCACTGAGAGAATCCAGGAGGTTGTGAGACAGCACGATTCTCAGCTACTGCACTTCACCCAGAACAGGAAGCCCTTCCTTCCAGAGAAATCTTTCCCTGTCATCAGATTGGGGCATTCACACACAGGGGATGCTAACTGAGAACATATTCCAGGGATGTCGAGGTCAAGAAGCACAGGAGTGAGAATCACCTTCTCTCTGCCTCAGGGGAAGACCAGGGTCCTTTGTCCACTGAGATATCTGATCAAGGATTTGGCATTCTTTGGTTCTGGAGCTCTGGCCCTTTGGTTGTGACCTGAAGGGTTCTCTTGGTTACACTGACATCCCCTGGAAGAGAAATGGATTGGACATTCTGTGCTGGTAGCTATGTGCACGTGCCTTCATTCTCCTGAACACACCCACCAGTACAACAGGCCATTTGGGGGAAGGATCCCGGATCTGGAAAGGAATTCCCACTGAGGATGTGTCTCAGCCATTTTTCACTCTTTCGTATTACACAACGTTGAGAAAAAATAACTTTAAACCAAAATGTTCTTGTTACATATCATTTTAACACCAATGGACTTATCTCAGCTATCAAACAAACACAATACATAAATTTATACCGTTGAAATTAGTGGTAAGTTGCGATGTTCAATCTAAAGCAACGTGAGTTTCCAAGCAACAAGTCTCTTAGAGTCTGCCTCTGTGACAGTTTGTGTTGCAGAGAGTTAACTGAGAGAGTGGAGGTTCATGTCCATCCAGTGGGTCTGAGAAGAAAGGCCTGGAGATCTTCTGCAAAATACTCACTGAAAACCCTATGGAGCACAACTCTGCTTGGATGTACAGGAGGTGCCATGAGCCAATGTCGACTCCTCTGAAACTGGATTACTACACATAGGCTCAACCCGGTGCAGTGAAATCTGTTGTGTTTACCCTGAATGTTACTGCATCACAGAGAAAGAATTTAGTCCCCTACAGCCCACTATCTTTACAACTAGTCTCACAAGTTAAGGGTAGGATTAGGAAGCAGAGGTAGTGGCAATACAGTGAAAGCTGCAAGAGCTGGAACCCTATGCGATGGCCTTCTTTTTCTTGGTCCTGAAAATTTTCTGTCTTTGAGAGAGTACAGCTTAGCAGTTTTCTAGCACTCATCTTAGTGGAAAATACTTGTTTTCCTCTGATAGATTTCAACCTTACACAGATTCCAGCTTTCACAGGTTATACAATGTTTATTTATCCTTAATATTAGGATAGTAAAATTATTAAGATAGATGTTCCCATCTTAATGATGTTATTAAGGTAGATGGTCTAATTATGAAGGTTTGGGTTTTGTTGGGATTTTTTTAGTTATAATTACTTTGGAATTATGAAGTCCTAACCACTGTACTGGAAATCCCAGTGGTAGAGACGTTAAGTGCCACATCCTATAACTAAGAGGTCAGCAGTTTGAATTTGCCAGGCATGTCTTGAAAACTTATGAAAGAGTTCTACTCTGTCCTAGAGGGTCACTATGAGTTGGAATCAACTGGATGACACTGAGTTTGGTTTTTGGTTTTTAACCCCTGTGCCATAGCCCTGATGGTGCATTGATTAAGATCTCACCTGCTAACCAGAAGAAGGTCAACCATCTGAATCTACCACCTGCTCCTGGGAAACACTGTGGAGTGGTTCTGTTGTATCCTGTAGATCTCTGTGAGTCAGAACCGACTATATGGCAGCACTTTTTTATGTTTGTTCGTTCATCTCTTAATACTTACACTTGTGAATGTGCCTGTTCTTGGAAATCATGTCTTTGAGGATGTTATCAGTTAACATGATGTCATACTGGGGTGGGAAGATCCTAATCAAATGTAGTTTGTATCCATATTAAAGGAGTCGTGGTTACATAGTGGTACAAGCACCCTGCTGCTAACCAAAAAGCCGGTGGCCAGAAATCAAAACAGCTCACACCCAAGTTTGGACTCCCAGGCTCCAGAACTGTGAAATAATACATTTCTAGTCTGACAAGCTACCCAGTTTGTGCTTGGTTACAGCCATCCAAAGGAACTAATACAGATTGCAAAAGTAACGGATTCACTATGAAAAATCAAATCATAGGCTTTTTATACATCAATTTGTATCCTTTGGAAAATGAACAGAGCCCTGGCAATGCACTGGTTAATGCAGTGAACTGCTAATCCAAAGACTGACAACTCAAAACCACCAGTGACCCTTCAGGAGGAGGATGGAGCAATTTGCTGAGAGATTCACAGCTGTGGAAACACAGTGTGGTTGCTACAAGTCTGAATCCACTCAAACACAGCATGTTTGTGTGTATGTATGTGTGTGTGTAGAGATACACAAAAAGACTAAAGTCACAAGTGAGTTCAAAACATAGTTTCTTCAATAACGTAAATGAAAAAATAATTCTTTTCTGTTTCATTTGCTTTTAAACAGGAAAGAAAGGTGGCAGTTTGACAGTTTAAGGAAATTGACAGCAGTGTTCCTGTGTGGTTCTGGAGAGACCAGGTCTGTATGTCTGCCAGTGAACCTCTTACTGTTTTGAGTCACCAGCCCCAATTGTGTCAGCCCCCCTGTCCTGGAACCCATCTGTGTCCACTTACGGCTCAGGTGGTTGCTGTCTTGCTGCTGTTTGATCTTCATTCTAACCTGTTGAGACTTCAGATGTCAGTTGTTGGGTTGACAGACGATGGGAAACCAGAGAAGCACATTCTGAGCAGGACAGAGGCGTTCTTGAAGAAAAAAAGACTTGGCTAGTTGTGAACCCCTGCACTGAGCAGAAAAAAAATGAGAAAGTGGCCTTCAGATTTTCCCTTTAAGGAAGATAGCTTTTTCTTCTAATGATAGTTTTGAATTCTCTATATTCATTTCCTTTCTGATTTAACTTGCAGCTTTTTGTGCCATTTAACTTTAATGTCTCATCACCTACCAGAAGTTTTGGTTGTGTAGTAATTAAGTGGTATGTCTGCTGAACCGAAAGTTGGCCATTTAGATCTTCCAGGCCCTCTTTGAAAACTCTATGGAAAAGTTGTTCTCTATGAGTCAGAATCGACTTGATGGCAGTGAGTTTGGATTTCTTTTTTTTTCTTTTTTTTTTTTTTTTTTGGTTTTTCTTCACTTCTTCAAAGAAGGACTTGTTTACTGTTAGTTTTCAAACTTTGGAAGGCAGTAGAAATCCAAACTGCTGCCTGGAATTGTAGATGTGTGTATTACACGCATGTGAAAGATAGGGAATCCATCTAGCAAATCAGAACTGTTGTTGTTGTTAGGTGCTGTTGAGTTGGTTTCATAGTCAGAACCATAGTTGGTTCCATAGTAACCCTGTGAACAACAGACCGAGACACTGCGAGGTCTTGTACCATGTTCACAATCATTTTTATGCTTAAGCCCATTGTTGCGACCACTGTGTCAATCCATCTCAAGGGTCTTCCTCTTTTTCTGACCCTCCACTCTACCAAGCATGATGTCCTTCTCTGAGGACTGATCTTTCCTGACAACATGTTCAAAATATATAAGACATAGTCTTGCCATCTTTGTTTCCAAGGAGCACTCTGGATGTACTGCTTCCAGAACAGATCTGTTTGTTCTTTTGGCGGGCCATCATAAATTCAACATTTGTCTCCAACACTACAATTCAAAGAACTAGCTAATGATGTTATTAAATAAATGTGGATCTTTTTTGTACTGAACTGCATTCCCCAAAGAGGTGTGCTGTAGTTCTAATCCCTGATTGGTGCTAACTAAGCAGCTAACTAACCAAAAAGCAGGAGGTTTGAGTCCACCCAGAGATGATTCAGAAGAAAGTTCTGATGATCTACATCCAAAATATCAGCCTTGAGAAACTATGAAATATAAAGTTCTACTCTGCACACAAGAACTTGTTGTGAGTTGGAATTATATCAACTTCAATTAGTTGTTTTCATCTCTGATGACTTTGTATCCATGTTTGAAAATAGGGTCTTTGCATATGAAATATATTGGAGGTCACTAGGTTAAACCTTAGTCCAGTTTGTCCAGTCATACTGGAATAGTGCTTACATTAACGACCTCATCTTGAAGATACACAAGCATTTCGGCATTATATATAAATAAATGTAAGTATTTTAAATTTCAGAGCTATGTTTTCAAGTTTGTTCCAATTTGCTGTATGAAAGTGGCTGACAGTTGCTTTTCTCATTGGAAGGTAGGGATTAATTAATGTAGTATTTAGATTATCTACTATCATAACTCCCCGCTCCCCCCCCAAAAGAGGCCACAGGAGGATGCCTGAGAGTGGAATAACCATTTCATGTTGTTCATGATTTTGTGTGTAAGGAATTAGGGCAAGGCTTAACTGAGTGGTTTGTCTTTGATCCACATGGCCTAAGATTTTTTTTCTGGGGCTTGATTATCCAGCCCCTAAGACAGCTTCCACATAACCTGTCTTCTTCCTTGGTACTCTTTGGCCTCCCTCTCTACATATCATCTTTCAGCCTCAACTCAGCTAAACTTCCTCATCTGAACTACAGAACACAGAATGTAATTTGAATAGAAATTTCCTAATTCCCCAGAGATGGTGCAAAACTGGTACTCTTCTAGAAACACAGAAGAAAAGATAATTTACTATATATTGTGAAGGTCTTAGGGCATTAGAGTTTAATTATGTCATGGGAACCCAGTAGAAAAAGTTTGTTTCAGAAAGTCTCTTTGTTGTAACTTAGGCTTCTTAAAACATGGTAGTAGCCTCAAGATTGAAGCTTCTGTCTTTAAGAGATTTGGGGAAAATCTGCCAGACCTCTGAAAAGATGGACCTGAAATTAGTTTAGTGTCACTGGGGCCACATGGTACTGATCAGAGCAGCTGTAAGCCAACTCTAATTCAAGGAAAAGAGACATAGACTTCAGTACTTGATTGAAGGAGTACAAAGACTGACAATTAAGTTTGCAAACTCATCCTAGAAGATGTGCTACAAACCTCATAGCTGAATATCACTCCAGTCACCTTTGAAGTACTCTCCTTTGGAAGCTGTGCACCAAAACCAGTGTCTAGTCCACCCTTCAAAGCAATTTTGGAATTCCTTTTCTGTAAGGCCATCAGAGCTGTCATTGTATCACTCTTAATGTCCTGAAGGTCATCAAAATGGCTTCCTGTCAGTTTTTCCTTTATCTTGGAGTAAATACCAAAGTTATTGAGGGCCAGACCAGGTGAATAGGTAGAGTGTTCCAATAGTTATTTGTTTGTAACAAAATTAAACCAAACACACTGTTGTTGAGTCAATTCTAACTCATAGTGACACTATAGGACAGAGTAGAATTGCTCCATAGAGTTTCCAAGGAGTACCTGGCAGATTTGAACTGCAGACCTTTCAGCTGGCAAATGTAGCACTTAACTACTACACTACTAGTTATGTGTTTACTTGCTAAAAACTCACTCACAGAAAGTACCATGCAAGCCAGTGCATTGTCCTGATGCAAGAGCCATGAGTTGTTGGTGAAAAGTTCAGGTCATTTTTGTGTTTTTCACACAGCCTTTTCAGCACTGACATTCTCAAGATGTGACACAAAAAACACACAGCAACAATAATGAATGCCACTCTGCAAGACACCACTACCTGTCAATACAAACACAGCTGTGAAACACTGATATACCAAAGTTATGAAACCTTACAGAGTTGTTTGTACAGTGCTGCCAAGGTAAGTGCACAGTGGCAAGCTTGTGAACTTAGTTGTGAGATCTCGTGAGTTTTGAATTAGGAGAAAAGCAAAGATTTATAATAATGTTTCCATGTACACGCCACGTAAGACTGAGATTGCTTATATCAGCAAATATTTTGACTTGTATGATCATCTTCATCATCATAACATTGAAGAAACACTATGGAACTTAGAGTCTGATGAATATTTGATCATTCTCTCCCAAACCATGCTTTTGAGTAGCACTGATGTCTAAAAGAAAATAATAAAATTCAGCAGTCGGTTTTCTTACCCACAATTAACAAGAAATTCCTTGATTGGTCAGAGTATAGAGCTAATATTGGCCAATCTAACAGAACAGATGCCCTGTCTGTAAGACATTTACTAAACACTAATTTGAAATGTAGAAAAATAAATGGAAATGCTTTCCTGGAAACAGGTTTTACAAGAGAATTTGATTAAAATTGAAACAATTCTCAGAGCACATGACAATTATTCCACTATCACTTATCCTTTATGCAGTTCTTACCCACCTGACTAAAAACAGAATAAAATTCCAGGCAGTATCTATGTATAGTTATCCTTACAACAGTTAAATTCTGCTTCAGCTACCTGGTTGATAAATCACAGGCTGTTCTTATATGTTCACAAAAGAAGTAAGACAGACAGGGAAAGGGTTTGTACATATGTGAAGCTTAGTGCCTCATGATATTTGTTATTCATTAGCAGAGTATAGAAGTATAAAGAAATAAGGAGCTTACCCCATGACCACCAGGCCAAGCAGTGTGACACAGAATAAGGTGCTTTGACAGCATTCAATCTGTCTAGCAGCTGAGAAAGCATTTTGACTCTGTGGGAAGCTAAATCACCTCAATATCAATGAGCCCACTTAGAATCAAGATTTTGGTTTCTAAAACTATACTCCAATGAAAGGAACCAGGAACTCCTTGGAGAAATAGATTCTAGGACTGGAACAGTTAATACATAAAATGAGCCTTGAATATGTTGCAGTGCCAGGAAGTAAGGAAGTGCTCAAAAATAGAAAGGTTAGGACACACTAGTAGGACACAGGAATCAACCCAAATAGTTCCAGTAGCCAAAGACAGAGCTCTTTGAGTAACAAAACATACAATATAGCCTTGGATCTTAAATCAAGTATAAGGTAATCGTATGTGGTTTGTCATGCAGTAAATCGTGTCCTCCCCAAAATAGGTATAGATGTGTGCCTGGGCCATGATTGTGACTGTCCTCCATTTTGTGATTTTCCTGTGCTGTATGTTAAAGCATTAGGGTGGGACTGTATATCCCTTCATAGAATTACCTCCTTGCTCCACCTTAAAGGGACTTTTCCAAGTGTATGGCTTGCCCCACCCTTAATCCTTTCATCCTGCAAGAGATAAAAGGAAAGGGAAGCAGGCTGAGAACTGGGAACCTCGCATCATCAAGAAAGCAGCACCGGCAGAAGAGCATGTCCTTCAGACCGGAGGTTCCTGTGCCAAGATGCTTCTTGGACAAAGACTGATGCAGCACCGGACTTTCCTCCAGAGCCAACAAGAGGGAAAGCCTTCTCCTGGAGTGGACATCCTGAATTTGGACTTGTAGCCTGTCGGACTGTGTGAGAATCAACCTTCCTTTGTTAAAGCCATCCATTCTATGGTATTTCTCTTAGAGCAGTGCTAGCTGACTGAAATATGGCTATTACAAATGTAAGTAAAAGATTTAATAAATGAAAGTTTTCTAAATAATTCACATAGACTCTGCCCTAGGTGAGGTTTAGTCTAACTACCTTTCTCCCTCCTTTGATTGTTGACTATATCTAGTAAATTTTCAAAAGAGTAGAGTATGGAAATTGGGAGGCAAGTAACTTTACAATGGAAAAAGCTGTTAAACACTACTTCATCTATACGATCAAAATTAGCACCATTAACCATAAGTTATGTTGGTAACATATGGCCTTGATATGAAGTGAGGAGAATAGTATTTTGCATCTGGATTCTTCCTCGTAAAAATTGCCATGAGGAAAACATCATAAAACACCAAATTACAGGGCTTTTTGGCTACAAAATACCTCTCCAGTATTGTCCTAAACTGTTGAGGTCATTTAAAAAATGGAGAGCCTGAGAAACTGTCAGAGTCCAGAGGAAACTAAACAGACATGACAATGAAGAACATTGTGATATCCTAGATGGGATCTGGGATCAGTAAAAAGATATCAGAGAAAAAACATGAAGCAATAAAATTTCCAGTTAATAGTAAAGTACTAGATAGTTCTATGGTTCTAACTAAATATAGTAATGTAAGATGTTAACTACTAATAATGGAAATTGGGTGGGGATATTGATGCATTTGAATTGTTGTGTTGGCTAAGAATACAGACTATAATATGAACTGAGAGAAGAACAAACATTTATTCTGAAAGTACTGACAGAAAGCTTCTTAGAAGCGATGAGAATTTCTCACGTACTTTGGACATGTTGCCTGGAAATGTTACGTTCCTTGGAAAAGACGTGATGCTTGGTCAAGTAGAGGATCTGGAAAAGAGAGGAAGCCCTCTACAAGGTAGATTGACACAATGGCTGTGACAGTGTAGTCAAAAGTGGCAAAACTGGTGGGGGGGATGGCACCGGACTAGGCAACTTTTTTGCTCGGTTGTCTATAAAATCGCTACGAATCAGAACTGATTAGGCAGGACCTAACAACAACATATGGAAATGTCATATACGTCATCAGGAAAAACTAATCTCTAGAAAAGGAAATCATGTTTGACGTCAGTGCCACTTTTACAATGAGAATGAATAAGAGTTTTCAAGTGTCAGTAAAAACGAAGAAAACCCTCAGTGATGTATATTGCCATGACAGCCACCACGATCAGCTCAAATACAACAATAATTTTGAAAACAGCTTAGGACCAGACAACTTTTGATTTAGTTATATAACATAAGGTCCCCATGAGTCAGAGCTTACTTGGGGACAACTAAACAGCAATAACATGAAAATTCACTGTACTTTATTTGCAGGTTGAGAATTTAATAAGATTTCTTAAAAACAAAACCTAGAAAGAAAACAGTCTTCATGGAAACCCTCAAAATCACTCCTTCTGAGCTCTCCTCACTAACACGAGCTCAATTCCAAGTGTGTACACGCTGTTCAAATCAGGGCTGTGTCTGAAGAACTAGAACCTCAGTCATACTCCTTAAGACACTTACACAACGGTGCTGTGACATTCGATCTTTCAGGGTATTACAAGACAGACAAAAGGCATCCAGTCTTCAGTGGCCTCTGGCAATGAAGCCACACCTTTAAGGATGTGTATTTAACAGAGCATGCAAAAAGAATTCTTGGTTTGTGTAATCCCAGGATATTAAACAAAGAGCTATTTTATGATGATATTGTCATAAAAGAGGGAAGCCAATGAGAATGAATAAGAGTTTTACAGAATTGCAAATCAGGGAGAACGACTTTCACGGGCAGGTGGGTAGAAAACATAAGATGACGTATAAAATATTTGCCCTCTCTTTGGGAAATTATTGAGCATTAAAATGGGAGGGGGTATGTTTTTCAGACTGAAGTTAAATTTTTTATGCTGTTTGTACTAATTGTATAAAACTCTCCTCAGACATGTAACCTAGACCTGGGCATTTGCCAAAGTGAAGTAAAGGGAGCATTTTATGAATAGAACAGAGTTTTACACCAAAGAACATTCTTTCCAAGTGAGCTGTATGAAAAATCCTTTCTCTAAACACACAAGGATTAATGAATATTTAAATGCTCCCAGGTTCCCGTTTTACCTGGCCTCTATTTCACAGTTTTGGTTTGGAATCCACCCCCCCCCCCCCAGTTTCCCATGTCAGACTGTGGCCCCGTCTGCATGTTACGGGGCCTCCAGGCATGTTACTGATGCCCTCTCAGGACCAGGCTGCCTAAGGTCCAAAGTGGACCTGAGTACACTAGGGAATGGAAGGAAGGGCTAGGCCTCTTCTCTTAGAAAGCTAAGGTATAACAAGAGAGTCACTTGACCTGCTGGGGCCTCATCAGAAGACAGAATCATACCAGTTATTTCAACAGAGAGAATTTATTAAGACGAATTGTTCTCTGTGTGACTGCAGGGGCCGGTAGAGAGCACTGAGCTACCTGGTAGTGGTTGCTAGAAGCGAAACCACTCACAAGAATGGGGAAATGAGGACACATAAGACGACTGTGAAGTATCAACGTTTGTAAACTTGAAGGAGGGCTCCCACGGAGCAGAGAACCAGACCTTATAGAAAAGGGTGCTGCTGTGCTAATACTGCCGGGATAGAGGGGTGTACCGAGGCCACTGCTAGAAGCTGGAATCTGCTGTTGCTAACGGAACAACTTGCATCCATCATGGTGAAGAAGGAGTGAGGCCGGAGTAACAGGGATGCAGTCATAATAAGTAACAGGAACTGATAGGGAAGAATGGGATAGAACAGCCTGCCTCTCCTTCCTCCAGTTTCCTGCCTTGTAGGCTCCCCACTGAAAGGGAGACTGAGTCTTTGAGGGGCACCTGGCCTGGGGAGACAAGCACACAGAGGCCAGCCCACAGAGAAGAGAATGATTCAGTCTCCCACCAGACCTGGGAGCCTAGAGGAGCACTCCAGAGAGCTGAGAATGCCCAGGATGGACGGCACCCCTATCAGTAACTGTAATGCCATTTCTACCAGTTACTGTACAAACAGCAAAAAAAAAAAAAAAAAAATGACTTAGATACATACACGGTAATTTATCTAAAATGAATTTTCCTCCTTTTCCTGTGTTTCTCGGCATAGTCTGGCACCCTATGTCCTAACTTAATGGCTTTTTTATGGCCTCTAATGATACTGTAGTGAAATAATTGCCTCGTTTTGTAATCAGGATATTGAAGTGAAAATTCTACAAATTAGTAGGATACCATGCTTTTGATATTCTAGCAGCAACATATGTAATAGCTATGAACCACTTAAAAAAAAAGACCTATTTTTGTTAACCCAGAATGCTTAGGACATAGGTGTAATTTCACTTTAAGAAAACTTGCTGTTTAAGATGCTCTTCTTAAAACAATGTAACCTTATTTGTAATTTAACTGCAGATCACTCTGACTTATGACAGAATTTGCCTTGGAAGTTCTTTATAGGGAGCCACTTTCAATCCCATAAGCACAATTCTCTTCAAACATTTTGCTTACATATGCACCTAAGCTGTAAAGCAAAACAGATCTTAGAATACTAGAATAACAAATCATGTTCCTTATCACAATGATGCTTGTCACATCATCTTTAGACAAACTTTTGAATAATGAGGGGTGAAGGAGAAGGTCCTCTTGTTATGACTCTGAAAACTTAAGCTGTGGCCCAGCTGGATATCATCACCTGGTTGATCTGGTTCAACAGAACAACAGAGGCCTTGATGCCAACTACATCGAATTATTCTGGTCTGAAAATGCATTGGGTGAAGTGGTTTTGCTGTTCCTAGACTAGGTTTGTAGCTTTGAACATTCAGTGACAAGTCTCCCAAGGAGGAGATGGAATGAAGAACGAACGATGGACACCTTGCAGAGAGAAACACGGAATCCTTGCTTAGTCTGAGTTCTCTAGAGAAGGAAAAGCAGTAAAGAGTATAAATACATAAAAAGAAATAGTTACATCAAGAAAAAGGCTTACATGGTTGCAGGGGCTGGACTATCCCAGGTTCTTAAGCCAGGATAGAGGCTTCCTCTGATCCACGAAACTGCAAGGGCTGGAAAACTCCAGATGAACAGGTCAGAAAGCAGGGCTCTTACTCACAGGCTTGGAAGACTGACTAATCCCAAGATTGGCTCACAGGACTGCAGGTAAGGTACTAGCCCAGGTTCCAAGAACTGGAAGTCAGGCGACCAGTAGCCAGATGTAAGATCCGTGGTGAACAAAAGCCCATAAACCTTGCCTGAAAGCCCACTTATGTTCAGTGCAGGTCATACATTCAAGGAAGCCTCCCTTTCAACTGATTATCTATTCATAGTACATCCTGTCCTGGAGGTGATCACATTATATTAAATTTGATCATGGGCCAAGCCAAGTCGCCAAGTGCCGTCGAGTCGGATCCGATCATGGGAGCGATCACAATATCATATGACTGCCAAACCACTGAGAATCATGGATCAGCCAAGGTAACGCACAACCTTAACCTTCATCCTCCTCCTTATAGCCATCCTTGACTCATGTGACTTCTTTTCCACGACCAGAGTAGAAAAAAAAGCCGTTACATATGCTAGTACTAAGAGTCTGTTTGAAGCTGGAAAACATGTCTATCAGTCTCTATTGTTACAGGGAACCTGGGAACCTTAGTAGGCAACTGAAAACAATGAGTCTGGCAACCACCCTCCCCCAACAGAACTAGTAGACATAGGCAAGTCAATATCTATGGTTCTGACTTTCACTTTTCCTTGCCTTTCAGGACCACTTTCTAACTTACAAAGCGTGCTCCTGCACAGTATTTCATTTCCTTTATACATGCATCTATGAAGTGAGATGGCTGATGAACAAGAACTCTCTCAGGTTCCACAGGTACTCAATTAGGAGGCTTGTTGGCTCAGATATTAAGCACACAGCTGCTACCTGAAAGGTTGGCAGTTCAAACCCACACAGCAGCTCTGCAGAGGAACAACCTGGGGGCCTGCTTTTGTAAAGATTATAGCTAAGACAACCCTATGGAAAAGTTCTTCTACTCTGTCACACACAAGGTCACCATGAGGTAAAATTGACAACAAGTGTTTATCTAGGAGGTAGTCTCAGAAGCGTGGCTAAAGAAGTGAAAAAGGGATGGGAAGAACCATTGCATTGTGAACCATTGCATTGGGGGCAGCTGCATCTCTGTCCTTCTGGAATCTTCTGGGGAAGCCATTAGAACACACCACAGAATTGTCCCTCCAAAAAGCAAGTGGTTGGGCATATCAACCCTCAAATTGCCATTTGTATTCATCTCTGGCTGAGGGTTGTTCTCCAGGGTCCAGTGCCACAGCATAATCTACGGGAGGTGTGTGCACTCAGAGACCTGAGGGTGGACAGGAGGAGCTGTCAGTGTGCACTCAGAGCGAGCGGAAGCAGGGTGTGGGCAGAGTCCTACAATGGCTGCTCACCCCGGGTCAAAATAACTCAGTCATATTTAGCATGCATTCCTGCCATCAGCCTTCAAATACCAGGTTAAAACTGTAAGAGCATGTGTAGACCTCTCAACATCAAAAGCTAAAAAGTGTGGTCATAACATTGCTACTTAAATTATAAGAGGTGTTTTAGCAGACTTTTTATTTTATTTTATTTAATGAAGAAACAGACATCCACTCTCGCCTTCATAATTCCCTGTCTCCTGTGTTCCATGCACCACATGTTTCAGATTTCAACTATTATGTCCCTTTAACATGTCCAACCTTGCAGAGTCTTGAACTTGGACCTGAACATTGAGTCTGTTATTACTTAGGGGGGTGGCCACCACTGGCAGGGTGGCTAAGGTCCTTTCCTGCAATCTTCTCCACAGCACTCAGTCCAAACTCAGAGTGGCCCCAACCTGGACTGTGATGCCCTTCCTACCCTCTTTAATTATGAGATGGTGGGCATATTTTAGTCATCAAATAGCTGCATTCGGTAATTTTCTTTGAAGTGTCCTATAATGGGCCTCAGATTGAACTGGCTTGCTTTGAACATGGGCTCATCCAGTCAGCAGTATATTTTTAGGCTTTGCCATGCACAGCTAAGACATCTTTTCTTTTAGTAACATGTAATTAGTGTAACCAGAAAAACCTTAGGAAATAATGCTCAGAGCTTCAAAGTGGATGCAGGTTTATTGGCAGAATTTTAGAAGAAACTTAAGTCTTTTAACAGATGACACCAAGCCAAGAGTCTATTCTTAGGGCAAAATATTTCTGCAGCTCTGAAGTCATCTTTCAACACGTGTCAAGCTGTTGACAGCTTTTCATCTGACATTACAGCCTCTATTTAGTCAACATCCACTCCTGCAACAGCAGCACCACCACATCTGACCACTCAGCTCTTCACATGGTGACTCACAAGCATCCATGGATGTGTGGAAACCCTGCCTCTAGCCTAAAGGGTGAAATAAAAGAGGAGGTAAACACCAGGCATTGGCACAAGGTGTTCAACACCTAGTTCCTTCCACTTAGGTTGCTGCAACAGAAGGAGCACCAATACCTGAATGGGACATGGCCCCATCCCAGCCAAGCAGGTATGATAGTCATGGTGGGCCCACATGGCTGCCTCAGTTCAGATGGCACTGCTGAGAACTGGAACCATATCTTGAGCTGTTGCTTGGGACTAATGATTCCAGCACCACTAGACAGCTTCACAACGTAGCTATTGCTAGTTTTGTTAGCAGCCATTGAGTCATGGCAACCTCGTGTACAACAAAAGAAGACCCTTCCTAGTCCTGTGCCATCGTCATGATTGTATGTGGATAGAACTGTTGTGATCCACAGGAATTTCACTGCCTGATTTTTATTAGATCTCCAGACCTTTCTTCCTAACCAGTCTTAGTCTGTAAAGTCTAGTCAGTATCAGAGCAACACACAAGCCTCCACTGGCAGATGGGTGTTGACTATACATATAGGACATTAGTTGGGAATTCCACTGAATCTCCTACATGGAAAGTGAGGGCTGTCCCACTGGGCAGTCAGATTTCCTCTTTGCCCTTTTCATGAGTTTTCATGTATAGAAATCCAAAAAAGTAGTATTTTTCTTTTTTTTATTTTTATTTAACATAACTGAGTGAAAATGTACATTCCCGTATAAATTTACATGCCCACCTATATGCAGCTTCCACTGCTCTCCCTGTCTGGTGACTGCACACTATTCCTCTCTGCTCCATACATGTCTCATCCTCCCAACAACCTCCTTTCCCCTCCTCTCTGTTCACTCCCCTTCCTCCAGCCAGAGGTCAGCAAGATGATATCCTGTAGATGTATAGAACCACAAAGTGCTTCCAATATATGGTCACTCTGCATTGCCAAGTAAAGTAGTATTTTTCTATTTGCATGCTTCTTCTTCTTTTTTTTTTTTTTTAAATACAGTCTGCCCCTGGGTGGTGAAAACGGTTTGCACTTGACTATTGACTGAAAGGCTACTGGTTCAACCCTACCAAGAAGAGCCTCAGGAGAAAGTCCTGACAATCTCTCTCTGAAAAAGCCCTTCCTGGAAAATCTTATGGTTTCCTTGGTAACACAGGGCTACTGTAAGTTGTAATGGACTCAACAGCAATGGGTTTGGTTGTTCTTAAAAGTGAGTCTTTTGCTTGGGGTGAGGTTCGGATGGCCACACTAAGTGGGGAGGATGCAGAGCAAGTGAGCCTTTCTTCATGGAAGAAGATAAATGCCAACTCAGCAACCTTCCTGTTAGGCACTGTTTATATCTGTATTGGGGTGTTAGAGAAGCCTCCAGTTTTAGTTGCTTCTGTGTTTCAGATTGGCTTATGGTAAAGGAAAATGTACCCTGGATATGCTGTGTGACTTTAAATAAATCAAATGTTTTTAAAACTCAGTAAACTAGAAATTAGGGTAAGCTCTGAAACAAACTTTTGTGAACTGGCAGCCTGGACTAAAGTACAACATATTTATTTATTTGTTGGTTTTCGAATAGCATAGAGAGTACACTCATGTTTCTTTTATTGCCTCCCCTCCAGTAGAAACATGTCCTGTTCTAAGGGTGGTTCCTCCTTCACCCCAACCCCAAAAGAATGCAACAAGAAAATGATCAGCCCCCTGAGAAAATGCTGGGAGAAATCATGGCTATGAAGGTCCCTGAGGGATGCTAAGGAGGATGCTATCAGTTAAGTTAACCAGGTCCTAGCAGATGAGGATGGGTTCTAGTCCTGTGTGACCAGTAAACATAAAAGAGAAGAGACTTGGAGACAGTACCCAGGGAAAAGTATGATGTAAAGATGATGCAAGCAGCCAAAGAATGCCAAGGATGGCCAGCAGAAATGGGGAGCTAGGAGAGAGACGTGGAACAGTCCTTTTCTCAGCACACTGAGAAAGACTCAAAAAGGCTGACACCCTGATTAACACTTTTAGCCATCATATGTGTGACACAACACATTTCTGTTTTCTAAAGCCACTCACCCATGGCATTTTCTTAGGACAGTTCTAGGAAGTCCGGAGAGTGCATGGCCACGTGCTTGTGACTCACTCAGGTGGTGACAGGAACGCACAGGCTTATCCCCTGACAGCTCCACTAAGTGCCTGGATGCTAATTGAAAGGTTGCTAATTTGAACCCACTAGCCACTCTGTGGGACCCAGACGCAGCTGTTGGTTCCCTTAAAGATTACAGCCTTGTAAAGCTTATGGTGTAGTTCTGCTCAGTCCTATAGGATCGCTATGGATCAGAATGGACTTGCTGGCAATGAGTATATTAAATGACTTCTACCTTTTTGGCTTATTGATCTTTTCCAAGACTTAAAACAATGCTTTTCACACAATTAGTACACAAAACATTTTTGCAGGGGGCCTAACAAGTTGTTCTGGCAGAAGACTGTCCACAAACGTATTAAAATTTGGATATTGTGTTGAATGGGTCTGGGGGTATCTTATTTTAAATAAACAATTGTAATAAAATTTAAGTTGAACTTAAACATGTGCTGTCTATCTCTGCTGTTTTATAGACCATGGTCTGAAATAAACTTCTAGTGTAAATTATTTGCGGGGTGAGATGCAGTCAAATTACAGGAGGAGTGTTAGTAATTCTATAATCAGAAATATTGGGAGTCTGAGATTTTACTCCCACTGATTGTTAGCTTGCCTTTTTAGAGTTAACTTCTACTTGAAAATTTACTAGTAAAGTTGCACAAAAGAGTGTTTATTTTGATAAAAGAAAATACACTCACTTCCCATTGTTGTTAGGGGATATCGAGTCACATCTCACTCATAACGACCCCATGTCCAAAAGTAGGAAACACTGTCTAGTCCTGTACCATCTTCACAGTCCTTGTGATGCTTGAATCCGTTGTTGCTGCCACAGTTCAAACCATCTCACTGAGGGTCTTCCTTTTCGTGGCTGACCCTCCATTTTACCGAGCGAGATGTCCTTCTCCATGGACTATTTCCCCCTGATGACATGCCCAAAATATGTGAGATGAAGCCTCACCGTCCTCACTTTAGGGAGTATTCTGGTTATACTTCAACAAAGATAGATTTTTTTCACTCTTCTGGCAGCCTATAGTATGTTCAATATTCTTCACCAGAACTGTAATTCGAACGCTTCTGATCCTCTTTTGTCTTCCTTATTTATTGCTCACTTTCTGCTACTAAAAGCAGTACAAATAAATAAATAAATAAACCCACAAGATCTCAAAGTTCTCTTCTCCGCCTACTTTTCACATGTTAAATTAACGAATGTCAGGTTGGCATGCGCTAGACCGCAGCACCTAACATGTCATCAAAGACCACTGAGAAATCTTGAGCAGCAGACACACGGTCAGGTACACAGTGGTAAAAGACATAGCCTCTGGCAGGTCCATCCACCATAAGTTACTTACTATCATCAACAAAAGTTAGCAGGAATTCATCCAGTCCTAAAGCCCCTAGGGAAAACCAGTCATACACAGGAGGCATAAAATGCAGACCTTCTCCATTACCGTTTCATATGAAAGAGGAATTTTTTATTATCTATTTTGTACGTGGAGATTAATTGGTTAGGAGGATAAAATGGAATATTAAAACAGGCATTCCCCCCTCCCCCCAACAAGCTTAGACTTTAGGATGCAATAAAAATCTTATTTTAGGGGTTTAGAGCTAGCAAAAACAAGAAAAAGGCTGATAGATGACAGAGATACCAAGATAGACTAAGGCGTTTTTCTGTCAAATATTCTTCCATGTCGCTTAAGGGACAACTTTTTCTAGGGGGAGATGAGATTTTACTTTCTACAGCAACCACTCATTTCCTTCTTTATGAAAAATAGAGATTTCAGTTTCTACTGTTTCTCTTGTGGATTTTTACAACAACCCAAAAATTCATCTGAAAGAAAGAGGAAAGAAAGGAAGGGAAGAGAAAGGAAGTGAAGAGGAGGAAAGGGAAGGGAAGAGAGGGAGTGAGGGAAGGAAACAATGAAAGGGGGAGGAAGGAAGGATAGATGGACAGAAGGAAGGAAAGAAGGGATATGAGAATACATCAGGAAAGGAAAATTAAGAATTATCATTTCATAAGTTTAAAGTTGTTTTTGTCTTCATGCAAGTATTTTATATCCATCCGTTCACTATTACTGCCCATCGTGACTGTCATAGATTGAATTGTGTCCTAAATTTGCATGAATTTGCCTGGGCCGAGATTCCTGGTATTGTGTGATTTTTCTCATGTACTATAAATCCTGCCTCTATGGTGTTAACAAGGAATAACAGGCAACAGTTGTGTTAGTGAGATGGGACTCAATCTACAGGCTTGTATTGTGTCTTGAGGCAATCACTTGTGAGATGAAAGGAAAGCAAGCAGAGAGTTGAGGACTTCAACCCATGAGGAAAGAAGTACCAGGAAGAGAGCACATCTTTTGGACTTAAAAAACTCCCAGTCCAGGAGAAGCTTGATGTCAAAGACCTGCCTCCAGAGCCAACAAAGAAAGCCTTCCCTTGGACTGATGCTCTTAATTTGGACTTACAGCCTTCCTTTCTCTGAGAAAATAATTTGTTCTTGGTTAACCTGTCCACTTGTAGTATTTTAGCACTAAGTTACTACAACAATGAATTTCTGCCAAAGTAATCTGTTCTGAAAGTTTACTTCAGACCAGTTGGGAGTCTAGATTTGTGTGCACTACAGATCTGCAGTGCATCTTCCTTTTCACAAAACCTGCATAGTACACTTAAGATTTGAGATATTTCAGAACTATGGCTGTCAGGGGATCATTACACATCTGGTATCACACACACACACACACACAAGTATGCACATACAGACACACTGTTATGAGGGAATCTCTGACCTGATAGTTCAGTTTTCTTGTGGAGTTACTTGTGTTCTCCCAAAATATGTATTGAAATCCTAACCCTATACCTGTAACCGGACAATCCTGGTTGCACAGTGGTTAAGTGCCATGGCTCCTAATGAAAAGATTGGCAGTTCAAAACCACTAGTTGCTCCTTCGAAACTCTATAAAGTGCTTCTACTCTGTCCTATAGGGTCTCTATGAGTCAGAATCAACTCAACAGCAGTAGGTATGGGTATACCTGTAAATGTAATTCTACTTGGAAATAGGATTTTCCTTGTTAGGTCAATAATGCCATACCAGTGGGCCCTATGTCTAATCACTTCTGAGTTATAAAAAGAGCAGGATGGGCCCAGAGACACATATGGGGTAGTCAGACACCATATGAATACCAACTACAAACCAACGAATGTCAAGAAACCAAAGGGCACTTGGGGCTAAGAATAAGGAAGGCATTGATGAAGCTGAGTCCTTGATTTGTACTTTTAATCACCCAAACTGTGAGAAAATATATTTTTGTTTTTAAGGCCACTCACTCATGATATTTCTGTTACAGCATTACTAAACCAAAAAATCAAACTCTCTGCCATGGAATGAATTCCAACTCATAGGGACCCTGTAGAATATAGTAGAACTGTGCTTCAGAGTTTCCAAGGAGTGCCTAGTGAATCTGAGCTGCTGACCTTTTTAGTCAGCAGCCATAGGACTTAACCACTATGCTACCAGGGCTGATTCCAGTTCTGAAGCAGGAAATGTACAAGATAAGCCTGTGAGATTTCTGATGCAGGAAAGTAGGGAAACCATCAAATATTATTAGGGTTATGTACAAGTCATGAAAGCCAACTTGAGGCAGCTCCACGTTTCCCAAGATGGACCATTTAACGTCTAGTGATACTGGCACTTAGCCTTGCTCTCATAGGTGCAGTAGTACACTCAGTGCCTTCTCTGAGGGACCTTCTCATCACCAGCCATCTGCCTAAGTTTGTCTGTGTTCTGGGGGCACCTGAGTCTTCCACTGTCCCAACCTATACGCTGTTGACCTATGATGCATTTCCTTTCTTTCTATCAAAAAGCTCTAAGTGGTTGAGGGTAGGAGTTGTTTTTTATTTGTCTTCGATTCTCCAGTTCCTGGGATAACAGTCATGCACACTATGTATTCTAGGAATATTTAATGTTTAATGTCCTCTCTAAAAGTAGGTATCCATGGATTAGATGCCCTCACTTTGTACATAGATGCCCCACAGACTACCAGCTGAGACACATCCTCGGTATAGGGGTATTGTAGAAAGTCACTGCCATTGTTAGGTGCTGAAACACTGGTTCCAACTCATAGTGGCCCTTTGTGCAACAGAATGAAACACTGCCTAGTCCCGCACCATCCTCACAATTGTATTTATGCTTGAAACCACTAATGTAGCAGCTGTGGTGATCAATCCGACCGGGCGTGTCACTCTTCTTTGCTGATTCTCCACACTATAAAGTATGATGTCCATCCCTAGGGACTAGTCTTTCCTGATAACATGCCCAAAGTACATGAGATGTAATTTAGGCATCCTTTCTTCCAAGGACCTTTCTGGCTTCATATCCTCCGAGACAGATTTGTTCCTTCTTCTGGCAGTCTTTGATAGATCCAATATTCTTTGCCAACACTACACTTCATAGGCATTAATTCTTTGGTCTTCCTTATTCAATTTCCAACTTTCACATGAGGTGATTTAGAACACTATGACCTAAGCCAAGCAAATCTTAGTACTTAAAGTGACATTGTTGCTTTTTAACACATTAAAGAGATCTTTTGGAGCAGATTTGCCAAATACAATGCAACATTTGGTTTCTTGGCTGCTGCTTCCATGGGAACTTAACCATTGTGCCACCAGAGTTTTCATCAGAAAAATGCAAATCAGAACCATAATGATATGCTTTTACCCTGTGTTAGTGACACAAATAAAAAAATGGGGAATATCAAACATTTGCAAGGCTGTGGGTAGATCAGAATTCATATGGACTGCTCGTGGGGATGCAAAGTGGTACAAGCATTTTGGAAAATCATATGACACTTACTTAGAAAACTAAAAACAGAAATAACATATAATCCAGCAATCCCACTCCTAGGAATATAAGTTTTTACTTTATGATTTATAAGAATGTAATTGTCCTTGACAAATGAGAATCACCACTCAAGTAGACATTTGGACACTCATGCTTACTGCAGCAATGTTCACAATAGCAAACATATAGAAACCACCTAGATGCCCATCAACAGATGAAACGGATGAACAAACTATGGCACATACACATAATGGAATACTACGCAATGATAAAGAACAATAATGAATTTGTGAAGCATCTCATAACATGGATGAATCTGGAGAGCGTTATGCTGAGTGAAACAAGTCAACCACAAAAGGACAAATATTTTATGAGGACACTACAAAAAAGCTCACGAAAAGGTTTACATACACTCACAAAAAGGAAACAATCTTTGATGGTTGCAAGGGAGAGTAGGGGTAGGTGGAAAAACAATAAATAGACAATAAATAAGTGGTAACTTTGGTGAAAGGTAATAAAGTACACAATACTGGGTAAGCCAGCATAACTTGCTCAAAGCAAGGTCATAGAAACTCCATGGACATACCCAAACCCCCCGAGGAACCCAATTATTAGGCTGAGGGTTGTGAGGACCATAGTCTCAGGGAACATCCAACTCAATTTACATAGCAGTTTACAAAGAAAATGTTAGGTAAGCAGAGTCTGAGCTCCTGTATGCTTGTGAGAGCCTTCTAAGATATTCTACTGGTCTCACCTCGCCAAGAGCCAGGGACAACAAAGAAAACTAAAGACACAAGGAAAAATTAGTTCAAAGGATTAGTAGAGCACAACTACCATAGCCTTCACCAGACTGAGTTAAGTACAATTAGAAGGCACCCAGCTCCCACCACTACCTGCTCTGACAGAGATCACAACGGAGAATCCCAGACAGACCTGGACAAAATGTAGAATAAAATTTTAACTCACAAAGAAGACTAGACTTACTGGCCTGACAGATACCAGAGAAATCCAGAGAATATGGTCTCCAGACACCCTTTTATTTAGCTCAGTAATTATGTCGCTACTGAGGTTCATTCTCCAGCTGAAGATTAGACAGACTCATGAAATAAAGGGAGACTAAAGGGTCATACTAGCCCAGGATTAAGGACTAGAAAACAGGAGGGGACAGGAAAGGCAGTAATAGGGAATCCAAGATGCAGAACAGGAGAGTGTTGAGTGTTGTGGGGTTGGTAACCAATTTCCCAAAACAATGTGTGTACTAATTGTTTTATGAGAAGGTAGTTTATCCTATAAACCTTCATCTAAAGTACAGTAGTAATAACAATAAAAATTAGAAAAAAAGCACCTGGGATAAAAACAGAAAAAGTAAAGAAAAAGTACATTTAAGGAACCTTAACAGTAGGAAAGTCTTCCGATAGGTGAAGTCTTGGAGAAGATGGCAGGAAGGAGCTAAACAAGGTGGGAAGTGCAGTTTGGTTTAAACCCGAAACCAACATTTAATGATTTAAAACATCACTAAATAGGCAATTTTGTTTTTGTTTCACCCAATCCCAACCATCTGAAGTCCGTTACGCAGACCCCAGCTGTAATCATTAAGTCCATTCTCAGATATACATTCTAAAGAAAAATATATTTAAGCTTCTCTCAGGAGGATTTATGTTCAAATCTTGTCTGACTCTAGGCTCTTGTCTGGAACTTCCCTGAGCTCTCCGCGTTGAGCTCATTTTTTCTGGTCCATTATATCTGTCAAATTCAACTCTGCTCTGAGTAGCTGTGACAGTCCAAAAGGGAGGAAAGCCCTTCAAGATTCGGAGAATCAAAGCAGCAGCCTCTTAGCTTCTGTCTCCAAGTGCACCTCAGCAGGGCAATCTTCATGTTAAGTGACAAAAATGTGATGTTTAAGTGGGGACAGATGCCTGACTTTATGATATAATAAATGCTTGGCAACACTGCCCTAAATCTTCATGCATATAAGTAGCATTTGAGGTCAATTTTCAAAATGATCCCTAATTCTTTCATGACAGTATATCACTTTGCCGATGACCCTAACAAAAGCAGTTAGCTGCCCCCACATCACACAAATCCCAGAGGCAAGGGGAATGATTTCATGCATAATATAAACAGCCACTTGGAAAATAAAATCAAATCATAAAAACGCAGTGAGGAAATAGCCACAAATGGGGGAAAATAGCTTGAAATGCAGTCTCACAATTTTCATCCACAGAAATATTTTTTCTAATCTATGGTACCTCAAAAATAGCAAAGCTGTGAATCACTGCGTATGCTCTGACAGCCTCCAGAGGCAATCCATCCTCAAAGCTAGTGGCCCTTCTCCCCATACTCCTGAGTTTATCAAGAGATGGCCTTACAAGGAAATGACACCAGCCACAACCAAAATTACAAGGTACAGGTCAAATCTTAAGGTAATAAATGCTAGTTCACATAGTTACAGAAACATCCTCAAATCTTGCAAGGGGTGGATGGTGGCCAAGAGGGCAAATATATCATGTGAAAACAGAAAATTATCTCTAGATAAGATCTCAAAAACAGACTTGTGTATAGAAGAAAAGACTCTTTGACAGCTGCAAGGGAGGGGCGGGAGGGAGGGTGAGGGGGAAGGGTTTAGATTAGATAGTTGGTAAAAATCTGGTTGGGTGAAATCAGTGATAGCATACATTAGAAACAAGAACAATTTTAAGTGGACTTCAGCATAACTTGAATACTCCTTCCATCTTCAACCAATACTGCAAGGATAGAGTAGCTGGGGCAGGGGGTGGGGGACCATGCTCTTAGACGAAATCGAGGCCAATTGGCACAACTAGTGTTTTCCTAAGAGGGCTCTCTGCACCCCACATTGGTGAGTGGCCTCTGGGGTCTTAAAAGCTGCCAAGTTGCCATCCGAGGGTACAGCAAATGGTCCCAGCTCAGCAGGAACGGATGCTCACTGAGGACCAAAATGACATGGGATAAAGACAACCCAGAAGATAGAGAGACCCACATGAGTGGGTGCCTACGTCGACTTGGGACCGGAAGAACTGGATGGTGCCCGGCCACCACCAGTGATAGCCGTGATGGAGCTCACTAAGCTGAGTCTCATTGGCAACACAAGAATAAAAAAGGGGTACATCCTGAGATCTCCACTAAAAGACCTCAATTGATGGTCCAGAGGTTTCAGGGTTCCCCTAGGAGCATGGCCCCGGCCCTGATGCTGCCCTTGCCCATAAATCATAATGAAGGTCCACTCTTCAGGCACGAATGGATTGGACTTGGCAATGCAGAGTGACCATATATTGGATGCACTTTATGGTTCTTTACATTTATAGGATATCATCCTGCTGACCTCTGGCTGGAGGAAGGAGAGTGGGTGGAGAGGAGGGGAAAGGAGACTGTTGGGAGGATGAGACATGTATGGAGCAGAGAAGAACAATGTGCTGTCACTGGGCAGGGAGAGCAGTGGAAGCTGCATAGAGGTGGGCATGTAAATTTATACAGGAATGTACATTTTCACTCAGTCATATTAAATTTTAAAAAAATAAAATAAAGAAAATTAAAGAGAAGCTCTTTTCTTTATCCACTTCAACTATTTAAGGAACCAAAGACTACCTGATAAAAGCCTACATAACAAAAATCAATGTAATAAAGCAAAACAAAACCTAGAAAAATCTCAGTTAAATAACAGAAGGTTCAACTTCACAAAAATAGAGACTCATTTATACATCATGCCATGACAACAAGTACATAAAGTCTGAAAATGCTAAGGAGTCATTTTTTTTTCCAGAAGACTGAGCTAGAGAAAAATGAGATATTACAGAATTTTTAATATTAGGAATTATTCCATATAGCAACTTTTTCTTTAACAAAACATAAGATTATCTCACATTGTTATGTTCACTGAAATTTTACAATCCTTGCTTGAAGAGTTCTTTGGGTGACTCGTGTTACAGATTGTACTCACTTTTATTCTTCAGTTACACAAGTGGAGGCAGTTGACAGTTCTTTTAGATTGAAAGTTTGTCGTTCCTTAAAACATTCAGAAAAGCAATTCTTGTCCATTTCTAGAGCTGAATACTATCTAGGGAAAGCAGGTAAGAGTGGGCAAAACACGTAAAGTCACCATTTAAAGTTGTAATGCTGTTACATCTTTGGTCCAGAAGTCCATTCCTCTCAGGGGGGCTCATGATAAAATGACCCTCCATTTCTAGGATGCAAAGATTCTTGTTTTCTGTTAGTAAGGATGCTTATGACAACTAGATGTATGTCTCTAATAACTATACAAAACAGCTTCATGTTATTGCTTGGAAATAACACCTTTGATGCAATGATGTGTATGGTCGTGGTAAATATAGTCTATTCTCAACAATAGGGGCTTAAATGATTGAAAATGTAGGTTTCCCCAAAATTTCCATCATACAAAGTTGCCAGTCATTTGAAGGTGACTGCCTGTTGAACTACCTAGTAGATGACAGCCAACAGTGACGATTACAGGAAGCTCCCCTAGGCTTACATGGATTCAGAAATCTATGAGAAACTGTTAGGTAAAAGGATTTGCTTTGCTTTGCTTTGCTATTGTGCTGTTTCATGGTAGTGAGTTTATAAATCATGTATTGTTTTGTTTTGCTTTGTTTTAAACTGGTTCGTGCCAATCCAAAGTGATAACAAGGAAGATCCATGAAGTCCAGATGTCCTTGAAGGGATTTTTTATTTGAGGAAAGTGTTCTGTGTGGTGGAAATGCAATCTCCTACACTGAGACAGTGGTTTTAAAGAAGAGATAAAAAAGGACGTAACACAAACAGAAACCTGCTCGAAAAGGAAAGCAGCATCCTTCATGATAGCCAAAAGGTGGAAATTACCCACGTTTCCAACAGCAGAAGAACATATAAACAAAATACAGCACCCAAACAATCAAATATTATTCAGCCATGAACAGAAATAAAATCTTGGTGCATGCCACAATACGAATGAGCCTTGAAAAAATAATGTCAAGTAAAGCAAGCCAGATACCGAAGGACAAATACTGTGTGATTCCACTTGTACAGAATAGGCAAGTAGAAACCAAAACTTAACAGTGGCTACCAGGGTAGAAGAAGGAGAGTAAGGTACTGTTCAGGGGAACAGAGTTTATGTTAACAATAGTGGGATAATTCATAAAATGATAGACACAAGGATTACACAACATGAAGAATGTAGTCAATATCACTAAATGACACATGTATAAATTATTGAACTGGCAAATATTTTATCTGTATACTAGTATCACAAAAAAAAAATAAATGGATTTGTAAAGAAGTCAGTCTGACTCCCTCAGACAGTACAGACGGAGGGGGTCCTGCCTGGAATGCAGAAACCAAGCGTGGGTGTGTCCACTGGCAACACTCACAGCCAAAGTCACTTGTAATTATCAGGAACCTTCTTATGGAGGACTGTGCACTGGCGATGCTCTCCTAATCATAGCCCCCTTGCTGTGCACCAGGATTAAATGTTCAGGGTTCATCCAACCCTGGACAGTAGCCAAGTGGGCCAAGAGTGTCCCATCATCTAGTGCTATCCTGACACCAGTAAGGTTGTGGGTAGATGGGTGCATGGGTGGCTGGGTGGGTGGCTGGGTGGGTGGCTGGGTGGGTGGCTGGGTGGGTAGCTGGGTGGGTGGCTGGGTGGAAGGATGGATGAGTGGAAGGATGGGTGGGTGGATAGACGGATGGACGGGTGGACAGGTGGATGGGTGGGCAGATGGATGGATGACAACATATAGAATAGATCAGTACTATGCAATGAATTCCCATTGTGTATGGCTAAAGAGAAAGTCAACACAGCTACTAATATAACAAAGAAGGTGACACACCATGCACCACAGGGTGTGTATGCACACACACACCCATGGGTACATATTTTAGCTGGCCTGGACCAGGGATGCCCTTCACAAGACGTCATGCAGAGTATGACTCTGCTATCTGTTTGATCCACACTCAGTGCCTGATCAGAATAAGGTCTAGATGAATCCAACATCCACATCCTACTTTTCTGGAGCCCATGCATCTCACTCAGTATTAAGGTATGGCAATTGTAAAACTTCTCTCTTTCCAGCTTCTGGCAGACCCATCTGACGCAGAACTAGTTAGATCTTGAGTAGACAAGAGCTGATAACTTTTGTCAAAAAAAAACAAATCACTCAGAAGGCCATTAAAGGATTTCTAAGCCGGTTTAAGAGGCAGTTTTGCAGCTGGGCAGCACATCGCTTACCGAGTCCCTGAGTGCTCCTGTTACTCTGTGCCTTAGTCAGCCAGTGTCGCACTAACAGAGGAACCACCAGTGGATAGCTTTAAAAGAGGAATGGTTATTCTTACACAGTCCATTAGACTACAAGTCTGAATTCAACATGTCCACTCCAGGAGAAGGTTTTCCTCTGTCGACTCTGGAGGAAAGTCATTGTGTCACATCAGTCTATGGTCAGGGCACACCTTGGTGCAGGAACCTCAGGTCTGAAGGATGTGCTTTACTCCCAGTGCTGCTTTCTCGATGACGTGAGGTTCCCAACTCTCTTCTTGCTTCCCTTTCCTTTCGTCTCTTGTAGGATGAAAGGTGGGGCAAGACACACTCCAGAGAAACTCCTTTACAATGGAGCAGGGAGGTGACCTTATGAAGGGATTTGCAGTCTCACCCTAATCCTCTAACACACAGGTTAGGAAAATCACAAGGTGGAGGACAATTACAAACTATTGGGAATCATGGCCCAGCCAAACGGCTACACACACTTTAGGGGGTATACAGTTCAATCTGTAACACTTCAGATTTTTTAAGTGCTTGTATACAAAGTTGTCGGAATTATTGAATAAAGGTTTTGGTTGGTTAACAAGCAACTTTGCTAAACAATTATAAGGTAATTATAAGATTAGTGAGTCTTGGTTAGAACAGCCCTGAAGTTTTGACACTAGGATATACTCGACAGTCTTGAAAACAAAGTATGATCATCAATTTTCAAAATAGTATATGTTTATTAGTTTTGAAAATAGGATGCATTTATTAATTTCAGTTGGTTTCTGAAGCCAAGCCAAGTGCTGTCAAGTTGGATCCAACTCATGGCAATCCTAGGTTTCTGAAAGAATAAATTAAATTAAATTAATTTATAATGAAAGCAGAGTTTTTGATTTGAGAGATCGCCTAGTCACCTGGCAACTTTCCTGGCTTAATGACTAAGAGCTATGGCTGCTAACCAAAAGGACAACTTTTATCTATCAGACACTCCTTGGAAACCCTATAGGGCAGTTCTACTCTGTCCTATAGGGTCACTGGTCACTATGAGTCAGAATCAGCTG
Organism: Heterohyrax brucei; assembly: GCA_028571685.1. Lineage (NCBI taxonomy): Eukaryota > Metazoa > Chordata > Mammalia > Hyracoidea > Procaviidae > Heterohyrax > Heterohyrax brucei. The sequence goes on from CM053141.1 coordinate 8,096,282, forward strand.
TGTGACAATGGGTTTGATTTTGGTTTAGTCATCTAGCAGAACCCTGGTGACACGGTGCTTAAGAACTCAGCTACTAATCAAAAGGTCACTAGTTTGAATCCACCAGTGGGTCCCTAGAAACTCCATGGGGAAGTTCTACTCTGTCCTACACATTTGCTATGAACTGGAATTGACTGTTTTTCCCTGTCACATAACTGTCTCTAAAGGTTAGTATATAACATGGCTAAAAGATGATGTATTTGCCAAAATGCATAGATTTTTAACAACCTTAACAAGATGAACTTCAATGTTATGGATAAAAGAATTCTTTGTTTTCATAGCTTGGAATTTTATGATGCTCTGAACTGGGTTTCAGAAACTGATAAAAGCTTAGCCAGATGCAAATAAAGGCCACGTCCGTACTCTGATTCCTGTGAGGTACTACCTCTTTTAAGTCATGTTCACTCAGATTGGAAGGTGACTTGACATCAAGATAATTCTGTAAAGATCTTCCAGTACCTTTGTCAGCAGTTGGAGCAATTTCTAAGTGAGGACACCTCAGTGTCTGTGTTTTCCCAGGTCTAGCTGGTGTTTGCTCCTAACCTGAAGCACACAAGTTTGTGCAATGCTAAAACTTTGTACAATCCAGTCTCAAGTCACATCTCCAGAAGAGTGGACATAGTCTCAGGCTACCCTTTTCTCAGTCCAGAAACCTAGAAAAAATAACCCAGTGGACACTGAGCAGGCTGATCCCCAGTACCAGTCAGCACAAGGAAGGTAGAAGATGAAATCAGGGGCAGAAAGGCTTTTGCCCCATATCCTAGGAGGATGGTACACCAGCACAGAGTGGGGTCAGTGGTTGAGGAACAGCACCACCGGGCAGGCTAAGGTTTCTCAAGGTCTCTGGCTGCACGTGGTACTGATGCTGAAGTTCCTGCAGTACAAGTGAGAGATGTGCAGTCAGGCTGAGTGTCAACAGGAAACTCCCAGTGGGCTCACTGCAGCTGAGCACAGAGCTGCAGGCTAAGACCCAAGCTATGGAAAACACTGAGTAGGAGCTGCACCAGAATAGTCAGGGACCAGATCTGCCCCTAAAGAAGCACCCATTTGTGTACGTTTCTGACTCCACAACATCTGGGTCCACCACAGCCAGCCCTGATTTTTAACATCTGTCTAAGACTCTCCATTGCTTCAATCAAGAAAATTTCAGAGAAGTACTTAGAGGCATTCCAAGACCATCCTCTTCAGACCTAGGCTGTCATCATTTTTGTTTTTCTCCTTAAAAATTTTCACTCACACAGTGCTTTATATATTATTTTATAATTTGGGTAATATTTTCTTCTGTTGTACTTAACTTTGCTATGCACTGGAGCTGAACGGACAGTAGCAACCTACAACATCACATCTAAATGTTGTTAGAAGTTAACTTGTACCTCCAAGACATTGAAGCTTCAACAAGTTGCTATCCTTCTTCTGATTTTGGAACTCATTATATTTTTTCCCTTCAGCAATAAATGATTCCATCAGAACCAGAAGAACAAACATGTTGTAGTCACATCAGCTCTGACTCATGGTGACCTCATAAGTGTGGGTCAGATTCAAACTTGACTCCGTAGAGTCTCCATGGCTGTAATCCTATGGAAATAGTTTTCCAGATCTTTCTTGCACAGTGCCACTAGGTGCTTCAAACTGCCGGCCTTTGTAGCTATTAAAAGCTAAGCACAGATCCTTTGTGCCATCCAGGGGCCTTCACCTCCAGAAATTCCACTGAAAACCTTCGGAAGGTGAAAATTAAAGATCTCACCTACAGCTCCTTTTAAGGGAGCTGCTAACACAGATCCACTCAAAAAAAATAAGAGCTTTCCTCTAAATAATTGTCACTGGCTCCGCTGGAAACTATTCTAATTCAGGTACAAATTTATTTCTTTTACAGCACTTCTGGTTACAAATATACGGTTATTCTAAAACAGAACTTTAAAAATTAATAACATATTTAAGCAGAGGACTTTACAGGACTTAAAACATAAATTTAAAGTGTTTCCATGACACACCGTAATAACTCTCTGAACTGCAAATAGCACTGCTAAATCTAAACTCCACTTAATGTAATTCATCAAGACATATTAGCACAACATTTATAAGGTATTTCAGAAGCAATGTTAATATTTCATCAAACCTGAAGCAAATAGCCTTTCCATCCATATATTAAAATCCTAATAGTTGCTATTACACTAGAGGCTAAAGGCAACAATAAACCATATGGAAATAAGACCATTCATCTCAATCCAGAGTGTGTTAACGTAAAAAAAAATAAAAATGATGTTGAGCCGTTGGCTTCCTGACAGCTCTTGTTCCCAGTGCTGCACTTATGTTTATTGTACATCTTTATGGAAAAGTTAAAAATATTGTAAGAATAAAATCTTATTAGAATACACCCTGGAAAATATCTAAGAAAGAGACTGGACCATTAAGACAGTGTTCCAGTGTTTGAAATTACAGCCAAGACTCAATGCAGCTTGCACATGTAAGTAACTCATTTAATCAGTTGGTAGACTGAGATGTCAAATGTCTTAATGTCAAGTTAAATGACTCAATACTAGCAACCGACATAGTATACAATCAGTAGAGTTTATTCAAGGAGTTTTCAGCAGCAGGCACTAAGTAGTTATAACAGCTATTCCTAAGTTACTTTTTCACTTTGGAAAAATAAAAGTGGCACATGGCATACTTTGTATTGATTGAAGTTCCATGATACTGTACGTTCTGCATGTTAACATCTTCTTAGGCATTGTGAAGAAAGAGTTGACTCATTTTAAAGAAATTGTAGCTTTATGAAAAATGGGACTCCAGAATTGAGCATATTTGTTATTAATAGGCATTACAAATAGCACAATTAATGAGTATCCGTGTAAAGTCAAGGGTCAACAAAAACGAGGAACATGCTAAGTGAGATGGATAGGTAACGATAAGCCCATACAAAGGACTCTAGCATACTTGTGATCATGAAGATGATGCAGGTGAGACACATATTTTGTCCTGTTACATGTAAGGTCACCGTGAGTTGGAGTCAACAAGCTGGAGCCTCTGCTGTCAACTCAGAGCAACCCTATAGGTCAGAGTAGAACTGCCCCATAAAGTTTCCAAGGAGCACCTGGAGGATTTGAATGGCCAACCTTTTGCTCAGCAGACATAGCAGCACCTGACAATAACAACAAATGCATGTGTTTGCCTGGGTAAATTTATCTTTACCACTAAAAATTTAGCTAATATTTGATTTTAGTGTTTAAGGTGAGTCAGAGTATGTGGTAGATCAAGATATTTGTCCATTTTTGGATATTGAGTCATTTGAGTCAGCCACTTCACTCAAAATTGTATCTTTCTTGACTTGTCAGTGTGATTGAACTCAGTCATCCCTTTCAGGGAACATGCTCATGATGGTACATACCCGTATGTAACAGATGAAGTGAAAGGACACACGGCTAGATCAGCACACACGTGGATGCTGGGAGAGGCTCTGCTATAATTGTTCACTCAAGATCAGACATGTCATCCTCTTTCCACTGAGATGACTATGGATCAAAACATTTTCAAATTTCTAACCGAGAACGACTTTTCACAGCATGTTTAAACAAGAGAAAACAAGTACTCACTGAGTACCTACCTTATGCCAGGCATTGTAAGATGCACAATGTCCTCCCAATTTATTTACCCAAAGGGAGAGAATAGCCATGTGTTTTCTACTTGTTTGTTTGCTTTGATTTGGTGATTTAGTTTTTGTTGTTGCGGTATTTTTACAGACGAAAAACTTGGAATTCAGTGAGCTTAAGAGATGCAAATAGCCTCAGTGGTGGCAAAATTTCACTACCGGGGCATGTGTTTTGATTTTTAGGAATGGCAAAAGTCATTCAGAGCCACGTCTGTTGACTGATGTGGTAACCAAACCAGAGACTTCTGTTTAGAGTTAAAAAAAAAAAAAAAAAAAAGAAAGAAAGAAAGAAAGGTTACTTTACATAATGTATGGCATGTTCCCACAGAATTTTAATACCAAGGTCATGGGCATGTACCACATATGTGAGCTTATGTCTCCTGTAGGCTGTTTTCTCTGTTCCATGTCTTTCAGGGTTCACTGCCCTCTTATTGAGTAATCTGGGAGGGCAGCCTGCTGACCACCCCAGTTCACAAGGTAAGTTGAGGCTATGCTCCTGTTCAGTCTCTTTTTGCCCCTTGCAGCCCTGAGTCCACTTCTGATCCTCTACCTGAGTCCTTAGACTTGACCATGCTTCTCTTTTCCCTTTTGATTGTCTTAAGTTCTTTCTAAGTGATTTAAACTTATTTTTTTCCCATAATTACGGGAATCATTGGGTGGTACAAACGATAAATTAACTCAGTTGCTAACTGAAATACTGGAGATTGAGTTCACCCAGATGTCTTGGAAGAAAGTCCTGGCAATCAACTTCTGAGAAATCAGCTATTGAAAACTCTATGGAGCACAGATCAACCGTGACACACATCAAGTTACCATGAGTCAGAATCAACTGACAGAAACCTGCTTAGTTATTCCTGGTGAGACCCGTGCTCTCCAATTGTCCTTTGGGTAATGATAGTGTATGCCTTCAGAATGTATGACTTCTTCCCAGTGTGTTACACTGGAAAGACAAAACTAGTGTAAATATCTAAATTATGATGGTTTAGAAAATGACTTAAAAAACTGCCAGGGACACCAAATATAAAAGCATAAACTTGGTGAAATGAAATCTCAAATGCTTGAATTAAGGTTCTTACAAAAGGAATCTTTAGGAACAAAAGACAAAAAATGATACAGAGATTTCTTTGGAAATGTAGCTCATTTTCTTCCTACTTGTTACCTACCTTGTTCTCAGGTAACAAGACAGGAAGAAAAAGAAGGTTAGCTTTCTCCTTCTGGTCCTCGCTGAAAGGGTCAGGACCTTGCTAGATGATGTAACAAGATTTAAGCAGTTGATATGACAAGAAAAGCAGCTCTGTCAAACTCACAATTCAAAGAGCCACAGGAGGGTTCTGTTCAGAATTCCAGGCTGGAACCAGCCCCAGCTTTGGAATTGCCTGACCCAGAGTTAAATCTATTCCACTGTATCTCAGTGTCAGGCTTTGGTTGACGGAATTGTATCTTCTCCCCAATTTTCTGTGAGAAGTCTTTTGCCTATTATCTCTGCCCTAAGTCCTTTTAAGTTAATTTAAGTTAGTCCTTTTAAGTTAGTTAGCAGAGGTGAAGCATACCACATGTGATTCTGTTGCTGCCCCACTCCTAGACCATGTGTCTCTCATAATGTTGGAGTGTAGACTGAGGCAAATTTTGATTTGGGAGCATTCAATGCTCTGACTATGCCTTTGAACTCTACACTGTTTACAAAACTGTCTTAACTTTTAAAGAATACTTCTACCATGTTCTTAAACCCTCAAAGCATGGTGGAAGGAAAGGGAGATCCTCTGAAACATCAAGGCTTCCCAACAACCTTTCTTGATTATAAGTATGGAGCCGTACGTGCAATATTCTGAACAGAGGGTTGGACATTTCATAATAAAATATTTGACCTACAAACACCAATAGAGTTTCTTATTCTTATATCAAGAAAGTACGGCAGGGGGAAGTAAGTTATCACACAACTGAACATCACTGTCAAACCACCTCACCAACCTTGAAGAAAGTCAACCTACAGTGGCCACACACTCAGCACTCATTAGAAAATGTCCAATTAAGAAATCCTGAGTTCCCAAAGAAAATCCTTCCAAGTACAAATGAAGGAAACCAGGCCATTTACCATGCTGTGTCTCTTCCTGTTTTGTTCTTAATTTCCACTCAATAAAAATCAAGTTGTGCTTGATAAATACACGCCTACCTGCTGGAAGCATGCAGGTCTGATGAGAACTCATTATTTTCTACTGCTCTGCTCCTAACCCATTGTAGGATGTTTCAGACAGTCCAAGACAGAAATGTCGCTCTGTCTCAACCATACTAAAATTAGCGAATAAACGACTCCAAAACCTAGCTTATTCTCAAGAATCCCTGAATTTCACTACTTGTGTCTCAGCAGGTAACTTGAGCCAAAGTAGACATTCATGATCCACTCAAGGTACCCACACAGCACACAACTGTGAGATGTGCTTTCTTGTGAAAAGAGACTGACAACTAATTCAAAGCACATAGAACTTGATTTTGAGGTGCATAGCTAAGTGGGACAAAACATGAGGAAGAAGTGAAAAACAAAATAGGGCTTCATTTATTTACTAGACATAAAGGTACGCCCAGTGAGGAAAGAGGAGACTTACATGAGGACAGTTTGCTGGCAGAAAGTGAATGCTTGTCAGGCCCTTGAATTCACACCCCAGCATCTTTTCTGGAAACCCTAGAGCTACTGCAAAAGACAGATTGCAACCTATTTCTACCTACTGATCCCAGCTTGGAAGAAAAGAGTTTAAGCTAATCTTGGTGGAACGGAGTCCTAGCCTTACTTAGTTTTCATGCATTTTCTTGAGCACTTACTTGATGCCATTTATATTCTAAGCAGAATCTTTCCTTGCTATGAATGGTTACTATGCTTCACTGATAATGGAAAGGCTGCAGCTTCAAATCTTCTCAGAGATGTCACAGAAAAGACACCTAGCACTCATTTCTGAGAAATCAGCCATTGAATACCCTGCAGGTATGACATACATGGACTCACAGTGAGTGGGAGTAGACTCAATGGCAATTGTGATTTCCCAATACTGACAACAGGAATTCTCACAATAACCTTGTGAAGCCAAGAATCTTGACTTTTCAGATGAGAAAGGTATGGCTCAGAGAAGTTAAGCAGTTTTTAAAAGTCACAACATCCCTCTCTCCTTGAGAATCCAAACAGATCCCAACAATCAAATCCAGACAATCTGGTTATAGACCCTGTCTTCTTAAATAGGGTACCATGGTCCCCTAAAATCAATATCTACTAACCCCATAATGGTGCACTGAGGGAGAATGGATTATCATTAGACATAGAGTATTATCACTTTGTTTTAATTTCTTAAATGATCTAAAATATTAATTTTGATGTGAGATTTATACCTACTGGATTTGGAAGACTATTTTCTTATTGGTCAAGAGTCTAAGTAAGTCATTGTCATAGAACATTATTTGTACTAACTGTTTAATGATGGATTATCATAAGAAATTTATACCTGGTCATTGAGGAAATCACAGAGTATGTGGTCCTTAAGTCTGCTCCATCTGTTAACAACAATTAGAACAGCACAAAGTAACCAAGGTTATTGCCATCACTAGTAGAGTATGATCTCTGTGAGCTAAGTATACAACTCCAAACCTCTCTCTTGGGGCACTGAGTACTGTTCTCATTTTTTTTCATTTCTTAAATGAGCTGACATATTCATTTTAATGAGATATTTGTACCTACTGGAATTGGAAGACTTTTTCATTTTCTTATTTTTGGTCATAAGACAGTATCATAGAGCAATGTATATACTAACACTTCAATGAAAAACTAGTTTGTTCTGTAAACCTCCATCTAAAGTACAATAAAAAAAAGAAAAAAGAAAGAATAACAGGCACCAGTAGGAATATAACTAAAGGCATTTTCATTCACTGATAGCAATATGTTCACACTAAAGTACAGCTTGACATATGCGCCTAATATCCATTAACAGTATAAGTGGTTAAAAGTTAGAATCAGGTTGTTCGGATCATCTGGTGGTATTAGAAATATCACAAGTTGACGGCTTTAACACAGAGAAGTTTATTCCATAACAGTCTAGTAGACTGTTGTTGTTAGGTGACATTGAGTCGGTTCTGATTAATAGTGACCCTATGAACAACAGAATGAAACACTGCCTCGTCTTGTGCCATGTCCACAATCGTTTTTATGCTTAAACCCATTGTTGAGGCAACTGAGTCAACTTATCTTATCAAGGGTCTTCCTCTTTATCACTGACCCTACACTTTACCAAGCATGATGTCCTTCTCCAGGGACTGATCCTTCCTGACAACATGTCCAAAGTATGTAAGATGCAGTCTTGCCATCTTTACCTCCAAGGAACACTCCAGTTGTACTTCTTCCAGAAAGTATCTGTTTGTTCTTTGGGCAGTCCATGGTAATTCAACATTGTTCTCTAATACCACAGTTCAAAGGCATCAATTCTTCTTCTGTCTTCTTTGTTCAATGTCCAATCCAGTAGACTGTAAGTCTGAATTTAGGGTACTGGCTTCAGGAGAAAACTCTCTACTAGCTCTGAAGGAAGGTCCTTGTGATACATCAGTCTTACCTCAGTTTGGGAGCATCTCTGCATAGGAAGCTCTGGTTCAAAGGATGCACTCTGCTCCTGGCACTGCTTTCTTGGTGGTAGCTCTTGTTCTTAGGTGCTATCAAATTGGTTTGACTCTTAGTAACCCTGTGCACCACAGAAAGAAACATTGTCTGGTCTCATGTCACATCCACAATCATTTTCATGCTTAAGCCCATTGTTGCAGCCACTGTCAATCCATCTCATCAAGAGTCTTCTTCGTTTGTTTTTTATTATGATTGAATGAAAATGTACATTCCCATATAAGTTTGCATGACCAAGTATATTCAGTACCCACTGCTCTCCCTACCTGATGACAGACACTCTTCCACTCTGCTCCATTCGTGGCTTATCCTCCCAACAATTTCCTATCCCCTCGTCTCCACCCACTCCCCTTTCTCCAGTAAGAGGTTAGAAGGACGACATCCTATAGATGCATGGAACCATAAAGTACACACATGATATGGTCACTCTGTGTCACCAAGTCCAATCCATTCCTGTCCAAGAGTTGACCTCCATTATGATTTATGGACAGCAGCAGCATCAGGACCGAGGGCCACGCTCCCAGGAGAACCCTGAAGCCCGTGGACCATCACTTGCCACCTTTTAACAGAGATCTCAGGGTACACCCCTTTTTATTCTTGTGTTGTCAGTGAGACTCAACTTTGTGAACTCCATCATGGCTACCACTGGTGGTGGCTGGACACCATCTGGTTCCTCTGGTCACAGGTTGATGTAGTCACTCACTCATGTGGGTCTCTCTGTCCTCTGGGTTCTCTTTCCCTGATGTCATTTCAGTTCTTGGTGATCATCTGTTCCTGCCAAGTTGGGACCAGTTCCTGGACCCTCAGACAGCAGCTTTAAAGACCCCAGACACCAGTGTGGGCTGTAGAGGGCTCTCTTAGCAAAATGCTAGTTTTGCCAACTGGCCTCGATTTTCCCTAAGAGCATGTTCCCTGGCCCTCCACCCCAGCTACTCTGATCTTGTAATATTGGATTAAGATGAGAGGAGCAATCATGTTATGTTGAAGTCCATTTGCAATTGATCTTCTTTCTAATGTGTGCTGTCACATATTTCACCCAACCAAATTTCTATCAACTATCTAATCTAAGCCCTCCTCTCCTCGCCCTCCCTCCCTCCCCACACTTGCAGCCATCAAAGAGTCTTTTCTTCTATGCATGAGTCTGTTTTTAAGTTCTTATCATAGGGGTCTCATAAGATATTTGTCCTTTGATTGCTGACTACTTTCACTCAGCTTAATGTTCTCCAGTTGAAAACAGGTTATGAAATGTTTCCTAAAATCAGCACTGTTCTTTATCAATACACAGTGTTCCATTGGGTATATATACCATAGTTTACCTATCCATTCTCTGTTGTTGGGCATCTGAGTTGATTCCATCTTTTTGCTTTGTGGACTGTGCAGCAATAAACATTCGTGTGCATATATCAGTTGGTGTGAATGGCCTTGATTCTGTAGGATATATTCTGAGCAGCGGAATTGTTGGGCCAAATGGTATATCTATTTCCAGCTTTTTAAGGAAGCTCCAGATTGCTTTCCAAGGAGATTGCACCATTTTGCAATACCATCAACGGTGTAGGAGAGTTCCACTTTTTCCACAGCCTCTCCAGCATTTGTTGTTTTGTGTTTTTAGGATCAAGGCCAACCTTGTTGGGGTAAGATGGTATCTGATTGTAGTTTGGATTTGAATTTCTTTAATAGCTAATGATCTTGAGCATGTCCTCATGAGTTTTTTGGCTGCCTCGATCTCACTTTAGCGAAGTGTCTGTCCATCTCCTTTGCCCATCACTTAACTGGATGATTTATGTTTTTCTTATTGATGTTTTGTAGTGCCTTATAGATTATGGAGATCAGGCTGTGGTCTGACATATAGTTGCCAAATATATGTTCCCATTTTGTAGGTGACCTTTTAATTCTATTAATAAAGTCTTTGGATGAGCAAAAGTGTTTGATTCTTAGTAGTTCCCTTTTATCTATTCTCTTTTCTGTTGTTCATCATTTGTTTGACAGATTTTGAAGTCTATCTGCATTGTGTATTAAAACTTCCATTGTTGTTTCTACTTTTTCTTAGATGAGCTTTATCATTTTAGATTTGTTATTTAGGTCTTTTCCAGTTTGAATTGTTTTTTTGTATAAGGTGTAAGATATGAGTCTTGTTTCAGTTTATTTCAGACGGATATCCAATTTTGCCAGCACCACTTGTTGAACAGATTGTTTTTACCCAAGTTCATTTCTTAGGGCCTTTGTCGAATATCACCTGTTCACAAGAAGAAGGTGTCATCTCTGGGGTCTCAATTCTATTCCATTGATTTACCTGTCTGTTTTTGTACCAGTACCAGCATTTTGACAACTGTGGTAGTGTAATAGGTTCTAAAGTAGGGTAGTGAGAGGCTTCCCAGTGTCTTCTTCTTCAGTAGTGCTTTACTTATCTAGGGCTTCTTTCCTTTCCAAACAAAGTTGCTAATTACTTTGGGCAAAATAGACATTTTCACAATGTTAAATCTTCCTATCCACAAGCAAGGTAGGTTTCCACATTGGGAGGCAGAGACACCCATGCAGAGGCCCCAGGTGGACTTAGTTTCTAGGCTGGGAGGCAGCGCTTGCCCAAGGGAGAGTGATTTTCCAGCAGAAAAGCAGCGTTTTACACAGTGTCACCTATGGCTGGGGCCCAGAAACAGGTTGTGGACTCTGTGCATCTTGGCATCTTTGGCCTCTCTTTCGACCTCTGCCACAGAGTACCCTGCTCCACACCATCTTCTTCCACTAGGAGGCCTCCCAATGGATCAAGATGGCATCCCGCACAATCTCACCACTTCCTCATTACTGGCTACTATACGACAGAGGCAGAAAGAGAAGCCAAAGGTACCAAGATGCCCAGAGTCCACAGCCAGACTCTCAAAATATAGCAATTTTGCTTGCTGATCCCACCAGCAGTGCATTTGAGACTAGCCACCAGTCAAGTCCCAATTCTGCCCACGGGCTAAGACAGAGGAAAAAAATTACAATGGTGAGTTACCTTTGGTCCATGCAAGCCTGCACTCACCAAGAGTGGGATCAGCGCAAGAGAGGAGCTTTTGCTGTCAGTGGTATCAAGTCCCAATTAACAGCCCTATGCAGCATCCTAGGGCTCACTAGGTATCTGGAAGGCTCCGTTTAATACTCAGTTCAGGTCTTGGCTTCCAGAGGGATTTAGGAAGATGTGTGTTTAGTCCACCATCTTGACTCTGCTCCCCCAGGGTCATCTTCTTTTTTGCTGACCCTCCACTCTACCAAGCATGATGTCCTTCTCCAGGTACTGATCTATCCTGACAACATGTCCAAAGTGTGTAGCATGTATTCTTGCCTTCTTTGCTTGCAAGCAGCACTCTGGTTATACTTCTTCTAGAACAGGCCTGTTTGGTTTGGGGGCAATTCACGGTACATTCTATATTCTTCTCTAAAACCTTTCCTTTTATTTCTTGTAAGATTCAAGGTGGTGCAGCCTTTACCCTAGAGAAACTCTCTAAGAATTTTGTTTTCCACTGACACTCTACCAAACATGATGTCCTTCTTCAGGGATTGGTCCCTCTTGATAATATTTTCAAAGTACAGGAGACAAAGTCTCACCATTCTTGTTCCTAGGGAGCATTCTAGCTATATTTCTTCCAATACAGATTGGTTCATTTCTCTGGCAGCATTTGGTATAGCCACACTCTTCACCAATATCATATTTCAAAGGCATCAATTCTTCTTTGGTCTTCCTTATTCTTTGTCCAGGTTTTGCATGTTTATGAGGTGACTGAAAACACCACACAGCTTGGGTCAGTCACACCTTAGCCATCAAAATGACAATTTTTACCTTCTAACACTCTAAAGAGATCTTTTGCTTCAAATTTTTCCAGCTCTTTACATTGTTTGATTTCTTGACCAGTGTTTCCACAGGCACTAATTGTGGATCCAAGTGATGAAATCTGTGACAACTTCAGTCTTTTCTCTGCATATCATGGTGCTGCTTATGGATCCTATTGTGAAGATTTTTGTTTTCTTTGTGTTCATTTCCAATCCATGCTGAAGGCTGTAGTCTTTGGCCTTAAAAGTAAGTGCTTCAGGTTCTCTTTCAGTGAACCATGTTGTGTCATCTGTATATGACAGGTAGTTAATAAGTTTTCCTCCAACCCTGATGCTGCTTTTCTTCATGTATTCCAGCTTGTCAAATTACATCTTCAGCATAGGAATCAAAAAAGTGTGGTAAGGGGATACAACCCTGATGCAGATATTTTCTGATTTTAAACCATGAAGTATCCCTTTGTACTGTTAGAACTACTGCCTCTTTATCTATGCACAGTTTCCTCATGAGCAAAGTTAAATGTTCTGGAATTCCTGCTGTTTGATATGCTATCCTTAATTTGTTGTGATCCACATAGTCAAACTCCTTTGTATAGCCAATAAAACACATATAAACCTCTTTTTGGTATTCTCGGTTTTCAGCCCAAATCATCTTACATCAGCAGTGATATCACTTGTTCTACTTCCTCTTCTAAATCAGTCTTGAATTTATGGCTATTCCCTCCTGATGTACTGCTGTAACAACTTTTGAATGATCTTCAGCCCAAGGTCTGACATAACAAATTACCACAAATTGAGTGACTTGAAACAAAAGAAATTTATTGTCTCACATTACTGGAAGCTAAAAGTTCATATTTAGACTAGCAACTAGACTATGTTTCCTCTGAAGTTTCTAGGGAACCATTTGGTATACCTCAGATGGCAGCTTCCTAGCTTTTAAGACCCCAGATGCCACTCACCTCTTGTAGTTTCTAAAAGTCCCAGATATTATTTGGTATGTACAACATAGTCATATTCTCTCTCTCTCTCTGTGTGTGTGTGTGTGTTCTCTGCATTTCTTCTTATAAAGGCACCAGCTATTTGCATGAGACCCAAGCTAATTCAATGACTTTAGGTTAATCATATCTGCAAATAATCTAACTTACTTCAAATCACATCAAAGAATCTATAAGCTCATATCTACTGGTACTAGTGGTTAATACTTGAACATAAAGATCCATGTTAGATATTTACTTGCCTGAAGTCAACCTTGTGATCACCAAAGGTAGTAAAGGGCATTTGATTTTATTGAAAGAATATAAATTAAAATAGCTCTACCCTTTAAATGAACAATCTGCCAAGTCTGGAGACACATTATGTTGAGGTCATTGTCATCTTTCACCTATCTGGCCACCCATAAGCCATACAAACCCATGAGAAAAAAAGGGAAATTACCACAGCTAGAGCACCAGTAAACAACATGCAAATAGAGGAAAAAAGTGAAATTGTCAAGAACTTCTTTCTAGTTGGATCAATAATCAATGTCCAAGAAGTGGTAGTTAGAAAAATCAAACAACTTATTGCAATGGGCAAATCTCCTACAACAGAGCTCTTCAAAAATTTAAAAAGCAAGTGTCACTTTGACAGCTAAGTACATCTGACCCAAATCATAGTCTTTTCAACACCTTATCTGCATATGAAAGAATCATAAGAAAAAGAAAAAATGATGCTTTTGACCTCTAGTGTTGATAAAGAATACCAATCAAGTCATGGACTGAAGAACATTCAACAGAGGCTGCAGCAGTACATGGGCAGGGAACCAGCAGAAATTCACGCTGGATTCAGAAGAGGACATAGAACCAGGGATATCATGGGTCTTGACTGAAACCAAAGAATACTAAGAAGATTTTTATTTGTGTTTTATTGAATATATAAGGTATCTGACTGTGTGGATCGTAACTATGGATAACACTGCAGAAAGTAAGAATTCCAGAACATTTAATTGTGCTCATGAGGAATCTGTACACGGACCAAGAGGTACTTGTTCAAAAAGAACATGTGGACAATGCACGGTTTAAAGTCAGGAAAGATGTGCATTTGTGTTATATCCTTTCTCATACTTTTCAATCTGTATGCCAAGAAAACCTGAGAAGATGGACTATATGAAGAAGACGGGACATCAGAATTGGAGGAAGACTCATAAAACAACTTGTATTATGCATATGATGCCACTTTTCTTACTGACAAAGTGAAGAACACTTGAAACACTTACTGATAAAGATCAAAGAGCACAGCTTTCAGTATGGGTTACTCCTCAACATCAAAGAACCAAAATGTACACAAATGGACCAGTAAGCAACATCATGATAAACCGAGAAAAGAGTGATGTTGTCAAGGATTTAATTTTACTAAGTTTCACAATCAACACCCATGGAAGCAGCAAGGAAGAAATCAAAAGACACATTGCATTGGGAAATTCTGCTGCAAAAGACCTCTTTAAAGTGTGAAAAAGCAAAGATGTCACCCTGAATACTAAGATGATGCTGACAGAAGCTATAGTATTTTCAGTTATATCGTACGCATGAGAAAGCTGGGCTATGGCTAAGAAAGACAGAAGAATTGATTCCTTTGAATTGTGGTGTTGGAGAAGAATATTGACTGTACCATAGACTAACAAAAGAATGAAAAGATCTGTCTTGAAAGTGGTATTATCTGAGAGCTCCTTAGAAACAAAGATGGCGAAGCTACGTCTTGCATAATCTGGACATGTTAGGATAAATGAATCTCTGGAGAAGGTCACCATGCTTGGTAAGATAAAGGGTGAGTGAAAAAGAGGAATACCCTCAACAAGTTGGATCCATACATTGGCTATAATAATAAACTCAAGAATGACAATGATTGTGGGCATGGTGCAGTATGAGGTAGTGTCTTGTTCTGTGCTACACAGGGTGCCTATGAGTCAGTACTGACTTGATAGCAGTTTAATAACAACAACATGGATCTCCAAAGGAAAAACAAAACAGTCTTAGAAAAAATACAACCAGAAGCGAGGAAGGCAAAGCTTTGGCTGGATTCCTTAGAACATGTCATCGATAAAGATTGATGGCTAGAAAAATGACATCATGTTTGGTGAAGCAAAACATCGTCAAAAAACAAAGGAAACATTCAGTGAGATGGTTGGACTTGACAAAACCAACAATGGACTAAAAAAATATCAACAACCATGGAGATGGTACAGGATAGGGCAAGGATTTGTTCTGCACGAGGTCCCCATGAGCTGGAGCCATGTCAGCAGTAACTAAACTAACAAAAACGAAACTACTTGTTGATTTGGGTTCAGTTCCTAAGGTGTAGGGTTTCCACTCCAAAAGGGAATGCTTTCATAATGTTTCTTGTCATTAGTCTGGGCAGAGATAAGGTGTAAGTGGGCAGAAACGTTTGCTTCCCAGAAACTCCAAGTCTATGGTCTCTGCAAGATAACATTTAAATATGTTAAGAAGAAGCCACACACTGAGACTTTCTAAGTATGGCCAAAGACTTCCACTGTAATAATACCTTTCAATAAAATTTTCTTTAGCATGAAAGACATATTTCAAAGCTAGAAAGGTTACAGACGGGCCCTCCATACCCTTTCAACATGCATGAAGCTTGCTAATTACCTTGCAACATCACAATGGTATCAGCAGTAAAGTTCACATAGCGTTGGCTACTTAAAAAATGTCTTTAAACTGAAGAAGAAAGACAAGGGGCCAAAATGAAAGCATCTGGAGGGTACCACCTTTCACTGATTGTATCAGATTCACTGTGAGTGACCCACTGACTTTTCAGGGATTCACTCCAGTGATGTGTATTTTTCATCCTCCCACCAGCTCTGAAAGCAAAGGAGAGGTTTACTGCACACTATAAATATGTAATATGAAAGTTGTGCTGGCTGGCTGTGAATATTCCAGGGCTTAATGATAGTTCTCAGGACTTAAGCTTCGCAGATCCCCAATATCACAGGTGTCTCAGCCACCACTCTGCAGTCATGCTTCTGCAGAATGCATTTGAATATTTCATCATTTTAAGCTATTTGCATCTGTCCAAGGCTAACCCAAGCCTGAAAATCTCAGAGCAAGTACTCTCCTCAAACCTTGTTTTGGAAGCACAAAGGAATAAAGTCAAAGCAAGACAGACTGAAAACTCTTCCTGACAATCCACCCACTCTGAACACAACAAGGCATTGTCAAGAACTAAGCCTGTCCTACTTTTCGAAGTCAGGCAGAAACAAAAAGTGTACTGGGTTAAACGTGGTGCTGCAAGGTGAGAGGCACAAAACATTTCCTGGGGACCAGAGCTAAATGTCAGTATCTGTGTATGCCAAGAACCCACAGAGAATTTTAAATTGAACTGCAGACGTTAACATGATGAACAACTAATTATAGACATGCTGTCTTAGGAGGTACTGCTAGCATATACAAAGACGACTTTTTTGCTTATAAAATTCTATTGTGTACTAAAATGTTTGGCAAAATTGCGTTTGTGGCTATTATTACATCTGTTCCAATTTTATTTATGATTCTTTAATATGTAGATATGTGATTACTGCTGTGATTTCATAAATACCTTTCTTCATCACACATGTTTCTAGGTTAATATAATTTATTTTCTCAGAGGTGCGGCTGAAAATCTTAAGAAATAAATGTTGTATTTTAATGAGATTTTTATTAATTTATTCATCAGACCTCAGTTATAACTTTTCAGGAATTTAATTGATTCTGGTCTCCTTTTCCTTCTAACTTAATTGTAGTTTCATTTACAAGGTCTGCTCCCCTGCAGTTCCTCACATTGTGTTGTTAGTTGCCATCAAGTCGGCTCTGACTCAGCGAGATGTTACGTGCAGCAAAACAAAACATCGCCCAGTGTTGTGTTGTCTTCACCACCACTGGTATGTATGAGTTTGTTGTTGGGGCTGCCCTTCCAGTCCATCTCCTTGAGAGTTTCCCTAGTTTTCACTCACCTTCTACTTTACCAACCCTGATGTGCTTTTCTCACAATTAGTGTTTCCTGAAAACATATCCAAAGAAGAGAGCTACAGCTTTGCCATCCTCATTCCTAGGAAGCATCCTGGTTGTATTTCTAGTAAGACTGATTTGTTCATTCTGTTGGCAGTCCACAGTGTACCAAATGCCTCTTGCTGAAACCAGTCAGTTTGTCATACTTGGTAATTTTCATGTTTCTGTGATCCTGGAAGCCATGCCACCTGCATCTCAGACACCAGCAGGATCACTCATGGTGAACCGGTTTCAATGTAGCTTCCAGACTGAGCTAGAATAAGAAAGACATGGTGATCTATTTCAAAAACTTAGCCAAAGGACTCCGTATATCTCAGATGGTAAAGCACACACCATAAAAAGTATTCGCATCTACTTAATGCTGTGAATTCTTACCTTGCAAAAATTTTATCTATTTTTAACACATGATAATTGATTTGTAAGATGAATCTGACAGGCTGAACTAATTTCCCACAGGTTTTAATTAGAATAAGCCCAGCTGTTGGGCAGAAGGTGCCATCCTATCAGGCTGGGTCACATTGGAAACAGAGCATCAATTCTCAGCTATGCTAGTCCCTCAGAAGGACCCTCATCTTTCAGGAATCTGTTCTATTTTACAGGACCTTTGGTGGTATAATGATTAAGCATTTTGATAAACAAAATAAAATGTGTTTTAAATATGCGATTAATGGAAAAGCCAGAAATGATCATAAACAGAAAAATTATTTCAAATTTTAAAAATATAGGACCCTATCTAGCAAAATAGAAGCTGTACTGATCTTTAGACTGTTGAGATTTCACATCATCTAAGGTCTCTCATCACCCGGGACCTCTCATCACCTGAGCTCTCGTATCACCTAAGATTTTGCCATCGTCTAAAATCTCATATTACCAGAGATTTCTCATCACCTGAGATTTCCCTTTATCTAAGACTCACATCACCCAAAATCTCAGCATCATCTGAGATCTCTCATCATCTGAGACCACACATCACCCAAGATGCCCTATTGCTTCCACTCTCACATCCCCCAAGACCTCTCATCATCTGAGATCTCCCTGTTACCCAAGGTCTTTCACCACCTGAGATCTCACACCACATAAAATCTCTCATCACTGAATGTCTCACACCATGTAAACCCTCACATCACTTGAGATGTCCCATCATCTAAGATCTCCGCACCTGGCATCTGTGTCCTCTCCAGCATGTTTTTATTTGATGACACAGAATTGACCTTTAATGTTCTGAAATTCAATTTTATCCAAGGTGATTTCTTCTGAAATAGTGACTGAGCCTCTCCTAACTGGTGTGTGTATTTGTTAGGGTGGACAACATAATCCCATTTCAATGGTAGCATTTCAATAAACAAAATAAAATTTGTTTTAAATGTGTAATTAATGGAAAAAGCAGAAATGATCATAAATTGAAGAAATATTTAGAAATATGTTTTAATCAAATGTGTTTCTATCACAAAAGAAAGATTAGATATACTGTAAACAGTCCATTTAAAAGCCATCAGTCCATTTGGGGATTTTATTTATACCATCACCTGGGTAGAAACCAGGGATGCCTGTACCCTTTAATCTAAATGTGGATAGATTCCTATTTTATCTCTTTAAATGTACCTCCATTGAATTGTTTTTGCCCTCTTCCCTTTAACAGTAACACATGGTTTCTTGATTTCCTTTCCTTTTTTTTTTTTTTTTTGGTAAGTTTTTCATTTATTTTATAAAATTATAAGTGGAGAAAAGTAAAATGCAAACATAGGTGGTTGTTGTTAGGTGCCTTTCAGTTGATTCTGACCTATGGAAACCCCATGCACCGCAGAACAAAACACTGCCTGGTCTTGTCCCATACCCACAATTGTTTTTATGCTAAACCCATTGTTGTGGCAAATATGTCAATCCATCTCATCAAGAGACTTTCTCTTTTTCACTGTCCCTCAACTCTACCAAGCATGATGCTTTTCTCCAGGGACTAATTCCTCCTGACAACATGTCCAAAGTATATAAGACACAATTTCACCATTTTTGCTTCCAAGGAGCACTCTGGTTATACCCTTTTCAGAACATATCTGTTTGTTCCTTTGATAGTCCACGGTATGTTAAAAATTCTTATGCAACACCACAATTCAAAGGCATAAATTCTTCTGTCTTTCTTATTTATTGTCCAGTTTTTGCATGCTTATGATGTAACTGAAAATGTCATGGCTTGGGGCAGGCACTATTTAGTCTACAAGGTGACATCTTTACTTTTTCACACCTTACTGAGGTCTTTTTGCAACATATTTTACCAGTGCATTGCATCTTTTGATTTCTTGACTGCTGCTTCCATGGTCATTGATTGTGGAACCAAGTAAAATGAAATCCTTGACAACCTCTATCCTTTCACCATTTATCGTGATATTGCTTACTAGTCCAGTTATGAGGATTTGGGTTTTCTTGATGTTTATGTACAATCCATACTGAAGGCGGTGATCTTTGATCTTTGTCAGAGTCTCAAGTCTTCTTTACTTTTAGCAAACAAAATGTGTCATCTTAATAACAGAGTTTGTTACTGACTCTTCCTTCAATCCTGATGCTATGTTCTTCTTCATATAATCCAGCTTCTCAGATTATTTCTTTAGCATACAAATTTTAAAAGGTATGATGAAAGGATATAACTCTGATGCTTGCCTCTCCTGATGTTAAACCATTCAGTGTCCCCTTGTTCTCTTCATAAGACTGCTCCTTCATCCATATTCATATTCCTCATGAGCACAATTAAATATTCTGGAATTCCCATTCTCCACAACATTACCCATAACTTGTTATGATTAACACAGCCAAATGCTTTTATATAGTCAATGGAACATAAATAAACATCTTTCTGGTATTCTCTGCTTTCAGCCAACATCCATGTGACATCAGCAATGTCATTATCCCTGGTTCAGCATCATTTTCTGAATCTGGTTTAAATTTCAGACAGTTCTCTGTCAATACACTGTTGCAGTCACTTTTGAACTATCATTAGCAAAAGCAAATATATAGTAATGAAACAATCCATCGGAGCTGCATATTTAATGATGGTTAGGGTGGACCCTAACTTTGGTCACATCTCATTCACTGAAGAGGCAAATCACATGACTAAAGGTTGCTCCTGTAAAAGTGCAAAGAAATGGAGAAACTAATGCATTATTATTTAATACTGGAATAATAAAATTTAAAACAGAAGACTAGGAATACAAATACAATGAGAAAGAGAAGTGTGAAAGGAAGGGAAGAAAAAGCAAAAAATGGAGGATGGAAGGATGGAGGAAAGAAAAAGTTCATTATGCAACAGGAAAATGACTTTATCTGGGATCTTCTGTTTCATAGAAAGCTTCTATTTCTTGCCACCTGAAATCAAATATGAAACAACTGAAAAGGAAGCATATGAACATAAAACTGTAAGGAAAATAGGAATGAAAAAATGTTTAAAGAAATGAAAGTGTTGTGTATCCCTGGTGGCACAGTACTTAAGAGCTCGGCTTCTAACCAACCGGTCAGCAGTATTAATACACCAGCCACTCCTTGGAAACCCCTGTAGGATCACTGTGAGTTAGAATAGACTTCACAATAGTGGGTTTATATTTATCTTAAACAGTATGGTTGAGGGAAGTCTCCTGGGGTTCTGACTTGGGTCTTCTCATATCTGAGGTTTATCTTTACTTCTGTCCTTAAAAATGAAGTATAGCCTGTTATTGTTGGTAGTCCCTGCAAAACACACATCACCAAATAGACAATATCCTCAGGGAAGAGGAGCTCACTGACAATCCTAATCTAATACTGCAGTAGAGGACTCA
Organism: Heterohyrax brucei; assembly: GCA_028571685.1. Classification (NCBI taxonomy): domain Eukaryota; kingdom Metazoa; phylum Chordata; class Mammalia; order Hyracoidea; family Procaviidae; genus Heterohyrax; species Heterohyrax brucei. Next base: position 8,117,246 of record CM053141.1, read on the forward strand.
TCATGACAGAAACTACATGTTGAGTACTCCATGCATGCTGAAAGATAGCTACTGAGAAGGACAAGCAACTTAAAATACACATAATAGAGGGGGCAGAGTCAAGATGGTGGAGTAAACATACATCTCCCTAAATCCATCTGGAAACCAAGACCTGAACTGATAATTAAACAGAGCCTTCTGGGCACCTAGTGAGCCCTAGGACACAGCATAGGGCTCTTAATTTGAATTTCATACCACTGAATGGAAAACCTCTTCTCTTTCACTGACCCCTGCTCTTGGCGAGTGCTGGCTTTCACAGACCAAAGGTAACTCACCATTTTAACTTTTTTTTCTTTGTCTTAGCCAGTGGGTGGAGCCGAGACTTAACTAGCCGCTAATCTCAGATGCACTGCTGGTGGGATCAGCAGGTGAAGTTGCCATTGACAGCCCATCTTTGGACTCTGCATGTTGGCACCTTTGCCCTCTTTTTCCACCTCCGCTATAAAGTAGCCAGCACTCAGGCAGGTGGCCAGCTTGTGTGGGATGCCATATTGTCCCACTGGGAGGCAGATGTATCCATTTGGTGGCCTCAGCTGGACCTAATTCCTAGGCTGGGAGGCAGCACTTGCCCAGAGGAGAACACTTTTCTAGCAGAAAAGCAGTATTCTACAGTGTCACCTAGAGCTGGGGCCTGACAGCAGAGGCTAGCAGGGCAGTAGACTTTCTGTGTTTTGAACTAGTTTATAACATCTGGGATTCGATATAGGGGTGTTTACTTTGCCACCTGGGAAGAGGGACCTATACACCTGAAAATGTGACTGACTTTGGAAGTTGTCAGATACCTTTTACCTTTCATTTTAAGATGGCCTAGAGAAACAACTGCAGTCCATCCTCACAGCATCTCTTCCAGCCTCTATTGATTCACATGATGCCCCAAAAACAACAAATTCTGGATAAAAGAGTAACCAAGAAATCACCCTTGGCTTCAGAAGGCCCCCAAAAGAAAGCACCACAGAACTTACCAGACGAAGAAACCTTCCTGAAACTACTGGAAGGTGAATATAAAAGGATTATATAGAGAGTCCTCCTAGACCTTAAAATATACATAATAGATATTATTTAAATCATGAGGATAATAACCACAGACTCTATATCCACAGAGATACTTCAGCTTCTTTTCTTATATGAAAACACCTTCAGTCCTCCAGAGAATTTCCCAAAAACTTGCCATTACTCTGCCCAGTGTAAAGATTAGAAAACTAGATTACATAGGCTGTAAGGCTCCAGAGTTCTCCTCAGTTATGAACTAAAGCAAGAGAAGAAAATAACAAAAAGAGAGTTTAGTGGAAATATCAGTTATGAAAAATATAATATCTGCAATACATAATAAGAAAAATAAATGCAAGTGAAGAAAAAAATCAGCTTGATAAAGGTAGCAGAGGTTATCAGATAATCAAACATAAATAGAAATAGAGGAAAAATCATGAGAAAAAGAATTGCAATTACTTCAAGAGAAAAAGGGTCAGTCATCAACATAAAAACAAGAAAATTTCTATCATAATTCTCAGTAGTAACACTGATTCAAGAATACATGAATTTAGTAATTCTAAACTAATCAAGAAAGAGAAAGACTCTGACTCTATTATTATACCTTTAGTCAAATTCTTATTTAAACGTGAAAGAAAATTTAAAACATCCACAAATAACAAAAAGCTCCAGGAGTGCTCACAGAAAGTCTTACCTTGAAAACAATCTTGGATGCAGACTCAAATAAAAAGAAAAATAAATCATAAAATTAAAACTGGGAGCCAAAAAAATAAAATCTATAGTATTGATTTCATCAAAATTGAAAGTTCTGCTAATATAGATATATACATATCACTCATAACATCAATCTACAAAATATGAATAAATGAGTGTTCAAAAAGCTTAGGAAAGCTGATTGTATTTTTTAGAAAGGCAAGAGAAATGAGTAAATTCATGGCCACTCAAACATAAATTTAAAAATAATTGATAATGTGAAGCTTTGCAAGAAGGTAAGATATACCAAAAGGATGTAAGAATATGTAAACATGCTCATTTGTTAGACAGAAGATATTGATATTTTAAAATAAGTTTTAAGGAATAGTACAGAAATGGGGACATATATTGTTTTTATTCAATAAACACAAATCAAATATGTTATCAGTTCCCCTTAAATGAATTATAGATTCAATGCAAACCCTATGAAAATCTCAGAGGCTTTTTTTTCATCTTTAAGAAATAGGTAAACTGATTTTAAAATGTCAAGTATCTATAATGAAATTAATCTTGATAAGGAAGAGCAAAGTTAGAGGACTTACACTGGAGATCAGGCACTACTTGATCTCACAACTCGTCTCAAAACTAATACAGCATAGTATTGATGGGAGGATAGACAAATAGAACTGGGAAGCAAAATTGGAAAAAGAGACAAATTGTCATCTATACCATCAATTAATTTTTGTACAAGGTGCCAAGTCAACTAAGTGGGAAAAGAAAGCATTTGTAAAATATTGCTGGAATAATAGTCATGTAGAGAGGAAAATTAAAAAAAAAAAAAAGACACTATGTCATGCCATAATTAATCCAAGGTCAGTCATAGGCCTGATATAAAATTAAAATCCATAAAGTGTCTAGAATAAAACAGAATGTTTGTGCAACTCAGGGATAAACGAACATTCTCAGGGAAGGAAATTGAAGTGGGAGCCGTAAAAAATAAGATCTACAGTACTGAATTCAACAAAATTGAAAGTTCTGCTAAGCTAAATGTATGCACATCACTCAAAACATCCATCAGTAAATCACAAATTAAAAATCTGAAACACATATATAATACACGTATCGTCATGGATTTAATTGTGTCCCCCCAAAATGTGGGTAGCAAATTGGACAGGCCATGATTCCCAGTATTGTGTGATGTTTCTGTATGTTGTAAATTCTGCTTCTCTGATATTAGCAAGCTGAGTGACAGTTGTGTTGGTGGGCCAGGACTCAGTGTGTAAGATGGTATTGTGCCTTGAGGCAATTTCTTGGTATATTAAGGAAAGAGAAGTAAGCAGAGGGTTGGGAACCTTATACTGTCAAGAAAGAAGCAGTGCCAGGAGCACAGTGTGTCCTTTGGACCCAGGGAACCTGTGCCCCAGGGGAAGATAGACCACAGGGACCTTCCTCCAGAGCCAACAGACAAAGACTTCCCCTGGAGCTGATGCTCCAAATTTGGACTTGCAAGCTACTTTTAGGGAAAAAGAAATTTCTCTTTGTTAAACCAATCCACTTGTGATATTTCTGTTATAGCAGCACTAGATAACTAAGACAAACATATATTAAAACTGAGCAGTAAAAAAAAGACAACCCAATTTTTTAAATTGGACAAAAATATTTTAAAAAACACTTATCAAGAAAAGATACAGGAATGCCCATCAAAACATGACAATATGCTCAAGATCATCATCAGGAAAATTAAAATTAAAAATTGCAATGAGATGTCATTTCACATCTAGTAAAATTACCAAATGTATGTTACCAAAGAGGTAGAACAACTGGCATTCTTGTACATTGCCAGCGGGAATGTAAAAGGGTACAACATTTGGAAGAATTTTTTTTTCAATGTCTTCTTTTTATTATGACTGAGCGAAAACGTACATTCCCATATAAATTTACATGCCCACCTATATGTAGCTTCCACTGCTCTCCCTGCCTGGTGACTGCACACTGTTCCTCACTGCTCCATACATGTCTCATCATCCCAACAGTCTTCTTTCCCCTCCTCTCCGTCCACTCCCCTTCCTCCAGCCAGAGGTCAGCAGGATGATATCCTATAGATGCCTAGAACCATGAAAAGGATCCAATATATGGTCACTCTGCATCGCCAAGTCCAATCCATTTGTGTCAATTTCATATAAACTTAAACATGTATGTATACCCTATAAACTGACAGTTCCACTTTACTGAAGAGAAATGAAAACATCTGAGGACAAATGAGACAGGTACAGGAATGTTTGGAAAAACTTATACACAACAGCGCAAGTTGAAAATAACCCAACTCTTCACCAGAAGGAGAATGAATTTTTAAAAGTTGTGGTATATTCATATATCCACATGATGGAATATGATTTAGAAAAATAGAAAATAAAAAAATAAATACGATAGATTAGAACACATAACTGTAAATATGAATAAATCTGAAAACAATTATGTTAAACAAAACACTGCCCACTATAAAATCCATTTTATCAGAAGTACAAACCTAGGCAACAGACATCTACAGAAGTTAGCAAGCTGTCATCTCTAGGGTATAAGAAAGACTGGCTTGAAAGGAATTTGAGGATGCTTAAGGTAATGCAAGTGATCAATTTCTTGTTTGAGGTGGTAGTTACAGAGGTATATAAAATTATCGAAACTTTTGTGACTAGAAACTTAAAAACTATACATTTTATTGCAAGCGTATACTTCAATTTAGAAAGATCAATAGGAGCTATTAAACATATTTATGGGTTTCTAATTTTAGGAAAGCATCATAAGAATAAAAATAAAATGGATAATTTTAACTTATAATTTAAACCTGATGTGTTCAATATGAGAACCAAAACTAAACAATTACGGTAAATTGGAAACATAAGTGCAGAAATAAGTCCTAATAAGTTGGTAATTTCAATAAATGAAAATTTTTTAAACTCAGAAATTAAAAGACCAAGAATGCCATATCACCTAAAAAAATAATCTGACAATCCAAAAAAAATGAAGAAACATTAAAAATTACAGAATGGAAAAAATACATATCATGGAAATAAGACCCATAAAAGTTGTCATGATAATTTCACCATTTGATTAAATAAATATCAAGACAAAAACAAGGAGTGAAGAAGACTGTTACAACTATAAGAATAGCACATAACCATCATCAACCTATACATACTTAATATTATATTCTTAAAATACACACACAAAAAACCTGACAAATCAAGGAGATAAATGGCTGCATAAACAAAGGTAGCTGAGCACTTTTTAAATCTCACTTCAGAGACTGAGACAAAAATAAGCAGAGGCAGAGATGAAATGAATGCTGACATTAGTAATATCAAGCAATTATATTTAGAATCCTAAGTATAACACCCAGTGAACACACAGCCTAGCTCATTAACTACTTCCTGTCCACCATTGTTTCTAAATATGGAAATGGAGAGTATTTAAAAATGTTTACAACTGGTATTGCTGAGCTATCTTATTGCATTATCATTTTTTCTAGTATTTCATTTTGTTGAATTTTCCAAACGACTGGTTTGTGATTGGCTAGGGGAAAAAGATGTCATTCTCTACAGAAAGGTTGAGAAGTCCTGTTTTAAGTTACAAGTATTGATCGTATATTAGATCACAACTGAATTCTTAATACATTTCAAAAAATAAGTGTGCTACAACTACATTCTCTTGTCACACTGGATAAAAACTATAAATTAATAACAGTATAACTTAGTCCTTTCCATATTTCTAGAAACTCCGTAACATACATTTTGCTAAAAAGGAAATGATAGAGTACATTGTGGAATACTTAGAATGGAACAGCATCAAAAGCATTATATGTCAAAATATGTGTATACATCTCAAATGGTATTGAGAGGAAAACTTTTATCTTAAAATACATTTTCATGAGGCAAGAAACACTGAAAACAAATGAACTAAATTAAAACCAAAAAAAGGATTGAATTTATTACACTGAAACGAGGACTGATTTTAATGAAAAACACACAGACAAAGTTAATGACAGATAACAGATTGAGGGAATATACTTGCGATATCTAAAACCAACAAAGGATTGTATTATCTAAAATATGCAAGAAATGCCTATAAATCAGGAAGAAAATATGAAAAATAAATCACAATATATAAGAAAGCAAAACATATAAAGAAGAAATTCGTATGAAGAAGGAACCTAAAGGCTACCGAGATATAGCAGGATGCTCAGATTCATGAATAATTAGAAAAATGAAAGATGAAACAAGAGATCTCATTTTACAGCTACCAGACTGACAAATACTGGAAAGTTACATTTGACAAGTGTTGGGAGATCTGTAAACAAAGACGTATTATTGAGGAGGATTCCTAGGCAGACCCAATCTCTGGAGAACAATCTGGCATGACTGAGTTTTGTATACACTTGAGGTCTGCCAATTCAGTTCATAAACTCATTCTAGAAAAAGTGCTATATACCTCATTGCGGAATGTCACTATGGTCACCTTCAAAGTACTCACCTTGAAAAGCTATGCACTGATGCTAATGCCTAGTCCCCCTTCAAAGTGATTTTGGAACTGTTTTTCTGGAATGACCACCAGAGCTGTCATTGTATTACCCTGGATGTCCTGAATATCATTAAAATGTCTTCATTTCAATATTTCCTTTATCTCTGAGTAAAGAAAAAAGTCACTGGGAGCCAGATACGGTGAATAAGGAGGATGTTCCAATACAGTTATTTGTTTACTGGCTAAAAACTCCCTCACAGACTGCTATACAATTAAGTTGGTGAACTTTCTACCACGCCACTGTGTGCAATGGTCATTCTAGAAAGAGCTCCAAATTTGCTCTGAAGGGTAGACGAGGTCTTGGCATGAGTGCACAACTTCTCAAGAGTATTTCAAAGGTTACCACAGTGATTTTCAGCAATGGGATATGTACCACATAGAACAATTAACTTCAAAGACTTTGTTGTCGGACCTTGCATATCATCTGATCCAGTAATTTCACTCCTGAGAACAGATCCTAGAGAAAAGATGAATCAAGTGTGCATAAGAATGTTCCCATCACAACGTGAAGCAGAACAACTTAATAAACCTATCACAAAGGAAGAGATTGAAAAGGTCATCAAAACACTGCCAACCAAAAAAAAGTCTGGGCCCAGATGGCTTCACTGCAGAATTCTACCAAGCATTTAGAGAAGAGTTAGCCCCAATACTATTGAGACTATTTCACAGTATAGAAAGGGATGGAGTACTCCCAAACTCGTTCTATGAAGCCAGCATAACCCTGATACCTAAGCCTGGGAAAGATCCAACAAAGACAGAGAACTACAGACCAATATCACTCATGAACGTAGATGCAAAAATCTTCAACAAAATTCTTGCCAACAGAATACAACAACATATCAAGAAAATAATCCACCATGACCAAGTGGGATTCACACCAGGGATGCAAAGCTGGTTCAACATCAGGAAAACAATTAATGCGATTAACCACATAAATAACACAAAAGACAAAGATCACCTGATTTTGTCCATTAATGCCAAAAAGGCATTTGATAAAGTCCAACACCGATTCATGCTAAAAACTCTTAGCAAAATGGGCATAGACGGAAATTCCTCAACACAATAAGGGCCACTTATACAAATCCAATTGCCCACATCATCCTGAATGGAGAGAGACGGAAAGACTTTCCCCTGAGATCAGGAACTAGACAAGGATGCCCACTGTCACCTCTCCTATTCAACATTGTGCTAGAAGTTCTAGCCAGAGCAATTAGACAAGATGAACAAATAAAGGGCATCTGCATCGGCAAAGAGGAAGTTAAAATCTCCCTGTTTGCAGATGATATGATTGTATATGCAGAGAACCCCAAGGAATCTATAAGTAAGCTACTCAAACTGATAGAAGAGTTCAGCAAAGTTTCAGGATACAAGATAAACATAAGTAAATCAGTAGGTTTCCTTTATAATATCAATGAGACTGTTAAGGAGGAAATTATTAAATCAATACCATTTACAATAGCCCCTAAGAAGATAAAGTACCTAGGAATTAATCTAACCAGAGAAACAACAGACCTTTACAAAGAGAACTACAAGCCCTTACTACAAGAAACTAAGAGAGACTTAGATAAATGGAAAAACCTACCCTGCTCATGGATAGGAAGACTTAACACTGTGAAAATGTCTATTTTACCCAAAGCAATTTATTTATATAATGCAATCCCAACACAAGTTCCAGCATCATTTTTTAATGAGATGGAGAAACAAATCACCAATTTTGTTTGGAAAGGGGAGAAGCCCCGCGTAAGTAAGGTACTACTAAAGAAGAAGAACACACTGGGAGGCCTCTCATTACCTGACCTTAGAACATACTACATTGCCACAGTGGTCAAAACAGCCTGGTACTGGTACAAGAACAGACAGATCGATCAATGGAACAGAATTGAGACCCCAGAGATGACACCATCTGCCTGTGAACAGTTGATATTCGACAAAGGCCCTAAGACATTAAACTGGGGTAAAAACAGTATCTTCAACAAATGGTGCTGGCAAAATTGGTTATCCATCTGCAATAAACTGAATCATGATCCAAATCTTACACCTTATACAAAAACCAACTCCAACTGGATAAAAGACCTAAATATCAAACCTAAAATGATAAAGCTCATCCAAGAAAAGGTAGGAACAACAATGGAAGTTTTAATACACAATGAGGACAGACTCCAAAATCTGTCAAAGAAACTTCAATCAATAGAAGAGAAAATAGATAAATGGGAACTATTAAGAATCAAACACTTTTGCTCATCCAAAGACTTTATTAATAGAATTAAAAGAACACCCACAGAATGGGAAAAAATATTTGGCAATTCTATGTCAGACCGACGCCTGATCTCCATAATCTATGAGATACTACAAAATATCAAGAAGAAGAAGATAAACCATGGAATTAAGCAATGGGCAAAGGAGATGGACAGATACTTCACTAAAGAGGAGATCCAGGCAGCCAAAAAACACATGCGGACATGTTCACGATCTTTAGTTATTAAAGAAATTCAAATCAAGACAACAATGAGATACCATCTCATTGGCCCAACAAGATTGGCCATGATCCAGAAAACACAAAACAACAAATGCTGGAGAGGCTGTGGAGAAAGTGGAACCCTCCTACACTGTTGGTGGGGTTGCAAAATGGTCCAGCCTCTTTGGAAGGCAATCTGGCGCTTCCTTAAAAAAATGGATATTGATATACCATTTGATCCAGTAATTCCACTACTTGGAATATATCTTACAGATTCAAGGCCTTTCACACCAATGGACACATGCACCAGAATGTTTACCGCAGCACAGTCCACGATAGCAAAAAGATGGAGTCAACCCAGATGCCCAACAATAGAAGAATGGATAGGTAAACTATGGTACATATCCTCAATGGAGCACTACACAATGATAAAGAATAACGATGATTCCAGGAAACATCTCCTAACCTGGTTTCAACTGGAAGACATTATGTTGAGTGAAAGTAGTCAGCGACAAAAGGACAAATACTGTATGAGACCTCTACGATAAAATCTCAAAAACAGACTTGTGTATACAAGAAAAGACTCTTTGACAGCTGCAAGGGAGGGGAGGGAGTGAGGGAGGGGGGGAGGGTTTAGTTTAGATAGTTACTAGAAATCTAGTTGGGAGAAAGCAGCGACAGCACACATTAGGAACAAGAACAACATTAAGTGGACTTCAGCATAACTTGAGTACTCCTTCCATCTTAACTCAATACTGCAAGGATAGAGTAGCTGGGGCGGGGGGTGGGGGACCATGCTCTTAGGCGAATTCCAGGCCAATTGGCACAACTAGCATTTTGCTAAGAGAGCTCTCTGCACCCCACATTGGTGAGTGGCGTCTGGGGTCTTAAAAGCTGCCAAGCTGCCATCCAAGGGAACAGCAAATAGTCCCAACTCAGCAGGAACGGATGCTCACCGAGGGCCAAAATGGCATGTGGTAAAGACAACCGAGAAGACAGAGAGACCCACAAGAGTGGGTGCCTACATCGACTTGGGACCGGAAGAACCGGATAGTGCCCGGCCTCAACCAGTGATAGCCACTACGGAGCTCACAGAGAGGAGTCTCACTGGCAACACAAGAATAAAAAGAGGTGCATCATGAGATCTCCACTAAAAGACCTCAATTGATGGTCCAGCTGTTTGGGGGTTCCTCTGAGAGCAAGGCCCCCTGCCCTGATGCTGCCCTCTCCCATAAATTATAACAAAGGTCCACTCTTTAGACAGGAATGGATTGGACTTGGCAAGGCTAAGTGACCATATATTGGAAGCACTTTATGGTTCTATACATCTATAGGATATCATCTTGCTGACCTCTGGCTGGAGGAAGGGGAGTGGACGGAGAGGAGTGGAAAGGAGACTGTTGGGAGGATGAGACATGTATGGAGCAGAGAGGAATAGTGTGCTGTCACCGGACAGGGAGAGCAGTGGAAGCTGCATATAGGGGGGCATGTAAATTTAGATGTGAATGTACATTTTCACTCAGTTATGTTAAATAAAAATAAAAATTAGAAAAAAAAAAAAAAGAATGTTCCCAACAGCACCATATGTGACAGCAAGGAATTTGAAGGATTCAAAGCGCCATTGTTTGAGGAAAAGATAAGTAAAATGCTGTAATTGGATACCATGGACAGTACACATGCAGCAGTGAGCACCTGTTTATGTGTATACCTAGCAATATGGGTGGTGGGAATAAAGACAGAGTGAGCAGCCCCTACTTGTCTGTCCGTGGAGGCTTGCTTGTTGCTGCAACGCTGGAAGCTGTGCCACTGCTATTTAGGTACCAGCAGGGTTGCCCATGGTAGACAGGTTTCAGCTGAGCTTCCAGACTAAGACAGACTAGGAAGAAGGACCCAGCAGTCTACTTCTAAAAAGAATTAGCCAGGGAAAACCTTATGAATAGCAGCAGGAAAACCAATATGGATGGTCTTTATAATAGAGTGCCAAATGGAAAAAAAAAAAACAAATACAGAATGAGTTCTAGCAGTTGACTATGAAACTAAGTAAACAAGGAGGTGTCTTTTCTATAGAACTAAAGGAAATGCTACATGAATGGAAAAGTTTGAGTAATGCCACCTCTGTACCAACAGAACACCCAAAATATGATGAACCAGGTTCCTCTTTTAGACAAATTAAACACACACTCTCTCTCCACCCACCTCATGAGGGCAAAACTAATAGTCAGGTAACAGATTATGCAGCCTGGGTAGCTTTCCATGTACTCTGTTAGGGTTTTTCAGCTTGTTTAATCAGATGGAGCTCAGCAAAACAGCAATGGGTGTTTCTTAGCAGTAAGATACCGTCTTGCTGGCTGAGTTTTCAGCAGAAATAATGCTCCTGATGGACACCACCTGCAATGGTTAATTTTACCAGTCTACTTAGCTAGGTGGGGGAGCCCAGTTGCTCTGTTCAACATTTGTCCAGAGAACCTGCTTCAGTTGCCCTTAAGTAGAACAGATTATCTTCATAATGTCAGTGAACCTTATCTAACAAAGTGAAGGCCTTAAGAGCCAAAATGGAGTTTTCCTGGTTATCAAGACATTTTTCCAGCACTCCCTCACTCTTCACTCTTCCCTTCTCCTGACTTAATAAGTTTTGAAACACAACTCTGCAGGAGTCTGTCAGTAGAACTACAAATTTTGAACTTGCCAGGCCCTGCAACTACATTATCCAATATCTAAAAATTCCTCAATAGATAGATAGCCAGGTAGGTAGATAGAGATGTAGAAGCAGACATAGGTATCTACCTACAGTATTCCTTCCACAAGGGGCTCAGGCTCACAGCCAAGACCCGAGGGCTTGAATCTAGCGGTTACTGTCGGGACACACCTTAGACTTTCCTGCTAAGTGTAGACTCATGCCCTGTTGTTATCTAGAGTGGGTGACAGCATGGTAAGTATCCCCACTCACTGGTGTCAACATCCATCTCAGCCAGTGAGGCATTTCTTCACTGCAGTGCCCCAAAAGAAATTCCTTGTCCTGGGAAAGAACAACAAACCTTAAGAGCAACCTAGCTGCGAGGTCGTAAGAAAGTTGTACAAACACGTTTCGCAGCTATTCCAAGTATTGTGCTCCAAGTTAAAGAGTGAATGGATGTTAAGAATCAGTGTTCCACTTAAGGTCAAGAGCAGCTGGCTTGGTAGTAGAACAGTTCTTAAATTATACTTAATTACTGGAAGTAAGAACAAAAATGGAGAAACTACGATTAGTGCCTATACTGGAACTGAAGAACAGAGAAAAGGTGCACTGGGTAAAGCCTTGACTCTCCACTAAGACTTAGACTAACTCAGGCCCAGGCCACACTCACTTGATGGGCTTAAAGGGCTTTACATGAAGCACAGCTTATATTGAATTTCTTTGTTTCTTGTTTTGAAGGTCCCTGAAGACATGGCAACTACAAAGCAGCCCTGAATAACAGGAATGTTGGAACAGATGTTATTTAGGCATTTCCACATAATAAAGACTTCTAAGAATCCCCAATGCCCAATTAGTCTAACAGTTATTCCAAAGTTTTCATTCAGTGCATGATAAATGCAGACAATATTGACTTGAATAAAACCACGATTATTTAGAGTGCAGGTGACGCCAATCAAGAGAGACGTCTAAACAACTGAGCACTACATTTTTTGGACCTATAGAAGCCAATAATCCAAAATTTGTACTTACATAGAATCAATTAGCAGAGCAACAACTGTTTGATAAAGGTTAGATTTTCTGAGAGAAAGAATCTAATATTTTCTGCATTCTAGATCAAAACTGTATTATGATGTCTAATTGGGGGCTTTGTGTGATACCATCCATGTGCCCATGCTTTGCCCTAATCAGAGGTGGTGACGTGCAGTCTGAAAACATAGCATCTTTTTATAGGTATTTTTATTAGGTTTTGAAAGTAAAGATCAAGAACAATTGTATTAGCTGTCAGAACTTACAGTAGGACATTTCCTTTTTTTTTCCTTCCACTGCAAAAGTAGAAAACACTTTCCACAAATCCACGAACATAGTTCTCAGTGAAACCCAGTTTAATTAAAGAAAGAATTTTACCTGAAACAAGACATCTCTATACTAAGATAATTTTACATTTTCCTTCTGTTAAACTTCTATTCTTACAGTTAATACTGTGACTTGATGACAATTTGAGACTTCGATTAACCAGAAGAACATAGGAAGCTATGTCAAGCCCAGTTTAAGAATTCAACACTTTTATTTCAAAAGCGGCAAAAAAATATATAGCTTTTACTGCACCTGAATAATACATATTTTAAAGGAAGACAAATAACCTTTGGTGTCAAAAAGCAGATCTGATGGTTGGCAGCTATCTACATATGAGTTAGAATGCTTTCTGAAAGACAGCTACAAGAATTTAAATGAGAAGCCATAAATTAATAACCCTTTCACTCTACTGTCCACTCTCTCCCAGGGAAAATTAAAGGAACAGTGAACAAATTTCAAGGCAACAAGCTTCTTCAGTGCCTATCAGAATTCAGTCTCCAGTAAAAGCTGGAAAGTAGTGAGGAACATAGATCGTTTGGTAGTGCAAACATATAATATCCTTGGCACCTGAACTACAAGTTGGAGATTTGAGTGCATCCAGAAGTGACCAGGGAGAAAGGTCTGGGGATCTACTTCCAAAACATCAGCCCAGAATATTAGGGATTAGAGTTCTACAGAGACACACGGGGGGATGCCATGAGTCAGCACTAACTCCACAGCAACCTGCTTCTTGTTTGTCTTCTTATTTTAAGAGGACAGTAAATATACTGTGGACACAGCTTTGGGGAAAAAAAGTTGTAGGGTTGCTGCCATCCTCTTAAAGGAGGACGTCAGCTGACTGAGACGGACTCGAGAGGAGGAGTTTTCATTTTCTCCTCTCAGAGGTTCCCCTGGCCATGGGTAACACTGGAAACCTACAGAAAGTAGAGTGAGTCACAGGTAGCTTGTGCAGCATCTCTCCCTTCTGCATGGTCCCAGCTGGCCTCTCTTGGCTAGAGAAGGAGCAGCTGTCAACAAGGTTGACATCTGACCTATTTAGGTAGGTTATAGAATATGAGAATAAGGGTTTCTCACACTCAGGTTCTTCCATCATCTTCCTGAAAAAGAATCTCATAAGAATGTATTTCAGAAGATGGTTATCTCCTTCAAGTTTAGAGGATTCAGCTCAAGTAGATTTCTTTAATTTAAAAATGTTTGAGTTATAAAATATTTCAAGCATACAGAAAAAAATTTCTATACCCACCACCAAGATTTAATATATGTTAATAATTTTCCATATTAGATCTAAATTTCTTTCTTTTTTTAAAAGGCAGAAAGCCTTATGAAACTTATTTTATGGATCCATGGAGATTCCTAAAACCTCTGTCAATAATGCCTGTTCATTTATACCACCCCTACAACTCTGAGACTCCATTGTTGGTGGCCAACCACCTCTTCTTCTCCCTATAAATGTTAGAGTGCTTTTTTTAATGCATTTTCCTTAAATGGTGGCTGCCTCTATTATTTCATCTAATAGAATGACACTCTCAGTAGTGCATAACTGCTGCAGATTCGCACTACAGTTCCAACAAAAAGAGTCACTGTAGATTAACCACATCCAATTAAAATGTCATGTTTCTAAGGTTCTAAACGGCTACTCATGAATTTCAATTTTACAAAATCCTTATTGTACACTCAACATAAAATGTCCCGGTGAAATTACAAAATAAATCTTGATTTCTGTAGCAGCTCCACCTTTGAAATCACAAAATGGAAATAAGCCTTGGATATCACACCATTTATAGCTAAAGAAACCCTTATGTGACTCTGAAAGGGATAGAAGTTTGTGCAAGGGTGTGTAGCATACAATTGCAGAGCTGGGACTTGAATCCAGGTTCCTGACTTCTACTGGAATACTTGGGATACAGCAAGGGTATTACTGAGACAATTTGGAAATAAAAGATGTGCTCTATTTTCTACCTTGCAGAAGATGTATCTAATTTTACTAGTTACTAGAAAGTAAAAGTTAATAACACATTATTGCTGTCCCCACAAATATTTTTCTGGCTATCTAAGCCTAATTATTTGGAGGGAAGGCTTTAACAGAAGACCCTATTCCTTAATCCCGCCATAAATCACAATTTAACTATAAATGCTGTCTGAATTGATGGCTGTGTTGATGCAATATCTATAAAACTGCAGGTGCTCAATAAAAATTAGGTGAATTAACTCATAGTTAAAAAAAAATTCCATGAGGAAAGCAATAATGAGACACAAGTGTCTAGTGCTTGGCTTTGTACAGAAAAGTAAAAATCCTGAGAATTCCAAGCTAGAAAGTGACCTTCACGTGGGTTTGGGCTCTAAATTGTGCCACTGTTTTTCTTGATAACTACAAACTGAGATTCACAACGATCTCAAATGATTAAAATTCCAGAAATGGAATACAAACCAATGGTGCTAATATTCTTAAAAGAAATACAGCCAGAATGCTCCTTAGAAGTAAATATGGCCAGACTTTGGCTCACTCACTTTAGACATATCAGAAGGAAAGATCAATCTCTACAGAAGACATCATGTTTAGCAAGGTAGTAGAGACTTAGCAGAAAGGAAGAAAACCCTCACTGAGGACTGCCACGGAAGACACAATATGGTCAAACATCATGAAGAGGGCACAGGACTGAGTAACATTTCTTCTGTTACACCAAGTCATCATAAATGATAATCAACTCCATAGCAACAAACAACAGTTCCTAATGAATTATAACCACTACAACAATTCATTTTTTTTAAGATATCCTTTATCAATAAAGCCAGCTCTCATCCTGAACCCAGAGCAGTTTTTGTTTGTATTGTTTTTAAATGGATGATGGGTTAGATTCATAAACACATTGAATGCCACTTTTGGAGCTTGTTATTTCATGTATGTTTGGTAAGATTGATATATAGTTTACTCTTTTGTGTTGTCCTGGACTAATTTGGTATCAAGGTCCGCTCTTCGGACACAAATGGATTGGACTTGGTGATGCAGAGTGACCATTTTGGATGCACTTTACGGTTCTATGCATCCATAGGATATCATCCTGCTGACCTCTGCTTGGAGGAAGGAGAGTGGGTGAAGATGAGGGGAAAGGAGACTGTTGGGAGGATGAGACATGTATGGAGCAGAGAGGAACAGTGTGCTGTCCCTGGGCAGGGAGAGCAGTGGAAGCTGCATCAGGTGGGCAGGTAAATTTATGTAGGAATGTGCATTTTCACTCAGTCATAATAATAAAAAAAGAAAGATTACATCCAACTTAAAAAAAAGTGAATTTGGTAGTGTTTCTTCTTTTATTTATTTACTTTTGTGTGTCTGTTACAATTTGTATTATACTGAAGATATCTACCCTTCAATTATTAGTGGAGTCCAATAATTGAAAATTTAGGGGCATTCAATTTTGTGCATCATAACAAATTAAGGATAACATTGCAAGGGTTAGGAATTCAAGAACATTTAATTGTGCTCTTGAGGAATCTACATATAGATCAAGAGACAGTCATTTGAACAGACAAGGGGATATTGTGTGGTGTAAAATAAGGGAAGGTGTGTGTCTGTGATGTATGCTATCACACTGAGCAAATAATCTAAGAAGCTGGACTGTAAGAAGAATGCGGCTTCATACACACCAACCAAGTGTACCTAACAATATTCTTTTATTTTTTCAACTGAATCTTTGTTTTCTATTTTATTAACTCTTGTTTTCAGCTTCATTATTTTCTCATTGCTTCATCTGTTAGGTTTATGTCCTATCTCATCTAATTTCTTATAATGAATATGCCCCTATTAATTTGCGGTCTTCTCTTCCAATGTAAATGTTTAAAATTATAAATTTATTTTAAAGTGTCATTCTGGTTGTATGTCTCAAATTTTATTATAACACATTTCAGTTACTGCTGAATTCTAAGCACTTCTGAATTTCTATTACGATTTGTTCTTTGACCCTCCTTATTTAGAAGTGCATGATTTTTACTCTGAACAACAGCAATAACAACATGACCCACATGGTTTCTCTGGAGAATTCTACTCAAATTTCAGAGAAGAGTTAATATCATTATTATTAAAGGTATTTAAGAGTACAGAGAAAGACGGAATACTCCCAAACATGTCCTATGAAACCAACATAAACCAGATATCAAAACTAGGAAAACACATGCAAAAATGGAAAATTACAGACCAATATCCGACTCGACGACACTTGGCGGCTGGCATCCTTTATGAACTTAGATACAAAAAGCCTCAACAAAATTCTAGCCAATAGAATTCAGTAACATATATAACAATAATAATTCCTCATGATTAAATGGGATCCAGACCAAGGATGTAGGGATGGTTCAACATTTGAACAATAAACAGGGTAATCAACCACACAAATAGAAGACAAAATCATGTGATTCTATCAACTGAAGTAGAAAAGACATATGACAACATCCAACATTCATTCATATTAAAAGCTCACACCAAAATAGGGAGACAAGGAAAATCCACAAGACAATGGAAGCCATTTAGGCAAAGCAAACAGCCAATGTCCTCCTAATTGAAGAAAGTCTGAAAACATTCCCCTGGAGAATGAGAACCAGACAAGGACATCCTTTGCCATTACTTTTAGTAAACATGGTGCTGGAGGTTCTTGCCAGCATAATCAGGTAATAACAAGAAATGAAGGGAATCCCCCTTGGTATGGAAGTAGTAAAAGTGTCTCTCTTTGAAGATACTATGACCTTATACATAGAAAACCCTAAAGAATCTCCCCAGCAAACTACTGGTTACGAAGAATACTATCAGGGTCTTATCTCTAAAATCAAGAAGATACTGTGAAACCTCAACAACAAAAATAAAGATACTCCAGTTCAAAAATGAGCTAAGATACTTCATCAAAGAAAACATTCAGACAGCTAACAGATACATGAGAAAATACTCACAATCATTAGCCATTAAAGAAATGCAGATTAAAACAACAGTGAGATATGGTCTCATCCCAACAAAACTGGCATTAATCCAAAAAACACAAAATAACAAATTTTGGAGAGGACATGGAGGGACTAGAACACTTATTTAGTCTTTGTGGGATTGTAAGATGGTATAATCACTTTGGAGATTGATTTGGTGCTTTCTTTAAAAGCTAGAAATAGAAAAACCATCTGATTCAACAATCACACTTTTTGGAATACATCCTAGAGCATTAAGAGCTGATGTACAAATAGACACATGCACACCAGTGTTCATCACAGCACTGTTCATAACAGCAAAAAGGTGGGGTCATCCTAGGTGGTCATCAACAGAAGATCGGATAAACAAACTATGGTATATTTACCCAGTGGAATATTAGACAATGATAAAATATAGTAACAAATTTGGAAAGCATCTCATAACATGAAAGGATATAGAAAGCATTATGCTAAGTAAAATTAGTCAATTGCAAAAGGATGAATATCCTGTGAGACTGCTAAGGACTCAAGGACAGTTTTAAACACTGAAGAAAACATTTTTTGATAGTTAAGAGGGAGATTGGGAGGGAGATGGGTATTCACATATAAGATAATGGAAAAGAATTATTTTCAGTGAAGTGACAGACAACAGTTAGGAGAGGAGAAGTCAGCCTAAAGGGGCTAAAACCAAAGCTTAGAGGTATTCTAAATAAAATCACACTTCAAAGGACAGAGCAGCAGGTTGGAGGCCTGGAGATTATGGTTTCAGGAGACTTCTAGGTCAACTGGCAAAGCAAAGTTCCTTTAAGAAAATGTTCTTCATTCTACTTTGTTGAGTGGCATCTAGGGTCTTAAAAGCTAACAAGCAGCCATCTGAGAAGCATCAATTAGTCTCAAGGCACCTGGAGTAAAGGAAAAAGAAGAATATCAAAGAAGCAGGGAAATTGTTATACCAGGGGCAGAAAAGGTCCTTATAAATCAGAGACTACATCAACACGAGACCAGAAAACTAGATGGTGCCCAGGCACTATCAAAGACTGCCGTTACAGGAAACTCAACTAACAGTCCCTAATGAAGCAGGAGAAATGTGGAGTGCAGATCATGAATTCTAGTAAAAACTCCAGACTTGATGATTTGACAGACTGGAGCATCCCTGGAACAAAAGGAGCCCCAGACCCTGTTGGCCAAAAACTGAATCCATTCCAGAAGCCAAGTCCTCAGATGAAGATTTAACTGGTATATAAGACATAAAAGGATACTGGTGAAGAGTGTGCTTCTTGGCTTTTGTAGACACAGGAAACTTAAAGGGGCACTTCCTGTCAGAATGTGACATGAGAAGACAGGACGGGACAGGAGCTAGTTAAATGGACATGGGAAATACAGAGTTGAGGGGAGAAGTATGCTGCTGCTTTAGGACCAGCAGCTAGGATCATGAGGCAAAGTGTACATAAGCTTCTGTTTGAGAAACTGGCTAAACTTGTAAACTTTCACTTAAAACACGAAGAAAAAAATAATTTTCCAAAAAAGTGTATGTTTTTAAAAAGATGTATATATTTAGATTCCTTTATATATTTTAATAAATGTTTTATTCATGATATTATAATCATATTGTAGTCAAAGAAGATGAGCCTTATGGCACGGACTCTTAAAATTTTGATACTTGCTTTATATCTTGTGATGAATTGAATTGTGTCCCCCTCACATGTATGTCAAGCTGCTTAGGCCATAACTCCCAGTATTGTGTGACTGCTCACCATTTTATCTTTTGCAAAGATTTCCCTTTGTGTTGTACATCTTATCACACCAGTATTAATAAAATGCATTAGTGTCAGTCACATTGATGAGATCCAAAAGATTAAATACTTTCTTGAAGCCCATTTCTTTGGAGACATAAAAGACAAGCAAGTAGAGAGACCTGGGAACCTCATATCACCAAGAAAGCAATGACAGGAGCAGAGGGATGTTTTGCCTTCTGGGAGAGGCATATTCAAATCTCTTACTATGATGGTAGATATTTCATTTTTTTTTTATTTTAACCATTGTTTGTTGTGTTTATTCTGAAGCTAAACAATTAGTTATATAAACAAGAAGAACTCGTATCTCCTGGTGAAGTGCTATGTCTCGTAATCAAAACATCAGTAGTTTGAATCCATCAAGCACTCCTTGGAAACTCTATTAGGCAGTTCTACTCTGTCCTATAGGCTCAATACGAGTCAGAATCAACTCAATAGCAGTGAGTTTCATTTTTTGGCACTAGTGTACTTAAAGTTCTAATGAAGAATGGAAACTACTATTCCTTTTCTAGAAATGCTGGCGGCATAGTGGTTAACCAGAACCTCAGTACCTAACGTCCACCAGATGCTCCTAGTAAATTTTACGAGGCAATTCTACTCCATCCTATAGGGTCACTATGAGTCTGAATCAACTCCACATTAGCAAACGATGTGCATTTTTTTCTCCTTATTATCTTTTTTGTGTAATGTTAATAGTATCATACCATTTTATTTGATTAGTACTTAGTCTGCTATTTTTTTCTTTCTTTTTTTTTTTTTACTCCAGAATTTCTGGTAGATGAGGACAGTGAAAATTTTTACCAGTTTCTGTAGTCCAAAACTGATTGAACATGCAATCAGGATTCATTGATCATTATTGGTGATTGGAATGCAAAGTTGGAAACCAAGAAGAATCTGTAGCCAAACATGGCCTTGGTGATAGAAATGATGCTGGAGACCACATGATAGAATTTTTCAAGAAAAATAACTTGTTTATTGTAAATGATTTTTTTTACCATAAGTGATAGCTATACACATGGACCCCACCAGATGTAATGCACATGAATCAAAACAACTATGACTGTGAAAACAGATGATGAAAAAGCCCGATATCTTCAGTCAGAACAAAACCAGGTGCCGACTGCAGCACAGACCATCAATTCTTCATATGCAAGTTCAAACTGAAAATGAAGAAAATTAGAAAAAGTACACAACAACCAAAATACAACTTTGAGTATATCCCATCTGAATTTAGAGACCATCTCAAGAATATATTTGGCTCGCTAAACACTAATAATCAAAGAACAGATGAATCATGGAATGACATCAAAGGTATCATACATAAAGAAAGCAAGAGGACATTAAAATACCAGGGAAAAAAGAAGAGACCAAACTGGATGTCTGAAGAGACTTTAAAACTTGCCCTTATATGTCAAATAGCTAAAGCAAAAGGAAGAAATGGTGAGGTAAAAGAATTGAAGATTTCAAAGGGCTGTTTGAGAAGAGAAAGTCAAGTATTATAATGACATGAGTGGAGACCTGAAGTTAGAAAACTAAAAAGGAATAATATGCTCAGAATTTCTCAAGCTAAATGAACTGAAGAAAAATTCAAGTCTTGAGTTGCAATATTGAACAATTCTACCAGGAAAATATTAAGCGACACAGGAAACATCAAAAGAAGATAGAAGAGATATGCAGTTGCTACACCCAAAATCATTCATATCACATGCAAGTAAAATTTTGCTAAAGATCATTCAAAAGCAACTGCAGCAGTATACAAGATATTGACAAGTAACTGCCGGAAATTTAACCCAGATTCAGAACAGGATGTGGAACCAGGGAAATTAATGTAAGATGGATCTTGGCTGGAAGCAGAGAATGCCAGAAATATGTCTACTTATGTTTTATCGACTATAGAAATGCATTCAACTGTGTGGATCATAACAAATGATGGATAACACTGAAAAAAGGAATGCCACAACATTTAATTGTGCCCGTGAGTAATCTGTACACTGATCCAGAGGCAGTTGTTCAAACAGCACAATGGGACACTATGTGGTTTAATGTCAGGAAAAGTGTGCACTGGAGTTGTATCCTTTCACCATACAATTTCAATCTGTATGCAGAGCAGACAATCTGAAAAGACAGACCGTGTGAAGAAGAATGAGGCATCAGGATTGGAGGAAGACTAACTCACAACCTGCGTTATGCAGAAGACACAAACCTGGTTGCTGAAAGTGAAGGGGATTTGAAATACATTGCCGATGATCAAAGACCACAGCCTTCAGTATGGATTATATCTCAACATCAAGAAAACAAAAATTCTGTCTCCGTGTTAAAGCCATCTATTCATGGCATGTCAGTTAGAGCACAACTAGATAACTAAGAACTTGGGCATGGATCAGGACTGGTCAGTGTTCTGTTCTGTTGTACAGACAGTCATTATGGGTCAGAATCAACTCAAAGGCACTGAATAACAATGACCATATTTTATTTCTTATATTTGATTAATTAAACTTTACTCCTGTTGTTTCATAATGATGATGTTTGGTTCAACTTACCTTCTTGCTTACAGTTTACTTTGTTCATCAATCTTATATGTGCTTCAGATATTCCTTTGGGGTTTATTTTGTAACTGTAATAAGCTCTTCATTTTGTTTGTCAGAAGAAAATTTTTTTACATTGGGTTCATTCTGGAAAGACAGGATGCTGGGCATTGGATTCTAAATTGAGAGTTAATATTTTCAATGCTTTAAGAAAATGTATCTGTTGGATATTTGGACCTGAGGTTCCTGCACTGAGATGTTCCCAGACCACGGGAAGACGGTGATGAAGATCATCCTCCAGAGCTGACAGAGAAGTTGTCCTGAGTATGGACTTTTAGCCTAGTAGAATGTGAGAGAACAAATTTCTCTTTTATAAAACAAGCCACTTGTGGAATTCCTGTTAGAACGCCACCAAGTGACTAAGACAGGAACATTTGGGCTATATTTCATTCAAAGACAAATTTGTTCATTCTTCTGGCAGTCCATGGTATATTCAGGGTTTTTTGCTTTGTCTTGTTTTTTGCCAAAACCACTATTTGAAGATGTCAATTCTTCTTCAGTTTTTCTCATTCATTGTCCAGCTTTTATACACTTATGAAGCAACTGAAAAACCCTTGGCATGGCTCAGGCACACCTGAGTCTTCAAAGTGACATTTTTCCCTTGTAGTACTGTAAAGAAGTCTGTGGTAGTAGATGAGCCCAGTGCCGGTGCAATGTATCCTTTCATTTCTTGACTGCTGCTTACACGGATGTTGATTGTGGAACAGAATAAAATGAAACCCATGACAACTTCAATCTTTTCTCCATTTATCATGCTGTTGTTTATTGGTCCTGTTGAGAGTACTTTTATTTTCTTTATGTCAAGATGTACTTCGTACTGAAAGCTGTGGTCTTTGCCATTCATCAGTTAGTGCTTCAAGTCTTCTTCATTTTCAGCAAGCAACGTTGTGCAGTACATATAATGCAGTCTGTTAGTGGACTTTCTCCAATCTTGATGCCTATTCTTCTTCATAGAGCCCAACTTCTTAGATTATTCGCTCAGCATACCATTTAAATAAGTATAGTAAAAGGATTCAACACTGACACACACCTTTCCTGATTTTAAACCACACCAAAAAAGAAAAAAAAAGGGCAGCATCACAGCCTGGTGTTCTCCAAGGACTGCTTCCTCCGGATAACGTGTCCAAATTCTGGAAGACAAAGCCTACCGATGCTTGCTTGTAAAGAGAATTCTGGCTGTACTTTTTCCCAAGACAGATTTGTTTGTTCTTTTGGCCGTCCAAGATGTATTCAATATTTTTTTCCCAGCGCCATAATTCCAAGACATTGATTTATCTTTGGTTTTTCTGATTCATTATCCACCTCTCACATGCATGTGAGGTGCTTAAAAACACAGTGTATTTGGTCAGGTGTACTTTCCTTCTCCAGGTAACATCTTTGCTTTTGAACACTTTAAAGAGGTCTTTTGCAGCAGATGGCACTGGCTTTTTTTTTTTCTTTTTGCAGCAGATTTTCTCAGTTCAGTATATTCTTTGATTGCTTGACTGCTGCTTCTGTAGGCATTGATTGTAGATTCAAGTAAAATGTCATCCTTCATAACTTCACTATTTGCTCCTTTTTTCAGGATGTTATTTATTGGTTCAGTTGTCAAGATTTGTGTTTTCTTTATGTTGAGGTATAAGGCACACTGAAGGCTGTGGTTTTTGATCCTCAATCGTCTTCACTTTCAGCAAGCAAAGTTGTATCATCCACATCATGCAAGTTGTTAAATCTTCCTCCAATTCTAATGCCCCATTCTTCTTCATGTATTTCAGCTTCTCAATTTTTTTCCTCAGTATATAGACTGATACCCACAGCTTTCCTGACATTTCCTTGTAATCACTTCTGAGCTATATAAAATACAGACGAGATGCATAAACACATACAGAGGGTAGACAAATGCCGTGAAACATCAGGAGTGCCAACAAGGAAGGACCCTCATCCAAAATCCACATCCGGAATTCAAACTGCTATTCCCCTAACTGTGAAAAAATAAATTTCTGTTCTTTAAAACTACCCACTGTTACTTTTTTTGTTATGCCAATACTAGGTAACTAAGATAACTGCTAAGAAGACATATCCAAGTCCCAAACCCTAGTCCCTGTGAATGTGATCTTATATGAAAATAGGGTCTTTCAGATGTAACCGAGGCAATGATTGAGATGAGCTCATATCGGATTTGGAAAAGTCCCAAGTCCAATGTGAGCATCCTTACAAGAGACAGAAAATGACCCATGAAGACACAGAGGATAGATGCATACAAGACAAGAGGCAGAGATTAGGGTAATGTGTTTGCAATTGAAATTGCATCCACCCAAAAACATGTGTTGGAGACTTGATATCTGTACTTGTAAATATGATCCTGTTTGATTGCTGTAACTACCTGAAGTTAAAGAAAAGCAAGGAACATGTTTTCCCTCAGAGCCTCCAGAAGCAACTAACTTTGCTGACTCCTGGATTACAGACTTCTGGCTTCCAGAACCACGAGAATCTAAAATTTTGTAGCTTTCAGTCACACAAAAGTGTTGTCATTCATTCAGGTCTAGTCCATAGCAACCCTACGAGACAGACCAGAACTACCTCATAAGGTTTCCAAGGCTGTAATCTTTATGGAGGCACACTACCACATCTTTCTCTTGTGGAATGCCTAGTGGATTTGAACTGCCAATCTTTTGCTTAGCAGCCCACCTTTTAACAACTGTATCACGAGAGCTTTGACTTTTAAGCCACCCAGTATATGGTAGTTTGTTACAGCAGCCTTGGAAACTAACACAGGTTATATGAATGTGATGCTTACTGCTGTGAGAGCAACGGGAACCAACAAGTCAAACAACTACAAAAGACAGTTTCTGAGATGTATGCAATTCATTGCCTTTGTTTCCTAGGAATTGTATAACAAAATACCCAATAGTGGGCACCAGAATCCTATTGACTCACAGTTCTAGAAGCTCGGAATTAAAATTCAAGGCATTGCTGACACCATACCCTGTGGCTGGGAGGGGGAGACCCTCTCTTGTCTTCTTCAGCTTGTGGAAGCCTTGGGCATTTCTTGGTGTTCACGGCATCTTTACATAATATGTAACCCCCTCTATGAACGTCTTCTTGCCTCTTTTCCCCTTTGTTAAGAAACCACTCACATGGGAGGGGACAGGACCCGCCCTACTCTGAAATGACCTTGTTAGTTGCTAACAACTACAAAGACCTTATTTCCAAATGAGGTGATATTCTCGGGTACAGAAGTGAGGACTTTGTCATGTATTTTGGAGAACAAAATCTAACCCACAGCATCTAGTCTAAAGTGCAAAACTAATTCAGCTGAAACAATTTGAAAACAACTTCATCAGGTACGATTCAGATTAAAGAGAAGTCCATGTGGGTTGAAAGACGTGATATTATGGCCTCAGATATGAGTCATCGGTGATCATAGAGACTGAAAGAGAACCCTGACCTCCTAGACTCCTGGTGCCTGAAGTCCCAGAGGACAGAACACTGACTTGGGCACCAGTAAGCTTGGCTTGGTTGGCAAGGTCAGTGGCAGCTCCCGAGGCAGAAACTGCTTATGTGGTGCCATCAAGCGCTCAGCCTGCGTCCAGCATACACATCACCTGGTACACTCTCCAGTGGGATGTGTTGACCAGGAGAGAAAGACCATACTAGGTGGAAAGGAGACAAACCTGAGACCTGAGACAGGCAGGAAATGTTTTTTCAGAGCAACTTTGGGCTTGTAAACCTCCTGATATTTTGTCCTCAATAGTCTTTCTGTATGTTCACAGCAGAGTTCATGGTTGGGTTTTCAGAAGCCTCAAGATGACTTAGGGTTATTTATAGGGCAAGTATAGCAGTAGCTGTAGCAAAACCAGATGAGAATATTGGTCTAATCGTCCTTCTCTGTATTTCTTTGTGTGACACAAGGTCCAATGGTTAAAAAAAAAAAAAAAAAAAACTATTAAAAGGCTTCCAGACTGTGAAAAATAAATAAATGCAGCTGACATTTCACTTCGTCAAAGCTGAAACCTAGAAAAAGTCTCAATTTCTGACATGCTAGGATTTACACAGACCTCAGACCTCAGCCTCAATGAAAGGCAGGCCTAGTCAGCAGGTTAGAGGGCTGGCTTCAGGATCAATGAATGAGCTGAGGCAGGGCACGAACAAATGACACATATTAAACAAAGGTGCAGGTTACTTCACAGAGAACCAGCCCAGCCCATCTGGACACTGCCTGTCTTGGTTCTCTGGTGCTGCTATAATAGAAACACCACCAACGGATGGCTTCAAAGAATAGAAATTTATTTTCACAAATCTCAGGAAGCTAGAAATACCAATTCAGGACACCAGTTCTAGGAGAAGCTCTCTCTTTGTGTGGGCTGTGAAGGAAGTTCCCTGACTCTTCTAATCTGTAGTCCTGGTGTTTTCTGGTTTCTTGAAGATCTTCATGTGACATCTACCTTCCCTATTTTCACTTGCTTCTGTGTCTCATCTGCCCTTTCTGTAACTCTTTCTCTAAGTCAGAAGTGATTAGGTTTAGGACACACCCTACTTGGATATGGCCTGATTATCATCACAACAGAAACCTATTTCCAAATAGAATTATATTAATAGATATGGGACTTAGTTCAGCATATATTTTTGGAAACACAATTCCATCCCTAACATTGATCATTCCAATTCCAGAAACATTTGCATCAGGAGTGGAACTCACGTGTAGGGGAGAGATGAAACACTCACTCTACTTTTGTCTCCTCAGTGCTCAAGTAGAAACAGACCCTGTACTACTTCCAGAGAGTTTACTAGATAAATCTTTTCATGCATTCCCTCTCATTGATCCTCACCAAAACCAAGAAGCTCTGCACTTAAGAAGCTTAAAGGGTGACTTCCCTAGATAAACCATTCCCAGGAAAAGCATCTGTTGGCTTCTATACCCTCAGTTTGGCTTTGGGCTGTGAGGTTCTAATAAGATCAGCTGCCCCAGCCTGTGGTCAGCTGACATCTTCACAATACCTGAAGGTCCTGCCATTCGTTTCTCACTCTACAGACTCTCCCCAGTCTCCAACATCCTTGAGGTGACCAACATACCCCTGAAAAGAGTCAAAAATTGCACGTTACTTCTAGAAAAGAAAATTTGAAGCAATTGTGGGAAACAGAGAGAGACCCATGAAGAGGAAAGTCTCTATTATCCAACAGCTACCTATTATTGCTCTCTCATTGGCATGTACTATGGTTCCTGCTTCAGCTCCAGGTTCAATATACTATACACATCGTCTCCTTATAATGATCTAGGATTGGCCCTATTGCCTCATTTTACAGATGACGTTATATGTTGCCTGTCACCCAGCTTGTAAGTGATGAGTGTGGATTCAAATCTTATAGTACAGCACAAAAATGCCTCATGCACTTGTCCATGATTTTGCATGTTAGTTCCCATCAAGTCTGCCATGACTCATGGGGACCCCCTGCACGAAGGAAAGCAAAGCTGCTCATTCCTGCACCATTCTCATGGTTGACTGCTAATAGAAACATTATAATCCATAGGTTTTCACTGGCTGATTTTCAGAATCATCCTCTCTTCCAGTTCATCTCAGTCTGGAAGGTCCACTGAAACCTGTTCAGTATGGTAGCAATACACAAGCATCCACTGAGATGTGAATTGAACCCAGGTCTCCCACACTAAAGGCAAGAATTCTACAGCTGAACCACCAGTGCCTTCATGTGTGTGTGTATTTCTGTGTGTGTGTGTGTGTGTGTGTGTGTGTACACGTGTATGTGAAAGAGAGAAAGGTCTCACCACGTCACATAAGAATTACTTTTGACTAGTCAAAACAAGAGCCACATTAGGAATCATTGTTCCAGACCTTGAAAGTTAACTAGAATCAATTCTCTACAACAAAAAATTTAAACAAGTTTCATTCACAAACCAAAGTGAGACTAAAACAACTCTTTTTCTGCCAAAAGTAACTTAGAAAAGAGTCACTGTTATAAAGATTGTATGACCATTCCTAAGCTTCTCAATCTGCCCAAACAGGAAAGAAAATAAAATGAAAACTAACCCGAGGTGCCTGGAAGCATTAAAATGCAAAACACTTCTTGTGCCCTCCACCTCCTCCAAATTAGATGACTGTTGACTCTTTCTTTATGTCAACAGACTCAGAGTCTAATTAAAAACCCATCAGCAACCACCCACCGAGCAGCCGTGGCTCTCCCCGCATCAGGAAGGACCCTCCTCCCAGCCTGCGTCAAGAGAGAACCTCCTAGTTGAGGGAAGCAAAGGCGCCAAGAGCACAGCAAGACGCTGGTTCTTTCAAACAATCGCTGTCCTTTGCTGCATTTATCCATCGCTTCCAGTATTCACTGGAATTAGTGTAGTAGATCATAGCACTTCGTCTACTTTTTTTTTAATGATTCATAATCTTTTTTTTTTTTCTTTAAGATATGAAGTTATAGGAATTTGTGTTTATGTGAGGCTGTTCAATGTATAGTTGGTTTTGGAAGGAGAAAATTTCTTGTCTTGTTTTATTATTGTAGTAAATAAATGACAAGTAACAAAACATTGGCCATTTCAACCTTCTTCACATTTACGGTTCAATAACAGGATTGCTTGCCATGGAGTACCTGGGTAGTGACTATGGTTAAGCACTGGATTCTAGTAGAAATGTTAATGGTTCAAACCCACCCAGTGGCTCCCTGGAAGAAAGACTTGGTGATGTACTATCAGAAGGTCACAGCTATGAAAATCCTGTGGAGCACAAGTCTTCTCTTAAACACATAGAGTTGCCGTGAGTCGGCATCAACATGAGGTCAGCTAACAACAAACGATTGTCATGTTCTCTGATCATCACCATTATCCTTTTCCAAAGAGGACGCTCCCATCCTTCATGAGAAATGTAAACAGAATTACCCTCCACAGGGAATGAAGAGTTACGAGGATGGGGAGAAGGTGACTGTGTTTTACTCATGAGCTTTCTGTGAACTAGAAGGTTTGAGCTTCTAGGAAGTCTCTTGAAAACTCCCTGGGCAAAGATCATCATGGTACTGAAACCACCCCAGCCTCATCTAATCGTCCACTCTCTAGATGAGAATGCTACCCTCACCTAGACATGTCCTGAACATTACCTATACCCTAGCACCTCAGAGGAGATTTTTCAGACACTGAGCCAGGGAATTTGTTGGAATCATTTACATGTGTTCTTACTCATCCTCAAGACTGCTTAGCCATTTGTTTTTATTGGCTATCCCTTCTTATGGATGAAGAAATTGAAGTTAGAAGATGTTCCATGACTTACCTCTGGTAATGAGTCATGACCGCAGAATTCACTGTCTGTTAATCTAACACCAAAGCCCAACTGCTTACTCAGCCTTCTACCTAGACTTGTTCCCAATATTGCTCAAATTTAGTTAAAAGCTAGATCACAACAATTGGTTTAAATATTGTTTAAAGTTTTCCTGATTGGCAGATCCTAAACTCAGCTGGTTCTTATTTTGCATTCCTGTGCTTGAAGAGATCCAATTCTCTTTGGTTCTCATAGAGAACCAAAGTGAGGGTATTGTTCTAATATCTGGAAACACTTGAAAGTATGAGATATTTTATGTCACTGGGCCCCTCTGATGAATTAAGTGATCAGGAGAAAGAACAGCGTCTGCTCTGGAAGGGATCCAGGAACTGCTCCAAATCTGAAAGCCTGAGCGATGATCTTCTCTGTCCATCGAAGCCTCCTTGGCACCACATGTCCTTAGATGAATGAGACTGGGATCCATAAATAATGCACATTCGGTTACCCTGTGTCTGATGTTCTGAGAAAGTTATGTCTAAATGTCTCTACAATTAAATAAAAGAGAAGATGCTTTAGAATGCCATGTTAATCAAGTCAGATAAAAGCCTTATCTCTGAATTAATAGGGTTTCCTCAAATCATACACAAGAACCATATTCTGTTTCTGTTGGTTATCTGCGTATTGTTACTATACTACATTTTGGAAAACACAAAATAAAGAATTTTAAATTTAAAACAGTCAACTAACCCCATAAAAAAAGGTACAGATGTATTTTCCTAGGATCAGCAAGTTATAAATGTAATCTCCATTTGTTCCCCTAATAATTTGTAAGTATAGATTGTAGGACCAGAAGAAAATGAAGTTAATAAGCTTAGATGACTAGGAGGGATAGACAGAAAAAAAAAAGGAAAAAAAAATTTATAAGCAAACTAGAAAGTTAAACCTAACTCAGTGAGTTGATTCCAATTCATAACAGCCTTATAGGGCAGAGGAGAACTGCACTATAGGATTTCCAAAGTTGTAAGTCTCTATGGAAACAGTCTGACACATTTTTCTCTTGTAGAGTAGCAGGCTGGTTTGAACCAATGGCCTTTCGATGAGTAGTCAAATGCTTAATACTTTACTTTAAAGGAACTTCAGGAGGTAGAACAGAAGCTCTAAAAAATTACACTAGAAAATATTTCACAACTTTGTGTCAGATTGATGTCTGATCTCTGTAATATATAAGGTATTACAAAATGTCAAGAAGAAAAGGATAAATAATCCAATTTAGCAATGGACAAAACAGATAGACATTTCTCTAAAGAAAATATCCAGGCAGCTGAAAGACACATGTGGAATTGCTCACAATCATTTACTATTAAATAAATTCAAATCAAAACTACAATGTTTGTCACACAGCATCTTGGGTCTTATAAGCTTATAAGTGACTATCAAAGGTTTAACAATTGGTTCTACAGAAACAGAGAAAGGAGTTGTTGTCAGGTATTGTTAAGTTGGTTCCAACTCAGCAACCCTATGCACAATTCACCACAGAATGAAACACTATCTGGTCCTGGACCATGTCCACAACTGTTTTTATCCTTAAGCCCATTGTTGCAGTCACTGTGTCAATCCGTTTCATTGAGGATCTTCCTCTTTTTCTCTGACTCTCAACTTTATCGTCATAATGTCTTTCTGCAGGAACTGATGCCTCCTGATAACACATCCAAAGTACATAAGATGCAGCCTCTCCATTGTTGCTTTCAAGGAGCACTCTGGTTGTATTTCTTCTGGAACAGATCTGCCCTTTGGGGAGTCCATGGTACTTTCAATATTCTTCTCCAACATCACAATTCAAAGGCATCAATTCTTCTTCTGTCTTCCTTATTCATTGTCCAGCTTTCGCATGCATATGATGCTACTGAAAATACCGTGGCTTGGGTCAGGCACACCTTAGTTTTCAAGGTGACATCTTAATTTTCACTTCAAAAAGGTCCTTTGCAGCAGATTTTCCCAACGCAATATGTCTTTTGATTTCTTTACTGCTGTTTGCACAGGTGTTGATTGTGGAACCAAGTAAAATGAAATCCCTAACAACGTCAGTCCTTTCTCCATTTGTCATTGTGTTCCTTACTGGTCCACTTGTGAGGATCTTTGTTTTCTTGATGTTGAGTTGCAATCCATACTGAATGCTTTAACATACAGCATAAGAAAATGACAAAATTGAGGATAGTCACAAGATACTGGGAATCATGGCCCAGCCATCTATTTTTGGGGGGACACAATTCCATCCATGACCATAGTTTTATTTTTTGTGATTGTTGTTAGCTGCCAGTGAGTTATCTCCAGTTCATGTCAATCTCTTGTATAGCAGAAGGTCTTTAATCTTGATTAGTAAGTGTTTCAAGTCCTCTTCACTTCCAGCAAGGAGCATCATGCCATCTTCATAACATGGGTTGTTATAGAGTCTTCTTCCAGTCCTGATGCCTTATTCTGCTTCATATATTCCAGCTTCTCAAATTAGTTGCTCCACATAGAGATTTTACAGGTATGGTGAAAGGGTACAGTCATGATGCACACCCATCCTGATTTTAAACCATGTAGTGTCCCAAAGTTCTGTTCACACAACTCCTTCTTGATCCATATATAGATTCCTCATGAGACAAGTAAGTGTTCTGGAATTCCTACTCTCCACAACATAGCTGTAATTTTTTATGATCTGCACAGTCAATTGCCTTTATATAGTCGATGAAACACAGGTAAACATCTTTCTGGTGCTCTCTGCTTTCAGCTAAGATCCATTTGACATTAGCAATGATATCTACATCCTCTTCTGAACCTAGCTTGACTTTTTGGCAGTTCTCTGTCAATATACTGTTACAGTTGCTTTAGAATGTCGTTAGTAAAATTTTACTTGCATGTGATATTAATAATATTATTTGATAATTTCTGAAGTCTGTTGGATTACTTTTCTTGGGAACAGGCATAAATATGGATCTTTTGCAGTCAGTTGGCCGGGTAGCTGTCCTTCAAATTTCTTGGCATAGATGAGTGAGCACTTCGAGCACTTCATCTATTTGTTGAAACATCTCAGTTGATATTCTATCAATTCCTGGAGACTTGTTTTGCACCAATGCCGTCAGTGCAGCTTTGGCTTCTTCCTTCAGTACCATTGGTTCCTGATCATATGTTCCTAGTTGAAATGGTTGAGTGTTGACCAGCTGTCTGTCTTATAATGATCCTGAATATTTTTTCCATCTTCTTTAGATGCTGCCTGAGTCCTTTGGTATTTTCCCTGTAGAATCCTTCCCCATTACAACTTGAGACTCAATTTTTTTCTTCAGTTCTTTCAGCTTGGGAAATGCAGAATGTGTTCTTCCTTTTTGGTTTTCTATTTCCAGCTTTTCGCACATGTCGTTATACTACCTTGTCTTCCTGAGCCACCATTTGAAACCTTCTGGTCAGTTCTTTTACTTCATCATTCTTCCATTTGCTTTAGCTACCTGATGTTTAAAAGCAAGCTTCAGAGTGTCTTTTGACATCTCATTTGGTCTTTTCTTTTTTCTGTCATGTTAGTGACCTCTTCCTTTCTTTGTGGAAAATATCTTTGACGTCATTCCACAACTCGTCTGATCTTCAGTAATTAGTGTTCAACACATTAAATCTACTCTTGAGAAGGTCTCTAAACTGAAGTGGGATATACTTATGGTCATCTTGGGGACATGTTCTAATTTTCTTCAGTTTCAATTTGAACTTGCATATAAGCAATTGATAGTGCAGCAGTCAGAACCTGGTCTTGTTCTGAATACTGATACTGAGGTTTTGCTCTGTCTCTTTCCGAAGATGTAGTCAATCTGATCCCTGTGTATTCTGTCTGTAGAGATCCATGTATAAAAGTCACTGTTTATGTTGGTGTAAAAATGTAATTGCAATGAAGACATCATTGGTCCTGAAAAATTCTGTCATTCGATCTCCATCCATCATTTCTGTCACAAAGACCATATATTCTAACTTCTAATCCTTCTTTGTTTCTAACTTCTACATTCTAATCACCAGTAATTATCAGGGCATCCTGATTGCATGTTCCAACAATTTCAGATTCTATGAGCTGGTAAAAATCTTCAATTTCTTCATCTTTGGTTTTAGCAGTTGGTGAGTAATTTTAAACAGTAGTCATATTAAGTGACTTCCCTTATAGGAGTATGGATGTTATGCTGTCCCTGACAGCACTGTACTTAGGGACAGAACTGGAAATATTCTTTTTGATAATGAATGCAACACCATTCTTCTTTAAGTTTTCATTCCCATCATAATAGATCATATGGTTGTCAGATTCAAAATGATCAACCCCAGACTATTTGAGCTCACTAATGCATAGTATATCAATGTTTATGCATTCCATTTCAATTTTGATGATTTCAAATTTTCCTACATTCATACTTCATGCATTCCATGTTCCAATTACTAATGGATGTGAAAATGAAGGAGAATCAGGAATAAAAAGAGTGAGTAAAATGCAAGGCAAATGGCCTCCATGAACTTCATCCATGAGATCAGAGGGTGCCTACCCACCATTATTGAGTATTTTGTTCAAAGATTATACAAAGAATCCTGATCAAAAGGGAATAGATGTGGAACAGAATTTTAAATCTTCATGAAATCCAGACTTTATGGAGCCATAAAGGTTGGCTGAACCTATAAAACTATTGCCATGAGATAATCTTTAAGCATTAAATAAAAATATCTCCTGAAGCTTCTTAAAACCAAACAGTTTAGCTTAGCTAGTAAAGAATGTCTGTTTTGAACAATATGCTCTCTAAAGAATTGTGTGTATGGGATCAAATTGACAACAACAACTAGAAAGATTAGATAGGCAACTTAGGGGGCAATCAGTTTACATTAACAGGGGAAGAATAATTCAGAAAAGGAGAGAATGGACACACAACCGGAAGAACGCAATCGATGTCAATGACTAGTATGTGTAGAAATTGTTGGATTCATGTATACCATGCTGTGAGTATTTTCAACAGTAATCCAAAAAATAAATAAGTAAAATAACCACCACATCAATGGAAACCCTGGTGGCATAGTGGTGAAGTACTATGGCTGCTAACCAAGAGGTCTGCTGTTCAAATCCACCAGGTGCTCCTTGAAAACTCTATGGGGCAATTCTACTCTGTCCTATAGGGTCACTGTGAGTTGGAAGCAACTCAACCACACCTAACAACAACAACCACATCAGTAAAATTGGTCACCACAAGGAGTCAATTCTGCTTACTATGGCTTTTTTGGGCAATGAGTCATCTGAGATCCTTGTGGTAAATGTATATTTGAATTCATTGGCCAATTCAGATAACAGGAGACTCTGAATTTAAGAAAAAAGAAATGAGGAAGGAAAGACAAGAAGAATGGAGGAAAGGCAGGGTAGGAGATGGGCAGAAAGGGCCAAAGGGTAAGAAGGGTAAATGTTAAAATTGTTTCAGAATAAGATAAAATTGAATACCTGATGCTCTTTTTTTTGCTTGCTTGAGTGATTGCACTTGGTTAAAATATATATGCATAATAACAGTCTTACTGAAAGAGAGAGAAGACATAAGCAACAAATTTACTTTCCTTGTGAAAGCATTTGTTGGGCATAATTCAAATTTTGACAAATGTATCAAAAAATAAATGGTTTTGGTTTTCTTTATCATTATTTGTTATGAAACAACACAGAAATCTGTACTTCACTGTATTCACTGTTTCATTCAGCAAGTATTTATGAGTGCCTAACATTTAGAAACCATGGTGCTGTGGTTAAGCGTTAGGCTGCTAACCGAAAGGTCAGCACTTCAAATCCACCAGTTGTTCCTTGGAAACCCTATGGAGCAGTTCTACCCTGTCCTAACATTTATGACGGACCAGCCACTCTGCAAGACAAAGATATGGCAGTCGGTTTCTATAAAGATTACAGTATTGGAAATTTTACAGGGCAGTTCTACTCTATCATATAAGATTTCTATGATTTGACTCAACAGCAAAAGGTTTACAAGTTTGTTTGTTTAAGTATGAGTGAAGAAGCTCTAGTAGCATTGTGGTTAGACCATCGGCTGCTAATCAAAAGAGTGGCAGTTCAAACTCACCAAGTGGCTCCATGAGAGACTCGGTTTTAAAAGACTACAGTCTTTCAAACCCTTTGGGGGCAGTTCTATTCCATTATATTGGACTCCTATGATTCAAAATCAGCTCTATTGTACTCAGTAAGAATGAAGCACTACTCTAGGCACAGGGTTGGGATTAGAATACACTGATAACAGAAAGGTAAAGCCACTGTGTTATTGAACTTACATCCCTGAGGATGAGTGCTTTCACCATAAACATAACCAGCATAATTCTGCTACAAGTTAAACTTTTTACACAAAGCTCTACTTGGCTATACATCCTTGTATACCTGTTAAATTTTCTTCTAAAGGTAAATTCCTAGAAAAACCCCATTTGGTCATGGTGAATGTTGGATCCCCTTGTAAGAATAGCAAGAATCCTCATGTGGCTCACAGGTACAGATCTGGAGATCCCAGATGTTATTTTCCTCCATAAAGTCCTTTTGTGGACTAGACAGGGTCTTCATCATTCATCTTCAGTGAGTGCTAGCCAAATCAAAGGGATAAGTGACATACTCGAGGAGAAACTCTTATCTCCCTCACTGAGAGTCTTTCATTTGTAACCCCCTTTGTTAATATTGCATTCAAGCATCCACTGGTTCCATTCTCCTCCCTAATCAGAGTGAACCCATTTCCCTGCAAGAAATGTTCTCAAATAGGCTCCATTCAAGCCCTTCCTAGCCCAGTCTTTCTTGCCCTCAAACACTTGGGCTTCAAATGCCAGATGTCATGGATTGCTTTTGGTGGCCTCCCAAATGTATGTATTGATTTGACTTGGCTGAGTCCCATTGTGGTACAGTTCCTCTCATGTGTTGTGAAGCCTACCTCTGTGATGTCGAAGAGCTATGCAGACCCAAGAATGGAAAATGGGCAAAACTGAGGATCGCCCCAGAGGAGAACAGTGGAACATGGCATCCAGGATGGGAAAGCAGGAGAATCTGGATATCCAATAAAGCTGAAGCTCAGGGAAGGCTCATGGGCAGATTTTGGGAGATAGTTACCTAGCTAGGAGGTGAGGATTCTGAGAATTAGTCATAGAAGTGGCAGGCGTAGCAGGCGATGTTTCTGAGATAAACATCTAGTTGGGAGACATTCCAGGAAAAACATGGGTATCAATCTGGGATGATTCTGGGGAACACAGAGGAACTGAGTTTGAAGGTGATAACCCCGGGAGAGACACAGGCATTGAGTTGGAAGCTGATGACCAAGGATGTCAGAGGATGCTTTGTGGTTTAAAGAGCCCTCCTTCACCCTTTAGCCTGCCAACTTCTTAACTAGGAGAATTTCCAGCTGAATTCCACAGTCCCTTCCCTAAATCCGCCTGCTTCTACCCTTCGACTTGTGTGTCAAACTGAGCACTGAACTTCAAGATCTGTATTTGACCCTTAGAGGGCCAACAAAAACTAAGCAGCAGATGTTATCAGCCTGGGAAAGTGAGGTTGCATTTTCAGGTGAGGCTTCCCCTTTCCAGGAAGGCAATGCCAGATGTCACAGATTGTGTTGTGTCCCCCACAAAATGTATGTATTGATTTGACTTGGCTATGAGTCCCAATGTGGTACAATTCCTCCCATGTGTTGTGAAGCCTGCCTCTGTGATGCTGATAAGGGAAAATTAACAGTAGTTGTGTTGGTGAAGCAGAACTCAAGCGACCAGCTGTGGGATATAAGGGAGAGAAATGAGAAGAGTAAGCTGGGAACCTCATACCACCAAGAGGGGAGTTCTGAGAATAGAGCCCATCCTTTGGACCTGAGGTTCCTGTGCCAGGATGCTCTCATTGAATTTGGACTCCGTTCAACGACACTTGGCTGGCTCAGCTACTGGACTGCGACAAATTCTCTTACTGAATAGACTTATAACTCATAAATGGATTTGTGGCTTACTAGACTGTGACAATAAAATTTCTCTTCATGAAATCATCCACTGGTGGTATTTTCTGTTGGAGCAGTACCAGGTGACGCAAGCACCAAATCAGCCCTTCTTAAACCAGGAGATCCCATGACAGTGCTGGACAGTGGCCTGATTAAGGGCCACATTCTGAGCAGCAGCCAAGGACAATGAAAAGCCAGCACAAAGGAGTACCATGGGATCTTCTAAGAACACTTCGGTGAAGGCCTTGGTGATCCTATCAGGGTAGAACACTCATCTCTTCTTGGAGCAGCTTGCTGCTTACAGATCTTCGATCAAAGAAACCCAGAGCATGAATTGACTTTAGAGGATCTTCTTTCAAACACTCCTGCTATTGATCCACTATGCTCTATGCAGATGGTTAGTCAGGCAGGGGTTAAGGGCTTCTCAGGTATTGGAGAAAGCACCTGCCCCCTGAGTCAGTGCAACTCACCTTCCCGTTGGACAACATGCACACAAACACTGAACACATCTCCTTTGTTTTCAGAGCACCTCATTACTAAGCAAAATCAACCCTAAAAGAAATCCATTGCCATCAAATTGATTCCAACTCTGCAGGACAGAGCAGAAAGTGCACCAAAGGGTTTCCAAGGAGTGGCTGATGGATTTAAGCTGCCAATCTTTTGATTGCCATCTGAGATCTTAACCACTGTGCAACCATGGCTCTGTAACTAAGCAAGATAAATAACCAGAAAACTAGTTCACAGGTGGAATGAGGCAAGAAGGAAGCTGATTTGTAGCATTTGCCAATTAATGTGGTGTAAGTATTCACAGTTAAGTGACTATCAAAATGAAGCCATTAAATATTTCAATGAAAAGAGAAGTGTAGGTCTGTGTCTTTAACCGTACAGTCCACCTCCAGCACAGGACAGGGAAAAGGCAAGGACAGAAAGGTGTCCTGGCACAGGAATTGAGGAAGTACTCATTCCCAGGGCTGACACTGCATGGAGGTGAACTTGATAGCATATGTCTCTTTCATTTTCCAGCCTAGATACCACCTTTGTCTCCCCTAGGAGCTCTGCCCCAGTACATGGCTCATCAAACTTCAGAGCTGACTGCTAGAGATTTAGTGTATTATTGATCAACAGCCACTTTGAGAGACTCCAAATACTCACAGGGAAGAAAGAAGATGAAGGAATCACTTCTTTCACATTTCTTTAGCATTGACTGATACCCTACAAGGGACTCATGGGGGTGAAATAATCTCCAGAGAAAGCCCCAAGTAGCAGGGTTCAAATAGCATTGAGGGCTCTGAGAGGTAATGAGGAGAGTACAGTGGCCTCCTGGTTACATTAAAACAGCTTCCATTTCTGAAGACCGGAATTGAAGGAAAAGAAAGACGGAAGCAACTGAGTATTGCTTTCTAAAGCACATGTGGACAAGGAAAGCATTTTTGAGGGGAAAATAATTTCCTCTGCCCCATTTGAATGTTGCCTGGTTATTTTGCAACTGGAAAAAGCCACATTAAAGCTCAAAGTATGTGCAGGGACCCTGAGTGACTGCTGTCTGGTTATGACAAGCCTGACAGCTGTGATTTTTGCTACTTGAAACATAAATATATTTAGGTACTTTCACATTTGGAAATGAGAGGGTTGAGGATGGTGATGCTTGAAAGTCACCTAGCAGTGGTCTCAGTGTTGGCTGTTGGTCACACAGGCTTTTATACCACGCAGGGAGGGTCCCCTAAGCAGCCACTACACAGTTGGCCAGAACAGGGATGGGGCCAATAGACCCCGGAAGCAGCGTATCTCCCCTGTTGGAAAGAAACAGCAGGATACGTGTCCTGATTCTCCCAAAGCCCCACACTTCAATCCTTTAGTGGCGACAGCTGGACTCTGGCTCCCTGCAGTGATGTGGGGAATCGGAGCTCCTGAGTGAAAGCCACATGTGATCCTAAATCTGTTCTGCCTACTGGAAAACTAAAAATCAAAACACAGTTAGGAAAATGTCTGCACTGGAGTTTGGAGACATTACCAGGCTCAAGAGGATGATGTGTTTATAAAGATTGTCCCCCTAATATCCTTTCTTGTTTCCACAACACGTTGGAAGATACTGTATTCATTGAATATCTTAAAGAAAAGACCCACAAACAGTAACCATCATGTTCAAGAGTTTCAGAGCATGAGTGATGGGGCCAAACAAAGTCCCAGTTAGGTGACTGATAGCAGAATAGACCAGATGATGATGACAGGGTTACAGTTGCTCTGAATTCAATTCTGAGAGCCACTAGCTGCCTTACAACTTTGAGAATATTCCTCATGTTCACTGAGATTCTGTTTCCTCTTCTGAAAATGGAGGTTACCATCACTCCATCCAAACTTTGCCTTGGGGCTTATTTATACAAAATTGAATATAAACATGTTTCTCTCAACTTCTATCAAGTAAAAACCAGCTAGCAATTGACCTAATAACATGTCTATTGCTTTTGTTCTATCTTATAGTTCATTGTGCTATGCCTGGGGTTTTAAAAGCTTTCAAGCA
This sequence comes from Heterohyrax brucei, assembly GCA_028571685.1. Lineage (NCBI taxonomy): Eukaryota > Metazoa > Chordata > Mammalia > Hyracoidea > Procaviidae > Heterohyrax > Heterohyrax brucei. Next base: position 8,157,094 of record CM053141.1, read on the forward strand.
GTCTTCCTAGTTACAACAATTGGTCACTAGTCTGGAGTAACAGAGGTGAAGTCAGGAAGAGATAGAGGAAATACGATGTGTGACTCTTGTCTCCATGAAAAATTATATTGTTTTCTAGGAAGTCAGAACATCTCAGTGGTTCCCAGCTACTACTATTGACGGTTTTGATCAAAAGTACTATAGAAGAATCCTGATCAATATGCAGGTAATGCAAAGAAGAATGTAGAATTCTCATAGAACCCAAACTGTCTAGAATTATACAGCATAGATAAGCTCCTAAAACTATTGCCCTAAGACAGGATTTAAACTCTAAACCAAAAAGATAACATGAAATATTCAAGCCAAACAATAAAATAAAATAAAGGCAAGACTACATCTGTTTCTGTTAACACAATTCCAACTCGTAGCAATTCTACAAGACAGAGTAGAACTGTCCCTTATGGTTTTCCAAAGAGTGCCTGGTGTATTCAAATTGCTGAACTCAATTACTACACCACCAGAATTTCCAAACAAAACAATAGTTTGGCTTAATTCATGAAGAAATGTCTTCATTGAGCACAGTGCATTTCTAAAGAATAGTTGAAAATGCCAGTGGTGTAGTGGTTAAGTACTGTGTCTGTTACCCAAAAGGTCAACAGTTCAAATATGCCAGGAACTTATTGGAAACTCTATGGAGCAGTGCTACTCTGTCCTATAGGGTCAGTATGAGTCAGAACTGACTTGACTGTAGTGTCTTTGTTTATAGGTTTTGCGTATGAGATCAAATTGACAACAGCAACTCAGGTTGGACAAGAAGCTTATGGGGCTTATGTTAACAGGGTAGGAATACTTTGGAAAAGGAGGATGAGAATGACTGTACAACTTTGGAATATAATCAATGTCAATGAATTATAGATGTAGAAATTGTTGAATTACCAATTCTACACTATGGCAGAGCAGAACCAGTCCCAAGCAACAGCTCCCTCATCAGCACTACCTCACTGCTCTGCTGTTTAGTGAAAATAATCCTATGACACCCTTCTCTGCTGACTCCACTTCCCCAATTTGCAACCGAGTGGAACTGCTCCCACTCCATCCACCTTCCCACCAGATCAACCCTGCTTCACCACAGACAAATGAGCTAAGCTGTATCACCCCCTGCCTCGCTGAGTCCACCCTGCTGCATCATCACTGAATGACTTACTTGGCCCATCCAGACAGGGTAGTGAGAGCACTCATGCTGACAAACTGGCGAGCAACAAAGCACACCTACCTGGCTGGCTCAGACATATCAAAACAAAACATAATCAAAAGAAAAAGAAAACAGGACAAAACAAACTTACAATCAATACATAAATAATAGATGAATGTCTTCAAGACAGGAGATGATATCAAAATATATAAAAGTACGAGACAAGATGGCTCCAGCAAATGACCAAAATAAAGCATCAGATGACCTTTCAATAGAAGAAAAGACATCTGAACTACCTTGTATGAAATTCATAAGTCTAATATTCAAGGTATCTTAGTTATCTGATATTGCTCCGACAGAAATGCCGTGAGTGGATGGCTTTAACAAAGAAAAGTTTATTCTTATGTAGTCCAGTAGGTTGCATGTCCAAATTCAGGGTGTCCACTCCAGGAGAAGAGTTTCTTTCTGAATCACTGCTGAAGAAAAGTCCTTGTGTTGTATCAGCCTTTGTTCAGGGAGCACCTTGGCACAAGAACCTCAGGTCTGAAAAAAGCACTCTACTCCTGGTGCTATTTTCCTGACGGTATAAGGTTATTACTTTCTGATTAAATCCTTTTCCTCTTATCTTTTATAGGATAAAAGTATAAAAGCTAGTACAAGCCACACTCTGGAGAAACTCCTTTTATATTGGAGCAGATAGGTGACCTTAGAAAGGGTGTTACAGTCCCACCCCAATCTTTTTTATCATAATTCAGTCTATCAACCAAAGGCAGAAATTAGGATTTACAGCATAGGAAAATCACAAAATGAGGAACTCACACAATAGTGGGAATCAGCTCCAACCCACAGCAGCCCTCTGAATAGCAGAATGAAATATTGCATGATCCTGTGCCATGCCCACAATCATTTTAATGCTTACGTCTGTTGTTGAAACCACTGTGTCAGTCCACCAGTAAGCTTGATTCTACTTTGAGGGGATAGCTCTTCCTCAGTCATCTTTTGAATGCCTTCCAATCTAGCGTGCTCAATTTCTGACACCATCTCTGACAATATTCCACTGCTATTCATCAGGTTTTCATTGGCTAGTTCTTTTCAGAAAGACTTCCAGTTTCTTTTTCCTAGTCAGTCTTAGTCTGGAAGCTCAGTTGAAACCTGTCCATCATGAGTGACCCTGATGATATTTGAATAATGGCAGCATAGCTTCCAGCATCACAGCAATGCATAAGCCCTCCCACAGTAGGGTGAACTGTAGGGGATAAGCCAAGCCAAAGCCAAGTGCATAGGGGATAAAGAAACATAAAATGACAGAACGGATTTTTAAAAACAAGCTTTCAATATGCCATCTACAAGAGGTATACCTTAGACACTAAGCATAAATATATTGAAAATGAAAGGATAGGAAAAAATATAACAAGAAAACAGCAAGTAAAAAAGAGCAAAGCGGCAATACAAATCACACATGAGATAGACTTTAAGGCAAAATCCATCACAAAAGACAAGGAAGTACATTATGTAGTGATTAAAGGGACAATTCATACAGAAGACACAGCCTTTACAAATATCTATGCACATGAGTGCAGACCTCTAAAATACGTAGAACAAACTAACAGCATTGAAAACAGATATAGCTAGTTCTGAAGTAGAAGACTTCAGTGCTCCTCTATGGGTAAAGGACAAGCCATACAGAAAGAAATTCAATAAAGATACATAAGATCTAAGGACAAAGATTGACCAGCTTAACCTAAGTTGACATATATAGAACAAACTCCATGCAACAGCTGCAATATATACATTCTTTTCCACTTCACACAGAACATTGTCTAGAAAAAAACACATTTTAGACCACAAAGCAACCCTCAACAGCATCTAAATCACTGAGATAAAACAAAGACTCTTTTCCAATCATGACATCATAAAATTAAAAATTAATAACAGGAGCGGCAAAGAAAAAAATTAAAGGAATTTGAGTAATGCTCAACGGCACTTGGCTGGCTTGGCTTTACTTAAAAACTACAGGGTAATAGAATAAATCAAAAATAGAATTTTAAACAGAATCAAATGAGAATGAAAAGCATCTTACCAAAACCTTAGGAACACAGAAAATGTAGTGCTCAGAGGTCAATTTATAGCAGTAACCACACACATCAAAAAAGAGTAGCAGTAGAAAATCAAAATACTAGCTTTACAACCCAGATAGGAACTGAATAGAAAAAGGAGCACATAGTCACCAGAAGAAAGGGAATAAAAAAGGCCAGAGCAAAAATAAACAAAATAGAGAATGGAAAAACAACACAAAAAAAACCAATACCAGAAAGAGCTTCTTTGAAAAGATTAACGAAACTGACAAACCACTGGTCAAACTGACAAAAGGAAAAAAGAACAGGAAACAAATAATTCAGATAAGAAGATGGGGGAAACTGCCACAGACTCAACTGAAATAATAATAATGACAATAATGGAATACTATGAAAAAATTGAACTCCAACAAATTTGAAAAACTAGAAGATACGGAAAAATTTCTGGAAAACATATTACCTAACTAAACAAATTCAAAATATAGTAGAAAATATGAAGAGACCCATAGCAAGAGACTGAAATGATAGCAATAATAATTTAAAAAAAAACCTCCCAACCGCAACCAGAAAAATTCCTGACCTAGATGGCTTCACTAGAGCATTCTATTCAACATTTAAAGAAAATCTCATGCCAGTACTGCTCAGAGCATTTCAGAGTATTGTGAGTGAAGGGATACTCCTGGATTTACTCTACTAAGCCAGCATAATCTTAAAAACAAAACCAGGCAAAGATATAACAACAAAAAAAAGAAAGACAGAAGGAAGGAGGGAAGGGGGGGAAGTAAAAGAGTGAAAGAAGGAGAGAGAGAAAAAAAATCATAAACAAAAAATATAAATGTAAAAATTTTCAACAAAATTCTAGCCAATAGAATTCAGCATCATATGAAAAAATAACAAGAATACACTGAAACCCAGAGAGACTCATACTAGATATACCAGGATGATTCAAAATTAGAAAATCAATCAACATGATCCAGCACATAAATAAGAATCACATCGCCATCTCAGCTGATGAAGGTGTTTGATAAAGTCCAACAATGATGCCTGATAAAAACTCTTAATAAAATAGGAATATAAAGAGAAATTGCTCAACATAATAAAGAACATCTAAGAAAAACCAACAACCAACACCATTCTCAACAAAAATGGATTCCCTGAGAACAGAAACAAGACAAACATGCCGTTCAATACCACTTCAAGTTAATAGTGTCTTGGAGGTCCTAGCTAGAGCAATAAGACAAGAAAAAGAAAAAAGCCATCAAATTTGTGAGGAAAAGTAAAACTACCCCATTCACAGACAACATGATACTATACATAAAGAACCCTAAAGATTCCACAAGAAAACTAATAGAAATGGAACTAATAGAAAGATTCAGCAGAGTAGCAGCATACAAGATAAACATACAAAAGTCAGCTGGATTCCTATACACCAACAAAGAGAACTATAAAAAGGAAAACAATTTGATTTATAATAGCTGTTAAAAAACAAAATATTTTGGAATAATAATCATCATTCACTAGAGAAATGAAACTGAAAACTACAGTGAGACACCATTTCACCCAAGCATTACTGTCGTTGACTTAAAAAAATAATAATAATAAATAAAAAATAATAATAAAATAAATTTAATTAATTAATTAAAATAATAAAATAATAATAATAATAATAATAATAAAATAAAAGATGTTGGGGAAATTGCAGCACTTATGCATTGCTGGTGGGAATAAAAAATGGTACAACCACTACAGAAAACTAGGAAAACAAAGAAAACCACAAAACACTACTTTAAGAAACCTATATAAATGGAAAAACATTTTTATCATATTCCATGACAGAAAGACTTAACAGTATGAAAATGTCACTTCTACCCAAACCAAACTCACTGCTATTGAGTTAATGTGGACTCACAGTGACCTTAAAGGACATAGTAGAACTGCCCCATAGAGTTTTCAAGGAGTACCTGATGGATATAAACTGCCAGCTTTTTGGTTAGCAGATATAACACTTAACCACTACAGCACTAGGCAATCTACAAATGCAGTGTAATCCCTGTCTATGTCAACAACATTCCTTAATGAGATGGAAAAATTAATAGTGAAAGTAAAGAGGCTCTAGAGAAGCAAACTATTATTGAAGAACAAAGTAGAAGGCCTCACACTACCTGATCTCAGAACCTGCTATACAGCCATAGTAGTCTAATCAGCATGGCACTGGTATAATGACACATAGACCAATGGAACAGAATAAAAAATTCGGGTATAAATCCAACCTACTATGGTCAGCTGATCTTTGACAAAGGCACAAAGTCCATTCAATGTGGAAAAGACGATCTTTTTAACAAACTGTGCTGGCAAAATTGAATGTTCATCTATTAAAAAATTAAACAGAACTCATACTCACACCGTACTCAAAAAACTAACTTAAAATGCATCAAACACCTAAACATAAAACTAAAGCAGTAAGACTGTTTTAGTCAGCTAGTACTGCTCTAACAGAAATACCACAAAGTGGATGGCTTCAGCAAAGAAAAATTTATTCTTATACAGTCCAGTAGGTTACAAGTCCAAAATGTCCACTCCAGGAGAAGGATTTCCTCCTTGTCAGCTCTGGAGGAAAGTTCTTGTGTTGCGTTAGTCTTTGTCCAAGGAGCATCTTGGCACAGGAACTTCCGATCTGAAAGAAGTGCTTTTCTTCTGGTGCCGTTTCCTTGCTAGTGTGAGGTTCCCAGTTCTCTGCTTGTTTCCCTTTCCTTTATGTCTTGTAGGATGAAAGGATGAAGGGTGGTGCAAGCCATACTCCAGTGAAACTCCCTTTACAGTGAAACACGGAAGTGATCTTACAAAGGGATTTATAGTCCCACCCTAATCCTTTAACACACAGCATAGGAAAATCACAAAATGGAGGACAATCATAAAATATAAGGAATCATGGCCCAGTCACATGACTACACATATTTTTGGGGGGACGCAATTAAATCAATGACATCTCACCCTTTGGCACCCCAAAACTTACGTCTTTGAAGCATGTAACACATTCATCATATCACAGCAAAATCACATCCATTTCATGTGACAGATGTCTTAAATCAGTTCCAAGCACAAACTTCAAAACTTTCTTTACATCTATGAAACCTAGAATATAAACTATCTGCTTCCAAAGGTACAGTGGCAGCACAGGCACAAGTTAGACATTCAGTTACAAATGGGAGAAATTGCAGAGAAAGAAGGCATTAACAGGCAACAGGCAAGTCAGCAGAACACATTACATCAGCCCTCAAAGCTTTGAAAACAATTTTCAGTTCTCTAAGGCATTTTACACAATACCTTTGCCTGCCAGACTCCAGGTATTGTCCACACTCTTTGGATTCTGAGTGGAGACCCCTGGCCCAGTGCTACAACTCTGCCTCCTAGGCCCTCTTGGACAGAAATTCTGCCCCCTCAGTCTTAGGTTCATCCTAAGCCCAACTGAGTGGCAACTTCACCCTTATAATCACAGAAAGCCCTGGCTCTGCCTTTTCAAAGCCCTGAGGTCATGGCAGTCCCTACCTTTTGAGACTGAGGCCACTCAGCTTCTCATGCTGTTTATCTCTTCAGCTTCTGCTTTCTATGCCTGCAAGGCCTGGGCCTCAGGTCCACATATGCCCTGCTGGGGCAAGTGTTCCAAAGCTCTGTAGCCACACTGTTTCAAGTGCCTGGAGGTACTCTAGTCTGTTATGAAGCCTCCTGCACAAAGGCAGTCAGCTCTTCCACTCTGTGGGTCAGCAAGTCTAGCTCCACCTATTCATGTGCCCAGAGGCATCCACTCCACCAGGAAAATTCTGTGCATAAGCACTCAGCTCTCCTGCACCATGGGCCCAGCACTGCTTCTGGTTCTGCTGCTGCCACTGCTGACATCGCCAGTCCTCTGCTGCTCATTTCTTACCATCTGTACCTTCTTCAGTGTTACGAGTTCTCCTCTCCTCGGTTCCTTCTGAATCCTCTATCCATTCACAGTTTCAAAATGGCTCCCACATTTTAGGTATTTGCTAGAGCAGCACCTCACTCTCTGAGTACCAAATTCTGTTTTAGTCAACTGGTACTGCTCTAACAGAAAACACCATGAGTGGATGGTTTCATGAATAGAAACTTTATTGACACAGTCCAGTAAGATGAAAATCCAGTTATGAGTTATAAGTCCACTCAGTAGGAGAAATTGTCACAGTCCAGTAGGATGAGTCCAAGTTCCAAGAGAGCATCCCAGCACAGGAACCTCAGGTCCCAAAGATGTGCTCTGCTCTCAGTCCCACCTTCTTAGTGGTATGAGGTTCCCAGCTGTCTATTCTCCCTTCTATCCCACAGCTGGTCGTTGGAGTCCTGCCTCACCAGCACAACTGCTGCCCATTCTCCATCATCAACATCACAGAAGCAGGATTCACAACATGTGGGAGGAATTGCACCGTATTGGGACTCATAGCCAAGTCACATCAATACATACATTTCTGGGGGGACACAATGTAATCCATGACAATTATGGAAGGAAGAAGTAACTCACCAGTAAGAGCCCTAATACATAGGATAAATAGGATCCAAAGCACGACTAATAATACACAAACACCAGAAGATAAACTACATAATTGTGATCATCTAAATGCTTACACTCATCAAACAACTTCATTGAAAGAATAAAAAGAGAACCTATGAATTGGGAAAATATTTTTTGCTATAACTTATCTGACAAGGGTCAGATGTCTAAAAGCTATGAGATACTGCAATACTTAAACAACAAAAAGAAAAATAATTCAGATTAAAAAATGTGAAAAAGATATCAATAGACACTACACCAATCACACTCACGTGGTTAACAGACCCATAAGGAAAAACTTGAGATCATTAGTTCTTAGACAAATGCAAATCCAAACTACAATGAGATACCATCTCAACCCAGCATTACTAACATTAATTTGAAAAAAAGAAAAGAATAAATATTGGAGAAGTTTTGGGAAGATTGGAACTCTTAAACACTGCCAGTGGGGATGCAAAAAGCTACAACATACTAAGGAAAACTATATGACACTTTCTTAGAAAGCTAATAGAACTACTACATTATCTGACAATTCTACTCCTAGGAATATATCCTAGAGACATAAAAGCAGTCACATAAACAGATATATGCACACATATGTTCACTACAGCATTATTCACAATAGCAAAAAGATGAAACAACCTAAATGCCCATCAACAGATGAATGAATGAATTACAGTATATCCATACAATGGAATACTACGCAGTGATAGACAGCCTTGAATCTGAGAAACATCTCACAACAAGTGAAAGCATTATGCTAAGTGAGATAAGTCAACTACAAAAAGACAAATATTGTATGAGACCACGATTACAATGCAATGAACATCATGAAAATGTTTAGACTTGGAAACAAATGATCTTTGACGGTATGGGGGAGGGATGGTATGAGGAGGGGAGATCACTAACTCGATAGTAGATAAGTGGTAACTTTGGTGAATGGAAAGATAGTACACAATATAAAGGAAGTCAGTACAACTTAACCAAGACAATGTCATGGAAATTTCATGAACACATTCAAACTTATTTAAGGATCAAGCTTCTGGGCTGAGGGCTGGGGACTAATCTTGGAAGTTATCTAGGTCAATTGAGATAACATAGTTGATAAAGAAAATGTTTGATATCTGACTTTGGTGAATAATGTCTAAGATCTTAAAAACTTGGAAATGGTCACCAAAGACACATCTACTGGCCCCATCATCTCTGAAGCAAAAAAAAAAAAAGGAAGAAAACCGCAGACACAAGGAAAATGTTGGTACAAAAAGCTAACGGGCCACAAGTACCAGAGCTTCTGCCAGCCTGAGCCCAGGGTAAAAAGATGGTGTCCAGCTGCCACCACCTACCTCTCTAACAGGTCACAACAGAGGGTCCCACACAGAGCCAGAGAACACCTAGGGCAAAATCCTAAAAAAAATAAAATAAAATAAATAAAACAGATTTACTGGTCTGAGAGAGACTGGAGAAAACCAGAGAATATGGCTCCCAGACACCCTTGTAATTCATACCTGAAGTCACTTCTGAAGTTTAGCCTTCAGTCAGAGTAGACAGGTCTATAAAACAAACAAGTATGCATGAAGAATGGGCTTCAAAGTTCAGTCACATATATCGGACCAAATGGGCAAATGCTCTTAAGGCAAAGACAAGAAGGCGGGAAAGGACAGGAAAGCTGGATGAATGAACACAAGGAATCCAGGGTGAAGAATGGGAAAGTGCTGACACATCAAGAAGATCAAGACCGATGTCACAAAACAATCGGTGTATGAATTGTTGAATAAGAAACTAATTTGCACTGTAAACTTTTAGTTAAAGCCAATAAAAATTGTTGAATTGGTCCATGTTCTGCTGTGTATTTTTTTCAATTTTTTATTATTTACTTTTTCATTGTGCTTTAAGTGAAAGTTTGAAATTCTAGTCAGTTTCTCATACAAAAACTTACACATACGTTATTAAATGCCCCTAGCTTCTGTCCCTACACTGTGACAATACACTCCTTCCCTTCACTTTGCATTTCTCGCGTCCATTTGATGTGTTTAATTTTTTTTTTAATTGCCGTGGAGTCAGTTTCAACTCATGCTGACCCTGTGAGTGTCAGAGTAGAGCTGTGCTCTGTAGGGTTTTCAGTGGCTGATATATGTGAAGCAGATCAACAGGCCTTTCTTTCTGGGTAACTCTGGGTGGACTTGAACTTCCAGCTGATGGTGAGCAGCTGAATGTGTTAACTCTTTGCACTCACCGTGAATCACACTATCAAATAGTATGCTTCTAACAAGTTTTATCTTCTTTGCTCTCCTTTCGTTAACCTTGCTGCTTAAGCAGGGAAGAATGTAGCCTTTTCCAGCAGCCCATCTTAAGTGAAGTCTTACATGTTACATGACTCTGGGGCCCTAGGCAAGACATTAACCACTTTGAGTCTTCATTTAGTTGTCTCTAAATCTGGGATTCTAACACCTATGTCTTAGTGTTGTTGTGAGAGTTCAATGGGGTAACACATTGTCCAAAGATTAACAGAGGACTGGACCACAGTCCATGCTTTATAAATGGTAGCTACTGGGACCACGACTGTTTTCTCACAAAGTCCATCAAAGCTAAGCACTGAGATATTTCCAATTTCTCTACTCAAAATGAACTGAGAATGTAGACTGGATATCCTAGTTTCAGTACAAGAATCTGTGACTAGTGAAACTACTCTGTGAAAGAATGCTTTATGAAAGTGTGAATCAAAAAAAGAAAAACCAAATTCTTTGCTGTCCTGTCAATTTCAACTCATAGCAATCCTACAGGATGGAGCAGAACTGTCTCATAGGGTTTTCAAGGCTTTAATCATTATTGAAGTCAACTGTCACATCTTTCTTTCATAGGGTGACTGAGTTTGAAATGCCAACCTTTCGGTTCACCGCCAAGGGCTTTAGTTCTATGCCACCAGGGCTTCAGGAATTGTGAACCTTCCAGAACAAACAATCCCACGAAATCATAACCAGGCCAACAAGGCTCATGATTTCTGCTGTTTTTGAAGACTGCCAATAATAATCAGTTATATCTATTTCTTCCAGCCAAAAGTATTACGTTCAAAAGACAAATTCTTAGAGGAAATGGTCAACACATATGTGATTTTCCAAAATCATCATGAATTATTATAATTTTTTTATTGTTCCCATAATTCTAACATCAAATTTATTAGATATTCATTGACTTCCTGTAAGGCACATTTCCCTTTCCAAATTAGCGTAATAAAAATCAGAAAGAAGATAAGAAGGAATACATAAACCTTGATACAGTGTCATGGAGAATTTCACAGTGACCGTAACAAAAATACAGCTCTTGCTTTGAACCAGCATAAATCACACTCAAAAGAATTAATCTGTATCAAGTGCTAATTGTTGCCTATTTAAACTAGATTTTTTTGTAGATATCTTGTCATTGAAAACATACAGCAGCAGACCAACAGAACCAAGAAAGGAATATACTACTTTAATCCTGTACTGATTGGCAGCCCCCAAAAGCTCTAAATAATTTAACAAAAGACTAAACTTCTAACAGCATTGGAGTGACATGTACAGAGGAACCTTCAAACAGGTGAGGAGATACACATGGAAGGAAGTCCTCATTCTACCTCACCCTCTCCCTGAAACATGCTACTCCATCTTCTCTCTCCTGAATCCATTTCCCGTTTGAAAACAACCCTCTGAGTTCCATAGTATTTCCCTTTAGTAGTTTGTTTTATAATTTAAAATATTAAAGTTGAAAACAAACTTCAGAGAAGGAATGTCAGATAGTCCCTGGATTCTCCCACAATCTCTCACCTGGGGATTTCAGGTCATTTTATGCCAGTGATGAAGTGCTGGGGAAATAGAGTTGCTTTGTTAGAATACACTCAAAAGTGTATGGTGCTGGCTTCCGGCAAGTTCAGTCTAGAGTGTGTGCTGTCCACTTCCTGAAACCCACTCATGCGTTTGTTTGTCCCACAAAGGCATCTTCTTCTAAGCATGAGGGATGCACCAGGAAACAAGACGGGCAAAGACATCTGACCATTGCCCTCTTGCAACTTTACTCTAAGGTGAGAAGAATATACAAGATTAGACAATTAAGTCCACAAACTTAGTTGTTCTAAGTGCTGCATACCTCTTTGCTGAATATCACTACAGCAACCTTTTAAACATTCCTTTTGGGAAGCTATGCACAAATGCCAGTGTCTGGCCCACCCTTCAAAGCAATTTTGGAACCCTTTCTGGAATGACCACTGTGTATGGTGGCATGGTAGCAAGTTTGTGAACTTAATTGTGTGATTGTCTGTGAAGGAGATTTTAGCCAGTAAACAAATAACTAACTGTACTGGAACACTATCTCTACTCACCTGATCTGTCCCTGGTGACTTTTTTCTTTACCCAGAGATAAAGGAAGTATTGAAAGGAAAACATGTTGATGATATTCAGGACATCAAGGATAATATAATGATAGCTGTGCTGGCCGTTCTAGAAAAAAAGTCCAAAATTGCTTTGAAGGCATCAGTGCATAGCTTCCCAAGATTACTTCAGTCAAGACTATAATGATATTCAGCACTGATGTAGGCAGTACTTCTTCTTGGATGAGTTCATGAACATAATTGGCAGTCCTTGTATGCCACAAAAATGAACACCCATCCACCTGCCTGACCGTGTGTTATACTGTGTTGGCTTGCATGATGCTGTAACTGGAAGCTATGTCACTGCCACTTCAAACACCGGCAGGGTCACCCATGCTGAACAGGTTTCAGCAGAGCTCCCAGCCTAAGACAGAAAGAGAAGACAGGACTAGTAATCTACTTCTGAAATTCATCCAATGAAAACATTATGGATCATAACAGAACAGTGTCTAACATAGTGCAGAGAGATGTGCTCCCCTAGTTTGGAAGGCACTCAAAATACATACTGGTCATAACAATGAACTCGAGCATGTCAATAGTCATGAAGGTGTCACAGGACCAGGCAGAATCTCCTTCTGCTATACAAGAGATTGACATGAACTGGAGATAACTCACTGGCAGCTAACAACAATCACAAGAAATAAAACTGCTGTCATGGATTGAATTGTGTCCCCCCCAAAATAGGTGTAGCCACGTAGCTGGGCCACTATTCCCAGGATCTTGTGATTGTCCTCCATATTGTAGTTTTCCTGTGCTGTATGTTAAAGGATTAGGGTGGCACTGTAAATCCCTTCATAGGATCACCTCGCTGTTCCTCTGTAAAGGGAGTTTCCCTGGGGTATGGCTTGCCCCATCCTTAATCCTTTCATCCTGCAAGAGATAAAAGGAAAGGAAAGCAGGCTGAGAATTGGGAACTCCACACCACCAAGAAAGCAGCACTAGGAGAAGAGCGCATCCTTCAGACCCAAGGTTCGTGCGCCAAGATGCTCCCTGGACAAAGACTGATAGAACCTGGACCTTCCTCCAGAGCCAACAATGAGGAAAGCCTTCCCCCTGGAGTGAACATCCTGAATTTGGACTCGTAGCCTACCAGACTGTGTAAAAATAAACCTTCCTTGTTAAAGCCATCCACTCTGTGAGATTTCTGCTAGAGCAGCCCTAGCTGACTAAAACAGCTACACATGAACAAGTATCTTAATACGTGTAATGGAAAATAAAAAGGAATCAGAGAGTGGCAGGGCATCAGAATAACAAGCTGGTGAGGAGAGAAGGACTATATCAGTAGACTTTCTGGAGAAGATGCCGTTTCCGTAGATAGGGAGTAGTCAGCATAAACCAGTTAAAGCAAGAAGCTGCCAGGAATAGACTGGCACAGGATGTGTAACAGAGAATGGGAGGAAGGAGAGATGAGCTGCGGAGTCAACCAGCCCTGGAAAGACCTTCAGCTTTTTCTAGCTGTGAAATCCAGTACCACCGCAGAGCATAAGCCACTGAACCAATCAAATCAAACAAACTGACATGACACAAACGGTATAGTTAGCACCAGTGGGGAACATGAGAAGACCTAAGAAAGACGAAAATTATCTCAAATCAAGGCACGTAATGTACAGACTTTACAAACATAGACAGAACTGTTTCCTTATGTTTCCACACAAACATCAGACTATCACTGTGGGTTAAATAGAAATGGTGGAACATGCTGATGAGTTTGAAATTTGTGGGCAGCAACTTAATTTCAGCCAATGACAGCATTGTTATTCACTCAAATCTGGCCCTAATGCCTTTATTTCCATCTGATTTTCAGATTGTTACGTGTGCAATGCTGAGCACCAAGGGTTTATACTAGCTTTATTTTTCAACATCTTTAAGTAACAGAAGTTAAAATAATTGATGTTAATACTAGGTATAGTTGAGAAAACATGGGCGGTTCACAGGCTTCTCGTGTTCAGGAAAGCTCATTCTGTGGAATCTGTATAAACTAAGAAATAAAAGGTGGTTTTGTGAGGGACTTAAGCAGAAATCAGTCCAAAGCCACATGTAAAAGACTGATCTTGGTTGCACTGATATGAAGTTTCAGAATGTGCACATTACATACTTTGAAAATACAGATTTCTCACCTCCTATTTCTCTCTCCTCTTTTTTTTATTCCATCCCACCATGCGTATTTAAGCCATCAGAGATTTGGGTAAGTTAGACTGTTTCTGCTTGTTTAATCTGAGGCACAGAAACCCGGGTTGCATAATGGCTAAGAGCTACAGCTGTTAACCCAAAGTTTGGCAGTTTTAATAGACTGTAACCTCCTTGGAAACCATACGGGACAGTTCTACCATCTCAATATGAGTCAGAATTGACTGGGTGGCAATGGGTTTGTTTTTAATCTGAAACACAAGCTGTATATATTCACTGTACTATGTAATAATTCTGACCATTGTATCCACTTGACTGTAACAGAAACCCCTATGAATGCTAGCTTAAACACATAATAGTTTATTTTCCTTGTGTAACAAGGTTCAGTTCTACTGTGGTCTATGGAGCCACTATGAGTCAAAATCGACTCAGAGGCAATGCGTTTGGCTTCAGTTTTTTAACAGACTATCTGAAGGTGTCACTTTGGACATGTCAGAAGAGATCAGTTCCTGGGGAAAGACGCCGTGCTTGGCAAAGACTAGGGTCAGTGAGAAAGAGGAAGACCCTCAAGGACATGATTTGATACAGTGAGTGCAAAAATGGGCTCAAGCATAACGGATGGTTGAGGCTGTATATCCAACTGGCTGGACTACGAGTCTCAATGTTTCAGCATCTATATCAAGTAGCAGGGGCAGGGCCCGTGGTGGCTCTCCCGCTTGGCCCTCATCTCCCCTTCTTCTACCACCTGCTTTCTGTCTGCTCAAGTTGCCAGCAACTCCTGCTCCCTTGACTTTTTACATCTGGTTCTTGGGACTTGAACTAGTAGTGCTTGGGATCCATCAACTGTCACAACTATGAGTCCTGTTCCCTTGACCTGATGACCCTGGGTTCAGCAGCCCCTGCAGGTCCACGAGTCAGCAGAAATCTTGCAGTGTTTCCCGCCTTTCTGAGATTCGACAACCTTCACAGCCTTGGAGCTGGGACTTTCACCACTGACCTGCCAGCCTTGGGTTCACCAGCTTTTGCAGCTACGTGAAGTTTGTGCTCCATTTCAGGACTTAGAACACACCTACTACAACCAGGTGAGCTGTTTCCTTTATATAAATCTTTCTGTATACATATTATATGTGTTACTGGTTTTGTTTCCATAGAGAACCCAGCCTGAGACACATAGATTGAGTTCTGATGCACATAGGGTCCCCATGAATGAGAATTGACTCAATGACACCTAACAACAACAATCTGGAGGTGTATGATAGTTCCAGGGCTGGTAACTGCAAAGTTTTCAAGTAGCCATAGTAGTCATCATGCCTGTTGGTGTCAAGATGGTAACAGGCTCTCCAGGGACAAGTCTGCATTTTAGACATGCGTGAGAAGACAGCTGCAGCAGGCTTCGTTGGAGTGAGATCTTATCATTTTTTTGTTTTTATTTTAATTTCATTTTATTGTTTGGAAAGTAACAGCTCCCAGTGTAGCTCTTCAGTCACTAACCAAAGCTCAATCTCGTATTCTTACTTACTTAAAACCAACCTGGGTCTACGGGCCAGGAAAGGTCCAGAGCAGTCACGACTTGTACCCAGGTGATGTGGTGACCCCAGCCTCTCAGAGTCTACAGGATTTGCCCCAGGTCCCTGAGCAAAACCTGAGGCAGTTTTTATCACGAAGATAGAGAACAGAAGCAGTCCTGTCACATATAAGCCTTTCTTTCTAATTTTTAAAAACTTGTCATGCTGGCTGCTAACTTGTAGAAACCTAAGAATTACAAGAAAGTCCAAAATTTATTATGACAACAAACTAAAGGTTTATAAGAATCTGCTCAGAAAATCAGCCTGTTATGTGTAATAATAAAAATGAAGCTTTGGCATATCCAGTGTTGTTTGGATAAGACTCATTTCTATTTTTAGGAGATTTCAATTTCCTTTCACACCAAGTCTATGAAATATTGTACGTGGCATATTTATAGCAATTGTTCTAAGGAGCATTACACTTTTGGACTCTTTAATAAGCCTAAATGAGGTGGTCTCCCACTCACCTCACTGAGCAAATAAATAGACGATCATGACACTCATTGGAATTACGCATTGTGTCCCTTTCTCTGCCTGCCTTAACTGTCTTCAGGCTTCCAGTCTCGACAGCAACAGCTCTCTGAAGACTGTGCTAAGCAATAAAGAGGATGTTTAGGGCCATCTGGTGATTCCATTCAATTTATTTCATTGACAAGTCTTATAAATAAGAAAGCATAATTTCCAAAAGCAATCAAGAAATTTACTGTGCCAACTACAAGGAGTAGCCCCCTTTTACACTTCTTTTCTTCTAAAGTACCTGTGAGGCCCACTTACATTACCGTCATTTTACAGCACTGTGCATTTTCAAAGCACTCTGCAAAATTAACTAATTTATTCTCAGAGCACTGAAGGCAGCTGAACTAGCCATAAGATGAAATAAAGTGGTAGAGTTGTCTCCACATCTGATGAAAACTGTGCTAAGACTCATGCCATCTGTTTGTGGGTATGTATTGACCACTCCTTCTTGTGGTCCTTCAGTACGCTTCCATTTGATACTGGGTAAACCCCAGAAAAAGACTTCTCAGGGGAAGCATCGCTCATCTGCCTATGCTGAAGAAAATAGACAAGTCCGTACTTTTTCCCCAAGGGAACCCCAAACCTCCAATCCCAGTTGTTGTTGTTAGTTGCCACTGAGTCATTCCCACTTCATGGATACTTGAAGCATAGCAGAATGAACACAAGCCTCCTGTGATCCGTAGAGATTCCCAGATAGTCCTTCTTAGTCTGTCTTAGTCCAAAAGTTCTGCTGACACCTTGTTAACATGATGGTAACATGCAAGCCTCCGCTAACAGACGGGCGGGTTGGGTATGAGGTTAACTGGCCAGGAATCAAACCCGAGTCTTCCTTAGAGACCGTAAGAATCCTGCCACTGAACCTCTGATGTCTCTGTTCCTTTGTTGTCTTAGGTGTCTAGTGCTGCTGTGACAGAAATATCACAAGTGAATAGTTTTAACAGAAAGAAATTTATTCTCTTATAGTCGAAGAGAAGGGAAGTCCAAATTCAGGGTGTCAATTCCTGGGAAATGCTTCCTTACTCTGTTGGCTCTGGGGAAGGATTTCAGCATCAGCCTTCCCCCGTCTAGGGACCCTGCATCCAAAGAACATGCTATGCCCCTGGTACTTCTTTCTTGATGGTAGAAAGTCCCCCTGTCTCTTTCCTCACTTCTCTCCTGTATCTCAGAGATTTGCTTAAGGCATAACCTAATCTTTTAAACTGAGTCTCACTTTATTAATATAACTGTCACTAATCCTGACTCATTAACATCAAAGAGATACGAGTTGCAATGCATCAAAAATTCGTATCAGATAACTAAATGGTGGACAACCACACAATATTGGGAATTATGGCTTAGCCAAGTTAACATACATTTTGGGGGGGATGCAAAGCAATCCATGATACCCAATAAGCCCCTAAAAAAAAAAAAAAAAAAAACAGGAACTCATAAGGCTGGTAGCTAGAACTCTCTGCACCCTAAATGTGAGTACCAAGGAGGGTTTTATGGAACCCTCTTTTTCCTCTAAATTAATACTCCTGTTGTACAGAGTCATGGGTGAAGAGTGTCTCTTACATTGACATAAGCGTACTCCTTTGACTCTGCAATCATTCAAAACATGCTGGGAATTCTTCCTTTGGGATCTTCTTCCTGGGGCCGTAATGATGAAAAGAGCCCTTGTTGTGCAGTAGTTAAGTGCTCAGGTGCTAACTGATGAGGTAGGCTATTCAAACAGACCAGCTTATACAGGGGAGAAAGACGACCTAGTTACCTGTTTCCATAAATATTATACATCAGGAAACCCTGCGAAGTAGTTCTGTTCTATCATATAGAGTCATCATGAGTCAGAATCAACATCACACAACAATAATAAAAATAGTAATGAGGTACACATTTGAGGAGTGACATCAGACATTATAGAATGTTCTAGAGAAGAGTTCTGACATGTTCTGAAGAATGACAGCATTATTTTTAAGTGTCTTGCCCATGGAATCCTACTTGGCATTCAAAAGAAACACCATTGATACAGACAATAACCTGGATTAATATTAGAAAATTATGCTGAGTGACAGAAAGTGAAAGTTAATCCTGAAATGTTGCAGACAGTATGATTTCATGTCTATAACATTCTTGAAATGACAAAATTCTAGAAACGGAAAACAGATAAATCTGAAGTGTTACAGAAGTGAGTGCAGAACATCATTCTACTAGAAATGAGGTCAGATTTGTCTAGGAATTAAGGAAATGGGTTTATCTGTAAAAGACTAACAGAAGGGATCCTTCAAGTGATAGACACTTTGTAAATCTTATAGTGGTGGATACATGATTCTACATGGGTAATAAAATTGCTTAGAACTAAATGAGTATGAGTAAAACTGGAAATCTGAACAAGGTCAGTAAGTTGCATCAATGTCGATATCTGGTGGTGATATGATACTACAAAGTCAGACAATTAAGTACATGAACTCGCCCTAGAAAAAGGGCTACATATCTCACTGCTGAATATCACTATGGTCACCTTCAAAGTACTCCCCTTGGGAAGCTGTGGACTGATGCCAGCACCAAGCCTACCCTTCAAAGCAATTTTGGAGCTCTTTTTCTAGAATGGCCATCAGAGCTGTCATTGGACATCCTGATAATTAGGTTCATGAGCTTGTCCTAGAAAACATGATTTGAAGGGTGGAATAGACATTGGTGTAATGCACTGCTTCCAAGGGAAGTACTTTGAAGGTGACCATGGTGATATTCAACAATGAGGTACACTGAACTTTTTCTGGGATGAGTTCATGAACTTACTTGTCAGACCTGATAATAGTTTTGCAAGATGTTATCACTGAGGAAAAAGGGATAGAGGTATATAGGATCCTCCTACATTATTTTCTACAACTAAATGTATATCTACCATGATACTAAGATTTTTAAACAAGTAATTAAGGGGAACAGAGCCAAGATGGTGGGCTAAACACGCATCTCCTTGATGCTCCCTGAAAACTAAGGTCTGGATTGATAATCAAATGGAACACTCTGGACACCCAAGGAACTCTAGGATACACCATAGGATTGTCAGATTGGACTACATACCACTTAATGGGAAACCTCTTCTCTCTGGTGTGAGCCAGCTCATGCTGAGCCCTGCTCCTGATGACTTGTTGCTTGGGTGAACTGCAGGTACTGATGCATTTTTTCTATTTTTTTTAATATATTATCCTGAAGGCTGTGGATGGGCATGAGATGGCAAATAGGCTGAACTGCAGTGTTAAAGTAAACAGCACATAGCACAGCAGAGACACAGTGCATGGAATAACAACAGTTGAAAAGTCCGGCTGCTGACTGAGGGCACGACTGTCCCTCTACCCTCTCTCTTCTGAACTCTGCCATAGATTCTGCTGTTTTACAGCAGGAAGGGCAGCTTGGGCAGGACATCATCTTGGTCAGCTGGGAGGCAAAGTCACCCAACTGGAAGCCTCAGCAAGGGCTAATTCCCAAGCTGAGAAGCAGTGCCAGTCTGGAAAGGGCTTTTCCAGCAGAAAGGCTGTGTTTAGCACAGTATCATCTTACAGGTAGGGCCCACCTGAGGATGGCAGCAAGGCTATAACCCATGCCTACTTTGAACTACATCGTAGTATCTGGGCACAGCCAAAGATGTGCTTTCATTATCAGCCCAAAGGCAGAGACTGCCCCACCTGACAGCCTGACTGATTTTGGCAGCTGTTGCACAATTCCTAGCTTTTTAAAATAAGACTACCTGGAAAAATAACTGCCAAGCAGCCCAGTGCCATCTTTTCCAGCCATTACTGACCCACATCATAGGGTTGGTTGATAGTCCCCCAGTCACTGCATAAATAGGGTGCCCTACTTGCCAGCTAGGAGCCAGAACCTGCCACCCCAGAGACTCCACTGGGGCCGGTCACTAGAGTACACAGAGGAAGTTGACCAACTCCATTCTTAGAACTACGCCTCAGCTCCTGTTGAGGTAACACCAGAGAAACCAAACAGCTGCTAGATGGCCCAAAGGCAACAGACCATCACTAGCCATTTAAAGCAACAGCCCACCACAGCTCCAGAAAACTCCCAAAAGAAAAAAATCAAAAAGCTCCTCAGGTGAAGGCTCTCTGAAACTATCAGAAGTCAACTACAAAATAATTATATACTTGGCTTTGGCTCCCAGAGATTAAACAAAACGCACCAAAGCAAAATGAAAAATTAAGCAAGCTATTCAAACTTATGGAACATCAAGGATCTGAAATCCAAAGATCAATAACAAAATTACAGAACTAGACAATTCAATCCGAAGGCAAAAGAGCAAAATTGAGGAGATAAAAGACAGACTTAGTGATCTTCAAGATGGAGCAACTGACACCGGTATTTATGAGGAGAAATCACAGAAAAGAAATAGGAAAAGTGAAGAAGCATTAAGAAACATGTGTGACACTATTAAGAGGAATAATCTATGATTAACTGGAGCTCCTGAACAGAGAGGGATAGCTGAAAACATAGAGAATATTGTTGTTGAGTTGCTGACAGAAAACTTTCCTGAAATTATGAAAGAAGAGAATATAGATTTCCAAGACATGTATTGAACACCACAAAAATTAGACCTCAAAAGAAAGACATGAAGACATATTATAATCAAGCTTAATAAAATGAAACATAAACAGATTCTCTTACAGGCAGCAAGGCTCAATGTCAAGCTAATACTCAGAAGGAAATCCTGTAGGCTTTTGTCTGATTTCTCAGTAGAAACAATGTTGGCACAGAGGCAGAGAGATGACATATTCAAAGCCTTAAAGAAGAAAAACTTCCAACCAAGAATTATTTACCCTGAAAAACTGTCTCTCAAATATGAAAATGAAATTAAGACATTTGCAGATAAAGAGAAGCTTGGAGACTTTGTGAAAACCAAACCAAAACTGTAAAAAATACTGAAAGAAGCTCTTTGCTTAGAAAAACAGAACCATTAAATATATATTTAAGAAGACAATGCAGGACACAGCATCCAGAAATCTGCTCAACTTATGAAAATCACAAAACTCAATCAAAGCTACAATATTAAAAGAAGGGAACCAGTGATCGTATCACAAAACTGTGACAGTATCACATTTAAAAGAGGGACATGCTACAGCAATAACAGTCCTTTCAGATGGAGAGGATGTTAAAAAGATATACAGAAGTTAAAATTGGGTTTAAACTTAGAATATTAAGGGGGATAAGTGCAATAACAATGCAACATATTAAAACAAGAAACATAATACAGGTGTCTCAACAAACACAAAACCAACACTGCAATAGATGAAAAGTCAGCCCATAAAGGAGAATGACCTGGAGCAGAATATTAAGAACAACACAGAATAAACCAACACAAAAAGACATACATCAAAATGACAGCACTAGACACATACCTATCAATAATCACACTGAATGTAAACAGACTGAATGCTCCAAGAAAGAGACAACAAGTGATAAACTGGATCAAAAGACATGACCCATCTATGTGTTGCTTACGAGAGACACACCTTAGACTCAAAGATATGAAAAAACTGAAAATTAAAGAATGGAATAATATATACTAAGCTAACAATATACACAGAAGACCAAGTGTGACAATACTAATCTCAAATAAACTAGATTTTAATGTAAAATCCACCATCACAGACAAATGTGGTCACTATTTATTGCTGAAAGGTTCAATACACAAGCAGGACTTAACAATATTAAATACTTACGCACCCAATACTAGAGCTTCAAAACACATTGAACAAACACTGACTACATTGAAAAAAGAGATACATCAGTCCACAATAACATCTGGAGACTTCAACACTCCACTCCAACTTCTCCACAGCCTCTACACTTTGAATATCTAAAAAGCATTCACAACACAACACCAGAATAAACTAGTAAAATGAGAGTGGGATCAGTACCTTCTCTGCTAAATCCCTCAGTGACACCCATCTTGTTCTGCATTAAATACCCAAGTGATGGCCGTAAACCCTATGAGCCCTCCCTCCAGCTGCCCCCACTGGCTACCTCTCTGAGCTCATCTCCTATCATCCCCATCCACCGGTCTCTAGAGTTAATCAGCCTCCTTGCCCTTCCCTGCACAAGACAGGCTTTTGAACTTCCTTCTCTCCCCCTGGAAGGCTCCTCAACTCAACATGTACACGCCAAGCAGACCTAGGCTTTGTCATGCCAGATCCGATAGCATTGTAAGTGGGATAACTTAAAAAATATATATTACGTGAAAATTTACAATTCAAAGCAATTTTCCATATAAAATCCCAATACCCGCCTCTCTGTAACTATCTACTTTCCTCACCCTGTGACAGCCCACTCTCATTTTTCACTGTTTACTTCCAGTATACACTCACCCAACAATTATCCCCTCCTCTCCACCCTTCCCTCTCCCCTCTGAAAAGAAACCAGTAGGTCAACCTCCTATGAATGTATAAAACCATGAAGTACACACATCACATGCATCTTTTTGTATCCCCAGGTCCAGTTCACTCTTTGTCTTTAGTGTTGCCTTGAGAACTGGTTTCAGCTAGTCCATGGGCCGTGTACTCAGGAGACACTCCAGGTTGTCAGACCATCAAGTGTGGTCTTTCAATAGAGTTCTAGCTCTGTACATCTCTTGTTCTCATGCTACATCAAGTGTTCTACACTGTATCCCTTATCAGAGCTGTATGTGGTGGTAGCCAGGCATCATCTGGTTCTTCTGGTCTCATGCTGATGTAATCTCCCAATCACATGGGAGACTATTGGGATCATTTTTCCTTCTGTCTTTGATGTTCTCCGTTGTGATCTGTTTCAGGTGGGTTGGGACCAATTGATGTTACTCAGATGGCAATGTGTTGGCTTTTAAGACCCCAGATGGTGAGTGAGGTAGCATTTGAAGAGAAAAAGAAATCCAATATTACCAATAGAAAATTAGGGACCAAAGCAAACATTTGTTTAAAACAAGAACATAAAACCAATAACCAGTTTTAAAAGGTTGATGAAGACCACATATATCAACAGAAAAAAAAAAACAGAATGGAAATATTGAGAGTGTTTACGAATCATGAACAATATAACCAATGTGTCATGGATAGAATTGTGTCCCCTCAAAACATGTGTAACAATTTGCTTGGGCCATGATTCCCAATACTTGGTGATTCTCCTATGTTTTGGTTTTCCTACAGTGTAAATCCTAATCTCTGTCTGAGGTTAATAGAGCAGATTATCTTAAAAAGGATTAATGTGGGACTGTAACACCCTTCCTAATTTCATCTCCCTGCTCCAATGTAAAGGGAGTTTCCCTAGTGTATGACTTCCTTTTATCCTACAAGAGATAAAATGAAGTGGAAACAAGCAGAGTTGGGGACCTCAAACTATCTTAAAAGCAGCAGAAGACCACATCCTTCATATCTGAGGTTAATACACTGAGTTGCTCTCAGACCGAAGAAAGACTGATGCAACACAAAGACGTTCCTCCAGAGCTAACAGAGAGAGAATATGCATTGCCCTGGAGCTGACACCTTGAGATTGGATTTATAGCCTACACTGTGTAAGAATAAACACTTCTTTTTGAAAGCCATCCACTTGCAGCGTTTCTGTCAGAGTAGCACCAGGTGATTAAAACACAATTCCAGTGGAAAATCTGTGTAAAAATTATTGAATGGGAGTCTAAAATGCTGTATAAAACTTTTCTGAAAGCACAACTTAAAAAAAAATTAATAACATATATTTTACTACAGCCAGAATAACAGCCTATATTGTTGGGTGCCGTCTACTCAGTTCTAACTCAGTTTACCCTATGTACAACAGACTGAAACTCTGCCTGGTTTTGTGCCATCCCCACAAACTGTGATGTGGTTAAGCCCATTTTTGCAGTCACTGTGTCAGTCTATCTCATTGAAGTTCTTCCTGTTCCACTAACCCTCTGTTTTATCAGGCATAATGTCCTTCTCCAAGGACTAGTCTCTCTTGATGACCTGTGCAAAATACAAGAGACAAGGTCTCACCACCTTTACTTCTAAGAGGCATTCTCATTGTACTTCTTCTGAGACAGATTTCTTAATTCTTCTAGCAGTCCATGGCATATTGATTCAATACTCGTTGCCAGCACCGTAGTTCAAATACATTAGTTTTTCTTTTGTCCTCCTTATTCATTGTCAAGATTTCCCATGCATATGAGGCAACTGAAAATGCGATGACTTGGGTCAGATGCACCTTGGTTCTCAAAGTGATATTTTTGCTTTTTAACACTATAAAGAGGTATTTTGCAGCAGATTTGTCTAATGCACTACATTGTAACAGCCTGATAGTGATTAACCAACTGCCAGAATGTTTTCATAACACTGCTTTTCCACATTTTTATTGCTTGTTCATATGACAATGACTTACTAATGTTGTTTTCTATAAAGAGAATAGATTGATGATATCTCCTCTCTCTCAGCTCAATGGAACATGCTCTTTATCCCTGATATTTGGAATACATAATGATCTACCTTCACACACAAGTGCAGTCAGTATTTATTGTAATGCAACAGGTTTGTACTGTATAAGCAAATTCTGGAAAATTCTAGTTTGAACTCTTCTCAGTATAAAAAAAAAATGAAAGGAGAGGAAGAAGAAGAAGAAGCATTACGTCCATTAAGAGGGGAATGAGCTACATAGTAGAAAGTATTCCTCACAGGTGAGGACCTCCCTTTTGACCAAACTTCTTGGACCACTGAATCTCCTCCACCTAGAATTCTGCATACATGATGACTAGAAGAATATTCTGGCTTTGCATTGTCAAGATTGGGTTCCTCCCCCCACCTCAGATTTCCAGTGTGGGGCACCCAGGACATGTTTCCAGTAAATTGGTCCCTTTGGCCTTGAATCATCATCATCTCTTGGTGCTGGGTATGGTAGTCAGGTGATAACAAGGTATTTCCATCAAACAATACCCAGCTACACAAGGAAAGTGGCCCCAGATCACATCCTCATAGTCACTAAATCCAAACTAAAGTATTTCTAACTGAACTCTTCCTTAGACAGATCCTCAAAATTCCCACCCCTTCCAGGTCTACTCAGCTCCCAGTACAATGCAACAGAAGACTTCAGAGTTCTCACTGCAGGTGAAATGTATAGCCCTGTGTACATATCTTCAAATGAGCTGTGCAGGAAGAATGAACCAGCCTTCATCTCAGCATCCAGGAAACTGCCTCTGTCTACAACACTCTAGCACAATTCTAGTTTGCACTCAAACATCTTCTAGGTAAATCCTTCCCTTATTATTTCCTCTGCCTCTTTTCTTCACTCTTTCTGTCTTCTCTCATGCATGAACATCGTCTAATGCATTCTACATTTTAAAACAATTGTTGGTTATTTGCTTCCCACCACTAGAACGTAAGAACCTTCTTCTATTTGGTTCCTCACTGGATCTCTAATCCTTGAAAAGTCTTGCCTGCACAGAATACACTCAGTAAATACTTGTTGAATAGATGGATTAATACCCCCAGTGTTCCTAAGACTTCTCCAATTGTCAGTCTATGTCTATGAGCTTCCACATCCCATAAGCTATTCCCCTGTCCCCAAGGACAGGCAGGCTGATGTCAGAATGTCATCATGGAAACTCAGTTTATCTTAAATTATCTAGAAATGACGAACTGAAGTCACTTGGCTGCATAACAGATGGGAACCAAGTTCATCCCCCAAAGCCTCCATGGCTGTGCCCCCAAAAAGCCAAGGCATCTTCCCGAACACTCCTCAATCTCATCCCCCCATGGTGTCTTTTTGAAAAGCAAAGATGTCACCTTGGAGATTAAAGTATGCTTGACCTAAGCCAATTCATTATCAGTTGCATCTTATGAATGCAAAGCCGGTCAATGAATAAGGAATTGTGGTGCTGGAGAAGAATATTGGAGATACCACAGACTGTAAAAAGATGGAACAGATTTGTATTGAAAGGAGCACAACAAGAGCGCCATTTAGAAGCAAAAATGATGAGACTACATCTCATATACTTTGGGCATGTTGTTAGGAGGGATTAGTCCCTGGAGAAGGACATCATACTCGGTAAAGTAGAGGGTCAGAGAAAAACAGGAAGACCCTCAACAAGATGCATCAACACAAAGACTGCAACATTGGGCTCAAGTATAGCAACAATTGTGGGCATGGTACCAGACTGGGCATTATTTCCTTAAGTTGTACATAGGGATGCTATGAGTTGGAACCAACTTGGTAACACCTAACAACAACTACAAACAGCTCTGTCTGCTGCCTTACATTTCCCTATCTCCTCTCCACAAGACCCTTCACACTAATGTTGAAGCCACTATGGGCTGTTCCAGCCTTTGGATGTGTCTGGTTCTGAGTTCACTGATGCTCAATGCTCTCATGATAAGGATTGAGTGAATCCTTGGTGCAGTCCAATTCCAGGAATCACAGCCCACATATATTGACCACCCTTGGTCCTGCTTGATCAAGATGGGGTTTGGTGACGTTCCTGAAAGATTTTTCAAATTCAGCTAAGGCTTGAAACTGTTACCTCTTTGTAACCTTCTGTCCTCTGGGAAGCTTCAGGGGTTGCAGACCCCTAACCACACCAGGAATGGGAGGAAATAACTTGTGGCTTTCCCATGCTCAATTCCAGAGTCTGATCCTAGGAAGAAGGCAGCTATACGAATTTATAAAGGGTTTTTTTTATCTTTTTGTCACATCCAAGGGTAAGAGTTTGGATCATTATGAACTCAAAAAGACTCTCACCAGGAGAATAAAGTCTACCTAAATGCGTGGAGTACCCCAGAGCTTACCAGTCCTGACCTGGAGAGGTACAGAAAGCCTTGAGGACCCTCAGGATGGTGAAGCACTACTCTCTTGTCTATGGTATCCAATAAAAAGGCAGACATAGGCTTTGAATGCAAGGACTTGGACTAAATTCTAAAATTGTGGAATCTTCAGGTGCTATTTCAGAATTTGTTAACCTTGCTGAATCTGCCTGGACTAACAAAAAGCCTAAAAGGCCACATTTAAAATGTATGGTATGGTATGGTAATGTCTTTATGTTGTTGTTTTTAACAGGGCCCACCTAACCAAAGCAGAATCATGTGTTTTCACCTTAGTAAAGAAAGTTATTTTCTTCCAACTTCTTAATTTTGAAAACAAACTCAAAGCTATTTAAAAATTGAAAAAATGAAAAATCACCACCATGTACATCTACATACGTTTCACCTGTACTTGCTAGTAGTAAACATTTTCTCACATCTCTCTCTCTCTCCCTATCTCTCCTCTCCCCCACCCCCTCACACACACAGAGTTTTGATCTATCTAAACTACCTACAAGTAAGCTGTAAACATCATGACATTTTACTCCTGATAGCTTCGCTGGAGAACTTCTTCTACATAACCAACACCATTGTCACACCCAAGAATTTTAATATCGATAAAATAATATTACCTAACATGTCATTCATATACAAATTTCCTGAGTTGTCCCCAAACACTTATCTTATAGCTTGTTGTATTATTTAGTTTGCTTTTCATTTTCTTGACATCGGTGTTTTGGAAGTGTAGTCCAGCCCAATTAATGAATGAATATTACACAATCTCACTTGTTTGTGTTTCCTCATGACTAGGTTCAGGAAGACATTCAATATCAACTCATACAGTGGGTGCAACAATGGGCTTAAGCATAATAATGATTGTGAAGATAGAACAGGACCAGGCAGTCTTTCATTCTGTTATACAAACTGTTTCTATGAGTCGGGACTGGTTTCACAGTACCTAAACAACAACAGGATTCAGGCATAACACTTTTAGCAAGAATGACTCATAAGTAAAATTATGTGGTTCCCAATGCATCATTCAGAAGGCACGTGATGTCATTTGTTGTTACTGTTGTTGGGTTCTACAAAGTTGATTTTGACTTAGGACAATCCCATATGACAGAGTAGAACTGCCACATAGGGTTTTTTTAGGTTGTAATCTTTCTGGGTAAAGATCAAGTCTTTCTTCCTTGGAATCACTGGCTGGGTCCAGATTAATAACCTTTTGTTTAGTTGCAAGTAGGTAGCTGTTTGCACAAGAAGTATGCCTTTTGTGTCATTGTAGTTTGTTATTTGATCATTTGGTTAAACTAAAGCAGCCCATGTGCCTGTCTATAGGACAGAAGTTGAATAAACACTGGTATATCTACATAATAGAATTCTAGGGAGATGTAAAAAAAAATGAGAAAGATTGCTACAAATTGCTATATGATTTTCCCCAAGCATAAAGCTAACTGCAAAAAAAAGTATACAGCATGTTACTTTAAAAAAAGGATAAAAATGTCAATGAGTATCTACGTGTTGTTGTTAGACTGCCGTTGAGTCACTTCTAACTCATAACAAGCCTCTATGCAACAAAACAGTCATTACGCTTGAGCCCATTGTTGCAGACACTCTGTCAATGCATTTTGTTGAGAATTTGCCTCTTTTCACTGACCGTCTACTTTACAAAGCATGTTCTTCTCCAGGGACCCATCTCTCCTTTATAGCATGTCCAACGTACAGGAGACAAAGTTTTGCCATCCTTGCCTTCTAAGGAGCATTCTGCCTGCACCGCCTATGTGTGCACTTGCTCATTTTTGCAAAAGCAAATCCAAGAAAGACAAACAGAAAACAAATGAAAATGATCTGTGGACGATTTGGGACAGGGTATCACAGACAAGAACGAGGTAGAGTTTTCTTTGAGAATTCCTTGGAGTGTGGTTTCAACTTTTAAGCATGTAAGTGATTTCCACTGTCAAAATAATAATAATAATAATTTAATTTAAAAAAGATGAAAGAGCAAATTGGTCGACTGAAGACACAAAGAAATGAATCTTGTTGTGATTCAAAGTAATAGTATAACTACACAAATAAAGAATTTTAAGAAGAAACTGTTGAGATAGTGTATCTTTTGTTCTATATAAATAAAAATAAAATGTAAGTAACTTTGAACACAAATCACTTTCTTTCAGCCCCTTCTAAAACATCACCCCACCACTGATGTCAAGATATACTCAAGACAGAGCTGCATAAGAAACACACAGCAATTTAGGGGAACAGAAAGAGCAGAAAGGGACTCATTTTCATAGCCATCGGCAGGTGTCTCAATGGACCTTTTCATTTCCTTGTCCAGATGTACCCCCTGCACTGGAAGTTCTTTTCATACACCTCACTAGCCAAGTGGTCAAGATGAGAGGTATTACACACTGAAGTTCCTTGTCACTGAGTCAATTCCAACTCATAGTGACCTCATAGAACACAGTAGAACTGCACATAGGATTTCCAAGGAGCACCTGGTCGATTCAAACTGCAGACCTTTAGTTAGTGGCCATAGCTCTCAATCATCATGCTACCGAGGTTTCCACAGCACACTTTATCTCAGGCAAAAATATACCACCTGAGTGTCCAGTTGTGTCTGTTAGTTTTCTGGGGTCCAGACAGTCCTGAGGAACAACTGTAATCAATGCTCAGTGGCTCTAAACTCTGGTGGGCGGCAGGTAGCACTGTCCCCAGGGTCACAGAGCATGACTAATGTATCGCTGTGCTCCACATTTGCTCACACATCTGTGTTCTGTAACAACTAAGCAGCCGCTGACACAGCCACATGTCCCAGGATTGCCATTTCATCTCAACAGATGCAGTATAGAAGCATATAAGTGGCACCCACTGAGAACAGTAATGGGCCGACTCCCTAGGCTCTAAATCTTGACATAGCATTTACAGTCAGAGGAAGACCATGACAAATGTACAAACTGAGACATCACTGTAAGACAGAGTACAAGAAGCAAGCACTGAAAACCTTTTCACCATTCTCCATGTCCTTTCCGCACTGTGAGAACTAACTGATGGTTTATGACTTAGTGGGTGACGGGAAGAGTAGATCACTATTATTACTGAACTTGGAGGGAGATTTAATGAAGAGTGAGTTACAATGCATTCTACATTAAAAAAAATCTTAATTATAGGCAATACTCAACAACAGGTTACGAGTTAGTGTCTTATCAGACATGTAATACTATGGTGAAATGTAATTTTCAGAATCCACCACTCCTAGATGTAATTTCCAGATTTTCCATGTCTTTAAACCAAACCTGTTGCTGTGATTCCCATTCTGACTCACAGTGACCCCATGTGTGCAAAATAAAATTGTTCTCTAGAGAGTTTTCAAGGCTGTGACTTTTTGGAAGGTTATCACTAACACTGTCTTCCAAGTCCCCTCTGGATGTGATGGAACTGCCCACCTCTCTGTTAGTAACCAAGTGCCTAAACTTTTGTATTACTCTGGCCACAACAGCTATACCTGCACTTTGAGTGAGATGCTTAAACCTTCCGAGACTTGTCTGTCTACACCATGAAAGAGTCATTCTTTATTCAACTCATGGAGTTGGTGGTGATTGGATAAGATGAGAAATAAAATGATTAGCAGATGCTTCTGATGCTTAATAGCAATTTGATTATTATCAGGTCCTTTTCCTCTGCTTCCTAAGCTAGTCTTTCTTACAAGTTAGCCAGTAATATTCAATAGCACTACAAACAGGGTAACATAAACAAAACCAGAGTAATTTCTAAATCATAAAATGATAGAAATAATTTATAAGGCATCTCTAATTATAAACTCATGAAATGAATCAGAAATACTGTATGTAGTTGCCAAGTAACACTCCTTTGGTAACTTAGTTTTGGTGCCAGAGTAGTCTCCTACTGGAAATCTTCACCACGCAAATAGTCTGAATTGACTAGAATACTTCATTTCAGGGCAAATGAAGTCTATTTCAGAAGTTACATTTTAGGTATTTTACAATTCTTAAATAGTCTGATGTGCTATGTACTTATCCAAAGTAAACTGTATGAAGCTAAACATAATTGGAGTCCTGGTTAGTGTAGACAGTTAATGCACTCAGCTACTAACCCAAAGAGTAATGGTCAAAGTCCACCTACAGGCAACTCAGAAGAAAAGCCTATCAACCTGGTTCTTAAAAATAAGCCAGTGACAATCCTGTGGAATACAGTTCTACGTCAACATACATGGGGTCAGCATCAATTAGAATCAATTCAATGGCAGCTATGAAAAAAATATATCTATATGTGTATATATGCATACACACGTAATTTAATTATTAGGAAATGGGAAATTGATTTCATCATCATATAAGCTTTGGCTAACACTTAAGGGTTCTTTCCTTTGCCATCTCCTCCCACAATACCTGAATGAAAGTGCTTGACAAACATTATTGTGGTTTCTATGGAGCAAAGGGTTTTAATGTCCCATTCCCCACGTTTCCTGCCTCACTCTTCATATCACAGTCACCAACTGACCAGCGCTGCTAGTAGACTGTGATGGAAACAAAAATGCAGGCTGTGGGTTAGAAATACTCATTCTAAAATGACACCTTGCAGGAAGCTTTTAAATTAAGGTGGAAGAAGTTGAAAATCAAACTTGGAGATTGCTTAGGATGCTTGACAATGAAAAAGAAATATGGGGCTGTGAGTTACAGATTGAGACATTAAGTTGTTTTGTCACCCAGGGGAATTCTTCAGAGTACCAATCAATGATTTCTTTCGATGCTTCAGTATCTTCCCTAATGGAGTCGTTTCAGGGGTGAACATTCCCCAAATGAAATAGCACAAAAAGACTGGCAACTATTTTGTCAGGTTTGATAATAAAAAGCTCAAAAGGGAACATATGGGGATAATAACATTAGCAACAGAACGTGTTATTGTCTTTTCAAGGACATTCCAAATATTAAAATACTGGATTCAAATGATACTTTCTTAGTTCTGGCATAGAAGCTGCCATATTCAAAGTAAAATGAAAGCAGTAAAAACGCACATGCGTCCTTTTAAGTAATTCATTTTTTAATTGGACATGAAGTTTAATTTGCAGGGATAGTTAAGAACATTAGAATCAAAGATACACAGAATATGTTGTTTAGAAGCCCATGTCTCTATACCCACCGAAACAGGTACCGTGTTATGTAGCCAGGAATGTACCTACAAGTCTGGAATACAGAGTGGATAAAGCACAGCCCACTAAATCGGCGCAGAGGTTTAGGCAGTTTGTGGCAAGAAGCTGACAGATCAGCCATCTCTCAAATGAGAAAAGTGGACATAAAATGGAATGGGTAAACATCCCCAACAATACAAAATCTGGGCCCACGCCTGTCCTGCCACTTATTAGATGTGTAGCTCAGGGTAGACTTCTGAGTCCCATCAATCTCATTTTGTTCATCTCTAAAAACCCACTGCCGTTGAATCAATTCTAACTCATAGCAATGCTACAGAAACAGAGAAGAACTGTCCACTAGGGATTCTGCGGGTCTTCTGCATTTTTCTCCTGTATGTTCATCTCTGCTGTTGTTAGGTACCTTCAGAGAGATTCTCAACCACAGCAACAGTACAAGGAAACACTGTCCAATTCTGTGTCATCCTGTCATTATGCTTGAGCTCATTGTTGCAGCCACTGTCAATCCATCTCATTGAGGGTCTTTTCTTTTCTGCTGATCCTCTACCAACCATACTGTCCTTCTCCAGGGACTGGTCCCTCCTGGTAAGATGTTCTAAGAATGAGAGATATAATTGCACCATCCTCACGCTCCAAGGAGCATTCTGGCTATATTTCTTCCAAGACACATTTGTTTGTTCTTCTGGAAGTCCACGGTGTATTCAATATTCCTCACTAGCACCATAATTTAAAGGCATAGATTCTTCTTCTGTATTCTTTGTCCCTCACGTACATATGAAGTGATCAAAAACTCCATGTCTTGGGTCAGGCTCACTTTTATCCTTAAAATGGCATCTTTTCTTTTTAATGTTTTAATGGTATCTTCAGTTGAATCTTGTCAGTTATGTGCTACACAGGACACCTGGGGCATTGAGTGTACTCATTTGAGTGGTGACCTTCAGCCTGGTAATAAAGGGATTCCTTGTCCTCCCACCAATGAGTTCTCATCCCTCCACAAACCAGTCCTCATCCTTCCCACCAACTAGTAGTCCTGCCTACTGTCTTTCCAGTACCGTGGCTGAACGTCCAAGTACACTGGGTGAGGACTACTCTGAAGGTCATTACTGCTTGTGAGTTTTGCCCACAATTGAAAGATTCCCTGTGTCTCCTGAGCACAGAAGACCCATCAGTGCTGATGAAGAGAGAAACATATGTGCCACTGGTATTTAAGAGGAATCAGAATCCCATCCTCTCCCATTTTCCATTTTCATACATCATCATTTGTGTAAGGGTTAGTGTTGTTAGATGAATTATTCTAACAGCCACACACTGTGGTTGAATATGCCAATAATGGGCGTTACTTAGAATCAGGCAACAACAGGTCTGTTGTATAGAAGGTCATCAGAAGTCAGAGCTGATGCAACAGCCACTATCT
The DNA here is from genome assembly GCA_028571685.1 of Heterohyrax brucei. Lineage (NCBI taxonomy): Eukaryota > Metazoa > Chordata > Mammalia > Hyracoidea > Procaviidae > Heterohyrax > Heterohyrax brucei. The sequence continues at coordinate 8,190,858 of CM053141.1, forward strand.
GTTATCTATCGTCCAGCTGTCTGTTTCGAATACATAATTAGATAACATATGACTTCACCTAGGCCTTAGCCTACAAATGAATGTTTGGAAGTTCAAGTACACCATGAAGGGTTGGTTGCAAGACTGAAAACCATGGCAAGTGCTGGCAGTCTGGAGGCCTCCAAAATTTGGACAGAAATTTACAGGATGTGTCGCCACCCACTGAAAATACCGTAAGCCCAGCACACAGCTCTGTGTGTGTCTGTGTGTGTGTGTGTCTGTGTGTGTGTGTGTTTCTCAATAAAACAGAGGGAAAATAGCATGAGTGTTGGCTCATCCACACACAGAAAGACAACACTAGCTCTCCATTAGGAAGTATGAAGACATCAATAGAGTTGTATGAAACACAAAGTTTCCATGAATACAGAACTAAAAAAAATTTAGTGTAGAGTTTGACCATTTAAAAAACTAAGCCCTGAAGTTTTTGAGCAAATGACTCTATTTTTAACGGTTATTTACTAGGTTTTACAGCTCATTGTTAACCGAAGTCATAAAACATAATGACTTGGACGGCACAAAGTAGCAGTACTTTTCAATTTTCATTCCCAGAATAGCAATGTGTGGTTTTAATGTTGAGTTGGGATTATTTGAGTGCCCAAATATGTGTTATGAATTATTGTAGAAATTAGAATTAGTCCAACAAAAGAGAAAAAAAAAGACATTACTTCTGCACCTTTCTTTGTAACAATGCCCTTTGTCTCTTCACCCACACCTTGAGGTCCTAACCTTGCTATGAGGCTGACACCAGGTCGTAGCACTACTGGGCAGAGAGCTAACTGGAACTTTCTCCTGGAGTTTGCTGACATCCAACACAGACATTTGTGTGACAGATCTTCACAGAAAATGGTTCCACTTTCTCTAATTTCCTGACAGAATTGACTTATTACTGTTAAAAGAGACGTATGCTAAGCTCTTCTTCAAGCCAAAGAAATGTTGCTCCTGAAAGGTAGAAAAGACGCCTGTTGTTGTCTGTTGCCACCTAGTTGGTTCTGTCTCATGGTGGCTCCATAGATACAGAGTAGGACTGCATTTCACGGGGTTTTCACTGGTTGATTTTTCAAAAACATAGCACCTCTTCCTGGGTCTGAACCACCAGCCTTTCAACTACTTGTCAAGTGCTTGATCATTTGTGCCACCCTGGGACACCTAGAAAGTTCTCCTTGTGGGGCAGTAGGCAGTGAGGCTACCACATGTACCTGCCGAGCCATCTGAGGCCCAGGTAGAGGAAGAAGGAACTGAGACAATCTGGTTGGATGTCCCCTGACCGACGGCACTGACTTAACATCAGTGCTGATTGACCCCTGTGTATTCGACCCTGGATTCAGCCCAGTTTCATTCACTTTAAAATCTAGAAGGACAGTCAACGGAGTTTCCAGGTTTCTGGCTGCACCACCCCAGTGAGTCCAAGATGATGTGGAGATTTTCACTGCAGAGGCAGCTTATGCCCTAGGAGTGTTACATGGTGCCAGTCCACCTGTGCAGTGCCTTGAGATTGCCTCCTGCTTTGCCTCGTTGTAACAGAGCAGGGATTTTAGTGTTCAGTATCCATCTGTTGAGTAATTAAGTTAATGTGAACTAAAGCTCAGATAATCATCCAGCATCTGCTGATGGCTACCAGCCCCAGAGTGGGGTGTCGGGACACGTTTACTTCTGTGGGGCAGGTCCTGGCTGTAGCCCTGGTTTCCAATACCTCCTGCAAGAGTGGCCAACAGCTTGCAATGAGCCAGAACATTCTATCCTGTTCAAGATAGATGGAAGAGGAGAAGAGAAGAAAGGAGAGCCACATGGATGGGTAGTATATTCCACACTAATGCTGAAGATAAACTGGGAGATTATATAACATCCTCTTTACTCTTTGAATCTTGGGGAGGATGGCAGAATGCAGCCAAGGATGATTTTGCAAAGGCAATGACAATGTGTTATAATAGTGCTTACCATGAGGACACTTCCAGGACTTTTCCCTTCACTCCAAGAATAGCAAAATGCAGAAGACAGCCAACATCTATCAAGCACTTAACATGATCATTTTTAATCCTTTCAACACGCACCCAAGATGGATCAGAGTGCCCTGAAACTCAGAATTCCTGAGTACTGGGCACAAGTCCACACTACTATAGAGGGCAGAACTGATACACTCATCCAACTGTGACATACCCATGTTCCTTTTATGCTACACTAGCTTTGTTGATGCCTAGGAGGCCTCTGGAAGTTCACAAAAGGAGCAACGCTCCTCTGTGACAGATATAGACTGAGCATCTCAGTGTTCTGGCCCAGTGCTTGGACACTGGTCTTTGTGCAGGGGAGGGGTCAAGGTTTAGCCCCATCTACACTTCCAAGATCATTGTGTGTTCAAAACAGGAGATCAAGAAACAATCTTCTCCGTAGTAATCTCATCGATTCATAGAGCACACAAAAGAATCCACCAAAGACTTTGTGAAAATAAACCCTACTTATATTTTTATTTTGAACCTAAGATCTTTCATCATGATATAGCAGGAGTAGTTTTTTTTTGTTGTTGTTGTTTTTTGTTTTTATTTTTTTTGCCTGAGAGCTGTTTCAGCTCCAACTTAGGAATGAAAGACTACAGAAAATCACTCACTACTTTTGGTGGAAACAACACCCATTTGTCTTTATACAACCTTGACGGCCCTTCCTACACCTGCTGGCTCAGTGCACAGAACAGATCATGACTCACTATAACTAGGAGAGCAGCCCTTGATTTTGTGGGACAAGAAGCAAATGCAGAAAGCTTGGGAGGAGCCACCTGTACTACATACAGTACCCACAGCTCAGCGGAGATAAGGACCTGGACTTCATGAATTCTAGAGTTGGATTTTTTGTTCTACACTATAAAAAGAAAACTTATAAACACAGGAATTTGGCATGAATTTCCACGTCACTTTGGGAAATCCTGGTAACATAGTGGTTAAATGCTGCAGCTGTTAATCAAAAAGCCAGCAGCTCAAGTCTACCAGGTACTCCTTAGAAACTCCACCGGGCAGTTTAACTCTATCCTATAGGAGTGCTATGAGTCAGAATCTACTCAATAGCACTGAGACAAGATTTTTTTTTTTTTTTGTAAATGTCACCTTTAAGATAATAAAGGGATAGAAAAAAATCTAGACTCTAATACTCCAAAGTAATCTAAGCAACCACAGAAAAAATGACCCTTCTTGTCCGGGATAAACTATTAATGAATAGAAAGGAAGGATTGTCTTTGAGGATTATGTTTTTACAAAAGCAGTTAAGAGATTATTAGAGCATGTAACTGATGGACTCTCACTGCTGTAGCTGGTCTGTAGAAGGCCTAAGTGGAGGCATGCGGATCCAACCACCAGATGCAGTCTTTCTAAAAACTACTTATGTGCAACCGAATGCCCAGTGCAATTTGATTGTTTGGTTTGGAAGTTTAGGTTCATAGTCTCACGGCATATCCTAGTTAATTGGCATAATTATGTTGAGTGCTTCTATTCTATATCCTATTTTGTTGTGTAGTGCCTAGGGTCTTAAAAACTTGGGTCTGTCCAAGACACAACAATTGGTATCTATTCACCTAGAACAACAGAGAAAGAAGAAAAGTCAGGAAGAGGAGGGTAATATGGAATGTACAGCTAATTGCTTCCACGAACAACTGTCTGCTTTGCAGACAGAAGAACTGAATGGTGTCAGGCTATAACACTGGACATTTTGATTAAAGATTCCATAGAAGAATTGTAGTCAAAAGGGGAAATATGAAGAACAGAATATTGGGTTCTCATGGACTCCAGGCTTGGAGGAGCCATGGAAAATGGATGAACCCCTTCAACTATTAACCTCAAATTATCTTTCAACCTTAAGACAGAAATATCCCCAGAAGCCAAAAGACAAACCAAGTGCCCTCGAGTCAGATCCGACTCATGAAAAAAAGTTTATTCCCTTTTAAGAACTATTGATATTAGATCAGACTGACAACAACAAATCAAAAGATTATATAGGAGCCTTAGGTGGCAATGAGTTTATGTTAATGGGGAAGGAACAATTCAGAGAAGGAGAGTAAGAATGGTTGCATAACTTAAAGAACGTGAACAATGTCACAGAATTGTACATGCAGAAACTGATGAATTGGTGTATCTTCTATGTGTATTCTCAATAATATAAATAAATAAATTTAATTTAGAAAAAATAGAAGACTACTACTAGCAGACTCTGAAACCCCTCTTTAGTGCCCATCGTCAGCCCATATCTTTGTAAGAGTAGCAAGTATATGAGTGTTTATGAGGCAACCAAACACTTAATAAGAATCCGTTAAATTATTTGATTGATGGATGATTGATTGATTGACCCAGTGGGTAAATGAGTGAGTCAATGAGCCCCCAAATGATTTACAAATATGTGTCAAGTAGCCACGAAGGAGATGTCATCATTAATGGCAGCAGATTGATGGATGCCTTATCCTTGGGGGAAATGGCATGATACAGAGAAAGCTGAAGCCTTGAGGTCTTTCCATTTTCTGTCATTTGACTGAAACATCATCTGTGGGGTTGATAAGGAAAGATTATGGACCATAATTGGTCTAGAAAATCTAGAACCAATCCAAGACCCAGGGAAGACTGTACTGAGTCTCAGTGAAGAGTTGGGGACAATGGAAACAGTCTAATGCTTGGCTTTGAGTAGGCGAGGAGGGAGGAGCTAGCTGTCTCCTAAGGTGCGTTCTAGGACCAGGGAGATTTTTCAAGGAGACTCTGATAGCAATTCCAGCCTCAGTGGTAGAAGTTGGTTAAATAGCCACGCAGAAGGCAACATCATGGACTTGTACTGAGCAGCAACCACATAGAACAAACCAGAACTCTCTAGTCTCTGCTTGGAAAATCAGTTTAGCTTGTCTTGAAAATCGACCATAGCACATCACTCTTGGCTCTGTCAGCCAGAAATTGTGGTGACTTCACAGGAAGAACTAGTCTTTTATCATCCTCTTTGCTCTTTCCCTTTCCTGAGATGGAGATTCTCCCCCCTTGTGTTTTTCAGAAATCATTGAAGAAAACAAAGGTTTTAATTACTGTAGTCACATCCTGAGGATAACTTTCACATGCGGTTGCAGGACAAAGGGACGTGTCTTCCCACCTGGGCTATCAGGAGTGTGGGAAGAAGGACATCTTATCCCATGCATCATACTGCCAATGTGGCTTCACATCACCTTGTCAGGAGGCACAGGAGGCTAACAGGCTGAAGAAACAGTCATTTATGAGAAAAGACATACAGGCTTCTGTGTTCAGCAGGTCATGTAACATGGGAACATGGAACCTGAGGAAGCAAAAAGAAATGTCTGTGTTCTTATTTTATTTTTGTCCAGAGAAAATTAGTTTCCCTCTTTACTTGAAGAAGAAAACTAAAACCCAGAGAATCCAGCTTTCTTACACACAAGCTCAGGTTGATTACAAAGTGGTTAAGCTGGCTAGCAATAGGAGGCTGGGGTGAAAGGGCATCTTATTCCTCCCAGCTGAATCCCCAGACAAGATTCAGATATGGTTGGTATGCGGAAGACACTGGATAAAAGATACCTGTCGAAAGAATGAACTTCAAACACTGCCCTATATCCACAGCTGAGAAATGCCAGTTTGCCAGGGGCTTGTTGAGTAGAAAGAAAGGCAGACAGCATGTCTGGGTGTCTTAGTCAGCTAGGGTTGCTATAACAGAAATACCCAAGTTGATGGTTTTAACTGAGACAAATTTATTCCCTCTCTGTCTAACAGGATAGATCCAAATTCAAGGTGCCAGCTCCAGGGGAAAGCTTTTCCTCTCTGTCAGCTCTGGAGAAAAGTCCTTGTCATCAGTCTTCCCCTGGTCTAGGATTTTCTCATCTCAGGAACTCGAGGTCCAAATGATATGTTCTCCTCTTTGTTCTTCGTTCTTGGTGGCTGGAGATCCCTTTCCTCTCTATTCTCTCCTATCTCTAAAAGGAGATCACCTCAAGGTACAACTTAATCTTGTAGATGGAGTCCTGCCTCCTTAACATCACAGCCTCTATCCTGCCTCACTGACATCAAAGAAGTTAGGATTGACAACACATAAGCTTTATGTATAACAAAATGAAACAATGCCTGATCCTGCACAATCCTTATGATCACTGACATGTTTGAGTCTGCTGTAGCCATTATGTCAATCCATCTCACTGAGGGTGTCCCTTGCCTTTGTTGGCTCCTTACTTTGCCAAACACAGTCCAAAGTAAGCAAGTCAAAGCCTTAGACAGTATGTTGTGATCCATCATGTATTCACTGGCTAATTTTCATAAACAAGTCATCGGGTCTTTCTTCCTATTGTCTCAGTCTGGGATCTCTCTTAGTATGAAACCTTTCTGCCATGTGTGACACTGCCGGTATTTAAAATACCAGTGGCATAGCTTCCAACACCATAGCAACAATTGATCCAACATAGCATGACTGCCAAATTGTCAAAACAACCTGTATATTACTTCCTGAAGACACGATAGAAATTGCAGGAAAGCTTTCAGTCCAGTGACAATCCAAGAAAGAAAGCCAGAGACATTCTTCCCCTCTTCAGGGATCCTGTTAGTGTGTTCTTAAAAACGCAGGGGAAGCCGGTAAATTACTGAAAACACCCCAATAACAAGTTTACTCCCTGGCCTTGCTTATGTTTTAGAGAACTCCCTGGGCTAGTTAAATGTGTTTGCAAGTCACAAAGAAAAGAGTTTGTTTTCATTTAAGTCTGTTTCTCTAACAGGTTAACGTATTGTGCTTAGAGTGCACAGTTGGCATTTATAAGGATGGCTATGTTTTAGTGCAAGCAAATTAAGTATTAACAAGCTCTTTTCCTTCAAGGTTCGGCTTTTACGGTTTTTAATTTTTGCGTGTTACCCTCTCCATTGTGAGCTTCTCTTTTTCATGTTAATGACCTTATTTCACTCTCAGATGCAAATCTAGCATCGGAGGGTTGCAAGCTGTCTTCTCTCACAGAGCCAATCTCTGAAACAGAGATGCTGGAGGTGAGGCAGAGATTTCTGAATGTACTAGACAAATTGTATGTTTTCTCATCTTTTGTTTATTCAACTTACTGTTCCTCATCTTCCAGTCTTAACTGCTGCTAGTAAAGTAGAATGAGGGTAATGATAGTAATACAGATACTCTCCCACACTCCAACATCCAGAGGGTTGAAGCAGGACCATGATGGTTTGGCCTATTCATATAAATGTGGTCAATTTCAATGACCGGTGTTTAACAGGCAAAGATCTCACATTCCACAATAGTAACAACAAAGGGTGTTTGTTTAGCACTTTGTAATTCCCAAAGTCCTTTCTTCTAAGGAGACTTTGGATGGTGCAAAGAGTTATGATGCTCAACTACTAATGGAAAAACTAGAGGTCTGAAATTTTTCAGAGATGCCTATGAAGAAATACCCACAATCTACTTCCTAAAAATCAGCCAGTGAAAGACCAATGGTGCATAGTTTTACTCCAGCCCACATAAGGTTACTGTAAGTCAGAGCTGGCTCAGAGACAATGGTTTTTCTTCTATACCGTCATGCTTTACTTTTCACAAGGCATTGAGAAAGAACCCCTAATACACTGCTACCCCTGATGAGGACTGTGATCCATTCGTCATCGACACATAACTAAGCAGTGCTCAGGTCCGACTGTGACCCTAGGATTTGTGGGTTGACCTAGTTCCTACACAAAGACTCAAGATTACAAGCACACAAAACAACACTTCCCAGGGGAAGGGAAAGAGGGAATGGCCTGGGGTGATTTCAACATGGTTTTCTACAGCCTTGGAAATCTTACTGGGTCACTATGAGTCAGAATCAACTCCATCACAGTTGGTCTGGTTTTTTTTTGTTATTGTTGTTGTTGTTGCTGTTTGCTTTGTAGACAAATGAGCCCTGGGTGATGTAGTCTTTAAGACTTCAGCTACTAACAAAAACTTGAGTGGTTCAAACCTGCTAACTGCTGCATGGGAGAAAGATGTGGGAGTCTACTCTCTTAAAGATTTATAGCCTTGGAAACCATGTGGGGCAGTTCTACTCTGTCCTATAAGATGGCCAGGAGTCAATTCTACAGCATTATGGAATCAACTCTACAGCAATGGGTTGGGTTTTACCCTTTCTCCAGGTGAGCCCCTAAACCATTCTCATCCAGTAAATTCCAACTCATGGTGACTTTGTGTATTACAGAGAAGGACTACTCTATAGGGTTTTCTTAGCTATAATCTTTACAGAAACAGATCATCAGGTCGTTCTCAGAGAGTGGACTCAAATTGCCAACATTTCAGTTAGCAGCCAGTTGATAACCTCTTGTGTCACCAAGAAACTTCTTTGTGGGAGAAGAGGTCTCATTATTTCCAACTGGATGGCAGCTAGGGAAAAGGCTGCATCTCAGATTCCAGTCATCACACAGCTACTTTTTGTAAGATGTTACAGCTGAAGGGTAGTACATTGAAGAAGAATTTGGCTAAGTCAATTGGTCGCTGTTTTCCAATTCTTCCCCTGAAAAATTTGCACCAGAAGAGCCCTGTGGAGTCTGCATTTCTGCAGGCTTGTCTTCAGCTCTGGAATGAAAGTCTTAGAGCCTTGGGATGGAGAGAAGAGACAAAAGCTCAGACAAGAGAGGTCTTCTTCTCTCACAGTCCGTCACTCCCGGTCTCACTCCTCGTTGGTCAGACAAGGCTAAAGGCCCTTCAGATTCCTTCCTTCATTTTTCTTTTTCTGTTTCACAATTTTATTTTCTTCAAGCACTGGGGGAAAAGCTACATATAGTGGAAATCACGAGGTGGGAAGAAGCCTCTGCCCCAACCCTCAACGCACACAGACTTCCTTCCTTCTAGGGTCTCTGGAATCTGCACTCAGCCTCCCAGGTTAGGACTTGGAATCCTTAAATCCAACAATCAAGGGTACCAAGAGGAGATGAGGCTGAGCTTGGAGGAATGCACTCTATCCTCCTCAAACAAGATCACACAAGGAGACTTTCACCTGTAACTTGTTACTTGATGAAATGAAGCTCCAGAGAGGAAAAGAGGAGGTATAGATATAGACTCAATGTAGTTCCCAGGAGAGTGCATGGCAAATCATATGCTTAATAGGGCAGGGTGCCTAGCATCTCAGCTTCCTCCTGTACTAGTGTCCCCACCCACATCACAATGCTGTCATAGACAGAAGTAATGTAAGGATTAAACAGTATCAGGAAAAGTCCTGTCTAACTTATTTCTGTGGCATCAAACTGAATGACACAAATAAATAAATGACAAGCACGAGCCTGAGAAACAGATCTTTGCCAGGAAGAGTAAACCTAAGAAACAGAAGTTTGTAAAAGTATTTTTTTTTTCTTTTGGCCCAAGATAGAGACAGAAGAATCTGTAAACAAAAGTATTGACAATTGAAATAGTAACAAGTCAAGACCTCCCATGGCCATGGAGGGGCACCACAGGCCCCTCAGAACTGGACGAAAAGCAGTTTCAAAACAGAAATATCCAAGGCAGGACCTAACTGTGTGAAAGAAGAAGGCTTAAGATTGCAAATGTGGTTTTCCTCCGTCATTGCCCTTCTGAACTCACTACATAAGACCTCAGAGAATGTCTTTGTAATGAGCTTCCATATTAATTTTAAGAAATCAGTAAGATGTGTTGCTTGGCGATTAGAAATGCAGTCCTGTAATACAAATAAGGCCAGCTTCCAGTGTCTTTGAAATGTAGTGTGTTAAAAAATGGTACGTACAGGTTAAAAGACAGAGATTCAGAACACCAGGATTTACATGAAATTATCACACAGACTTTGATAGAGCTCTGGACTGACTCAAAAGAGCAAGTTTCATATGAGGCTGTCTCATTCGCTTTGAAAGCTACCTTGATCTTGCTGCAGCCATCTATTAATTATATTACAGATAAGGTAAATAAAAGTGTTGCGATATGGAGATCACAGCCTTCTTTTTTCTTGTGGAGACTAAAGGTATGGGCTTCTGTGAAGTCCGTGAGCAATGAGAAAAGATGAATGTACTCCATAACTGAGAGGCTGTATTTATTTTGACACGTGCTGGAAAGATCTGAAGTTCCACAGCTGAGAAAAGAACTGAAAGGGTTAGCACAGATGTAGAACAGGGGGAGGCAGGCCAGCTAGGATCAAGATTTCAGGAGTGCTCTCAATAAGGGAAGCCTTTCTTTCAAAAATTATTTTAATGGTGTAAATCTGTTACATGTTCTATACAGTTAACAAGGAACTGTCTAATATCTAAATAGATGGACCAAAAAGACCACTATTGTCCAGTCAGTTCCAACTCCTAGCGACCCAGAAAAAAATGAAAATTTATCCCAGAAGCCAAGATGCTCCCACTCAAATGTTCAGTGATTGTCTTACTGAAGTTTCTCCATGGCCAAAGTCATTAGCACTTGTTGTTAGCTGTCGTCAAGTCAGTTCCACCACTGGTGACCCCATTCACAGTGGAATAAAATGTTGCCCAGTCCTTTCACAACCTCACAACAAGTTGCAAATTGGTCATTTTGACCCAATGGAATTTTCACTGGTTTTTTTAAGAAGTAGATCAACTGGTCTTTTCATTAATGTGCCTTGTTCTGGAATGTCTGCAGACCTGTTCAACATCCTAGCAACACACAGGTCTCCACTGACAGGTGGGTGGTAGTGGCACATGTGGTGTGTTGTCTGACAGTTCAGTCCAGGTCACCCACGTGGTAGGCAGGAATTCAACCCTTGAATTGTCCTGACTCGTGAACTGAAAATGTTGCTGTTAGATGCCATGATTCAGTTCCATCTCATAGCAATCCAATGTACAACAGAACAAAACATTGCACAGTCCTGTGCCACCCTTGTTAAGCTTGATCTAACTATCATGCGTGTGCCCATTGCTGTCAATGCATCTTGTTGACTGTCTCCCTCTGTTTTTACTGACCATCTACCCAACATGAAATTCTTATCCATGGACTAATCCCTACCGATACCGTGTCTACAGTATGCAAGATGTAGTCTCACCATCCTTGTTTCTTATGATTACTCTGGTTGTGTTTATTCCAAAACAGATTTGTTTATTTTTTAGACAGTGGGTGGTATATTAGATATCTTTCACCAATATGATGATTTAAAGGCATCAGTTCTTCTGTCTTCCTTATTCATTGTTCAGCTTTTACATGCATGAAGCAACTGAAAGTACCATGGCCTGGGAGGGCACATCTTAGTCTTCAAGGTGACATCTTTGCTTCTTAACACCTCAAAGTGGTCTTTTGTAACAGATTTGCACACTGCAATGCATCTTTTTAGTTTCTTGATTGCTGCTTCCATGAGTGTTGTTTGTGGATTCAAGAAGAATGAAATCTTTGATGACTTCAATCTTTACCCTGTTTTTCGTGGTGTTGCTTAGTGGTCCCATTGCTAGTATTTTAATTTTCTTTTTTCTTGACTTTCAATCCATGCTGAAGGATGTGGCCTTTGAACCTCATCAGTAAGCATTTCAAGTCCTCTTCAGGTTCAGCAACAAGACTGTGTCATCTACATTATGTAGGTTATTAATGAGCCTTCCTCCAACCTTGACGCCCTGTTTCAGAGTCCAGATTCTTAGCATACAGATTGAATAAGTGTGGTAAAAGTATACAACCCTGATGCACACAACCCTGGCTTTGAATAATGAAGCATCACCTTGTTCTATTTGAACAACAGCCTCTTAATCTAAGTACAGGTTCCTGATGAGTACAATTAAATGTTCTTTAATTTCCATTTTTCACAAGTGTTTTAGTCAGCTAGTGCTTAACAGAAATACCACAATGTAGATGGCTTTAACAAAGGAAAGTTTATTTTCACACAGTCCAGTAGGCTAAAAGTCCACATTCAGGAAGTATACTCCAGGAAAAAGCTTTCCCCCTTGTTGGGTCTGAGGAAAAGTCCTCATGTTGTGTCAGTCTTTGGTCAGGGAGTATCTCGGCACAAGAGCCTCAGGTCTGAAGGATGTGCTCTACTACCTGCGCCGCCTTCTTGATGGTGTGAGGTTCCCAATTCTCTGCTTGCTTATCTCTTTATCTCCAGTAGGATGAAAGGACAAAGGGTAGTACAAGCCACAGTCCAGAGAAACTTTCTAAACAAGGGTATTGCAGTCCCACCATATTCATCTTTTAACATAATTACCTATTAGCAACAGGCAGAGATTAGGATTTACAGCACCAGAAAATCACAAAATGAAGGACAATCATAAAATGTTGGAAGTCATGGCCCAGCCACATGGCTACACACATTTTAGGGAGGACACAATTTAGTCCAAGACAACGTTATCCACAGCTTGTTGTAATCTACATAGTTGAATGTCTTTGCATAGTCAGTAATGGGAATGCGGAAGCCATGAAGTATAACTCTTGGAAAATAGGAAATAGTAAAAAATGGAAAGGAGGGAAAAAGCCTTTACATTACTAGGCATTGGTGAGCTAAAATGGACAAGTTTTGCCATTTGGAACTAGACAATCATGTGATCTACTCTGGTGGGAATGATAACTTGCAAAGGAAGGGCATTGCGTTCAGAGTCCAAAAGAATATTTCAAAATCTATCCTGAAGTACAAGGCTGTCAGTGCCAGTACAATATCCATAGGTCTGCAAGCAAGACTAGTTAATGTGACTATTATGCAAATTTATTCATAATCATTTAGGCCAAAGATGAAGAAACTGAAGATTTTTTACCAACTTTTAAAGTCTGAATTTAATCAAACATGCAATCAGCATGTATTGATAATTACTAGTGATTGGAATAGAAAAGTTAGAGTCAAAGAAGAAGGCTGAGAAGCTGGGAAAATGGCCTTTGCAATACAATGTCTATTTTGCCCAAAGCACTCTACTTATATAATGCAATCCCAGTACAAATTCCAGTGACATTTTTTAATGAGATGGAGAAATAAATTATCAGCTTTATTTGGAAAGGAAATAAACCCCAAATAAGTACAGCACTACTGAAAAAGAAGAACATGCTGGGAGGCCTCTCACTACCTGACTTTAAAACCTATTACACTGATACAGTAGTCAAAACAGCCTGGTATTTGTACAAAAGGAGACATATAGACCAATAGAACAAAGTAGAGACCCCAGAGATGCCACCACCCTCTTATGAACAGCTGATATTTGACAAAGGTCCTAAGATTTTGAACTGGGGTAAGAACAGTCTCTTTAACAAATGATGCTGGCATAATTGGATATCCATCTGCAAAAAATTGAAACAAGATCCATGTCTCACCCCTTATACAAAAATCAACTCAAATTGGATAAAATACCTGAATTGGCAAAAAAGCTAAAACAATAAAGCTCATCCAAGATAAGACAGGGTCAACAATGGACATTTTAATACGCAATATAGACAGACTTCAAAATCTGACAAACAAAACATATTCATCAGAAGAGAAAATAGATAAATGGGAATTAATAAGAATCAAACACTTCTGCTCATCCAAAGACTTCATCAAAAGAACTAAAACACCACCTACAGAATGGGAAAAAATATTTGGCAACTCTATGTCAGACCGATGCCTGATCTCCATAATCTATACGGTTCTACAAAATATCAATAAGAAAAAGACAAATCATCCAATTAAGTGGTGGGCAAAGGAGATGGACAGACACTTCTCTAAAGAGGACATCCAGGTAGCCAAAAAACACATGCGGACATGTTCATGATCATTAATTATTAAAGAAATTCAAATCAAAACGACAATGAGATACCATCTCACACCAACAAGATTGGCATGATCCAAAAAACACAAAACAATAAATGTTAGAGAGGCTGTGAAGAGATTGGAACTCTCCTTCACTGCTGGTGGGATTGCAGAATGGTACAACCTCTTTGGAAAGCAATTTGGCGTTACCTTAAAATAACGGATATAGATATACCATTTGACTCAGTAACTTCTCTGCTCAGAATATATACCACAAAATCAAGGCCATTCACACCAACTGCTACATGAACATGAACGTTCATTGCAGCACAGTCCATGATAGCAAAAAGTTGGAATCAACCCAGATGCCCAACAACAGAAAAATGGATGAGTCAACTTTGGTATATGTACTCAATGGAGTACTATACATTGATAAAGAACAACAATGATAGCAGGAAACATCTCTCAATTTGGTCTCAACTGGAGGACATTATGTTGAGTGAAACTAGTCAGCGACGGAAGGACAATTATTACGCGAGACTCCTATGATAAAAACTTAAAAGCATACTCATGCATAATAGAAAAGACTCTTTGATGGCTACAAGGGTGGGGAGGGTGGGAGGGCAGGAAGGTAAGTGGCAAGGGTTTAGATTAGATAATTGTTAGAAATTGGTGACAATACACATTAGTAAGAAGATCAATATTAATGGGACTTCGACACAACTTGTATACTCCTCCTCTCTTAACCCAGTATTGTAAGCACAGAATACGTACACTTTCTTTTCTTATTTAATAAAAAAAAAAAAATAGAAATGATGCCAGAGATAGCATGATGGAATCTTGCAAGACCAAGTAATTCTTCATTGCACATATGCTTTCATCAACATAAATGACAGCTAGATATATGGACTTTTCCAGGGAGAACACACAGGAATCAAGTTGAAAATCTCTATGGAAAGAGATTACGGAACAGCTTGATATCATCAGTCAGAACAAAGTCAGGGGCCAACTTCAGAACAGAGCATCAACTGCTGACATGCAAGTTCAAATTGAGACTGAAGAAAACTAGAAAAAGTACACAAGAGTCAAAGCATGACCGTAAGTATATCATATCTGGATTTAGAGACCATCTCAAGAATAGATTTGACACATTGAACACTAATGACCAAAGACTAGGAGAGTTGTGGAGTGACATCAAGGGTATCAGCCATAAAAAACAAGAGTCATTGAAAAGACAGGAGAGAAAGAGAAGACAAAATTGGACTTCAGGAAAGACTCTGAAACTTGGTCTTAAAAGTTGAGTAGCTAAAGAATAAGGAAGAAATGACAAAGTAAAAGATTTGAAGGAAAAATTGTAAAGGGCAGCTAAAGAAGACAAAGTAAGCCACTATCACGACATGTGACTAGGAATATCGGCTTTTTAAATTTTAGGACAAAAAACAAACCTGAAACAGTATTTTCTCCCTGATATATGGAGTATAATTCTATAGTTCTATACCTCCATAGTTGCCTATCAGAATGGTTAAGTAAAGTTAGATTCATCTTTTGGGGAAAATCTTGGTTTGTATAAGCCATCCCATGAACTCACATGGATTCTAATATTCTGCTCTTCACAATATATAATCTGAAGTTGTCCTAGTCACTGTGCCCAAGTCTATTCAACAGAGGAAATGGGGAGAAGACAGGCATGGACCTCTTCCACAGAGGGTCTCATTGCAGCCTGGAGATTGATGTTACCTGGAGCTTCAGACTACACTCAGAATAAAGTACACCTCAAATTTGTCAGAGAAAGGACTTCAGGGTGAGATGTACCCCTGGCCCTCCTCACTCAAGGGAATGTGCATTACACTCAATGAGGCCAGTTTTGGAAGACCTCTACAGCTTATTTTTTGGGTCATTTGAAAATTGGCCTGCTTTTGCATTAAAACTCACTACTGTGAGGCTTCGGGAACACCAAACCAAGATACTCAAGGGGGGATTTTCTATAGAGGTTGAGGCCAGAGGAAATATCTCCACAGTAAGAATGGGGTTCAGCAACCCATACAAACAACAAATGGCATTGAGAAGTTGCCCTGGACCACACAGGGATCCCATCCTGGAGACAGATCAGGGAATAGCCAAACTCAACCTTAGTGAAGCTTACTTCTAGTGGGAGGAACAAGTGATGAACAGGAATGGTCAGGGAGCAGGGAGTGCAGTGGTAGGGAAGACTTTGGAACGGGCATATGTCAGCTGGGAATGTTCTCTGTGGCTGGACAGCACTGGAGCAGAGCAAGAGTTGCTCTTCAGTTGCCTGAAGAAGAGTATCCCAGGCAGAGAGCAGAACACGTGCAGACCTCTGGGGAGAAATACTCAGTGCCACTCGGAAAAACAGGTATGGCCAGGACAGGTGAGCAAGAGAGACCTGGTACCGTGAGGGTCCGGTACATCAGGCATTAGAGGTCAGCGGAAGGGCAGGGAATGTGAGACAGAAGTCACAGGAGGTTAGAGGAGAAGGTGGGCAGAGTGAATTTACATTTGAATGTGCATCCCTGAGCTACTCTGGGGAATCCAGAAGCAGAGGACCAAGAGAAAGAGCTTGGAGATTAGAAAAAAGAAGTCGCTGCTGTAAGTGGATACTCATAGGAACCTCTAGCAGGAGGTCATTAAAATCACATCATAGAGTCCTGTGGAGTAATGGTTAGGAGCTCCATAGTAACTGAAAGATTACATGCTGAAACCCACCAGCAGCTCCTGAGGGGAAAAAAAAAAAGACGTGACAATCTTCTTCCAAAAAAGTTACAGCCTAGAAAACTGTGTGGGGCAGTTCTACTCTGTCATGTGGGATGGCCAGCAGCTGGAATCAACTTGACAGCACACAACAGCAACAACATAATCACCAGAGTCTCCGGATGTACAAGCATTTCTTACAGTCGACTGACTGCTAACTAGAAGACTGGAGGCTGTGGTCCACCCAGAACTGCCTCAGAAGAAAGGCCTGGCATTCTAATAAAAAAAAAATCAAGCATTGAAAAGTATGTGCAATATAATTCTATTTGGGCACACTTGGAGTCATTCTGAGTCAGAAGGTCTGCAACAACTGAGCTTTCATAGTTTATATTCATCCAGGAGAGAGATGACGCCAGCTTTGGCAATAGTGGTAGTAGGAGACCAGAAAAAACAAACCCATTGCCCTTGAGTCAATTTCAACACATAGCAACCCTATAGAACTGAGGGGAACTGCTCTATTGGTTTTCCTGGGATCAGCTAGTAGAACCAAACTACTAATCTTTTGGTTAGCAGCCATAGCTCTTAACCACTGCACCATCAGGATAATGAGAAGCGTTTGGATTCTGGATGCATTTTAAAGGAAAAGTCAAGATCATCAGAAAGACATGTACAGAGTATAAGCAAATGTGGAGATCTAGGAAGAAGCCAAGTTTGTCCTCAGCTGGCCCAGAGCCAGGCACTTACAGGTTAGGCAGCTTCCTACTTGTTGTGTCTCCTTTGGTTCTTCTGCTGAATTTAGTCACTATTCCTTGAGTCAGTCAGTATGGCGGTATATTTTATTTTATTCCTCATGATCCTGATTTATTTAAGTTTGCATACATAATCCATTATCCTTTTGGTGGGTGTGCCTTTACTGTAAGCTAGCCATCTCAGACCATTTTTGAAATACATGGGAAATAGGTAAATAAACTAGATCAAATAGACATAGTGGATTTAGACATTATACTTAAAAACATTGCATTTAGGGGAATGTGAAGTTCACAGTTTTGTCAACTCTGACTTATTATATTGTGCAATTGTGTCATCTTAACTTACCTTACAGACCTGTTTAGAGAACTATAGTCCTTTTGGTGATCTTGCGGCACTAAGTTTCCCATGACTCATGTATTCATTCACCCTAAGAGCTTGCATCAAGGGAGGGCTTGCATGTTCCAGGTGCTGGGGTAAAAACACTGCTCAGCTGCAGGGAGTTGCTCTCTTTTCAAAATGGGGGAAAAATTAAAAGCCTTCAAGAACTGGTGGTTATGAATCTGCATAAATGTATTAGTAGATTCAGCATGGTGTTATTTTTAAAAACAAACAAAAATAAGCTTTATTAGGACGAACTGAAGACTAGTTTTTAACAATGCTAATATCCCAGATGGCAGAGCATTTAAGAGCTATGGCTTTAACCAGGAGGTCAGCAGTTCAACTCCAAAGGACACTCCTCAGAAACTATTATGGAGCAGTCCTACTCTGTCCTACAGCGTCCTTACGAGGTGGAATTGACTTTAAAGCAATGTCCTACAAAGTCACTATTGAGTTGGAATAGACTTGACAGCAATGGATTGGATTTGGTTTGGGTTTAATACATATACCAGACTTCTCCACCTTGTTGAGGAAGAAAGAATTACTCCTGACAAAATTTTTTTCAGCACCATCTTAAAACCAAACCAAACCCAGTGCTATCAAGTTGATTCCAACTTATAGCTACCCTATAGGACAGAAAAGAACTGCTCCACAGGGTTTCCAAGGAGCACCAGGCAGATTCAAACTGCCAAACTTTTGGTAAGCAGCTGTGGCATTTAACCACTAGGCCACCAAGATTTCCTATCTCAGAGACTAAAAAAAGTAGAAGCAGAATGCTCTTTCAAAGCAAGGATGGGTAGAGTACAATTCACATACTCTAAACGTGTTATTAGGAGGGATCAGTCCCTGCAGAAGGACATCATGCTTGGCAAAGTAGCGTGAGCAAAAGACGGGAAGACCCTCAACCGGATGAACTGACACAGTGGCTACAACAATGGGCTGACGCGTAACAATGATGGTGAGGATGGCCCAGGACTGGGCAGTGTTTTCTTCTGTTGTACAAAGTATCAGGTTGCTATGAGTCTGTACCGACCCCACAATACCTAACAACCCAGTCTTAGGAATCATCTAAATGAAGAAGGTATTTGAAAAAGAGAAAGGTGTTATGGAAGAAAGAGGAGGGGTCAGTAGGTAGAGCACAAGACATTTTTAGGGTAGTGGAACATTCTGTATGAGGCTATTTTTCATACAAAAAATTTATACGCATATTGTTTCGTGACATTAATTACAATCTCCAAAATGTGACAGTACACTCCCTCTTTCCACCACAGGTTCCCTGTGTCCATTCAAAGAGTTCTATACCTTCGTGCCTTCTTATCCTGATTTTGGACAAGAGTTGACAATGTGTTCTCATATATCTGATTGAACTAAGAAGAATGACTCTCACGTGTATTGTTATTTTTGTTTTATATTCCTGTCTAATCTTCATCTGAAGAGTGAGCTTTAGGAGTGGTTTTAGTTGTGGTTTAACCGGGTGTCCAGGGGACATAGTTTCAGGGGCTCCTGTGTTGGATCATTAACATGAATTTGACATCCATTGCACATTTTTCCACTGCTCTGACTAGGACTTTCTCTTGTGTTCTCTGTCAGGGTGGTCATTGATGGTAAGCCAGATACCATCTAGTTCTTCTGGTCTCAAGTTGGTGAAGTCTCTGACTCATGTGTTCTTTTAGTCCTTTGACCTAATAAATTTTCCTTGTGTCTTTGATTTTCCTCATTCTATTTTGCTCCAAGTGGGATGAAACCTGTTGTTGTATCTTAAAAGCTGTTGTTGTATCTTAAAAGCTTTTGTTGTATCTCAAAAGCTTTTACGACACCAGATCCCTCTCACCAAAGTGGGATGTAGTACATTTTCTTAATAAAAGTCATATGCCAATTGACCTAGCTGTCCACTGAAACTATGGCCCACAGACCCTATTCCCAGCTATTCTGTCCCTCAAAGTATTGGAGTGTGCCAAGGGTGGTTCTTAGCTTTTTCTTTGGTATAATTGTGCTGATATTTTACACATTATGTGTTGTCCCTTCCTTCACAGAAGTTCATCTTTGTCTACTATTTCGTTACTGATTCCCCTTCCACCCTCTCCCCACCCTTGCAACAATCAAAGAATGCTTCCTTCTGTGTTTAAATTCAAAAGAAGTATTTTGACAGTCCAGCCTTCAAGGACGGAGGGAGCTCAGTTACCGTCGTGTAGTGCATATCTTCAGGTTTTATGCTGCAAAGTTTGAGAAGCTAAGAGAAAGAAAATCAAATTCTCCCTCATGACTTCCCTCTGCACATCGACTTACAAGTATATACAGAAGGTCTGACAGTTAAGTTTTGAAATCATCTTAGAAAAAATGTGCTACACACCTCATTGGTGAATAACACTACGGTCACATTTGAAGTGCTTGTCTGGGGAAGATATTCACCGACGCCAGCACCTAGTCTGCTATTCAAAGCAATTTTGGAACTCTTTTTCTGGAATGACCATCAGAGCTGTCATATTACCCTTAACGTACTCAGTGTCATCAAGATGTCTTCCTTTCAATACTTCTTTTATCTTCAGGTAAAGAAAAAAATTCACTGGAAGCCAGATCAGGTGAGTAGAGAGAGTGTTCCAACAGTTATTTGTTTGCTGGCTAAAAACTCCCTCATGGGCAGTGCTGTGTGAGCTGATGCATTGTTATGACACAAGAGACATGAGTTTTTGGCAAAAAGTTCAGATAATTTTCTTGTAACTTTTCCTTTTTTTTTTTCACTGTGGGTAAAATATAGGTAACAAGACATTTGCCATTTATACAATCTTCTTACGTACAGTTTATTGCTGTACATCATGATATCATGTAGAACAGCTTTACAGAGAGGAACATGCTTGGGTGGGGTGGGCACTTTATTTATTTATCGTGATTAAGTGAAAGTATACAATCTAAAATAAATGTGCGTGCCCAGCTATCTACAGCTCCTTCTGCTCTCCTTTCCCTGTGAGAACACACTGCTTTTCATTCTATACATGTCATATCCTGGTGACAATCTCCTGTCTTCTGCTTTCCACTTTCTCCTTTCCCTTCTAGTAAGAGGCCAGGAGGGCAGCATCCTATAGATGCGTAGAACTATAAAGTACACGCACCATATGGTCACATAGTGTCCCCAAGTCCAGTCCATTCCTTTCTGAAGAGTTTACCTCAGTAAATTTTCTAGTCAGGGGCAGCAACTGGTCTAGAGATCATGCTCTTAGGGGAACCCCGAGGCTGCTAGGCCATCAACTGTGGTCTTTTCGTAGAGTTCTTCAGGTGAACACCTCTTTTTCTCATGTTTCCATTGGGACTCAACATTGTGTGCCTAATCACGACAGTCTTTGGTGGTGGCAGAACACCATCTGGTTCTTCTGGACATGTGTTGATACAGTCACCCATTCACATGGGTCATTCTATCTCCTGGGCTCTTTTTTCCTCACATCTTTTTATTTTCAGTGATCATCTATTCCAGATGAGTTAGGACCATTTAGTGTATCTCGGATGGCAGCTTCCTAGCTTTTAAGACCCCAGACACCACTCACCAATATGGGATACGGAAGACTCTCTTAGGAATACACTAGCTATGCCAGTTGGCCTCAATGTCCCCTGAGAGCATGGTTCCCAAACCCCAGTCCCTGCTACTCTATGCTTGCAATACTGTGTTAGGATTAGAAGAGTTTTCAGTTTATGTTGAAGTCCAGTTAAGTTGATCTTCTTTATATTATGTGTTGTCACTGCTTTCATTCAACCTTCTATCAGCTGTTTAATCTATGACCAGCATTCTCCCTTCCTGCCCATCCTTGTAGCTGTCAAAGTGTCTTCTTCTGTACATCAGTTTATTTTTAAATCCTTATAGTAGGGGTCTCATACAATATTTGTCCATTTGCCACTCACTGATTTCACTCAGCATAACATCTTTCAATTGAAACCAGGTTATGAGATGTTTACTAAAATCATTGTTGTTCTTTATCATTGAGTATATGTATCATACATTTGTTGTTGGGAACCTGGGTTGGTTCTGTCTTTTATCTATTGTGGACTGTGCTGTGATAAACACTCATGCGCACTTATCTGTTCATGTGACTGCCTTTGATTCTGTAGGAAATATTCCAAGCAGTGGAATTACTGCATCAAATGGTATACCAATTTTCAGCTTTTTAAGGAAGTATCAGATTGCTTTCCAAAGACGTTCTACCAACTTGTAATCCCACCAGCAGCATAGGATAGTTCCAGTCTCTCCACGGCCTTTCTAGAACTTGTTATTTTGTGTTTTTCTTGGATTATGGCCAAATTTCTTGGAGTGAGATGATATCTCATTGTAGTTTGATTTGGATTTTTCTGATAGCTAACGATCTTGAGAATTTCCTCATGTGCCTTTTGGCTTCCTGGATGTTCTCTTTGGTGAACTGTCTGTCCATCTTCTTTGCCTATCACTTAACTGGGTCATGTACCTTTTCCTTGCTGATATTTTGCAGTACCTTGTACATTATGGAGATCAGACATCAGTCCAACATATAGTTGCCAAATGTTTGTTCCCATTCTGTAGGTGGTCATTTAATTCTTTTGATAAAGACTTTGAATGAGCAAAAGTGTCTGATTCTTAGTATTTCCCATTTATCTGTCTTCTATTGATCATGCTTTGTCAGATTTCAAAGCCTGGCTAAGCAGTGTATTAAAGCTTCCATTGTTGACCTTTTATTTTCTTACATCATTTTTATCATCTTAGGTTTGAATTTAGGTCTTTTATCCAGTTTAAGTTAGTTTTTGTGTAAAGTGTGAGATATGGGTCTTGCTTCAATTTTTTGCAGATGGATATCCAATTTTGTCAACACTGTTTGTAAAAGAGACTATTTTAATCCCAGTTGACAGTCCCAGAGCCTTTGTTGAATATCAGCTTTTTATAAGAGGATGGAGACATCCCTGGAGTCTCAACTCTATTCCATTGGTCTATATGTCTCCTTTTGTACCACTGCCAGGCTGTTTTGACTACCATGGCAATATAATAGGTTCTAAGGTCAGGTAGTGTGAGGCCTCCCACTTTATTCCTCTTCCTTTGTAATGCTTTGCTTAGCCAGCATTTCTTCCCTTTCCAAACAAAGTTGGTGATTTGTATCTCATCTCATTAAAATACGTCACTGGAATTTATATTGGAATTGCATTTTATGTGTAGATTGCTTTGGGTAAAACAGACATTTTGACAGTGTTAAGTCTTCCTAACCATGAGCAGGTTAGGTTTCTCCATTTACGTAAGTATCTCTGGGTTTATGGCAGTAAGCTCTGTAGTTCTCTTTGTATAGGTCTCATATTTCTCTAGCTAGATTTATTCCTAGGTATTTTATTTTCTTGGGAGCTATTGTGAATGGCATTGATTTGGTGATTTTTTTCTTTGATGACATCCCGGTATAAAGGAATCCTACTTATTTATTTATATTTATCTTATATCGAAAGCTTGGCTATATCCTGATACATTAATGATCTCTCTGTTAGTTCTTGTAGTTCACTTATGGATTCTTTAGGATTCTCTGCAAAAAGGGAGATGTTTACTTATCCTTTGTCAATATGGATGTTTTCTATTTCTTTACCGTATCTAATTGCTCTGGCTAGAACTTCTAGTACAATGTTGAGTAGAACTGGGGAGAGTGGGCATCCTTGTCTAGTTTCTGTTCTCAAGGGGAATTCTTTCAGTCTCTCTACCCTGAGAATAATGTAGGTGGTTGGTTCTGTTTAGATGGTCCTGATTGCTTTGAGGAGTTTCCCTTCTGTTTCTATTTTTCTGAGAGTTTTTAGCATGAATGAGTATTGGACTTTGTCAAACACCTTTTCTGCATCAATTGACAAAATCAGGTGGTTCTTCTCTTTTGTGTTATTCGTGTGGTTGATCACATTAATTGTTTTTCTGATGCTGAACTAGCCTTGTATCCCTGGTATGAATCCAACTTGGTCGTTATGAATTACATTTTGATATGTTGTTGAATTTTACTGGCAAGGATTTTGCTGAAGATTTTTGTATCCACGTTCATGAGTGATACTGGTATGTAATTTTCCTTTTTTTTTTTTTGTGAGGTCTTTCCCTGCCTTTGGTATCAGGGTTACGCTGGCTTCATAGGATGAATTTGAGAGTATTCTGTCTCTTTCTATGCTATGAAATAGTCTCAGTAGTATTGGAGTTAACACTTCTCTAAAAGTTTGGTAGAATTTTCTAGTGAGAACATCTGGGCCAGGACTTTTGGTTGGCAATTTTTTGATGACTCTTCCAATCTCTGTCTTTGTGTTGAGTTTAAGTTATTCTACTTCTTCTTGTGTATAATTTTGGTAGTTGAGAATCTAGAAATTTCTCTATTTCCTCTAGGTTTTCAAAACTGTTAGAGTACAATCTTCCATAGTGTTGTTTTATAATACTTTTGATTTTAGTTGGGGATGTTGTCACACCTCCCATTCCACTTTTTATTCAGGTTATTCGTTTCTTTTTCTGTTTTTCAATTCCTGGTTTATCAATTTTGTTGATCCTTTCAAAGAACAAGCTTTTAGTTTTGTTTATCTTTTCAATTGTTCTATTCTCTAATTCATTTAGTTCAGCTCTAATCTTTATGATCTGTTTTCTTCTGGTGCCTGAGGGGTTACTCTGTTGCTCTGTTCCTACTCTTTCAAGCTGCAGGGTTAATTCTTCAGTTTTGGTCCTTTGTTACTTCCAGACGTGTGCATTTATAAACTGACCTCTGAGCACTGCTTTTGCTGTATCCCATAGGTTCTGGTAGGATGTTTTCATTTTCATTTGCTTCTGTAAATTTCTTTATTTCATCATTGATTTCTTCTATAGCCCATGTTTTTGGGGCAAGAAGTTGTTCAGTTTCCATGACTTCTGATTTCTACCTATATTTTTTCTGCTATGGATTTTGACTTTTCTGGCTTTATGGTACAAGAAGATGCTTTACAATAATTCTACAGTTATTGAGATTTGCTTTATGTCCTAACTAACTGGCTTGGCAATGGTCTATTGTGGACAATATCCCTTGTGTACTGGAGAAGGATGTGTAGTTATCTTCTGATGGATTAAAAGTTCTGTATATGTCGATGAGGTTTAGTTGGGTAGTTGTTGCAATAAGATCTTCTGTGTCTTTACTGAGCTTTTCTCTGTATGATTTGGCCATTACTGAAAGTTGAGTGTTGAAGTCTCCAATTGTTATTGTCGGGTGATCTATCTCATTTTTCAGTGTAGTCAGTGTTTGTTCAATGTATTTAGATGATCTAGTACTACATGCATAAATATTTAATACTGCTAAGTCCTGCTTGCATATTGAACCTTTTAACAATAAATAGTGATTTTACTTTAAAATCCATTTTATCTGAGATTAGTGTTGCCACATCTGCTCTTCTTTGTATGTTGCTAGCTTGGTATACATTACTCCATCCTTTTATTTTCAGTTTGCTCATACCTTTGAGTCTAAGATGTGTTTCTTGTAAGCATCTTGATCCATAATGTCACTTTGTTGGAGCATTCAGTTCATTTGCATTCAATGTAATTATTGATAGGTATGTGTTTAGTGCTGTCATTTTGATGTATTTATTTTTGTGTTAGTGTTCTCTATGTTCTTAATATTCTGTTCTGGGTCACTCTTCCTTACAGGTAGACTTTTCATATTTTCAGTGTTAGTTTTGTGTTTGTTGAGACTCCTATATTATGTTTCTTGTTTTGATATATTGCATTGTTATTGTGCTTTGCAGCTACCCTTATGATCCCCCCTAATATTTTAACTGTAAGCCCAATTTTAACTTCTGCATATCTTTTTAACTTCTGCTGTGTCTGAAAGGACTATAAATATATAGTATATCCCTCTTTTTAGTGTGATTGTGTCACAGTTTTTGTGATATGATCACTGGTTCCCTTCTTTTAATATTGTAGTTTTCATTGAGTTTTGTGACTTCCCTGAATAAGATTCTGTAAGTTGTGTCCTGCACTGCCTCCTTAAACATACACTTCATGGTTTTGTTTTTCTAAGTAAAGAGCTTCTTTCATTATTTCTTGTAGTTCTAGTTTGGTATTTACAAAGTCTAAGCTTCTGTTTATCTGTGAATGTCTTAATTTTATCTTCACATTTGAGAAACAGTTTGTCAGGATATACAACTCTTGGTTGGAAGTTTTTCTCCTTTAAGGCTTTCAATGTGTCATCCCACTGTATCCTTGTCAACTTTTTTTCTCCTGAGAAATCAGATGAAAGTCTACAGGGTTTCCCTCTGAATGTTAGCTTTGCTTTGAACCTCACTGCCTATAAGATAAGCTGTTTATGTATCATTTTATTGTTTGGTTATAATGTGTGTTGGTGTCTTTCTTTTGGGGTCTAGTTTTTGTAGTGTTTGGTTACATGTCTTGGATATCTATATTCTCACAATTACAGGAAAGCTTTCTGTCAGCAACTCAGCAATACTCTCTGTGTTTTCAGCTATGCCTCTCCATTCAGGAATTCCAATTAATTGTAGATTATTAGTCTTAATAGAGTCCCACATATTCCTAATGTTTCTTCATTTTTCTTATTTCTTTTCTCTGATTTCTCGTCGTAAATGCTGGTGTCAGTTGCTCTGTCTTCAAGGTCACTAAATCTGACTTCCATCTCCTCAATTCTTCTCTTTTGTCTTTGGATTAAATTGTCGAATTCTTTAATTTGTTATTGATCTGCTGGATTTCAGCTTGTTGATGTTCCATCAGTTCATGTAGCTTGCTTAATTTTTCATTTTGCTGTGTTGCATTTTGTTCAATTTCTAGAAGCATTATAAATATAATTATTTTGTACTCAACTTCTGATAGCTTTAGAAAGGCTTCTTCATGTGGGAAGTTTTTTGTTTCTTTATTTTGGGAGTTTTTAGGAGCCATGATAGACTATTTCTTTAAATGATTAGCAATGGTTTGTTGCCTTCAGGCCATCTAGAGTCTGTTTAGTTTCTCTGGTGTTACCTCAACAGGAATTAAGGCATAGTTATGAGATGGGAGTTTGTCACTAGCCACCTCTGTATAGTCCAGTGACTGGCCACAGTGTTCTCTCTAGGGTGGTGGGCTCCACCTCCTGGCTGGCAACAATGGTACCCTACTTATGGAGTCACAGGGAGGTCATCAATTGATCTTATAGTGTGGGTCAGTAAAGCCTGAAAGAGCTGCTACTGGACCAGTCAGCACTTATTTCTTTAGGCAGTCTTATTTTGAAAAACTGGGAGCTGTCTGATGGCGGCCAAAATCAGTCAGACTGTCAGGTGTGGCAGGCTCCACCCCACCTTCCAGATGACAATGGAAGCACCTCTTCAGCCATCCCCAGATGCTACGACATAGTTCAAAGTGCGGAGGGATTACAGCCTTGCTGTCATCCTTAGCTGGGCCCCATCAGTAAGGTAACACTGTACTAAACACAGTCTTTCTGCTGGAAAAGTGCTTTCCAGACTGGCACACCTTCTTAACTTGGGAATTAGTCACCTCTGGATCTTCCAGTTGGGTGATTCTTCCTCCTAGCTGACCAAGACTGCATTCTGGCCAAGCTGCACTTTCCACTGTGAAACAACAGAATCTATGGTGCAGCTCAGAAAACAGGTGGGGGTGGTGGTGAGGTGGGCATTAGTGCCATCAGCCAAGATCCGAGCTCTCAAAATGTAGCTGTCCTGTGCTCTGTCTCTCTGCTGCCCTATATGCTGCTTACTTTAGCACTGCAGTTCAGTGTATTTGGCAGCTCATGCTTATCCCCTGCCTCTCAGATAACAGAGAAAGCATCAGTACTGGCAGTATGCCTGAGTGGTGAGTCACCAGGAGCAGGTGCAGCATGCACTGCCTCATGTTAGAGAGGTAAATTCCCATTTAGTGATGTGTAGTCCAATCTGACAAATTTATGCTGTATCCTAAGTCTCCCTGGGCATCCAGAGTGCTCTGTTCAATTACCAGTTCAGGCCTTATTTCTCAGAGGGAACTGAGGAGACCCAGCGTGAGTCTCATCTAACTTTTTCATGCAATCTTTTCAGCACTTCCAAGTAGCAAACTAGGTTAACTATTTGTCCAGTTGGTACAAATTGATAATGAGCAATCCCTCTGATATCAAAGTTTAGCGATGTCATTTTGACTCTTGATTTGGACTGACAGAACTTTTTTAGTCATGGAGAATTGGCTGACTTCCATTATGCACTTTGAATCTTTGTTTCAGGGTATATATTGGTACACTCATGTTTCATGGCCAATGACAACATGGTCCAAAACATTGTCCTGCCTCTCCAAAAGGTCTTGGAAAACTTTAGCTCCTTTTACTTTTGTTCATTGGCGAGCTCCCTTGGGAACATTTTTGCACACACCTTTCTTATGCCAAGATATTCAGTGAAGATTTTCCTGTTTCTTTATCGACATTTCCTTGATCTACTATGCTTCTCACAGTCAGCTGATGATTTTGACACTCAATTGGACACATTTTTGCAGCGTTTTCATCAGTTCAGCTTGTTATTAACTTCCTGACCTCTCTTCTTCAGTGACACTTTTTCTCCCCTCAGAATAATGTTTAGTCTGTATGTACACTGCTGTCTTCTTCAAGGCATTATCCCCATTAACTTGGACTAACCTGTCCCTGATTTCACTTCCATTCTTGCCAAGTTAACAAGAAATTTATGTTTGTTCATTGCTCTAATTCAAGCTCCAACATTCTTGTGACAGCACACAAAAGCACACAACAATAGTCAATTCCATTCAGCAAGATAACACACAGTTGTGAGACACTGATATACCAAGGTTATGAAACTTTACCAAGTTGTTTGTACAGTTTTATCAACATAAGAACAGATAGCAAGTTTGTGAACTTGATTGTCAGACCTCATATAAACTCTAAAATTTGTAGATGACCTTCTGGATAGAAAGTGCCAAGAAATAGAGGGAGGGAATGCTAAATCTTTATCATATCCACCAACTTCTCAAAAAGGCCAAATAAATGTGAATAAAACAAAGTGATTGCTCCTTTGTAAAGCCTCAAGACTCATCCTCCAGCCCTAGTTCTACCCACAAGGTATCCCTGAGGCCAGTGCAGAAATTCCAGAAATGCCTTTGCCAGTGTTCCCAAGAAGATTGTTAACCTAACCATTCCCTCTCCTTCTAAAGCAAAAGGCCTAAAAGCTTAAGGAAAATAATAATAATAAGACAAAAACTCCACTCACCCTCTTAAGTATTAAGACATCGTTGCCACAAGGGGAAATGGTATCTTTTATTAACTCCCTGATTCAGTAATTGTCTACATTAAATTCCAAATCCCCTGCCATCAGGTCGATTCCATTCACAGTGACCCTACAGAACAGACTAATATTTCTGTACAGAATTTCCAAGCAGCACCTGATAGATTTGAACTGCTGATCTTTTAATTAGCAGCCAGAGTACTCAACTACTGTCCCACCAGGATTTCACTTTTTAGCTGCAATTTTTTCTTTTATTTACATTTTGCTTTTGCCAAAGCCACAATGATAAGCTGTAACCATTCTACAGTAGAAGCTACAGAGAACCTAATTGCATAAAAGTTTGTTTAGCCTGCTATTTATCCCTATCTTTCCTTTAGAAAACAGCTAAGAAATTCAGGTTGACTGCAGTGGACACACATGTATGAAGCTTTATACTCTTGAAACAGTCTTGTCAATGCAACAATGACATCTTCAATTGAAAAATCAATTTATCCTTTTCACTCCTTTTAACCTTTCCTACCATCTTCCACCCTGCCCCAGATTCAGACAACATAGCTAACTCACCATGAAAGCCAGACAGAGACAGCCTTGGGCATGTCCACGGGAAACTCCAATCCATCTAATCGGCAGAAGCACTCATTTTCTTCCTGCAAAGGCAGTTTTACCCCAATGACCTGAGCATACCTTTCAACTCTCTTTATTAATCCTTATAACTCCTCAGGAAAAAAAGTCAAGTTGTTTCTGTTAATAATGCAAGAAGGACAGAGTGCCAGCCAGGCCTTTCTGGAGAAAAGGATTGTAACTCTATTAAGGCTGCCTGAATCTGTGTGAGCACAGTGCCGTGTGAAACCCTCAGTCCTCATTCTGCCCCGGGAAATGGAGTCTCTTATCAGAGCAATGTGGAGCCTGGCTGTGCAGCGGTTAAGCACTAAACTTCTATCATAAAAGTTGATGGTTTGAACCCACCCAGTGGCTCTGCAAGACAAAATTCTAGCAATACGCTTCTGTGGAGATCACAATTTAGAAAACCCTATGGGATACTTCTACTCAGCTACATGGCACTGCTTTAAAGAGAAATTTTGCAGCAGATTTGACCAAAGCAAGATGTTGTTTGATTTCTTGAATGCTGCATCCATGGGTGTTGATTGAGCTTCCAAGTAAAGTGAAATTCTTGACAATTTTAACATTTTCTCCCTTTATCATGATGTTGCTTATCCTTTTGGTTATGACCATGTCTGTTTTTCTTGAGGTATAATAAATACTGAAGGCTGTTGTCTTTGATCTTTATCAGTGCTACAAGTCCTCTTCATTTTTTCATTTTTTAGCAAATGTATATACGTGTGTATGTGCATATGTATACATACACACACACACATACGGAGATATACATACACACATACATACATATACAGACACATTAAATAAACTTTGAAAACCCTGGTGGTATAGTGAGTTAAAGGCTATGTCTGCTAAACAAAATGTTGACAGACCAAATCTGAAAACTCTATGGGGCAGCTCTACTCTGACCTCTAGGGTCACTATGAGTTGGAACCAACTTGACAGCAGTGGGCGGGTTCAAATAAACATTATTTTTAGAACAGTTTTAGGTTTCCAGAAAACATTATCAAGAAAGTAGAGTTCCATCTTCTGCCACCTGCATACTATTTCTTCTGTTATTACCATCTTGCATTCTTGTGAGGCTATCATTGGTGGGGCAACATTACCAACTCAAATGCAGAGTTCACATCAGGGTTCACTCTGTGTTGGACAGTCCTATGGGTTTTGTTAAACATATGATGTCGTGTACCCACCATCACCCTATTATACAACATCATTTCAGTGCCTTAAAAATGCCCTGTACTTCACCTCTCCTGAA
The DNA here is from genome assembly GCA_028571685.1 of Heterohyrax brucei. Classification (NCBI taxonomy): domain Eukaryota; kingdom Metazoa; phylum Chordata; class Mammalia; order Hyracoidea; family Procaviidae; genus Heterohyrax; species Heterohyrax brucei. Next base: position 8,221,397 of record CM053141.1, read on the forward strand.
AATCTCTGACAATGACTGATCTTTCTCCATAGTCTTACCTTTCCTAGAATGCCATGTAGTTGGAATCATATGGCATGTTGTGTCTCAGACTAGTTTCCTTCACTTAGCAGTAGGCATTTAAGTTTCTTCCATGTCATTTTATACCTTGATAGCTCATTTATTTGTTTTTCACATTTTATTTACTTTATTTTACAGATATGCCTATTTTGTTGTTGTTGTTGTTTTGCTTTGTTTTTAATCCACTCACAGTCATTTTGGTTGTTTTCAATTTTTGGAAAGTGCAGGTTAGCTGCTACACACATTCTCATACAAGTTTTTAATGGTGATACATTTTCAGTTCTTCGGGGTAAGTACTTACAAATGTGATCACTGAATCACACAGTAAGCCTATGTTTAGCTTTTGAAGAAACTGCCAGATTGCCTTCCAAAGTGACTGCACATCTTGTATTCCCACTAGTACTGAATAAGAGTTTCTGTTGCTTCACATTGATTTATATTTTTAAAAGCGTCCTCTGAGTGCCTTTACTATCTAGCAAGACAACAGGAAAAAATAAAAGATTGACCAATACTACAGGTAAGGGATGTTATTAGCTTGGATCAAGGTAGTCACTGAGGAGATGATAAGTGTCTGATTAGAGAGACATGTTGGAGGTAGTGCTGATATGACTTGCTGATGGATGGGCTATGGAGTAAAGGAAGAGAAGAATAAAAAATAGCCCCTAGGATTTTAGCCTGAGCAACCAGAAGATGGAAACCCTGCCGCTGTAGTGATTAAGTGATACAGCTACTAGCCAAATGTCTGGAAATCTGTATTCACCAGGTGGTCTTTGGAAACTATGAAGCAGTTCTACTCTGTCCTATAGGGTTGCTATGAGTTGCAATCAACTCAACAGCAGTGGGGCTCGGGGTTTTTAATTAGAAGAATGGTAGTTCCATTCATTGCAATGGGGAGGACAAGGTATAGAATAGGGTTGAGTTAGAGATCAACATTTCTCTTTGGACATCCTAGGTGTGAAATACCTAACGGACATCCACAATGTCTAATAGAATGAGGAAGTAGCCAATTAGAAAGGTCTAGGCTACAGGACGTACATCTGGACTTATCTCCACATTAGTGCTATTTAAAGGTGTGAGAGTGGATGAGGTAACCTAAAGAAAGAATGTAACTAGACATGAGAAAACAGTCCTTGAATCACCCCATGTTAAGAGGTCAAGAGGAGCTGCTGTCACTGGGCAGGGAGAGCAGTGGAAGCTGCATATAGGTGGGCATGTAAATTTATATGGGAATGTATATTTTCACTCAGTCATAATAAAAGAAAAGAGGAGCCAGTACAGATGACTGATAAGAGATGGCCAAGGAGTAAGGAAGGAGAAAAAGGGAGTACAGAATCTTTAGGAGTCAAATTTGAATAACAATTTCCAGTTGGCAGGAGAGAAAGTGAGAGTAAGCTGTGTCAAGCGCTGCAGGGAAGCTGAGTAGGATGAAAAGGGTCCACAATCCTTTGGGTTTGCAGAAATGGAGAGCTTGGCATGCTTGAGGGAGTAGTTTCAGTCGGAAAGTGGGAATCTGGCTTAACATTTAATTTGGAAGACTATAAGATAGACTAGCACAGTGGTTGAAAGCTTGGCTACTAATCAATAGTTGGCAGTTCAAATCCACCAGCAACTTCTTAGACATCCTATGGGGCAATTTTACTTTCTCCCATTGAGTTGTTATGAGTCAGGATTGACTTGATGACAAGTTTGGTTCTGTTTCGTTTAGGAGAGAAGAAGAAGGTGAAAAAGTAGATGCACTGAGTCTAAACACCTATTGGAACGTCTTCCACCCACCAGGAAGGTCAAGACAGGTGACATTTGTTTATTTATTTGTTTGTATGTTTGGTTGCTAGATTTGTTTTAGAAGAAAGATATTAGAGCATGTTTTCATGTTGATTAAAGTGATCCAGTAGAGAGAAAAACAAACACCCATGACAAAGAAAAGAAAGGTAATAGATGAAAAACCAGATCTTTACATTGCTGGTAGTTCATGGGACCCCCAGCAGGAACAAGGGAGCTGGGCTTTGCTCAGGAGCCTTACTCCATTGTGGAAGGAGAGGGGCAGATCTGGGGAGCGTATACATGAGATATTACTGGCTGGTTGGTAGGAAGATGATGTGGTACTTCAAGCCAAGTTGAAAGCTTGAGAAGGGAGAAGTGGTGGGGATGCAAAGTTGCTCCCTGAGGCACAAAAACAGGGGACTTGTTTTCAGTGCTAGTGCATATTTATGACTGACTGACGAAGGGGTTGAAGAACTTCACACAGGAGCTGTCTTCACAGGCGTGGCCTCTCCTGCTCCATGTATTTCTGTAAATAATGGAAACTGGATTTTTAGACATGAGTAGGTAAATAGTGTGTTGAAAAGTAAAAATGTCACCTTGAAAATTAAGATGCACCTGACCCAAGCCATGGTATTTTTCAAGAGCATCATATGCAGAAAATGCTGGGCAATGAACAAGGAAGATTAAAGAAGAATTGATGCTTTTGAATGGTGGTGCTGGAAAAGGATATATGTGGTTAGTAGGTTTGTTTTAGATGAATGTGTCATGGATGCCAAAAGAACAAACAGATCTGTTCTGCAAGAAGTATAACCAGAGTGTTCCTTGGAAACAAAGATGGCAAGATGGCATCTTGCATACTTTGGACATGTTGTCAGGAAGGATCAGTCCATGGAGAAGTGTATCATGGTTGGTAGGGTGGAGGGTGAGTGAAAAAGAAGACCCTCAAGGAAATGGACTGACACAGCGGCTCTAACAATGGGCTGAAGCATAAAAATGATTGAAAGCATGGTGCAGGACCAGACAGTGTTTTGTTCTGTTGTGCACAGGGTCAGTGTGAGTTGGAACTGACTCCACAGCATCTAAAAACAACAACAGAGTACAATAGGATATTGGAACACTTGCTGAGAGTTCCAAAGAAGTGTGACTTAACCAGCCTTATGGAATTCTAGAGATAGAAAAGAAACATAGGCAGACAACATGGTCAACACTTACCTTATCCTCTTTGCTTATTCTCAATTCTCGACTAAACAAAACATTCCTTCCTTTCCACAGACTGAGGCTTCCAGATGCACAAGTTCTAAAAGAACTAGATGCTTATCATCCCAGCTTCCATGATAAACTCTACGTAACAAGGGAAGCAGTTTGGAGTGTTTGATCTGAGGAAAATCTTTCTGCTTGGCTTATGGTAAAGGTTTTCATTACTCATAAAAAATTAACAGCTCAAGAGAAAATGGATCTCTTCCAGGATGAGTTAGGTCACAGATGCATCACCTCTGGGACTGCTAAGGCTCCCTGCGACCCTGAGGGGAGTCACCATCTCATCCCACTCACCAAGAAGGTAGAGCAGAAAAGTAGTGGATCCCGGATCTTTGACATTACCAAGCTGCTCATCAAGTCTGGAATTACCTACCTCTAGAAGATTGTATTGTGGGAGAGTCAATTTCTTCAAAATCTCATCCATTTCCAGTTGAACTTCTTGTTGTCCTCTGTCATCGTTTCTAATTCATAGCAACCTTATAGTACAGGTGGCATAGTGAGTTAAGTGCTATGCCTGCTAAGCAAAAGGTTGGCAGTTGAAACTCACCAGGTACTCCTTGAGTACTCTATGAGGCAGTTCTACTCTGTAGGGTTGCTATGAGTTGGAATCAACTCGACAACAGTGGGTTTGTTCTTTTTGTTTTTATCGGACGCAATAGAATTTCCCCATAGAGCTTCCTGTAGGTAACTGTTACTGGAATGTTGTCTTGTCTTTTTTCCCACAGAGCTGCTGATGGATTTGAACCACTTACCTTTTGGTTACCAGCCAAGCATTTCATCTTTCCTCCACTAGAACATATTCTTATACTGTAACAGAAAACATCACTGCAATCACTGTGATACTCATGTAATTGAAAATGTCCTACCTGAAAGGTATAAAAAAGATCAGTGATAGACAGAACATAAATCAAGACATAAATTTAAGTGACTATAACCAGCATTTCAAATTAAAATAGAATAGAAAATAAGAGTGTGTTGCACTATGCCAAGTGTGTTGCACTATGTAAGTATATTGTTGTGGAACCTTTCTTAGTTGTATATATGCATGTCTATATATGTATATGTATTGTGTAATGTGATTTTTTGTACTGTTGGCTTGTTTGTATTTTATACTTTAAAAAACAAAAGATAAGCAAATGGAAGCCATCATACTAAATTGCATTTATGACTTTGTCCTCTCCTACGACACTATGGTTCTTTGCCTAGCAAGGGTGAGGAATTGCCTGACTCCAAGGAGGAAGAAAACTACAAAGGCACCTGATGCTCCCAACTCCACTTCAGTGTGCTTTCTATTGTACCATGCGGTTGTTTTGTTGTTGCTGTTGACTGTAAAATAATAATCAGTGCCAGTCATTAGAATCTTTCTTTTTATTTTTATTTAACATAACTGAATGAAAGTGTACATTCACATATAAATTTACATGCCCCCCTATATGCAGCTTCCACTGCTCTCCCTGTCCAGTGACAGCACACTATTCCTCTCTGCTCCATACATGTCTCATCCTCCCAACAGTCTCCTTTCCCCTCCTGTCCGTCCACTCCCCTTTCTCCAGCCAGAGGTCAGCAAGATGATATCCTATAGATGTATAGAACCATAAAGTGCTTCCAATATATGGTCACTCTGCCTTGCCAAGTCCAATCCATTCCTGTCCAAAGAGTGGATCTTTGTTATAATTTATGGGAAAGGGCAGCATCAGGGCAGGGGGCCATGCTCTCAGAGGAACCCCAATATTGCTGGACCATCAATTGTGGTCTTTTAGTGGAGATCTCATGATGCACCTCTTTATTCTTGTGTTGCCAGTGAAACTCCTCTCTGTGAGCTCCATCGTGGCTATCACTGGTGGTGGCCGGGCACGATCCAGTTCTTCCGGTCCGAAGTCGATGTAGGCACCCACTCTTGTGGGTCTCTCCGTAGAAGAATCTTATGGAGCTGGATAACCAGAATAAGTCCTATAGGAGAACTGTGAGGAATAAATAAATAAATGGGTACATTTTTCAATGGCAAATTACTATTTATTTCTCATCAAGCACGATTTCCAAAAGTTACTAGAGACAGCAATGATGTGTGTTTCATTATGTATTTTTGCAGCAAGGTCGGGTGGATCTGCCTTCTTTGCATGTCACAATGATGATTTCATCAGCATCAACAGGAATCATGGGGTTATGCATAGAGAGAAGGAAAAATTGGAACATGAATACAGAGGCAGGAAGAGTTTTCTCACACTGCCAGTTAATTCTGTGCTTCTTCTTCATGAGCTAAAATTCTTTAAATAATGTAATTCCTAGTCATCATGCATTAATTTCTGTAGGTTTATTTTTATAAACTGTGAAATGCAATTAGACGGCTTTTATCTGAAACAAATCTACTGATTGACACTGAGGGTTTGGGGACAGTTAGAATCCAGCTGTTTTAACTGCGAGAATTCCACTCCAAAGAAACTTCACAACCAAATCCACTGCCATCAAGTCAATTCTGACTAGTGGCGACCATACAGATGGAGTAGAACTATTTCCTAGAGTTTCCCAGGAGTGCCTGGCAGATTGAAACTGCTGACCTCTGGTTAGCAGACATACCACTTAACCACTATGCAACCCACTGTAAGTGGAAAAATACGTTAAAATGCCTGGGTGTCTGAATATGTGGGCTCCTCAGGACTGCATGTGCACAGGTGTTTGTTGGAATATAGTTTTTCATTTACAGATAACACTCCAAATACAGAGTTTGATTTTCCTACAACTCACAAACACTATCACCTCTCTGTGAAAGTGGGTCTATATGTAAGTTCCACAATTTTTTTAACCTACCTGCTGGGATGGAATGCACATGTGGAAGAATCATACTTGCATTTAAAGGACACTCTGAGCACATGCCCTGATCTCAGAAAGAGCTGATTTAATTAGCTTAATGACTTGAATTGATATTTCCCAAAATACTGGATCTAATTTAAAAGCTTTATTTTTTTTCATTTGAAACTGGAGAAATTCATATAAAACTGTGAAAGAAACATAAATCATCAGTTGATCTATCACTTAATAAAGAAAGGAGATTTAATACTTCTGTAAATTTCTTATTAGTGTAAATATAGATATGTAGATATAGCTACATGTATCTTTTTTTTCAGAAGGGGAATCAAATCATAAAAGCAGTCAGTATTTTACTTTTCTCACTCTTAGCATTACATCATAAATATATTCATATTTTTAAATTTTTGAATCTTACTGTTAATGCTTGCATATTTTTCCATTTGGTAGTTGTATCAAAATCTAGTTTACTAACCATCCCTTTGAGACCTCCAGTTCATCTTCCACATTTTAAGACCATGAAAAATGTGATAAACAAAATTCTTGCCCTGAAACTCTAATAATTTCCTTATGAATTCCTTGAATTGGAACTACTAAGTAAAAGAATATGAGCACAGTGAAAGCCCTGAGTCAATAACACCCAATTGCCTTTCCAGTTTTAACAACGATGTATGGGAATCTTCACGTGTCTGGTAAATGTGGGGTGGTATAATTTTCTAAAACCTTTGGAAATTTCATTCGAGAAAAAGAACTTCACAATGTATGATTACTACAGTTATCAGCAAAGCAGAATATGTTTTTGTATTTTAGTGGTCTGTTTATTTCTCTTTTGTTCATTTGAGAAGTTGTCTATATAATATGAATATTCTTAACTATACTCAGAAGAACAGTCTCCTGAACTCTACCATGGTATATAGACAAGGAAATTTCAAAAGATTCATCACTAGCCAAGAATATGACCCTTATATCCACATCTATTTTACTCTAAAGGCTGTGATTAATTACCATGTAACTGCTCTTTTTTTCACAATCATTTCAAATAAATCCAAGTAAGAACCCCATATTATAATATTACATGAAAATTTTGTTTTTCCTTTTTAAAATAATAGAGAACCAATCATAGCTTTCATAATCCACTTGTTTGTGATCAAGATCAAATCATGTCTTCATTCTGGACATTCGCTTGCCATGGATGGTATGAGGTTATATACGGATGCATACATTATGATATCCTAACTTCCCCAGAGGAACAGTAAAAACACCTGGAAATATTAGGTTAACTGACCTATGTGAAAAGATAATAATTCCTTGATTTTTCTTCATGATTTATCCAGAAATGTCTACCTCAAGGTTACATTTAAAACCATAATTTTTGGCATTATTCTAAATGATTGGTCAAGAAAAACAAACTTTTGATTCTAAGATACTGAATTTTCAAAATTGATCTCACTATTAAGACTTGAGGAAGAAAAAATCTAGAATTAGCAGCTAAGGAATCATGTACTTAGTGTCCACCTGTCTGCCTTGTATTCACTATGTGACATTCTGAGTCTATCTGATATCATTACACAAAAACGAAGGTCTCATACAATCTGAGAAAAGTAACTAGCTAAAAGTTATTCTTTTCTTCTTTCCTTTCTCCTTTTGTTTTAAATAGAAACAAGAAAAATGTCCACCTAGGTTGCCCGTGGGTTAAAACTCAAAATGAGTACAAATGCTTTGAGGAAAAGACCATTTCTGCAGGATTAATAAGTCTAAAAGAGGAAATGGGAGGTAGAACAGAGCACTAAACATGTTGTTAAGCCCATTAACTGGCCATTAACCATGGCTCTGTATCTCCAAACTAAGTAACCCAGTCCCGTGAGGTGTTTTCTTTTCTGGTACGTAAGAAGCCTCAGCAGCAACATTTTTTTTTTTTATCATTATTGTAAATTTGTCTGTCATACAACTTTTGCTATTCATCTGTTTACAGGCATACAACTTATTGATAGCACTTACAATAATCAAACGTGCAGCCCTACGCAATGTGATTTTTCTTCTTGTTTTACCTCCTAGTTCATTGCGTAAGTGTCATCCAAGGTACAAAAATAAGTCTGTATTCACCAAAAGAAAAAGAAGAAGGAGAGTCAGGAACAGAAGGAGGCAATGGAATATATGGCTATTTCCTCCATGAAGAATAGTCTTCTTTGCCATGAGACCAGGAGAACTGGTTAGTGCCCATTTACCGTCACTAAATATTCTGATCAGAAATTCTAAAGAAGAATTCTGATCATTAAGTGAAAATGCTAAACAGAGTTTGAAAGTCTCATGGACTCTGGACTTGCTGTCCAGACTTGCTGGAGTCAAAGTCTAGAGTCATAAAGGCTTGATGAACACCTGAAGCTATTACCCTGAAATGGTCTTTAAACTTTAAACCAAAGATATCATTTTAAATCTTCCTAAAACCAAACAATAGCTTAGCTTTATTGGTTAAAAAAAAAAAAAGTCTGCCTTGAGTAGTATGCTCTTTTGTGACCTATCTATCATTTTATATAGGTTTCACTGGGCTAGTAATTTTCAGAAGTAGACCACTGGTGCTCAACTGTCTATGCCAAGAAAATTATAAGACAGGTACCTGGCTGACCAACTGGAAGAGATCTGTTTTTATGCCTATTTCAAGAAAGGTGACCCAACCAAATGTACAAATTATCAAACAATGTCAGTAATATCAAAAGCAAATACAATTTCACTGAAAATCATTAAACAGTATAGCATCACATCAACAGGGAACTGACAGAAATGCAAGCTGGACTGAGCAGAGGATGCGAAACCAGAGGTATCATTGCTGATGGTAAATGAGTCCTGGCTGAAAGCAGAAAATACCAGAAAGATGTTTGCCTGTATTTTATTGATTATGCAAAGGTGTTTAGCCATGTGGATCATAACAAATTATGGGTAACATTTTGAAGAGTGAGAATTTCAGATACTTAACTGTGCTCATGAGGAACTTAAACATAGATTAAGAAGAAGCTGTTCTAACAGAACAAGGGGATACTGCCTGTTTTCAAGTCAGGAGAGGCACATGCCAGGGTTGTATCCTCTCACTGTATAGCTTTTCTCAATCTGAGGAAGTTGGGAACCTCACACCACCAGGAAAGCATGCTCAAGAGTAGAGCATGTCCTTTGGACCTGAGATTCCTGTGCCAAGATGCTCTTCTTGAACTTGGACTTAGCCCACTGGACTGTGATAACTTCTCTTATTGAGCGGACCTGTAACTCGTTAAAGGATTTGTGGTTTATTGGACTGTGACAATAAAATTTATCTTCATGAAGCCTTCCACTCATGATATTTTCTGTTAGAGTAGTACCCACTGACTAAGGCAGCCATAAAAAAAAAAAAAAACCTCTTTAAAGTAATAAAAAACAAATATGTCACCTTGAAAATTAAGGTGAATCTGACATATGGATATTTTTCTATGAGTATGCCATTTAGGAAAATATAAAAAATCCTCAACAAATGAGACATATTTGGTTCATGTATCCCCTATGACTAGGAGAACTAGGGCATATTCAGTCTACTCATCTGTGGTGCTGTCTACAATTAGATCCAGAGAGTGACAATTTCACACAAATTTGACCTGAGCAGTTTGTGTTAGCTGTCTATGTGGAGTGACATCTTTCAATTTCAGAAGTGCTTACTGTGCCAGCCCAGGGAAACACTTTCTTATACCATGGGGCTCACTTTCTTATACCATGAGCTCTACATTGTCCCCGTAACATCAGCCAATTCTGTAGACTTCAACCAATCTTCGCATGCACATGAATGCATTCCTGTGATGTAGGAGTTAATGTGTTTTGGTGTCTTGTTTCCAGTGAATGGGATGCTGGTGTTAACATACCAAAGCTTGCATGGAGAAAATCACAGCTCTTACGTCGCATCCTCAAAAGACAAGGTTTGTTTCTTTCTGAATGGCTTGGACTTCTGTTGTTGCTTGCTTCTTCACCCAACTGGTTGCTTGCTGTAGACATCTTTTGTTTTGTTTTGTTTTGTTTTGTTTTTTGCCACCTGTGACTGTGATGTAGTGGTTTGTCTTTCATGAATCCAGGGCACCTGAGCTGTGAAATCAGGTTTCAACCCCTGAGTGCTATGCACTGTCGGGTGCCAGAAAGCCTTTCCAACAAGCTTCCTGAGAAGGGAAAGGTGATCAACATGCTTCTGTCCTTTTAGAACCACAGATGGTTTTGTCTAGAGTCCCTGTCCACGGCAATAGCTAAACATGTGAATCACACTCACCTGCAACTGACTGTCTGTCTGGTCAGCTGGAGCTGGTCACGCTTCTCAGATCTGACATGCCCTCACCCTGGGCTCTGAGATGAACTTGGTATATGTTTTTAAAGTATTTCTATGCACTTACCTCTTCAATTATTGGAGGAAAAGAGGATAGGTGCAACTAGCAAATGATTATAGCTAGGATGTGAGATATAAGGTTAATACACAAAAGTCAATTGAACAATTGGAATTTTAAATCAAAACCAATGCCATTTACATTAGTATCAAAAAATAAATATGTAAAAATGAAATAGTTAAAGAAAATATGTTTGTCTTAGTTATCTAGTGTTGCTTTAACAGGAATACCATAAAGCGGATGGCTTTAAAAAGAGAAATTTTATTTTGTCACAGTCCAATAAGCTGCAAAACCAAATTCTATATAAGAAATTATCATAGTCTGGTAGCCTAAGAGTCCAAACTCAGTATGAAAGCATCCTGATGCAGAACAAAAACCTCAGGTCCAAAGCAGTTCTCAGTGCCTCCTTTTTGGTGGTATGAGGTTTCCAAATCTCAGCGTGTTTCCCTTTCTTTTTTTTATCACAAGAGGCTTACCCAAGCCACAGTACAATCTTACACATTAAGTCTTTTCCCATCAACTCAAGGGCAATCCATCCACCTTCATTAACATCACAGAGGCAGGAATTCCAATATGCAGGAAAAATATACAATACCAGGAACCATGGCCCAATCAAATCGACACAGATTTTTGAGGAAACATGGTTCAATTCATGACAATGTTCAAGATCTGTATGAAGAAAACTGTAAGTTCTAATGAAAGAAAACAAAGAAGATGTAAATTGAGAGATATACCATGTATGTTAACAGAATGAAATATTATTAAAATGTCAGTTCTTCCCAACTTGATTTGCAGAGTCCATACTATTTAATAAAAATTTTAAAATCTTTAGCAAGTTACTCTGTGGATACTGGAGAATTAATTTTAAAGTTTATAGGAAAATTCTCTGCTTTCAAGTCGATTCTGACTTTTAGCAACCCTATAGATCAGAGTAGAACTGCCCCATGGAGCTTCCAAGGAGTGTCTGGTGGATTTGAACTACCAACCTCCCGGTTCAAAGCCATAGCACTAAACCACTACACCACCAAAGTTTAAATGAAGAAGAAAAAAAATCCAACACAATACTTAAGAAGAACAGAGTTGGAGAACTGATACTACCAAACTTGAATATTTACTATACCGTTACACTGATCAACACGTAACAAATTGAAGAGTGGAAAAGAATAGAGAGAGGCAGAAATAGACTCACATAAATATTACCATTTGATCTCTGACAAAAGAGCAAAGTCATGGCAATGGAGAAAAGATAAACTTAGTTGTTTGCTTCGTTTGATTTCCAAGAAGCGCCTGGTAAATTCCAACTGCTGTCATTTACTTAGCAGGTATAGCTATTAACCACTACACCTCCAGGGTTTTTGTTGTTGTTAGGTGCCATAAAGTCAGTTCCAACTCTAAGCAACCTGCATATAACAGGAGAAAATTCTGCCAGCCCTACCCTACTCCACCCTCACAATAGCTGTTACGCTTGAGTCCGTTGTTGAAGCCATTGTGTCGGTTCATCTTATAAAGGGTCTTCTTTTTTTTTTTTTTTTTGGCTGGCCCTCTACCAAAAATGATGCCTTTCTCCAGAGACTAATCTCCCCTGATAATATCCCCCGATAATATTCCCAAAGTGCGCAAGAAGATGTTTTGCCATCCTCAATTCTGAGAATTCTGGTTGTACTTCTTCTAAGACAGGTTTATTTACTCTTCTGGTAGTTTATGGTATGTTCAATACCATTCACCAATACAACACTTCAAAAGCACAGATTCTTCTTCACCCATCCTTACTCATTTTCCAGCTTTTACATACCTATGAGGGGAATAAAAATACCATGGTTTGGATCAGGCACATTTTAATCCTCCAAGTTGTATCTTTTCTTTCTAACACTTTAAAGAATTTTTTTGTTGGTTTGTTTTTCCAGCTGATTTGATGTCATAACTGCCTCTTCTGTGGATGTTGGTTATAGATGCATATAGAATGAAATCCTTACCAATGTCAATATTTTTTTTCCATTAATCAAGGTGTTGATTATTGGTCCAGTTCTGAGGGTTATTTTTTACTTTATATTGAGGTATAATTCATACTGATCTTCTTCAGGTCCTTTACACTCCCAGGCAGCAGGGTTCTGTCATGCACATATCGCAAGCTGTTAATGAGTCTTACTCTAACCCTGATGCCTTATTCTTTTTCACATAGTCCAAATTCTTAGATTCTTTACTCAGCACACAGACAGAATAAGTGTGGTGAAAAGATACAGCTCTGACACACGTGTTTCCTGGCTTTAATCCATGCAGTATCTCTTTGTTCAGTTCAAACTACTGCTTCTTATTTTATGTGCAGCTTCTTCATGAGCACAACTAAATGTTCTGGAGTTCTCGTTCTTCACAATGTTATCTGTCACTTGTTTGTTCACACAATTGACTACTTTATATAGTCAATAAAACACAGATAAACATCTTTATGGTATTCTCTGCTTTCAGCCAAGATCTACCTGACACCAGCAGTGATAGCCCTCATTCTGTATCTGCTTCTGAATCTGGCTTGAATTTCTGGCAGGTCCCTGAAAATGTAGTACTGAAACCATTTTTGAATGATCTTTGAAAAATTTTACTTGTGTGTCATTTATTTTTCACAAAACTTACTGTACTATGGATTTTAGCAAATAAGATGTTCCTATCCCAGTTAATCAATCATATGATATGTGCTATCTTAATGGAAGTTATTCATTATAGGAGAAACAGTGTTTAGGGACCAGAGAGGGTAATGGAGACTGTTTCTACCTTCTGTTCGACTTTCTATCAACCTAAAATTGCCCTAAAAACTAAAGGCCATTTTTCACAAGGAAAAAAAAAAAATTAGAACGGGCCTTTCTGGGTGTCATCTTTGTTCCTAACTCATTCTTTCCCATACTCTCAACTTCCTGACTCTTTTCTTCCTGAATCTTTCTTCAGGTAACACAAAAGTCCGAAGGGATGGAATTCAGATGGCTCACAATTCAATATCGTTAACACTATCAGAACTAGTTCTAACTCATGTTGAAATGAATAGCCAATAACTCCCAGGGGTGTCAGTGGGCTACTAAGAGACCTAAGTTCCACAGAGGACTCCAGAGGACCTTTCAGGTTAACTTGCTAAAGTCACTGAGTGAATAAGCATGCTCAGTGCACCAGTGACCAGAAGACTTCGTCTATTCATCTGAAATTAAGAATTCTGCTCTTTTTAGACTACTAGCATTTGGGTGTCACTGTGGGTTTAGATATCTACCTTAGTCTGTGTTCTCTAGAGATGCAAACTAGTGAAGTATATACCTGCATAGAGAGAGAGAGAGAGAGATTTACCGGAAGGACATGTTTCATGCACCTGTGGAGGCTGGCAAGTCCCAAAGTTCATGAGTCAGAGATGGAGGCTTCTCCTAACTCGTGTAGTTGCAGGCACTGACAGACCCACAATCATTAGCTCAGATGGCAGGCTGCTGGCACACAGGGCTGCAGAAGTCAGCAAATCCCAAAGTCAGCAGGCCAGGCAACAGAATGCTGGTTCATGCCCCAAGAACCAGAGATCAGATGAGGAGCTGGAAACAGGATCCAGAGCAAGCAAACAAGCTTTGACAAAACATCCATATATATACTGGGTGCAGGCCATAGCCTCAAGGAAACTCCCCTTAAAATGAATTGGCTAATCACATCAGATCACATCGTGGAAGTGATTTTATTACGTCACAAAATGAAGGATGATTATATCAGATCACAAAATGGAGGACAGTTACATAATACTGAGAATTCTGGCCTCACCAAGTTGTCGTATAACTTTAACTAGCACAATATTATACTTTATATACTGAAGATAAATGCTGTTCTCTTTTAATCTGTAGCAGCTGTGTTATGTACCAGCTCAATACTTTTCGTGAGGAACAGAAAGATTCAGGCAGTCATTAAGTCATTGATCCATCCAGATAATAACTCTAATGAGCCAGTAAGAAAGCACAAGATTCAACTGGAAAACTGAGACACAATAAGTGAGGAGTTATGTCCATTTAGCACATGTGTATATGAGAAAAAGGGCTTATTCAGCACGCTGGAATATGAGGCTATGCAGAAGCAGCTATGCAGGAACTGATGCCTTTGTATCTGGATTGAATGGATTCAGAAATGTGCTGTATCACATTTATATTAAAATGTGGATACGGGTATGATGCATTGTGAGAAAAATCAAACAGAAAACATCTGTAAGAACTTCCTGGATACTAGCAAAGAAGACGAGGAAAACAGCTGTGTGGTTGAAGGACAAGAGTCAGTGCATATTTGTCTCTAGAGACTGATCCCTCCTGAGGACACGCTCAAAGTACAACCCTTTGTTCAGCAGCCAAGTATTTGTGATGTAGCATCTGGAGTCCTCCACTGTGTGAAGAGAGCCTTCCAGCAGCCCATCACCAGTGCGATCTAGTCAGGTTGGACTCATCAATAACAGGAAGTCGACTTACACGACATGCAGGACTCAGTTGAAACTTGGCTTCCAGATTTGTACTTCCTTGGGCCATCACTCCTTGGCTTCCCAGAAGAAATATTTCATAAAAGCTTGTAGTCACTGTCATGGATTGAATTTTGTCCCCATAAAAGTACGTGTAGCTGTGTGGCTGGGCCATAATTCCCAGAATTTTGTGATTGTTCTCCATTTTGTGATTTTCCTGTGCTGCATGTTAAAGGATTAGGGTGTAACTTTAAATCCCTTCAGGATCACCCCCCTGTTCCACTGTAAAGGGAATTTCCCTGGAGTATGGCTTGCACCACCCTTAATCTTTTCATTCTACAAGAGATATACAGAAAGTGAAACAAGCAGAGACTTGGGAACCTCACACCCTCAAGAAAGCAGCACGGGGAGAAGAGTGCATCCTTCAGACTTGAGGTTCCTGCACCAAAATGCTTCCTGGACAAAGACTGATGCAACACAAGGCCTTTCCGCCAGAGTTAACAGTGGGGAAAACCTTTCCTTGAAGTGGACATCCTGAATTCAGACTTGTAGGTTACCGGACTGTGCAAGAATCAACTTTCCTTTGCTAAAGCCAACCCCTCGTGGTATTTCTGTTAGAGCATCACTAGCTGACTAAAGCAGTCAGATACCTGCTTCCCCAGCTTCACAACACCACAGAGCGAAGAAGAGTAAGAGCTCATTTTCCAGATGGGAAGACAGAGGCTCAGAGACACTGTGACCTGCAGAAGATCCTAAGCTGTTATGTGCCTGGTCTGAGACTTTAGCCCAAATCGTTTTATCTGCTAAGCCATGAAGAGGACAGAATATAAGCATATGTGGCTAGCAGATTTTTCTAACTTGGTACTATTCCCGTTTGAGGTGGGTGATTCTCTACTGTGGGGGGTTGTCCTGTTCACTGTAGAGTGTTTAGCAGTATCCCTCACCCTTCTCCACTAGATATCAGTAGTTCCTCCATCAGTTCCTCAATGAGTCACCACTGACTCAACAACTGGCTACAACATTGATCTTACATTTTCTTGCAATCGATTTCCAAAGCAGTGAACATTTTCGAGCTCCCCAGTCATCAGTAAGTCAAACATCTGACTTGGAAGAAAACATAAGGGAAAGATGAATGCAGTGAGAGAGAGAGATGAGGAAAGGCAAGCAAACACATACAGCAGGCTTGCTTGCTTCTTTTTCTCCCTCCTAATCACCAGCTCCTTTCACCTTCACTTGACAGAGGCTGGCCTCTCACCTGGTATTACGTGATATCTACCGGGTAAAGGAATTCCAGTAAGTGGCCCCACAGTTGATGTGTTGCTGTCTCAATAAAAGTAAGGGTTCTGACACCTCTTCTCCCAGCTGTTGTGGGCCATGAGTATTGGGGTGTTGTCATTGTTATGTCAGTCATTGCTGCTACTGTGATTTGATGTCTTTCCTCTCCTTGTCTGGACTGAGCTTGGAGCCATTCACTGCGGATCAGTGGTTGCCCAAGTTCAGGTTCCTGCCTGTAATGAAATTTCTTGGGCTTCCATGGAACCAAAGCAGGTAGAATGACTCCTTTTCATCCTTGGCAGTAATCAGGTATACACACATGGTTTATACATGAGCCTTGATCCTCTTTCCTTTTCCAGCTCCACGATTGTTGCACATGACAGAACCTAATTACATGGAATTCCAGCAAGGTCATGTTCAGGGAAGGACCCTGAAAAGTCACATGACTGAGAGAGAGGGCACTAGAACATTCTAGAAGCTACCTCTTCCCCTAGTGAATACCAATCTTCATCTTCCCACATCATCCAAAGCCCTGTCTAGTTCCTCTCCATAAAACATGATAGCTGAATAAGTTTAACTTTGTAGTGTTTCTGCTTGATTCATATTCCAGCTCTATGGAAAACTGGACTTATCATCCCTTTACAACGATCAGTGATAAGAGTAATAGTAACAGTAAAAGTAATCAGAGGTACACTGGAATTTAGAAGCACTTTGCCCCATCTCTGCAAGCTAGATGACCTTATTGGACACAACCCAATGAATAAAGTCCAAATACCATTTCACATCTGCTGCCCTGGATTGAAGCTAAATGTGAAATGAATTCCTCCTGAGAATTGAAGAGACTGTACCTGTTATTCCAAGGGACCTGCTGTATGGAAAAGACTTATTCTCTACGTCTTCAGTACAGCTCAAGATGAACACCAGTCGGGCGGCTTGCTGAGAGAACCCAAGAGAAAACAGTCTAGGAGACGAAGTTGGCTCAACATGGGGCATTCTCCAGTTGGCACATTTCCAACCACTGTGCTGAGTTAGTACCTGGACTACAATGAATCCAAGAAACACAGAGAGACTAGAAAATCCAACCAGTTGTAAGGCCCACTAAGTGTCAGGCTCCAGATACAGCGTCTGTTTGTAGCTAAACATTCATGCAGACCAAAATCTCAGAAAAAAAAGAATATAAGAGAAATTAACTCTTATGGATGAAACTGCAAGATGCATTCTCAAAGGCACAGCAGTAACTTGGCAAGAAATATTGTTCTACTTTGTGGTTTAAAATGATTTGCCACTGACAAAAGCTGGAGATGGTAAGGAGGACTTAGTAATCCAAAGGTCCCTGGATGAATGGTTTGCATGTGGCTGCTGATCAAAGGGACAGTGGTTCAAATCTACAAAGCCATGCTGCAAGAAAAAGTCTGACAATCTACTTCTGAAAAATCAGCCATTGAAAACCCTGTGCAGTGCATACGATTTTACTCTGCTACATATAGGATGGCCGTGAGTCAGGGTCCACTCAATGACAACATGTTTGTGACCCAAAGATTAGGTCCTCTGAGCACCTTTGTGACATACTTTGTCGCCAATAAGATCCTCATTGTAACACTTTTATCATGAGGTTCTACTTCTTAGAAGTTATCTTTAGGGTTAAACAGACACGTCACTTTTTGCCCTGGTAGAACTCAAAAAAAAAAAAAAATTTTTCAAATCTCCTGTCAAAGAACTCTTTGAAGTATTAAAAACTGAAAATGTCACTTTCAGGACTAAGGTATGTCTAACCCAAATCATGGTGTCTTCAATTGTCTCATATGCATTCAAACACTGAACAGTGAATAAGTAAGTCCAAAGAAAAATTGATTTCCTTGAATATGGTGTTGGTGAAAAAAACTGAATAGACTCTTAATAGCCAGAGAATGAATAAGTCTGTCTTGAAAGAAGTACAGCCAGAGAACTCTTTGGAAGACAGGATGGCAAGACTTGATCTCACATACTTTGGACATGTTATCAGGAGGGACCAGTCTCTGGAAAAGGATCACACTTGGTAAGTTTGAGCATCACTGAAAAAGAGGAAGAACCTCAACAAGACAGATCCATATAGTATTTGCAACAATGGGTTCAAGCATAAAAACTACAAGGCTGCTGCAAAATCAGGATGTATTTTGTTGCATTGTACATAGTGTGGCCATGAAACAGCCAACTTAACGGAACGTAACAGCAACAATATTATTTAGCAGGAGCCTTGGTATCTGAGTGTTTCAGAACTCTGCTGCTGACCAAAAAGTTGGCAGCTTGAGCCCATTAGACAGTTTGCATAAGAAAGATTTTGCAGTCTGCTTCTGCATAAATTATGGCCTTGGAAAATCCTACGGGGAAGTTCTACTCTGTCCTAGAAGGCTGCTGTGAGTTGAGTCAACTCACCAGCAACGAGTTCAGTTTGATTTCTTGGTTCTTATATTGTAATGACCTGACTCCAGCCTCCTACATGGAAATCATACTGTGATATTTTGGGAAAGACAGAAGTTGGGCCACAAGCCAAGTGAGATTGGTGGCAGATGTGACCATGGAGGGGAGGGGATGACAATACCTCTTCTGTGTGGACCATGTGCTCCTCGAACTGGGATGTGGACCTGATTAGCATAGTAAGGATGCTTTGTTCCTTGGCCTTCACATGTTCTGCACGTTGGCAGTTAGGGTCCACTTGTACTTTCAGAAGTAAACAGGTCTGTGTCCCATACCACATGTAGATGCTATGACAGTGGCATGGCTTTATAGCTAGACTATGTGGATGGCTGTTCATAAATGTCCAGATTCCTGTGCCAAAAATAGCTGCAATGGGGTATGTTTTTCCTTTCAACTTAATCCAACAATACAAGCCTGAGTCAGAATACATACATATAAATATACATACCTAGCTTTGTGTGTGTGTATGTGTGCACACACATACACATACACACACATGCATGTATATACATACATATACTCATATGTACTCATGTACATACATACATATATTCCCATGTATATAAATGTTTATATCTATGTATGCACACACACACACACACACACACACACACACACAAATGCTTTTCTCTGTGGAATCCAATGGTTTTCGGCCCCAGGACATTTTCTCTTCGTGCCAAGTCCCCATCACACAGCTCTATGCCCCCAGACACCCATTAATTGACTGCAAACACAACTTTATTGCAAAATGACTGCAGCTTTATTAAGCAACTGGATTTACAGGCAATAACATAATCAATATAACATTAATATAGCACATAATTAAATAAGAGCCCGGCAAGCTCCTGCCTGTATCCTGAAATATACAGAAGTTAATTGTGTTCACTAACGGTATTAACTGGAGAGATTTGAAACCAAACTTGGCATAACACAGTCCCAGGTTGTTCTTGTTTTTCAAACATTCCTTTCGATACAAATAGAGAACGATCCTCAGAACCCACAGGAATGTGGTATCACTGTGACCTCTGCCAAGGCTCCCTCCTTCCAGTGGCATGGAGGACAGCCATCTCTCAGCCAACGGATGCTGTCTTGATACACCCAGAGACCAATGCAAACAGCAAAGTGTGTTTAATTTGCTTCCCCACCAGTATAGAAGGGATGAGCTACAGAAGACTCTTGGAAAGTTCACATGGAATGTGGCATATCTGCTGAGAAATGGAAGCACGCAGCCCTGCTGAAATGAAATCCATCAGCGCTGGCTCCAGGATCATGTGCTCATACTTAAAATTCAGGGAAATCCCTTTAGAACAATTTTTTTTTTTTTTTCTCCAGCAGACCCAGAAAGAAAATACCAAAAGAAGGAAACATTTTAAGTGGGAACATTTCACATGTGCCCAGCCGAAGGACTATTCAAAAGATAAACATTGTATGAGGGGAAATGTTGTAAGAGGGGATCGCTAACTCGTTAACTTCAGACACCTTTCACTTAGCTCAACCTCTCAGCCACAGTCTGCCCCCGTGGGGGCTTCGTACCTGGGCCGACTCTAATTCCAACAGCCAGGAACATTGCTTCAACATTCCACCCCTGTATTACCTCCTGCCAGAAGCAGTAAACTCAAACCAGTTGCTGTGGAGTTGATTCCAACTCACAGTGATCCTACATGTTACAGAATAGAACTGGCACCCTAGTGACCCAGTGGTTAACTACTCAGCAACAAATGGAAGGATCAGCAGTTCAGACTCACCCAGCAACTCTACGAGCGAGAAGAACTGGTGATTTGCTTCCTTGAAGATGATGGCCTGGAAAACCCTGTGAGACAATTCTACTCTGTCCTGTGACTCCCTATGAGTCAGAATCAGCTCCAGAACACACAACTGTCTTTACAGAAGCATATTGCCAGGGCTTTCTTCTGTGGCACTGTGGGGTGGGTTTAGAAAACCAAACTTTAGGTAAGTAGTTGAGGCCAAACCGTTTTTACCACCTAGGGACTCCCTGCTTCTTGCTGTTACCACCAAAATTAAGTGTTTGATTTAAACAACTAAAATGTGTGTGGTTCTTGAATATGACACTGTACGAAACCATCCTGAAGCCATTTAACGTGACGTGCAGTTGGTCTAGTGAGGATAAGTGAGCCTCCAACTTCTGCTTTCTTTACAAGGTTTCATGTGTCATGTTGCACTGGCACAGTGTTGACATACAACCCTCTGTCCTTGAGGACAGCTCAATCATAAAGGAAGAAGTAATGTTCTGAAAGCCTGGTTACAAGACTTGTATTTTTCAAACAGAGCCCTTGAAATACATTTTGGTAAAGAGCCCTGTATTGACCCCCCCCAAAAAACCAAATATCAAACCCACTCTGTCGAGTGGGGTCTGACTCATAGGTACCCTGTAAGTCAGAGTAGAGCTGCCCCATAGAGTTTCCAAGGAGAGCCTGGTGGATTTGAACTGCCAACCCACTGGTTAGCAGATGCAGCACTTAACCCGCTGTACCACCAGGGTTTCCGTATTGACCCAGGGTAGTAGTTATTCAGAGGCGGTGGTGTCTCAGGGGTAGAATTCCTGCCTTCCATGTGGCAGACCTGGACTTGATTCCCAGCCAGTGCACTGCGTGGACAGCCACCTACCATCTGTCACTGTCATCTGCATTGCTGTGGTGCCAAACAGGTTTTGGGAGAACTTTGAGACTGAGACAGACTAAGAAGAAAGACCCGGCGATCTGCTTCCAGAAGTCAGTGATCGAACCCGCAATCTCGGGGACAGTACAGGACCAGGAAGCGTTTTGTTCCATTGTGTTGAGAGTCCCTGTGAGCTGGGATGGACTTGACAGCAACTGAAAGTGCTGATCCTGAGCCAGAGCAACTGAATTTCAGCAGGTCCTTGAGAAAACTCTCCAAGCGAGCAAACCCAAGAGTCCCAATGATTCTGGAAAGTCTTCACATCAGTGGGTTACAAAGATGGGGTTTTCAGAACATCCCAGGGATGAAGGTGAAGTGACAATGCCATGACTCCAATCCACACGGCCAGGTTGGGAGTCATTGGGAGACTTGATGTCAAGGACGACAGAAAAGGCAATGACTTGGCATAATCCCCCCCGCAATGAAAACCCCCTGCTGGGTCACGCCAGGCTCAGAGTTGGGGAGGTGGGCTGACACAAGGGACGTGGAGGTGGGTGAGTCTGATTTGGACAGAAGCTGGATCTAGCAGGAGCATCCTAAACCTTGCAGGCCACCAAGACCACAATCAAATCCCAAGCCGTGGCCAGGTCACCCTCCATCCTGTTTTCTCTGCCTCACTTTTTTACTACGTTTTTCTCCACCACCCCAATGTTCTGGAGAAGATGTTAATATAGGATCTCACTCTCTCACACACAAATTGGTCTGACAAGGCTCAGGTATGTTCTTAGTGAACACTGTGGTTCTTTTGGGAGCCTTCTTCCTTGTCATCACTCACAGGCAGAACGGTGGGTGCCCAGAAAGTCCACTTAACCTCTTTGAGATTTGTTTTTTATACCTGTAAGACGAGGTTCTTGGTGCCCTAAGGGTGTCTTTAAATCTGTGGATATGAGCCAAAGAACGTTAGGACCTGAAACTTTCTCCAGGTAAACACAATTCTGCCTCCTGATAGCTGTGCACATACATTCTGTCTCTCTCTATATATATATGTATTTCTCTTCCATAGAGAGGAAGAAGAAAATTAATATTCACTGATAGTCTACAATTTGCTTGGCATCTTGCTCAGGGACATCATAAACATTCTATTATTTGATATTTGCAGCTGTAAAAGGAGTTAAATGGCTATGGACATGTTTCACAGACAAGAACACCAAGTGAAAGAGAAAAGTGAGGTGTCCAACTCTGCCTAGGTCTGTCCAACCCAAAGCCTGGGATACTTTTTCGTTACTTGTTATCTTTGCCTGAATGGCTGGTGCTCAGGAGCCCCGAGATCCACAAAGTCTCTATGGGTCACAAGCCTTTGTCTATGTGACTTTAAATCCTGGAGATCATGCACATCCCCTTTTGCTCACCCATGGACAGAGAGAAGGATTGGATCTCTATTTCAGGTGGAAGATGTTCTCCTCCTGCGAAAAGGCTCCGCAGGAACGAGGCTATTAACCAGCATGGGACCATCTCCTCTGAGGACCCGTTTCGACATTCAGAGCCATTAAGGGAAATGTCTGTGCTAGAGCACTAACGTGGGGTTTACAGCTCTGTGGCTCCCTGCTTCTGCTAGGTACCAGCCAAGAGGATGTGTAGTGGAAAACAGGGAATTCAGCACTGGAGAAATGGGCAGACAGAAAGGGTAAGTAATACTTAGAACCATGGACACTGTTGTGGGTTGAATTGTGTCCTCTGAAAAGATAAGCTGAAGTCTTAACTCTTGATATCCATGAACGTGACCTTGTTTGGTCATAGAGTCCTTGAAAATGGGGTACAGTGATGTAAGGTCATGCTGCAGCAGGAGCTGTTCTTAATGCCTTCTGATGTGTCCTCAGAAAAGGGGAAAAGAGGTACAGACCAGCAGACATGTAAGGAAGACGGCCATGTGAAGAAGACACAACAGAGGATAGAGTGACACTGCCACCAGTCCAAAGATACCTAAGGCCACTGGAAGCTGGAAGAGACCAGAGCCTTTGGATAGAATGCATGCCTACCAACAACTAACATTCAGGCTTCTGGCCTCCCTGGCTGTGAGACAATACATTTTTGTTGTTTTAAGCCACCTAGTTTAGGCTAATTTGTCATCGCGGTCATCCAGTTCTATACAGACACTCTGTTTTATGTAAAACTGAAATGCCCTGAGGGAACAGAAAATAAGCATCACCTTCTTTCCACAGATAGGATGTTGCAGAGGCCGACCAACTTACCATATATCGGCATAGAAAGATGTCATAAAAAAAAAGAAAGAAAATGCCTTGCCTACTGATAAGAGAACAGTAACAACCAGATTTTACAAAGAAATTGGCTTTGCAAACTACCAGCTCCATTCCCCCAAGTCAGCTGCAGGGTCTGAGCATGACACTGGCCCTTCATGGAATGGGAACCTGCTCCTAGATGGTGCTGCACATCCTACAAAAGCTTGCAAAGTCAACAGGTGTGAGAGATGAACTTGGGTTCCCCAAAAGATGCGCTGAAGTCCTTGCTGTACCTGTGAACTTGGCCTTGTTTGGAAGTATGATTTTCTTTGCAGATGTTATCAGCTAAGTGAATGAGGTTACACAGGAGCAGAGAGGATACTAAGCCCACATGAACGGTGCCTTATAAAAGGTAAGGACAAAGATGAGACAGACCCACACAGGGAAGATGCAGTGAGAGGATATTTCAACCAGCAGCAAAGAAACCCAAGCATTGCTGCAGCCACTAGCAGCTATGAGAGGCATGGAAGAGTTGATCTCTCAGAGCCCCCAGAAGGAATCCATATGGCCAAGATTCAGATTTAGACTTCTAGGCTCCAAAATTCTAAGAAAGTAAATTTCTATCCTTATAGCCACCCCTTGGATAGTATTTTGTTATGGAAGCTTTAGGAAACTAAGACAATTAGTTTCTACCTCCCTGAAAAATTCAGAAAGACAGTCATACTGTTAGCTCATCAGAAAGACAGACGAAGAGCCCAGAATTCTTCTACTGCCCTTGTAGAGCTGCTGTGATTGGAAAGGGGGCCACTACGTACCCAGGTTTACAAGCTGATTCCTATACCTCTAACCCCCTTTCTCTAAAGTGAAGAGACTAATAACACCAACCTTGCCCAACAACTGACTGTAAACCAACGATCACGCTGGTACTCAGCAGTTGAACTTAAACGTCAAGAATTATAATTATCACCCCTCTGGTCTAAGATAGTGACATTTCCATTCAAAGAGTTCTAATATCGCATCCATTTAGTTCTCAGCAGCCTACGTGCATATTTGTGCATGATTACATGTATGGAAAGATACTTGCAAGTCATCTTTTGCGTGGTTGTTTCATCACAGTAAGATAGGTGTTAGCCGTCCATAATGAAAATTTTTTTTTATCATAACTCTTGGCTCCAGCACTGAATTTTTGTTCATCAAAATGAAAATTACATCAGTGACACTCCATCCATCAATGGACTTCCCAGAGAAGATTTTCCTATATCTGAACACCTCAGTAGGTGGAAGGCAGGCAATGATAAAGATAGATGACCAGCAGCACCCTAATTTGAAGGTCAGAAATGACAACCACGTGCCCTGAGGTTTGCTCATCTCTGCTTCTCAAATTCGTGTGTTCAGAATTAGCGACTTTTTGGGTTAGAATCCTCCCCTTCCTTGTAAGAGATCCAGGTTCAACACCTGACTGCCGCACCTCAGACACAGTCACTACTAATCTGTCAGTGGAAGCCTGCATATTGGTAGAATGCCAAACAGATTTTAGTGGAGTTTCTAGACAGTGATGGGCTAGAAAGACAGACCTGATGATCTGCTTCTGAAAATCAGACAATGAAGATCCTGTGGAAACACAATGTTGTGATGTGGTTGTGCTTGGCACCGACAGTGCTTCCTTGCTTTACACTTGGGTTTACCATGAGTCACGCCCCCACATAAGGACAGCTAACAACAGCAACATGAGCAAGACACTTCTGCAAGTTTGATGTGCCTTAAAATTTATGAATTAAAAGGCTTGATGTCATACACAATGTGAAGAGCAAAAGCGTTGTGTAATTCTGGGAAGATGTGCCCTGTTGCTGCCAAAAGGGAAAAGTGATTGCAGCATGATTTTAAAAGACTCAGAGGCCCTCTTGCACATCAAAAGCTATTCAAAATGAACAGTTGACTCTGATTATTGTAAATATATCAGAAACATATGGATTGAATTCGTTCCTTTAAAATTATGAGTGGGTGTACCCAACTGCATGGCATTTGAACACCTCAAATTTTCTGAAAATATTTGGTGTTCAAAGTGTGTATTTTAAGCAAAAATTAAAGTCATGCATTTGCGATTCCTTTACAGTTAGCATTTCAAAATTTTTGTTGTTGTTGTTGTTGTTGTTTTTAAAGATATTTAATGTCCGAGAAGACTTGGGGCTATTCTTTAAAATGGTTAGAAAATTGTTATTCTTAGCAATAGGAAGGACTTCCCAAGAAGAAACAGACTTAAGTACCTATAGACTAAGCTGGGCTAAAGCTTGGGTAAGAATTTTTTTCTTTCTATTTCTACTATAAAGGGCAAGGAGAAAGTAAAAATAAGGTGGGAACAGGGTGAAGCAAATTTAATGACTTCTTTGGGTTTGTTTTTTCCCAGAAGAATTTCTTGAGTTTGCTTTCCTGGATCTTTGTTTGGCACTCTAAACCAAAAAAAAAAAAAAAAAACCTAATGCCATCAAGTTGATTCCAATTCATAGTGACCCTGCAGGACAGAATAGAACCACTCCATAGAGTTTCCAAGGGGTGCCTGGCAGATTTGAACGGCTGACCTTTTGGTTAGCAGACATAGCACATAACCAACCGCAGTTTCCTTTGGCTCCTTGAGTGATGTAAACGGTTAACCGCTCAAGTACTAATTCAAAGATTGGTAGTTCAGATCTACCCAGTGATGCCTCAGAATGACCTGGCCATCTACTTCTTAAAGATCATAGCCATTGAAAACCCTATGGAACACAGTTCTCTTCTGACACACATGGGTTCACCACGAGTCAGAAGTGACTCAGTGGTAACTGGTTTTGCCTTGTCTTTGGACACCCTCTGTGGTCCTTGCCCAATACCAAATGGTCTTGGATGCGACAGCAGACATTATTCTACTTTCCCTGTAATGGGAGGTGCCTATTGCAACACGGACTTTACACTCTGTGTCCTCAGCTTGGCTGGTCGCTGAATGAGAAACTCTCACGAATGCACACAATTAACTATATCTTGGCCACTTGCCATCTAATATTTGAATTATCAATCTCACAAATAGTTAAACAGAAAAATGTTATGCACAAAATAGTCAACTGTAAAGAAAGCCCTGAGGGTAGACTTTCAAAAAACTCAGCCACTGAAAACCTGACTGAGCATAGCTCTACTCTAACACACAGGGAGCTGTCAGAACAGACTCCACAGCAACTGGTTTTGGTACACACAAATAATGAGCCATCCTCAAATGGAAGGGACATCTTGAAATGGACCGTCTCTGGATTCTAGAGCTCAGAGATTCTACTCCAGCTGCTGTGGACCAAAAACAGGAATAGTACACCTTTAAATGTTACCACGAGTCAAGGGACAGGTGGCATTTTACTTTGTCCTTTGTTACTGGTCCATGTGCATGTATGCTCAGCCAATGACACATCAGCAGTGACCAGGATGGCCCTCAGCCACAGGAACATTCCCCAAAGGGGATGAAGGCAGAGCATTACAAAAATGCCCTAAAGGACCTCCTCCCTCTGGCTAGCATAAACAAAATATGGCTGCTAAAGATTCACTTGTTTGGTTCTGCAATGCTTAAAAATGTTCCAGTCCCAGTTCCAGTGTTCATTTACTAGCAAAAGTGACACTAGGGCCTTTTGTCAGCTGATTTCTGAAGAGGAAGTAATTTAATGCAGCTTAAGACAGAGAGGTCGTTTGTCCAAATGTGCTCTCCACATCCAGCTTCACAATCACCCTGGCTGAAAATGCAGACTGCTAGACCCCACCTCCACTCACATCTGTTGAATCTGGAATGCGGTGGGGGAAGAACTGCTGGACATATGCATTTTTAACAAGCTTCCCTAAGGGTCTTTCCTCACCCTTCTCAGGTAAAGGGGTGAGAAGTAGCCAGGAAAGAGAAGACCACCTGCTGTCAGTGGAGGCTTGCATATTGCTGTGATGAGGAACAGGCTTCAGGAGAAGCTTCTAGACCAAGACAGAGTAGGAACTCACAGCCCTGAGGATCTGAATCCAGATATGCTCACTCTAAGGCCAGTGTTCACTCTATGTGTTTGTGTATATGCTGACAAACACTCATTTATCAACAAATGGAAGGATGTGCAAAACACATACACAAAAAGAGAACCTAGGAAGAAAGACCAAGAAACCCCTACAGAGCACAATGGCCAGACCGAGCAGTGAGCGGGATTGCCATGAGTCAGGGTTTGACTAAACAGCGACTGAAAACAGCAAATTACAGCATGCAAAACCAAACCCACTGCCGTCAGATTGATTCTGACTCACAGCAACCCTGTCGTACAGAGAACTGCCCCAGAGTTTACAAAGAGCACCTGGAGAATTTGAACTGCTGACCCTTTCATTAGCAGAGGTAGCACTTAACCACTACACCATCAAGATTTCCAAACACAGAGGGTGGAAATCAGTCCTAGACCTCCTTCTCTCTTTCTTCGTCTCTGTCTCTCTTCCACTAACACGCACACGTGCACATACACGTACATGCCAACTGCAAACTATTTCTTGAACCCTAAGACTTTGGTGCAGGAGCCTCCAAAGCCTTTCAGTCTAGATACAGGAGGAGGGGCCCCAGGGGTTCAACCTCACTGTTCTCATCCTGCCCAGTCAACACAGCCCCACACCTCTCCCGCTGGCAGCTCAGTCCTAACTGTAAGTACTTGTGAGCCTATGCAGCTCACACTTGCTGGTGATAAGACCGATCTCAATTGATAAGTTTATGGAATTCCAAGAGGGGACTCTCCAGTTTCGCCAATCCATAGGACTCTGCAAATCCGGCTTGGTAGTTTCTACAGTCATTATTCTTGAGACCTGTGTAATGCCTGATGCTTCTTTAGGAGTATTTAAAGTCATAACAATATATCTTTAGGTCTATTAAGAATATCATGCTGCAAAATTCTGTATGCTTCATTACCCAGATCGTTACATTTATTTTTTTTTTCCACAAACATAGTCTTTTCTGGTGAGTTGCCTGGAGTCCTGACAGTGCCTGGATAAGAGCTGTAGCTGCTAACTAGAAGACTGGCCCTTGGAATTCACCAGCTGATCTTGGGAACCCTACAGGGTAGCTCCACTCTCTACTCTGTCATATAGGTCCACGAGTAGCTGGATTCGACTCAACAGCAACAGGTTGTTTTTTTTTTTTTTTTTGGCAGGGTTATCTGAACTAAAATTCACAAGCCCCATCCCAACAAGGTGTGTAAAAAGGGAACCAGACTGCCAGTGACTAACAGTCTCACAAACAAGGATGAGGATAGAAAGTTCACCAAACTTCTCTCAGGAAAACAAGACCACAAAGGATGAGCAGCAAAGTAGACTGTGTGATGCTGATCCTCATGGGATCACCGGCAACAGACAGTCCAGGGCCAGAAGAGCACAAGGACTGGGCCAATTCTAACACAGGGATGAAACATCTACAGATTTCTTTCAAATGTTCTAGGGAGGAAAAGTAATAAAAACCCTAATCAGAAGTGAAGGGCTAAACAGTCTAGTGAAAGAAATAGTGAAGAGAAGGAAGGGTTTTTGTTTTGCGTTTTTATCTCAGTCCAAAAAGCAATGCAGAGTGCAGATGCTGAACATCTCCTGAGCTCAGTCGTAAACGGAAACACAAACACAACTGCAAATAACAGACTGTACACAAGACATACCCCTGCAGAGCTGACCTGTGTTCCCTTGGGGATGCAGCCTGAGAACAGCAGTTGAGACAGAGCCCTAACGTCAGTGAGCCTTCTCAAGGGTGTGAGGACCAACTCCAGTCCTTGGCCAGTGGTTTTCTATGTCAGTCTTGGGTGAGGACGTGGGATGATCTCAGCCTATAACACACGGTGCGTGTTACTTTAAGTAACAGGTTTCTCACCAGAAACAAAATGAAGTTCTTGACACGTATCTTGTGAGCAAGTTACACTGCAAACAACACACAGACGCACAAAAAACATGCATGTGTACATATGAACGTGCATGAATGCATAAATGTGTGTACACACAAACATGCATAGACGCAAATGGATATACACACATGCAAATACATACGCGTAAGCATGAATGCATATATGTACAAATGGGCATGAACACATGCGTGCACATATACAACCATGAATACACATATACAAATATGCACACAGGCATACAAATACACATTCATGCATACAAACATGCATGGTACACAATAATGTGCATACAAATATACACACACACAAATGTGCATAATGCATGCAAACATGCACGCACACATACCTACATGCACGGATACATGTAGTTATGAACATACAACTGTTCATGCATACATGTAAATGTGCATGCGTATATACAAACACACATGGATACATCATACATGCGCACATACCTACAAATGTACACGCATACAGAATACATGCACACAACTATGCATGCCTATACAAGAACATACACACACATAAGCTTGCAAACATATATGCAGACACACAGGCATGCATAAATACATACAAACTGCATGAAAGAGAAAAAAAATTCACCAGAAACTTGAACTTTCTCCACACAGCCTCCTTCTAAGCCCCGTGTTTTCAATTATGCCGGACTGAATCTATATTGATGCTAATATGTTTGCATTGCTGGTTTTCATTTTCTTTTTTTACCACTCACCACAGGACAGCAGAGTCAAAAAATATCCCATTCTGATCCACAGAACACATCTGTGGTGAATCCACACAGAAGCAATTAATTTCCTGGTGGTATTTTTACACTGGGGGCCTAACGTGGGTCCCATTATACAAACAAAAACCCCAGACAGCTCCTGCTGCCTGATAAAAAATAAATCAGACTGAGCAGGGCTGTTTGGCCTAGGACTGCTACAGGCTATGACTTGTAATGAGGCATCCCCACTCTAATTATGAAGCTTATTAAAGAGAATTGTAGAACTTGTACTAAAGTGCACGCCGTAATCACGTTAGAGGAGAAGGTCCCTGGAACAAGCAACCAGCAGCCCCTGAGATCAGCAAAGTGGCCCAGGCAGGCCCAGGCAGTTTGGGAATCAAATCAGAGACACAATACGATTGCGTTTGGCAAATTAGTCAGGACCAGTTTGATCGAGAGGCAGGTGAGAGTCACCACTGCTTGCCGATGATTCGACATCAGAGTCTCCCCTGCTCTGCAGTGTCTGCCAGAAAAGGGTCCAGGAAACTGTCAGAAGCAAATGGTGCCAGCACCGTATTTCATTATTAAACTTCTTCTGAGTCTTCTCTAAGGTTGCAAAAGCAATATTTCAATGTACTCTTTCAGGAGGGTAGGGGGAAAAAAAGATTAATAAAGATGTTAGGAGGCTGAACTACTGTGAGATTTGTTTAAGTATTCCCCACAGGACTGCCCCAGCAATCTGCTGACGTTTAGCCCGACCTTGCAAATCCTCAGTAAATATTAATAAATCAACTCAAACAGGGACCGTTGTTTTATTGGTTCACGGAGCTTGGAGAGATTCGCCACAGCAGTGAAGAATAATGTGCAGAACTGAGGAAGGCCGGCCGCTTTGATTTCCCCTTCTGCGGCACACATGGGCTGGGAGCATCCACCGAATGGCAATGCTGTTACTTTGACACAGCTGTAGAGTGACACTTCAGATGCCTTTGCTTCCCTTTGTACAGCCTGCTGGAATAATCCCAAAACCACAGTGGCAAGAGATTAGACAAGAGGGAGACCAGAAGAGGAGGAATCGTGCTTTATTATCTGGAAGAAGGGAAGTGTTCATCATGGGATGGTCCATCTCCAGTGTGATGAGTGAGGCAGGAAGAGACGGTCCAGGAAGGAGGGTCTGGAAGGGCAAAGGCATCATCCCCAGGTCCTGGAAACGATGGCCTGCCCTGCCTCATCATCTTCTGTTTGCCTGCCCCCTGCCCTGCCTTCTTGGCAAATCTCATGCGACTTTCTGAAAACAACAGAGAATTTGCTCAAGAAAAATAAAATGAAGATTTTTTTTTTTCTTTTTCACCTTGTTAGGAGTGTGCCTGTGGAGAGAGGGGTGCTGATGATCATATTTTGGAAGTTTTTTTTTTAATCAGTGCCTCAAATTTTGATATCTATCACTGGTTTATCCCCTCCTAAATATTCTGACACTCCTCAGGGATGAATACTTGAGGTGGGCTGAAGAGACTCCCAAAGTTCTTGGGTGTGAAGAAAGGGTCTGCCTGGCACATTTGGCTTTCAGATGCACTGTGCTGCAGAGTTAATGGATGATTAATTTTATTCATAAAAATGTTAATCACTTCATTGTGAGATCTTTTTAACATTCAGTGCACCGAGCACCTTTTTAATTTCTCTTGCCCACCATCTCACAGATGTATTTAATATTTTCAGACATTACTGCAGTTACCCAAGGAACTGGCAATTAAGCATACGTTTAAAACCCAGTAACAAGCAAAGTGACAGCAGTGACAAACAAGCACGCAGGAGGGAACACAGAGGAAAGACACTCAGAGATGGTCGGTGACCCTCGCTCCCACGCCATCCCTCTTCCCAGCTCTCCTGGTGCTGCTGTCTGCTTCTGCTTAGCGTTCCAGAGCCAGCAAAGGAGCCCCTTCCTTGGCAGCCCTGCCGTTAAAGAGTCAAAGATGCCCTGGAGAAATGGAGCCAGTCCCTTGCCTACTCAAAAGGGCAATTTAAAGTAGAAAGAACAACAGTCAAATGTGGTTTGGTTTAGAAGATGTAAACTGGCCTGGCCTTTTTTTCTCACTGCTGCTTTCTGCCTTTCAGCTTGAGACCCAAGGCTAGCAGGGACAGTGGGGATGGTGGACTGGCTCTGGACTGCAGCTGACAGGGTGCACCAGGCCGTCCCAGCCACCTCTGTCTTTGTAGCCAGACTATTGTGTCCCTGCATTCAGCCAGTGCACTTTGAACGATGGATAAATGGATTAGGGGATCAGAGACATGGGCAATATATTCAAAAACCCAACAGCAGCCCAAAGAGAAGGCTGCTACTTTCTGCCCCAGTGGCAGGCCACTGGCCTCTCCCTGACAGGCTAGGACAGGGCTTCTGAGAATAGGTGCTTCTGGTACTTGAACTTGTTCCAGGGGCAAGTCCCTCATCTTTCAGGCTAGTGACCATGCAGTCCAGCAGCCTGGGCTCCTGTTGCCACCTGATACCCTAGAGGGCCGTGACTTCCAGGGACCTGCTGATGCCGAAGTCACTGGGTGAAGCCTCTGTCCCTACCTGTCAGCTCCCCTTCCCCGTTTAGGGACAATCCAAGAAATTCAGGCCTCTTCAGGGACCCTTCTATCTCCGGCCACGCCTCGGCAAGTTTGCCTTCACTAAAAATCATTGTGAAAAAATTATATTTTACTATTTCATAGGCATAAGACCAATATTGGTGCTGAATATTGAAATTTTCTCAGGCCTAGACGGTTTTTTGTTTGGTTTTAAGAAATTACAATGTTTTCACAGGCCCCTGAAAGTTACGTAGGCCCCATGCACTGGCCACTGAGTGCAGAGGAACGCTTGGCCAGCTTCCCCTGGCCCATGCTAGGCTCTGCACTCACACTGAGGGATTCTGTTCAGTGGGATGATTGGGAGGGGTCGGTGGGGTCTATGTGTAGCTCCCAGGTGCCAGGGCACAAGACCCTACCAGTTATCCTCCAGCAATGATCTTCGGAGGCCTTGCAGGTGGGAGCCCTAATTGGAGACCCCGGCTTGGGGGAGGATATGGAGAAGACCCCCTCAGTGTCCCCTCCCTATCAGAGCACAGCACAGACCCATGCTGGGGCCCTTTGACTGGCATTGTAACTTGAGCTGGTCTAATGGATGCCCCAGGGGAAGACTGGGCTAGGGTACTAAGTTCAGGGCTCCTACAGGCTGCTGGGTGCTGTCTCCAACCCCAGAACCCCAGTCCCCTCCACAGCTGTGCTTGACCTCTGGCTCTCCATCCTGGATTCCAGACCCTCAGGTGCTCTCTCTTCACTAGGACCACACAGAACCACCTCCCTGGGCTGCGCCACAGGGCTGGGGGACAGGAGGGCTCCTCCCAGGTCTGGAAAGCTGTGAGGGTCACAACTCATTGCTAGTTTAGTTTCTGACACACAAAGGCACTGTCTGCCCCCAACCCCTGTCACTGTGCCCCCTTCCTGTGATGTGGCCCACCCTGCACTGAAACCAAGGTCATGGGGCCTTGTAAGCCCCTACATCTCTAACCCCCAGCACTCCCACCTAGGTTCTGTTTTTGCCCCTCCTGCCTGACAGAACTTTCCTCCTTGAGATAAAGCCATGTCTCTCCCTGCAAACTGAGCCCTAAGGCTTCCAAACACTTTCAGTCTCCAGCCCCTGGGAATTGGTGTTCAGTAACCTCAGTCTCCACGTGGCATCCACAGCCCCAGCCCTGACTCTGCCCTGAGTGGACAGAAGTCCTCAACCTCCTTGACCTTGCAGCTGTGGGGGTGGCTGGCTGCAGAGTACAGGGACAAGCATCTGGGCTCAGGAGAGGGTTCAAGTCCCCCACTGGGAGTCTGAGACCAGCATCCACCCTGGGGTATCCCTGGGCAGTCTTCCTGTCCCTCTTCCTCTCTCCCCACCACAGCCCTCTTCCATCCCAGTTCACTGGCTCACTGGCAGAGTCCCAACTACAAGGACAACTGAAACTTTATAGGGCATGATTCATCGGGTGGCAGCCCACTCGGAGCCATGGAGCATATTACATCAATCAGTGTCAGACCACTAAAACCGAGATATGAATATGAATTCTCCATATTGCAAGAGAGATAAATGTGTTGGTGAATAATTGATCAGTGGAGGGAGGGAAGGATGGTGAAGTACCGAGATTTGTGGAACTCCAGCAGGTCAGTGATTTGGGAGGTCTCTGGCCACAGCAGGGAGGGGCGCTGACGCCTAAGGTTGGCCAAGGATGCAGCAAAGAAAGTCCCCTGACCTGGTATGTTTCTATCCGCCCCCCCCCATAATGATCTATAAAGGCTAGGTCATTCCAGGGGACACTATCCCTCCTCCTATTTGGAACCTGATACTCATGGGGAGGGGGGAGTGGGAACCAAGCGGCACACAGTAGCCCCGTGGGCACCCCTTGCTCCACCTCTTTGGAGTTCAGGCTCCTCCGTGGTAGTTCGGTCACCTTCAGCGGTCTTCGGGATCGGATGAGAAGGGGAGCGCCTTGGGAGACAGGGTGGGTTTGGCCCTCTAAGAGAAGGTAGTGGGTTTCTACACCTTCTCTGGCTACACTATCTGATGCCGAAGCAGCGGTTCCTGGCGCTGGTAGTGGGTTGCACACACCTGGAGGCACTGGCAGCCAGGTGTGCAGTGGCTGGAAGAGATGTCAACCAGTGGCACACAAAGGACATAAAATGCTTTTAGACGCTTCATTAAAAATTCATTTCTAGAATTTTACTGAAGAAAATCAGTCTGAGCCTGGCGATGATCTCATTTGTTTGCAATGGAAAGCTCCAGTCCCCAAAAGGGACTGGACACCCTACAATGCCCAGGATGCAGCGTGTTGTGGCTTCAAACCTCCCACAGGTGAGCGCACGCTGACCCGCATGGGTGACAGTGTTGGCCTCCCAAATGCCTTTCGAAGGAAAAAACGGAAATGGGGTTGTACCAGGAGGAGAAACCGGTGAGAGCTGTACTCTTCCATTCTGGGAAATAAAAGCCAGCCACCGAGGGGGGCCAGGAGCAGAGGCGCGGCCTCCCCCACCTGAGCCCCACCTGCTGCTTCCGGGAGTCAGCGGAGGGCAACCCCAGAGCCCAGGGCAGTCCGTTTGTGCCTTCAGAACTCTGTTCCTCATCGGAGGCGCTGGACCTGGCCTGGCCAAGGCGCTCCCTACAGGCAGTCTTACTGAGGACTTGGGTGCGGGTGCAGGGGTGGGTGGTCAAGCCCAGGGCTGACTGAGGTGGTCCCTGAAGTGTCAACATCGACCGAAGACAAGAAACACCTCTCTGATTCCGCGAGCCCTACCCTGAAAACTGGTACTCTCGCGTGAAACTTTGAGCCCACTCCCCACACCACCCCTCAACTGCCAGCCGTCTACCCTGCCGAACCCCCTACCCAACAAACCCACACAAACAGCAAACCGCTGTTCTCCTGAAGCACAGAGCCGGACATACCCCCACCCAACCCAGGCTCCTGCCCGCCGTGACCCCGGAGGCCCGGCACCCCCAGATTTGGGCCACGCCCCCGGAGTTGCCGGAGCCTGCGGGGCCTCCGTTTCGCGTTCGGCCCATAGAGGGCGCCGCGAGCCCGCCCAATTCGGAGCTCGGAGCGCTACGCGGGGACTCGGCAGCGGGCGTGCGCTACCGGCCCGCCGGGCTCCGCGCTCCGAGCGCCGACTCTCCGCACCGCGCCCCCGAGCGCGGCCCCACGTGCGTCCCGTCCTTCCCTGTCCCCAGTGCCCTTTGCGTCTCCTCTGGGAGCTTTGCCTTCCGCCTGTGGCTGCTTGGAGAAGGGACCCTACCCTCCCATCCGATGGCGCGGGATGGTGGAGGAGGAATGGGGGTGGGGGTGGGGTGGGAGGACTGGGTAAGGGTGGGGCAGGGCGACTGGGTGGGGACGGAGTGGGGCGCAGGCTCTGGGAGAAGAAGCCAGACCCGTAGGGGCTCGCCTCCGGGTCCCTGACTGCAGAGAAGCCTAAGGCGAAGATACCCGCGCCCCGGTTTCTGTCTCCCGAGCCGCGCCTCGTGACGCGCAGGTAGCCCTGCGGGGCAGGAAGGGTGCAGAGCTGGGGCCAGTAACAGGACCCAGAACTCATCTCAGGAACAGGCGGAGGCCGTCTTGTCCCACTGCAGGCATATGGCCCTCTCCTCACTGTCCCACTGTCCCCAACAACCGGTATCTGCGCTGCCCAGAAGCTTGGAAAGGTTTGCCGTCTCCGTCTGTATGGTATCAGCACATTTGTTCCTGAGAGCCTCTCCCGGAGACGCACCAGGACCTGGCTTTCTGGCGGACCCGCAGTGATTCTCCTCGCTCATCTCTGACTGACTTATTTTCTACTCGGCCCTGTCCAGTAATGTCGCCTAAGGGTGCTCATATCCACCCACCTCCGGGTCGCCCCGATCTCGGCCATCAGGCGGGTTTATTTGTTCCTAAGCTCACTCAGGGTGCCCCTGGCAGGGCAGAAGGACACAGTTCCTAGCATGGGAGTTTAAAGGGACGCCCTCAGGAGCCTCTGCCCCCTTAGCCTCTCCCTGCCCCAGCCGCCAACGCTGCAGGCCACCTCCCTTCCCCCAGACTTCCAGAGAGCACCCCATCTTGTGGGTGTCTGCCCATTAGGGGTGTTTAAAAGAGCCTTTCAGTTTCTCCGCATTTAACTAAGTAACTTTGAGAAAGAAAAAACAAAGAAAGAAATACTGTCCAAGCAAAATTCATACTCCATTATGTCCTCACTCCATCCATAAATGACCCGGCGCCACCGTGCACCACTGAGACACTAGCTAGAAATTGATTTTGAATCCGAAGTTATCCTTTGGGGGCCTGATTGGAAATTCTTTTCACTTTTCTCCACTTAAAACAAAATCATCTTATAAACTGTCCCAAATCGAACTCATTTACGTCTTGTGAAGGGCGTGCCCCTGATACGTTTGTATAACCGTGGAAAACGATTAAGATGCCAGCTAGAAACTGCCGTCCGACCGATGTGAACAGTTCATCAGCAGCAACAACCAGCACCACCAACTAAAAGACTGTTTGCAACACCGGCTTCTTCGGTGGAAACCGGCTCTACAGACCCTGCCCAAAGGACTGCTCTCCTGAAGACTCGGCCCCAAGAGCCCACCCTGGCCAAATGTCGTGACCCAGGACCCCCACCCTCCGAGGCACACACACAGCAGCAGGGCCAGCGGGCATCATTTCATTTAGTTTATTAGACAAAAATATATGATTTAGACAAGTTTGCTGACGCGCTATTTACAATCTGAAATCACTCTATATACAGAAAGAAAGAAAAGGGAGAAAAAAAAAAAAAACACAAGCACGTGGGAGCTTTTACCGCACTGAGAATCAACTGGAGAATGGCCGGTTGGCGCGACCAGTGCTGAGGCCGGGCCGACTGGACCAAGCTCAGCCAGGACGAGCCCCTTTCTGCAGAAAGTGATGGATGGGGGTCTTTGACTTCGTAGCCATATTTGTCCTGCACACCAGTCTGAAATATTTGTCTTAATTCCTCCCGCATCCCATCCCTCCCCAGTTCACCCCTCCCCCCCGCAAAAGTAAAAGAAGACCGTTAATCAGGCGGACGGGAGGGCTGCTAGGATCCGCGGCGTTCCCTCCTGCGGGGCCAGCG
The DNA here is from genome assembly GCA_028571685.1 of Heterohyrax brucei. Classification (NCBI taxonomy): domain Eukaryota; kingdom Metazoa; phylum Chordata; class Mammalia; order Hyracoidea; family Procaviidae; genus Heterohyrax; species Heterohyrax brucei. The sequence goes on from CM053141.1 coordinate 8,258,944, forward strand.
AGCTGCAGGGGAAACACAGCGAGACAAGACACCGAGCCAGTCAGCGGATGGGCGCTGCGACCCGCAGCTCAGGTTCCCCCATCGGCACGCCCGGGGGAGGGCGGCAGTCCGTGTGCAGCTCCGGGGTCAAGAGACACCCAGGCAACTCAGCTAGCCCACCGTGCAGGTCTGCTACATGGAGCCCCAGTTCACGGTCCCCACCTCCGCCAAGGACCCCTCAGCTGCTGCCCCTGACTCAAGTCTCCCCTCCCTACCCGGGTAGTAAAGGCAAAGGGCACTCACTTGTCGCGCACCGGCTGGAAGGGCGACTTTAACTGCTGTGCCGGAGAGTCTGGCCTGGGGACGAGGTCTCTCTCTGTGTGGAAGAGGAAAAGCAATGCATTTAGGACAGGGGACAAGTGTAGCAAGGGGAAAGACTGCAAGGCAGAGGTGCACAGCTACAGTCCTCGTCCTCACTCCCCCACTTCCAGGACTGGACAGGAACGCTGGGAATAACGTCCCCCGCCACCACCCCAGCCCCCCGCCCCAGCCCACTCACTCTAGCGCAGACCTCTTCTGCGGATTCAGACAGCGCCTCCTGCTCATCCTGGAGCTCAGAGGCCGTGGCCTTTTACCCGCCTCCTGGACACTCTCCTGACTCCCGCACCCTCTGAGATAGGCACCCTTGTGCAATACCTGGGAGCGTGGGGCTGCTACGGGCAGAGGCCTTGTCGCCATGCAGCGACCCGGAGGCCAAGGAGATGGGTGGCTGAGGCGGCGGCGGCGCGGTCAAGTGTGGGCCATGGGGCGCGGTGTGCGGCGCGCCAACGCCCAGGAAGGAGCGCATGTTGAACAGTGAGCCCTGAGCGAGGAAGGCGCCGTTGGTCCAGTTGGAGAACTTGCCGATGTGGCAGGTATACAGTCCGTGGCTGGGCAGCAAGGCTGGGTGCTGCAGTGGTGCGCCCGCCGGTGGCCCGTGCGCGCCCGGGTGGCCGGCAGGCGGCGGCGGCGAGGCCTTGGGGACGCCGTCGGGGCTGGTGGCCGTCTCGGCCAACGACCAGATCTTGGGCTTGCTGTGCGGCGCGCCCTGGAGGCTGCCGGCCGTGGCACCAGGGCTCAGCAGGCGCGTGCTACCAGGCTCGGGGCCCTCCTTGGCCAGGCCCAGAGGCGAGTCCTGTGGCTTGAGCGCCTCGGCGGCAGCCAGCGGCGATCCCTGGTCCCGGGCGAGCGGCGCGGGCACGGCGGGCGCGCGCGGCGGCTCCGCCTTGTCCTCGTCGTCCTCATTGCTCTGGTCACCGTCGTGCTCGTCGATCTTGTCGATGTCGATGCTCTCCAGATCGATCTCCTCGTCGTCCTCGGCCTTTTCCGGGTCGCCCTCAGTGTCGCTGCCGAAGAGGGCGCCGTCCTCCTGATCCTTGCTGCGCGCGCCCCACGTCACCTTGTTCTCCTTCTTGAGGCGCCGGCGCGCATTGGCGAACCAGGTGGAGACCTGCGTGAGGGTCATCTTGGTGATGATGGCCAGCATGATCTTCTCGCCCTTGGTGGGGTACGGGTTCTTGCGGTGCTCATTGAGCCAGGCCTTGAGCGTGCTGGTGCTCTCGCGCGTGGCGTTCTTGGGCCTCCCGGGGTCCCCGTATTGAAACTGGCCATAAGGGTAATAGGCCGGAGCCGTGTGGGCTGCGAAGGTGGCGGGGTGCACCCCGGGGTTGTCCTTGAGTTCATACTGGGAGCCCTGCAGCCACAGACCAATCGAAGGAAGAGAGAGCAAGGGAGAGAAGTGAGTCCCCGAAGACAGAAACGTGAGGGACAGTTGCTCCCTTCCCCCTATGTACTAGGACAACCGTAGGCCTTTCACCCGGCCTCAGTGTCCTTCCCAGAGCAGTGGGCCCCAACCCCTTCCTGTGAAGGAAAAGGGTGAAAACTGCCATCGGCCTCCTGGAACTGAGCTTGAACCAATCAAGCTTTGTGCCACTCCAACAAAGTTCCAGCAGGAGTGCCTTACACTTGGAGAGGAGCAGGCGACAGCCGCCTCCCCACACCCCGCCTCTGGCATTTCTCTCAACTGCCCGCAACCCTCCCCTCCTCCAAGAGTTCCAGAAACCCGGGTTCCCAAGTTTGTCTCACCCTAGTGAGGGGTGGAAGGCCTTCTCATCAGGCCGATTGAACAGTTTCTCAAATGTGAAAAACCGACAACTCAAGCGCCCTCCCTCCGCTCCTGCAGGGGGTCAAACAAAATAAGGCTTCCGGCTCTTCTCCGGGTCTAAATCCGGCAGCAATTTAAAACGAAAGCACCAGCCTTTTCGCCCCACGAGGAATCTGCATAGAATGGCTCGCCCACACTTAAGGGCCTGCAGTGGTGACAGGTAATTTTAAATTTTAATCCTGGCCTGCGCCGACCAACAATAACAAAAATACCGTTTGTTTTCTTAAATACAAAAGGAAGGCTTAGCGAGTAAAATATTAACGCGAGGGTGGCGAGGAGGGAACCGGCTGGTTCTTTAGGCCGCGCTTGGGTTACTTTTATCTCTTAAGTTTGCCTTTGATCTGGAGAAGCAAACACAAACTGTTTGCAGGCATTTAGAGGCCATGATTTATTTGCAATCAATATTCTTTTTATCATCAGTAGTAAAACACGGCGAGTCAAATTATCCCATCAGGTGTTTTGGTAAATAACATTTTATCTTTCTAACAACCTCATTAGGCCTCATTATTACTATAAATTGCCCAGACGTTCGCTTGGGTTTTCTCCTCGGACTCCCAAACACCTCATCATAAAGGCTTAAAATGCAGAGGCCTAGCGTTGGGGTTTGAATTTCGGCTGACTTTCGAGGAACGGCCCAACAGACACTCCTTTAGGGAGAATTTTTACCTATTGGCCCCTTAGTGAAAAATCTGCCCTCTCCGCTTTGCACCTCAGCCCATGGAGTACAGATTCCCCACTACACCGTCCAAGCGGGGTCCTAAATAAGACATCCAAATTCAGTATTGCCGTTAAAAAAACAAAACAAACAAAACTCCAAGCAAAAAGGTTCCAGTTGCTACAGTAGGGCCACAAGGACTGAAGACTCTTGAGAAACTTGTAGAGTGAGGAGACTCCTTGGACTCAGTCTGGAGGCGGAGGCCACAGAGAAATGGCTTCTGTCGCCAGATTTCGTTCGTTCCTCAGCACTCCAAAATGGACTTCGAGCTTTTCTAATTATTTTAGTTGTAATTGCAAAGGAGATATTTATTTCGGCCTGGTCTCTGCAGGGAATTCTTTTTGAAAGGACACCTTGTAAATCTCTCATCGCTTTCCCGGCTTCCAGGCCGCCTGGAGAAAACGGGGGCTGATCTTCTGATATCATAAGCGATCTCAAAGGCGACTGGGGTGGCTTTCACAGAAATAGATTTTTTTTCCCCCCAAAACTAAGAGAAAAGTTACAGGGAAAACAGGCCGGTTGCATTGCCGGGGCACAGTAGGAGGGTATTTCTTTTCGATCCCCTCCGGGGAGTGGGTTGACTTGGGGTATCCAGACATTGCGTAAACCTGCGAGCCCCAGCGCGGGAGGGGCCCACTCGCCGACCCCCCTGCGCCCGGCTCAATCTGCCAGCAGCCCGAAATTTAAGCCGCGACCTTGCATCAGACCAAGGAAAATGGATCATGTCGGCGGACAGGCCAGCCAACGTCCCTGCGGGGAATTAAATTTGCCGCCCCCTCCCCCATCTAACACCCGCGGGGACGGGAGACTCCGAGGACACCATTTATTTTAAGCTCTGGGACACTGTTTTCTTTAATCCTCCATTATGTAACGCGGGAAGGAAAGTGCTTTTCTTTCGGTGCAAATGAAAACTTTGGCAACTTAGAAAAGTCAAAACAAACACCGCTGCAGACTCCTCCAATTATTGCAACTTATATTTCATTTTAAAATAAAGCCTGAAATTCGAACACACGCCAAAATCGAGATTCCTTCCGCCTCTGCTATCTCTTTTGTTACGATTATTTTGCTCGACTCCACTGGTCTCTAAAGGCTGCAATCTGGGAAACTCGGCCACAACTATCTCTGCTCCGCCACCGAAGGGGAACGCGCGTCTTGCCGGGCCCGGGTCAAAGTTGAAGAGGCAGGGAGAGCGGGCCCGGCGGTCCAGAAGGGACAGTCCTGGTCTCTCGGGCCAAGCGGCTGGGGTCCAGAGGGTCTGCGAATTGGCCGCCCCCGACCTCTGGCGCGGGCCGCTCTCCCTGGGCCTGCTGCGGCTGCCTCGCTCGCCTCGACCCGCCAGGGCCACCTCCTCCCGTCCCAGCCTACCGCCTTCGGGAGTCGAGATGGCGCGACCGTTCCCCTGCCGGCCTCTCCAAGCAAAGCGTCCCTGGGGGGCGCGCCCCAGCAGCAGCCCCAACCGGGCCGCGCGGCCCTGCCAGCTCCTGGCCTCCCGGCCCGCCGCTGTCCCTGGCGCGCTCCCCTGTCCCCGGGCCCGGGCGGCGCGGGCGCACTCACCATCTGCGAGAAGAGGCTGAGGTCGGCGGCGTAGGGCAGGAAGGCGCTGTAGTTGGGCGCGCCCGCGTACGGCCCCGCCGCCGCGTACATGCCCAGCACCGAGGTGACGGCGGCCGTCCCCGCTCCCGCGCCCAGCTCCGCGGTCCCAGGCCTGCCGGACGAGGCGGCGGCGGCGGCGGCGGCGGCGGCGGCGGCGGCCAGCACCCCCGGGCGCTCGCCGCCGTAGGCGCCCGGCCCCGCGGCGCTCAGGTACTGCGGGTAGCCCAGCTGCGGGAAGGACATGTCCGCGGACGGGAGGCGGCCAGGCGGCGAGGGTCCCGGGCGGGAGGAGCGGCGGCCGGGGGCGGGCGGGCGCGGGCTGTCCTCGGCCGGAGCTCGCTAGCGCCCGGTCCCGGTGCGCCGGTCGGTCCGCGATCGCGCGCCGACTGCGGCGGCCGCCCTCCGCTCGGCGGCGGCGCTGGCCAGGACAATTTGAAGTTGATGCTTTGATTGGCATCCCCGGAGCGCAGGCCCCGCCCCGCCCCGCCCGCCGCTCCCGCCCCGCCCGCGAGCACGTGGTGACGCGCGGCCGGGCCACCTCGCCCGCGGTGGGCGCGCTGCCGGCCGTGCGGGGTCCCGGCTGCTGCCCGGAGCCCGGTAGCCGGCGGGCAGCCCCGTGACGCCGCGTGAGGCTGTCCCACCGCCTGGGCCGCTGGTACCTCGCTAGACCCGGGCTCCTTTTTCCCCAAACTGCTTGGCGTTGGAGCTTCCACCTCTGGGATCGGGAGGGGTCGGCCGGGCCCGCGGGCCGCCGCGCAGTGCGAGGGTGAGGCGACACGGGCGGGCGGTGGCCTCCTCTCTGAGGACAGCGCGGCCTCACCCTGTCCGGACGTTTATGGTACAAGTGGACCCCGAGTCGCTCTGTGTGCCAAGACCCCGCGGCCTGGACCACCTCGGGGCCCGAGGCGGCGTCTTGGCGGCCCAGCTAGATATAATGGACCATCTGGCAGTGTCCGCCCTGCGCTGCCCTGCGCTTGGCCGCCAAGAAGCAGCCGATTTCTAATTCTTTTCTTATTGGGAAAACTTTGGAGAAAAGGTCACCCCACTGACAAGCCATAACCTTGAAGGAAGGAGAAACGAGGTGGGAAGTAGTCACGGGTCCTGCAGGGAAGCGGGCGTAGTTCTTTCTTTGCAGAGAGAGCACCCTTTCATCGGGACGCCCCCGAGGAGCCCTTGGGGCAGCCAGCGTGGCCCCCGGCACCCCCTCGTAGCCCCCGGTTTTGCCTGTGCAGGAAGTAAACTTCTGGAGCGTGCGGGCCCCGCGCTCCTTTTCTGGCTCTTTCTCTCCCTTTTCTATGTTCAGCCCTGGTGGGCGAGGGAGGGAGCGGCCCAGCGCGGAGGCGGCCTCGGGTCGTCGGATGCTAGGCCTGGGCCCCCGGTCCGCTCACCTTCCTCCACCCGGGAGGGCACTAGTGGTCACCTTCTGCGCTGTGCTCCCCTGCTTGGCGGCGCAGGTGGGAGAGCGCCCAAGGCATCCTCCCCGAGTCTCTGGGCGAAGTTAGGCCCAGCCTCCTCTGCGGCACCGAGCCAGTGCGGCACCGAGCCAGTGCGTCCTCGGTTGTTGGTTGCCTGCTCTAGTACACTGGACCCCGCCGGAGTCCCATCCTCGAACTCCTTGGCGGCTGCGGAGTGGAGGCCAGCTTCTAAGCCCCTTCTGTGGCTTTCTGCAATACCAGTGTCCCTGGCCACCTCGTACCCTGGACACCGGCCCGGACTTTGTCCTCCTCCCCCATCCCGATGCATGGAACCTGTAGTCCCTAGAGAACCTGGGACCTCCCTCAGCATCAAGAAGTCTCCCGTGTCTCTCCGTGTTCAGCTGGTAATACAGATTCCGAGCTATCGCCTATAATTAGCAACAATAACGGCCATAATAGTAATTACTAATTACCAGTTGCATAATCAGGCTTTAATTTCTCTATTCTGAGTCACATTTCTTCCTGTTCATACTGTGTCTTGTGTCCCTCCCCTTCCCCAGCTAACAGGTCCTAAGCACTCCAGAAATTCCCAGGAAAGGCTGGGGCTCCTGCAGATAGCCTGAGGGGAGAAGCCCTTGGCTGTCGATCCAGGAAGTTCCTGGCTGTTCCCCAACTCTCCTCCTCCCCACCCCCAATTCTAAGACAGAACCATAATGCCCAGCCCCCTCTCCCTACACCCAGACCAGGCGAAAACTATGGGCCAGAGCTGTGTGAGAAAGGGTCCCATCCCTGTCCTGTGTGGTCAACTCCAGTGTCACCTTACAGGGCAACAGGTAGATACAGGTGAGATATGACTTCTTCCATGAGAGAGATGGAGGTGAGATGTTCCGTTTAAAGCGTGTCTTCGTCTAAGAAGTCAGCCACAGAGACTGATAGACTTCTTGCTTCCCTCCACTTCCTCAGCAACGAGGGCACGCCTGTGTGTCCCAGGACACCCGCTTCTCATCAGTTACCGCCATCTGCATCTCTTCTGTGAGTAGGGGGCGGTGGATGCGGGCAGCGGCGGCTTTTCCTCACCCTCCGTGCCACCCTGACTCATCATTTCCACCCAGGTCGTGGGCCGTGGTAGGGTCCTTGGTAAGTCCCAAGACGCCAGCCAGCGAGCCAGGAGGGCCTGGCTGGGGCCTGGAAGCATTCCAGTGGATCCTACCTGAGGACAGGACAGGCAAGGGCTTCATGGCCTAGGGAGTGCAAGCATGACCCGTGCCTTTGCGCTCCCCCTAGGGAGTCCTTGAAAGGTACCTAGGGGGCTGTTGGATGTCCTTGGCCCAGGTCAGGGGCTGCGCCAGGAAGCCCCTGAGCTTAAACCCAGTTCCAGAACGGAGTTCTAGTGGAGTTTGGCGGGCCACCAAGCTCGCTCTCCTTCTCTTCTCTGAGCCTTTAACCCCAGACTTCTAACTAGGAAACGAGGAAGCCACGTAGAAACGAAATGAGTATGAAAACCGCCAGCGAAGTACCACATCTGGATGAGTCGGCAGAGAAGAACCGAGAACCTGCTGCCTCAGTGTCGCCCGTCCAGCCCAGGACTCTCATCTGTCAGGCTCTTTTAGCTTGGAATGGTTGTGTATGTCCAAAGGCTGAAGGGCCGGGCCGAGAGTGCCCGAGCCAGGGAGAGGGCCTCCTCGCGGGAGAGCCTTGGCCTGAGCTCAGTGTGCGCTTAACACAAGTACGGGTCTTTCCCTGGAAGGGTCCGACAGGGGCACAGCCTCTGCTGGTCTGGCGTCCCGCTCCGTCCCTCTGGTGGTCCAGGAGGCACAGGGCAAGCAGCAGGGACATTAACTGGGCCCTGCACAGGCTGCAGGGGTCTAGTAGGGAGGGAAACCCGGGGCTCCCCCAATATCGCTGTCGAAAATCGACACCTCCTCCCCCAGCTTTCCCCGTTCTGATGCGCGGGATTGTGGACCAGGCTAGGTTCGCTCTCGCCGGACCTTCTCAAGGAGTGGTTCCGGCTGAGCCTTCTACCAGCCAGCCTGGAGGCTCAGCTGGCCTGCTCTCCATCTTCCCTCCTGCCATCCCCTCCCCCGATCTCCGTAGCCAAGCCATCGTCACGAAGACCTGGAACCTTGCAAAGCCAGACCTAGGGGTCGCTGCGCGGCCGGATCGAAGCTCCGCGCGGTTCGCGGCCCGGCTCCGGCAAGGGCCCGCCGGCCCCGGGACGGGAAGCTGGAAGGATCTCGGAAGACCGCGCCTGTCCTGTATCAGTCCGCCCTGTGCGCGCGGCCCGACAGGTCCCCCTAAAGGCGGTAACCCCGGCCGCAGAGAGGCCTTCGCTGGCAAGGCAGGACCCTGGGCGCGCGCCCGCTGGGCGGGTGGCACTGGGTGTGCCCGTCTGTGTGCAGGGCGCGTGTGCAGCGCCCGACCGGGCAGGGAGAGGACTGCGTGGTGAGAACTCGGAGGAAAGGCCTGAGGACTCAGGGGCGAGGGTGGCGATTAATGCTCCTTTGAACCCAGGGACTTCTGTGCAGGTTTCAAGGCTTCAAGGAGAGTTTGCTTGCTCAGTTTTTGTTGCCTTTTGGGGGGACAGTACTTTAATCGGATGCTGTTTTCTTTGCTTTAACGTCAGGGTCCTTTTTGGTCTCCTTTGCTTCAGTGGCGGGTGGCCTCAGCTGTACGACCTGCCCTACCCCCGGGGCTGTATTTAAAAAAGGCTGAGATAAAACAAACCTGCAGCACCCTCATTTACAATTTTACTGTGTGAGAATAATTCTCGGCTGCTTTCCAAGCTCCGCTGTCGGGCGGTCTCGGAGGTGGAGGAAGCTCCTTCGTGGACCGCCTCACTTCCTGGAGCCATTTTGGGGACCGGTCTTGGGCTCTGAGGACCCGGGCGACTCAGAGCCATCAAGGGGATGCAGGCGGCGCCGCGGCCTCGTCGCCGGCCTCTCAAAAGGGCCCTTCTCCGCTCTGCAGTGGTCCGGCCGAGGCCCTGGGCGGTGGCTGGGTGCAGGGGCTGGTGCCTGACCCGGCCGCCCCCCCCGCCCCCCGCCCTGCTCAGGCCCTGGGTCCCGACGCGCGCCCAGATTTATGAGTCTTGTTAAATACTCATTAGAACTTTGCACCTCGATCTAGCAAGGCCCGGAAGCCGAGCCGCTCGGCGACACCTAGGGGAGTGTCAAATCGTTCTCGCGGCAGAGACGCCCGAGCGGGGATGCGGTGGCAGTCCTGACTCTTGGGTACCCGGCCAGTGCCATCCCACCGCGCAGAGGCTGCGCCCACCCTGTGGGCCGGGGACTTTCTTGGAAGGTCTGGGATGCCCCGGCAGCCCCCAGTGCTCACAGCGAGAGAACCGCGGCGGGACTCCTCTGCGAGTCAGGCTAGCCCAGCCTGGCTGGAAGAGATGGCTCGAGAGACTCTGGGGGGACTGGGAAGGCGAACGCCCAGAAGCGAGGGACAGAGGTCGCCAGGTCACTGGGCGCAGTGTCCCCCGTGACGGGAAGCGCAGAGCGCGCCACGGTCTGGGGGGACTTTGCTCTCGGGTTCACGGCGGCGTGAGGACTGTGGCCCCTGGAGCCTCCCGAGCCGGGAGTGAGTTTTTGACGAAAGCTGGGCGAAAGAACTGTCTCCAGTGACCCGCACCAAAGTGCCGCGATTGTGCCCTGCCTGAGTGTTGGAGGAAGTGAATTCCTTGCGATATGCACACACGTGAATATTTTATAAACCTCCCCTTAATTAACCAAATCATTTCCATTATGCTTCCGGTAGGATCCACAGCGACGGCGGGTGTGAGGGTTTTCTGGGTTTCTAATTTTATGTCACCAGACGGTTGCTTGGGGGCAGACGCACAATCGCCGCGCCAGCTGCAGTTGTCTTTATTTGTTTTTCTGCCGTGTTCCTGTAGGGCTCCATTATGCAGTTTTTAATTAGTTTGTGTTTGTATTTCACCCGTCCCAAATCAATGCCATCCCGGAGCAAGGCGATGTAAATTCTCGAAGTACAGGTGTAGCTGCCTGCTCTGGAACACTAGCAAACGCGTGTCTGACAAATGAAAGCCAGCCTGCCACGCAGCCGACTGTCAGCTCTGGGCAAACCAAGAGGCGCAGATCAAAGCGGGAGCGGGGTCTTCTGCGCCCCCAGGAGCTGCGTGGTGGCCGCCCCTCCTAATACTATTAGAAGGGTTGGGATGGGTAGTAGAGCAGAGCACGTGGTGGGGACAAAGTGACTTTTAATTTTGCTGAAGTCTTGTGGTTCTTGGACCAGCGAGGCCTCCAGATTGCTCTCCACTTGGGGCCTAGGAGAGCGGGGCGACACTGCGCAAGGCCGGTGCCTCAGGAGAAGAGCTGGGTGGGCGGGCACGGAAACCCGCGCCTCCTGCAAGACCAGGTCCCTGTCCTGCCGGCTTCCACCTACGCTGTTAACAGAACGCGGAGCCTGAAAGCGAGAACTTTAGTATCTACAGACTTGCGAAGTCCTTCCCACTCCCAAGCTGTGTTTACACTCTCTTCCTTCTTGAAATGACCTCTGTGGAAGAGTGTATAAAGCTATTCTTCCAGCCACGCGGGAATTCTTTTAAAGCTTTCTTTCTTTCTTTCTTTTTTTTTTTTTTTGGTAGGGAATAAGAGATTGTTCATCTTTAACTAGGCCACATAGAAATTATGATTCAACAGCAGTGTATATTTAATTAGAGTAATCTCACTTGAATTTAATTACCTAATGAATTATTTGTTTAAAAGGTAAGGTGCCTTGTTTGCCGAATACAGTGCAGACCGCTGATAAGAACTTCTGTGTCTCAGGCACTGAGGTTAAAAGCAGACATACATTCCTCGGTTTATATTTGAAATCTTCCAGGCTGCAACTGTTACCTTGCTAGCACTCAAAAAAACCCTGACTGTCCGAATCCCGTGGGGGGGGGGGGATGGGGCTGAGGAGCCTTTCTGGTCGGGAGGCCAGTTTCTCTTCTATTATGCACGTGTGTGCCTACAGCCCCCTTTGGAAGCGAATATTCTCTGGTTTGGACTCCTGTGTATAGTTTCTTTTTAAATTTATTTCATTTTGCTTTGAGTAGAGTTTTTCGGGTGCAAGCCAAGACAGTTGTCTCCAGGATGGTTTCTTTTGTGATTAATACTGGCAAGTGAATGTGGCAGACCCTCCAGAAAAGCCCCGGGCAGACACGTGAGTCCTGCCCCTCCCTTTTGCCTGCACCGCAGCTCAGGACTTCCACAACCCTTAGGAGGGAACAGGAAGTCTTTCTGCAGTTATGGTACTTGATGGAGAAGGAAGCTGCCACAGCCTTGGTGTTGATGCTGGCCCCCAGTTTTCCTAAAATATGGAAGACTTCGGTTTCTCTTGTCCAAAATCAGTGACAAATGGTGCCGAGCCCTGGCTTCCTTTTGAAGCTGCCCTAAAGCTGAAATGTGTCTTCTCGATGGCAGCTACTGGTTTCTCTGAGCAAGGTCTGTAAAAGGGTCATTACAGCAACAGTGCTTCCCACTGGACATCTCGCCTTTCTGTATTTTCTGTGAGCCATCAAACGGCTGCAGACTCAGATTTCCTAATTCCCTTCCTGGATCCCTGCACGATGGAAAGAAACGTCTAACCCTGTCTGATGAGGTTTCTACAGCGAAGTGCCTGGGTTGGGTGAGAGAAGGGCAGAGACTTGTACCCTCTCACTGAAAAGAGAATATTCCAACATGTTAGCATCAGGCTCAATTTCAGTGTCATTTTCATTAATATTTCATTAATAAAATCATTTAATTGCAGTCTTGGGCCCTACTGTCACATAAATATTAAATATTACTAACATAGAGTCCAACTAAGTAAGAATGAGTTTCTAAGAAAAATGCAGCACTTTGATAAGAATGATTAATTTTTTGTTTGCTTTTAGAATCTCTGATTTTTATCTTCCCTGTACATTTTGAAACATATACTCTAGTCACCAGCCGTGGTTAAATTATAATATAAAACTTAATCACATTCAATTATGATTGCAGCTGCATTTGTCTTCCAAAGAAGCAGGTCTACATGAATACATGTTTTTAACATACTTATGAATTTACTTCACATATTCTTCCAAATAACAACTGACAGTAACAACCAGAGAGAACATGAGATAATAGTTTAGGAATGATAATACATTTCTCAGATCTCAGCAAATCCAAAGATTATTTCCTAGTAAAACCCTCAAAGGAAAAGCTATGTACTAGATGGGAGGTAAAAAAGCAAAATTGTATATTGATGTGTGACTCTTCTAAAAATGTTTGAAATTTTGACGAAATAGCATCCTACCTCTCATGGCTTTACTTCAGCTCTCAGCCAATTTATATTATTAAAGATAAGAGGCATCTTACTAGAAATCTCTTAAAACGGGGTGGGGGTGGGGGGTGGGGGAGAAAGCTGTCGACAGATACAATTGCATGCCCATCACTGGGGCATAGTTAAAATTTGTTGATCAGACTTAGTGGATGCCAGCATAATAGAATGCCCCGCAGAGCAATCTCTCAAGGGTTAGTGGGCATTTTGAAAGTTCAGGGGAAGGTTTCTGGGGAAATTCTGCAGATGCTTAGGGTCTGTCAACATTTTACAGGATTATTCTTACAGAGGAAAACCTGGTAGTATAGTGGTTAAGAGCGATGACTGTTAACCTAAAGGTTGACAGCTTGAATTCACCAGGTACTCCCTAGAAACCATATAGGGAAGTTTTACTCTATTCTGTAGGGTCGCTATGAGTTGGAATCAAGTCGATAGCAACAGCTTGTTTTGGTTTATTCTTAGAAAGACAAATTTTTTTAAAAAATATATAAAATTGATCTGGATGGGGAACTTGGTCAAGGGGTCCTTCACTTGCTCTTGCTCTAATTTTGTCTCATACTTTTTAATGCTGTGGAATTTGGGGCTCTGGGCTGGTGGTGCTCTAAAAGTTCCATCCCTCCTTTCTTAGTGGAAGAAAAATAAAACATAGAGATGCTCCAGGATCCCTGTACCTGTGTACCTTTTGGAGTGTGTGTGTGTGTGTGTGCATGACACTGACACGAGAAGAGAAGACAAAGACGACAGAATGGTTTTGTCTCCCAAACATAGGTCATGGAGTAAGTTTTCCAAAGATCCTGGCACATCTTGACCAAGGCAGAGGACAGCGCCAAGCAGGTGTGCAGGAGCAGGGAAGTGACTCTTCTCTGTCCTCTGTACTCCTCCAGGGGTCCTTCATAAGCCCTCTGCTTCAGAGCCCACCTCAGTGTCCTCATGCAAACTGAAGGCTGTCCAGACGTCTCAATGCCATCTCAGTTCATCTTCTAGGACTTTCTGCCTCTCCAGTAAAAACACGTGGTTTGTCGTTTCATCTCCTGGGAATCGACTAGCAGGCTAATTATTGCCTCTCCTTTGACCTAGAACGATTGTTAATGGTCAGAAACGGGGTGCTGGAAAAAATAAATCTGGCTTAGGAGTAGTATAGACAGATGCTGCTTAGAAATGAGGATGGCCGGACTTCATCTCAAGGACTCTGGACAAGTTATTAGGAAGGACTAGTCCCTGGAGAAGGACATCATGCTTGGTCTCTAGGGTCAGTGAAAAAGAGGAAGACCTTCAACAAGATGGACTGACACAGTGGCCGCAGCAATGGTTGTAAGGTGGTGCAGGACCAGGCAGTGTTTTGTTCTGTTGGACACAAGGTAGCTACAAGGTGGAACTGTCTCGATGATACCACCCTTTGGCTTTGGCAATGAAGATGCTGGAAGAAGTTCTAGAGCCTTTCTCTCTTTGTTTTATGTACCTATCTGTCTGTCTGTCTGTCGTCTATCTTTAAACGGAGTACCTTCACAAAAAGAAAAAGGAAACCTTGGTGGCATAGCGGTTAAGTGCTACAGCTGCTAACCAGAACGTTGGCAGTTTGAATCCATCAGACATTCGTCAGAAACTCTATAGGGAAGTTCTGCTGTGTTCTAAAGGGTTTCTATGAATTGGAATAAATAGGGACAACAGGGTTTTTTGTTTTTCCTCTTTAAAATGAGGAAACAAACACAAAATAAATATAAAAATTTTCAGTGCTGGTTATTATCAAAAGTACTTATCTATCCGGGTACAGCCCAGTTAAATACACAAGTGATTTGAAAGGCATATGGTTTATAAATTCTAGGCAAGATTGGCCTCTCTAGATTTGAAACAAACACATTTAGAAAAATGAATTTTGTGCTGGGACCTAGGTTACCTTTCTCCTCTTCTGTCACACCTAGGCAACCAGCAGGCCCCCTGAAGGATGGCTTTCTAGACTAAGGAGGCTGGCATGTTCTGCTTTATTCAACAAATGAACCAGCCTTGATGTCATTTCTCGCAGAGAAAATTCAAAAGTATTTATTCAACTCCATTTCCTGGGTTTTGCAGAAGGAGAAACATCCAGTCGTTGAGCTGATCGTGTGGATTCCCCTGGATCCCAAGGTCAAAACTTAAAGTGTGTGCATTAGCGCTGTTCAGGACAGAACTGCCATAAACATGGAACATTTGAGGCCGGTCCTGGCATCATCAGCTGCCTTCCTCACTGCCAGCAAATGCATTATCGCTGTGATGGTTGCGGTGGTGGGAAAACGCTAGTGATCAGTTTACAAGCTGAAGATTTTGTGACATTATCTCCAGGGTTGAGTTAAGTGGTTTGTCTAAGGTCACTCAGCAAGTGTGTAATAATTCTGTGATTAGAACCATGACACTCAGCTCAGCAGTCTGCACTGCCTGCTAGGCCAGGCCCACCTGTTGGTCTTGTGACATAGCCCTCCTTCTCACCCTCTGATCCAAAGCCCCTTACTCTGCTGTTACTGAGTGCGCTCCTGGACTCAGCACTTGCTTCTGTTACAAGGGATCAACCCTGTGCAACTGCTGTGAACTTATGCCTGCCTGTCTCTCTCCCTCCTTCTATCCATCTGTCACTTCTCCCTCTCTCTTTACTCATTTATTTACTAAGGTAGAAAACATTGTGGAACACACTAGAGGGAATGGACATTTGGTGACATGGAGTTTCGGCTCCAATAGACGAAATACGTAGAAAGCCACCATCAATTTGACTCCAATTCAGTGAAGGGTCACCCTTGCCTTCTCTGGCTCTCTACTTCACCAAACTCGCTGTCCCCCTCCGCCAATTGATTCCTGCCCCCCTATGATGTGTCCAAAGCACGTGAGTTGGTCAGGGTTCTGTTGCGAGCCACAGGAATTTCACTGGCTAATTTCTAGAAGCAGTTCCCCAGACCTTTCTTCTTTAGCCTGTCTTAATCTGGAAGGTAGGCTGAAACCTATCAACAATGGATGAACCTGGCAGTATTTAAAATAGTGGTGGCATGGTTTCCAACATCATGGCAACATGCAAATCACCGCAGTAGGACACACTGACAGGTAGTGGAAAAAACACATAATTATTTTACCAGGCAGAAATCAGCACTAAGAAGGATATGCCAGTTAATTAACTTTTGCCTCTCATCTTCAGACATACCTCTGCCATCCAACTATATCCAGCTATGTGACTTGGCTGGGACTGCACATTTCTGAAGTCCCTGGGTGGCACGAATTAACAATGACAGTTCAAACCCCCACAGTAGTCCTGAGGAAGAAATGCCTGGTGATCTGCTTCTACAAAAAATATAGAGAAGCAAACTTCATGCAGCAGTTCTACCTGTAACACATGGTGACTTAGTTGTACACTGCTGCTACAGCAGAAATACCATAAGTGAATGACTTTAACAAAGAGAAGTTTATTCTCTTATAGTCCAGTATGCTACAAGTCCAAATTTAGGACATCAGCTCTAGGGGAAGGCTCTCTCTGTTGGCTTTGAAGGAAGGTCCTTGTAGTCAGTTTTCCCAGGGCCTGGGGGCTTCTGAGGCACAGATACCCACGGTCCTTTTAAAATAATGTATCCTGCTCCCAGCACTATTTATTTCCTGGTGTTATGATGTCTCCAACTCTCTTCTTGCTTCACTTTCCTTTACAGCCCAAGAGATTTGCTCAAGGCATGAAACAGTCCTACAGATTGAGTTCTATCTCACCAAAAGAACTTCCACCCATCCTCCCTCATTGACATCACAGAGATAGGATTTGCAATACACAAGGACATCAGGTTGTTACCAGGAATCATGACCCAGAGGAAAGGTTTAACACATTTTTGGGGGGACACACCCCAGAGATCTGAGTTTGAGCTCCATGCAGCCCCGCTTTCTATTTCTGACTGTTTCTGTCCATTTCTGTTGCTTCTCAGCACTAGCTGGTAGAAGCAGCTTCCTAAACTACTTACTTCCTTGCCGACTTCACCCTTTGCCATCTGAGTTCCTGGTAACCCAGCTTGTGTCAGCAGCAACTGAACTGTGATCCATCAGGTTTTCAATGGCTGAGATCTTTGGGGCACAGACCGCCAGGACTTTCTTCTGAGGTGCATCTGGGTGAACTTGAACCTCTAACCATTTCATTAGCAACACTGACGTGTCAAACTTTGTACCACCCATGGACTGCTTAGTATTATCTTTTTGCCTTTTAAAGCTACTAGCAATTTTTCATACCTAGTTAACAATCTGGAAACCCTGGTGGCAAAGTGCTACAGCTGCTCACCAAAAGGCCAGCAGTTCAAATCCACCAGGTGCTCCTTGGAAACTCTGTAAGTCAGTTCTCCT
The DNA here is from genome assembly GCA_028571685.1 of Heterohyrax brucei. Classification (NCBI taxonomy): domain Eukaryota; kingdom Metazoa; phylum Chordata; class Mammalia; order Hyracoidea; family Procaviidae; genus Heterohyrax; species Heterohyrax brucei. The sequence goes on from CM053141.1 coordinate 8,275,481, forward strand.
CTGTCAATAGGGTTGCTATTAGTTGGAATCAGCTCCATGGCAGTGGGTTAGTTAACAATTCTTTTTTTTTAGCACTTTGCTGGACTTTAAGTGAAAATTTATAATTCAGATCAATTTATTTGAGAAAAAACAAAATACTTGCACACAAATGCACTGCTATGTATCTGTAGCTACTGTTTCCACCCTGTGACAAGCACATTCCACCCTGTATTTCCCATGTGCATTCAGCCAGCTCCAGACCCCTTACATCCTCTCCTCTCATCTCACTTCTGGACAGGAGCTGCCTGGTTAGTTTCATGTATCCACTTAAGTGAAGAGGCATATTCTTCACCAGTATCATTTTATTTCTTATAGGCCAGTTTAATCTTTGTCTGAGAAGTTGGCTTTGGGAAGGGTTTCAGTTAAGGGCTAACACAGTGTCTGGGTCCCATGCCTTTGTGGGACCCTCCAGGCTGTTGGCTCATCAAATCTGGATTTTTTAATAGGGTTTGAGTTCTGTATCCCATTTTTCTCCCACTTTATCAGGGACTTTCTTGGGGGTTCCCTGTCATGGCAGTCACTGGTGGTAGATGGGCACCATTCAGTTTTTCTGGTCACATGCCAGTGTGCTTTCTGGATTGTGTGGGCTTTTCCACCCTTTTAGGCTCATATTGCCCTATGTCTTTGACACCTTTCATTCTTCTCTGCTCCAGGTGCGTTGGTACCAATCGATGCTTCTTAGATGGTCACTTGCCAGCTTCTAAGGCCAGAATACCACTAACCAAAGTGGGATGCAGAACATTTTCTTTAAAAAAAACTTTGTCATGTCAATTAACCTAGATGTTCCCTGAAGCAATGGTTCCCAAGTCCTTGTCCTTGCTACTCTGTCCTTTAAAGTGTTAGGTTATATTTAGAAAGCTTATTAGCTTTTGGTTTAGTAGGCTGAATTCTCCTCTATTGTGTGTTGGCTCTCCCTTCGCCTAACCCAATTCCTGTTTATTCTCTAACCATTGTATACCCTTTCTTTTCCCTCCCCACCCTTGTAACCATCAAAGACTGTTTTCTCCTAAGTTTAGACTTTTTCTTTAGTCATTATAATAGTGGTCTCATACAATGCGTCCTTTTGCAACTGACTAATGTCACTCAGCATAAACTCTTCCAGAAGACTCCATGTTATAAGATGTTTCCTAAGATCATCACTGTTCTTTATTATTGCATAGTATTCCACAGTGTGAATATACCACAGTTTGTTTATCCATTCATCTGTTCATGGACACCTAGGTTGATTCTATCTTCTTGCTATTGTGTACAGTGCTGTGATAAATATTGGTATGCATGCATCTCTTTGTGTGACCACCTTTATTTCTCTAGGATATATTCCAAGAAGTGGGTATTGTATGGTATTTCTATTTCTAGATTTTTAAGAAAGCACCAAATCAATTTTCAAATGTTTATACCATTTTACATTCCCATCAGCAGTGTAGTAGAGTTCCAGTCTCTCCACAACCTCCCCAACATTTATTACTTTGTGTTTTTAATCAATGTCATCTTTTTTGAGGTGATATGGTATCTCTTTGCATATGTGTCATTGGATCCGACTCGTTGACACTTGGTTTTGGCTTGCATATGTGATTTGGATTTATCTAATGGCTAGTAATCATGAACATTTCCATCTAATATTTTTTCTTTAATGAAGCACCTGTTCATATCCTTTGCTAAGTTTTTAATTGGACTATTTGTCTTTTAGTTTTTGAGGTTTTACAGTATCCTGTAGATTTTGGAAATTAGGGTGCTGTTTAGATTTGCCACACCCCAAAGTGTTTTTACAGTCTGTAGGTTGTCTTTTTACTCTTTCAGTGAAATCTTCAGATAAGCCTAAGTATATGATTTTTAGGAATTCCTAGCTGCATATTCTATCTTCTGATGTTTGTGCATTATTAGTAATGTTTTATATTCTGTTTATGCCATGCATTAGGGCTCTCAATATTGCCCCTGTTTTTTCTTGCATAATATATATAGTTTTAGATTTTTGTATTTAGCTCTTCAATCCATTTTGAGTAAGTTTTTGTGCATCGTGTGAAACAATAGTTTTTTTTTTTTTTTTTTTTTGCAGACAGATATCCAGTTATGCCAACACCCTTTGTTAAAGAGATTGTCTTTACCTCACTTAACAGACTTAGGGCCTTTGCCAAATATTAGCTGCTCATAGGTGGATGATTTTACATCTAGATTCTAAGTTCTATTCAGTTGATCTATGTATCTGTTGTTGTACCAGTACCAGGCTATTTTGACTACCATGGCAGTGTAATAGGTTCTAAAGCCAGGTAGATAATTGAAAACTGATTGCAGCAGTACATTGACAAGGAACTACTGAAATTCAAGCCAAACTCAGCAAAGGTCACTGAAGGATAGCATTGCTGATGTCAGGTAGATCTTGGCTGAAAGCAGAAAATTCAAGAAAGTTTATCTGTATTTCACTGACTATACAAAGGCAGTCAACTGTGGAGAACATAGCAACTCATGGATAACATTTTGAACAATTAGTATTCTAGAACATTTAATTTATTCATGGGCAAATTAGTCAGTAATCAAGGTACACAGGAGTATATAGTAAGTGAAGTATCAAATTAAAAAAATAATCCATTGCCATTGATTTGATTTTTGAATCAGTGATCCTATACTACAGAGCAGGACATCCCATAGGGTTTTAAAGGAGTGACAGGTGGATTTCCACTGTGAACATTTTGGTTAGCAGTTGTAACTCTTAACCACTCTGTGACCAGGGTGTGAATACAATCAGAGATGAATTACCCAATAAGCAAGATACGTAAGGACTTAATTGTGATTTCTTACTAATCTTCGGTGCATAACTTTACCTGTTTTTCTTTCTCCACATGATGTGGTGAAAAACAGGTGAAACTGTGCACGGCAGATTAGAAAGTAACTACAAATAAGTCCAAGAGTACCTTGCTTGTTGGGTAATTCTTCCCTAATTTTACTCATGTAAAACTTGTGCATAGAAGAGGCAGTCATTCAAATAGAACAAAAGGATACTGCATAGATTAAAATCAAGAAAAGTGTGTCCCAGGGTTGTATCTTTTCAGCCCATTTAATTCAATTTGTATATTGAACAAATAATCTAAGAAGCTGGACTATATGAAGATAAGCAAGTCATCAAGCTTAGAAAAAGTCTCATTAACAATCTGCTATATGTAGGTGACAGAATCTTCCTTACTGAAAGTGAAGAGGACTTGAAACATGTACTTATATACAAAGATCAAAGACTACAGCCATCAGGATGGACAAATAAAACAAAAACCCTCACAACTGGACAAATAAGCAGTGTCATGATAAATGGAGAAAATACCGAAGTTGTGAAGGGTTTCATTTTACTTGGATCTGCAATCAACACTCATGAAAGTAGCAGTCAAGAAACAAAATGATGGCAAATCTGCAGCTAAAGATCCCCTTAAAGTGTTAAAAAGGCAAAGAATATTTGAGTACCAAAGTGCACTTGACTCAAGACATGATGTTTTCTGTCTCTTCATATACATGCTAAAGACGGATGGTGAATAAGGAAGACTGAAGAATAATTGATACCTTGAATTATGGCATTGGTGGCGAATGTTTAATACACCATGGACTATCAGAAGAATGAGTCTGTCTTGGAAAAAGTATAGCCAGAATGCTCCTTGAAAGAAAGGATGGGCAGACTTTGCCTCAAGTATTTTGAATGTTGTCTTAGTTGTCTAGTGCTGCTATAAGAAAGATACCACAAATGTGTGCCTTTAACATAGTCTAGCAGATGAGAAGTCCACATTCACGGTATAAGCTCCAGGGGAAAGCTTTCTTTCTCTGTCAAGTCAGAGGAAGGTCCTTGTAATGCCTGTCTGTCATTCCTTGGTCTGGGAGCATCTCAGCTCAGGAAGCTCAGGTTCAAAGGATGAGCTCTACTGCTGGCACTGTTTTCTTGGTGGTATGAAGTGCCCACATGTCTCTGCTTTCTTTTATCCTTTATATCTCAAATTGATTGGCGTAAGACATTACCCAGTCTTGTAGATCTCATCAGTCTCACTGCCACTACTCCACTGTATTATAGTGATAGAGTTTACAGCGCATAGGAAAATGTTATCAGAAGACAAAATGGTGGACAATGACACAATATCGGGAATCAAAGTATTACCAAGTTGACAGATATTTTGGGGGGACACCATTCAATCTGTAATAGATACATTACCAGGAGAAGCCAGTCCCTGGAGAAAGCCATCATGTTTGGTAAAGTAGTGGGTCAGCAAAAAAAAAAAAAAAAAAAAAAGGAAGACCCTCAGTGACTTAGAATGACACAGTGGCTAAAACAGGGGACTCAAGCAGAGTCACAACTGCAAGAATGGGGCAAGACTGGGGCAAGACTGGGTGTTTCATTGTGTTGTACACAGCGTCACTATGTGTTGGAATCAATTCAATGATACCCAGCAGCTTCGGAAGAGTCACATGGGAAATCTGGGAGGATCCGGTTTAGGAGGACTTGAGGAAGTCCTTTCTCTGCCCTTCACACAGAATATCTCCTCATTCCTCATTTTACATACTGAATTTCCAGATAAGGTCTTTGTTTGAATGATGCATTTGTGCCTAAATAGTAATTTGAGGAATCATTGAAGTCCATGACTGTCAGAGTTCTGATTCTATTATTTTCAACTGATCTGATGATCTGCAAGCCTCTAGTTCTCTAGTTGCTTGTGAGAATGGCGCATGGACACATCTCCGTTCTCCAGTCACAGTCACTATGCCCTCTATGTCCAGAATCTGCGCTCACATTCTTTATTAGTGTTCTGTGAAATTTTTGGTTGATTCTTTATGATACATAAAATATTAAACTGAGGAGGAGTCCCTGTGTGCCAAAAACAGTCAGGCACTCAACTGTTAGCTGGAATATTGTGGGTTCTAACTCACCCAGAGATACCTGGAAGACAAGTTGGCAATTTGTGTCTGAAAGATCATGGCCTTGAAAACCCTTTGGAGCGGTTCTCTGCATGCACGTGGTTGCCATGAGTCAGAACTGACTCACCAAAAACTAGTAACAACAACAAATTAAACAGAAGTCCAAAGCAACAAAAACATAGGGGAAAATAATGCTATCAGTGAGTGGTAATTACCATTATTATCGTTATTAATGCTGATTGGAATGATTTACTCTCAAGCCTTCCCTCGGCATCCAACATTCAGGCCATAACACAAAGACTGAGTTAATAGTTTCATCACAAGGGAAAAGAAATACAGTGGTTATAAAGGAGAAGAACAATCCCTCTGTGTTATATCACTAACTCCTGACTGACATGCGTAGGAAGGATAATTCAATATCACAGGGAAAAGAAATGCTTCCATCGACATGGTTTCTTTGCTACCTCCATGCATGTATAATATGTGCAAAACATATCATTGATTATTATCTCCAAACAGCCAAGTCAATGTCAATTAATAAATTTTATCAACACCCCTTGGCATCATCACTTGTGGAATAAACTCTGTATGCTTCCTGCAGTTGCCTTGGCTTTATCTGTAGAGGCAACTGAAGTTTAAATAAGATATTGCTACAGTTTCCTCAGCAGTTGGGTAGTTTAAAGCCTCATCAATTTTGTAGTCAATTTCTGGGCAGCTGGCACCTAACTTAATTACATTATTGTGTAAGGAAGTTATGTAAGAAGTTAAATAAAAGCGGCTCTATTAAAAGGTTAGCTAGTGTTAACGCTCTTCCCTTCTGGAAGATCTAGTCTTATCAGAAAGGACACGATTCTGTAGAACAGTGTGTTTGTACAAACTCGCTCTCCCTGTGTCTAGATCTCTATCCAGTTGCAAAGATGGAACTTTCTACTTCACCAGACCTATTCTGTGATGAAGTGGAACACTGTACAGCCATAACCAGTTGCCATCAAGTCAACTGTGACTCATGTGTGCACAGTAGACTTGTGCTCCCAGAGTTTTCAATGATTGATTCTTTAGAATTAGATCACTGGGTTTTTCTTCAGTTAAGCCTCTGGGTAGACTTGAACTTCCAACTCTTTGGTTAGCAACTGACCATGTTAACTGTTTCCACTACCCAGGCACTCCTGTACATCCATTTTAACTATTCCAAGCTTTTGAATGTTGTTAATTTTCTGTAAATCTGTCCTTGGCTCTTGAGCACCTGTTTCCTTTTCATCATCAAATCAAGTTAGCTAAGGAAAAACCATTGGACACCCCACACCGTACCACAGCCCATCTGAAAGAAAAAATGTGTGAACGTTTTCCAAATGCTTGATTAAAATTTGTTTCAGTTTCCTTCTCAGATGAGTTTCCTTCCCTCTTTCCCTTCCCCCACCCAGCAGCCTGTCCCTGTCTAACCAAAATTCTTCCTCCTGGGTCCTCATGATCACTCAACCAGGAAGCGTACTTGTAATTCTTTTACATGATTGCCTATTTCTATCTGGAACATTGGTGGTGCAGCAGTTAAGAGCTCAGCTGATATCAAAAAAGCTAGCAGTTTGAAACTCCCAGCTGATCCTTGGAAACTCTGTGTGGAGTTCTGCTTTGTTCTATGGGGTTGCTATGAGTTGGAATTGACTCCATTATGAATACTTTCTGTATCCTTCAAATTTTGTCACACACACACACACACACACACACACACAAAAGAATTTCATATATGTTTCTCATCATTTCCTAATTGAAGCCCATATCCATGTCTATCTAGATGAACTTCTCTCCATCATTTTGTTTTCCTCTGGTACATTATCTGGTTCACCACCAGAGTTAATACTCATTTTGTTCCTCTGCTATTTCTCACCTTCTGTGTAAAAGCCTGGGGATTGATTCCTGGCTCCTGTGCCCTACCTGCAGTCACCACATATCTGTCCATGGAAGCTTGTTTGTTACTATTTTAGCCAGTTAGTGCTGCTCTAACAGAAATACCATGAGCGGACGGCTTTAACAAAGGAAATTTTATTCTTACACAGTCCAGTAGGCTAGAAGTCCAAATTTGGGGTGTCTACTCCAGGGGAAGGCTTTCCCCCTTGTCAGCTCTGGAGGAAAGTCTGGTATTGCATCCAGCTTTGTCCAGGGAGCATTTTGGTGCAGGAACCTTAGGTCTGAAGGACACATTCTTCTCCCGGTGCTGTTTTCTTGATGGTGTGAGGTTCCCAGTTCTCTGTTTGCTTCACTTTCCTTTTATCTCTTGTAGGATGAAAGGATTAAGGGTGGCAGAAGCCATGTTCCAGGGAAATTCCCTTCACAGTCAAGCACGATGGTGAGCCTATGAAGGGATTTACAGTCCCACCCTAATCCTTTAACATACAGCATAGGAAAATCACAAAATGGAGAACAATCACAGGATACAGGGTATCATGGCTCAGGCACACGATTACACTTATTTTGGGGGGACACAATTCAGTCCATGACAGTCGCTGTGATGCTAAATTGATTTCAGCAGAGCTTCCATACTAAAAAGGACTAGGAATAAAGGTCTGAAAGTCAACCAAGGAAAACCTATGGATCATAACGGTCAGACTAACAACCCATGCTTCTGGTGCACACAAAGCAACATTTTGCTCTGTTCTGCAGGAGATCACTGTGAGTCAGACATCCAGACAGCTAGCAACACTGTAGCAGTAGAACTTTGCTCTTCAATATAAACTATCAACCTAGCACAGCGTAAGTATCTTTCATGGTCAATTAAAGCTTGAAAGAATTAAACAGCTATAGGGGTCTCCTCAATTCCCAAAGACTTTATTTTAATAGTATTTTCTCTAGAAGAAAAAAGAGCTTTCAGTGAAATAGCTGTTTAGGTGTCTTTCAGACTCTACTTCCTACTGTTCTTATTTCAGTTTCCACCCCACAGTTGCCATCTCAGAATAATTCTTTCATTCCTTTGCCTTCAGGATATGGAAGGGTAGTCCACAGATTACTGTACAACACTGCTTGTCAAGTATCAGTATCCCTCAGGGAGCACCCTAAAATTCTTGAATCTTGCCCAGACATACTCTGATTCATTTGTTATGGGATGGCATACATTTGGAGTTTAAATGATCACTGTAGCTGGTATGAATCACATAGTCAAAAGAATGCATTCTATGATGTACATTCCTAGACACACAACTGGATCCCTTTGTCTTGACGAGCTTCACTTTAAAACCTCAAAATCCAGCTTTAAATTCTGGTCCTGTCATCCCCCTTCATCAATACTACACTGTCTACATGTTCTTTCTGTCTTCCTTGGTGATCCTTCTCCATTTATTCGGCCTTAAACTTTTTCCTTTTGCCTACCCACACCTACAAAGAAAAAGGAAGGCAGAACACAGAAGTAGAATGGAGGCATGTGAACAGTGTTGTTGGCAAAGAGTCTTGGGCTGCATCTTACAAGAAATGCAAATAGAAAGTTCATTAGAAGTGAGGAAGGTGAGACTTTGATGCCTTGCTTTGGACAGGACATCAGGAAAGACCAGTCATTCAAAAAGGACGTCATGATTGCTAAAGCAGAGGGTCAGCAAAAGCAAAGGAAACTTAACATGGGATAGATTTACTAAAGTGAAGCGTGACAAATGATCATGAAGATGATGCATGTGAGAAATAAATTTCAAAATGGTCCATCTTCAGAATAAGAGGACTAGGTAAAAACTTACTACCTGACCCAGGGTACAAACTGTTAGGTGATGTGACAACCACAGAGCCCATGTACCTGAGATAGGTGTGCCCAAACAGAAAGAATTAGGGGTAAGGGGGATCTTTTCTGGGAAGTGGAAGTAAAAAATGTAACCGTAAAAGGGAGTGACAGGACTCAGATGACATCCAGGAAAGACTGTTCACCCCATAATACTCAGCCAATGAGGAACTGTGCAGGTGACTCACAAGTTAGGGCATAAAGTGCTTGTGAAAAATAGTTTGTGTGTGCCCCCAGCCGGTTTCTTGTTCTTTTGAGCTCGGGTGTCCTATTTTGCAAAATCAATCAATAAAGGCTCACTCTCGCTAACTGAATTCGGATCAGATTTCTTAAGTGGTCATTGGGCAAAAACACTGACTATAACCTATCAGTGACCTCACAAGGGATAAGGTGGCCTGCCTCAGCCACAGGGTGAGGTCCTAGTCGGGGATTTATACTGACTCACCTGTTACCAAGAGAAATTCAGAAGGTATCAAGGGTGCTAACAACATTTCCTACAGTGCAGTATTTGGCAACATTTTGTTCTGCTATACAAAAGTCGCCCATAAGTAAGTGCCATCTTGACCTCAGATAACTGCCACAACAATGCCCTTCTAATTCTTATTTTGTCCCACACTTCAGTCAATTCATCCTCACTGAAAAATACTCATAGGGATGACTTTAACCTATGGTCTTCAAAATTTCTAATTCAAATCTCAGTGTAGAGTTATATAGTCATGTATTCAGCCACATGGGTCTGCTCTCCAGCTGGGAGACACAGTAATGTGCTCACTCCTCTTCTTGTCCCAGTTATCTGAGTGCAAAGTGCCATCATCTGTGCTAAAGCCAAAAGCCCAGGAGCCAGCCAACTGTCTATCATCTCAGCTCTGTCTTGTTCAACATCTAATTATTCAAAGGTATTTACTGAGCACCCACAATGTCCCTGGCAATGGCTAACTCAAGATGTAGTGGTTAGTGGTTGTCAGGACAGACAGCTGTAACCCTGTGCTCATGGAAGTCTCAGACAATAAGAAACTTCCTAGGTATCTCTACAGTTTTTTTGTTCCTCTGTATCTCTGGTGAGTGGGATGCCCACGCTTCCTGGTATATTTGGAATGGCCCCAATCATGACTTGTTTCATTGCCTCTCTGATTATTATTTTTTACTTTCTGTAATGTTCTAGGTTGAAAAAATATATATCATGTGGTTTTTCTTACTAGCATTCTTTTACTTAGACTTGACATCATCAGTAGTCTGAATTAAGTAGTGTTTTTGTAACAAAAAAGGCCACCAGTGTGCTACATTAAGGAACAGAATTTATTTTCCCAGTGTTTTTAAGACTAAATGTCCACATCAGAGTTTGCCATGCTGTAAGCATCTGTCCATCTGTGTTGACAAAGACTGAACAGAGCATTTAATAGTGGGTCAGTTACTAATGTTTGGTTTTATAAATGACAGGTTTTTAATGCTTTCAAGATTTAATTTTTCTGTATTGTGAATTATTTGTTGATGGCATCTATTTTCAGTAGTAGAATACCTGTAAGTTAATGTACTCTTTAAATTTTTGATTGGCAATATGTATTTTAGGAAACATTATCTGGGAGTACATGTTTCTGTGTGTTTCCAACAGCACTCTGGTGCCATGACTGTGGGATAAAAAAATGTCATGACAATCTTGAGAGGTACATTTAATTGCAGATGCCTTCCACTTGGTTACATCATGCTCTTCTGGATTTCTAAATATCACACATACTCACACAAACTCACAAATCCCACCAGGGCTCCTTAACTATCACACAGGAAATAATAAATATGCTTACAAGATTAAGTTAGCTGTACAAAGGCCAAGAGAAACAAAATTTGACCTAATCACATTTCCTGGATACACTGTCTCATACGTTGCTCTTCAAACTTAAGTGATTTTTGCCAAAGATTGTTTCTTTCGCTTCTCATTGTTACAAAAGCCTCCACTGGGGGGCAATATATATTTTTAGTTGGACAAGTAGCCTCCTGAGAAACTAGAGAACCTGAAAATGTTGGTGGGCTCCCTTGATTCCAAGATTCCTTGAAAGAGTAACAGACTTTCTGAGTGTTAGGTTTTCAAGCTGAATATTGCTGTAATGTAGTTTTAAGAATTTTGCCATGGACAGTGACAGGAAAATTTCCCTGGTAGGGATATCAGACTTCCTTTCAACGACAGCAGAAATGGAATGTGCCTGATGACTCATCATTTATCTGTTTATTTTAAGAACACAATTGCTTAAGAAAGTAGTTAAATATAGTAAAGAAATGTGGCGTGTAATTTGTACTCCATTTTGCTGGTAGTGAAGACTTGAGTGGTTCCTTGAAAACATCAGTTTTGGCACTCATTGTGTTAATATCCAAATCTCTAAGTGAGACGCCAAGGTCATGCATCTTTTTTTTTTTTAAAAAAAAATTCATTTTCATTAATGATTTGTTTGGAGGATATTTATTTCTGCAGAAGTCAAGACTGATGGAGAATGAGGAGATAACTGATAAGTGGAGAGTTTGGGAAGTCTGACAAAGTGGTGAACCACTAAAACTGCTGGAATCCACATGACTTTCTGACATCTGTCTCAGGCAGTGAGACAGTGGCAAGACAGGTTGGCGCCTGGGGCGAGATGTCAGTTAGGCATCCTCTCCTCTTCAATTTCCAGTAGCTGGTAAAAAATAAAATAAACTTTACAATTTGACATGATTCACTAAGTTTGTCATCACAAGTTTGCCTAGAAATCAAGTCTGGAACCCTCGCCCAGCCCTCCTTGTGGGAGGGGATTCTATTGTGCATTCTGGGAAGCTCATCAATTCTCCCAGTCACCAGGGCCCATTTCCAGATGCAGAAGCAGTGATTTTTCAAGGGCAGCCGTCAGACCTAATAGGCTGACAGGAGGACAGGACCCTCAAGGAGGCAGCAGCTCGTTTTACTGCTCAGTGCCCCCACTAGTGTGCCTCCCTGCACAGTGAAAAGTAACTATTTCTGCAGACCCATAAACTCTAGCCCCCAGGTTTTGTGTGTAATTGCTTTGTAGCTGTTATTATTAAGTTTAATAATTTATTTTGTACACTGTTGTTACCAAGAATATACATAGCAGAACCCTCATTAATTCAGTAACTTCTATGTGTATAGTTCAGTAACATCAGTTACATTCTTCATGCTATACAACCATCCCCAACTTTTTTTCATACTGCCCCCCATGACATAAACTCATTGCTTCGTAAGGTTTCTGTCTATCTTCTGACTTGCTGTTGTCAATTCAACCCTATATAGATAGTCCTTAAAAGGGTGCAATGCCCAAGGGAGACATACTTCACTAGCTAAACTAAAGTACTGATCAATTTTAAGAAGACAGCAGAGGATATTTTTAGTTTAATGTTTTATAATTTTTCTCAGGGCTGTAGTTTCAGGGGCTCATCCAACCTACGTGGTTACAGAAAGTCTAGTTTCCATGAGAACTTAAAATTACGTTCTGAATTTTCTCCCTTGATCATGGTTCCTCTATAGAACCTTTGACCAAACATTCAGTAAATTGTAGCTGGGAACCATCCGGTTCCACTGGTCTGGTCTTGTGGCAGAGGAGGCAATTGCTCAAGAGGCAATTAGTCATCCATTTCATTTCTCCCTCTTATTCCAGGCTTTACTTCTTCCTCTGTTGCTGGAGGGAAACCTGGAGACCTGTTGTTTTATGTTGCCAGGATGCTTGCAAGCTTTTAAGACCCAGGAACTACGCAGCAAACAAGGAGACACAACAGAAGCCTTCCACAATTCCAGGGTCTATACTTTTTCTGTTTTGCAACCAGAGAGGGCCCAAGGAGCACTATACAGAGCTGCACGCAGCAAAATAAGTTCCTGGGTGGTGCAGACAGGTAACACATTTGGGCACTAAACACAAAGTTAGAGGTTCAAGAACACTCAGAGGCAAATACAAAGAAAAGCCTGGTGATCTACTGCAGAAAAACCAGATCTTCAAAGCCTTATGGTGCACAGTTCTACCCTGATGCTTGTGGGATTGACATGAGTCAGAGCTGATACCTTGCAACTTATTCTACATAACAAGAGAAGGGGCAGAACATCCTGGAGAGATTCATGCATTAGCCCAACAGTCAATTCATGAATTCAGCTACATATGCATATAAGTGATGTCCTAGTGGCTTCAAAGAGAAAGTGCTGCAGATGGCCTACTTGACTTCCTAGGTACCCAGCCCAAATGCCCATTTTCTGAATGACACTCCAGTGTATTAAACAGATTAGTAACTTTGATTATTTTTTTTTCCCCTTGGGGCAGTTCTACTCCACTCTATAGTGTCGCTGTGAGTCAACATTGACTCAACAGTGTTGGGGTTTTAGTAAAATAATTTAGGCAAGTTTAATAATGTTTCTGAAATTGTGAAAAAGGAAATGGGCAACCAACCAATAAGTCTTCCCACACAGATACAGTCCTAGAGAACATTTTTTTTTTTTTTGTATATTTTCTTTCCTTCTTCTTTATGGAATTCAGTACAAATATGCATAAACTAGTGATCATATTTCAGGAACAGTTTCATACCCTTACTTTTTCAATTAAAATTAAATTACAAGCATTTCCCTACAGCATTTCATTTTCCTAGATATATCAGTTGTAAAATATGTATATCATTCTGTCCTACTGAAAAAATTATCTAACCATACCTCTATTCTTGGACGTTGAGTTGGTTTGGTGTTTTTTTTTTTTTTTTTCTTTCTGAATTCTGCTGATGTAGTAGATAATCTTGTACCTTAATAATTGTCTGGTATACCAATTACTTCCTTAGGAAAGAATTTTAGAAATAAATTTGTGGGTCAAAAGATACATACCTTTCTAAGGCTTTTGATAAATATCACCAACTGTGTTTCTGACTCGACGGCACTTGGCTGGCTGTGCTTCCAAAGTTTGTATCAGTTCCTACATGCTTCTTTGATTTATGATGTTTCCATCTCTCCATGTGTTCACCTGACCCACTGCCATCAAGTCTATTTAAACTCCTAGCACCCCAGAGGACAGAGTAGAACTGCCTCATGTGGTTCCCAAGGAGTGCCCAAGGACTGTGGTTAGCAGTCATAGCACTTAACCACTGGACCACCAGAGTTTCTGATATGTTCACCAACACTGCGTATTTTAATCATTAGAAAATAATCAGAGAGTGCAAACGTGTTTGACGGGTCTAAAAATAGTTGGTCCTACTAAGAATCAAACATTTTTGCTCATCCAAAGACTTTATCAAAATAATTAAAAGACCACCTACAGAATGGGACAAACTATTTGGCAACTATATGTCAGACCGATGTCTGATCTCCGTAATCTACAAGTTAATACAAAATATCAACAGAAAAGGACAAATTATCCAATTAAGTGATGGGTAAAGGAGATGGACAGACACTTCTCTAAAGAGGACACCTAGACAGCCAAAAGACACATATGGAATTGCTCATAATCATTAGCTATTAAATTCAAATCAAAGCTATGAAGAGATGTCATCTTACTCCAACAAGATTGGCCATGGTGCCAAAAGCACAAAACAACAAATGTTAGAGAGGCTGTGGAAAAATTGGAACTTTCCTACACTTCTGGTGGGATTGCAAAATGGTACAACCTCTTCAGAAAGCAATCTAGTACTTTCTTAGAAAGCTGAAAATAGATAAACCATTTGACCCAGTAATCCCACTGTTTGAAAAATATCCTACAGAAGCAAGGGCAGTCACACGACCAGATACATGCACATGAGTGTTTATTGCACTGCAGTCCACAATAGCTAAAAGATAGAATCAACTCAGATGACCAACAACAGATGAATGGATAAATAGACTATGGTATATATACTCAGTGGACCACTATGCAATGATAAAGAACAATGATGATTTTAGGAAGTGTCTCGTAACCTGGTTTCAATAGGAAGACATTATGCTGAGTGAAATCAGTCAATGACAAAAGGACAAATGTTGCATTAGACCCCTAGTACAAGGACTTAAAAACAGACTCTTGTACAGAAGAAAAGACTCTTTGATGACTGCAAGGGAGGAGAAGGAGGGATGGAGAAAGCTAGTTATAGATTAGACAGTTGATAGAAATTTTGTTGGGTGAAATCAGTGACAGCACACATTAGAAAGACAATCAATTTAAGTGGACTTCAACATAACCTGAATACTCTTTCAATCTTAACCCAATATTGCAAGGACAGAGTAGCTGGGGTGGACCATGCTCTCAGGGCACATTGAGGCCAATTGGCATAACTAGCTTATTGCTAGGAGAGTCTTCTGCACTGCATATTGGTGAGTGGCGTCTGAGGTCTTCAAGCTAGCAAACTGTCATCTGAGGTACACCAAATGGTCCCAACTCAGCTGTAACAGATGATCACTAAGGACCAAAGCAACATGGGGGAAAGAGAACCCAGAAGAAAGAAAGAGCTACAGAATGGGTGACTACATCAACATATGACCAGAAGAACCAGATGGTGCCCGGCCATTTCCACTGGCAGCCGTGATGGGGCTTGCAAAGTTGAGTTCAGTGGCAATATGACAATAAAAAGGAGTGCACCCTGAAAACTCCACTAAAAGACTGCAATTGATGGCCCCAAGGCCTGGGGATTCCCCTGGTAGCATGGCCCCTAGACCTGATGTTACCCTTGTCCATAAATCATTACTGAAGTCAACTCCTCCAACAGGAATGGATTGGACTTGGTGACACAAAGTGACTGTATTGTGTGCGCACTTTATAGTTCTATGCAACTATAGGATGTTGTCCTACTGGTCTCCTACTAGAGGGGGGTGGGGAGGGTAGAGTAGAGGATACAGGAGATAGTAAAGAGAATATGACATGTATAGAACAGAAAGGAGTAGTGTGCTGTCACTGAGCAAGGAGAGCACTAGGAGCTGCACATAGGTGGGTATGAAAATTTAAACTGGAGTGTACACTTTCACTCAGTCACAATTAAAAATATATATATATTGGCCAAAGATTTCTTTGGAATTTCTTCAACTACTAATAGAAGAGTTTCCTCTGATTTTCAGAGTTCTAGAACTATGCTGGAAACACTCATGGTGTCGTGGTGAAGTGCTACATTGCTAACCAAAGGGACTACCCCTCCAATCTACCAGATGCTCCTTGGAAACTCTATGGAGCAGTTCTACTTTGTCCTATAGGGTTGCTATAGGATTGTCATGAATTGGAATCAACTCAGTGGCAGTGGGTTTGGTGGGTAGAACTATATTATCAAATATGATATCCATTAGGCATAAGAGGTTATTTCAATTTACATGTAAATTACACACAGTTAAATGCACTTAGGTTTTCAGTGGTATCAGGCACATTTCAAGGGCTCAGTAGTCATATGTCGCTAATGGTTGCTGTATTGGACAGGCAAACAGAGGACATTTTCATCATCACAGAAAGTTCTACTGGGCAGTCTTATTTTACAGTCATACCGAGAAGATGGCCTGTGAAGACCCATCTGAGTTAAAAGGAAGTTTTAGCTGGGTCTTTCCAACCATCAGGCAGTATTGGTGATGGTCATCTCTTAACTGTCTTGTCATCTAACTCAAATATTCACCTTCCAACATTCTAGTTTCCCAGGGAGTTTCTCAAATGTTTCCCTTCTTAAGAGTAAGGGCTATATAAGCATATAAAATACAAGGAGACTAACGCCATTAACCCTAGTGGAGTAGCGGGTAAGTGCTACATCTGCTAAACAAAAGATTGGCAGTTTGATTCCAGCAGGCACTCCTTAGAAACCCTATGGAGCAGTTCTACTCCGTCCTATAAAGTCTCTATGAGTCAGAATTGACTTAATGGCTGTGGATTTGGTTTGGTTTTCGGATTACCATTTGATGGACAGGAATGGTTTTCACTTAAGACTTAACTCAGTTTGTAGGCTCATCTAATACAAAGAAATACTCTGTTCTGTACTTTCATTTAAAACACAAGCCATGTTAACGTAGCAGTTAACAGAGCCTAATATTTTTTTGAAGGATTCTGATTTTCCATTTCTCTGACTATAGTTTTAGTAATTCTGTTGGAACATGGCAAAAACAACTTAATAGGAAAAATTACTGTGTATTATTGTGGTACAGTTGCTTTAAGGGTGTTAATTTGATTGTGTTTAAAGATTTACAGTTTATAAAGCTATCTGATTTCTTCAGTTCTAACCATTCTGTATAGAATATAGGGGGCTTACAGTTAACCAAATAAGGAAAGTGACTAATTTTTCCCTGAGTTATTAAATCATTTGCCTGAAGACATGTAATGATTAAATGGCTCAGTTAAGGCTTATGTCTTGGTTGTTTGCTGTTTGGGTTTCTATTTTTCATTGCAACTTAGCTTTGAGAATATTAATAAACCAACCTAACCCAAAGAATCTCTTGATAGTAAACCATCCTATTTTATTTCTAATGATAAAATGCTTTGTTTAGCTGTTGGAGACCTGATAATTTCACTTTTCTATGAGCCATTATAAAAATATTGATTCTCATTGCCTTTGAGTCTATTCCAACTCATAATGACACTATAGGACAGAACAGAAATGCCCCATAGAGCTTTAGATATCCATAATTTAACCTCTCCAAGTTTTTCAGTACATGTTCTCAAATCTTGGTAAGACAACATGCTAACACACTTTTCTCTTTTTCTGGGGGAACCTGTGCACTTCAAATGTGAACATTCTGTGATGGCCTGAAGCTGTTCCACTGGGCAAGAAATAGGCAAGACATCTCACTGACATTGTTCCTCAGAGGGGCAGGTAGTTAGGTGTCCTCTTGAACTGAGCTACTGGGAAGACTGAAAGACAGTGAGCATAAGGAAATAATGACAGATATTGCAGACTACATAGTAAAAAGTAAAATAGTATTTTTTATGTTCAATCCTATAATTGTGAGTCTTACTGGTTTCTTAGCGACTGTGCCTTCAGTAGAACCTATCCAAGTCGCTTCTGTCACCATTGCACACCTCAAGGTTGCATTTCAACTAGGCTGAGTCCCCACCACATCATAGTGGCATATACCTGGGCTTCTGTTCCTGCCACACTGGAATCTCAAAATACTGTGGAAAGGACAAGTATGGAAATAAATTTATCTTGCAAAATTGAGGTCTACCTGATAGAGTCACTTCTCTTACGCCACTGGTTGGATAATTGTCCAGTGCTTCTTCAGAGAAATTTGATGCTGGAAATCATGGTGAAGTGACTCACAAGGAAAACCCTGCTCATTTATTTATAAAGTGTTGTATGGTGCTGGAGGGCAGACACAGCAGCTCTTTTCAGGCATGTAGATTTGTCAGGGAGTCTCTGTGTGGTGCCAGTGGTTAATATACTTTGCTGCTGAATAAGAAGTTGGAGTTTGAAGTCTACTCTGAGTAACCTTGGAAGAAAGACCTAAAAACATCATCTGCTGGAAACCCTGTGGAGCACAGTTCTACTCTGAGACACATACAGTCACCATGACTCAGGTCAACGCAGCAGCACTCCTTGCACTGGTAGGAAGGTTGCCTTGCTCCACAGGTTTGGTTTCAAATGATGAACTGGGCTAAGGTGTTCTGTGCACAAGTGCCTGGGGTCAGAGGTCTAGAGTAAGTGCAGGGGCTTTGATTTGATCCACAGCATTCTCATGTCATCTCTTGTTACATAGTTGCCCGGACAATGGATCTACATTATGTTGGTGAGTCCACTCTTCCCAGTATTTTTTTTTTTTTTAACATTGATAACTGTTTATTTTTTAAACCTTCTACAGTTTCTTGAAAAACCTAAGCTACCCACATCTTTGCTGTCACCTGCATGTTGGGGATTTTCACAGTTTCAGTACTGAATGCCCTGACTCTCAGGAGTCCCCACAGACTCTGAGAAGTCTGGACTGTTGGTCATTCTATATATCCCGGCAAGAAGACCAAGGAAAAGAAAAGTAGGAAGGAAGGACGGAGGAAGGGAAAAAGGAAGGGAAGGAAGGGTGAAGGAAAGAAGGAAGGGAAGAAGGAAGGAAGGGGGAGGGAGAGGGGAGGGGGAGAAAGGAAGGAAGGAAAGAGTGTGGGAGGAAGTGAGGGACAGAGAAAGTAGGGCAGAGAGGGAAAGAGGAAGGAGGGAGGGAATGCAGAAAGAAACAGAGAAAGGAAGGAAGGGAGGAAGGGAAGAAGGAATGAGGGGAGGGAGGGAGAGAGGAGGGGGAGAAAGAAGGAAGGAAAGAGCGAGGGAGGAAGAGAGGGACAGAGAGAGTAGGGGAGGGAGGGAAAGAGGAAGGAATGAGGGGATGTAGAAAGAAACAGAGAAAGGAAGGAAGGGAGGAAGGAAAAAGGAAGAAAGGAAGGAAGGAAAGAAGGAAGGAAGGAAAGGAAAGAAGGAAGGAAGAGAAAGACCATTGCCATTGAGTCAATTCCAACTGATAGCATCCCTATAGAACACAGTAGACTGTCTCATGGGGTTTCTAAAGAACAGCTGGTAGTTTCATACTGCCACCGTTTTAGCAGCTAAGTTATTGACCACTATTCTAGCAGGGCTCCATCTTGGCAAGAGTGGATGAAATTCTCACTGCTTTAAGAAACGCCACTGTTTTGCTCAGTAGGTTGTAAAGTAATGTCCATGAGATAATGTAGTCACTTATCTCCCATATGGAAACCCTGGTGGCATTGCAAATAATATCTGTGGCTGCTAATGAAAAGTCAGCAGTTGGAATCTACCAGACTCCTTGGAAATCTGATAGGGGAGTTCTACTCTGTCCTGTAGTATTACCATGAGTCAGAAATGATAGCAATGAAGTATCTTTCATACAGATCCTTGGACCGAACAAATGATTGACAAAGTCAGCTGCTCACTGAAGGGTTGGAGGTTTGAGTCTGTACAGAGATATCAAAGCAGAAAGTCCTAGAGGAAATCTACTTCTGAAAAATTAGCCACTGTAAACACTGTGGAGTACATTTCTACTCTGACACACAAGGCGTCTCCACAAGTCATTCTTGACTCATGGTTTTGACTATCTTTCATTTGTTAATGTTCTTTAAACAAAGCTCTGGGTGTGGGTTTCCAGGGGTGAGGGAACATACTGTCCAATGAGAGGTTTTGCAAGTGCTGTATAAACAGTGAGGGGTAAGAGCCCAGGAGTGCCTTTGCATTGCTTTGGACAGGAGGGGTCACTACTGGTGAGGCCAGGCAAGTAGCCAGACGATGTCTGCTTCTGATTTCTTGGCTGGGTTCTAGGGTAGGTTGTAGGTTTGCCTCTCTAATTGAGAATTCAAGGGAGAATTCAGTAACAGCCTGAGGAGTCCTGGAAATGAGAGGAAAAGGGGTGCAGCATGGCTGGGAGAGGACTTTCCTAATCCCAGCTCAGTTTATCTGAGTCATGCCTCAAAGAGGAGGGCAAGCAGGCAGCAAACGTTCTCAGTAAATTTACAAAGAGTCCGAGAACATTCTGTCTTCAAGGAAATACTCTTAAGATTCTTTACGGTTTATTAAAGAGTGGAGAGTATTAAATAATTTTATCTGAAATCTGAAGTACCCAATGAGCAGGATAAATGTTTGGCTTGATTTCTGTAGTGCTGAGAGATGCCTTTGATTTCTAGTGCTTGTTAATCTTTTAGTATGTCTGAGCACAGGTATTCTATTATAAATTAACAAGGGAAAGTAAACGAGCAGTGTGGTTTTAATTGCACATAATTACTTGGTATTCCAAAGTATTTTACCATTGACATGATTTGCCTGAAAGTGTTAGTATTTAGTGAATAGAATTTATGGTAATTCCTTTATTTTCCACCAATGGCTGTGTAATCTTTGTAACAAGGAAGTGGAAGCACAATAAGAATTCTGAACTGAAACAAAGCTATACATAAAAGTGCTTAAAATGTATCTGTTTGTCTTTGTTTCAATAGGAATCCCAAACAAAGTTAATCTGATCAACAAGGATCAATAGAAAAGTGAGTGAAGATTCACATTTCTTTGAAGCTAGTAAAGGCAAGGAAATAATCCTCCCAAACAATGGAGGCCTTTAATTCTCAGGCTCCAGCACTGAAAGTCATTGTGAAGTGGGATTTGCTGGGTTTCAGGTTTTAATTTGAACTCTACAAGCAGGTGCAGTATCGGAGGGAGAATTTCATGATTACACTGTTGCCACTACTGGCAAGTGTTATCCATGATTAATCCTACTTCACGCATTTGATAACAGAGAGTCTGCAAATGATGTCCTTTTTATTTAATTTTATTCTTAAGGTACTTCCCTGAGTCTGACATCGTATTCTCAGAGGGGGAAATGAAAACAAGCAAAGGCATGTTTGGTTTCAAATCTGGAAGACAAGAATTTACCCAGAAAATTCTAATCTAACTAGAGAAATATGCAGACAGAACATTCTAGAAGCAACTGGGGTCAGAAAAGCCTGTTTCTGAGGCAAAGGATGGGGATCTCATGATCCTTTGGAGCAGTGCCCCTACTCTGAACCACGCCTGGCCTCTAAGTGAGACTCAGAATACATTGCTGCCGTCAAGGATGGGAAAGGAGGTAGAGACTTCCCATCATTCCCTGTCTCTTTCTCATTCACGGGCAGCTTGAGAACCAGAACACTAGTGGAATGAAAGATCAGGTGCCTTTCTTTTGGCCAGTGGGTGCTCAGGCACTTGACCTACCTTGCTTCCACAAAGATTTCTGAGCATCAGGCTATTCACACGGAGGAAGGAGGGGAAGAAGAAGGGCTGGAGTGAGAAGCAGAGGGACAAGATTTGCCCTTGGCAAGGTCATGCTGGCATTCTCATCTCTCCTGACGATTGCATCAGATCCCCTGCCGTTTCCATTGGCTTTCCTCAGCTGTGTTGTGTAGTTTCCATCTTGGCCTTGTAAAGGCTGCACCGTCTTACTCTTGCATGCAGAAGCCCAGGACACAGCACAGCCAGTCGCTGTGTCATCACTTCAACATGAATGGATATGTAAGAGTTTCTCTGCAGCCATGTTTCCTTGACAGTGATCTGAGATGTGAGGTGTGGGAGGGCATAGTCCTGCTCTATGATGTCAATTTTTGAAGTACAAGAGTAGGAAAATTGGAGCTATACAGACCTCCCCATCTCAGGATATGACTTCCCTTTAGTGTCATTTATTGCCATCCATGGTTGCCATGAAAGTTCAGCGATGCCCACCATGAATGAGATAGTGAGTTTAGTTCTGGGAGTGTAGAAGGGACAAGACCTCACTCTCAGGAGTCCAGAACAACATGGTAGGGGCGGGCTCAGCAAACGGCACCTACCTGTCAGGTAGAAAGTGCAAGGAGGGTGGAGGCCCCTATGGGAGACTTCTGTAGGTTCCAGTTGACCCAGGATATCTCAGGACAGGTTGGCAGGGATTGTGGGAAGGGCTTCCTTGTTGGAAAGCCAAGGGTACAGACCCAGAAGAGTACAGAAAGAAGTCTTGTATAGTCCCATGCCACCTTCATGATCATTGGTACGGTTGAGGCTCTTGTTGTGGCCTTGTGTCAATCCATCTTATGAAGGATTTTTTTTTTTATTTTTATTGACCCTCTACTTGGCCAACCATGACGTCCTTTTCTAGCGATGATCCTTATTCAGTCTTTCCAAAAGGGGGTGCTAGAGGGAGACTACAGGGCTGGAGGAAGGAAAGGGCCGTGGTTCTCTGTGTTCTCATCTGAGCTACATCCCTGCATGATGGCAGTGCCTGTTCTGGTTCCAGTTGCTCTCCATGCTCTCCATACCAGCCTCAGTGTAACCCCTGGGAAGAACCAGCTCCAGGTGGCAGAGTCCCTTCTCCGGACTCTGAATCCTAGCATCAATAGGATTGATAACGCAATACTTGATTTCCTGCCTAATGTTCATGGCCAGATCTTTCTCTTACTATAACATTGGCTTTAGTTTTAGGGCTTACAGCCATGTGAGAATATCTTACTTTATGATTTTCTCTCAGCTGAGAACCAAAGTGTTGGTGATTGGAACCCATCCAGCAGTGCCATGGGTGAGAAGCCTGGCAATCTGCTTCCATAAAGATTACAGTCAAGCAAACCCTATGGGAGCCATTCTATTCTGTCACACACGGAGTTGCCATGAATCAGAATGAACTCAATAACATTTTTTTAATTGTATATATTACAAAGATAACAGAGCTGTGGGTGATTTCATTGTAAGTTGTAAGGAGTCTGTCATGTGCAATGGATTGTTAGCTCCAGGACTCGTAGTCAGCAGCTGGCCCGTAGCTAGGATTCAGTAAGCATATATTGAGTGAGTCCATTTATTTGAAAGAAAAAAAAAGTGTCTAGTGAACTCTGACTCATAGCTCACCGCATCTGCTTCAGAGAAGATTTGTGCTCCCTAGAATTATCAGTGGCTAATTTTTCAGAAGTGGATCACCAAGTCTGGCTTCATAGTCACCTTTGGGTGGCTCCAATCATCATTCTTTTCATTAGCAAGAAGACACACAAACCCTCAGCACCAGCCAGGCACTTTAGCCCCAGCACGGTATATGTCAGTGCTCTGAAACAGATCACCGCTTCATAATCTATTCATGTTTTGCTGTGCACAAGTGGTTTAAAATTTTACCCATTAAGTAGCAGCAGTTTATGAATGACAAACCAAGGGGTACGTTATCGCTTTTTATCAGTTATGTCAAGATGTAAGTGAGGTTTGCCGACTCACACACTTTATATCTCCCTTGGCTATTTTGCACATCCCATGAGCAACTTCAGGACAATCAGTTTCTGTTGAGAAAATTTCATGTTGAGAATTGAAGTGGGAAGACTTTTCTTCCTGTTCTTCTGAGTCTTTAGGATATAGCCCCTCTCTTGGTCACTTTTTAGTTTATAGGACAAACCAGCTGCTGTTGAATCTACTCACACTCATGGGAACCTCATCTGTGTCAGAATAAAACTGTACTCTGTAGTGTTTTCAGGGACTGGTCTTTCAGGAAAGGGTCACCAGGGCTTTCTTCTGAGGCATCTCGGCATGGACTCAAACCTCTAAATCTTTTGATTAGCAGTCAAGCCGGTTAACAATTTGCACCACTTAAGGACCTGAACACCTCTTCCTTTGAGGCTGTCATTCTTGTCACGGACACACTAGACTCTTTCCTCTAAAGTGCCTCTAGAGTAGCCATTTATTTGATCAGGATCCTCGGCAGTTTTATCTGGTGAAAGCAAGCCGGTACCTTTCTGAGAAGGGCCTCCTTGAGTTCATTTAAGGCCTTCTGAGTCTCAAGCCAAGCTTCTTATTTCACTTGTAGTTGTACGGTCTTTTATTAAGTCTTTTCATCTTTCTCTCTTTACAATTGTCTCTGCCATTCTCCATTCTCATTTGAGGCTAATGAGACCATGTTTGTGCTATGATTTTTCTTTAAGTAGGAGTTGCTTTGCGGGACTGAGTCACTGTCTTTCCTGGTTCACACAAGCTCTCTTTCTCCTGTCCTTTGGGTTTTACATTTCAACTGCTCTAGGCATCTCTTGCGACTCCCCAAAGCTTCTATGCAGGCTCCAGACTGTTCTGTTTGTTTGTTTTTAACCTGAACCTTCAGTCTGCTGTTACACATTTTCTTCCTAGTTTTAAGCCTGTTCTTTGAAATGCATTCTTTCCATATAACACGCAGGAAGGTCCCCAAGAGTTTAAAATAGGAAATCTGATGGTGTGCTACTGGTGATCCTTGTAGGGTGATGCTGGTCTTCTCCAGTCATTTCCGGGATTTGAGGTTCCCGATTACATTCAAATAGTAAATTATGCATTAAATTCTCTTACAAGTGGGAATAATGTATTGTTTTCTCTGTGCTCTTGTGAACACAGCAGAGGATTCTTTACAGACTGGCTGTTGATAAAACTGGAAAATGGGTAATAAGGGTCTGCTTTCTCTTTGGATTCTGCGGTTTCCAGTGAAAGGGGCTGGAGGCCATTCAGAGAGCAGGCTTCTCTGTCTGGATACTCTAGAAATAGCTGCTGATTCTCTGGGCAAAGGAGGGAAGAAGGCTGGCCCAAGTACTGGCAGGCTTGTTGCTCCAGGCTAGCAGATCTCTGGTTGCAGGGCACATGTGCTAACTTCCCAGCCAGCCTTAGGACAGCAGGGCTGAGAGCCACACCTCATTGTCTTTGGGCTGTAGGGTCAGAGGCAGCACTTTTGATGGTCGAAGTTCCACTTTCTGTATCACGGTCTTTGTTGACACATTCTAAGCTTTCTGTTGAGAACATAGATTTAACTGAGACTTTTAAACTTTTCCAGAAAACATCCAGTCCTTCCAGAAAAATATCTATAGTGCTCGAAACTGTTAGTAGGACCAGCAAATACCTCCCTCTAAGTGGGGTCCCTGGAAACCTTCCCTCATCTGATAGTGCTGTTTGGCTGTCTCTGGTCTTCTCTTCACACTGTAACTAACAACAGGGAAGGCTGGAGTGCACTGGCATATATAAACCAAATCAAACCCACTGCCACAGAGTCAATTTCAACTCATAGTGACCCTACAGAATGGAGTAGAATTGTCCCATAGAGTTTTCAAGGAATGGCTGGTGGATTCAAACTGCTGACCTGTTGATTAGCAGCCATAGCACTTAGCTACTATGCTGCCACAGTTGACTTGGCACACACAGGGTGTTCAAATATCTCATCTCCCATCAGTCTTCACTTTTTTTGTCCACAGTAACATGCCTCACCAAAAGGTTGGCAGTTAGAGCCCACCCAAAGGTGCCTTGGAGGAAAGACCTGGAGATCTGCTTCCAAAAGGTCACAGACTTGAAACACTACAGGGCTGTTTTACTCTGCATACACCAGATTGCCATGAGTTAGAATCAACTCTGTGGCAACTAACAACCACCAATACACCTAACACAGATGCACAGGAAGTTTATTTTAGCCAACACCTGCATTGTAGTGCAGTTATATAAGAAGGGTCCCAAGCTTCTGAGACTCAAAACATTGTATTGTCTTTGCTGTCAGTTGTCCTTGATTTGATGCTGACTCCCGGTGACCCTGTGTGTGCAGAGTAGCAGTGCTCGGTAGTGTTCAAGGCTGTACCTTCTCAGAAGCTCATCATTGAGTCTGTTTTCCAAGGCTGCTCTGGGTAGTGTGGGAGCGCCAACCTTTCAGCTACCAGTCCATCACTTAACCACTTCAGCCATCTCCTTCACAGCATGCCTGGTGTCTGAACAGAGTTCTGTGGGCTTCTGCTTTTTCACTGTTGAGAGAACTGTGACAGTATTAACTAGATATGGGACTTTGGACTCATTTATTTTAAGAAACTCTTTCCTTCATCGGAATTTACAGCTGATCACTTGTTTCTGATTGGCACAAAGCTTTCCTGACAGCAGAAGTGGGTTAGGGAACACCTGTGTTAATCTCATTCTGTCGACGAAGTGCTTTTATGTATTTTGCTGTTAAAAAATAACACACATGAAAAGTAACCCAACACATTGCTGTCCCGTTAATTCTGAGTCATAGTGACCGTATAGGACAGAGTAGAACTGACACATATGGTTTCCAAGGAATGGTTGCTAGTTTCAAGCTGCTGAACTTTCAGGTAGCAGCTAAGCTTTTAACAACCATGCCACCAGGCCTCCTATTTTGCTATAGGTGTTAATCGATATGTTAACCACACCAAGGAAACACAGCCCGTCTGATCACACTGCTTGAGAAACACGGGTTTGGCAAGTAACTCAAGGAAGAGGTTTCCTGTAGACAGATCATCAGCTTGCAAACACAACCATCCAAGCTTTCTCGTTTCCAGTGCATTTCTAAATACCACCCTGCTTTGTGGGTCATGTCTGTGGAGGACAGGACTGGCTACATGCTTTGTGGGACTCAGCGCAAGATGACACATGGAGGCCTTTGTTCAAATGCTTGTTGTCCTTCCAAGTAGCAGGGATGGGGTCTGGGAACCATGTTTTCAGGGGACATTGAGGTCAATTGGTATAACTAGGTTTTGCTAAGAGAGTCTTCTGCACCCCATATTGGTGAGTGGCATCTGGGATCTTAAAAGCCAACAAGCTGCCATCGGAGGAACATCAATTGGTCCCAACCTACCCAGAATAGATGACAACTGGGAACGTGAGGAAAAATGAGCCTAGGAGACAAAAGGACCCATACGATGGGGAGACTACATCAGCAGGAGACCAGAAGAACTAGATGGAGCCCGGCCACCACCACAACACAGTTTCTAATGTAGCATGAGAAAAAAGAGGTGTGTAGATCAAGAACTCTGTTAAAAGACCAGAACCGATAGTCTGACAATCTGGAGGGTTCCCTGGGAACATGGCCTCTAGACTTGCTGCCAGTCTAGACTTGAAACCGGTACTGAGGTCAACACTTCAGAGAAAGAATGAACTGGACTCGGGAACACAGAGTGATGCACGAGGTATGTGTACTTTATAGTTTAATACGTGTATGAGGGTGTCTCACTGGTTTCTTTTTAGAGGGGATAGGACATGGTGGAGAGGAGGGGACAGTGTTGGTTGAGTGGCTATTGGCATTAAAGAGTGAAAAGGAAAAGTGTGCTATCACAGGATGAGGAGAGCAGATAGAGTTGCAGAGAGGTGGGTACTAGGCTTTTATATGGAAAATTCACTTGGATTGTAAACTTTCACTTAATCACATTAAAAAGTTAAAGAACAAAACAAACACAAAAAAACAATTCAGTGTCCTTGGGTAGCACATAGGGTCAAGTGCTTGACTCTTATCTGAAAGTCTGGTGGTTTGAATATATGGAGAGATCCCTCGTAAGAAAGTCCTGGTGATCTCTTTCAACAGATTATCCATGAACACCTTATGGGACACAGCTGTATTCCACAACACATGGGTCACTCTGAGTCAGGACTGGTGGACAGACCTGGTTACAGTTTTTTATTTTTTTCCCCTCAACAATAAGAATTTCCAGTGACAGCCAAGCACAAACCCCTCTGAGTGTGGAGTTAGTTGTTACTGCACAAGTTACATGCCTGTGAAGCTGCCCAGGGTGATGGACGTCACCACTCAGGACAAAGCAGAGTGCACCTTCTCAAACTGCATCTCCTGTGCCTCACACATTTCTAGCCCCTGCGTACATGCCTGTGTGTCTGGTCATGTGTGCTGGCATGTGCATGTGTGTGTGTGTGTGTGTGTGTGTAGGTCAGCACACATGTGCGTGTCTGTACACTACTTCCCTCTAGTACCTGCTATGTCTCAAGTAGAAATCTGCACACCCTTTACCCTGGAGCTGAGCACTGCTGCCTTTACCCTCATCCTGACAATTACACTACATGGAAATTAGAAGATAGATGCCTTGGGATTTTTCACATTGCAGAAGAACAGTGTGCTTTGTAGTCTTTCTAATTGCAAGCAATTTCCTCAACTAGGACAAGCAGCTTTATACCCAGGCAAGGAAAGGAGGTCCAAAAGGATTGAATAGATCAGTCACACAAGAACATATAGACAGGAGAAAATTCAGACAACTGTACACCAGGATTCAGCAGACCAAATCAATGTCCCCCAAAGCATTTTTTGAACTATAATTTGATTCTTCTCTTCCCCAGAGGCTTTATTTACTATTGTTGCAGATACCAGAGTTTTGATGAGTTCCTTTTGTAAGGAGCTGGGCTGGAGAGCTTATCCTGGTAAATATTGCCGGCTTTGACAATGTGTTGTAGGGATATACAACGTTGTATGTGGTTGCTGGATACTTTCACGTGTTGCACTGTTTCAGCTTCAGCACTGTCCCAGTCAGATGCTGTTCATTTTATAGAGGAAGAAATGGAAACACTGGAAAGTATAATGAGCTACAGAACATAACTAATTTCCAAGAACGAGTAGGAGCTGGCCCTCCATAGATGATGGTCTTAACTATTGTGAGAGGAGGAGCTGTCATGGGTTTGTTGGTTTAGTAAGCCACAACCAAGTGTTGAAACTGAGTGGGATCCTGCCTCTGAGGGCCTGGTCCCTCCTGATAATATGTTGAAAGTATGTGAGGTAAAGTCTCGCCACCCTCACTTACAAGGAGAATTCTGCCTAAACTTCTCACAGGGCAGATGTGTTCTTCTTCTTCTTTGTTTTTTGGTAGTGCATGGTGTGTTCAATTCTATGTCAACAGTGGGAAGACCTATGAGGCAGTTCTACTCTGTCCTGTAGGGTCTGTATGAGTTGGAATTGACTCAACAGCAGTGGATTTGCTTTGGGTTTATGCTACCTTCATAAGCAGTCATCCAACTGTGTTTTTCAGAATTTCTTGGAGAATCTCCAAGTTAGTCTATTCACTTACACTGTGGTGACTCTGTGTGTGTCAGACTAGAACTTTGCTCTATAGGGTTTTCAGTGGCTGATGTCTTCCAAATAAGTAGATCAATCACCAGGCTTTTCTTCTAAGGCATCTCAGATTGGATTTGAACACCCAACCTTTTGGTTAGCAGCTGCACACGTTAACTGCTTTTACCACCCAGGGATTCCCAAAGATCCTTGAGTTGTTTTTATATCCTTCTTACAGCCCTTGATTTTTTTTTTTTTTTAATTGTGCTTTAGGTAAAAGTTTAGAGCTCAAGTTCATTTTTTTCACTCCCAAATTTACACTTACGTTGTTTTGTGACATGAGTTGCAATCCCCAATGTGACAACACACTCTCCTTTTCCATCCTGGATTCCCTGCATCCACTCAACCAGTTTCTGTCCCTTTCTGATGTCTCATCCTGCTTTGGGACGGAAACAGCCCATTTGGTCTCTTTTAACTCACTTTTGATCAGCCTTTGGTTTTACAGCTGGGGTCTTCAATCACTAAATAAACAAAGGACTTGAAATCAGTCCACTGACAAGAAAGGAGGGAGATATCATTGTGTTGAGGCTGGAGTTTCAGGTATCTGTCTGGCTGGGCAGCGCTACTCTGTCCTAGAGGGTCGCTATGAGTCCACTTAGTGGAAACAGGTTGGGTGATTTTGTGTGTTGTCAGGAACTCTGGACCCCCTGCCTTCCTGAAGACAGATGACTACAGGACATCTGCCCTCTCCTAGCAGCAGACAAGTTTCCAGACCGGGTTTACAAGGAAGAAGTCTATCAGCAGGCAGGAGACAGGAAGGAGGTAATAATGACACGAGAAGACAGAAAGTGTTATTTATCACAGTTGCTGTGTCACCAGGCTGTTATTCTTACTGTTTTTCAGATTCATGGCCGTATGAAGGCCGTGTGTCCTCAAGTCACAGGGCACATGCTACCAGTGAAAGATGAAGGGATTGCCCGAATATTCAGAGAACAAGAACCTGAAAATGGGGGACCAGAATTTCTCAATTTCTTCTCAAGTTAGTCTTATAAAACCTAAAACTGCTGCTCTTTCAAGAGAGTGTAAGTGAGGTCTGCAATGTAGAGTAATGAGGTCTGTGATGTAGAGTAAAGCAGGAAAAGAAAATAAAACAGCTCAGTTTGGGAAAATGTGAAAATTACATGACATTTGTTAAATCCCAGACACGAAATAAAATGAAAACAGCTGTGGATACCCACACTGTGTAGACATTGGAAGGCCATTTATCTTGGAAACTTGAAGGGGTGGGGATTACACACCGTATTGATCAATGTGCTTTGGGGAAAGGCACAGCCCCATGCAATAGTCACTAACTAGCTGCTGGTCACTTGAAATGCCAGAGATTACTGAAGCATGAGGGAGTCCTGCCCACAGAAAGGAGAACGCAAACACTGCATTTTGAAACTTTGCCGAAAAGGTTCACCACCAAGCGAGAAACCAGTGGCCCAGAGATTGCATGATTTTGTAGAAGGGCTTCCTGTTGGCTTCTGGCTCTAGAATCTGTGAGGTAATGACCTCCAACTGCTGGCAGCTCAGGTAATACTCCGTCTGTGAAAAGTTTCCTTAGGGCAACAAATTTATCTGAGTAACACTCCTCTTCCTCTAAGAAGCAGTGAGATCCGACAGAAATTCTGAACCCTAAATCTTGACAATGTCTTTCAGCAACCAACTACTCCTAAATACCTCCCCTTCCCTCCCGTCTTCGCTTTCTTTCCCCTCCCCTCCCATCCCTTCCTAAACCCCACCCTTCCCTTTCTCTCCACTTTCCTCCCCTCCCCTCCAGTTATGGATTGAATTGTGTCACCCCCAAAATGTGTGTGTTGATTTGACTTGGCTGTGAGTCCCAGTATGGTGCCCTTCCTCCCATGTGTTGTGAATCCTGCCTCTGTGATAACTGTTGGTGGACAATGGGCAGCAGCTGTGTTCGTGAGGCAGGACTCAAGCTACAGTATGCTTGTGGGATATAAAGGAGAGAAGTGAGCGTTGAGAGTTGGGAATCTCATGCCACCAAGAAAGCATGACTGAGAACAGAGCGTGTCCTTTGGACTTGAGGTTCTTGTGCTAAGATGCTCTCCTTGAATTTGGACTCTTGGCCTATTGGACCTTGATGATTTGCCGTATTGAATGGGCTTGTAACTCATGACTAGATTTATAGCTTACTGGACTCTGACAATAACGTTTCTCTTCATAAAGCCTTCCACTGGTGGTAGTTTCTGTTAGAGAAGTACTGGGTGACTAAGACAGAATTTGGTACCGGTGGTGGGGTACTGCTGTAACAAATACCTAAAATGTGGAAGATTTTGTTTTGAAACTGAATGTATGGAAGAAGATACTCAACAGAACTGCTAACACCTGAAAAGACAGCAGATGGTAAGAAAAGCAGCAGCAGAGAACTGACAGAAGCATAATCAGGAGCTGACCCACAGAGCGAGAATGCTGAATGTCTGTGCGTGGGAGGCTTCCTGGCAGAATGGGGTGTGTCTGGACACTTGAATAGGTGGAGCTAGGCTTGCTGACCCACGTAACAAGAGAAGTGAGTGCCTGTGTGCAGGAGGCTACTTGATGGAGTTGGGTGCCTCTGGGCACTTGAATTGGTGGAGCTACAGAGCTTTGGAACACTGGTCCCTGCAGTGCAGATGTGGGCTTGAGGCCCAGGCCTTGAGACCATAGGAAGCGGAAGCTGATGAGACAAGTTTGATGAGAGGCTGAACTGCCTCAGTCCATGAAGGTATGGCTCTGAAAGGGTGGAGCCAGGGCTTTCTGTGTTTGTGGGAGTGGGATTGCCACTCACTGGGGCTTAGGGTGCACCTAAATCCGAGGGGGCAGAGTTGCTGTCCAAGTGGGCCTGGAAGGTGGAGCTGAAGCTCAGGGGCTTCCACTCACACTCTGGAGAGTGTGGCCAACACCTGGAGTCTGAAGGGAACGGTTATGAAATGTCTGAATTTGGGGTATTGTTGTTGAAGCCGTGATGGTTAATGCAATGTGTTATGATGATTTACTTGGCGTATGCTATGCCTTTCCCTGCAATTTCTCAATTTGTAATGAAAATGTGCAATTCGTGTCCACATGCTCTACCACTGTATTTTGGAAAGATAACATGCGTTCTGCATTTCACAGTTGAGAAATTTATGGATTTTGGACTTAAGATTGTTGCTATGCTATGAATGATGATTTTTGCTATGCTGTGAGTGAAGATTACTGTTGCTATGCTATGAATGAAGACTGTTACTGTTGCTATGCTGCAAATGAATATATTTTCCTTGTTCTAATGACGTGATTTTTTGGAGTGCCGAAAGGTGGGATGCCATGGATTGAATTGTGTTTTCCCCAAAATGTGTGTGTTGATTTGACTTGGCTATGAGTCCCAATATAGTGCCATTCCTTCCATGTGTTGTGAATCTTGCCTCTGTGATAATTGATGATGGAGAATGGGCAGCAGCTGTGTTGGTGAGGCAGGACTCAAACTACAGTAAGTTTGTGGGATACAAGGGAGAGAAGTGAGCACGGAGAGTTGGGAATTTCACACCACCAAGAAAGCATGACTAAGAACAGAGCATGTCCTTTGGACCTGAGGTTCTTGTGGTAAGATGCTCTCCTTTTTTGGACTCTTGGCCTATTGGACCTTGATGATTTGCCGTATTGAATGGGTTTGTAACTCATGACTGGATTTATAGCTTACTGGACTCTGACAGTAACATTTCTCTTCATAAAGCCTTCCACTGGTGATAGTTTCTGGTAGAGAAGTACCAGGCGAAGAAGACCTCTACTGTCCTCCTCCCCTTCCTCCTTGCTTCCCCTCCCCTTCCTCTTCCCTCCCCCTTCCTTCCCCCTTCTCCTTCCTTTCCCTTTTCTAATCAACAGCTCAGAAGTGAAGCCAATAGCAGATTGGTGGTAGAATCTTTGTCTTCCATTCAGGACACTCATGTTCCAGTTCTGGCCAGTGTACCTCACGCATAACCACTACCTGTCTGTCCATAGAGGCTTGTGTGATGCTAAGATGCTGAACAAACTTCAGGGAGCTTGTAGACTAAGACCGACTAGGAAGAAAGACCTAGTGATCTACTTCTGAAAATCATGAGAGATCTCTGTGGATCATAGTTCTACAACTGATTAGGGTGATGGTGCAGGACTGGTGAACATTTTGTTCTCTTGGGCCCAAATACCTCGAGGCTGACTTAATAGCCACTCACAACATGCACACAAGCAGACAGTGAGAGATACATGAAAGCAGGAGACACTAGGTGGCTTATGATGTGATTTGGGGGCTTTACAAAATCATGTAGATATGGAATTCTGCTGTCTTGAGTTTTGGCTATATGGCTGCTGGAGAATGTTGGAGTCCAAAATATAAGCCTGAAGTTGAAAAGGATCTCTGTGACTGAGACAGAAATGATTTAGTGCAGACCCTTTGGATGAATCCATGGGACTGACCTGTTGCCTCCCAAGGGACTCTTTTCAACTGTCACTCTGAGGAGTGGCCACTACTCTATTGTCTGTGGGGCTAGCAGCCATAGCACTTACCACTACACCACCAGGGTTTCCACATCGTGTTAAGACTGTGAACTTGGGCTGGGCACATGGCATTCCTATGCCTCAAATCCCTGAAGGGAAAGCAGATGCTAGGGTTGCTAATTTTGTTGGTGATGGTTATTATATAAGGCTATTCGTGAGTGTTAGGTTCTTCTCCTTTGTGCCTGGGGTACATCAGAATTTCCATGCTATCTTGAGGGATGGCAAGATCAAGTTAGTTTCTTTGGTCAGTGGGACAAGAGCAAGAGTGATGTGTGTCCCTTCTAGACAGTAGCCTTAGGAGCCAGAGTCTGATTCTCCAATTTTCCACATGCTCTTTTCTTCGATATCCCTGACCAGCAGCATTCCACAGACTGGAAACTCTGTAAGACTGGGTCCTGGAGTAAGGATCACAAAGGGAAACCCACAGCTACTTTTGATGGTCATGAGCTTGAGTGAAAAGTGAACGCTGGTGGTTTGTTCCAGAAGAACTACCTGCCCCATCAGTTGTCATACTTGTTTCGAATAAGACTGAGGAGGATTACAATAAATGAGCAGTCTAGAATAGCACCTGGTACATGGTAAACCCGTGGCCTTCAAGCTGACTCTGACTCATAGTGATCCTATAGGATAGAGTAGAACTGCCCCATAGGGTTTCCAAAGAGCAGCTGGTGGATTTGGACTGCCAGCCTTTTGGTTAGTAGCTAGACTCTTAATTAGTATGCCACCAAGATTACAGTAAATTCCAGTTGTTTATCTTATATCTCTTTATGTGGAAATTCTGTGGGTTATATAATCAAAGTAGTCTTAGGCTTCATGACTCTGATTTTTTTGTTTGCTTTTATGACTTCTTAGAAAAGCATTCCTTGCCTCAGTATAAAAACGGTTATCTGCATTTTACATTTTATCTCTTTGACCTCTGGAATTTATTTTTCAGTAGCCTATGAAGCATGGTTCTAACATTATTTTTATTGCCTGAAATTGTTCCATTATAACAAATTCATTATTTCTTTCTTGTTTGACCCTTCACTTTTATCATTTACTAAATTTTCACTGATAACCGACATTTACTGGACTCTTTTTCTACCCTTGGTATCCCTGACCACTTTAAATCTAAAAGAACGTGTGGGCTCCATCAGACATGGAAAAAGGAAATACATTGTGTGTCTGATTGTCTTCATGAACAACGGCCTTCTTTGTCATGAAACAAGAAGAATGGGATGGTGACAAGCTACCACTACTGAATATTTTGATTAAAGATTCTATAGAAGAATACTGATCCAATGGGGAGTAAAATTCCAAACAGCCAATAGAATCCAGACTTTCTGGAACCACTGAGGCTGAATGAACTTTGAAACGATTGCCCTGAGATAAACTTTAAATTTTAAACTGAAACTATTTCCTGAAGACTTTTCTGAACCTCTTCTCCCTCCAAAGGCTTATCTTAATAAGTTAGATATGCTGCTTTGAATATTGTGCTCTTTCAGAGAATTATCTATGTGAGATCAAGTAACAAGGGTAACTCTAAAGTTTGGATGAGATGCTTAAGGGGCAGTGTGTTTAAGATGAAGGTGGTAGAATAATATGAGAAAAGATGGCAAGAATGGCAGCACAACTTGAAGAATGTAATCAGCATCACTAAATTCTTCATGTAAAAATTGTTAAAAAGGTGTATCTTTGTCTGTGTGTACTTTTACCAAAAGTAAATAATTGAGATTAAAAATGAAAGCATGAGCTTTGGTTTGGAATGTCAGTTATAACATTTATTATCCATCTGACTGTAGGCTATAATTTCTTAAACATTGCTTCCTCTATGGAACACCCATGGGTGGTCACCCTACCTCTGCCAAATGGAGATCTGCCGCATAGGATTATTGTGAGAGGGTCATTGAAACAATCAAACATCTGTAACATTTATTACAGTGTCTGGCACATAATAAGTGCTTAATAAACGGTAGCCATTATTATTTGCAACTACTTTCTGTAATCATAGTTATTTTATAGAAGCAGCAGCTGGTATCCTGCAAGATCCAACTTTCCCTATTACTGCTAGTTCTTCACCACCTGATTAATATTGTGCAGTGGTTAGATGCCAACACCCTGGGTCCTAGATCTGCCATTTCCTGACCGTGTGACCTTGGGACAGCGGCTAACCTTCCTGGGCCTCTGTATAATGAAGACAGTGATAGTACCTACTTAACAGAACTGTGAGGATCAAGTATTTCTTGTTAATTGTCGTTGGGTTTGCTCTGACACACCGTGAATTTATATATGACAAAATGAAAGTCTGCCATCCTATACCATCTTCATGACTGTTGTATGTTTGAGTCCATTGTTTTGTCTATTGTGTCAATCAGTCTCACAAAAACCAAACCAAAGCCATTGCTGTCCAGTTGATTCCCTACTCAAGAGGCCCTATAGGACTGAGTAGAACTGCTTTGTAGAGTTTCCAAGGAGTACCTGGTGGATGTGAACAGCCAACCTTTTGTTTTGTAGCCCTAGTACCTAACCACTACCCCACTAGGGTTTCCATCGCACTGCAGGTTTTCTTCATTTTTGCAAATTCTCTACTTTACCAGAGGTCCCTGAGTGGTGCAGATGGCTTGTCTACCACTAATATAAGGGTCTATTCACCCAGCAGCACTATGGAAGAAAGGCCTGGCATTCTAATTCTGTAAAGATACAGCCTAGAAAACTCTGCAGAGCAGTTCTTCTCTGTAACCCATGAGGTCACCATGAGTCAGAATTGATGAGATGGCAATTATTACTACTGTTTTACTTTGTTTGATTTCTCCTTCAGCGAACATAATGTCCTTTTTTAGAATTTGGTCTTCTCTGAGGACATGTCCCAAGCAAGCAAGTTAGATCTTCACCATTCTCACTTCTAAGGAGCATTCTGTTATGTTTCTTCAAGACTGATTTTTTTCACTGTGGTTAGTGTTGGCTCCTAACATTTCATCATGCTGAGCCTTTTGCACTTGCGGCTGGACGTTGTTATCTTAGCTCCATGAATTCATTCCCTTGTTCTAGCTTAACACGGCCTTTTAGGCTCGGGTGATGCAAAGTGGTTCTCTCAGGAGTTGTGCAGGCTCAGCCTCCATCCACATCCATCAGAGAATGTTTGTTTCCTCTTCTACACCAGGATGCTTCCCTCTTGCATCTGCCTCCCTGTGCTGATGTGCAAGTATGTCTCGCTGTATTGAACTCAGCCTTTCCTGAAGAAGGGTGGGCTCTCAATTCTAGATATTCTTTTATTGCTGTTTTGTTTTGGTTTTTTTGGATATTGTTATAGATATTGTTTTTTTAAGATATTTTTTCTAGATTTTTTTTATTGGACTTTAGGTGAAGGTTCACAGAATAAATTCATTTCTCACTAAATAGTTGCTAAATACATTGTTCTGTGTCATTGGTTGCCAAACACATGACATGTTTTCTCTTCTTGACCTTGGTTTACCCATTACCAGCTTTTGCATCCCATTCCAACTTTTCAAGGTTGCCCATTTGGTCGCATTTTGTCTTATGGGCCTGTCTAATCTTTGGCTAAAAGGTGATCTTTCAACATTCTTAACCCCTAGCACAGCTCCTTGCATGTGGAAAGACTAATTCTCTATCCACGTTGAATGAATGAGCAGAAGGAGCACATAGCTCTGGAGGTACCCTGGAAGGCAAATAGCTAACAAGTGGGAGCCATTCTTGGGAAATAGGTTAACTCTCCTGTCAGATCTCACTTGCTTGGCTCCCACTGGAGTGTGGGTTCAATCAACCAAATTATGCCTCAGTCTTCGATTTTCAAAAATCACCATGTTTATGAGCTGGGAAGCATACCTGATTCCCAGTCTACTGCTCTGAGTATTATTTTTTTATTAACTGCAAAATAGTTATATAAACTAATTTACATCAGCAATCTATAAGCTCCAAAGGCACTGCAATGCTTTGGAGATGTCAGAAAAATGTTATTTACAAGTCACACTTCTCCCTAATTTATAGAATTTACCCCCTGGGTTAGCAGAATTGAATTGGAAAGTAAGAAGAGTATTCTGCGGCCACAATTTGCATATTTATTGGCATTTCTCTCCAGATATGATGCTTTCTCTACATCTTTGGTACTAGTCTCTGCTTCCTGCTTCCTTGTCACACCCTGCTTAGGTGGTAATGGGTCTTCCCTGAGTTCCCACTGTATGCCAGGCACTGGAGCAGGCACAAGATAAAGTGTTGAGAGGATCTCGCACTTGACTTGGAGGCATTGTGCTGTACGGCAAAAAGTAGAAAAGAAAAAATATGGTAGTGTTATGCGTGCAGTGCCGCAGTGATGATGTGTCTGTGGTTTTCTCCACCTGCACATGCACAGCCCTGGTTTTCTCTTTCATCCTTTCCTGGGAGGAAGAGCAGAGGTGAGTGAGTCATGGCCATCTACCTCACAGGGATGTCCCTTTTGGCACCTGAGGGTTCAAGCACTCCTGCCTCTCCTGTGGCTACTGCTGAGCGGGTGATTGGCAGAGAGAGCAAAGTGGAAGACTTTGCCTGTTGGTTTCAGAAACTTCTTCCTGTTTCTATTCTTCCTCATGCCACAAGGATTTCTGAGTGTCACTTCTCATCAAAGTGCAACAATGGAGTGTCTTCAAAGTCTGAGAGTCTTGGGGTCAGAGGGACAGCTCACTGTTGAAACTCCAACTGCACAGCAAGACCAAGAGTTCTAGAGCCTCCAGCCTGTGTGGGCAAAGCCCCAGCACAGCCAAGCTTGTCATCCCAGCAGAGATGTAGCTGTGTATTGGAGCTTCACTGCAGTTGGGGCACCACCTACAGTCTTAGTGGTCAACGGGTCCCCACAGATCAGCCTCATGAGCTAGATCTGGGGGTGCCCAGTCTCCTTAGATTTTGAGCAGAGCTGAGTGTGGACCTCGTGATATGAGAGGAACCATTGCAGTGTGGTGGAAGCTAAGCACAGAGAATGTGATGAAGGAATGGTCCCTGGAAGCTCTCCTGCAGGGACTCCACACTGCAGGCAGTCAGTTTTCTCATTCTCAGGGCCTCTCTGAGCTTTCTTATCACTCTGCCAGTCCATAAGCCTGTCTTTGGAGCCTATTTCACGCGGTCAGAGTTGCTACAGGACATCTCTGAAACAAATCCAGTTGACTTTGAGTTGATTCTAACTCACAGTGACCTCATGTGTGTCACAGCAGAACTCTGCTCCATGGCATCATCAGTGGATGGCTCTGGAAGTAGATATCCAGGGTTTTCTTCTAACACACCACTGGGTGGATGCAGATCTCTAGTTTTTCAGTCAACAGCCAAGAGAATGAACTGTTTGCACCACTCATGGACTTCCGCTCTATCTCCAGCAGAGGACTATTGATTATCTGTTGAGTTGAGTTTAACTCACATCAACCTCATTGTGTCAGAGTACACCTACTCCTCACCAGGTTTTCAGTGGCTGGATTTTCACACGTAAAATGCCAGGTCTTTCTTCTGAGGTGTCTTTGTGTAAATTCTAGCCGTCCACATTTTGGTTGATAGTTGATTGCATACGTTTGTACCACATGGAAACCCCAGAGTAAGGAAGTGTTTCTGTTGTTAGGTACTGTTGAGTTGATGTGAATTCCAGTGACCTCATGTGACAGAGAAGAAGTGGCCTATAGGATTTTCTAGTCTGTAATCTTTACAGAAACAGATCACTAGGCATTTCTGCTGTGCAGACACTGAATGGATTCCAAACACCAACCTTTTGGCTGGCAGCAGAGAAACAGCTGACCATTGTACTACCAAGGCTTTACTTGCCCCTGCCCAAAATGCCATTTGGTGGATTTTAATTCATACTGATCTTGTAGGACATAGTTAAACTGTCCTATGAAATCAGTTGCCATTGAGTCAAGTCCGACTCACAGTGACCCTATAGGACAGAGGAGAACTGCCCCACAGTTTCCAAAGAGTTCCTGATTTGAACTGCTGACCTTTTGGTTAGCAGCTATGGCACTTAACCATTAAGCCACCAGGGTTTCTAAACTGCCCCACAGGGCTTCCTAAATTAGGGGAATGTGGGGCTTAAATCAAATGGCTGCCCAGTTAATAACTTTGACTGAAGGAAAACAGCCTTGAGAGCTGAGGTCTACCACACTAGCAGCAGGTACAGGTGGAGGCAGGGGACCCCAACCATTATGAGACTGGGGACTGGATGAAGGATGTGAGAGGGTCTGTATCTTTGTGCAGAATCTTCCTGTCTGTATTATGTAAAGAGTACTTACGTAGAACAAGAGCATTTAGATATATGTGAAGATATTGAAAAAATAACAACCACAAAAAAACAAACAAACCACAAAGCCTGTTGCCATCAAGTCAATTCTGACTCATAAGGACACTACAGGACAGTAGAACCATCTCATAGAGTTTCCAAGGAGCAGCTGACAGATTTAAACTTTCAACCTTTGGGTTAGCAGCCATAGGTCTTAACTACTATGCCACCAGGGTTTTCTGTGTAAATATATATAGCCTTATATTTGTCTATATATAACAGGCAACGTAATAATTGTCTTATAGTTCCAAACACATGGCCACATAATGAGCCACAGATGGTGTGAAAGAGCGGATGTAATGCCACTTGACTCTGAAATGCCCCTCATTTCCTCTATTTCCTCAGCAAAGCTGCGAATGAACTACTGCAGGCTCTGACTTCTCTGTGTCCAGTTAAATGTGATCCATTGCCTGCAGGATTGCTCCACTACTAATAACCTAACACTTTGATACATTAGAGAGATTGATGAATGTGCACCATTCCCCTAAGGAATTGCTATCATGTTGTGTAGGGCAGGACAGCGGCAAGGCAGGGACCACAGTATCCAGCAAGGGCCCTGGATCCTAGACTGAGATCTCAGCTCTGCCTATTTTCTTCTGCTAACTCAAAATCTTGCAGCTTCGTTCTACTCACTTGTAAAAGGAGAGATTTGTGTTGTATTAATAGTAAATCTCCCACCATCAAAACAAACAAACAAAACCTGAAGAATCAAACTCGCTGTCATGGGGGTTGATTTTTAACTCACGGTGACCTCATATGTTACAGAGTAGAACTGCTCCCTAGGTTTTCATTCAGCTAGCAGTCAAGTGCAGATTGTTTCATCACACAGGGATCTTGATTTAAAAGTCAGGTCCCTTCTAATCCTAAAGTTGTATGTAGACACCATGTGGTGGGAGAAAGCAGACTTTCAAGCTTATTGTGTCTGTGTGTCAAGTTCGCAGCTCTTGAGCAACCCCTAGGCATGAAGTATACAAAAGGGGAGGGGAGGAGTGTTTTTGTTGAAGGTAATGCATTTGCACTGGTGTAGCTGGTGTTTTGGGGTGGGGGATTCCTAACTGAAAACATGTGCAAGTAATAGAGTCTTAGAAAGGCAGAGCTCAGTGCTCAAGGTTTTCCTTGCTCAGGGTATCACAGCAGTATGTGTGTGCTCCTTGTCATTAAGTGCATTGCAGATCATGGTGACCTTCTGTGTTGTCAGAGTAGAATTGGGCTGAGTAGGGTTTTCTTGGCTGTAATCTGTTTGGAAGCAGATCTTCAGGTCTGTCTTCCATGGTACCACTGGGTGGATTCAAACTGCCAATCTTCTAGCTAGGACTCAAGGGCAACTTGTTTACGTCAACAAGGATCTTATCATGATACTAAATATATCCAAATAAGATAAGAGAGTAAGGTAAGAATATATTAATTTTGCATCTTATTAAGGTTTCTAGTTTGCTTAGCAAAGATGCAGAGTGAAGCCACACCTACCCTGACCACCACCATCAGCACCACACGCTCCTCCTGGCCAGGTATGACTTATTTTCCCTATTTGCTGTTTCCTTCTTTATATATATATTGATTTCCAAGTGTGTTCTAGGAAACCCTGGTGGTGTAGTGGTTAAGGGCTATATATGCTAGCCAAAAGGTTGGCAGTTCAAATCGACCAGGCACTCCCTGGAAACTCTATGGGGCTCTTCTACTCTTTCCTATATCATCATCATGAGTGGAATCAACTCAATAACAATAAGGTTTTTTGTTTGTTTGTTTGTTTAGCGTGTATTGAAACAGGTGTCAGGTGTTTGGATTTTGGAAGGCAAAGTTGGGGCGAGGTTGGGAAAAGTCAGTTTGCTCTTGCTTTGGGGGCATCCTTGTCATAGTCACCCTCTTTTCTGGAGACTGTTCTATGAAGCTTGGCCAAATTACTAATTCTATTTTTAATATTTTTTACATTTTTCTCCCTTATACTAAAAGTGAATTTCTTACTCACCATTCAATATCAGGCATGTGGTAAAGTTTGAGGTTTTTTTTTTTTTTTTTGGACCCTGCCAGCCAAGTGCCGTCGAGTCGGTTGGACCCTAGAGGGATTTTTTCCATTACTCTTCAAACCAGAACCAACAGAATTTTAGTTAAACTTTTCACAGAAGTTCTCCCTTCATCAGCATGAGCCTTTCTGCCCTCCAAGGTATGTGCTTGGTAAAGACATGAGTAACCTAAACAGAAGATAAATTGGAATGACCTCAGTCAATACCATAAAAATAAGCTCACCTCTGTGGCCCATTGATGTGAGAACTGAGATCTGAATCCCACTGGAGGAGCAGCTATGCTGACTTGTAACCAGGTTGGCTCATGGAAGTGCTCATAAGCATGCACACGTGGCTGCTTTTGGGATGGAAGCTTCTTGACTCTGGGCTCACTGTTCTAGTCATGATTTGGGGACTGAGGGTTTTTTTTTTTTTTTTGGTGGTTTTTACTTACTGACTGTGACCTGAAGCGAGATAAATGGCAGTTGGTTCTGGTATCTTGTTCTGCTTCAAATGTTGGACAGGATGTGGAAAAATTCAGTGTTGGCCTTTCCTATTGATGATGGGAATATAAAATGGTGCAGCACTGAGGAAAATAATTGGGTGACTACTCAGAAAGTTAGAGAGATTTATCCCATTGTTAGCTGTGTTGAGTCAGCTCCTACTCATGGTGACCCCATCTACAATGGGATGTACCATTACCTCATCCTATACCTTCACTGTTGTTGGTTAGCTTGAGTCCACTGTGGCAGCTGTCGCATATTTTGAGTGCCTTTCAGCCCAGGGGGCTCATCTTCCAGCACTCTATTGAACAATATTCTATTATGATGACAGGATGTCATTCATTTAATTTTAGGAGTAGGCTGCCATGTTCTGTCTAGTCTGTCTTATTCTGGAAGTTCTGCTAAGGCCTGTCCATTATAGTGATCCTGCTGGCATTTGAAATACTGGTGGCATAGCTTCCAGTATCACAGCGACATGCAACTTCCTTCAGGATGACGAACTGACAGGTGGTTGAGAATTACAATGCGACTCAGCAATTTCGCTTCTGGTTATAAAACCAGAAGACTTGAAC
The DNA here is from genome assembly GCA_028571685.1 of Heterohyrax brucei. NCBI lineage: Eukaryota > Metazoa > Chordata > Mammalia > Hyracoidea > Procaviidae > Heterohyrax > Heterohyrax brucei. The sequence goes on from CM053141.1 coordinate 8,318,213, forward strand.
GCAGGGACTCGAACAAGTAAGTGCATGCTGATGTGCACTGCAATTCTGTCTACAGTGGCCAAAAGATAGAAGCAATCTAAGTTCACCTCAATAAATGAATGGATACACACAACATGGTATGTAGATACAATGGAGGATTAATCCGTCGTTAAAAGGAGTGAAGTTCTTGCATATGTTGCAACATGGAAGAACTTCAAAATCGCTATGCAAACAGAAGTAATTCAGAGGAAGGAACAAGCACTGCATGGTCTTACATACATGCAATATCTAAAATAGGCAAATGCATAGGGACAGAAGTAGATCACTGTTTCCCATGGGTGCGGTGAGGTATGTGATGTGGAGTTATTACTTTAAAAAAAGTAAAAATCTATCTTCCTAGCTGCTAGGGTGGTCTTTTTTTTTGTCCAAGCAGCTGCACAGTGGTCAAGACCAGGCACTACTGAACTCTTTTGGCCTTTCTGGGCATTAGCTGTTCTTGTTATTAGGTGCCACTGAGCTGGTTCCAACTCACAGCAACCCTGTGTACAACAAAATGGAAAACTGTCTGGTCTTGTGCCAGCCTCACAGTCATCGCTGTGCTTGAGCCCATTATTGCAGCAACTATGTCAATCCATCTTATTGAATATCTTCCTTTCTTTGTGCTGACTGCCACTTTACCAAGCACGATGTCCTTCTCCAGGGACTCATCCCTCCTGATAACATGTTGAAAGTAAATGAGACGTAATCTCATCATCCTTGCTTATAAGGAACATTCTGGTTGTACTTCTTCCAAGACAGATTTCTTCATTCTATTGGCAGTCTGTGGTGTACTCAATATTCTTCATCAACACCAGAAAACAAAAGCTTCAATTCTACCTCATTTATTACCCAGTCTTTGCATGTATGTGAGATGACTGAGAACACCATGGCATGGGTCAATTGCACCTTAGTCTTCAAGGTGATGTCTTTCTTTATCCACACTTTAAATAAGTGTTTTGTAGCAGATTTACCTAATGCAATGTGTTTTAACTTCTTAACTACTGCTTCCACGGGCACTGATTGTGGAGTAGAATAAAATCCTTGACAACTTCAATCTTTTCTCTGTTTATCATGGTGTTGCTTATGGATCCACTTGTGAAGATTTTTTTTTTATGTTGAGGTGTAATACTGATGGCTATGTATACACTTTGACCTTTATCAGTCAATACTTCAAGTCTTCTTCACTTATCTTCTTCTTCACCATATCATAGGTTGTTACTGAGTCTTAAGGCTAGCTCCAATCTGGTATTCCATTCTCCTTCACAAAGTCTGGCTTCTCTGATTATAATCTGGCATACATATTGAAAAGACAGTAGAAATGACACATACCTTACACAAACCTTTTCAGAATTTAAACCACTTAGTGTTCCCTGTTCTGTTCAAACAACTTCCTCTTGATCTTTCTACAGGTTCTCCTCATGAGTGCAGAGGATAAGAATATTGAACATACCAAGGACTGCCAAAAGAACAAGCAGATCTGTTCTGCAAGAAGTAGTACCACAGTAGCAAGGATGGTGAGGCTACATCTTACATATTTTGGACGTTTTGTCAGAAGGGATCAATCCCTGGAGAAGAACATCATGCTTGGCAAAGTGGAGGGTCACTGAAAAAGATGACCCTCCACAAGATGGATTGATACAGTGGCTGCAACAATAGGCTTAAGTATAAAAGCAACTGTGGGCATGGTACAGGACCGGGCAGGGTCACTGCGAGTCAGAACCAACTCAGCACCACCTAACAAACAACCACAACATGAACGTAATAAGTGTTCTATAATTCCCATTCTTTACAGCATAACCCATAATTTGTTATGGGTTTTGTTATGAGCCACACAGTAGAAAGCCTAAAACACAGGAAAAATCATTCCATTATATTTGTTTACAGCCAGAGTCCGTATGATATCAGCAATGATATTCTGGCTTTGTCATCTTCTGAACTGGGCTTGAATTTCTGGTGTTTCTTTGTCCTTATACTGCTGCTGTAGTCTTTTTTTGCAGTCACTTTTGAACGATCATCAGCAAGCAAAATTTTACTTGTGTGTGGTATTAATGATACTGTTTAATAGTTTCCACATTCAGTTGGATCGTCTTTCTTGGTAATACTAGTAAATATATTCCTCTTCTAGTCAGAAAGTTGTCTTCCAAATTTCTTGCCATAGTCTAGTGAACACCTTCCAGTGCTGCCACCTTTTGCTGAAACAGCTGAATTGGTGTTCCCTCAAACAAAGCCTTGAGTTGGACCCGACTCAGTGGCACTTGGCTTTGGCAACAAAGCCTTGATTTTTTGACTTATTTATTTTATTTTTTTCCCAGTACAGCTTAAATCTATTCCTTCAGTACCATTGGTTCCTGATCATAGGCCACCTCCCGAAATGGTTGAACATCAACTGATTCTTTTTTGGAATAGTGACTCTCTGTATTGCTTTCATTTTTTTTTTTTAATTTTTATTTGTCTTATGTTTCTGTTTATCTTCTTTTGATGCTTTCCATCTTATTTAATATTTCCTCCCATGCAGTGAATGTTAAGATAACCACAAAGGAAACTAACAAATCTACAAATAAAATAAAAACCAAGAAAAACATGAAGTCTCAGTAAATACAACACCATCAACAATGAAAAAGATGAAAAGAAAGCACAAAAAGAAAAAATGACTAAGTGCAGAAAATTAAGTGGAAAAAGGAAATTGTCAAGAATGTACAAAAAGGCACCAAAATAACAGCACTAAACCCATCCTTATCAATAATTTTGCTAAATGTAAATGGATTAAATGCACCAATAAAGAGACAGGAACACTAGTGACATAATGGTTAAGTGCTACAAATGCTAACCAAAAGGTTGGCAGTTTGAGTCTACAAAGTGTTCCTTGGCAACTCTATGGAGTGGTTCTACTCTGCCCTATAGCACTGCTATTAGTTGGAATTAACTAGACCACAGTTGGTGGGTAATGAAGAATCAGAAAATAGCAGAATGGATTTAAAAAATAAAATAATTCATCTATAAGTTGCCTGCAAGAGACGTACCTTAGAGGCACAAGCAAATGAAAACTCAGAAGACAGAAATAAATATATCAAGCAAAGCTAAGTACCATTGAGTCAGATCTGACTCATGGCAAACAATATTCAAACAAGAGCAGAAGTGTCAATATTAATCTGTGATAAAATAAACTTTAAACAAAATCCACCACAATCAATAAGTAAGGACACTACATAATGATTAAAGGGTCAATACTTCAGGAGGACATAACAACATTAAATATTCACACCCTCAGTGTTAGAGCTTCTAAATATATAAAACAACTCTAAAAGCATTCAAAAGATAGACAGCTCCACAATAACAGTAAACTACAACACAACACTTTCAGTAAAGGACAGAACAACCAAAAAGCAGTTCAAAAAAGACACAGAAGATCTACATGCTACAATTAGTTAACATGATCTCATAGACATACACTGAACACTCTACCCAAAGTGGCCAAACGTATTTTCTTTTCCAACACACATGGAATATTTTCTACAATATACTGCATATTAAGCCATAAAGCAAGCATTAACAAAATCCAAAGTTTCAAAACAGTGCAAAACATCCTCTCAAACCATAAAGCCATAAAAGTAGAAATCAATAACTGAAAAAGTACGGGAAGAAATCAAACACGTAACTGAGTTATTGAAGAAATCAAGGATAGAACAAAGAAGTTCACAGAATCAAATGAGAATGAAAACACAGATTGTTAGAATCCTTGAAACACAGCAAAAGCAATGTTCAGAGGTCATTTTATCTCAATAAATGTACACATCCAAAAAGAAAAAAGTTCCTAAATTAAAGCATTAACCCTACAATTTGAACAAGTAGAAAGTGAGCAGCAAGGGGACCCCTTGATCACCAGAAGAAAGTAAATAATAAAAATCAGAGCAGAACTAAATAAACTGGAGAATGTAAAAACAATCTGAAGAGTTGATAAGACCAAAAGCTGGTTCTCTGAGAAGATCAACAAAATTGATAAACCACTGGCCAAACTGACAAAAAGAGAGGGGAGAGACAGAAAGGAAAGACAGAGTGAAAGAGAAGAAACAAATAAGCCAAACAGAAAATAAGATGAGAAGTATCACAACAGCCCAGCTGAAATAAATAAATAAATAAATCATAATGAAATACTGTGAAAAAATGGTACTCTAGCAAATGGGAAAACCTAGAGAAAATAAATTTCTAGAAACACACACCTAAACTAATACCAATAGAGATAGAACATCTAAATAAACCTGTAACAGAAGAAGAGAGAGAAAAGATAGCTAAAAATCTTCCAACCAGAAAAAGCTCCAGCCCTAATGGCTTCACTGGAGAATTCCACCAAACATTTAGAGAAGATTTAACACCACTATTACTAATGGTCTTACGGAGTATAGAAACAATAGAATACTCCCAAACTCATTCTATGAAGCAGTGTAATCCTGGTACCAAAACCAGGTAAAGATACCACAAAAAAGGAAAATTACAGACCCATATTTCTTATGAACTTAGATGCAAAAATCTTCAACAAAATTCTAGCCAATAGAATCCAACACCATATTAAAAAAATAATCCACCATGACTAAGTGGGATTCATACTGGGGATGCAGGAAAGGCTCAACATTAGAAAAACAATCAGTGGAATCAACCATGTAATTGTAATAAAAGACTAGAGTCATATTATCTTATCAATTGACACAGAAAAAGCATTTGACACAGTCTAGCAATCATTCACGTTAAAACTGATGACAGTAGTAATCAATGGGAAATCCCTAAGCACAATAAAGGGCATTTATACAAAGCCAAGAGCCAACACCATCCCCAAAGGAGGGATTCTAAAAGCATTCCTCTTGAGAATGGGAACCAGACAAGGATGCTCTCTGTCATCTCTTTTGTTTAACCTTGTGATGGAGGTGCTAGCCAGAAAAATCAAACTATAAAAGAAATAAATTCAAACTAGTAAGGAGGGAGTAAAAGTATCTCTATTTGCAGATGATACGATGTTATATACGGAAAACCCTGAGGAATCCAAACAAACAAACTACTGGAGACTTCTGGCCAACACGGTGCCATAGACAGAAGCACCACACTGCCCCTTCACAGCAAAGACCAAATAACTAACTAAAGCAGAAGAAACATCAATCCTGATACAGAGTGTCAACTGAAAAGGTAAAGATCTCAGCCCAAAACCAAATAGAATAAGAAAATGACAGAAAATAGAGAGTGAGAAGAGATCCATGCAAAGTTCTCTATCAGGTAACCTGGCATTGACTCACCATCTTGGAAGCCTGTGGGAGATGAGCAGAGAAACAGCACAGGAAAGAAAAATTATGGAGGTTTCAGAGGAAGACAAAGTATCTGGTAGCAAGCAAGGCACACTTTGCCACTCCCGTCTTCTCCCTGCTGTTCTAATTTCTGATGTTGCCTGGCTAGCTGGAGTGGGTCAGTTGGCTAGGAAGAGCAGTGACCATGCCATCTGCATTCACGCCAACCACATTAGAGATCAACAGATGGGTAGTACATGAGAGCATCTTCAAGAACTCCCAGAAGGACACAGATCACCTGCTGGAACTGCCCTGCTCTATGGTAGCTGAGCAACTGACACTGCCTTTGGGACAAAGAGGTGAAAAATTTCATGGCCACAGACAAGCAAATAACAAAGTATGAACAGACTGCCTGTTCTGACACAACCAAATAAAAAACAAGCAGGAGGAAACAAATAAATCTACAATTAATAAAACATTCAATTCCTTACCAACAGCAGACAAATCAAACACATTAAAAAACAGGCCAGGAAGTTTCCAATAGATTTCCAAGATAAAATGACTTTCCAACAGAAGAAAAGGCACTAGAACTATTTGACAGACAATTCAACACTACTATTCAGAGATAACCAAGAGTTGAAACCAACCAACCAACCAAATAACCAGACAAAAAAGAGTAGGAAACAGACAAAATTATATTAAAGGTATACAGATTCTTGTAAGTATTCAGGAAAATGATACACCATTAGAAATCACACAAAAACAACAATTAGAAATCCAGAATATAAACAAAAAGTTTTCAGAATCAGTATCATAAAAGGGCTGGAGAGTAGATTTGAAATGATGGAACACAAGTCAGCAAAATTGAAAGTAAACATTTGGATACATCACTGTTTGAGGAAAAATCTGAAGAAAAAAATTAAGAAAAATGAAGAAACCTGATAATGATGCGGGATACAATCAGAAGCAAAAATTTACAAGTGATCAGAGTTCTGAAACTGGCTTGAAAACAGAAAACACAGAGTGGAATCACTGAAGGTTTGCTTACAGAAAACTTCCCTAGTATCTTGAAAGATGAAAACTCACTATCCGAAAAGCTCACAAACCCCATACAGTATAGACCCTATAAGAAATTGACCATGGTATGCCATATTTACACTTGGTGAAACCAAAGACAGAGAAAAAAAATATTCTGAGTAAAACAAAATCACATACAGAGAAGAAACAGTAAGACAAAGTCCTGATTTCTTGGTAGAAGCCATGCTGGCAAAAAGGCCATAAACCTACCCATTGTCATTGAGTTGGGTCTGACTCATGGTGACCCTAGAGGCAATGGGGTGATACATATAAAACCTTGAGAAAAAATTGCTAACTGAAAATAATATATCCTGTAAAACTTTCCTTCAAATATTATGATGAAATTAGGACACTTTCAGATAAACAGGAATTAATATGTAAAAACCAAACTTACAAAAATTATTACAGAGAACCTTTTGATCTGAGTATAAAAAAATACCAGTTTCCACAGCCTGACTTTGGGATGCAAGACTGTACCAGCCAGATACCAACCTAGGAAATGAAATTTAATGGCTATGCAAAACCAAGAGAATTACAATAGGAATCCAGAGAGGTTCATTTATAAATGACATCAGCATCAAAACAATAGAAGAGGGAATAAATAGTATAGATACCGAACTTTCTACTGGAGTCAAATGTAAGGCACTACCAAGTAACAGTAGACTGATTTAAACCCAAGAAGACAAGGACATATATTAAGGTAAATAAAAAGAAAGTTAATAAACCTACTTATTGAAATAAAGAAGGAAAACAAAATCTCAGAAAAACAAAAAATAAGTGAAAAGGAAGTGCGCATACCAAAGGAATTCAGAGCAGGAAAGTAAGAGGAATAAAGAAAATGTCAGCCCCGCTCATCAAGGTACTACAAAATGATAGCAATGATATGCTGTTTATAAGAGACACACCTTAAAAACAAAAGCACCTGGTACTAGTACAACAGATACATTGACCAATGGAACACAGTTGAGAAACCAGATGTAAACCCATGTCCCTCTGGTCAACAGATCTTCATTGAGGGCCCAGTACCCAGACGGCAAAAGGAGTCTTTAGTAGATGCTGATAGAAAAGCTCTATGTCATATCATAATGTGGAACAAACTGGAGGGCATGATGGAACACAAGTCAGCAACAAGTTAATCAGAGAGACAGCCGTTGTATGACACCACTATTAGGAAAATCCACAAAAAATGTTATTAAGATGTTTGATCTGACATCCTTTTAGGTCTTTCCCTTCTGTCTTTGGAAGGACCCCTTGTTTTCTTCACATGTGATGCCCGTAGGATATTTCACAACTCATCTGGTCTTTGGTCATTAGTCTTCAATGCATCAAATCTATTTTTCAGAGGGTCTCTAAAGTCGGTGGGATATGTTCAAGGTCATGCTCCAGCTCTTGTAGACTTTTTCTAATTTTCTTCAGTTTCAACTTGAATTTGCCTGTGATCAAGTGCTGCTCAGCACTTCTACAGTTGTCCCCTGGTCTTGTTCTGACTGACGACATAGAGCTAGTCCTTCATCTCTTGGCACAGATGTAGTTGATTTTGTTTTACTGTATTCCATACACCCAGGTCCACATGCACAGTTGCCATTTATGCCATTCCGGACAAAGAAAGGTACTTGGAATGAAGAATTTGTTGGTTTGAAAGTCTCTCATGTAATCCCTGGCATACTTTCTGTCACCAAGGCCATGTTTTTCAACTATCAAGATTCCTTTGTTTCCAGCTTTAGAATTCTAATCACCTGTAATTATCAGTGCATCCTGATTTCATGTTCCATCAATTTCAGATGACAGAACTTAGTATCTTTGATTTATTCATCATTGCCCTTAGTTGCTGATATATAAAATTGAATAACAGTTGTTTTAACTGGTCTCCCTTGCAGAATATGAATTTTATCCTGTCATTGGCAGCATTGTACTTTGGGATACAGATTGAAATGTTTCTTTTGGTGACGAATGTAATGCTATTCTTCTCTAACTGGTCAATGTCAGCATTTTTCAAGATTTCCAATTTTCTTAGATTCATATTTTCTACATTTCAAGTTTTGATTTTTGATGGATATTTGCAGCTGTTTCTTCTCATTTTGAAGTGTGCCACATCAGCAAATGAAGGTCCCAGAAGACTGACCCCATTCATGCCACTAAGGTCAACTCTACTTTGAGGGGGCAGCTCTTCCCTAGCCATCTTTTGAGTGGCTTCCAGTCTGAGACACTCGTCATTCAGCACTGTATCAGACATTGTTCTGCTGCAATTTATAAGGTTTTTCACTGGCTAATTGTTTTTAGAAGTAGAGTTTCAGGTCCTCCTTACTAGTCTGACTTAGTCTGGAACCTTAGCTGAAACCTGTCTTCCGTTAGTGATCCTACTGGTGTCCGAATAGCAGTGGCCTAACTTCCAGCATCACAGTAACACACAAGTCCTCACTGGAGGGCAAACTGACAGATGGAATGCTGGGGAACGGCACTAGCTAAGAAATTTAATAGAATGTTATGGGTTTATGAGATCATCAGTCCTCGGGAGTAACCTACTAAGTCATGGTGTATGCGTGACAAGAGCCTCTGGCACAAAACATGGCCCCCACCCAACTTGCCCCCTAAGAATTGTCAGATGTTTCTCTTTGGAGTCCATACAGAAAAATAAATGGAAGGAGGTTGGCCCAGCTAGGAATGTTTCCTGTCGATTTTGAGGGTCTGCTGCCTTCTCGTAAGTTCCACACCAGTCTCTGAGACTTGGACCTGGTTAGTCACACGCAAAGGTCCCTTCATGAAATGGACAGGGTGTTTTACTCCAAGTTAAAAAACAAAATAAAACCCCAAACCAACTGCTGTCAAGTCAGTTCTGACTCATTGCGACACCATGGCTGAGTTTTTAGAAGCAAGTCACCAGGCCTTTCTTTGAAGTAACCTCTGGGTGGACTCAAATCTTCAGCCTTTTGGTTAACAGCTAAGAACATATTTATTTGTACCATCCAGAAAATCCTGCTCTGAGATAAGAGAGGAGAAAAAAAAAAAAGAGTTGCCCAGTCAACTTAGACTTGTAGTGACCCCACGCATTATGAAAGAGTACTGCCCTGCATAGGGGTGCTCAAGGCTGTGATTTTTCAGAATTCAGTTGCCAACCTTTTGTTTAGAAATCAAGCATTTAACAGTGTGCACCTATCAAAGGCTCCTACCCTGCCTTCATAAGTAGCTAAATCTGTGTGGCTTAGCAGAGATAGATATGCACACATATGTGCACTGCTTGTCCTTTTCTTAATTTCATTATATTCTCTCTTAGTAGTACAGACGAAAAGTATGTTTTACAATGCGTCTGTATATATGAACGAATATATATTTGAATATAAATAAATAAGCTTTTTCTAGAAAGATCCAGTAGGGAAGAGATTGTAACCATATTTTTTACCTTTTGCCATTTTAAGTTCAGAGGTTGGCCTGCTTGTTCTTCTGTGAGTAAATGTAGGAAGACAGGAACTTGGACCATCCAGGCCTGAAAGCATTTGTTTTCTCAGTATCCTGTTACACTATGACAATAATTAGGACTTCGGATCTCCTCATACAGGTTGCCTCTCAGCCCATGAGGGTCCTTGAACACATCTGAGATGCCTCCAGGAAGGAGAATGGCCAAGGGACTCATAAATTCAGGATGCTTGGGAAGCATGCCACATTTCCTCAGGGAGGGAGGCTCTCCCCTGTCTAGCTGCATGGACGGTACATGCCAACTCAAGCTTCATGAGCCTGGAACACAGCCCTGTTGTTACATCACCCGATACAAGATCAGGAATCCATAGCTAGGGCTCCACTTTCCTTCATATCCACAGAGTTTTGAAACCTATATTTTGAAAAAACTTTGCCACCATTTTCATTTTTAGAGCACTTCCTTTACTTTGACACATGTACAAATTGGCTCTGAGGGGCTGCACCCAATCCAATTCCTCTGTGTTTGGTGCTGAACTTAGCCACAGTGGGTTGAAATAATTTGATCTGGCTGGAGATAGCCCCAATCTGCCAGTGGGGGAGGTAGGCTGTGAGTTATCTCAGACACTTTTCAGTGATCTCAAGCACTTGAAAACATTAATGACAAGGATCAAGAGCCAAAGACATGAAATAATTTTCAGGAAAACTTGTAATAATCTGGTTTATTGATTAGGTGAGGGTGTATTTAAGTCCCTGCTCCCACCTGTTTTATGGAGTGTTATTGGCTTCACTTGGGGAAAACTGGTTCTCCTTTGTCTCAGTGGTCAGAAGATGAAAAAGCTTTGGTAAGGCATCTGTACTGCAGCCAACGTAAGAGTGACACTTCAAATAAAATGTAAATTTTCTGTGGAATATAAGATTTTAATTCTCATTTCAAAAAGTCTCATTGTAAAAGAGGTGTTGTATCTGTTCTTGATATAAATAATTCTGAAGGCCTGAGTTCAGTGTTGGCATTTCTTGCCTTCCACCCATCCATCAGTGGAAGCTTGTGTGTTGCTATGATGTTGAGCAGGTTTTTGCAGTGATTCCAGACTAAGACGTACTATGAAGAAAGGCTTGACAATCTACTGCAAATGAGCCAGTGAAAATCCTGTTGATCACAGCAGTTCAGTCTGAAACTAACCACATGGATAGTGAAGAACCGGAAAGTGCTTTGTTCCATTATGCACAGGGTCACCATAAGTCCAGGACGTACTCAGTGAGAGTTAGCAACAACTCTGATTCCTACCCTCACCAGAGTAGGACCATGTCATCATGTACAGAGATGATGTTTTCTAGGGTTTTAGTAAAAGCTATTTTAGAGATAAGGAGCCCTGGTTGCCCAGTTGCTAAGCACTCAGGTGCTAACCAAAAAGTCCAGAGTTCAACCTCACCAGCTGCTCTGAGGGAGACAGATGTGGTAGCCTGCTTTCAAGAAGATTATAGCCAAAGAAACCCTAATGGGATAGTCCTACTCTGTCACATGGGGTTGCTAACAGAATCTAAGCAAAGGCTAAGGGTTCATTCTAGAGAAAATCTACAGCTCAGGAAACCTTATGGGACAGTTCTACTCTATCAGATGGGGTTGCTGTGAGTTGGAATCTCATCAAAGACAAAGAGTCTATTTTTGGTTTGTTCTAGAGATAATCCAGCCCACCCTCTTGTTTATTTTCCATGTGCACAACAGCAGGGTAAAACAGGAAAGGAAAGTAAGTGCAGGAAAAAGCATTGGCTGTGCTCTCGTTTCCAAGGCTGTCCCAAACCGAAGACAGCCCCATCTGATCTCCACTGCAGCCTCCCTCTCTGCCCATCTCTCTCCATTACCTGCTTTAGGTCCCACAAAGGAGAAAGAAACCATGAAAGAAACCTTCTAGAAAGCCTGAGCTCACAGCCTCCTCTGGAGGCCCTTGAACATAGTTGGACGTGAGGATTCCTGGACTGAGCTGTGGAGATGCAGGTAGACAGGGACAGAGGAGGGACACGGTGGAGTAGAAGAAGGCAAAACCCAGAGGCACACTTAGTTACTGTGGCTAACCAAGACCCCTGGCTTCTCAGGGTGATTCCCAGAAGAATGGTCCATTTGGAGGCTCCTTTAGAAAAAGAAACTGAAGAAATAAAGCCTTAGAAAAAAGACTTTTGCTAGATTTTCACGTCTGTTTCAGCTACTATACTAAGAAATATTGAACAAAACTTCAGAGTCTGTACCCCTTATTGGTAAGTAGTGTCTGGGGTCTTAAAAGCTAGCAAGCTGCCATCTGAGGTACAGCAAATGGCCCCAACACAGTTGGAACAGGAGATCACCAAGGATAACAATGACAAGAAGGAAAAAGAACCCAGAAGACAGGTGGGAATGAGTGACAATATCAACATGTGACCTGAAGAAACAGATGGTGCCTGTCCACCACCAGTGACAGCCTTGAAGGGGCTCACGATGTTGAGTCCCAGTGACAACATGAGAAAGAAGGAGTGCACCCTGAGAACTCCACCGAAAGACTGCAGCTGATGGTCCGAAGGCCTGGGGCTTCCCGTGGGAACAAGGCCCCTAGACCTTATGCTGCCCCTGATCATAAGCCATTACTGAGGCCATCTACTCAGACAGGAATAGTTTGGACTCAGACACAGAGTGCCCATATCGTGTGTACACTTGATGGTTTTATGCGTCTATAGGATGTTGTCCTACTGGACTCTTACTAGATGGAAGTAGAGATGGTGGAGAGGACGGCTCAGGCGATTAAGAGGTTATGACATGTATATAACAGAAAGGAGCAGTGTGCTGTCACCCAGCAAGGAGGGCAGTAGGAGCTACACATAGGCAGGCATGCAAATTTAAATTGGGTTGTAAACTTTCACTCAATCACAATAAAAACACAATTAAAAAAAAAAATTGGGGGCATTAAGTAGTGACTTCTAGGCCCAATGGTCATGTGCTTATAGCTCACCAAGTGTTGCAAACATGGCTCAGAGCACTGGCCAGTGTGGCTGATTTCAGGAATAAAAAGTGCCAGTGACTAGAGCAGCAAAGTGGAAACAGGGAAATTATGCTTTGATGGCATCCCTCTGTCTATCAAGAGGACTATAATCCATAGCTTTTAGACTGTGGCAACTAATTAAAATTATTCGCACAGTTTTTGCCAACCCAAGAAAACCTGTCAGTGGGCAGGATTTGTGGCTTCTGTTTAAAAAAAAAAAAAAAAAGGAGTCTGATGGTTGGAATTTCAGTCCAGGTGGCATTCCTGAAATTCCACCAGGCAGGCCGGTACGTGTGTGTACTCCGTGAGGGTTCAAGCTGGCCACTTTCTGTTGGGGATTGCTGCGCTGTGTGGGTAGGAGGTAATGGCCTGCATCTTTCTGGACCCCCTGGTTCATAACATCAACATGACAGTTGCTTTCAGAAGCCGCTGTCCCCTTGCCCACCAAAGTAAAACAATCCCTTTCCCCTCACACAAGGTCTTCCTCAATGTACTCTAACTTTTCTTTTTGGCAATTGAAATATTATTCATGAAAGGCAGTTACAGACAACTGCCTTTCTCTATAGCAGAGTGAGGTTATTCAGTACAGATGGAATGAACCTGAGGTTTTTTTTTTTTCTGATCAAAGCAAAAATCTTTTGAAGTTTAGCTATTTGATAGAAAGTGGCTTTTATAATAAGCTGATATATGAGTTAATAGGACATAAAGATATTAAACTGCAAACCATTATTAATATTGCAATTTTAACTTGAAAGAAATATGTGGAATGACACCGGAAATTAATTAGATTATTTCATCACTCTTTTACATTATAAACTTTGATACACTTGCATAGATATATAGGTACATTGATAAAAAGACACAAAGACAAACAGAATTTTAATGAGTAGGAGCTTTTATCTACTAACACTTTGTGACTTAATTTTTTCTGTTTATTCTGCCTATTGATTCCAGTTGAAACCTGCTGTTTTAATGTTGTTATTGATATTCTCTCTGGGTTTTCTTCTAATTCTGGCATTGATATTACCTTGATCGGATTTAGTTTATTTGAATTGCCTGTAGGTTTTGGTCTCTGGAGTTTTTCCCTGCTTATAGACATGCAAAGATAAAACCTCTCTTTTTATCTAAAAATCCTTGAGAGACTCTGAAAGATACAGCCGTTTTCTGAGAACATTCAAAAGCAAGAGACAACAATCAAATGGCATCTCCATCTCCCCAATTTATTCCAGACTTCATTTTTATTCTCCCTGTGTGCACTACACCCACTGACTTCTAATCTTGCCAGCCTCATTGTGCTTTGTGAGAAGAAATGGTTTTGTCACAACATGGTAAGTGGTTTCAACCCTGGGTCACTGGCTTTGTTGTGCAAGTGGCTAATTTTTGCAGGGGAAGATTATGAGTGAAAGCACATCCAATGAGAACTTTCACTTCTTTACTAAAGGAGCCATCAGAATACATGCTAAGTTGAGCCACCAGCAACCAGTGTTTGTAGGTCAAACCAGGACTAAATATAGGTGGTTCCATATGGTTCAAACTAACACTCATAGCTACCTTCCAAGACAGAATGCTAGCACTTTTTCAATCGTTTAAAAATGGGGGACAGCTCCTATTAATGAATTCAGTGTAGAAGTCATGAGTTTCCCTTAGAGGAAATTTGGAGGATAGGATTAAACGCAGGTTTGTACAACCGACAGAAACATTTTTATAATTTAATTATTTCCTACTTAAAATATGTTGTAAATCCCGGGGGCAGGGGGAGGTGGGGAAGCATGCCATTGACAAAGTATTGACGTGTTATTTATTTTTCAATGGCTCAGTGATGATCATTTGCTTTTGCTGTTTATGTTGGATTTTTCCTGGCTTCCTGTAGAGGCCTTTCGAGCTGTTTTGAGAATTCTTTGTGTCTTCTCTTGCTTATATCTCAGAGTGCTTTTTATTTTTTAAATTTTGTATTTTCCTCTTTCTATTTTTCTTTTCACAGTTTTGGCCTCAAATAATACGGAAAATTGAAACACTAATTAAAATTCTAGAAGCCGTAGCCTCAGTTATGCTGGCAAAGTAGAGGTCAGTAATGATCTCCTTCTACATCTCTGATGTTACCAATCAATGGGTTCCTCTTTTCTGCAAGTTTTGGGGACTTTGAAATTCAGACATTTGACTGTTTAGATTGTGCTGAGGGAGAAGGAGAGAGGAAGAGAGGATCTTCTTTGCCTGAGGGTTGGAGAAGGGGGTCTGGATCTAGAAGGAAAGAAGAGAGAAAAAGGGGGTAGAATATCCATTCCATCCTCTGGGACCACAGGTGTGTTTTCTGAGTAACCACTGGGGACACACCCAACTGACTGTTGGCAGTGCAATGAGGTACGCTATTCACTAAACCAATAGCTCCCATTCCAGGGACAAGCCTTGCCTAAAACTGCTGCAAGTATCCTAATGCCCTGTTATACAAGCAGAAAACATTGCAGTTGTCAAGGATTTCATTTTACTTATGTCCACAATCAACACCCATGGAAGCAGCAGTCAAGAAACCAAAGGATGCATTGTGTCAGGCAAATCTGCTGTAAAAGACCTTTTTAAAGCATTCAAAAGAAAAAAACATCATTTTGAAGATGAAGGTGCACCTGACCAGAGCCATGGTATTTTCAGTAGCGTCATATACATGCGAAAACCGGGCAATGAACAGGGAAGACCAAAGAAGACTTTGGCATTTTTTGAGTTGTGACCTTGAGGAAGAATACTGAATGTAACACGGACTGTCAAAAGGTGGAACAAATCTGTATGAGAAGTATAGCCTGAGTGTCCCTTAGAAGCAAGGGTGACAAGACTACATCTTCCATACTTTGGGTGTGTAGTCAGGAAAGGTCAGTCACTGGAGAAGAACATCATGTTTGGTAGAGTACCGAGTTAGGAAGAAAGAAGACCCTCACTAAGATGGCTAGATAACAATCCCTGCAACCGTGGTCCCAAGTATAACAATGATTGTGGGCATGGTGCAGGACCTGGCAGTGTTTGGGTGTGTATCGGGTCATTACAAGTTGGAACAAACTCAAAGTCATCTAACAATAACAATACTGGTTCACCTGGTGCTACCAGAAAAGCAGATTCTGCATGTATTGAATTTTCTAGATAAAACCTACCTTTACCTAAGTGCCAAACAATGGACAGAAATTAACCCACTTGAAGAAAATTCTTTTCAAATTTATCAGATATTTTTCTTGCAGCCCTGGTGGTACAGTGGTTAAGAGCTACAGCTACTAACTGAAAAGCTGGTAGTTTGAATCTACCAGAGGCTCCTTCAAAATCATATGAGATCTGCACTAAAAGACCTCAATTGATGGTCCAGCAGTTTAGGGGTTCCCCTGGGAGCATGGCCCCTGGCCCTGATGCTGTCCTTGCCCATAAGTGATAATGAAGGTCCACTCTTCGGACATGAACGGACTGGACTTGGCGATGCAGAGTTACCATATATTGGATGCACTTATGGTTCTATGCATCTATAGGATATCATCCTGCTGACCTCAGGCTGGAAGGAGAGTGGGTAGAGAGGAGGGGAAAGGGGACTGTTGGGAGGATGAGACATGTATGGAGCAGAGAGGAAAACTGTGCTGTAACCGGGCTGGGAGAGCAGTGGAAGCTGCATATAGATGGACATGTAAATTTATATGAGAATGTACATTTTCACTCTGTCATAATAAAAAAAAAAAATCCTGTGATGCAGTTCTGGTCTGTTCTATAGGGTCACTATGACTTGAAGGCAATAGACTTTTGCTGCTTTATTTTTTTTTTAATGGTTCTTAAAAATGGCAAACTCAATGTAACCTATACTTTCTTTGGTTACTCACTCATCACATGTGTCTCCATCACTGCATCCTTCTATGATGAGTGACGCTTTCAGGAGACACTATGATGCGTAATAAATGGCTTATACTCCCTTGCATTTAACTGTGGTTTGTGTAGCCTTTCTGTTCTCTGCCCTGTGGCTGCCAGCAAAAGATCATCTGTGGTCAAAACTGTTTCCAGCAGTGCTCTTATCAGAAGAAAGCTAGTGTGGGTATTAATTGCAGTTGTTAGCTACCATGTCCATTCAGCCCCCAATTTATGGTAATCCATGCACAATGCAACAACTTGGTGCTCAGTCCTGTGTCTTCTCCTGATTGGCTGTAGACAGGACTGCTGGGATGCATACATTTTAACTGGCTCATTTTTGGAAGTAGATTTCCAATATTTTTTTCATAGTCTATCGTAGTCTGGAAACTGCTGAAACTTGTTTAGCAACATAGTGACACGCAAGCCTCCACTGACAGGTGAGTGGTACTGTGCCTGAGGTACACTGCCCAGGTGTTTAACCCAGGTCTCCCTCAAGAAAGTTGAGAACTTAACCACAGAATTACCTCTACCCTTGAAACATACTTCATATGAAATACATCGTAAGCATGAAGGCTCCTACCCTAAGTTCAGATGTAGCTAAATTCCAGCATGTGGTTTAGCGGGGATAGATACACACACATGTCTGTTGTACATCTTTTTCTTAACCTCATGAAAATCTCTGCTAAAATTGCAGATAAAGTATGTATATGTGTCTAGGGAGTTGTGTTTTGGATACAGAGACCAGCTGAAGCAATCAGTGTGAAGTTTCTAGGCACTCAGCTGGTGTTAACTCTTGGGGACTTGTGTGAAGGTAAGTGGAGTATGGAATGTGGAGACATGCTGGATTGGTATCTTTTATGGTAGGTTATGTGGTCATTGAGGGGACACTGAGGGCTGGGCAGCACCATCCATTTTGTGTCTTGGAGGATAATTCTTGTAACATGTATAAGCATGGTTTAAGGAGTTGGTGTGAACATGAGCTGATTCCCTAGGTGGTGGGATGTTCAAACCCAACCACAGGTGCCTTAGAAGAAAGGCCTGGTGAACTACTTCTGAAAATCCAGTCCTTGAAACCCTATGGAGTACACTTGTACTTTGACACACATAGGGTAGCTAGGAGTCAAGATTGCTTCCGTGGTCACTGATTCAGACTTTCTGTGGTGCAAATGGTTAGCCAGCTGCTGGCTGAGAGGTTGAAAATCTGAGTCCATCCAGATGCTCTTGGAAGAAAGTCCAGGCAATTTGCTTCTGAAAAAAACAGCCTTTGAAAACCCTGTGGAGCACAAGTCTGCTCTGACATGCATGGGCTTGCCATGAACTGGAGTTGATTCAGCAGCAAATGGCTGTTTAGGTAAAGGCTGGCAGGCTGAGAACTTGAAGCAGGATCATTGAGGACTCATAGGGTTTATTCTGCCTCTTCATAGAGTGAACACGGGGTGTCTGACAAATATTATAGTGTGTAGAAAGAGTCTTAGGAAAGGGAACATCAAGATTGTATAAAGAAAAGGAAGAGAAAGAAGAAATGCCCTCAACAATTTTTTTTTCTGCATCCACATCTCTCAAAGCACCACAGTGCTCAACAGATTATAAATCTAACTGTGTAAAATCCAAACCCTCGTGCTTCCTGAGAACTCATCTAAATAAAACAAGTAAACTCAGGGCAGAGAGTTACTCCTGGGGTTAGTACTATGAAGGGAAAAAAAACCAAACTCATTGCCGTAGAGTCCGTTCTGACTCAGGACAGGGTAGAACTGCCCTGCTGGGTTTCCAAGGTGCATGTGGCGGATTTGAACTGCCAACGTTCTGATTTGCAACCAAGCTTTTAACAACCACCATGTTACCAGGGCTCCCTGGCTACATTCTTCTCTCCAGCTAAATCCTGAATGACTTACAATTTTTATTTAGGAAAATAGCTTCTAAATTTCTCATTCCAATCTCACAAGTCCTAAATACTGCTGCAATGAAGATGTGGATATGTTGGTATTATCAGATGTGTTTATTGAAAGAAAAAAAATCCCTCATTCTAAACGGTGCCAGCATAACAATGAACGTTTTTGATAAAGATATAGAATTTGTTTCCCTGCCATGGAAGATGGAAGTCATATTTTAACTGTTGTTTGAAAATATTAACACCTAATGTAATGTATAAATTTTATCAAAGTGCACTAAGAACTGTCACTTTGATCTGATCCTGTGGGAAGTATGCTTTTCTCTGCCATTGAGAGAAGGTAATGTTCTGAGTGTTGGTACTAGTTAGGTAAGAGGTTTAAGATGTTAAAAAGTCCCACGTAGTCAATGACATTTTTAAATGGGGCAAATTAACAAGTAAGGCTTGATGAGAGTTAATTTGCCTCACATGAGTAAGCACCGTACAGCCATTGAATATCCTGCCCGTTGCAGAATCAGCTCCTGGTTTTATTTCACAAGATCAAGGTGGAAGAATTGGAGGAAGGGGTCATGAGAGAGCTCAGTGACTTTACTTTCCACTGCTTGTGAGTGTGGGCCCGGACAAGATGATCCTAAGATTCTGTGAGCATTGGCAGTAGGGCAGGAAAGATCTGTGAGAGTTCATCCCCACTGTTCATTATCTGCATTGTGTTTTCTTCTTTACATAATAAAAAATATCTCATGTATCTGGTGTTCACTAATATGGGATTCAAGATGATCTGATGGTGTTATTTTGAAGGCAACTTTTGCAATGAGTGTGAAGACACTTCAGGAATAAGTTATGACAACGAATGTTTTATTGGCTGATGGGCAGGTATCCCAGGTAGAACAGAAAGGACCCTGGATCTGGTTCCCAACCTGACCTGCTGATCACCCAGCTACTGCACCCCTCTCTGTCTCAGCTTTCCTATCTAGGAGCTACTGTTAGCTGCTTTACAGTGAACCCTGACTCCTGGCAACTCCAGACTGCCTAACCTTTCTTTCTACTCCATCCTAATGCAGAGGCTCTGCTATAATCTGTTCATGAAAAACACAAGCCTCCACTGACAGATAGATGGTGGCTGCAGAAGAAGTGCATTGGCAGGGAATCAAACTCAGGTCTCCTGCATGCAAAGCACAAATTCTACCATTGACCTACCACTACCACAGAACTAGAAAGCAAGAGGGGTAAAACATGCACTCACGAGGTAGACTATGAGGCTTCAATGAAATAATCCATGTAAAGGTCTTTTGTAAACCATCAGGTGCTATAGAAACCTACTTTGATTAGAATCCTTTGATGACCCATGGGACACACTGTATCCCAATCAGTTTTTATGCATCTGGATCTCTTTGGGAAGTCGCTAGCCTGATTTTAACACATTCTATCTTCAAGTTGAGTGCTTCTTGAAATGCTGAAACTCAGGAACCCTGAGTTAGAATCTCATTTTTGTATAAGTTTTGTATTGTCTTAGATGATGCTTCTCCAATCTGCGAGTTTTCTAAACTTTTGAGAGTTGCCTTTATTTCTGTAAGATAAGCCCCTTTACTGTATCTTTCAGTTACTGTGTCCTTGTAAGAAGGTACTTACCACAAGAATAAGCTCTTCACAGTCTTCTGACAGTCACAGTGGCTGTTTTCCCCGTTGATGCCACTCATGGTTTCCAGGTGTTCCTGGCTCCTTGCTTTCTCACTTTCTGATAGTAAGTACTGCTTTTCTGATAAGGAATAATGCATTGTAGGGGCACTTTTGAAGAGTCTGGAACTTCTGAAAGTTATTTTATCCCATGTTCAATCTTAAGGCCCAGTCATTGTTTTCCTGTGTAGTGGGTAAAACGCACAGCTTTCAGTGGTCTTGCAGTAGTTCAGGGCAGCTGTTTTTGCTTCTTGGCTGTTAGTACTGTTTTTGCTGGGAGGAATACATAGTAGGGGTAGTTTTCCTGAGATTCACACTCCTTTTGCTTTATTTGGTCTCTGAGCACTACTTATGCAGTCATGAAAGACACATTGTAGTGGTGATTTTCCTGAGATAAAAAGTCACTTGGCTGTATGTGTATGGGCTGTAAGTACTCCTGCGATAGTGAAGAATGTATTGTACCATGTTTTGGAAAGTTTCACGAAAAGTAATAAAGAGGTTAAGAAGGAGACTAGAATACAGTGTATCACCTTCATTGCTATGTGCCGTCACGTTTTGCAAATTTTCAAGAAAAATAAATTAAAAAATAAACAGCTTTATCCTTGTCTCACGTCCCCAGTACTTAGTACATCCAGGTCAATGTGGACGTGTGTAATCTCACTTAATGGGTATCAAAATCCATAAATTATAATAAAAATTTCTGAATTTTCCATTTAATCAGCACGTCGTCTATTAGTTAAAACATATGGTACCAACAAAAATTTCAGAGCTTAAAATAGCCAGCCAAGTCAAGTGCCGTCAAATAACTGGGCCTTAAATGTGTTAGAAATTACATGTTTACAAGGATATTAACATCGATTCAGTACATACTTATTGCTTCTAAATGTAATATGTCAGTCATCCAAAATAAGTAAATTTTTATTGGAAAATTTTAGATATTAATAAATCTATTTCTAATAATATTACATATTGATTACTTTCAGTAGGCTAGACATTGTTTTCTGAAGCAAGCATTTTTATTCATTTTGCTAAATTATCACAAGAATGCTACAGGGTAAGCACTGATGTTAATTCTATTTTACAGTTGAGAATACCAAGGGTATAAAATATAATAGCCTGACTATAACAAGGAAGCAATAGAACTGTAAGTCCAAGCCACCTCGTGCACCTGACAAAGCTTAGCCAGTGATGGCTCTGCTTCTAAAAGTTGAAGTGGATTTGTTTTAATTAGCTGTTAAAATAATAGTAGTAATAAATGGTTGCCATGCAGTAAATTCTGTTCCCTCTGACTCTGTCAGAATTTTCAGTGCAGAACTTGTGCTGTAGAATTTTTAAGGATTGCATATTTGAAGTAGATCCCCAGGTCTTTGTTCTGAGTGGCTCCGGGGATACTAGAACCTTTAGCTGTTTGGTTAGCAGCTAAGGATATTAAATGTTCGTGCCACTCAGGGACTCTGAATCTCGTATATTTGGTGTTAGGTACTGAAGAGCTGATTTGAACTCATAGTGACCCCATGTGACCAGATACAACTTTCCAATAAGATTTTCTAGACTGTAATCTTTATAGGAAAAGATGACCAGGTTTTTCTCCCATAGAGCCTCTTGGTGGTTTGGAACCATCAATGTTTCAGGGAGCAACTGAGTATTTGACTCTTATGCCACCAAGGCTCTTTTCAAACACACACAGTTCTTGTTCAGTGCCTTCAAGTCAGTTTTGACTCATAACAACACTATACACAACAGAAGAAAATATTGTACCACCTCATAGTTGTTGCTACATTTGAGCCCACTGTTGAAGCTACTGTGTCGGTCCATCTCATGAAGTCTTTCTCTTTTTCACTGACAATCTGCGTTACCATACGCGATGTCATTCTCCAGGATCTGATCCTTCTGGATGTTGTATTCAAAAGGAAGTGAGAGGAAGTGTCCCCATCCTTACTTCTAAAGATTATTCTGGCTGTATTTCTTCCAAGACAGATTTGTTCTTTCTTCTAGCAGTCCATGGTGTGTTCAATATTCCTTGACAGTACCGTAATTCAAAGGTATCCATTCTTCTTCAATCTTTCTATTAATTGTCTAGCTTCACATACATATTCCCCCCAAAAAAGAAATCCCATTCTGACTCATAGTGACCCTTTAGGACAGAGTAGAACTGTACCATAGAGCTTCTAAGAAGCAGCTGGTGGATTTGAAATGCAGACCTTTTGGTTAGCAGCCATAGCACTTATCCACTATGCCACCAGAGTTTCCACATTTTGCCAAGTGGTCCAGTAGACCAAGGGGGTCAAAATAAATTTTTTAAATGCATATTTCTGAATATGCCCTATTATTTCAATATTTAAACTGGAAGGGAGGGCCCGCATTTCATTGTCCATATTTTTTTCACAGACAAAGTTGCATATGTTGATGTGCCTGACCCAAGCAATGGTATTTTCAATTGTCTAATGTGCATGTGAAAGGTAGACAATCAATACGTGCATATTAGGCAACTGAAAATACCATTTCTTGAGTCAGACACATCAAGTATATAAGATTTTATGTTTGTGCAAAAGAAAAATGCCAACAATGAAATGCAGATCCTTCTTTCCAGTTTAAATATTGAAATAATAGGGCATATTCAGAAACACGCATTTAAAAAAAAAAATCATTGACCCTGAAGTCCATTGGGTCAGTTGACAAAACTTTAACTGGGAATGGCCACTGATGACTAAGTGATAATCTGTGCCCTTGTGCTCTCCTCTGTCTTGGGTGCCCAACTTGATCCCTCCTTGAGAAGCTTGTCTTGACACGTGCCCACATGGGCTTGCCCATGCTCAGGCTTTACTGGTTCTCAGTGCTTTCGCCCTTTATGGCCCTCTAACCTGGCCTCCTTGTCCATCCATAAGGCATTAGTCTTTCTGCACTCTTGATGTCCAACAGAGTGGCAAGCTCCTGGGCAGGCCTGGGAGGGGAAGGAATGCAAGAACCCATCTTCCTAACACCATAAATCGGAGGTTTCATTTCCTAGACAGAATTTCAACTTGGTGATTTTTTTTTTCCCAAGAAACCTAGAAAACAAAGTGTCTGAGGAGTAAATCATGGAGCGATCCACTGGGACTGTGGTGAAGAGACTTCATGACGTCAGTAAGTGGGAAGGAAATGAACTACAGGCTCTTGCTGGGCACTACCAGTGGTTCAGTATGACCAGTCAATCCTAGGCTAGGCCACGTAGGGATATCAGGCCTGTCTTCAAGGTTGTTTACAGTCTAGTTGGGAAAACAAGCATAATTATAAACATAAAATAATGAGAATGCAATATATAATTGGATGTAATGTTGTTGTGTGTCATGGAGTCCATTCTGACTCACAGCAAGTGACATCATATAATAGAGTAGAACTGCCCTGTCGAGTTTCCCAGGCTATAATCTTTACAGGGGAGCCCCGGTTGCACAGTAGTTAATCATTCCGCTGCTAATCAGAAGGTCTGCAGTTTGTATCCACCAGTCACTCTTTCAAAAGCTCTATGGGGTAGTTCTCTGTGCTACAGGGTTATTATGAGATGAGATTGGCTTCAATGCAATGAGTTTGGCTGTTTAGTTTTCAATGTTTACAGAAGCAGATTATCAGTTCCTTTTCCCTGATGGCTGCTGGGTAGGTTCCAGCCACCAACTTTTTGGGTAGCAGCGTAGCTTGTAACTGTTGTGCCATGGAATATAATCATGTGTAAAGTTTATGATGTTGACTCTAAGCGATGAAGTTACTCAGAGAAGACAGAGATCAGGTAGCAGTCTGGAGTATTTGGGAAACACTTCCTGAAGGATGCACAATGTGGATTGTGCTGTGATGTATGTGCAGGATACGGGGACGGGGATGTATAAGCCAAGGACATGATGGAGGCTTCACATGGTGGGTCAAAGGAGCAGGGTGCCCGTCCTGGTCTCCCCTTCTTACAAAGGATGTCACTTTGTCTCTCTAAGCTTCATGATGCCTTCCCAGGTTGTGATAAGGATGAGCAGCAAATTAAATGAAGAACGGGATAGGAAGTCCATAAGTGAGCATGTAGCATTACTACTAGCAAAGAGGCGGGGCTTCTCGGGCACATCCCTGACGATGGTAGAGGATCAGTGCTGCAGAGAGATGTATGGAGGAGGAGGGGTTGGGTGTTGTGTATGAACAAGAGTCACCATGGTCAGGAGTCAGTGTGGTCAGAGCAGATTCGTGTGCTCCAGGGACCCAGAATCATGGGGGTAGGTGGGACGGTGGGTGTCCAGGCCCTGCTGGAGAGTGTTCACCGTTGACTCAGCACCAAGAAGAGCCTGTGAGCTAACTGCAGGCGTGGTGGGAAGAGCCAGATCTTAAAGGCGGTTAAAGAGACTTCAGGTCGTGGGGACAATGTGCATCCTGAGTGAATCAGAGAGAAAGGGTCAGGATAACGGTACATTGTCCAGTCTAGGTGACTGGAGAATATGAGCATGCTTTAGTGAGACAGAAGAATGGCTGAGAGTACACTGGGGATATGGGAATAAACTTGACTTGGTGTGTTGTGTAGGCCAGAGGGGCGCTGAAGAATTGTTCTATTATAGGAAGTTGCTGTTAATGGAATTAGCACAACAAGAGAGCAGACCCATTGTGATAGACTGCAGACATTAACTGGCACAGAGATGGAAAAGAAGCACCAGAGTGTATGAGCTCTTCAGGGAGTCAAAGGAGACACAGGGCCAAACGAGGGTTTGGAGAAATTCGTCAGGTGGTAGGTGGGGTAGGAAGAGGACTTAGTATGGGGAGAGGAGAAGGGCTATTTCAGGATCCTCAAGATTCTTGGACGTGACCTCAGAAAAGGCAGAGACCTCAGGTAACCTCATCATTTAACTGAAGGTAACGTTGTTAGAGCCCTCACGCCTGCCTTGACTCACATTGATCTTATGCACAACAGAAGGAAACATTGCCCAGTCCTGTGCTACCCTCATGACAAACGGTCTGTATGAATCCATTGTTGTCACTCCTGAGTGGTGCATTCCAACCTATGAGGCTCGTCTTCCAGCAATGTATCAGCAACATTCTGCTATGATATATAGGGTTTTCAGTGGCTAACTTTTAAAAGTAGAACATCAGACCTTTCTTCCTAGTCTGTTAGTCTGGAAACACCACTAAAATTTGTTACCATGGGTTGCATATCTCCCATCATCATAGATTCGTTGCCATCAAATTGATTCCAACTCATGTCAGTGCTATAGGATAGAGTAGAACTGCCCCATATGCTTTCCAAGGAGCACCAGCTGATCTTTTGGTTAGCAGCTGAACCCTTAGGCACTGTCCCGCTAGGGCTCCCTGTCTTAGTCTTCTAAGGCTGCTGTAACAACAGTAACACAAGTGTGTAGCTCTTAACAACAACAACAACAACAACAATTTATTGTCTCACAGACTAACTGCCTGCAAGTCCAAATTTGGGCTGTCAGCGTTAGGGGAAAGCTTTCTCTTGTGGCTCTGTAGAAAGGTCCTTGTTGTCACTTCTCAGACACAGGATGCACTCTGCTCCTAGTGCTGCTTTCTTGGTTGTATGACGTCTTTGCTCACTTTTATTTCCTGTAACACAAAAGGGGCTACAGGACACACCCCAGAGAAACTCCCTTTACTTTGAATCAGGAATGTGGCCTGAGCAAGGGTGTTATATTCCATCATAATCTTTAGCCGCAGCAGAGATTATGATTTTTAACATATAGGAAGATCACAAAATAGACGACAACCACACAGTACTGGGAGTCGTGGCCTAACCAAGTTAACACGTATTTTGGAAGACACAATTCAGTCCATGACACTGAGCATCACAGCTAAAGGGTCTTCTAACAAAGATGTTTTATCTTTGAATTTGAATAACAAAAGATGTGAAAATTATAATTTTACAATTTTATAATTTTTTTATAAAATTATAATTTTAATTTTTTTATTTTGAAGTACATTTGATGGCATTATGTGTGAAAAGAACTACAAGTAAAAGGGTGCTGAGGCACCTTCCAAATGGTGACAAAAATGATCAGTTATCATAGCCCAATATCTTTTGCCATTGACAATCACAGCCTTGCCTCATTCACATTGGAAAAAATAAGGGCCTATGATTCCAGCAGATCAAGTCCACACTAAATGGTAACATTTGGGGATGAAGTAAACATTCTTGAATCTTCATTGGGTTCTCATTGCTCCAAGTGTGACAGTTTTGTTTGCTAACAAAATCATTCATCTAAAAAGGTACTTCATCGCTGAAGATGAATTTTCAGCCAAAAGCAGGGTAAACTTTCAACTGTTCCACAGCCCAGTCAGCATAAGTATGGCACGATCTATGGTTGTTGGACTGCAGTTCTTGAGTTAAAACAATTTTGTAAGGGTAAAGCTTCACGTCAGGATGCAAAATCCACCAAACTGTGGTCAATGAAAGGCCCAGTTCTCAAACAATTGTTTGGAATGGATTCCCGAACCCACTTTGACAAATGGTGGTGATGCTTTCACTGGAAAGTTCAGTTCACTGGCACACAGGTATTGATTGGCAAGGGACTCAGTTGTCTCAAATTTTTTGATTAAATGTCGAATTGTTCTCTCAGGGGAATGATTAGTAAATCATAAATTTCACTTAGTGCACAAGGTGGGAAACAAAACACCCATTTTGATAACAAATAATTGATAAAAATAATTGCTATGCATTGTGAAACTGTGTAAGTTTTCATGGCTATTTGTCAAAACGAATTTTAAAAAAACATAAATATGGCCACTATAGCTTCACAAGTATGGCTACCATTCGCAGTCAAAAATAGGACACACTGATTGGAAGACCCTTTACATGGAAAGCATCACAGAATGACAGGCTAACAAATGGGTGGTAGGTGGGGTAACAGCCCTGCCTTATAGCAGTCACTGTGGGTGCTGTCCTACATACTTAGCTGCTGCTGCCCTCAGGAAGGAAGGCAAAGAGTGCTTGTGCTGTGGGACCCAGATACTGAGAGTGCAAAGAAACTGAGGATGCAGCATTGGCTCCAGGATGGAGCAGGAAATGGGTGAATGGCCTTCAAGTGATGTCGAAATAGGGAATTGGAGAGCTATCATTTTCAGAAAAAGAACAGAGTTGTGAGGTCACAGGTGCCAATGGTGGGTCTAAGGCAGTGGAAAAATGACAGATGAGAGAAAATATGTAGAGAGGGGACGGGGAAGTAACTGACCAAGAGGCTGGAGACAGATGAGTGAGATCAGCAAAAGGGAAGAAGCATGATGGGCAAAGTAATCCAACCTCCATGAGCGGTGGTGGTTCCGTGATAGAATTCTCTCCTGCCAGGTGAGATCTGGGTTTTGACCCCTGCTAGTGTGCCTTGTGTAAAGCCACCACCTCTCTGTCTGTGCTAGGAGGCTGAACAGCTGTCAGTGGAGTCTCCAGACTTGTGTGGACTAGGAAGAAAGGCCTGCTGACTGACTTCTGACAATCAGCCAGTGAAAACCCTGTGAGTTACAATGTTGTTCATGGGGTCACCATGAACAACAACAATAACAACCAGAGATGTGACAGCTTCCCTGAACCCAACTCCTGTACGCTTCCTGGGAATTCTAGGGTCTTGTGAATTCACCATTTGATGCTCACAAATAAATCAGGAAACAAGAGGAATATCAGCCTGTGAGGGCAAGGAACCACATAAATACTAATGTAGGCAATGCTTTCTTCTAAAGGGAGCTTTCGCTATCTTGGCTATAGGGTACTTCATGAAGAAGACAGAGCCTTGCCTGTAAAGGACTACAAAGAGGATGACAGCTGCCTTTTTTGACACCCTACTGCAGGTTACCCTCCCATTGCTTTTTTCCCATTTCTAAAATCTTGATGGCTTCTTACCAGACTGGCTGAGCACAACCAATGCCAGAGAAGCTGGCAGGGAGGCAGTGCAGGCAGTAATGTGAAGGGGCAAAGCAAAATTCTCCTGCATCTCCAGCTCGGAGGTGACCCCACAGAGAGCCTCAAGGCTCACATAAGAGTTTGGAGTCCCTGTGTGGTGCAAACAGTTAATGCACTCACCTGCTTACTAAAGAGTTAAAAGTTTCAGTCCACCCAGATACACTTGAGAAGAAGGCCTGGCAATCTATTTCCAAAAAAGCAGCCATTGTAAACCTTATGGAGTACAGTTCTGCTTGGATGTGCATGGGAGTCAACTCCACAGCAACTGTTCAGTGCTTGTTAACAGAATGTTTGCATTTCACAATTATATTCCATATTCATATATTTTTTCATGATAAAGTAAGAGTCAGTAAATCTTTTACGTGTCAATATTATTTCTTTGTGTAGAAACCATTAAGTAGCTGCTGTTGGAAACAGAAATAAGTCAACTAACTTCATTGTTCTAAGTGCTACATGCCTCATTGCTGAATATCACTACGTTCACCTTTGAAGGGTTCCCCTTGGGAATCCATGCATCAATGCCAGCACCTAGTTCACCTTTCAAAGCCACTTTGCAACTGTTTCTGGGATGGCCATTGTGCATAGTGGTGTGGTGGCAAGTTTACAAACTTAATTGTGTGGTTATCTGTGAGGAAGTTTTTAACCAGTAGACAAATAACTGTATTGGAACACACTCTCTACTCACCTGATCTGGCTCAGAATGACTTTTTTCTTTACCTGAAGATAAAATGTTGAAAGGAAGACATTTTCATGACATTCACAACATCAGGGGTAATACGATGGCCACTCTAATGGACATTCCAGAAAAAGAGTTCCAAAAATTCTTTGAAGGGTGGACTAGTGATGGGTGTCAGTGTATGGCTTCCCAAGGGAAGTACTTCAAAGGTGACTGTGGCTATATTCAGAAATGAGGTATGTAGCACTTTTTCTAGGATGAGTTTTTGAACTTAATTGGTAGCACTCACATATGCAAAAGCACAAATAATGTGTTCTCTGATTGTTTAACATTTTCAAATATCCATCCACTTTTAAGTATATGAAGTGGCTTCTCAGTAGAGAGTAGAATCAGAAGATTCCTCCCCTTTTAAAGACTTACCATACCTCAAGGCGAATAAATCTGTCTTGAAGTAATATGGAGAGGTTACTCCTTGGAAGTGGGAACAGCAAGACTTTGTCTCCCCTATTTTGGACATGTCATCAAGAGGGATAAATTTCTGGAGAAGGACACCATGCTTGGTAAGGTAGAGAATCAGCAAAAAAGAGGAAGACCCTCAACGAGATGGCATGACACAGTGGCTGCAACGACAGGGTCAAACGTAACAACGATTGTGCGGGTGGCACAGAACCGGGCACTGTTTCATCCTATGGTACATGTAGCTGCTATAAGTTGGAACTGGGCTTGACAAAACCAGTATTAAGTACAAGGCTTTAGAGATTAAGAAGATATGGCTGCTGGCTCTGGGCAACCCACAGGCTGTAAGGATAAACACACAAACAGTCAGCACCTTGCCACGTGGCATGCATACCAAAGGCAACCAGGAGCTTTACTTGTGTCCCAGACCTATGCCGATGGCTCAGGGACTGAATGGCTTGTACATGTCTGGAATATGCCAGGTTCTGGTTAGATACCTGGTGATGCCTACTTAAGACATCTTATTCTCACAGTAAGCAAAAATTCTTCTGAAATGCAGAACATGAGAAGACTTCCCAGCGTCTGTGACTTCCTGCTTCGTTCTCTGTCCACTCTGGGTCTGTGTTGTTCTCTCTGGCATAGACCAGGAATCATTTAAAGGTCTCATCGTGTCCCCAGACAAGTGCCTGGCATGTAGTACCAGCTGCTGTTGAGTCAGCTCCGACTCGTGGTGACCCCATTGTGTAAGAGTAGAACTCTATTCCACAGTGTTTTCAATGGAAGATTTTTTAGAAACAAATTGACAGGTGAACTCTGACCTCCAATTTTTTGGTTAGCAGCCAACCATTTTCACCACCAGAAATGTCAGAGGCTAGGCACCAAAAGGCAAAATAAGCCTGTTACGTCAATTCCAACTTACCGCAGCCTTATGTGGAAGAGTAGAACTGCCCCACAGCTTTTCCAAGGAGTAGCCGGTGAATTTCAACTGCTGATCTTTTGGTTAGCCATTGATCTTAACCATCAGGATGCCAGGGCTCCAGAGGTTAGGTAGTGAAGCTTAAAGTTTAGTGAGTATTGGAAACTCCTGGAGGGCTGTTACAACCCAGATTTCTGGGCCCACCTCCAGAATTTCAGATTTATCAGGTTTTCTGCTGCTTGAGAATTTACCTTTATAACAGGTTTCCAGAACCCCCAGTGGTGTAATGGCTTAAGTGCTACATCGCTAACCAAGAAGTTGGCAGTTCAAATCCACCAGGCGCTCCTTGGAAGCTCTATGGAGCAGTTCTACTCTGACCTCTGGAGTCGCTATGAGTTGAACCCAACTTGATAGCAGTGGGTTGGTTTTTTTTCACAGGTTTCCAACTGATGCTGATCTATTGGTCTGAGGGCTATTCCTTAAGAGGGAAATTGGTTTCTTTCTTTTTCTCTCTTCTATGTTAACCAGCTGCCATGGAGTTAATTCTGACTCATGGTAACTCCACGTGTCTGAGAATAGACTTGTGTTCCATAGAGTTGTCACCGGCTGAGTTTTTGGAAGCGGATAACCAGGACTTTCTTCTGAGGTTCCTCTGAGTGGCCTGGGGCCTCTAGGTTTTGGGTTAGTTTTCAAGCACGTTAACTGTTCTTACTGCCCAGAGACTCCTGGCATGAGGCAGATGCCTGGTAAGAGTTTCTCGAATGGGATCAAGTGAATGAACGCATAAACAACGAATATATGTGCTTAGGTAAATCAGCAAGCCAAATGCCGTCGAGTCAGATGCAAGACCTTTCAGAAACAGTACGAAAGGAGAATGTTACCCGACCCTGCTGCTGATCTGCCAGGGTGACCTAGTGACAGTGGGGACCCTTGGCGTCGGCCAACAGCTCCCTCGACCCCTGCCTCTCATGACCCCACCCTCAAGTCTAGTGTGCTCACAGAGGAGGGGCCTAGAATTGCATTGAAGGAGTGAATGTATAGCTGTTCTTTAATGAGTGGCATCACATCAGAAGTTTGTTGTTATCCAGAGCACCCCTATAACCATATCTATATCTAGAAAACAAAAAACCCAAACCTGTTACTGTTGAGTTGATCCTGACTGAAGTGCCCCTGTGCCTACCTTCATCTCTGTCTATCTCTATCTGTATCTCATCTGTCTCTCTATATCTAGCTATGTAAATATTTTACAGATAGAACAACAACAAAAGAAAAATCTGTTGCTTTCTAGGAACAACCTTATGGGACAGAGTTCAGCTGCTCCATAGGGTTTCCAAGGAGCAGCCGGTGGATTTGAACTGCCAGCCTTTTGGGTTAGCAGCCGTGTCTCATAACCACTATGCCACCAGAGTTTCCAGGCAGAGATACGTAGATGTTTTTCTTTTGAGCTAGAGTGAAAGTGGCTATTACGCTTCAAAGGTGCTGCTGAGCAACCTGCCACACATCGGTTCGCCTCCTTTTCATTTTAAGACATTTTATTTTTCAAGGTGGCTCAAATCTCCCTGGGCAGTGAGCGTGTGTCGGGCCCCACCAGCCAGGTTGAGAGAACGTCGCATTTTGCATTCCTGTCACTGCTGCCGAGGTCATATCTGTTAGTGCTGGAGGTTGTTAGGCCATTATCAGCCACTGATGCCTCTCCAGCTGCGAGACTAATTTGGATTCAGTGCGGAAACATGGACTGATCTCCCCTCGGTCATTCGCCACCAGGCCTAACAGGGCTTGTGCTTTCTGTGCTTCCATGGGCTGCTGGTACAGTGCGGCTTCTTCACCTGTCTGAGAGCAATGAAACAAGAGGTTAAAACCTGCTAAGGATCTCAATCCGGCTCTCAGAAAAATGATAGTGCCTTTATCTTCCAATAAGCAATTTCCAGGGCTAAATTTTAAGTTTTAGTGAGACACATATGAATAGTACATAATGTCATTTATAATTCATGATGAATAGAAAATTATTCTAATGGACTTTCCTTTTCTATTTATATTCTAACTGTCCATCCTGGGAGCAGGAAAACATACTCAGGATATGGATTTTGATTATTCCCTGTATTATTGGGGGTATTTTTCCTTTCCCTTTTATAAACTCTATAGTAATTAAGACACAGAAATTGTGAAAGATTGCATGATAT
Source organism: Heterohyrax brucei (assembly GCA_028571685.1). Taxonomy (NCBI): domain Eukaryota; kingdom Metazoa; phylum Chordata; class Mammalia; order Hyracoidea; family Procaviidae; genus Heterohyrax; species Heterohyrax brucei. The sequence continues at coordinate 8,350,548 of CM053141.1, forward strand.
GTTGGCAAATTTTTTGACTCCAGAGTATATTTTGAGAATATTTTTATTTCTCTATGATCCTCTTATATGAGAGAAGCCAAAAGGGGATAACATGAGGTTGATGAAGGCCCCCCCTTGTGATTTCAAATGATACCAAGTCATTTAGCTGCTCTGGGCCTCTTCCTTCCCCTTTCTCATTCTTCATCACATTTGTCTTTGATGAACTGAGATCTCTTTGAAATCAAAGATCCCTACAAAGGGGATGCAGAGGAGATGGAGCCGAGAGCAAGACTGAGAGAGGAGGGCAGCTGTCTCCCAGGGTGTGGATTCACCAGAGAAGTAGTGACCCTAATGAGTAGATTCGATACATGTGTACAACAAAGGTCCTTGAGGAACACACTCATTTGGAACAAGCCTTTAAGCATCAGGGCACTTGAACTATTACTGACATGCAGGGAAGTTCCCAGAATCTATTCTAATCTAGACATAAAAATTTAAGTTACACGCTTTACAGCAAAAGGGATAGTTTCCCAAACTGGACCATGGGAAAGAAATCATTTTCTCCATTACTGATTTTACCTACCTTCCTGAGAAAATTATGTTGCTGTTGTTAGGTGTCGTTGAGTCAATTCCAGCTCACAGTAACCCCATGTGTGATAGAATGAAACACTGCAAGGTCCTGCACCGTCCTCACAATGACTGTTAAATGCTCAAGCACATTGTTTCAGTCACCATGTCAGTCCGTCTCGTTGAGGGTCAGAATCTTTTTTGCTGATCGTCTACTTTAGCAAACATGATATCCTTCCCTGGAGACTGATTCCACCTGATTGTGTGTCCAAGGTATTCCAAACAAAGTCTCCCCATTCTTCCTTCTAAGGAGCATTTTTCTGAGACATATTTGTACTTTTTCTGAGACATATTTGTCCATTTTTATTGTAATCCATGGTACATTCAATATTCTTTGCCAACACCGCAATTCGAAGGCATCATTTCTTCTTTGGTTTTCCTTATTCATTGCCCAGCTTTTCCATGCATGTGAGATGGTTGAAAACACCATGGCTTGGGTTAGGTGAACTTGGTCCTTCGCTTTTCAACACTTTAAAGAAGTCTTTTCTAGTGGATTCTCCTGACGCAATCCATCATTCATGTTTTGACTCATTGAAAGTGGATCCAATTAAAAGGAAATCCTTGACAAATTCAAACTTTTCTCCATGTACCATAATGTAGCTTATTACTCCACTTGGGAGGATTTTTGTTTTCTTTATGTTGAAGTGTAATTCATACCAAATGCTATAGTCTTTGGTCTTCATCAGTAAGTATCTTCAGCCTTCTTTACCTTCAGCAAGCAAAGTTCTGCCGTCTGCGTAAAGCAAGTTGTTAATGATTCCTCCTCCTATCCTGGTGCCCCATTCTTCGTGTAGACCAACTTCTCAGAGTATTTGCGCATCACATTGTTTTAACAAGTTGAAAACCTTTCCTGGTTTTTAAACTACACAATTATCCCTTTGCTCTGTTTGAATGACTGCCTCTTCGTCTATGTACAGTTTTCTCATGAGCACAATTAAGTGCTCTGAAATTATCATTCTTTGCAATTGTGTCCATAATTTTTTTATGATCTGTAGAGTTAAATGCCTTTGTATAGTCAATAATTATATAAGGGGCATATTAGAGTTCTGAGAATCTTAAGACTTATGTGTCAGAGAAAAAGGAAAAGACATCTATGAAGAGTCTGAAAATTTGCCATCTTCTATACCTTCTATACCTTCTACCACACAGAGTAGGAGATGAAATTCTGAATTTGGACATGCCTGAGAAGCTGATCAGTGATGGTCCAAACCAGGAGTACCTGGGAGGAACTAACAGTTAATACAGTTAAAAAGACTATTAACTGAAAGGTTGGAAACTCAAGTCCACCCAGAGTTGCCTTGAGTAAACAGCCTTTAATCTACTTCCAGGACAATCAACAACTGAGCACACAATGGAGCACCGCTTTACTTTGACACATATGGGACTGCTGAGAGTTAGAGTTCATTATTTTTTTCAGTCTGGACCAGAAACCCAGCCTCTCACTAGGATGCCAGAGATGCCTCCATCTATGCTGTGCTAACAATGACAGTTTCTGATTGTTAATCAAAATCCTTCTCTTCTGGAACTGATTCTTGTTTATTTTAACAAAGTTTTATTTCCTTTGAGGTTGTAATACTGATTCACTTTTCCTCCCAACTTGCAAAGGAAATCATCCTAGCCTCATGGAGTTTTCACCTCATGATTAAACTCACAACAATGTCCTGCGTGTTAGAATAGTCAGGTTAATCTTTTTCGATTGACTAATAATAGATCTGTGAACAAAAATTGATTATTCAGTATTGATTACTTTGATACAGCTCCTTGGTTTAGATCCACCTTTTGGGAATCTTGGGCCTGATTCAGCTTCAGAGCTTGTTAGAATTTATTCCTTTCTTTTCCTCCCCTTACTTATGGGATTTTATGCATTTTCTGTATTTCTTAGCAAACTGATTGATGTAAGTTTTGTAATTTGTTACTATCTTTTCAATTGGAATGTACCTAGATAATCAAATACCCAGCTCCTTTGAATAGGAAAGAATTACTACTGCTGGTTTTTACATTCTTTGTTTGTTTTGTTATTTCTGTTCTGCTCTTTCCCCATTGTTGGCTCCCTCTCCTCCTTGCCGCTCCCATCTGCTCACCCACTCTCATTGCTGCTTCTCAGCCAGCTAACAAGCCCTCTCTGCCTAGACTTGTGATATCCCACCCTCTTCTTCATTCTTCATCTGTAGATCCAGAT